>OX123198.2:59114905-61514905 GCA_944739405.2 Euclidia mi
CTACATCGGGCAAACAAAAAGGACCATCGCCGAACGAGTTAAGGAACACATCACGGCCGTCAAAAACCGACAAACACCAAGTCGGCCATAGCTGAGCATTTGTTAGAGTCAGGATCCAATCACTGGATTGAGCTACATCGGCCCCAGGTTCTCTCCACAGACCGTCACTATTTTTCAAGAATAGCACGGGAAGCGGTTGAAATCAAAAAGCACGCAAATTTCAACCGGGAGGATGGTTACCGTTTATCTACATCTTGGAATCCTGTCATCAGCAAATGTAGACACCGACGAGGTGATATTACGCGCCAGTGTAAAGATACCATTAGTGTTGTGTGTCGAAGTACCGACAGTTCCGAACATAATAATGTTAATAATTGTGAAGACCAAGTGAGGGTAGGTTCCAAAACCCGCATTTCTCGGAGGCAGCGCTGACGAACATCAGTCATCCCGTGACCACGGCTGGTGTAACCCATGCTGAAACGTCGGGACAAATAGAAAGGTATTTCATCTTTCTTTTCGTTTATTAACACGATTCAGACCCGTTACATAATTTTTAATATGTGTACAAATCGTGGTAGTTTAAAAGTAGTTATTACAAACCGCTACGGGCCGGAGTTTGTAAATAAAATCAAACATCTAGAATTCCTTCGCGTAAAACGTGTGCGTTTAGAATCATCGTTAGTATTCTTGATAAAATGTCGCGATGCCGGTGTAGTACCCTCGGGAGTGCGTATTAAACCGCGAAAAGACATACCACACTCAGAAGGAATTCTAAAAAACGCGAGTGTTCGTCTCCTGAGACAATTAATTCGGAACTGTAGGTACAATATAAATAGTGTGCAGTGTGAACTATACAGTTTACATGTGGAGTGCAGTGCTGTGTTATCACGTGAAGATTTTGATCTGTGCGACCGTGTAACATACAACCAAGCGAGCCGTATCCATGAATTGTGTAGCATCAAACATGAGGCGAAATACACTAAATTGCTACGTCAGCGCGACAGGTATGTTCAAAAAAGTGGAGTGCGTAACCAAAATAACACGGTTATTAATCTATCGAGCACAAACATAGACATAGCCACACAGAACATATTGGCTAAAGGATTAAATTACGCTATGACACCCAAACGGATTCCGTATGAAAATATCATAAGTGGCATTGAGGAAGTTATAATGCGCAACAAATTACCATCCAACGACGCTGACACACTGAGACAGGATGTTGCAGTTATCTTGCGAAAGTCGAAGCTACCGAGACCGAATGTTACTACGGAAGAGCGTCAAGCACTAAAAGCGCTACGTGAAAACACGGATATTTTAGTGCTTAAGGCCGATAAGGGAAACGCCACCGTAGTAATGAATTCCGGTGATTATGATAATAAAATGCGGGATCTATTAAGCAAAGTGTCCACATACAAGCCGGTGTCATATAATCCCACTGCCAGAGTCACAAAACGTATACGAGCGCTTGTCAAGGACCACGATTCAGACCCGTTACATAATTTTTAATATAAAAAAAATGTTACTTATTTACATAAAATCTTAGGTATTTCATGAATATTTGCCTTTAGTAAGGGCATGTCACTAGAGGCTGTCTAGTCTGGTAATTTCATTAATATGGTGTACAACAGAATCGTGCGTTGCCTCATAAGTACCACATAATATTAAACAATGTCTGTTCGAACCTAAACGACTCCAACAAGGCTGTACACTCGAGCTTTTAGACAGAAACAAAGAAGATAGATACAATGAACACTATAACTTTTAAGATAGACATTCTAGTTAACATTTAAATGTTAACTGTATTCTTATGTAATCGAAATCAAGGTAAAGCAAGGACTTTGGAAAAGCTATTTTCAGATGAACGCATTCAAGAAGCATTTTTGCTGAGAGGTTAGACCTTAACAAACTTTGCAATTAAGTAATATTGTTTTTTTGTTTCAAATAATCTCTCGATTTAAATCTGTTAAAAATCATCGTAAGTTTAGTATAGCTACATTTTTGTTAGCTGTCTTGAATTTTCGTGCCCTTGATTTCAATTTTCCATCACCAGTTGATAAATAAATTGTTGAAAACGATACTGAAATTGCCTCAATCATTTGATTTGATTTGACAAAAATGTTATAACGCCACGCCACTTAAATTTATTATCCATAGCAGCTATTCCATATCGTGATTCCATTCGACAAACAAGTAAGACGAACAGCCGGACTAGGGCGCAACGCAAATAAATTGAGCAGTAAAATTGAAACCTGCAAGGCCTTAGGAATTGGAGTACGGCCTCAAACCCCCGATGCTGTGGATTCCGTCCGATGTGGTGCGGAATTATTGATGTTTCACGCTCCCGACGTTGCACACCTAATATAGTTGCCAGTGTTGAGAGATTTTTTTGTGGGCGGTTTCTGGGTTTTGTTCGATATAGCTATTCGTGTTTGAGCGTAGCCTATCAATGGAATTGATTGATTGCGTTTAAAATGCTCTGCGTTGAGATATTGGTGAAATTTCTGTTATTTTGTCGCTGCGTAAATGGGCGTCCATAAGTTGATTTTCCGATGTTAAGTAGATGTAAACATAAAGTCAATAAGTAAATCAGCTGTAGAGAAAACCGCAGGCAACGCAGATTCGTGTTGGACCTCTACAATGAGTGTTGTTTTGAGCCTTCTTGAAGAAGCGCTATGCTGTCATATAATGGATAATGGATAGATAATATTCGAGTGGTCTTAGGCTGGTATCATGAAATTCCATTTTCCCATAATTGATAGTTCTCTATCATTATCAGTTTACTAGCGTTCATAGTCTAGTGTGTCTTAATGCTTGTGTGCTACTTCGATTATGGATTTCTTTTTTAAGAATTGTAGCTCCCCGTCCTTAAAGGCTTCAGTAATATTTTAAATGCCTGAATTACAAAACTTTTCAATTTTTTAAATTGAAAACGATAGCTTATTTTGCAAAGAGAAAAGCTCGGACTAGTCATAACTCGACGTCGGGTAACTGAAGACAAATTGAAGTATATCAAACGATCTTCCAATTAAGATCAAAGGAAATTCTCTTTGCCGTTTATTAATGTCCTCTTCACGAATAGGTCTTGAAAAATTGCTTGCCTACTGAAAATACGCTAGTACAAACATATTTTTTGCCCGAAGATAGTATTTTCGATTTTGGGAGTTCATATTTTTTAAATGATTGGCAATTTTGGTAAATCAATTTCCCCTTGGCTGATATTGAGCAGATAGATAGAGACTATCTGCTTAGTTTGAGTTTATAGGCACGTATATGTCTAAAAGGCGTCCGTTGTCAAACATCAGCAATCATCTTCTAAATTGCAATCGTTTGGGCTTTTATTTCTTACGATATGGCAGAAAACCAATGTAAAGAATAAAAGTACAAAGCCTTACATTACATTTGCATTTAGGCATATAGATTTTTAAAAGGTACTCTTATTGTAGTTGGAAATAATTGCTGTTACGATTTCTTATAGCCTTGAATATCAGGATCAATGAGACGATAAGTAAAGCTAAATGTTCATCTACTTTTTGATAAGCCATTTAGCTTAGTGCAGCAATTACCTGACTGTCTAGGACACATTGTCCTAGACACGTTACTAATAGTAACACAATCTTCACATTACTACAATCGCGTCACAACACTACGGCGCCTACGCACCAGCGCGCGCCGTCAGATCTGTCAGCGATCAGAAACCCAACCGAACACACGTACTCAAATCTCTTTCGCTTGCGCTGAGAATTGTCGGGCATTCACATTTGTATAACGAACCAGAGCTACTACTACAAAATACAGTTTACAGTCCACTGCCTAAGATCTTTTATTTGAAACTGGCTTTGACACTGACTTCTAAGCAGAGTGCCTCGAGTTCTAATTACGGCATGCATCACTCAGTTTCCAATGTTAGTACTGTTAAATTGTTTACTATAGTTTGTTAAACCGCCATGGGAAACGTCGTGCCATGTGAAGTCTCTAAAGTTACATTTGGCGAGTTTAGTGGATTATGGCATATCCCATATTATCGTGAGACGTATGACGAGTTTGTTGGACTGAAATAATTACTTATTAAATAGAATTGGCCCGCGATTACATGAGTAAAGTGTAGCACTTTAAACATTAAGCTCCCAATAATAGACACGATCCTATGTTTCTGTATTCTAAAAGCAGTGTAGTCCCTGCAGTGTGGCACTTCTGTACAAAATGTACATTTATATCGGGCCGTACATAGAATAGTCGGCAAATAACAGCTGGCTTGCTATCCCAGTAGGCCTCAATGGAGACCCGTCCATATGCCGTGACGGTGCGCGAATTATTGATGAAGCTACGTTCTATTTGTAACTCTGTGGTGAAAAGTAATGAAAAGACTAAAACATAATAGAGAGGCCTTTTGGGATTAACCAAGGGAATCGCTGTACTGTTTTGGATTAATCTTCGGATTCAAAGTTTGATTTAAGACACGATGACGATTTGTTGATTATGGTTGTGTCCATTACATTACATTTACATTATTTATGGCTGGAACAGTTTTTTTTTTAACGGTTTTTTTTATTTTTTAATAATAATATCTTTACTGTGGATCATAGGTAGGTACATAATACAGATGTTATAATGATAATTTTGCTCAGCTATGTCCCGCCTGTTGGGCATACAATAGTAATAGAAAGGAATATAATATGTATTTAATTAAATAAGCAGAAAAATGTCAATACAATGTCACAATAATCACAGGCAGTAGTTAATTACTTTGTCAAAATTTCTTACTGAACACATCATGATGATTGAGGTATACTGTAATGGATCAATGATTTATCAGTTAAGTAGTCATTTATCGAGTAATAACACTTGCTTACTAACAATTCCTGTAGTTGTTTTTTAAATGTAGATATTTCTGTGACTATTCTGATTTGCTTTGGAATATTATTAAATACACGTGATGCTGTACAGAAGATACTTTCGTGCATTAAATGTGTCTTACTAGGAACTACTTGCAACTTATCTTGATGTCTTATGCGTGTGTTGTAACTAAACAGCTTAGGATTATTTTTCACAAATAATCCTACTTCCAGGATATATAAGCATGGCAAAGTTAGAATATTGAGAGTTTTAAAATATGTTACACAGGAGTCGGTTTGATGCAGATTGAACATAGCTCTTATGCAACGTTTCTGTGCTATAAACACACGGCCCTTGTCTGTACTATTTCCCCAAAATATCACGCCATATCTAAGGTTTGACCCGACGTAGCCATGGTATGCTGTTAATAAGGTTTGCTGATTTGCTATTTTACTTAATCTATTGAGAGCATACGAAAATTGATTAAGTTTTTTACACACAGAATCCACATGTGACTTCCAGTTAATTTTACTGTCACTATGTAATCCTAAAAATTTTGTTACATCAGTTTCCTTTATATCGTTATCTAGATATTGTATTTTAAAGGTCCCGTGCGTTGCGTACGTATTCTAAAATTCATTATTTTGGTTTTATCTATATTAATAGTTAAATTGTTGCTTTTAAGCCAGTCTATGATTTTTACTAAGGATTGATTAATGTCAAGTTCTAAATTAGTAGTATTATTATTGGTAAATAAAATCGTACTATCATCAGCAAATAATGTCATGTCATGTTTTGTTATCGAAGGCATATCATTTATATATCCTAGAAAGAATAAGGGGCCCAAAATACTTCCTTGTGGGACACCAAATCGCGTAGTTCCAGTTTTGGATGTGTAAATTTCTTCGGTCATTGATTGTTGGTTCAGCTGCCGAATCTCTGTATACTGTAGTCTATTTGAGAGATATGATTTTACGAGATCATAGGCGTTACCTCTAATTCCATATTTGTACATTTTGTTTAGGAGTGTTCTATGTTCTACGTGGTCAAATGCCTTTGACAGATCCATATATAATGCTATAGCTGGTAATCCTTTATCCAAATTAATAAATACTTTCAGCAAAAAATTATATATTGCTAGATTTATCGATTTGCCTTTTCTAAAACCATATTGACTGGTGGTTAAAATGTTTTGGCTTTCAAGGAACTCATATATACACTTAAACATTACCTTTTCGACAATCTTTGCGAATACTGTTATAAGTGCTATTGGCCTATAATTGTCTATATTCGTCCTATCACCTTTTTTATGCACTGGTTATATGGTCGATATTTTAAGCTTATCTGGATAAATGCCATGTTCTATGCACAGATTAACTATGTAGCTTAATGGTTCACATATAATTTTAGCAACATCTTTAACAATTTTTGTCGTGATACCATCATAACCAACGCTGTTTTTATTTTTCAACGCAAATATAATTTTATTTATGTCGTCCGGAATTGATGGCGACATAAAGATAGAATTAGTATGATGAGTCAATTTATTAGAATATGTCATTTTGTCAGATGAGTTATATGTCAATTTATTACTTGAATTATATGTCAAATTATTAGATGGATTACATGTCAATTTATTAGAATTAGAAGAATTATATGTCAATGAATTAGAAGAATTGCCCAATTTGTTGGAATCATTATTATGTATCGAACTATTAGGATTATATGTCAATTTATTAAAATAATTATTCATTGAATTAGTATGATTGTTAATGTCAAGAAAAAAGTCATTAAATTTTTGGGCTATCTTTGCAGGACCACTTATTATTGATTCATTAATAATTAATTGTGTTACATTTTCAGTAGGGTATTTACATTTGATGTCATTAATCACTTTCCATGTAGCTCTGCATTTGTTACTGGCACTATTAATGTAGTAGTCATTCTGGGATTTTTTAGTTAGATTGATTATAGTTTTGTACCTTTTCGCATATGTTTTGAATGTGTTCTTGTGTGTCACACTTGGATTTTTTCTGTATTGCCACAGTAACTGACACTTACGCTTGCTACATATTTTGATGCCACGTGATATCCACTTTGGTCTAGGTCGACAATTATTTTTAATTTTTATTAGAGGAAAACACAGTTCGTAAAGCATTATAAAGTTCTCATGAAATGTATTGTAGGCACTATTTGGGTCAATGCAACCATAAACGTCATTATTACTTAGCTGATTTAAATATTTTTTAAAAATTTTCTCGATTTTCTTTAGAGTAGTCTCGTTTCAATACAAACCAATATTTTATAGTGCATGTCTTTTTGACCGGTATTTTAACAATTTGTGCATTATGATCTGATAGAGCTAATTCGTAAATAGTGGCTGTGGATGGTTTGATATTAAGGGCTATATTGTCAATACATGTTTTGCTGACAAATCTTGTAACCTGGTTAAATTGTAGTTTTAGGTTATAGGTGATCAATAATTCTTTAAATTCTGTTGATAGCTTTGTTTGTTTTAAAACGTCAATATTATAGTCTGCGCATACCGCAATTTTCTTTCCATCTGTGCAAGTTATGTTTAATATTTTATTTAATGTTGTGAAGAAGCTGCTAACAGAGCCAACTGCCTGATTAGGAGGTCTATAAATACACAAAATTACAAATTTATGTTCAAGCAGTTCAATTGCACAACATTCTAGAGTATTGCTAATGGAGAGATTGGATATATCATGACGGGGCTTGAACTTCAAACATTTTTTTTATTAATATACACGAACCTCCATGTCTAGTTGCTCGCATGTAAGAAAACGCGAGTTTATGATTTGACATTGTAAGATATATTTTAGCTTGACCTGTTTATTTATTTTTTTGTTTGTTTGGGTCAAATTTAGTAATTGGAATTTTACCCCCTTCCTAATGACAGATTGATCTGATATTTGGTACACACTCTTAATCTTGATGACAATACAACATAATAATATATTCCTTATGATTGGAAATCCAAGATGGCCGCCGATACAAAATGGCGGATCACATATTTCTTCACAACAACCTCAATATGGGTATCAAATGAAAGGGCTTGACTGGCAGAATAGAGTTCACTATGAAAAATCCAAGATGGCCGCCACCACAAAATGGCGGATTACATATTTTTCACTAATACCTCAATATGGGTATCAAATGAAAGGGCTTGATTGGTAGAATAGAGCTCACTATGAAAAATCCAAGATGGCTGCCGCCACAAAATGGCCGTTTACATATTTTTCACAAATACCTCAATATAGGTATCGAATGAATGGGCTTGATTGGTAGAATAGGTCTCACTATGAACTAACAACAAAACTAAAAACTTGAAAATAAAATAAAATAAAAAACATTTTTATGTTAAACGGTTTTATTACAATAAAAAAATATGTAAGTAGTTAGGTTATGTACTCAACGTTAAAAAATAATTCGGCAAGTCCTAGCTACCAGATCGCACCAATCTTCTCATCAATCTGGGGTATTGATCAGATAAATATAAAATCGTTGGGCGTAGCGTATCCATTTTATTTTTTTAATGGAAAATTAATGTATCTTCACCTCTCGAGAAAACAGATCTTTAACGAAATTATCAAGCATGGTGTCCAATGAGATATTAGTTTATATGACAAACTACATATTTATGAAAGGTTACCTATTGGAGAGTAGGAATGGTTCGGGGTTTGTTTTTATTAGACATATAGGGTTTTATAAGTACGAGTACCTAGTACGAATAAAAAGACGTCGCCATCTGATGCCTAAAGGCGGCAAGGTCGCCAGCCGGATGGCCTATCAGATGCAAGTTCATATGGAAAATGAGAAATTATGAATTGAAGGGATTTTTGAATCTCTGGGAGGTGACGCTCTTGAGTAAAAATATTATTTATTTAAATAAGTGGTTTTATAGATTTTCTACATACAAGTACTATATAGGTTTTGATATTAAACCTGTCAAGGAAAATAGTCGTTTATATCGTACTTATTTCAGTATGTTTGTAGCCAGTATAATTTTATTATGTGGTGTGTTTTAGCAGTAATTAACCTATATTTTGGAGGTGGCAGCTCCGTTTGCGGAATTTAGTAATTTTGGCTCGAGCACTGCTTTCAGAATATAATGGTCTGCATCGCGATTACGACGACAATTAAGTATAATTAGGAAATATTAAGTATTTAATGACTTCAGCACGAAGGGTTTCAGTGCTTGTGATTATTGTTTTAGCTGCATATTGAATAAAGGTTAGAGGCAGTGATAGTCTAGTAGATATACCGACAGACTGTCATGCAGAAGGTATCAGGCTCGAATTCACGGCGCATACCACTAAATTTTCGAAGCAATGTGCGCATTTGTTTTTTAATTAACGCTTGCCCCGTGCTTCGGATAGAACGTTAAACCGTATGTCCCAGCTGTCATGAAGATCCTTGACAGCTCTTGGACCCGACATGGAGTCAGTACCTTAAATAAACGGTCTTAAGCATGGAGTATCGCTAGCACTTTCGGAGGCGCAGGTCCGACGGCAGTCACTCAATGAAACAGCTAACAGTCATGGTGTACACCTTGACCTTGACCGCTCAAGCGAACCGAACCGTTAATTGATATACGATAAACTGCCCAAGTTAGCCATCCGTAAGTGTAGTTATACGAGTAGTTTTCCCGAAATATGTAAATCTTTTAAGTGCAAAGGCCGGCCCTGGGATTTGAATTCCATTGAATTAGTCCTTCATTTAGGTTTCATTAAACTTTGGAAAGCCTAGCACTAAACTTATTTTTCCGCTTTCTGTAAATCAAATGAGGCAAAGTTGTTTTAAGAAATTTAAACTTTAAAGCTCATACTCCCAATTCAAGCGGTTGCTTAAAAGCCATCTAATTGATTCAACTTTGTAAAGGGATCATTAGCTTACGGACAAATTAAGGGTTAAGACTGCAAAATTGGGCGCTGTGTTATTTCAAGATGTATTTGAAATATTTGTACTTGAGTATTAGTTTCGAAAGGCTTTGAAGTCTGATGTTGGTGCTTGTAAAATGTAGTTAATTTGAACTTAAGATCTGAATTAATTTGCTAATTTGCTACATGCATGTCCCTTTCTATTGTGGATTAAAAAGTCGGCTCACTAACTCCAAAGATAATCTCCTTAACCACAGCTTTACCTCTTTATAACATTATACTGACTATGCAAAAACACCTTTAAAATATTAAAAGCCTCAATTAATTCCCTCCACCATGAAAGTAGTAAATCGTGTACAAAACCCAGGGTTATTTGTTGCCTCACCACTCGTGATGTACGAATTATTCATGCACCATCAGCGCTCAGGCAGCATAGAGTGGTTTCCTTACATAAACGAGGAAGCCATTTAAAACAATCTCTGAATAATAAGAGACCGAACAAAGGAGACAGAATTAAAATACGAGAGCTGTACAAAAAAGCGAGATAAGGAATGCAGTCGGAGTAGATAAATCTACGTCAGAAATAATTTTGTTAAAGAGAGCTGAGATAAATCTGTTTATATTAGTTAAATATTCGAGCAACTCTAAAGAAAGGATTGGTTGATATAGTACATTTGTAAACATTGAAAAGCTGGATGAAATACAATACAGTGTGTTTTTGTATACTTACGCAAAACTTCACAAACAGACTCAATAATTTCAGAGTTGTTGTACTGTATATTTTTCTCTTCTTTTATTTGGATCCATCTTTTGCTGTGTTTGTTTTAATAATACTGCACCTGATAAACATTTGAAATGTGTTTAAGAATCTGCATACAATTTTAGAATTTTATCTTACTGCAAGATAGTGATGTGAGGCAAAAGTTGAAGATTTTGATTGACATATGTTTTTAATAAATCATACGATGATAAAAATATTAATGTATTAAATTAAAGCTACGTTTTAATCTGTCTGTGCAATATTGTCACAAAATGACTCGTTAACGTGACGAAGATTATACAACATTAATTTATAATTCAGTATTAAAATCTTGTTAGTTGAAATAACGTTCACATTTCCTATTAAATAAATAACACGAAGCGATCATCAAAAAGTTGTCAGTTGGTATTTGTTCTACGAAGTGTGACACAAGCTGGCGACTGAATGCAGAATTACATTTTGTTTTACCTTTTGAGAGCTACGAATTCAAAGGGTGCCAACGGCACCTAGGGAGACCCTATGACTATGCCTCTGCAGTCTCTTTGTTGTAATTGGTAGTGACTTGTAGATTGTATTTATATTGCGCCCATACTAACACGAATAGTACAACAAATAGCACCTAAAACACCATATACGTAAGGCAAATTGAAAAGTCATTAATACCGTTGTCATATCTCGTACGGTAGGGTTTATTCGTGGGCGAGTATATCGCACTAGACAGTTGACGTCAGTATACTTTTTTGTATCGACCAATTTTCGGATGCACCACAAGTTGGCTACAGTACACGTACTTGAATTGTCCTACCTTTTTTCCGACAGCTATGAACGCCTAGGCATAATACAAATTTAATACTACCTTAGACTGCGGCAAATCTTTGTAAAAATGATTAGTTAGTACTTCAACAATTAGTTTGTCTGTCTTAGATGTTAGCATGACAGCTGAAGCCCTGAGACTAACGGCTTATCAAATTCAAATTCAAATTCAAATCATTTATTCACTGTAAATAGGGTTACATAAGATGTGCATTCAAATAATAATATAATATTAAGAACAAGCCCATTTAGCCATAGATCATAGCATGCAAATATATATTTTTATTCTAATTATACTGTGGTCATATTAATAAATGAAATACGTTTAAGCAATAGGTATAAGTTATAATTTTGCGCGTATACCAGTACTATTTCCAATCCAGAAACTCTTTAAGTGAATAAAACATTTGTTGTCGTAGCCAATTTCTCAAATCCCTTGTGAATTTTGATAAATTTTGTTCTTTTATGTGCATTGGAATTTTGTTATATATTGTTACACACATAGCATAACAATTATTCTTAAAGCGTGAACTTTTTGGTATCATTTTAAGAACTAATCTGTCTGGGTTACGTATATTACTTCTCTTTGTTACATTTTTGGCAAAGCTAAATAAATTCTGATTTTGTTTGACGAATTTTCCGACTTCTAAAATATATAAACAAGGTAAAGGCAGTATTCCTAGATTGTCAAAATAAGGACGACAGGAAACGTCCGGCGCAATGTCACAGATAGCCCTTATACACCTCTTTTGGGCAATAAAGACCTTATTTATATCTGTGCCGTTTCCCCATATCAACAAGCCATATCGTATCACAGATTCAATATATGCAAAATAGGCCATACATGCTGCATGTTTACTTGCAACCTTTGCAAGTTTGTACAGCGCAAATGAGAATCCATTCAATTTACTGCAAATTTTTTCGATATGTTCTTTCCAGTTTAGTTTATTATTAATAATTATACCAAGAAATGTCACTTTATCATTATTTAATAGTATATGTCCATTGTAATTAAGATTAAGAGTATTGTGTTTAAAATTATTGAAATTAATTAAATTTGTTTTTGAGATGTTAATTTGTAAATTATTATTGTTCAACCAATTTATAACTAATGTCAGTGTATCATTAATGTTAGTTTCATGCTGTGCAATTGTCATGTCTTTATTAGTAGTTATTATAATTGAAATGTCATCTGCAAATAGTATTGTTTTATGATGCGTTATGTCAGGTAAATCATTGATATATATCAAAAACAAAAGAGGACCAAGCACGCTCCCCTGTGGGACTCCAAATTTATTATTATCATAATCAGACCTGTATGATTGAACGGATCCTTTTTCGTTCAGTTGGGCGATTTCTACACATTGGAGTCTATTTTCTAGATAAGTTTTCAGCCAATTTTGGGCTTGTCCTCTAATACCGATGTTTTCTAATTTTTTTAAAAGTAGACTATGCGAAACAAAGTCAAACGCTTTAGACATGTCTAGAAAAGCAACTGTTGTGTATTTTTATCATTAAGGTTTTGTAATATGTTGTTTACTAAAGCAAAGGCCGCGCCTGTTGTAGATTTACTTTTTTGAAAACCGTATTGATTATTTTTTATTATATTATGTTTATTAAAAAAAGATGTTAATTTATCGTGCATAACCTTTTCAAATATTTTGGAGATGACTGGCAGTAATGTGATTGGTCTATAATTGCACATGTTACTCCTATTACCTTTTTTATACAAAGGTCTGACCATCGATAGTTTAAGCTTTTCCGGAAAGCAGCCTGTTTCTAGTGAAAAATTAACTAGAAAAGTTAGTATTGGGCTGAGTTCATGACTACACGCTTTTAATATCTTGGTACATACAGAATCATACCCTTCAGAAGTGGTGTTTGCAAGAGACATTATGGTTTTGGTTATATAAGTTTCATCTATTGGTGATAGGAAAATAGAATGTGGCTGCCCATTTTTTAATTCTGTGTTTTGAAGTGTGTTATTAATTTGATAAGTAGATGAAATAAAGTGTTTATTAAAACAAGTTGCTATTTCTAGAGGATCTGTAGTTTCTATGTTTTGTTCATTGAGTATATTTGTTATATAATTATTGTTCTGGGAAGAATCAGTTTCAGATTTGATAACCTTCCAGGTTGCTTTGCAAATATTTTTACTATTTATTATATAATTTTGATTGCAATTTTTTTTAGCACAATTTATACATTTTTTTAGTAATTTATTATAACTCAAGTATTTCTCCTTAACTATTTTCGAGCGAGTCGAGTAGTATTTATATCGCAATTTTCTTTTATTTTTGCTGCTTAACTTTAGACCCTTTGATAACCAATTGATTCTTTTAGTTAGATTTATTCTTACTTTATTAATAGGAAAGCATAGGTAGTAAAGCAAACAAAAGAAATCATAAAATTCGTTAAATGCTATATTTAAATCAGTTTGTTTATAGAGGTGCAAGTATTGTAAGCTAGTCAGATATTGTTTGAACTTCATTGTATTTTCAGTACTATAGCACCTCTTAAAAATATAAAGATAGTCTGGATTTTTTTCTTTGTGCTCCACAGGACAAGTAAGGATTTGAGCAGTATTATGATCAGACAACCATAATTCTAGAACTGAACCTGAAGCATTGGTAATATTGCTTAAAATCAAATCCAGACAGGATTTACCCCTAGTTGCATCAATTATATGTGAAATTAAATTAAATTTTTGCATTATACCCGTTAATTTAATAGTATTTTGATTTTTTTGGTCAAGCATGTTTATATTTAGGTCACCAGTAATAATTATTTTATTTTTTGAATGTTTAGTCAAGTATTTATAAAGCATTAAATCTAATTTGTCAAGAAAATAATTTAGATGAGAAGTCTTTTTTGAAGGTATTCTGTAAATGCAAATTATTATAATATTGTTTTTTAATAGTTTGATAGCACAAAGTTCAAAATGATGAATTGATGTAAATTCATCAAAACAGGTTATTTTTTTATAAGCAATGCCCTTCTTTACCAATATGCATGTACCACCTCTTTTATTCTGTCTACTATAAAAGGATGCAAGTTCGTAGTTTATAATATTTATAGATTTTTCGGTGCCTAATTTGACAAATGTTTCAGAGAAGCACAGTATGTCAGGTATACATTTATTCCTAATTTCCTTTAAAGTTATTTCTAATAGTTCCTTTTTACAGATTAAGCCATGAATGTTTTGGTGGAATAATGTCAGAGTGTGTACTTGCTTAGGTGCGAAAAAAAATACATTCATTATTTGTGGGTGTTGTTGAATTCAGTAACATTTGAGCCTGGTTGTTGCAGGGATTATTAGTAATTATATTTTGTTTATTGTTACATTTTTTACTAATTTGAAAGTAGTACGGTATTGTCCCTTTTTTTATTACGCATTTATGTTGCTTAATCTCAATTTCATTTACTACACTGTGTGCCTTAGTTTTATTAATGTGCAATTTTATGTTGGCTGGTAACAAGTATTCTAACTGATAAAGCTTAAAGTTAATGTGGGTATTTATTTTGTTACATAAATTATTGACATACCCATAACGATTTTCACAATAATAGTTATGATCAATTACTGTGCAATTTTCTACATGGCTAGTCCACACCTTCAGAGATTTATTTAACATGTACTCATTCAAATATCGGCTATAGAATATTGGGGCTATATAAACATGTGCTTTATGTAATTTATTTATAATTATACTTAAGTTAAAATGTAATTTTTGTATGTTATTATCATTACTACCAATACAAATTATTACAATGTCATCTTTGGTTAATTTTTCTGCAATAGTGTCACATTTAGATATAAATTCATTGCTACTGGCACCCGTTAATATAAGTGCAGTCGGTACAAAGATATCCTTCCAGTTACCTTTCCTTGTTTTCAATAACGACGCTGATAATCCTTTTATTTGTTCGTCTCCTATTATAATAATTTTGTGTTTATTGTCAAATACGCCATCTAGGTTGACATCCTTGCAACTAATCGTGGGTGAGGCATCGTCCTTGGTGGCATATTGATCGTGATGTCTATTATTAATTAGTTCCTGGCTATTATCACAAGATTGCGTTACTGCATGGTGTTGTTGCACTGCCGACTTATGTTGTTGTAGTTGGTTCAGTGTGTCGTTTTTCTTTGAAGTGTTGTCTTCGCACGAGTATGAAAAATCAAGTTTTTTGGATGGTACCAAACTTTTACGTGCTGTTTTGTGAGTTTTTTTTGTAGATGTACCTTTACATATATGTGTTAATTTTTCTACTTGTGACTTATATTTTTCAATTTGTTTAGCCTGATTGTTGTTTTCAGTTATAAGATTTTCAATTTCGTTTTCTGCTATCTGTAATTTTTCTTCGAGTGCCTGCAGTTTTTTTCTCATCATACTTATGTCGTCTATAGTTATATTTGTGTGAAAGTCAGGCAAACTTCTGTTTAAATCATGTGTTGAGTTCGATGATAAACTTTGAATATCGTCATCCGAGTTTTCTGATAGGCTATTAAACGAGTTATGTATTGGGATGTTATATTTACTTCGGTTTCGCATGGTCACATTCATTCTACTCGTTTCCGTATGAGATGTATGGCAAAATCTCGTTACTGGAGTTGTACTATTCATAACCTGTATATTTTCTCGAGTTGGTTCGGTAGCCATATCAAGAAAGTAGTGCCCTCTCGTTTAAAATTAATGTTGTTTAATGTTGACAGTTTTTGTGCTGCTAATGACAATCGAGAGAATCGATAATAGTTTTTTACTATTTTGAGTAGATGGCGTTGTACTCAATAATTTTATTTCTGACAGGATAATGATTTGGCGGAATTTGAATGTTATGACTACGAGTCTTTAGTCGTTTACAAATATTTGTTACTTGTCATATTTATTGCATTTCACTTCGATTGTGTGTCATACTCACTAAGTATTCGATAATTTGATGTGTTAAAGCACTTTTCACTGTCATTGAATTGTTTGTTGTTGTTTATAAATACTTGCAAATCACTTCACACGTATGTACGTCACAAATAGTCTTTATTCAAACGTTTTTATCACAGTTTTCTTATTTTTTAGATTGTTTTTCACTATATATTTACTTTAAAAGCACTTTTATTTAATTATAATGATATATATTATTTATTTGGAATAAAATTTTCAAGAGCCTCTCGAACAACGTATTTACTTCAACGCGCCATCTAGCGATCCGCACATCAAAGCGCATATCGCATATCGCACTACAAAGGGACGAACGGCTCCATAACATGTACAAACAGCGTCCATCAATCCTAGACTATCTTGACGCTTGTCCACGTGTGGCTATTTGTCATCAGAAAAGTCATTTAGCTAACAAGAATGGATATCGTAGGTACAGAAGGCAAGGTTTGTTGGTACAGCCTATCCTGAGGACTCGGCTTTTTATTTTGACTGTCATTTTTACCTAGTGGTAAATCAGTCCAAACTACTGAATGAGATTATGGTTCATTTCTCACCTAGGAAAATATTTGTGTAATGATCACGATTATCATAGAACATAGTTTCTATCAGAGGGTAAATCTCTCATCTCATCAGCCTATTGCAGTCCGTAGCTGGACGGAGGCCTTCTCCCATGTGACGCTACAACACCCGATCTCGCGTAATTTTTTGTAATTCTGGAGGAAATAACTTATCTATAATCAGGATAACAATAAGCTTATCAATTATCTGGTTGCCTCAGCACAGGCGTTGATTTGTTTGGAAATTAGGCTATATGTATTAGGTTTAATTCATAATTTAGAAGCCCAAATTTTTGGACTTGATCGGCATTAATTCACTTGAAATTTTCTGAGTTTTTGAATAGAGTGTTGGAAGCGATTGCAGGTTACTTTAACTCTATTTGCTAAGTATGTGGTAGTATGGTTTGCTTTTTACCAGCAAAAAAGCTCCTGCGTCACTAACAGATGGATTCTTCATTTATCACCCCTTTCATAAGCTCATTGCTATTCCCAATGCCGGTAAAGTTATCGATATTTAACGCTACTTTTCCGTAACCCTTACGTTATCGGTACTTCGGGTAATACATCTTCCGTTCGCCTCAGGGACGTCATAAAGCCGAATGCGATTTTAATGTGTCGCACCTCAGGTGATTCCAGGTTTTGCATTATTCATATCCCTTCCATCGAAACTGATCGATTCCCGTTCCTATTCCACTGAAAATCCAACACTCCTGAGATTACATTTATGTAGATATAGATAACATCCAGACGTTCCAAATAGCTAGCCTAACTAAAAATTCTAAGAATAATATCTTGCTCGCGGAGAAATAAACTAAAAATTTTATACTGCCTCAGCTCCGGCGCTAGACTACCGCTCGACGCCGTGGCGTGCGCCGTACTAATTCATACATTTGTTTTGGTCGCGCGACGTGTCGCGCGACATGCCGCTGTACCGCTCAGTGCTATTCGCCGGTCGCGTCGCCGGTCGGCGCTGCGCGTGGCATGCTTAGAACATTTCTATACATTTGATTCAGTCGCAAGTCGCGTCGCCGGTCGCGTCGCGCGAATTTGACGAGAGGTCTAAAAGGGAATGCGACGTGCTGTATGATGGAGTCATCATTGTAGTCGTAGTTAATTATGATATTTTGTTGCAGGATCAAGGAATGTAGTATTTACAATAGTGAGCCAGTCGGAGCCGTACCACGCGAGCGTGGCGAGGCGGCTCAAGAACGACATAGAGCAACAAGTAATGCAATTGGAAAATGTAAGTATATACCTTACTACCTCTTTTTACCAATGTCGAATTGTAGGCAAAGCTATGTGAGTGTATTCATGAGAGACATTAAAAGCTGCTGAGGAAAACTTCCTTCAATATTTCTCGTTTAACAGTATTACTTTAGTTTTCTAAAATTGCTCGATTGAATAATTTTGGGTGGATACGCAGCCTTATAAATCGAAATGAACACCGTTTACTCCAGCATTAAGATAGATCAAGTCAGTTGCATTCCACATTCCAAATACTGAAATATGCTGATATTTTGCTATAAGTATGTATATACTTCTAAGGCTTGATTTGGAGCGGTACAGGTAAACCCGGTGGCTTACCTTGTTTCCATTACTATAAGAAACGCATAAAATATTCTTTTACTATATTGAAGTTTTAATGAATTTCAATCTTACTTGATGTTTTCTCCCTAAGAGGAAACCAAAAATCCACCTGACACACGAAGACTTCCCGGCGCCGGGTGGTTGGACGATACTCCCGCTGCTATCACCGCTGATCTCCAAGTACAAAGGCAGCGACGTGCGATGGGTACTGTTCGTGGAGACGCACACCGCTGTCAGATGCGACAAGCTGTTTGAAGCTTTAGCCGCCGCTGATAATCAACCAGTTAGTAAAATCAATTTTTTTCACATAAATATAGGGTTCTTTTTTAATTACATATGATTGTGCCCACAACACAAAAGACGTTATTTAAATAATTGCAGTCTATTTCAGACTCGCATAGCCAGAAGGCCAGAAGAGTTTAATAATTATTATAGGTCCGCGTCGCCCGCAGGCTAAAAATCTGGCGAAAGGGAAAGAGCATTTTTCAGCACTAAGCTCATAAAGACTTCTATGCGCCAGGAAGATACAACGCTACTATCACTACTGCACATAAAGAAAAAAACGTAATGTCATGTAATATAAGTCATTGCTAGTGATCTTTTAACATTAGCAACGACAGTGGAACTGCTTTTCTGGGCAGCAGGTGACTGCTAGTTTTGAGAGCTTTTATAGTGTTGAGTGAATCAAACACTCATGGATTTCTTCTCAGATTTTGTAAAGCCATTGTTTTTTTATAGATTGCGTTTATCTAAATATTAGAATCATAAATTTAAGTATGTAGGCTTTAGAAAAGCACTTATCACTCACACACCATCTTCCTTATTCGATGCATATCAGCAGATCACTTCCGCGTAGTAAAAGTAAATATATAGGTGTACGTGGGAATAATTGAAAGTATTTAAATTACTAATGCCCTTGCAGGATATGATGTGGATAGGCTATCCATTAAGCGATGAAGAGCCCACGATTATCCATCACTTCACGTTCTACGAAGATTTGGAGGACGAGGGTGGGTTCATGTACCCTAACTTTGCCAGCGGGTTCGCTATGAGAATCGAGTTGATGGACATGTAAGTATAATAAGACTGTTTATAAGAGTGGTGAGTGTATTAAGAACTGACTGAATTGAAATTCGTTATTGCAAATCTAGTTCTTACGAAAAAGAAGCATTAGACAAATAACTTCTACTTTTGAAGAGGTCTTACCCCATTGCGTGTTTTCGCGGGTTCATTTTTATCTCGGAACTAGGTACGGCGCAGCTTTTATTCTAACTTTACCTTAACACTTTGACTGGAAGTGGTCACATTAGTAGTCTAAAGGTTTCACTGCTGACTGATAGTTGCATGTTAAATTAATTTGGCAGATGACTAATCCAAGATTCATTCAAATTTATTAAGAAGATAAGGTTTATCTACAGTTGGTGAAACTGGGTGTTAGTCTCACGCTTGTCTCAAAGAGTTAAAAGGAATACTATTCAGTAAGTTCCAAACAAACAAAGAACTTGCAATTAGCAATTGAGATTGGGAGGAACAAAATGACAAAGAAAGCAATAAATTACAATGACGGCGCAGTAAAATAAATCAGAGCAAAAAGTCTTCTGGCTTGCATTATTTATGAGTATTGTTCTTGGATAATGCTGATTCACGCCAAAGCATTTCTCCTCCAATTTCCTTATCTCATCATCATCATTGTCTTAGAGTAATTCTTGTTGCATCCAAGACTTGCCTAGAGGCCGCAGTCCATCCGCAAGTGTAACCAGATTTGACAGAATATTAAGTTTTTCACAGAACGACTGCCGCCTGACCTCCATCTATCTTTCCCATCTATTCTATTGGAAAACTTATTATTACGATGATTTTAGGTTACTACACCAAATAGAAAGTGGTCAACGTAAGTTAGAAGCTGACTTCTCAATAGACCCGGCGTTTGAGCTGGCTCAGCTGGTGTACGGCGATGGCAAGGACCCCGGGCCTTTGCTGACACCAGACCTGAGCTTCTGTATCGTATCGGGCGAAAACTGTGCGACGTACCCGAGGCAGTTTGATATATGTGTGAGTGAACACTAGCTACATCTTTTTTATAATACAAAAGCCGCAAATCACGTCCTTTGTGGTGGTAAGTGTCAACGTAGAGACGTATGTGATACCAAGGAGGTATCACTCGCGCGGCGCGTTGCCAACACAAGTGAATAGAAGTTGTTGAAGGTTTCTTGCACCCCTTTCCTCTTCTCTTTCGTCTTATTCTATAGGAAGTGAAGAGATAATGAAATAATCGTTAAGCCTTCAACGTATGTTTGTTTATTAGGGCTAAATGTAGACCGGTTAAACTGGAAATTAAGATTATGATTTTTTCTGAATAGTAACTTCTTTGCATTTTTTCGCTTGCCATCTGCATGTACATATGCCTCCTAAATCGTACAAAAATAAACCTAAGAATAAGTTAAGTTACTAAATGGAAATAAATAGAAATTGAATATAGGACGACGTGGACGTGGGGTTGAAAAGCGTTACCGACTCTGTATCTGCTTTGTGATGTTGGTGTTCGTAAGTGTCCTGATCGCCACGTTATCGGCAGGGCAGTGCCATACCCGAGGAGTCGATATTCTTCGCCGTTAAGACATGGAGGGGCTTCCATCAGACCAGAGCCAAGGTCGTCAAGAAGACCTGGGGCAAGCACGTCAAGAACTTGCTGTTCTTTAGTGATGCTGATGGTGAGTGGAACATTCTTTATTTCCTTCTGTTTCTTTTTGACTATGATTTGGTAACTGTACCTACATGCTACAACATCCCCCTTGTTCAAGTAGGACCTCATTATTTAAATATAACTTAAAAAATGGAACTATCGTAATGTCTGAGTCAGTTTCGGCTTTTCTTCTCAAGAGGTCATTTAGATAGAAAGATCCGGCTATGTGTAGGATAGGGTTTTGGCTTGTATAAATGTTGTTTACAGCCAAAATGCACAAATAAACTGTTTTTATGTCTAGGTATCGCACGTCACTAGGGCATTAATAACAGCTGTTACCTTGTTTTATTTTTACTGGTAACCTCCCATTAGTTCGATTAAGAATATGGCTTGCCACCACCCCATATCATCCCATGGGTGTCGTAAGAGCCGACTAAGGGAGCCTATTATGCAGAGAACAGCACTGTAAGAGAAGGAACACTTGATACAAACCCTATACCAACCCGTTTGGCCAGCGTGGTATAGAAGGCAAATTCCTCCTTTCAAGGGAGAGGCCTAGTCCAGCAGTGGACTGTTAAAGGCTGATGATGATGAACCTCCCATTTTGATTAGCCATCCATAGCATTTTTTACTCCTTTCCAACGTTCATAGACGCGTTCAAGTGGCAAGTTAACGATTATAATCTGGGCCGGCGAAATCTGAACTTCAGAACCACTTACTCGAGAAAAAGAAGAAGAATTATAATCTTCAATTACATCTTGCCTAGATCCGCATCTACCAGCCGTCAACACTGGTGTGCCTAACAGCAGGACCGGTCACTGCAGCAAGACCGTGGCCATACTGCGACTAGCACTGAAGAGAGTCAAGGACATGCCTCATGTCAAGTGGATATTTTTAGCTGACGATGATACTATACTCGGGTAAGTCTAGTTAGAAATACAACATTATATATCTATAACTGACTTAAAAACGGCGGTTCTCAACTCGATAGAATTTTTTTTATGTCTTACCTCAGAATTTTTCTCTAGGACTTATTTTTATATATTTTTTTTTAATGTTGGTTACTTCTCTTCTGGTTCCATTTAAATTTGATCAAGATCTGACGAGCAGTTTTTGAGTTAGCATTAGTATGCATTTTTGTTTAATTTAGTCCGGGGAGCATCTGCTTTTGTTCTTTTTAAATGATTTTGATAGTTGCCCATTATTTTGGCTAAAAAAAGTTGTTGTTTAAATATTTAGGTTAAATTAATTCTTGTTTTAGGGTGCAAAGGTTGTGTGAATTGCTAAGTTGCTATCGGGGCGGTGACGATGTCACAGTGTTAGGAGAAAGATATGGCTATGGGTATGGGAACATTGAAACTGCTTCTAAAGGTTAGTATATGAATTTTTATCGTTATCCGTTAATTCTTTCCCTTTATAATCATCGGTTTTCTTTGCTTTCTTCTATGAATAGCACCAGCTAGTGTTGTCCGACTTCAGCTACCGTATGTTTTAAACTCTCATTAGAATGACGTTTGTTTTACTGTTTTCCTGACACCAAGTCATGTGACGATTTTGAAGCAAGATAATCACTGTTCCGAGAATGGCATTCGAATCGAATGCATTTCACTTTCCAAGTTTAGCACATACCTATCAACTTCAACCATCTTCTTCTTCTGCCTGCCCTGATCCCAAATTACTTGGGGTCGGCGCAGAATGTCTTTCTTTTACATTCTCTCCTATCATTTGTCATCAGATTATTCACTCTCTTTTCATTCATGTCATGTTATTCACGCAATACATCCATCTTTACTTTGGTCTTCCCAATAGCATTTTGTATCCCTCATCACTTTCCTAGTCACATGATTTACATATTCCCATATTATTCTTTTATTAAATATTTCCAATGTAGAAGTAGCGAAACATTGTCTGTTTTGTTCATATAAGGCTACGACTATATAACGGGCGGCGGCGGCACAGTGCTGAGCCTGGGCGCCGCTCGGTTGCTAAGCACGTGCACGTGCGCCGGCATCTCGGCGCCCGACGACATGACGCTCGGCGCGTGCGCGCGCTTCAGGCACAATCTCACCGTCACGCACTCGCCGCTCTTCCACCAAGTAAGTGGCGACGGAATGTGTATGGCTACGGCTACATATCAGGCGGTGGTACATCGGGTCACAGATAAAATCAAATCCGGAAATACCCAGGGGTGGATCCAGTGGGAAGCCGTTAAAGGTTTTTTTGGATAAAATCGACCTTCAGAAATGTGAAATGAAACTGATTCAAGAAAAATACTTACAACAATTACCTCAATTCTGTTTCTAACCATAGCTACATACAAAATGCCATTTATCTTACAATAGGCGGAGGGGAGATATTGTCCTGAGCTCCTTCGATTCCTCTATCCGCTAGTTACTGTTCAACATTTAAGATCTTTGTGATATCCAAATAAATTGAGCCATAATTAAAAACTATCCTATACAATCCTAGGCTCGTCCACAAGACTACGCCCGCGAAGTGTTAGCACGGGAGAGACCGGTGTCCTTCCACCGTCACTCCTCCCCCGAACCCAGCAGAGTGTACGCCACGTGGTTCCAACACGACGACCTGGCCCTCAAACGTGCGAAGAAAGACGAGCTCTGAGGTACGACTGCTGCCATCTAGATTACCTACGACCATTAGAACTGAGTTTATTATTTTTTTACAACGCCATCTATTGTAAAATTTATGAAAGCGAAATCTTGTGATTTAGAAAATGAAGTGTATGCTAATGCCATGTTGTGGTTTGAAGAAAAGTATAAAAAATTGCAATAAGTAATCTATATCCTGAATATTTACAACTTATTGGATTTATTTTTAAGTGGCATTCATAGCTTTTTTCTAAGTACGTTAAATGTTGGCAATACTTTCCATATTTTAAGTAACATTTTTAAATACCGAAAAATATTTTTCGCCGCCTTTGCGGGGCTTGTAATATACACCACTATTTTTTAATTAGTACAAAAACTTTAAGGACAGATTAGCGAAGACATTATTATCATATATGTGACGTAAGAATTTCATAATATCTATAAAGAGCAAAGTTATTATCATTTGTTCATTGTAGAAAATCTCATTTAAATCATAGTCATATTTTACAATCCATTCACTAATTTATTGATAATATTCCATCATGCTCATTCGCATTCTCTCTGTCGCACTTATGATGTAGGTGGCCTTAGACAATAAAATGAAGCAAAATAATAAGTTTAGGTACATATAAAATAACTAATGATGGGCTAAAATTTTCTGTGGATCACTCAGGTATATACATTATCTTAAAATAGCAATAAATAGAAGTCTACGCTATAATTTAAAGAAGATTCTATTACTTTCTCAAAATATTGTAGATGTCTTATTAAATAGTAACTTATTTGGTTATTATTATTATATTTGAACCACACTAGCAGCTTATTAAGCTGATGCGTGTGTGTCTTGAGACTTGGAGATTTTGTCGAGTCTATTCTTAAAAGTGTTCAATGTGGGTGCCATAACAACATTTTCTGGGAGCTTGTTCCACTCCTTGACAACACGGTTAGGTAGAAAGTGTTTCAAAGGGTTGAGTTTCGACTGAGTCTGGCGTAACTTTAACGGGTGCCCTCTGAGATGTTTATTTTCATTTGCTACATACAGTTCTTTAATCCTGTCATCATCATAGTAGTCATTCAGTATCTTATACGTCTCGATGAGACTTCCTCTCTGTCTGCGGTTCTCAAGAGTCATGAGGCCAAGTTCCTTTAAACGCTGATCATAGGTTTTGTTTTTTAGTTGGTGGACCATTTTGGTAGCTCTTCTCTGTACATTTTCTAATAGAATCACGTCTTTCTTAAAATAAGGTTGCTAATTTTAGTTGTATATATCGATTATTAAGTTCTTATTTATCAATGTAGCATGGAATCTTACGTTTTTTGAGTAATTAAAGTTATTATATTTACATTATGATTAAAAAAATCGGTCTCGAGGTTGTCTCATTTCTTTGCATTTTCTGAGAACGTTTACCTTAGTACATACATACATACATATCGTCACGCCTTTTATCCCCGAAGGGGTAGGCAGAGGTGTATCTCTACACCCACTTTTCGCCAGATATACTTTAGTCCCACGTAATAAGGGGCGAGCCTATTGCCGTACCGGGCACATTTCCAGACTCCGTGCTGCTACTGAGAATTTCGTGACAGAAAAACCCAATAACACTGCCCGACCCAGGAATCGAACCCGGGACCTCCCGATCTCACGCGCACATTTATGCCGCGAGACCAACGAGGCAGTCGTATAGGGTTTGATGTCGAGTTTTCCGTCTCTACGCAAAGATGGTATTTGCATCGTGTTTTCCCTTAGTCGCCTCTTACGACACCCTCGGGAAGATAGGGGGTGGTGACACTTGTATTCTATGCCGTCAACCACACGGCTTACCTTAGTAATGTATATTTTATTCACACCATCAGAAAGAAGAGAGTTCAACGAACAAAACGCCGAACAATTGAAAAAAAAAAGCTGATATATTGACGAGAGAATTTTCAATTGAAAATTAGGGTTTTATTTCGATATTAAGTCAAAATAAGGCGTAAAAATTAATATTAAAAAAAAAAACATTAACAGTGTGTTTGGAACATAAAAAGGCAAGTTTTCACCAAATTTCGTGTAAAAGAATAAACTATTGTAAAAGTTAAAAATAAAAAACCAAAAACTTGGTTATTTGAATTTTTCACATAAATTATGACGTTGTGTGAATAAAGTGTAAATACAAAAGTTGTAGATTTTTTTATTACCTACAACTTTGCCATTGACGTTTTTGCCGTAGGACTTGTAGTTTTGCTGGCAATCGAAATAAACCCTTTTTTGCCCTTAAAATCGCAACCCCATCCACTTCCAGACCTCATATCGCCCGTAATTATTTTTCCTTTAATGATCGCTATATTCTCTTCCTTATCCAATGGGTTTCATCCTACTGTAATTTTATTTTACTTCAAAAATTATCTACCCTGGTCTAGAGGAGGTATGTAGTATGTAGAAAGCAAACAAATATCAAAATAAAAGAAGGTGTTCTGGACGAAAAGAAAATAGTAATTTTGGCGTATCGATGAAGTTAGAATCAGCTGCTATTTACAAATTTCACCATCATCATGTCAGCCTAGAGACGTCCACTGCTGGACATAGGGCCCCCCCAAGGTTCTCCACGCAGACCGATTTTGATCCGCCCGCATCAAATTATTATTTACGTAGATAGGTAATTTTTACTTACAAGTATTTCAATTGTTCTTCGAAATGTCCACCACTATTGTCAATACACTGACGGACAAGTTTAATTAAATTGTTTTTTAATGAGAAGTGTACGCTTCTGTCTTTTCACTTCATCATAAGCGTCCAATAAGCGCTGTTTTAATTGTTCGACACTAACCGGCTCACTTTTGTTCACCCACAAAAAGAAGTCCTTGGCCGTGAGGTCAGGTGAGCATGTAGGCCAAGCTACGGGGCCGCCTCGACCGATCCACTGGCTTCCAAACTCTTCCCTGTACAAACGCACAGCTGCGCTCGCGTTTTATCCGCTCAAAAAGTTCGCATGCAGCATAGCTACATAAACGATGCGCTCACTACCGGTTACAATTTAGCACTGTTTGTCGCATTGGGTGGGGCGCGGCGCGGGCGCAGAGGGATGGGGGGAATTTATCAATGGAATAGTTTACTACTACTACTAATTTACTCATCGTTTTAGTTATGCATTTATCAATTATTACGTATTTTTGTGGACAGTTTTGAGACAGTTTTGGGACTTAGTGTTTTTATTTTTTACCTACACGAATATGATCAGTTAAAGGTACTTAGATCCCTGTTAAATTTTTTGTACCAATTAAAAAATAGTGGTGTATATAAACTTTTGTATGGAGTTATTTGGATACAGAGTAAATGCGTAGTGTCAAAATTTAAAAGCAATTTTGTTAGTTTTTACAATGTATGTTATCGAATTGTACATATGTCACAAAAACAAGTCTTAAAAAATGTATATCCACTATGGTTAAAAAGTCATAATTTAAAGTTCATGAGAGCCTCTTGCATTGGGGACTAGTAGGGTTGGTTCAAGTGAATCCATGAAATGCCACACCACGACTGAATTGACGATCAGCACGCTGATTGGTTCATTTCGATTCCAACAACGATCCTACCTTGGTAATGGTATACCATCATTCGATGACCAGATTATTATTTAACACATAGAATAAAATGGCAAATTATGTTTTTTTCTAATAAATACTGCATTAAATTTCTCAATTTCACAATAGTTATTAGTTTGTCCTACTGGATTTGATGTTTTATATAGATACCTTTTATCACAAAGGTGCAAAACTAGCAAATGCAAATTGTCAATCTTTTAAAAAAGAGTTTCACCTAAATATTTATGTATGAATAGTGTTTCTTTTTTAAATTTGGTTGTGTAATTGTTTTTATATTTTATTCATTTGAAAGATGGAATTTTCTGGTCTTAGAAAAAGTTGTAAGCCGTCAGCTCACCGAGTTTATAGAAAGAAATGAGATTCTACCTAGATTACAGTCCGGATTTAGGCGGTTACGTGGCACCACCACGGCACTTTTGGATGTGACTGATGAGATCCTGTCTGCCCAGGATAAGGGCATGTGCACGATTCTGGTCCTATTAGACTATTCCCGTGCTTTTGACGCTATAAATTTAAATTTGTTGTTATCCAAGCTGAGCTTCTATGGATTTGACAACAATACATTAAAGTGGTTCCATAGCTACCTGAGTAACCGAATGCAATATGTGGAGCTAAATACAATGGATGGGACCACCTTGACCTCGACACCTGCCTCTTTAGCGAGAGGCGTGTCGCAGGACTCTATTCTGGGACCTATACTTTTCAGCCTGTACTGTGCCGACATCACGGACTCCATTAAAAACTGTAAATACCACATCTATGCGGATGATGTTCAGGTCTATTTGTCATTTAGGGTGAGTGATTTCGAAAAATCTATAGAAGACCTGAATGAAGACCTTGAGCGGCTGTTCGCATGGTCCGA
Organism: Euclidia mi; assembly: GCA_944739405.2. Classification (NCBI taxonomy): domain Eukaryota; kingdom Metazoa; phylum Arthropoda; class Insecta; order Lepidoptera; family Erebidae; genus Euclidia; species Euclidia mi. The sequence goes on from OX123198.2 coordinate 59,143,030, forward strand.
GAAAAATTGTTTAGTGATAAACCCATCAAAGACAAAATATATTGTATTTGGCACCAAAAAATCCTTAAGTTTATTGCATTCGCCATCTCACGTTCATTTAAGGGGACGTCCATTGGAGCGAGTATATGAAGCGCGGAATCTTGGACTGACTGTAGATTCTGAACTACGGTTTGAGAAACATATAGATGATGCAGTGCGGAACTGTTTTTATAGACTGAGAGTTTTATATAAAATGCGTCCCTATTTGTCAGAGGAATTACGTGTACAGCTGGTTGAGTCATTAATACTAAGTAAGCTAAACTACGCGGATGCTGTGTATGGCCCTCGGCTCTTAGCACGTACCGATAGGCAAATACAGAGGGTGCAGAATGCTTGCGCACGTTTTTGTTTTGCGGTTCCATTTAGAGGTCATGTAAAGCCATTCTTAAATAAAAATTACATGCTCAAAATGAAGACACGGAGGAAACTGCACTTGGCTTGCCTAATGTTTGGCGTCATTAAATTGAAACAACCGCAATACTTGTATGAGAAACTAACATGGGTCGCAAATGGCAGTGAACGTCCAAACAGAAAGTGTTCTAAGCCGTTATCAATTAATTTACATCGCACAGAGGCATTTAGAGGAAGCTTTCGCTATGCAGCTCCAAAATGTTGGAACAATATCCCCCCTCCATTGCGTAACCTCACGTCAATTCACGCCTTCAGAAGGCAGTTAAAAAAATTTCTAGTAGAGGAACAACAAAAATTAGGTGTTATTAATATAAACGCCTCCCTTATTTGAAGCTTAAATGATTAAAGCAATAGAAATAATCAATTAATGCAATCAAATAATCATGACATTACAAATATTATATTTTATAATTAATTAATTATAATAATTTCCTGACATTTAATTTTATTATTAATATAGTTTATAATATATTATAATGTTTATTTATGAATTCCCTATTAATACTATTCTAATTATTATAATTACGAAAATGACATTTAATTTATACCTAATTTATGTATTCAATCATCATTATCATAATGGATACTTATAAGACAAATATTATAAGTTCCTATTTTAATAATATATTTATTTACTACCTTTGTATAAATTAATTTATTAAATTGTTATTAACTACAATGCAATCTTCATGACTATTTCTTATAGTAAATGTGTACCTAATCTATCTAAAAATAATTTTATCTAAATAGTTACTTACTTTCTATTACAATACTTATTAAATAATTATTGTCCAGATGATACGGTGTTCAGCTACAGGTTTGTATATATGTGCATCCACTGTGTGAGATACCCATGTGAGAAGCCTGTAGCAAATAAAATAAGCAAGCGTTAGCTAATCTCGCTCCCTGTTTATACATATAAATCGGTATGGACGCATAAATGCATATGGCTATAAATAAATTGCGTTACCTCTGAGGCCTGGCTCTCATACTTGGGTTAACGGCGACATAATATCCGAGTTGCTCCCGATTAACAATCTTTTAAAATCTGAAAATGCAAGATATGTGTGTAAGTGCTAGGAATGTGCTTCAATATGAATACTAGGACACAAAATATGTAAGAAAACTGTACTTACTTAAGATTGTTGTATTACTCCATAGTTGTTGTCATGTTCATCGGTATTTCACTGTAAGTATATTGTTTGTTTGTATATATATGTATTACATAACTGTATTTGCATCGTGCCGAGCTGTCGAGCGTTTGAGACGACTTCGCGCTTGTTTTCGTATGCACAAACACTGCATGCGGATGGGTCGGATGCCGCGCGGCTACTGGCGGGGCAAGCGCTGGTAGCCTGTTATTATTTTGTAAACTATTGGCTGCAGCCATATACCTACAAACAGCGCACCCGCGCAGTGCACCGCACGAGCTGCGTATCTCTTTGACAGTCTGGCAAAGACTCATTTAATTTTAGTGACGCAACGATAACAATAAAATAATTCGTCGGCATCGACATTCTGCGATATGCCTAAATATTATTATTCCTTTTTATGTTTTTTATGACACACTGGTATTACACTGATTACACTTTCTTATACTTGTAATATTTATTAGTTTATGTACTCCTTTTTGTGTGTATATTTATTTTTATCTGTGTTTATGTAAGTACCTATACCATTTATAATAAAAAAGTTATATAAGTACATATGTGTAATTCTGTATTTCTATTGTATTCTGTACTTATATTGTTTCTTTGATATCGCATGCGTGAGTCACTAGAGGGCCTGGTTGAAAATCGGCGCCAGGCATTCGTCTGGCATTATGCCGAACTGGGTCCCATTTTGACTACACGACTTACTTCTTTTACTACTCTGTTTATTTTTAAGTTTATTTTCCTTCCTTTTTGTTAATTAATTTTTTGTTCTTATTCTTAATGATATTTTATTTGTGATTTGTTTTATTCTCTTTTCTTTTTTATTTGTTAGTATTTTTTTGTGTTTCTTTAGAATATTAGTGTGTTTACGTGTATGTCAAAATAAACTATTTTCATTCATTCATTCATTCATTTGTTTAATTACTTACGACTACTACAACATGTTGGCAAGTTTTATGTAAGAATACTTCACAAAATGTAGTCATCACAATTCTTATAATGAAAAAAAAACATCACACTTTGTAACTTGACATTATGTTATTGCCTTGAGTTAAAACGAATATCACACATTTACATTAACTACTGCTTAAGTATTATGTCATGTATATATGTATATGTATATTATGTATAGTGTCATTCACTGTTTAAATCGAAAGATCTAGAATCATATTTTCACTATTACCCGTCGTTTCGAACGCTTTATAAGAATCGTGGTCACGACTTTATAAAATACTTCAAATTGTTTCTGTATAACGGTGGTAACATTAAAACCGAAAAAGATCTTATTATAATTTCAATGATTCTCATCGTTTCGGTTGCTTTTTAAAAACTGTTTAAGCCGTGACCATCGAAATATTTTTGTACTGTCTTCATGTATTTCTCGAATCTTTTTCATTATATAACGAAGTCGTCAAAATGTTGATAGTTAACTGTATTGCATTTATTAGATCTAATTATTACATTTACATTTGTTAATGTTTGTGTTTTTTGCTCTGTGTTATTTAAAATATGAGTAAAATTATAAAATTAAGTAGGTAGGTATTTAAATATTGTCGCTTTTATAACTGTTTAAAATGTTATATTTTTCAAAATGTTTTACCTACAGGCATCATGTATCATTCGATCACTTTTTTAACTTTCCAAGAACCTTAATAAATACGGAATATAACCCCAGATTTAGTTTCAGATCTACATTATTTTAGAACATCTATCAAACAAGCTCGGTATTCAAGATTTCTGTCATAGTTAAATTCAACATTTTCCCCAACGAATTTTAAAGACAGATGTAACTTAACATTATTCGAATTGTCTACGTAACCTTTAAAAACAGAACCACCAAACTAGGACTATATTAAAATCAGGAATTAACTTCGAACTATATTTAGTCCATTTTAATAGAAACAAATCTGCCAGAACTATAGAATAGAAAAGAATAGAATTCATTTATTTGCTAAGAATGTAGGTAACAAAGAAAATAAAGATGTTATTAGCAGTACAATATGGTCCACTACATTTTACCATGATGTGGCATGCAAATTATTTTAATTATTAAAAACATAATTATGAGTATTATGACAATCAATTAATTTATAAATAAATCATATCTAACCCACATTAATAAGACTCCAAATCAAATACAATATCAGGTGATATTATTCCGACCTACCTAATCCTATTTCCAATAGCTCAAGTTAATTCAACTCTCGTGCCTATTAATCTGCCATGATTAACTCAGTCGCAAGGCTAAGAATAGTGGGTAACACATAAAGTGGGTCTACGAGACTCCATGATTACATTGCGCGGCCGCAAGCAATAATTAACCCACAATGAATCACCACAACCTTTGGATCCCTCGTTATTCGAGATCGGTGTGCCTATACAGTAGTAAATGCGAGATGTGTGTTGCATTTTGTTACTAAGATAGTGTTGTAGATTCTGGGAAAATTGTTGACTGAGTACTTTTCTGTAAACTTAGTTTATTACATTCTCAGATCGACTAAAAAGTGACTCACCGTTTTGCCCTGAGTTATCTACCTAATTCTACTTGATCTGAGCTGATGCTGTTAAACATACCTATACGATGGTCACAAATTATAATTTGTGATATCGTTTGCAAGAAAAGGTTATAATATTCTTATTAACTCTTAATTACAAATAGGAATATATTATTTTTTGTTTTTATAAATGACTACCAGTAGTAATAGAGACATGGACTTCACTTGAAAGCTGTCTAGTAATGACCACCAGAAGCGTGCGAAAGGAATACCCTAATAAGTTGGTATTTTTGTCTCTTTCTACAGGGTGGTCAAATAAGAAGGTGTTTCACGGTTCATACCTCTGTCTATACACTTTTTAAATTATAATCGTAGTTAAAAGTTTATAATTATTATTTACATATATGGTCACAAAAGCTGTTACGAAATTATTCATGAAATGATTAACGTATTGTATTTATGTAAGTTGTGTTACAGTATTGTTATTTATTAAGAACGAACTAACATATCATTTGTGTATACTTGAAATATATGGATATTTTTCTAAAACTATGTTGTTTTATTTCTGACTTGAATTTTGTCAACGGAAACTTGGAACACAATTACATACATACATACATAGACTCACGCCTGTTTCCCGGAGCGGTAGGCAGAGACTACGGAACGCCATTTGCAATGATCCTGACATACCTCACTTGCTTCACTCACTCCCAATTACATTTCGAGGCATTTTAGGAAAGAAAAAGATAATAAGGAAATATATATCTATAGTTAAATTAAAAACTGTTACATACAGAACCTTATAATATCTAGTAATAATAAAATCTTAAAAGTATTTCAGTAGGTAACTAAAGGACCCGTGCTGCTCCACAGCATATTTTAATATTATAAAAAAGCTCTTACATAGGTATAGATATGATGAGTACATTGTAGCCTTATCTAATAAGTAAAAAGATTACTATCAAAATTAAAAATATAGATAAACAATTTCTTTTATAAGTAAGCAAATAGGTTTTATTTCTGTTATCCAGCTCAATATTTCTATGAGAAGCACGATTTATTTTGTTTTGTGTTTATTTTGTTATGGATGTGATTAATCCATCATAATTTAGAAATATAATGGTAACTTTGGTAGAAATGGTACTTTTGATAGAGATGGTAGCAATCGTAAGTAACATTGCTAACAAAACTACTTACCACATATGCCAAAAATACCATTTCTACCAAAACTACTATTCCCATCGAAAATACTATTTCTATCAAAACTACTATTTGTACCAAAACTACTATTCGTACCAACACTATCATATCTACCAATTTTTTCTAAACTACCATTTCTACCCAAACCGCCGGTGCTATCAAAAGTACCTTTTCTCTCAAAACTACTATTCTTACCAAAGCTACAATTTCTACCATAACTACCACTTGTAATATAATTATATGACAATAGTATTATGAACCGTTGTAACATGTTCTACATAAAACGTAATTTACCCGTCTATAGGGTTGATTTTCCCAACATTAGGCGGAAATTTTACTACATTTGGGGAAAATTCCTCGGGTCGCGGGTATACTGACGTCGTTACCGCGACCCCGTCATGAGGGTCGATAGAGGAATATACCCCGAACATCCAGGGGGGAGAGCCGAGCCACACACCCCCTCCTGCCCAAAACTCGGTACAGAGTTGGCGGATTTTTTTGTATCGCGATGAAATCCAGTTACGGACTGTCCCTCAAAGAGACCTTTGAGGGACAGTCCGTAACTGGATTTCATTGCGATACAAAAAAAAGGGGGAACATTCCTCAACATCAGAGATCAGTTCACCCAACATTAAGGGTTAACTGGTAACATTCGGGGAATATTACCTGCCATCAGCGATAATTCACTATAGTGATAGTTTTACCAACATCGGGTATAATTTTACACATCACCCACACTCACACCCGTATGAAAGTAAGGCAAGGTCACCTTAAGGAGGCATAACGGTTTTTCCTGGCAGTTACCGCAAGGAACTTATTAGATGCCATAAAAATATTTTTGAATTTAGAACCGTCCATGTAGAGAGAAAGGAATCTTAAGAAATTTATAGGAAAATATTGAAAAATAAGTTCAATGTCCACACTTATCTTCCTTCAAACTTACCCAATTTAAATGAGCATACCATCAAATGAAAGAGCTCTTTTCAGCGCGTGTTATAGGCCTATAACGAAACGCCTACCTCAATGAGAACCAGATATATAGAAGCAGAAAGTCATTGACTACGGCTACGAAAACGTAAAAAATGTATGGGAGAACACTGTTTTTGCATATAACTTGATAAATGTGCAAGTTAGGTAATTTCTAATGCTTGATGACAAATCTCATTTAAAAAAAATCATGCGAATCGGTTGGGTAGAACGGGCTGGCCGACGTATTATAAAACACAAATTCTTTTAATATATAGATTCAAGGTAACGTAACAGTTGTTTTCGAGTGAAGAAAACATACTTCTGCAAGAAGTTTTAAAAGAACTCAAAACTTATAGGCACTGAACTATGTCTAACTGTTTAGCGTAAACGATTTAAAATTTTTATGATTAGTACATATACGTTATACAAGGTAGGCGACCACACGACCAGAGCAAGTCGGTTGAAACGCTGGCTGTTTGAAATAGAAATAGTTTTTATGATAAGTCAAGTCGATTATATCGATTTAGTAACGTTTTGTTTAGTCTATTGTAAATTTTGACTATGGTCACACTGATCTGTCATTCACTCTCTTGGGTTCTTGTCCGGTTCCCGGTAAAAAAAAGTTGTCTGGACCACGCCGTATCTTGTAATCAGGCAGTTTTTTGTAATTTTGAGTTTTTGAGTTAATTATAGTAATTAACAACCTCGCAACCGTCGCTATATGAAGTTGTCCGACGAGGTTGTAAGCGATTGACAAAAGTAAATTAATACCCGCGGTTTTGTTTCTCTCGCGTGGTTTTGTAATTGAAATAAATTGTTCGCCTTTTGGAAAGCTCGTCCTAGTAGCTCGCGAAGTGATAAGGAATTATAAGTAACCTTATAAGGAACATTGTAAACACATGTGTGAATTTCTGGTTGGTGCCCGAGGAGTAGGACTTCGCCGAATTGGACCCTGTGGTATTTATTCGATTTGCTTGTTATTTTGGCCAAAATTATGAGTTAATCTTATAGGTCCACTCAAGAGCATCATCAGGAGCATCAGTAAGATTTGGTAAGACATTTTATTAATATTAGTTGTAATTAGGATTATAATTCATCGCTATGCAATCACAGTACTATAATGTTTAAACCTTTGCCTTGGGCTGAGACTGGATGAATTAATCGCTTCCACTGATCTCTGTAAAACTTACCCAATCTTAGCCCTAACTCTAGACACTGGCAAATAGGGATTAGTTATGCCTTAAATATCTTATTTATCGCGAGTAAGACCCGCTAAATAACTTTGTATAACCTATAAGTGCGTTCGATTCCCATACCAAACTATAATAATTTGTGTAATACACAACTAAATACACAAATCGATGTTTCTAGTCTGGGTGCTCTTTGCATCAGTTGATTGAATCTTTGTGAAATACCCCGCGACTTAGCATTTATTCCTAGGGCGGGAGATGTCGCCGCAATAAAAAATAATTTAAGTATTTTTCTGAAACGTAGAACACGATCTGTCTTTTTGTAAGTATCTATAGGCTCACGACAGTTCACATTAAGACCGGTAGGCAATTTGCATGAAACATTTCCCACTGAATATACTTTTCCAATAGAGTTTGGGTAATTAATCAGCCCCTTGTCTTGGCTAATGGATGCATTGAGCGCGATGACTTAGCACGCTTTAGCCAAGTCACGTTACCAGGCCTCCTTCACTCGGCCGTACCTACAGCGATAAGTGCCTACACTTTCGCGCGGCTTCCAAGCCCGGCGTCCGACGCGCCGCGCAAGGGTTGTTGACTTGAAAATTTGATTTTATTTATTTTACGAGAGTAAACTTGAGAATTCGATTTTTTGTTTGTTAAGATAACCCAACGATTATGGTGTCAAATTAAAGATCTAGTTCAAAAACCATTTTATCTGTTTAAATCATGTAAATCGGTCCACGCGTTTAGGAAATAACTAAGAATTAGTATAGTCAAAATGTAAACGACCAGATTGTTTGTGGTTTTTGTTCTACGAGCTCAAATAGTTGGATAGGATACTTATAGGATGATTATTTATTATTAGGTACGTGGTCAAGTAGGTAGATAGACGATGAATAAATATTATAGTAGCAGCGGCAAGTCGACAACCCTAGCGCCACAGCTAGCGCGTCACTCCGCATCGGACAGCGACAGCGTTATATGTTAGAAAAGAGCGGGAATGGTTAGGTGAATATCGCAATAGGCACTGAGTGCTTATGCGAGCTGAATTGCACTTTGTTGCTTAGTAGCAAGAGTCGCAATTTCAATGAATTGGTTTGAGAAGTGGTGCTTCTGTACGTAAGTACTGTTTATTCTGTGACGTTACTTAATAAACAGGCCCGCTATACTTGGTCAAATGCTACCTCCTCGTGAATATGATTTACAAGCTGCCGAGCATGCTGGGCTAAGTATTGGCCCAGTTTGTTGGGCTATACCTTTTGGATCTTCTAGTTCAGTTTTTACACATTGGTCATTCGACGCTAAAATCTTGAAGGTTGTGAAAACTCTTGTAGCTGTGGCAATTTATTTGAATGATTCACAACTACCCCGGTGGTCTGCCGGAACCAGGGCAGATGCTAGTAAATGTGTGTCATGCTCCTCGGCGAACGGCGATGTCGGCGCCACCGGGGCAAGTGCAACAATTTTACTCATATGCCCCGGTGCCGGGGTAAACCACCTGGGGTAGTTGGTCAAGCATTTATTTACTATAGTATAATATCACCCTAGCTAATAAACTCTGAATGCTAGAAACAATCCACTTTTCTCCACTAATAACTTAAGCTGTCCGATTGCTAAGAATAATCCTCTTTTCGCCACTAGGAGAATTAAGCCGTCATCCACCACGCTAAGGCTTCAGATTTCACAATCTTTGAAAAGATTATCGGTAGGTACTTAGTCATACTGATCACCAACCCCAAGGTATGAGTAGGTACCTACTGGATGCGGAGCGCGACAAAAGCGTTTGGTGTGTGCTCGAAACTATTAACACTAATTAGCTTGTCCGGCATTGTGAATCACCAACTACCAACATACGGCAAGTAGCTGTATTATGTACATGTTGGCGCAACAAGCTTGCCAGGAAACTTGTCTCAAAGTGAAGAGCGGCCTTAGTATACCTGATTTACATATTGATACACTGACTCAGCTAAGATACAATAGTTAGGTACGCGTCCTTCTTAAATAACTGTACGAAAGACGTAGCGGTGTAAGCGCTCGTCTTATTGTTTAGGGTCTTAGCCCACATAGACTCGCCTCATATCCAACCTAAAGAATATCATTCAAATATGGGCTTTAAGTATTGCTCCTTAAGTATGCAGTCTGCGCGGCAACTAAGAGGCGACTGCTAGCAGTCGCCGCGCTGTCGCCTAATTTATGTGCCAATGTAAAAAATACCTAAGGAGCAATAACTTTAAGCCCATATTTGAATGATATTTTTTGGTTGGGTGAGAGGCGAGTCGTTTATGTGGGCTAAGACCTTTAAACCTATAGCTGCGCCGAGTGCTGTAGGTTCGATCTCCACGCGGGATAAATCTGTGTAATCACTAATGTGTTCGTTGACTAAAAGTTTCTAAATCGCCTGCCATACAGAATGTTTAATATTAGCGTTGTCTCGAATACAACCTGAATCCAAAACCCTCACGGAAACTCAACTTTCGAACTTGCCTATCAAGGTACCTACATGGCGGCCCATTGTACCACTACTCCATTCGTGCAATCTTAGGCAATCCCTACACAAAACTCTTTCCTGTGTCTTCAATTCTATTCTCAATAACAACGATACTTTAAGAAGGTAAGTTATTCTGAAGTGGCAAGCTTCACTGGCAAGTGTCTCTCCTTTCATAAGGGCTTGGAAAATAGTTCAGCGTCAGCCATTTTCACGTCAAATGCCTATCATAAAAATGAACAATTTTAAGATAGCGATGGAGCGTCTCATATACCTACATATACATATTTATAGCCTTTTCATTTCCTTCGCAGGCTTAGAGGCTTCATACGTCGTGACGGGTAACCACAAAATTAATGATACGTTAACTTAAGACTCAGTTTACTCGGCAAGATTAATTACTGAACAAACTCCACTTCGCCGAACTCATAACATACTTTAAAACATATTTTCTTACCGCGAATACTTCAGATTATAACTTGTACAGAAAATGATATTTATACTTCGCCAACTTTTAGGGTACTTAGGGTAAAGTTGCGAAAGGATCAGTGCGGGTCACGGCGGGCAATTTGTCATTCAACACGCGATATCCGCCGTAAGTACCTCCTACACTCTAACTTCGCAAACTTACATTTTTCATTACCCACAACTTTTGAGTACGACCCTGTGGTACGCCAAATCCACATGCTACTTCCAACCTTATGTCATAGTGTTATGGTATATTTTCGTGTGGTAAGTTATCAGTCAGTGTCGAAAGATTTTTCTCACTTTCAGTTTGTGTACTTATGCATTAATCAAAATAATATCGATGCTCAAGGCGCGGGCGTCGCGCGTCGAGGTGAACTTAGAAAGAGTTAAGTCGCCAGGGATTATGTTTAAGCTTATGGCACGCGCCTTGTTTTTCTATAGGTAGGTAGGTAGATATATGTATGTTGTTGAAGGTACCTAAGTATATAAGGTATATTGAAGATTTGTAAGTAAGGATGGTATATACATGTTTCATATAGTGAAGAATAAAGAAAATGTCTAAATTATTTATTTCTGAAATTATTTCTACAATTTAAAGAAAGAACTGCTGACATTGTGAGCCTCTCCGTTCAGCGAGTAGTAGAGATTACATGTGTTGAGTTTGAACAGTTCATTGTTATGAGTGTATATGTTGCAGGTATTTAGTCAAAAAAGTGATATTATACCTAATTTTACTAGTGACATTATAATGAAGAATGTTACCTAATTTTGATTATTAGCTGTCCATATTCTCTGTCAAAAATAAAAAATACTACTGAAGGAATTACTTCGATACGTTAATTAGTTTCCGATTTAGAAGTAAAACAAGTTGTAACCGCACGACGCGGGCTGCCGTGTCGGTGTGACGTCATCGTACAACACGCTCAGTCTGTCTCACTCAGTCCGCTCGCGGTCGCGCGCCCGTGCCGTTGAAATAATACCTAAATACTTCTAAAAATGTCCAATGTCCAATCCAGGTACTAGGAAATCATTTGTTGTGCCTAAATGTAAAAATACAACTACCAATTCGCCAGAAAAGTTGTTTTTTATAGTTGCAAAGGACATTAAAATGCGAAAATAAATTTTAAAGCTAGGGTAAATACGCTAAATGTCGGCCACCTTACGGTTTTTTTGTTTTGGGATCGGTCTGGCACCATCAATTTTCAACAAAAGGACAGCTTCCGATGCGGTTTTGGTTAGTTTGATAAATCTATTTCATGTTTATGGGCATAAGATTGACATTTCTACTACAAGGAAAAAGTTCTAAGGTTTAGTTGCGTCGAGAACGAAAAAACCCTAAAGTCGGCCGTTCACGGCCCATCGTCGGTCGCGTTTTTTCCAAATGTCGGCCGGGTATAGGATGTTTTAAATTAAGACTGACAAATATTATTAATATGATTTATTTTGGCAGGAGTCTCACTAAATATACGTTATTAATCGTTATTGGTTTAATAGTAGGTAAAGTATTTTTTTTTATTTGCACTTAAATAATGTTAGGTATTACAATTTTTATCAAAGTAAACATCACAATAATTATAATTAGTTCTGGATGTCTTTTCAAAAATAATTCATACCATTTTTGGCCCGGAGTATCATCACTGAATAGATTTTGCCTGATTTCGGCTTTCATATTTTTTTTACACTAATAATTAAATCTGTTTTTTTTTCTTGGGAAACCGCACATCGCGAGTTGTATTAGCCATTGAACTGGTATTTCTTCTTTGGCTGGATTCAAAACCGAAGGACGTCCCGTTTTAAATGTATGTATGTCTATGCGACCAGCCAATCTATCCTGCAACGTCGTCGTTCGCGGGACGCCAAATAGCTTAGAGGCTGCACGAATGGGCATTCCATTATTTATTGCCTCAAGTGCTTCCTTTATTTTTGTGCGATCGTAACTGCATAATTTTCTTTGTTTTCGTGAAGGCCCTGGATCTCCCTGCTGTCATTGTAGTACCTTAAATTAAAAGCATTAATTCTAAGGGCAGCTTTTTGTGACATGCAGGTTAATTGATGAATGAAATATTCACGACCAACAATTTATATTTTTTAAGCTAATTAACATGGGTTAAGGTAGCAAGTTCCAAAGAGCAATGTATATCTTATATTCCCATACCATAATAAGATACCATAAATGTTTTCAATAATATCAACTCCTACATTTAAACTTAACTCTTTATATTATTAATAAATAAATGTATAACATATATTTAATATTGAGAAAATAAGAAAATGTAATCAGCCTGTATACTTGGGCTCGAATTCGAGGCTGGTCGACATTACGATCTTTAATGTTTCTAAAGCCGGCCCCTATTTCGGGTACATTATTTCTCGAGATTCAACTAATATCACCCCGGCCGCTATTTGGCGATTAAACGTAAAATAGATTTATTTGCCTATATGCGTTGCAAATTCTCTTATTAAGCCAATGGAATAAGTACAATTTGAATTTATAAAACAGACTGCATTTACTTTAAGTCGGCCACGGCCGAGAATCCGGTTTTAATTCAAAATTGGTATTCTATTGGCGGCCTCCTAATTTCCCTTTAAAACAATACGTAAAACATTGGAAAAACTATCTCAAAATATAGTAAAAATCAGTAATTACTGATAATAAAGCTTAAAACAAAAAAAAGGAATGTCTGACCGTTCTAATATCAATCCCCGAAGTGTGGGTATTCACAGCAAGTAAGGTACTTTTAATATAAAATTGACACTTCGACGGCGCAATCGCTACTGTGTGCGAAGAGTGAGTGGCGTAATCGGAAAGTAACGGTTTGTACATATAGAGCATGAACTAAGGTTGTAATTCGAGTGGCAAATTTGTCACTTCATTACGTTTTAAATGAACGCAAGCTAAAAATGTTCAGACGGCCGAAGTTTTTGGGGCGACGTATAGCGTATTTACCCTACGAAGAGGTTAGATCCATTTGGAGATAAACGATTAATTAAATAATGAATAGACATCTTTTCAACTTCTTTATTTTTCACATATAAAATGTGTAAGAGAACACTGTATTTGAAGCTCTCAAAGTTTTAATGCTAGTTTGTCAAAAAAAATGTTTTGATCTTTTCTAATAACACTTGGTAGCAGGCGTTGAAGGCTCCTCGGTTCCACGATGTAGCCACATTAAAAATGCTATAGTATGTTTACAGCCACCTCTGCTGGCGGCACAATCTTCGCAGGTTACATTTAAAGTTTCTTGATCGTTTTCATTGCATTCTAAACTGCAATGATAATGTGGTACCTACGTACGCGGTGTTCTGGCGTGATTCTACATTTAACCGTACATAACATCACCTACTCTTTTTACTTGAACATAACCAATAGATCATCGCCATAGCTGTCTCTTGCCGATCTGAAATAAGTTTCAAATAAAAATAAATGGCCTTACGTATTTTATTAGTAAAAAAAAATTATAAAAAAGGTTCAGTACATCTGTTCAAACATCTACATTTGCAACAAAAATAAAATAAAATAAAACGGCCTTACGTATTTTGTTAGTAAAAAAATACAAATAAAAAAAAGTTTAGTATCTACATCTGTAACGTTCAACCCACTATATGTAATCCTAGGTACCTATCCTATTTTTTACTAATATTATAAATGCGAAAGTTTGTGTGTTTGTTATCTTTCACGCAGAAACTACTAAACGGATCTGGACGAAGTCAGGAATAACACATATCTAGGCTACTTTTAATTCCTGGGGAAACGCGGGCGAAGCTGCTGGCAGAAGCTAGTTTGCAATAAATCAATGTACCTATGTATTTATTTATATTTACTAAGAACAGCGGTACCTATATATGCATACGTATACCTATAGCTACAAAACTATAATACATATTTGTTGCCATTAACGTAAAAAATTAATGGTAGGTAGATACTTCTACTACCTATTTGAGTTGCATTCTTCCATTACGACATTAGTTGGGTATTTTACATACATACATACATAACGTCACGCCTTTTATCCCCGAAGGGGTAGGCAGAGGTGTTTTTCTACACCCACTTTTCGCCAGATATACTTTAGTCCCACGTAATAAGGGCCGAGCCTATTGCCGTACCGGGCACATTTCCAGACTCCGTGCTGCTGCTGAGAATTTCGTGACAGAAAAATGGGTATTTTGTTTTGATAAAACATTTTAGAACAGATAAACTACCTAAGTATTAAGCATAAGTAGTAGCAAGGAAAATTTATTTACCTTTGCATTTTCATTCCTCGCATTTCAGCGGCAACGAAATCACTATTTGTTGATAAATAATGCGCAACCATTAATTCTATTTTAGGCAGATTATCCGATTGCCCTTTTTCGAATCCTTCATCCATTTTATTAATCGAATAATATTTACATTTTTTAGACTATTAACGTAATACGCGAACGAAAACACAACAAAATACTGCGCAAGCTATTACACCTACTACCTATAACCGTTGGCGACTTCATAAGTTCATACCACAGATAAGACAATACCAGTACAGATGCCGCAAGTCGTCCATAAAAATTGGCCACGTTAGATCCTTAATATTAGACCTTTATTTTTATAAGTACTTGTTAATACCGTAAATAATACAACAGATGGCGCTAGCGACTAAAAAAATGGGAGTCGATGGTAACGACATCTTACGTCTCATTTTGTAAGCAATGTTATTTTAAATTAAAAAGAAAATCGTCGGCAAACCGAAGGTGGGATATGTACTCGCCATTAATGTTTATGCCCCGTCCAGTCCCGTCCAGCGTCTTAAAGACGTCTTCGAGTGCGTTGGTGAAGAGCTTAGGGGATATTACATTGTATTTAGCTGTTAAGTATATTTAATGTTTATTATTTAATCTTTGCAGGCCACATGTGGCAGAATATGCTGTACGATATTAAAAACTGACAAACTGTAAAATGTAACCATATTCTAGCAAATAAATGATTGATTGATTGATTGAAGCCGTTTGAAAGGAAAGCGAATTTAATTAAACTAATTGCTTTAAATGCAATTCTCTCCGGCAGAAATCAGAGGTGACAAGGTAATATTTTTTTAATTAAATTGATGTTCTGTGCTCTGCAATATAATTATAAATGAGAATTTGGTTCCTTTCCACTACTTGTTAACACATATTTCTGCCGAAAAGAAATTCAAGTTAAATTGGAAATAAGTGCACAGTAGCTACACTTTAGTTCGCAATATAAAATTCTACGAGAAAAATTAAGAAAAATATTGTAATTATATTTTCAAGGGCATCTTTATCGTGTGATCTTTCATAGCTCTGCCGATGGCTATAAAGTACTAAACTTAAATATTAAACTACTATAAAGTACTAATTATTGATTTTATATGCGACGGAAGATTTCCTATGACCGTTGCCTTGAAATTGATTAGTTCACATTGAGGACTGGTCCTGGCAGCTATGAATGAGGATGAAATTATAGGATTGTTTATAAATAGCGTACAAAGGTAAAGATTTTATTTATTTAACTTTTTTATGCCTGATGGCTGTTATGTAGATAGGTGTGAGTGGTACTATCCTCAGTTAAATTATTTTGTCCAAGGCCTGATGAGTTCGACAAGAGCTGGCCAACTTGGTGCATGGCAGTGTAAAGAAGACCTTTGTCCAGTAGTGGGGCAATATAGTACATAAAATGTGAAAGTATTTCCCACGTGTTAAGTTTATGATAATTATATTGGCTTTTTTATGATGTTTCTGTTTGCGTTATATTCGCAGTTCAACGATGGATTGCGTGACTCTGATGAAAATCTTCGTGTTCTATACGTTTTTATGTAAGTTATTAAATTCACATTTTTGTAACTGTTGGATTATTTGAATATAAGGAATATATTCCTATTATTTGTCATAGTGACTAAATCTTAAAGGGACGGAATCTCTACAAGACACATATAAGCCTGTACTCATGTTTTGTAGGATAGAGTCGAGCGGAAATGACTTAAATATTTTGTATAGAGTGTCAAATCCTTAGTAGCCAAATTCATTGATAGATCGAATATTGAAACCGGACTTTAGACAGCAAAGATGCCAAAAATGACTCCGATCGCTTTTAGAATTCGGAGCAGTCCTTAGAGAAATCGAGTAAGTACCTAATAGTTTTCTATTTCTCATTTTCCGTTTAGCTCGCTCTACTCATTCTTCTGTTTCATTTCTCTTTTGCGATAGTAATCATACAACTTAAATATTTTTGTAGAAATGAAAATCTACATAATGAAATTAAAGTCCGCTCTGCTAAACAATTTTCGGCACATTTCTCTCTCGTGGTGGAAAGTGGAGTCTGGACAACGAATTCAGAAAATAATAGAAGCACATTTCTTATGGGCGCTCTGAAGACAAACTTTCTGCGACCAAAAAAAAAAATTAAAAATAAAATGGCGGCGTGGTGGTCGTTCTATCAATGTATCTTAACTACGAGAGCAAGAGAAACGGACGCTCTCACAGTGTACGTATGTTAAATACGAGAGTAAGAGCGACGGGAACGACGCCAGCTAGCGCTGCCACCTACGAACTAAACAGGGGCAGACGGCAGACCCCACTTAGAATCGGCACACGAAATTGTTAAGGTCTGCTCTTCTATTATTTTCTGAATTCGTTAGTCTGCCTTCCTTGTCACAGTTATTCGCATGTTAGTAGATACGGGTTTGTCATAAAGTTTATTAAAAGTAATTTATTAACGCTATATGTAAATTCTGCAGATTCTGTAAAAGCAGAGAAAAATAATATAAAGAAGGAGACGCTGGGCTTATCGAAGAAATCCGACAATAACTCTTCAGGTACCTAAACTTATATGTATATACTTTGTTTAATCATTATTATTATTGTTACGAGATGGGGTTCGGTGATAAATTAAATACACTATGCCAAAAAAACTGCACTTTATTTAAAACACAACAACACTTACACACACTTAATTCTCAACACTAATAAAAACACACTTATTTCACAACAAAGAAACACCACTAAACACTTCCGACTTACTTAAACTTCGCACTCCTTCGCTTGTTGATCGCTTTCCGTATTCAACTGTAACTGTCCTGACTCGCGCGTTCACGCGGTATTTATACCGGCCGGAACTCATAACTAGTCTATTCTAGACGTTTCTGAGATATTCTGGTAAAAGTCGGGAACAGTCGATACAGCAACGCCATCTAGTAGACAGTAGATGAAATACCTTTAAACCACCGATACATCCAATCTCTTCTAGTTCTCTCATTCACCGATAGATGGCGTTATTTTCAATTATCGCCATTCGTAACATTATATTCACTGGTTGTGATTGCACTAATAAACAAACTGGTATGAAGATAACAAATAATTATTTCTAATCCCGAATCGCGTATTTTATATAAACACTTTTTTATATACCTATTATTTAATATAGAGCACAGCATCTTCAGAATTGTAAAATTGCAGTCCAATAAAGTGTATAGAATTTTTGCTTTAGTTCTTAAATTTTAACGGATATGATATGATCTTAGTTGCATATAGATTGAGTTAGTCTTTGCTTGGCTTTACTTTACACTGGATAATTTAATGCGTGAATCACATAAATATACATTCCATTTGTTACAGAAGAAAAGAGTCGATTTTCCAACAGCAAAATTTTCTCCTCATTAATATAATCAATATTTTTTCTATAGGTATTAAGGCCATATTTTCGTTATTAGGACTGCAGATTGATAGATAATAATGTAATTTTTTTTACAGTTATAAGACAAGAAGTACCTACATTGATTTGTTATTATTTTGGCCTTACCAAAGCAACAGTTTTCCGTGTGAAGCAAGGGAAACGTTGACAATAGAAAATGTCCTTCTACGTCTTTAGTTTTTAATTTTAAAAGAAAATAAATAAGTAGGTATGTAAAAGTAATTTAAATTCAATGTGTACCATTTGCATATATAAGACAATACTTAGACAATATACTTACACAAAAATATTTCCCGCACACAATAGAAAGAACATCTAAAACGTGCACAATACGAAAACCGTTTAAGTGGCCATTCATTCACATTACGAAGTCAAAATAAGGGCAATTCGTGATAACTTTGCCGTCACGATACACCCCTATTCACGACAATACTGTGTATTGTAGGTTTATCCTTTATACCCGACGTATTTACAAAGGATTCTGAGAGACCCGAATAAAACTTATCTAAGATTATTGACATAGGGTGCCCAGGAATTCCCATCAAAACTCGATAGCATTCTACATATTTAATACACGATAATGCGTCTAGAGATTTCGATATCTCTCATGCTCAAGGTATCGAATTGTTAAATATTTATTTCGTGTATCGATGACGTGTCTTAATATTTAATGGAGAAAATTGTATTTGTTTATGTTATATTGTGGATGAACTTATGTTTTTTTTTCAATATAACTACATACAGCTGATGTCATCTGTCGTACAGCGAAGAAGACATAAACCTAAATCGCGCTATAGGAATATTACCATCGAGACGCAGTTCATTAGGCATTCTCACATAGTCTGGTTTGAAGCCTCCCTGTAGTTGGAGATACACCACACCTGGTTCCTTTACGGCAATATAGTATGAGTTTATTATATCAGTCGAAAAACGTCCACTGCTGGACATAGGCCTCCCCCAAGGCTCTCCACATAGACCGATCCTGAGCCACCTGCATCCATCCGCTGCCCGCGACCCCAACAAGATCGTCCGTCCACCTTGCGGGATGCTTACCTCTGCTACGACGTCCTGTGCGTGGCGTATAGGTAGTATGAGTTGTAAATACGAATTGAAAATATTCTAGCCATCTCAATAAGTTAAGTTCTTATGTTATTAATATTGAAACACAACTTTGCACTTCTTGAAGATTCTCTCCAGCAAAGTAGAATCTATATATTGTTAAAAGGTATCACTCAAATACTGGTTTCCAATTGAATAAAAAAATGTGGAACGCTATATTGATTTAAGATCAAGACATACAATATACATGCGTTTTAAACTCTTTATTAGGTTAATAAACAAAGTTTCACAATAGCCGTAGCGCTATTAAATGTTTAAAGTTTACATACTCCAATACATTAATGATAGAGTATTAGGCATTGGCTATTTCGACAAACTTATGAATGTAGTTGAAAAAACATCCTACTATATATATATCAAGAGAGTAACATATTGGAGCAGGGGAAGTAGATTAACATTTCACTGAAGTGCATTAAATAGTTGGTAATTTATAGAAATTCACCAATTCATTTACGAAGTTTAGTAGGAAAATATATATCTGGCTGTACATTTTTATTTTTCAGTTAAAGAGGAAATGCCTATACCTATCTCTAAGCAGAAATCAATGTTTTATGTTCTAATATTGTAATTCAGAATTTGGTCGTACTACTCATTTCAGGCAGAAATACCCAGCCCGATCTGATTAGAAAATTCTTCGTTTAATAGCGTTTGTATTGAGGCAGGTTATAAGCAATAAAATACGCGAGGGTTTTAATTACCAATGAACATTGAACTTGTTTGTTTTGTATTATTGCTAGATTGCCGTATTTTATGTAGAAATTACCTACTCTTTTATTCTTCTTTTCTTCATTCTCTACTGACAAAGCTAATTCATGAAGTCAGTCAGTATCTGGGTGGATAATTACCAAAATTTTACATTTAAAGTGATTGTTGTTGTGTGTTAAATTATTATTAAAATTATAAATCGCACATGGAAAGAAAGTTGAAGAAGAAAGACTTGAAGTCTTTTGGATATGACGTGAAAATAAATTTGGCTGGAATTATCTTTTCTTTTTTTTATCTAATTCTTTTTAACAGAGCCAGTTTACCCAATTTTCTAAACATTAGTAGAATAGACATCAAAACAAATAGTAATCTTTATAAGTATCAGAAATGAGATCCCGTCTTTACGAGTGGTCGCTAGAAGAACACAGCGATATAAAGAGCAATAAAATAAATTGGACTCGTTCCGGACGCGTCGCGGCGTTCCCGGACTACGTATATTGTGTTTGTGCCTTTACCATTTAACCACAATCTTTGTAGATATATAATCTAGTCCGTAACAATGTTAAATTGCGTTTGATAAAGAAGAAAAATGCAAAAGAAGCTAGCAATTTGAATAAATAACATTTTTGTTTTCAATTTTCCTTACAGCTTTTACGAGGTGGTGTTTATTTGGTCAGTTCGTCTAACACAGGCAATTAGTTGAATCCTTAAAAAATAAAAATACTTATGCTATAATCAGCATTATCATCATCATATCGCCGTCGGACTGGTTCCTGGTTACTGGCCTCCAAACCTTATAGAAGACACTAGCGTAAATCTCAGTATGATTAAAATATACAGGCAAAGACAAATAAGTTAGCTTATCTTCTGCTGTTGTTTTTAAACATTCTCTTTAAGTAATATTAATTCACAAGCTTTTGGGCTATGAATAATTTGATAGGAAATGGAAAATTTCCTGTTTCATTTGAAATCCAAGATAATGGTTGTTTAAGTCCACAAGCCCTTTGAACATGAGTATCAAATCCATCAGATAGTGATGTAACTCCATGAGCGTGAGGTGTTTGTATCACATTGTCACACGTTTCGTATAATTATTCAAAACATCTCTCAAAAAAGGAACATGTGCCTAGTTAAAGCACAGTTCACAAAGACATTTATTTTCTCCGTAATTGGACAAAGCTTTGACAATCGACATCGTTCGCGCGCCCAGTTTATATTTTATAAGCTCGTGCTTGTAGTCCGCCCCTGTACTTGTTATGTGTCCATTGTGATGTGTTACGAGTTTTATTCAAGGGCTTGTTAATTAGGCTTGTTTAGACTGCATGCAACGAAAGTATTCTTATGTATGCATACCTCGAAAGGTGATACCTGGACTATCTATATTTTGTAAATAAATGGGTTAAGGAGATGCAGCTACTGCGAATCCTCGGATTGTCCCCTCTAGTTATTAGATGGAAAATGGTAGGTAAAAATATTGCACCAACTATTGTATGGAAAATTATAAAAGTGCTAAACTTTTCTGATGACCTAGATTTGTATCCTTCTCATATTGAGAAGAGACCGACGAGAAGAGGGAGTATATATGGCTGATGATAATGATGAGATTTGCATGGCTTGTCAAGTATTATTGTGATTCCGCTAAGATTATAAAAACATGCATGCCGACGACAGTAGAAAAAGTCCACAGAAAATACAAAACAACTATTTTGAAAGGCAAGTAGCAATCCAAACAATGTTGGATAACAACTTTAAATTAGGTAACAAAAGAGTCGATAACACCAGAGTGTTAATTATAGCGAACAATGCTGTGTCATCAAATTCACAGACAACCTCTATAATTTGACTATAAAGTCTCGAAGACGATGGATGTGGCAAATTATTTCTGTGCAAGTGCCACTTTTATGACCCGGTGATCATAATCCATGCAACTGACGTAATTGGACCAAAGTTCTTTCAGTTACCTACTCCTTCATCATCATTGTCATCGTCCATCGACCTAGCGAGCGTTATCCCGGTTGCATCAAAGACTTTACGCTTAAGAGCCCCCAGTCTACATTCTAGTCGAAACTTTAAGAGAATATTTGCTTTTCTACCGATCTGACTGATTACTTAATACCTAAGCTAATATATGAAGTCCACACATTTATAAAAATATTTACAAAGAATTGAATATAGGGTTAGGGTTAAATAGACATGTATTAAAGCGTAAGGTGATGGAATGGCTTATAAAACAAGACTATGGTTAACCTGAATCATTGCTCACGTTTTTCTCAAAATCCAAATAATATTTGGACATTCACACCACACACACACTCACGCACACCTGCGCACACACACACCCTCACGCCCACGTACACACAGAAATACTCACACATACTCCCGAAATCACGCACGCACGCACGCACGCACGCAAACACACACACACACACTCACACACACAACCACACATACCCACACACAGACACACCTTAAATGCAATTTTATCGTTCTTTTTTAAATAGTAAGTAGATAAATATATGGAGTGGCTGCGTCTTTGAACGACAGAGTAAAGAATTGTGTGATAAGAGAGTGTTGTGGGGTAAAAGAAGATGTAGTGACAACCATTGAGAAAGGTATGCTAAGATGGTTTGGACAGATGGAGAGGATGGATGACGAAAGACTGACCAAGAAGTTATATAAGTCAAGTGTGAATGGGATAGGAGGAAGGGGAAGACCTAGACGGATGTTCTCTGACCAGATTAAAGACATTCTAAAAAAAGGACAGGTTATTTTATTTTATCATCACACAAAACAGATTACAACCATTACAAAATTATAGAGAAGACATTAAAATTATCAATCTGGGTAAATAAGACTCAGCAACAAACCATTCCTAATAATGTCAACATTGATTTACTTAATAAACATTTCTCCTCGTTCTCCAAGTTTGATGGAAATATTAAAAGTAATACCCTGCAGCATCTTTCAACTTTACCAACGCCTGATTATTCTCCTTTCATCTTCTCGCAATTTGCCGCTTGTGATGTTAAAAACTGTATACTGGCAATTACTTCTAATGCAGTGGGTAATGACTGTGTCAGCCGTAAAATGATCCTTCCCATCCTTGATGAAATCCTACCCGTCCTATGCCATATACTTAATACGTGTATTTCCCATGGTGTCTTTCCCTCAGCGTGGAAAGAAGCACTTATTATTCCCCTACCTAAAAACCCTAAGCCTTCTACTTTAGCAGATTACCGTCCTATATCCATATTACCGTTCCTATCGAAAGTCCTAGAACGTCTTATCCATTCACAACTTAGTTCCTTCCTTTGTAAAAATTCCCTTTTAAATCCATACCAGTCAGGCTTCCGTCCAGGGCACAGTACCGTTACTGCATTAGTTCACGTTACCGATAATATCAGGCTAGGTATGGACTGTGGCAATCTAACGGCTCTATCCTTACTTGATTTCAGCAATGCATTTAACACCGTAGTTTTGCACATCTTACATGGTATTCTACGCTCTCTTAACATATCTCCATCGGCAAATGACTGATTTCAGAGTTACTTGTTTGGACGCCGGCAACGTGTACGCATTGATGATACCTACTCCGCTTGGTCCAAAACGATTGCAGGTGTTCCACAGGGTGGCGTGCTATCCCCTATACTCTTCGCTATATTTATTAATTCTATTTCAAACAAATTACTTTCATCCTACCACCTTTACGCAGATGATTTGCAGTTTTAAACGCAAGCCCCCCTTAAACAGACTAGCAGACGCTTGTACAACGATTGGCACGGACTTGGCGCGAATCTGTGATTGGACGCAGAAATTTGGACTCACAGTAAATCCGGACAAAACGCAGCTGATAATTATTGGCAGCCCAAGAATGGTGTCCAAAATTAACTGGTCTGATTTGCCAAGCATTAATTTCAATGGAAAAGACCTTCCGTTTAGTAAACATGTAAAAAATCTTGGTATTTACATTGATGAAACCATGTCTTGGCGACCACAGCTACAAGAAACGAGCCGAAAACTTTTTGCATCAGCTGGATCTTTACGAAAGTAACGCAATTTCTTACCAACTGCTACTCAGATTGCGCTTGTACAGTCTTTGCTTCTACCAATCCTTGACTAAGCTGATGTCAGCTATCTTGACCCCACCGAGGAGCAACTAAATAAACTTGAGCGTCTCCAAAATTTCTGTATAAGATTTATATTTGGGCTACGCAAATATGATCATGTCTCAGACTTCCGCAATAAGCTCAAGTGGCTACCGATTCGACTTCGCAGAAATACTCACATTCTCACTTTATTGTATAATATCTTGTTTAATCCTAGTACCCCCTTATATCTCAAAGATCGTTTTAAGTTCCTTAATGACACACATTTAAGGTCCTTGAGGTCGTCCGAAGATTTGACGGTGGAAATGCCAATGCATTCCAAAAATTTTTTTTGATAAGTCTTTTACTGTTCAAGCTGTACGCCTGTGGAATGGACTTCCTTTAGAAATTCGAAGCGCAAAATCCCTTAAAATATTTAAAGCTATGTTAAAAACGCCCTACCTTTCATCCATTTGATAACATAGAATGTGGTTATACCTAGTATGTATTTTATGTATAGTATATATGTTAAGTATATTGAATTTTGTATATAAGTAGGTATATTGAATATAGTAGTAGGTATGTATGAATTTATATATGTATGTGTATATCCCTTATTTATAAGTTTATTATATTGTTTATTCTGGATGTTTTTAATTGCACCACACAGAACATTAATGCTTACATCGTTCCTGTCACCCAAAGAGGTTGCCTCGAAGAGATTGCTCATAGCGATAAGGCCGCCTTTTGTACAATTTGTAAATTTTGTATTATGAATGTCATAAAATATTTTATGGTGTACAATAAAGAATATTCTATTCTATTCTATCCTTTAGTGTTTTAGTAAACAAAATAAGGTTCTTGGTAAAAATATCAAACTCTAAGTTGTCCTTTGCCACTTCGTTACACTGACGAGCCATTCTAGTTAGAAGTACCCTTAACCGAAGAGCATGCATGAGAAATTTGATGGGAGTGAATGAAGCAAGAGAGATAGATATGTCAGGATCGTTCCAAATGGCGTTCCGTAGTCTCTGTCTACCCCTCCGGAAAACAGGCGTGAGTCTATGTATGTACCTATGTATAAATATATTGTTAGTTAAATTACTCAACAACATCGTACAAACAGTAACACAACTCCACTAAAACCTAAACCATATGTATGGCTTGTACTGTCGCTTAAGGCACCTGGTATTACCTAGTTTAAGAGGCAGGGTACATATTGTATTATTTCTCTAAGGTTTGCTTTGTAATATACATACCTACTACTTGTTCAAAATTTACCTACAAATTTGAAACTTTTTTTAATGTACCTAGCAACTAGTGTATTGTTTTTGGAATATAAATTATTATTAATATTATTTAAGAAATACGAAAATGAAAATTGTGTTACAAAAAATAGTAAAAATAAGTGAAGGTTACAGCAAGACTGACCCTTCTCAGCCAGGGTTGTAACACCCCCCCCCCCCGTGGGATCTCCACCTTGTCGTGGTGGGGGGGGCTCAGTAACCGTGGATTGGTCACCCGCGGTGAAGCTAAGAGGGATCCAGGAGGGGACGCTCCGCGTGGGCTTGGAGGGGCCTGCGCAGGATGCGTCCAACGGTGCGGGTGCGGGGGACAGTTCTGTCTGTCCCTCGCAGTCGGGTGCGGTCGAGGGAGGAGAGGCGTGTCGGTGTTGCGTTGCCGCGCGCCCTATCTCCCGCGACCAAATGGGGGCGCACCATTCGATGCGTCGCGGTGGGGCCGCAGAGGAAGAGGAGATGCGGTGTTGCGTTGCCGTCCACCCTATCCTCTGCGGCCGCTGGGCGTTTTGGCGGCGGAGTCCAACACCTTAATCCGTCGCCAAGGGGGTTTTGTTCGGGGCCCGCCTGACCATCTGGCGGGCCAATACCCGTCGGAGGGTGGCGACGAGTGCTTTGGTGATGCCACATCCTCCGACACACGGGTACAAGGCGGAAGTCGAGGTGGTTTTTAGTGGAAACACCACATACTCCGACTCTTATTTCCCCAAAGAGTCGGAGATCCGAAGGGATTTTCCACCTCGTAAAACAAAAAAAAAAAAAAAGTGTTGTACCACCTTCCCTTGGTTCAATGTAAAACAATAGCAGCGAGAGTTTAAAGAGTATTAATTCCTGTCCTCTCTTCCTCGTTTATGACATATTACTCTTTACAAAGTTTACTCAGTTTCAAGATACGTTCGAACGTTTTCATGATGAAAGTCAAACATCCATGCATCCTCACAAGTTTTCGCTTTTACAAATAATTTAACCTTAGTAGGTGTAACATTTCTGTTGCCCAGTTGAAAAACTCCCCGCTGAGGCATCTAATCCTATTATGTCTGAACTTCAAAAGATATAAACGAAGAGATAAAATATAATGAAATGACAAAAAAAAGTAATGACTCTGAGTTTGTTTCTTCTCAAGAAGCCATTTAGCTAGGAAAAGCCGGCATCATCTAAAATAGGGTTTTGACTTGTATAGGTGTTGTAAACAACCAAAATGCAGAAATAAATAATTATGTATTTATGTCTTTGGCTTGGTTCGTCGGTACTTAGCAGTATATAGTAGGATAGGATTTTTTGAGAAGTAATATTTCCCCTATCGAGTCAACAGGTCTAAAAAGAGTATACGAAAAGTCTTAATCAAATTAATCACTAATAAAGCCTTAGTTTGCAGCTAGTTTGAACACACTCTGCAGTACACCTAAGATGCATGGCGTATCACCGGTGAGCGAACTACCAACTAACTTGTGCACATGAAGGATCGCCCAACTCGGTCCCCGCTTAATTATATCTCGGCAAGTTATTAGCCTGTCTTCTAGTACCGGATATCGAAGTAGATTGGCGTTAATGCAGTTTGGTAGGCAGCTCCTGCCTCATATATTATATTTCTTTAAGAGCGTATACGCCTCGAGCGGCGGCTCGAGTTTAGGTTTTTATAGTACCGCAGTCGCCCGCGCACCGCGCATGCGAGACCCGGCGCACTATGACGGTGTCGCGTGGAATAATAATCTTGATCCTTCTTGCCATACATGAACAGTATTCGTTTATGTAATACGTCGATTATGATATGAAAGTATTCAAATTAGTTATTTTCAATGCACATGCATTTAAAGGTATCAAATAAAGATAGATATTACATATTTGTTTAGTAGGATGATGTTCCTCAGGATAACAACGACTATTTATAATAATTTGGCGCAGTTTTATTATATGATAGAAATAATTTATAATTGTCATCAATATATATTATATATATTGATGACAATTATATATATACATAATTGTTACATTTCAAATATACATATATTTTGTTATTAATGCATGAAAACCCACGAATGACACTAAATACAAAACCAAAAGAGTCGGGTAAAAGAAAATACTTATTTAATTAAAAGAAAGAAAAAAATATACAATATGTTGATTTGTATTTATAAAATATTGTAATTATACAATATATATTCACCTAAAATTATTTCACACAGTGTGCGATGATATAAATACCTCTTTTTATAAAATTTTACATAGATAAGGTCAATTCTCGTATTTTATAAGACATAGAAATTATATTTTGAACGAAATGTGATTAGATTTTAAATTGACTCAGAATTGGTATTCTTCTAATTTAAATGTCATTATCATCTAGAGTCCGTGCCACGAGAACATAGACATTTTGTAAACAAAGAATTTTTACTTAAGTGACTTAGCGATAGTTCTGTCAAAGCAAATAATTTCAAATCAATGAGCGCAACGGTACATAGATACGTGTCATTGGAAACTAATATGTCAATGGATCGGGTTTTTATCGATATTGTGCGCTGTCAACAGGATCTTTTAATGTTTTGAGGTACTGACGCCTAGAGTGTCAACATTTGGCGTTACTTCATTGAAATGATACATTCTTGGGCTTAACATCTTTTTATCAGAAGACAAAATTAAATTTTTAGTTATCAAGAAGGGGTTGGTGTTAAGTTAAATACAAGTTTATAGGATCGCAACGCTCTTCTCGCTGTCACGGCATCTCGAAAAAGCGCGTGCAGAATATCAGATGGCAGAAAATTATTTATACCTAAAAAAGAAATTGCGTTTTCAGACTACCGTAACGTTTAATGGTTTTTGTTTAAGTTCATTCTGACGATTTCATTCACAGACAACGTAAAATGTTTATGTAATGTATTAGCTAGTTATCTGTTATATTATTCATTGTTGGTCAATAATTTAATATTTTAGAATAGATATGCTACTTTGAGCAATATTATTTATTGCGTATTGATTTTTAAAAAATCGTGTCAATAATAAAGTAACATGTATGTACTCTATAATTAACATACATGGTACTCTATTTTTTATTAATTTACAGATTATTACGTGTAAAACAACAAAAAAAATCGGCCAATTTATGAACATTCGACCATTAAAACACAAAATAAAATATTTTTATTTCAGTTAAATTAAACAATATAAATTTAAAAACATAGTGGCATAATTAGGCATTGAAAAAAAAAGACTGTTCAAAAGCATAAAATCTAAAACGCAACTGTTTGAAAAAAAGGTTGTGAAGCTCTGAATTTTGTTTACAAAAAGTCTATCTTCTCGTGGCACCAACTATAATTTGACTTCTATTGTTCTCACTGACGTTGACACATTGTTTAATTAACAACAGGCAGCGATAGCCTACCTGGAGATACCAACGGACTGCTATGCAGAAGGTATCGGGTTCGAATCCACGGTATGCTAGAACGATGATGATGACATTGTTCAATTAACGATCTAGTCACGATAACATTCCAATATCAGTTTATTTAGGAGAATACCATTTGTGACATGAGTATGACACTGACATTAGAACGAAACTGCATTTTGAACAAATATAGTTAAAAGAATTGAGTCTCAAAATAAACTGTTAACTGGTGCAGAATAAGACTGCACAGTAGGTACGTGGGCTTGTGTGTGTTAGGTACCTGCAATGCGAGCTCGTGGGGATCAGGTGAGCTGCGGCGGTTTGTAAGATAATATTTGATTCAAGTGTGCTTTTAATTGCATTGCATAGTACGTTTTAGGTAAATACCTATTACATTGGTGTCATGCTAACGGCGGCGCGTTCTAGCTTAAAAATAACCATAATTTTGCCCTCCTTAAGAACCTCATACATGGGCTCTGTAAATTCATCGGTCGGTCACCCATCCATACTATGACCGTGATGTCAATTACTTTACCTTAACTTATGTAGTTTGTACGAAAATAAACCTGCGATATAGGCTCTGCAAGCCAATCCCATGGTCACCCATCAAAGATCAAATGCGTCTAACTAATGTATCTGTTTATACTGTATATTGCCACTTGATTTTTGCAGCAAGGTATTATATCTAACGGCCCGTTTCTGTCAGTCTCGCCCAGCCCCTAGTTGACCGCGCTACTATACTAACCAGTAACCACTAGACTCCAGATGTCTTGACTAGCACACTAGTTTAATACGTAATACATAAATAAAGTTAAGTACATCAACTTTTCATATTTATAAAAAAATACGTTGAGAAAAAAAATAAGGATCAAGAAGCTTTAGCCGCGCTATAAACGTTTTGGAATGCAATATTTACGTAAAATGGCGGACGGGGACGCGAGCGACAGGTCCGTCCTCTGAGAGCGCTCAGCGCTGAATGGCGGACATAGCATCGCGCTTCGAGCTTTATAGGTCTTTTTAAAAAAAATATATTAATTACAAACGAAAAGTTTAGATTCCAATTTTTTTATATGACTTAAAGTGAATCTTAAGGTTTCTAAATATGTATATATCTTTTTAATAATCACAGTAGTTTTTTAGATATAAATGCAAATTTGCGGGCTAAAATTAAGCAAAATGCACTGTTTTGATCTCCGATTTTCTTGAAAATTATGAATGAAAGTACAATTTCTTTTTTTAAGGACTCGCTTTTGTAGCTTTTGTTCGTACAGTTTACATTTACAGAATTATAGAACGATAAGGTTTCATAGCACTAGCGACCATTAATGCTGGCCTAAACTACAGAAATTACGAAAATGCCTTTTTTAAATTCAGCCGTTTTAAAATATTTACTATAGTAACCCATATATTTTTCTTTAGCACTCTCTTGATAAAGAACTGAACTTTCATATTTTCTATATCTTTTCCATTAATTGTTATTTATCCGTAACGTAATAGAACAATAAAAACTCGCAAAATCGCCTCCGACGGATTAAACGCTCTTAAGTAACCAGACTGTATTTTCTACAGGTATTTTCGATATGGGCTGTCGGTATACCATTTGATATCCGATTAGCAATGAATATGCCCTAATCGCATTGTACCCAACGATAGCCTATGGAAGAGTTATAAATAAAAAGCTAGTATTCTGTCAAATTTGGTTAAACTAATAAACTGACTTTGGGATGTAGCTGGTGAGTGCTATAACTATGATGAGCCTATGGAGGACACCAATACACATCTAGGCAGAGAGTCTCGGTTTAAAACCGTTGGCGCGGACGATTGATGTGCGTATTAAATTAATAATTTTATCGCTTACCAATGCCTCGGAGTACACGTTAACCCGTAAGACCTACCTGTCTTGAAGTTCCGTGACAGTCAACATAAGGAGCCAGCATCCTTGAATATATTGATACTGGGGTAAGCCATGGACTATTGCTATACCTATGGGTTAAAACATGATATGTAGAGTGGGTTACCCTTTAATATGATATTTATTTATTAAAAGACAATGTGTCTTCTCCCGGATAGAAACTAGTACATGTTGAGGCAAACATATGAACATAAATATTATATGCAATGGAATAATAAACCGGTCTAGTGCGAGTTGGACTCGCGCACCGAGGGTTCCGTACAAACCTGTAGGTATATATAATTATTAAAAAATATATATTATGTAACCAATAATTAACGGTTTTCGCAATGTTTCCTTTATCTGTGCTATGAGACGTTCCTTCGTGCCAAATTTCAAGATTCCGAGTTCACCGAAAGTACCCTAAACTATAGGTTTTAATTCCTTGCGAGTAGTTGCGGGTTGGAAAATATGCTTGCATTGCTGTTTCTGTTGATTGCGTTGACATAGAAGTTTGATTTTATTACAGCTTAATGAGTGAGTATTTGATAAGAATTTCAATTTAATCATTCTACGTGTTCATGAGGAAAGAGGTAGTAACCTTAAAATTTAAAAAAATGTTTTTCTTATATGATTTTACAAAAAATTATCATTTTTGGAAATTTTTCCTTAATCTGTACTATAAGACATTGCTTCGTACCAAATTTCAAGATTCTAAGTTCACAGGAAGTACCCTGTAGGTTTTGATTCCCTTGCGAGTTTCGAAAATTTGCGGAAATTTGCAGCATAAACGGCTGGATCTTTTGATTGCGCTGGTTTAGAAGTTTGATTTTTTCACAGCTTCAAGGGACAGTAGAACTTGACTATTTGATATAAATTTCAGTTTGATACCTCCACGCGTTTTTGAGAAAAAGGGTCTTGACAGACGGACGGACAACAAAGTGATCCTATAAGGGTTCCGTTTTTTCATTTCGAGGTATGGAACCCTAAAAGCGAAACTAGATTCCCAAGTATGTGTATACATCAAGATCAGTAGGAAGGTGAAAATATATTAATAATAAAAATAAACTTACTATGTAACATACGTTACGTTTAGGTACATTTTACATCCCGTATATTAACGACGTGCATAGGGTTCCCACCAAGAACTTAGGGTCCCAAGCCAACCTCACCTGCAAGTGGTGCACCTGCCGATCAACGGACGAGGCTCTGGCAAACAAAATGTCCCAATAAGCGGCAATAGGATCGCCACCTATTACGTGGGATCAAAACACTGGCGAAAACTGGGCGTTTAATATGCCTCTGCCTACCCCTTCGGAGAAACAGGCGTGAGTCTATGTATGTATGTATTAACGACGTTACTATATTTGCACAAACGGAATATACATCAATATTATAACGTACGGCCAATACAATAGATAATTCAATTAGAACCCTTTCTCGCATCGCCTGATCAAAAGAGAGGAGTTAATCAGCAGCTTATAAAATACGACCCAACGTCTTGAGTAAGAGGCTCTACGTATAAATAATCTAATCATATAAAAATCTCTCGTGACTTCGGCACTAGGAAACTAAAATCTTTCACTTTCAATTAGTATAGTTTCAGATTTATTTAGTTGCAAGTGCAGTGCACCACTTTCAAGTATAATCGTATTTTCGCAAATATTGGTACATTTTAAAATTATACACTTGTATTATAAGGTTGTCTTGTATGTGCAAAGTTATTAATCATAAAATATCGATATTTATTGACATAAACAAATTAATAAACTATTGGCACAGATAATATAATACTATCCTCTATTGGCAAAGATTCTTATTATTCCTGGTCTGTCGTATTATGCGTTGGGTCAGCACGTGCCCACTACGGCCACAATAAACAATATTCACACGATAAGTGCTTTGATCAGGTAACCCGCGCGAGACCTGAATATTTACGACACCACGAGTTTGGACATTTGGTATATAATATGTTCTCTTCACGACTTAGTTAAATGGTAAGCAGAGATGATTATTTATAGTCTTATGTACTACCTAGTCAAGTAGTCTGTAGAAAAGTACCACACTGTGAATACACTGTACTAGTTATATTTCGAGCACGTGAAATGGCTTAGATTTTCGATCAATGAAGTCTCTTCAATGGCATTACTGCTTACGTAATTGAAGGCCGTGTGGTTGACGGCATAGAGTACAAGTGTCGCCACCCCTTATCTTCCCGTGGGTGACGTAAGAGGATAATACGATGCAAATACCGTCTTTGCACGTAGAGACGGAAAACTCGACATCAAACCCTATACCAACCCGTCTGACCAGCGTGGTATAGTAGGCCAAGCCCTCCTAATTTGCTAACTATTGTGACGCAAACTACGAGAGGCCTATGTCCAGCAGTGGACGTGAGTAGGGAGTGAAAGGCTCCAATGATGATGATGGTGAATTGAAGGCCTGTCGCAAATACATAAGCCCATAGACATTCACGCTTAAGAGCTGTCCAGCAAAGAACGCGTTTTTCTTCTACAAAGCGTATTGATCGCACTTTTGATCTCCTCAACGACTTCTTCATCGTGCTTCCCAGCTGAACAACCGATGCTGCTGTCTCTCTCTGATGCCCCTGTAATTTTGTTATCATTGTTATTGTGGCACTGAAAACCTTCTAAAAGAAAATACATTAGGTACAGTCTGCTGACGGACAAATGGACAGCGGCCGCTTGTAATAGGCAAATCATTCCGTTGGCACACATCGAACGCGAAAAAACAAGCCTCTCTCCAAATAGCAATCTATCCTCCTACACAAGATTAAGGCACAAATTTTATTAATGTGGCGAATGTGCGGCATGTGTGCGGCTCAATAAACAACGGTATTGACACAATAAGTGCGAATGATCCGCCGCTAGTCGCGCCGCCCCGCGACCTGAATATTCAATGGCAAGAGAGGGTTGGATGCGTGTCCGTTGTTACACGAGATTTGCTTGGATTGTTTTGTTCATTCCTACCCTAAAAAATGTATCGTATTTCTAGCTATGCGAATATATTTGAAAATGGTGATTAGTTAATTACCTTTTTAAGTTTTTGAATGGTTCTTGAATCTTTTAAAGCTGGCAAGATGTAATGCTTACCGCATTCATAGTACCAATAAGCAAAGCAGTCAGAGAGTAGTGTGGATCTAGCTCAGTGACAAAGAACATGAATTTCTCTAATAAAAAATCCTTGTTGCTCAGAAAACTAATGCGTACGGCTGACACCAGGGTTGTCGTATTCACCCCGCTAACGCCCTAACGCCGCCTGTCGTTGAGATGGCAATAAAAACTTGTTCTTGAATTATTGTCCTTGCGGCCGCTTCTGTAAGCCAGAAGCATTTTGCCAGAATTGCTTTAAAAAATTTAGTTTGTCACTGTAAAACTGTAAAGAACGTAATGAGAGCAGCATGGAGGAGCTGTACGATTTATACCGCTCCTGTCTCAAATTGTGACAACTGCAACAAGTTGTATGGAGAGTTGCAACAGCGAAGTGTGCGTTCGCGCAGCGGAATGTTGTTGAATTTAAAGATTTTAATTATGCAGATATTTAGTGTATGACGTCGTATAATTGTGTATGGTAAAAAAAAATTTGTGCACGCAGCCATTGTGGAGAAATTCACCAAAAACTGATTCCGCTGGGCGAACGTTGTCCTGGCGGAACTTTTTTTAATCCATTGACTTTAGAAGAAAACAGATGGGTCCAAAAATTAGTGTGTATTTGTGTGTAATTGTGTATGTATGAATAAAATTAGTGCATGCATAAACTTCGGAGAAATTCAAGTTTCCGCTACGCGAACGTTTGGCCATTAGCTAGTTTTCATATAAAGCGCTTACATAGAGAGCTGTAGATTTTTACATACGTTGTTTTGAATTTGTTTATATTTGTTTAAAAAACAGATTTAGAAAAAATCGTAGGACTTAAAAGATAAAAATATAAACGTAAAATACGCTTATTAGGTCTTAGTTCTTAAAGTATGGTCTTTGGGGTCCAAATTTTCACGTTTATACAAACCTTGTAAGTGTCTGCAACATGTTGCCAAGTATCAATGATGTTCCGTTAGTAATTAAAGAGTTATAGGACAATTTACCATTAATAGATCACTGTTTACAAAGCAGTCAAATATCACGACGTTCTAAAGGAATTGCATAGTAAAATGTATGCCAATAATTAGTGTATTCATTCAACTATTCACATGCAAAATTGCATGTCATTAAATTCAGTAATTAAAGAAAAACAATTATAATACTGACAAAGCATCGAAAACCTACATAACCCGACCAAGTTCGGATGGTTACAAAAAAGCGGCCGTGCCATATATCTAAGAAACGTTCTTAACCTTCCAATATAGTATTTATTAATATGGTATAGTTGCGTACACAAGCGTTAGGAAAAAATAAACCAATTGCAGTTCTTGAATGAAAAATATATTTTTAATAATAACGCCACTATCTACGATAAAAATAAATCTTCAATTAACAAGTACTTCTCTATTTAAATATCCGTGTACAAAAATATTTTTAATTACATATAATACTTAATTATGTAAGTAATTATAATAACGTCAACAAACGCTTGCAACGACAGCAATGGACTTAAATGTGTTTTAACTAAAATAGGTTTAATAAACATATTGCCCTCTCTTTTCTTCAAGGATGGAAGTACCGTTTCAAGCGGGAAGCCGCCTATCGCTCGTTGCGCGCAGCGCGTTGTCTATTTTTTCACACTAGAATATTTTTGATCAATTCATAACTACAATACTTAGACTATTTAACCAAAGAACTAGCGTACAGCTTCGAACAAAATAATTCTGCATATTTTGGTGGGGTGCGGGGGAACACGCTCTCATACATAAGTCACTACCAGTACAACGGTATACATCAATAAAAAAATTGATTCAAGAAATAGTTTTTTTTAAGTTATTAGATTGTTTGATCCACTAAAGTTGCAAAGGGGAACGCTCGTGCATGCCTAGTCCATTGGTTAAATAGTGTAATATGATAAATATTTACCTAAACAGTAGTACTTACATGTGGTAATTATTTAATTTCCCTAAGGGATCTATAAGTTAGAATCCTGATCCGTGAAGTCTTCAATAGAAATTAGCTGTATGAATTTTATATGTCTCAAATAATATATCTAGATTATATCTCAAGCGCATACTTAAATAAAGTAGGTACCTACCTACGTAAATAGTACCTACCTTCTGTCATAGTCAAATACATTTAAAAAAAGTAGGTGTACAAAAGTAAATGACCTATAAATTATATCGAAGTTCAACAATTGTGTTATCACCTATACCAATTCAATACCGGTATTATACTGTAAATTTTGGGATGTTACCTAAATATATTGCACGGCCGCTTTTTTGTAGCTATCCGAACTTGGTCGGGTTATGTAGGTTTTCGATGCTTTGTCAGTATTATAATTGTTTTTCTTTAATTACTGAATTTAATGACATGCAATTTTGCATGTGAATAGTTGAATGAATACACTAATTATTGGCATACATTTTACTATGCAATTCCTTTAGAACGTCGTGATATTTGACTGCTTTGTAAACAGTGATCTATTCATGGTAAATTGTCCTATAACTCTTTAATTACTAACGGAACATCATTGATACTTGGCAACTTGTTGCAGACACTTACAAGGTTTGTATAAACGTGAAAATTTGGACCCCAAAGACCATACTTTAAGAACTAAGACCTAATAAGCGTATTTTACGTTTATATTTTTATCTTTTAAGTCCTACGATTTTTTCTAAATCTGTTTTTTAAACAAATATAAACAAATTCAAAACAACGTATGTAAAAATCTACAGCTCTCTATGTAAGCGCTTTATATGAAAACTAGCTAATGGCCAAACGTTCGCGTAGCGGAAACTTGAATTTCTCCGAAGTTTATGCATGCACTAATTTTATTCATACATACACAATTACACACAAATACACACTAATTTTTGGACCCATCTCTTTTCTTCTAAAGTCAATGGATTAAAAAAAGTTCCGCCAGGACAACGTTCGCCCAGCGGAATCAGTTTTTGGTGAATTTCTCCACAATGGCTGCGTGCACAAATTTTTTTTTACCATACACAATTATAAGACGTCATACACTAAATATCTGCATAATTAAAATTTTTAAATTCAACAACATTCCGCTGCGCGAACGCACACTTCAGCGAATTTTTATACCTCAGCCTTCATACTATTGAATTGCATCATACCTAACCACGTAATCCAATGGGAACAAAATCTAAACACGTACATAACACGGGAGGCATCCCAAACGAGCTCTTAATAATGCCTCTATGATATCGCGTCTGGACTCACTCGGCGTGTTGCTTACTTATTACTGATTTAAGCTATATACACACATTTACAACCTTATTTTTGAAGCACTAAGAGCTAATATTGTCGGTTAGATAGCCTCCAAAAGATACACTCTGAATTGAATTACGGATGTGTTATGATAACATAACGACGTGAAAACGACTGTCTTGCGTGAAAATAGTAATGGGAAATTTCGTGTTACCATTTTTATGGTATTCTTCAAACGTACGGTCAAGGTATGTTTTTATTACATGTTATTGCTACGTATTTACCGTATCGCAGCCGTAAATATGTAAATTTTGTTTGTAAAACGCCTTGACTTCATAAAAACTTGATTGCTCTGAAATATCGGGTAAGTAGCCGGTGTATTTATGACTGTTGTAAATGTTACTGTGATTTTGATCACATTACTGTATGTTTTTTAAGTTTTGGATTGTTGTTCAATTCGAAAGTGACGTTTTGTGCAAAATTCCTTAACGATTCTGGTGATCAATCATATGTACATACAAAATGCTGACAAATTTTCAGGATTACGGCTGAAACATTGTTTTAGTATTATGCTATTATCGGTACAACACCAGATAAATCTTGAATTCTAGTACCTAGACTACGCACATATTAGGAAAATTCTTCTTATCTTCATCGTCTTCGGGTCTTGTTTTCATTGATGTGGACTATATGACACCAATTTATATACATTACTGCTCTGCTCTCGTGGCTCATAGCGTGATGTTATATAGCCTATAGCCTTCCTCGATAAATGAGCGATCTAACAATAAAATAATTTTTTAAATCGGTCCAGTAGTTCCTGAGATTAGCGCGTTCAAACAAACAAACTCTTCAGCTTTATATATTAGTATATAAGATTTTCACCAGTGCCGGTAGCCCTATCCCCTATTCCTTCTCCCTTATCACACTTCTCATCCTATCCCCATTCCCAACTCCAAGCGGCGACAACGCACTTGTAACTGCTGTGATGTTGCTTGTGTCCATGGGCGGCGGTAATTGCTTACCATCAGGCAATCCGTCTGCTCGTTTGTCGCCTATTAACATAAAAAAAAACAGTATAATACTCGGTCACTATGATTGCCACTCTAATCAGGGCAAATACTAACAGGTGCTAGAGTTTTGTTTTTGTATGGACGAGATTTTCAAGGCCTTGAAAAGGAAAGGCACGTCGTTCGGTTAGGGGATAGTGTAGTATTTCTTTTTTTTTTATGTATGCAGAGCTATTCTTAGTTGAAAGTTTTTATTTGTGGCTTTTAATTATGTTCTTACAAGATCTTGTATTCGTTTTCATACTCCAGAAAAAGAAAACTATTAAAAGTAATATAATAATTTTACAGGTAAAATAACAACATGAAAAGGACTCTATCACGCAAAAACTATTTTACAAATTTAGATGAACTTTACGTTATTCAGCTTCAAAATAGCACATGAGTAGTACTCGCACACTAGTAGATTAGCTAGTATTTCGCCCAGTTTTTAGACACAAAAAACTAAGTTTTCAATAAACAGTGAACAGTCTAGAAGACTAGACGCGGTAACTTTTTCAACTGCTGGGCACGGGCCTCTTCTCACTATGAGAAAGGTAAGGCCATAGTCCACTACGCTGGCCAAGTGCGGGTTGGCAGACTTCACAGTCTTTCGAGAATATTATGGAGAACTCTCAGACATGCAGGTTTCCTCACGATGTTTTCCTTCACCTATTAGTAAGCGACGATTAACAATTACGCACTTAACTCCGAAAAGTCATTAGTGCGTGCCGTGGATTCGAACCCGAGGCCCTCTGCGTAGCAGTCCGGCAATTGTATATTTGTCATAAATTTGCATAAAGGCAGTCACGGAAAGTGTCGTTCAGTCATTTTCCAGAGCCTTTTGATCAAGTACTGGATATAAATCACAAAATGATAACAGATTCTGGATATGACCGCTACTCGAATAAAAACTTTTTCAACATGAAATCGTAAAAGCAAGTTTTATCAAGATTTTGGCGAAATATGTACACATTGAGATTGACACATAACTGGTGGCAGCAGAAATAAGAAACAAAGAAGAGTTAATGCAGGAAAAAGAGTGATTGGAGCTCTGAAGGCGTTTATGAAAAGCAAAAAGGCACATTAGGCTGTGCATAGAGTGGTATTAGTGCCTGTACCCTTATGGTAGTGAAAGTTGGGTATGGCAGAAGAGATTAGAAAGTAGAATAAATGCTGTAGAAATGAGAGCACTGAGAAGTATGTGTGGTGTATCTTTGACCGACAGAGTAAAGAATTGTGTGATAAGAGAGTGGTGTGGAGCAAAATAAGATGTAGTGACAAGCATCGAGAAAGGCATTTTAAAATGGTTTAGGCACATGGAGAGGATGGATGACGAAAGACTAAAAAGAAGATATATAATGCAAGTGTGAATGGGACGGGGAAGGACGAAGGGGAAGACCTAGGCGGACGTCCTCTGACTAATTCGTCAAATGCTTAATTCTAAATAGGACTAATTCGCGAATAAGGCATTTATCGACTAAACGGATGCCCAGATGACCTTTGATGTTGTTTGAATGGATACTGGGTTGAGATGGTAACGTTTATGCGGTTTACAAGTTTTTTCATCATACAGTTCATATAACATAATCCGGTTTTTATGATCACCTTCAGTTGCCCAATTACTAAACATCAGACGATCGGTTACATTTAATTGTTTGGATGTAAATACAGTCTGAAATTTGTCATTAATCAAGTCAAAGAAAGAGCTATATAACTGATCCGGATGGTCATGATGAGGCAACCAACACATTTTTCAAGATAAATTGTTTTTAAAAGTTTTAAGTCGTATCTCATTTATTGGTAAGGGAGAACTCAAAAGCGGCCTGGGAGCAATTATTGACTTTCCCTTATAGGATTCTACATGTTGATAAAAATCAGGCAGGTAAAAATTCTTTAACAAATCAAATTAAATATAATTGTCAAATTTCGGCCTACACTTTAGACCCTAAATTCAGTTCAAATAAACGTAATTCTCTGTATCAATATGTAGAATCCAAATTAAGGGAAGGCGACATACGAGGCGCGTCTAGACTTTTATTTAGCAGTGATGTGGTGGCGCCTTGCTCTCCAGATACGCTTGCGGGTCTGAAGAGCAAGCATCCTGCGCCAATTAATGATCTCTCCTTTCCTGAAGCTCCCGACAGTGAATCAGAATATTTGATCACCACGGCCAAGGACGTGTTAGCAGCAGTTTGCTCCTTCCGAAGTGGCTCGGCAGGCGGTCTCGATGCCTTGACACCACAACAT
This sequence comes from Euclidia mi, assembly GCA_944739405.2. Classification (NCBI taxonomy): domain Eukaryota; kingdom Metazoa; phylum Arthropoda; class Insecta; order Lepidoptera; family Erebidae; genus Euclidia; species Euclidia mi. Next base: position 59,183,227 of record OX123198.2, read on the forward strand.
CTAAAAGATCTTGTGTGTGCAAGTGCTGTGGTGGCTGGCGATACACTTCTGAAGGAGTTGACTGCGCTAGTAAATATGATGCTCTCCGGTAATGTGGACGGTGCTATCATTGATATCTTGTATGGGGCGAACCTGTGCGCCCTTAACAAGAGAGATGGTGGCATTAGTCCCATTGCCGTGGGTTGCACATATCGGCGTATAGCAGCTAAGATATGCTGTAAATTTTACAGCAGGGAGCTATCTGATAAATTCCAACCTCTCCAACTAGGTTTTGGTTCCAAGGGAGGTTGTGAGGCTGCTATACATGCTCTTTCGACGTATCTTGGAAGTGGTGATGGCGAGGTCATTCTGAAGGTTGACTTAAAGAACGCCTTCAATTCAGTGAATAGAGACACTTTGTTGGCACAGGCAAAATTAGAAACCCCTAAAATTTTCAAATTTCTTTGGCAATGTTACAGGTATCCCACAAAATTACTATATCAGGACAATCTTTTGGAATCTGCAGTTGGATGCCAACAAGGTGACCCTCTTGGACCAGTCATTTTTAGCTTAGCTATACAACCCATTATTCGGCAAATAAATTCTAAATTTAATGTATGGTTTTTGGACGACGGGACCCTGGGAGGAGAAACAGACATAGTATTGCAAGATTTGACCTTTCTTAAAAATAAATTCGCATCTATTGGTTTGGAACTAAATTATAGTAAATGTGAGCTGTTTATAAATACAACAGACTCTTCAAAAAAACATTCGATAATATCTAAATTTAATAATTTGGCTTCAGACATCAAAATTGTTGATAAGAGTTCTCTTCGCCTCCTAGGTTCTTCAGTATTTGAAGAATCTTTCGATTCTTTCGTAGAGGAAAAAATTCAAAATTTTTGTGATATTTCAGATCGCCTATTCAAAATTAATGTACATTCGGCCTATACTATTATTCGATATTGTCTTTTCGTCCCAAAATTTACTCATGCCTTAAGATCATCGCAACTTTGGAAAAAAATAACACTATTAGAAAAAATGGATCAAATTATACAAATAACTTTAAAAAAAATATTAAATGTGGACTTGGACGTCCGAGCCTGGCTACAAGCATCTTTACCCATACGTCTGGGTGGGCTCGGCGTTCGCAAAATTTCCAGTGTCAGTTTACCGGCGTTCCTATCTTCGGTTCACAGCACGGAAGAGTTAACTAGGAAAATATTACTACCTACACTAGTTAACTCAGAAGTGCTGTGCAAAACCGAAGCTATAAACGCCTGGAAAATGGCTTGTCCAAACACTGATTTGCCCACCAACCTATTCTCCCAAAGACAGTGGGACGCGCCGCTTTGTAACATTGTGAGAAAAAATCTTTTGGATACATCTTTTGATGTTACAGAGCGAGCTCGCTTGCTGGCTGTGGGGGAATGGGAATCCGGTCTATGGCTTCAGGCACTACCATCGTCCAACACAGGAACCATGTTGGACGATGAGACGTTCCGCATCGCCACTTGTCTTCGTTTAGGTGTTCCGTATGTCTCTCCGCATCGATGTCATTGTGGAGAAGACGTCGATAGCCTCGGACACCATGGGCTGTCTTGCAGCAGAAGCGCTGGTAGAATTCCTCGTCATGCTAACCTAAATGACATTATCCGTCGTGCTCTTGTCACGTCTGGCGTACCAGCTGTACTTGAACCAAATGGTTTGGTACGCGACGATGGGAAGAGACCTGACGGTATGTCATTATTGCCATGGAAAATGGGTAGGCCTTTGGTGTGGGACGCAACCTGCGTAGACACCCTCGCGCCATCCCATGTTCCAAGCACGGGAGGCCATGCTGGCGCTGCTGCTGCATCTGCGGAAACCCTCAAACGGCGCAAATACAGTAATCTAGTAGCTAATTATGTATTTGAGCCGTTTGGGGTGGAAACGCTAGGCTCATGGGGTCCGAGCGCTCGCTCTTTATTCCGAGATATATCTAAACGGTTAATCGACGTCTCACGTGACCAGAGGGCTGGTTTATTCTTTGCTCAAAGAATCAGCATTGCCATCCAGCGTGGCAATGCTGCCAGCCTTCTGGGCACGTTACCCGATGATATTGATGCGGAGGCATTCTACGACGCCTAAACACACCTGTACATATTTTCACTTTTTTATTTTTAGATTCATGTACCTATATATATTTATATATATGTTTAGATATTATGATTATGTAAGATAGCAATGTATATAGTTAAAATTATCAACCTAGTATATTGTTACTGTGAAAATTATTCAAATAAAGATATCAGTTTATTGGTATACTAGAGGACGCCAGCAGCTAAGCCCGCATTTTTTTAAAATTTACCCGTTTGGGAAATCCCTTCTTAGTGCACCCCTACGGTCCCAAAGGAACATACATGCCAAATTCCAGCTTCCAGCGCCTAATAGTTTCGGCTGTAGAGTGTCTGTCAGTCAGTCAGTAACGCAAGGATTTTATATATTAAGATATTTTTCTCTATGGTAGATACCTATTCTTCTTGTAACAATTTTTCTCTGAACTTTCGGACATTTTCTTAGACAACAGATTAACTGCCCACTGTGATCTGACTGAAGCATATTAATAAGGTAATGATTTGTGTAATGGTTTTATATCAGTAAACATATTATCAATACAAGTACCACTTGTGGCAGTCACTATACCTATTGCATGTCATAAATAAATTTACAGAATTGATAATTGAAGAGCATATTTCTAATATGTTAATGTTAAAGTCTCCACAAATAGCAACCGTTTTACGGCAGTAAAAAGCTTTGCTTAGGGCATCCTCCATCATAACTAAATAACTTTAAATGGCGCACATGAATGTTTGTATACACTCATAACTCATAACAATGAACTGCTCAAACTCAACACATGTAATCTCTACTACTCGCTGACAAGAGAGGCTCACAATGTCAGTACCTACTTTTTTTTTAATTTTAGAAATAATTAAGTAGTTATAGAAATAAATCATCACTTTCTTTATTCTTCACTATACGAAACATGTAGAAAAGCTGTCATTGGCCTTAGACCGAGATTGACGTGACCTGTATAACCAACCTTACCTACAAATCTTACAATATACTTATATACTTAGGTACTTACCTACTTATAGAGAAACAAGGCGCGTGCCATAAGCTTAAACATAATCCCTGGCGACTTAACTCTTTCTAAGTTCACCTCGACGAGCGACGCCTTGAGCATCGATATTATTTTGATTAATGCATAAGTACACAAACTGAAAGTGAGAAAAATCTTTCGTCACTGACTGACAACTTACCACACAAAAATATACCTTAACACTAAAACATAAGGTTGGAAGTAGCATGTGGGTTTGGCGTACCACAGGGTCGTACTCAAAAGTTGTGGGTAATGAAAAATGTAAGTTTGCGAAGTTAGAGTGTAGGAGGTACTTACGGTGGATATCGCGTGTTGAATGACAAATTGCCCGCCGTGACCCGCACTGATCCTTTCGCAACTTTAACCTAAGTACCCTAAAAGTTGGCGAAGAATAAATATCATTTTCTGTACAAGTTATAATCTGCAGTATTCGCGGTAAGAAAAAAATGTTTTTATATTAAGAGTTCGCTGAAGTGAAGATTGTTCAGTAATTAATCTTGTCGAATAAATTGAGTCTTAAGTTAACGTATCATTAATTTTGTGGTTACCCGTCATGACGTACGAAGCCTCTAAGCCTGCGAAGGAAATTAAAAGGCTATAAATATATGTAGAGTATATTAGACGCTCCACCGCTGTCTTAAAATTGCTCAATTTTATGATAGGTATCTTACTTCAAGATGGCTGACGCAGATCTATTTTCAATGTCCTTATGAAAGGAGAGACGCTTGCCAGTTGGCAAGCTTCAGAATAACTTACCTCCTTAAAGTATCGTTGTTATTGGGAATAGAATTGAAGAAACAGGAAAGAGTTTTGTTTAAGATTACACGAATAGAGTAGTGGTACAATCGAAAGTTGATTTTCCGTGAGTGTTTTGGATTCAAGTTGTATTCGAGACAACGCTAATATTAAACATTCTGTATGGCAGGGCGGCAGGCGATTTAGAAACTATCAGTCAACGAACACATTAGTGAATTACACAGATTTATCCCGTGTGGAGATCGAACCTACAGTACCCGGAGTAGCTGTAGGTCTAAACAATAAGACGAGCGCTTACACCACTACGTTTTTCGTGCAGTTATATAAGAAGGAAGCGTAAGTATTGTATCGTAGCTGAGTCAGTGTAACAATATGTAAATCAGATATCCTAATGCCGCTGTTAACATTGAGCCTAGTTTCGTGGCAAGCTTGTTGCGCCAACATGTACAGTATACAGCTACTTGCCGTATGTTGGTAGTTGGTGATTCACACTGCCGGGCAAGCTAATAGTCTTAATAGTTTCGTACACACACCAAACGCTTCTGTCGCGCTCAGCATACAGTAGGTAGGTACCTACTCATATCTTGGGGTTGGTGATCAGCATGACTAAGTACCTACTGATAATCTTTTCAAAGATTGTGAAATCTGACGCCTTAGCGTGGTGGATGACGGCTTAATTCTCCTATAGTAGCGAAAAGAGGATTATTCTTAGCAATCGGACAGCTTAAGTTATTAGTGGAGAAAAGTGGATTATTTCTAGCATTCAGACAGTTTATTAGCTATAGAGTGATATTATACTATTGTAAATAAATGCTTGACCAACCACCCCAGTGGTCTGCCTGCAACAATTTTACTCATGTGCCCCGGTGCCAGGGCACATGAGTAAAATTGTTGCATCTGCCCCGGTGCGGTGACGCCGACATCGCCGTTCACCGGGGAGCATGACACACATATAGTAGCATCTGCCCTGGTTCCGGCAGACCACCGGGGTAGTTGTGACTCATTCAAATAAATTGCCACAGCCACAAAAGTTTTCACAACCTTCAAGGTGCCAGCGCCGAATGACTAATATGTAAAAACTGAACTTGAAGACGAATACATATAGGCCGACAAACTGGGCCAATACTTAGCCCAGCATGCACAGCAGCTTGTAAATCATATTCACGATGAGGTAGCATTTGACCAAGTATAGCGGCCCTGTTTATTAAGTAACGTGACTTGGCTAAAGCGTGCCAAGTCATCGCGCTCAATGCGTCCATTAGCCAATACAAGGGGCTGATTAATTACCCAAACTCTATTGGAAAAGTATCTTCAGTGGGAAATGTTTCATGCAAAATGCCTACCTGTCTTAATGTGAACTGGCGTGAGCCTATAGATACTTACAAAAAGGCAGATCGTGTTCTACGTTTCAGAAAAATACTTTAATTTTCTTTTTATTGCGGCGACATCTTCCGCCCTAGGCATAAATGCTGAGTCGCGGGGTACCTACTTCACAAACATTCAATCAACTGATGCAAAGAGCACCCAGACTAGAAACATCGATATGTGTATTTATTTGTGTATTACACAAATTGTAGTTTGGTATGGGAATCGAACCCACTAGATTATACAAAGTTATTAGTAGATATTTAAAGCATAACTAATACCTCGGTATTTACCAGCGTTTGGACCGACTAGCTCTGGCCGTGTGGTCGCCTAACTTGCATAACGTATACTAATCATGAAAGTTTAAAATTTTTTACGCTAAACAGTTAGACACAGTTCAGTGCCTACAAGTTTTGAGTTCTTTTAAAACTTCTTGCAGAAGTATGTTTTCTTCACTCGAAAACAACTCTTACGTTACCTTGAATTACTGAAATACTTTTAAGATTTTATTATTACTAGATATTATAAGATATTATGTTCTGTATGTAACAGCTTTTAATTTAGCTATAGATATATATTTCCATCTTATCTTATTCTTTCGTAAAATGCCTCGAAATGTATTTGTGTTCCAAGTTTCTGTTGACAAAATTCAAGTCAGAAATAAAACAACATAGTTTTAGAAAAATATCCATATATTTCAAGTATACACAAATGATATGTTAGTTCGTTCTTAATAAATAACAATACTGTAACACAACTTACATAAATACAATACGTTTATTATTTCGTAACAGCTTTTGTGACCATACATGTAAATAATAATTATAAACTTTTAACTACGATTATAATTTAAAAAGTGTATAGACAAAGGTATGGACTGTGAAATACCTTCTTATTTGACCACCCTGTAGAAAGAGACAAAACTACCAACTTATTAGGGTATTCCTTTCGCACGCTTCTGGTGGTCATGACTAGTCAGCTTTCAAGGGAAGTCCATGTCTCTATTACAAATGGTAGTCATTTATATAAAGAAAAAAATATATGTTCCTATTTGTAATAAAGAGTTTAGAATAAGAATATTATAACCTTTTCTTGCAAACGATATCACAAATTATAATTTGTGACCAACATATAGGTAGGTTTATTTATCAGCATCAGCTAAGATCAAGTAGAAGTAGGTAGATAACTCAGGGGAAACAAGGTGAGTAACTTTTAAGTCGATCTGAGAATGTAATAAACTAAGTTTGCAGAAAAGTATTCAGTCAACAATCTTCCCAGAATCTACAACACTATCTTTGTAACAAAATGCAACACACATCTCTCGCATTTACTACCAATCTCGAATAACGAGGGGTCCAAATCCAAAGGTCCCCATTCATTGCGGGTTAATTATTGCTTGCGGCCGCGCAATGTAATCATGGAGTCTCGTAGACCCACTTTATGTGTTACCCACTATTCTTAGTCTTGCGACTGAGTTAATCATGGCAGATTAATAGACACCGCTGTTGAATTAACTTGGGCTATTGAAAATAGGATTAAATGGGTGAGGATGACATGAATTGTTATTGATATAAGTATTTGATTTGGAGTTTTATTAATATAATAGTTATGGCAGATTTGTGTTTCTATTGCTCTCAAAGCTTATTTTACGGAGACAAATGTGTAACGTTTGATAAGCATTTGTCAATAAATTTCGATGGAATACATAAATGATGAATTGAAATATGAAAGGAATTTTGAATAACAAGCTTGTTTGATAGATGGTCTAAAATAGTGTTGGTAGATCTAGGACTCAATCTGGTTTTCTACCCCGTCTTCTTTTTAGGTTTTTGGTAAGTTGAAAAATGTGATCGAATAATATGATGTACAGTAAAATTTGGACAAATATAACATTTAAACAGAAAAGTAACAATATCTAACTATCTGTACTTACCTAATTCTATAATTTTAGTCATCTGCATTTTAAATAACAGAGAGCAAAAACATAAACATTAACAAATGTAAATGTATATAGGGTGGCGCTACCATAGGGGCACTTTTTAAACAGAGGCATAGCTTACAACATTCTTAAGCTTAGTACCAAAAATCAATTAAATCGGTGCAGTAGTTAAGCCACAATATCGATTTTAAGTTCCGCAATTTTTGCACATGCTTTGAATTCCACACAGCTGATATGACAAAACGGTCAACGACCCTACATTGCGCGCCGCGGCTCGCTACGACGCGACGCCTCGACGTCATCCGAAGTTAGGCTCAGCGCAGACAGAACGGAGCGCAGTGGGGAGGATTTTATTAACACACTTGAAAATAAACTTATTTTTTTTACAATAAACTGCATAAATGCTTGAACCTGACAAAAAAATATTCGCGCGTCCTCGAAGATACGCGGGAATCCCCGCGCGGCGTCGAGTCGACGTCCGCGTCGTACGCGTACTTTCAGTCAATGTTGTTACTGAATTTAACGAACTTTCGTGACAAAATACTTACTGTAGAGTGGTAACCCAGAACGGTTTACTCACGCAGGCTCGCGAGGTCGCGCGCAAGCTTGAGCATACGCAATCCGTAAAGAAAATGCCCGAGACCGCGAGGGGATTATTCCTCTCTGTCTGCGCTGACACTTAGACTCTGACGTCGTCGTCGTGCAACGTCGCTTCGCATCGTAGGTACGACTCGTCGTTGTTGGTTTTTGCGCCCGAGTTAATTTTTACAGAACAAGACTTTTGAAACTTTCTTATTACCTTTTCAATAAAGTTACATAATAATAAAATGGATCGGTTCCGGCAAGCACGAAAAAATCTAATTGGGTAATGCATTTCCGTAATGCATTTACTGTAAGAGTGAGTAGAAACTCACTCTTACAGTTAATGCACGACGTGTGACAAGGACAAACATAGTGGAGCCAAATAGAGTTACCCAATTATGAACAAAACATTGTAATTAGTATCGTTAAAAATACTATGCACCGTAAAAGTTTGTTGTTTATTGTATCGACATTGTTTGTATTTAATGTTAATGTAATCGTCTTATTAATGACTTTACGTTCGAAAATTTCGAAATGTAGTACAAATAAAGACGACGTTTTTATTAACAGGATAAACATGTAAAGATATTAAATTATTTTATCATTTGAAATAAGTTAATAATTATTGACTACTTTAGCTCTTTCCGTATGGTATTTTTTAAATGGCCTAATGGGTTCAACAATCTACTTAAGAACTACAATAACTATGTACCTACTGAACTAATTAAAGTATGTGCATACTATTTCATAACCTTGTTAACTGTGTCGTAATAGCAACACTATTAAGCAATAGCGTTATTGTTAATACAAATAAAGAATGCATAGTTCATTTGTACATAAAAACATTTTATGTTATATATATACCACAAAAACCATTGTTGAGTTAATAAGTCGATTAGATTGCGCGCGCGCTTTTCTTAACTTTATGCGACAGTTGTTTTTGGTACTTATTCAATTGTGTGATTGTATTTAGTTGTGTTATTTAATTGTGTTGTTGTTTAGTGAACTTTATCATTCGTCATTTTTGCATTATTTGTAATAATAATGACAAATTTATGTCGTCGTAATATGTGGATATGAATGTGTTACGTGGGTTCATGTTGATATGAAAAAGACACCAGTGCTTTCCTAATTACTGAACAAAGAGTAATGTGTAATTGTGTAGAATTACTGAAATAGGTAATTCGTGATAACAATGGCGGCCATGTTGAGAATTTGAAAATTTAGTGCTACCTTTTACGTGGGTTTGTGTTAAGTGGGTTTTTGTTGATATGAAAAATACACCAGTGTTGTGCTTGCCTAATGAGTGACCAAATTTCATTGGAGTGATGCGTAGAAGTACTGAAATAGGTAATTCGTCAATAAATGTGAACTACCTCCGTGGCTCCGTCTGCCGCATAGCACACGTTGCCGTTCTTACAAAGGTCAGTAACCTAATGTCATATTGGTCTACAAATGGTGTTTCATTTTGTAACTCATATTTTATAGTTTATTTTGTTTGAAAATTTTATTTTTTAATTTGGTCCTAGGGTCTCTTTTGATGATATAAAACATTTTATAGGCATCAATGCTACGTCCTTTTTAAATAAATGCCCCTATGGTAGCGCCACCCTGTATAATTATATCTAATAAATGCAATACAGTTAACTATAACATTTGTGAAAACTTCGTCACATACATAATGGAAAATATTCCAGATATACATGAAGACAGTATAAAAAAAATTTGATGATCACAGCTCAAAAAGCAACCGAAACGTTGTGAATCATTGAAATTATAATTAAACATTTTTCGGTTTGATTGTTACCACCGTTACATAAAAATAATTTGAAGTAGGTATTTTATAAAGTCGTGACCACGATTCTTATAAAGCGTTCGAAACGACGGGTAATAGTGAAAATATGATTCTAGATCTTTCAATTTAATCACTGAATGTCACTGTTAAACCAACATAAACTGAATTAAAATACTTAAAAGAGCATTTGTTTAAATGTGTAATATTCGTTTTAACCTGAGACAATAACATATTTCGAGTTACAAAGTGTGATGGTTTTTGTTTTATTACATGAATTGTGATTACTACATTTGTGAAGTATTCTTAAATAAAAATTGCTGACATGTTTGTAGTAGTCGTAAGCAATTAAACAAATTAATCTTCTATAATTTAAAAATCAATCGCTGAATGTGTTGCTAAGCGCAAATATCTAGAGCAGCTGAACGAATTTCGCTAATTATTTTTTATAATATTGCTTGAAGTATGAGGATGGTAAAGATTCGACTGTTAGGCGGTACGAAGTTCGCCGGGTCAGCTAGTAAAATATAAAAACAATTACACAACCTTATTTTAAAAAAATACACTATTCATACATAATTACCTATTAATGTACCTAAACCTCTTTTTAAAAGATTGCCAATTTGTAATTGTAAGTTTTGCACTTTTGTGATAAAAGGTATCTAAAACATCAAATCAAGTACGACATAAACTAACTTATTACTTACTTACTATTGTGAAATTGAAAAATGAGAAATTTAATCCAGTATTTATTAGGATAAAGATTATTTGCCATTTTATTCTGCGTGTTAAACAAAATTTGGTTATCGAATGATGGTATACCATAACCAAGTTAGGATCGTTGTTCCCCCCCCGTGGGATCTACACTTTGTCGTGGTCGGGGGGTTCAGTAACCGTGGATTGGACACCCGCGGTGAAGCTAAGAGAGATCCCAGGAGTGGACGCTCCGCGTGGGCTTAGAGGGGCCTGAGCAGGATGCGTCCAACGGTGCGGGTGCGGGGGACAGTTCTGTCTGTCCCTCGCAGTCGGGCGCGGTCGCGCGAGGAGAGGCGTGTCGGTGTTGCGTTGCCGTCCTCCCTATCCTCTGCGGCCGCTGGGTGTTTTGGCGGTGGAGCCCAACACCTTAATCCACCGCCAAGGGGGTTTTGTTCGGGGCCCGCCTGACCATCTGGTGGGCCAATACCCGTCGAGGGGTAGCGACGAATGCTTCGGCGATACCCTACCCTCGGACACACGGGTAAATGAGAAAGTCGAGGTGGGTTTAAGTGGTAACACCACATACTCCGGCTCTCATTTCCCCAAGAGTCGGAGATCCGAAGGGATTTTCCACCTCGTAAAAAAAAAAGAAAAAAAGGTAGGATCGTTGTTGGAATCGTCAATTAATTGTGGTGTGGCATTAGATGGCTCCACTTGAACGAAACTTACTAGAGGTCAATGCAAACGGCTCTCATAAACTTTAAATTATGACCTTTTTAAGCATAGTATAATTTTTTTAAGACTTATTTTTGTGACAAGTGTTTTTAACATATTAATATAACGATTTGATAACATACCTACATTGTAAAAACGAACAAAATTGCTTTTAAATTTTGACACTACGCATTTACTCCAAATAACTCCTTACAAAAGTAAGTAAAATATGGAAAGTATTGCCAACATTTAACGTACTTAGATGAAAGCTATGAATACCACTAAAAATCGGAGAGATAGGCTTCGTTAGCCTTGGTTGGCAACCTGTCTAGGAGAAGGAAAACTCCGAAATTAAACCAAACGTTCGGGGAGATGGGCCTCGTTAGCCTTGGTTGGCAATCTATCTAGGAGAAGGAAAACTGCTAAATTAAACCAACTTCTAGAGAGCATACCTGACACAAAACCCCGATCTAAGATGTGAACCGACCCGTGCCGAGGGATTTCGTGGCCAGAGGGCAAGCTGGTCGTAAACGGAGGGTGCCTGTGTTGGTGGTCACAGGGCATAGCTGATATTCCGCCTTACCCCCGTAAAGGGCTCTGCGGGGGTGGACAGTCTAGATGCCTACATCTCGTGGGAACGCTATGGGAACAAAATCTACTTCTTCTCCATACGGCGGCGACGCGGTTCGCAACCAGTCACGTCTCGTTCCCCGCGACGGCGAAAAGCGGCCTACGGAAAGCCGTTTTGCAACGTTGAACGTTGGAGGAGGCATGGACGGCAAATTGGATGAAGTATGTCAGGTGATGGATGATAGAGAGATTGATGTTTTTTGTGTGAATGAAACAAAAAGGAAAGTTTGTGACACCACCCAGCATGGCGCATATACGGCGTATTGGTCTGGGGTAGATAGTACCACCAGAGGAGTATAGTATTACACCACCTGCAAGGGAGTTGGTGTAATACTATCTGCGCGAATGAATGAGTGTGTAAAAGAGTTTGAATGTGTAAATGCTAGACTACTATGGATGAGAATGAAAGTAGGACTTACTCGTGTCTTTATTATTGGGGTGTACGCCCCGGTCAATATAGTTACGGGTATGTCACAGCAAGAGCAAGACGAAAGGCAGGAGTTTTGGGAGAGTTTAAGAGATAGTCTGAGGAAATGTAAGGATAACGAAATATTGATATTGTTAGGTGATTTCAATGGATGGGTGGGAGTAAAACGAGATGGATTTGAAAATGTGTATGGTGCATTCGGTGATGAGTGTGTGAATGAAAATGGAAAAGCTCTGCTTGAGGTTTGTTTAGAGTGGAGCCTTTGTGTAACAAACACCATGTTTGATCACAAAAGGATACGTATGTATACGCGTGAGGCGAAAAATGTTAGAAGAATTATGATTGATTTTGTAATAGTAGTTGAACGATTGAGAAAGAATGTGTGAAATGTAAGAATACACGGTGGGATAAGGATGTACAATCACCAGTGTCAGAGAAGAAGAAAGCTTGGTTAGATTGGTTGGCTGTCAGAGCAAATGAAAGAATGGGAAAAGCAACGAGCGAGGATATAGATGAAACAAGAAAGGAGTTTGTTAGGTCAAAAAGAATAGTGAAAGAAATGGTTAAAAGCAAAAAAGACGAAAAGAAAGATGAATTTGATAGCAGATTATCTGACGATTTCCGGAGAAAAATTAAGTTTTTCTGGAAATCCGTTCGTGCAGTTCGAGGAAAAACTCAATCCTCAGAATACACATCGATCAGAGACAAGAATTGAAGGATAGTGATTGGTGAATCGTGCGTGCTGAAGAGATGGAAAGAGTATTTTGAAGGTTCATTTGAAAGAACGGCGATAGAGACACCGATCGCTGAAATGAATGGTAATGATAGCAATGATGAAAGCGTTATTGGCGTGGATGAGATCGTGAAGGCACTGGGAAGTATGAAAGTAGGTAAGGCTGCAGGATATGATAGGATTACAGTCGAAATGCTGAAAGCTGGACAGGGCATCATAGTTGGTCAGTTGCAGCGGTTATATAACTTGTGCTGGAGCACCGGCCGAGTACGTAATGACTGGGCCACAGCTGTAGTTGTGCCTCTGTATAAAGGAAAAAGCTCGCAACAAGACTGCAAAATCTATAGAGGCATTAGCCTTCTCAGCATTGTTGGCAAATTGTATAATTCGTGGATTTGGAAAGGGCGATTATAATGTGGTCGGTGCTGTCAATGAATGGGGTGGACAGCAGCCTCATTCGAGCTCTGAAATCCCTTTATGAAGATTCTAGAGCTTGTGTGAGGATAAACGGGGCATGCACTGACTGGTTTACCATCGAGAAAGGTGTTAGACGGGGATGTGTAGCGTCGCCAGGGCTGTTTTACCTCTTGATGGATAGTTGTTTGCAAGATTTAAAACATAGTGACTGCGGATTAAGAACGAATGGGTTACTCGTGAAATGCCTCTTTTATGCTGATGATCAGTTAATACTTGCATCTTCAGCGGAGGAGTTGCAGGAGATGGTAACAATCATGCATGGTGCGTTAGAGAGGAAAGAAATTAAAGTGAATGTAAGTAAAACGAAAGTTATGGTTTTTGAAAAGGAGGAATGCGTTACGGCTTGTAATGTTTTGATCGATGGACAGCGAGTGGAACAAGTGAATGAGTTTGTTTACTTAGGTACGTTGTTTACAAGAGATGGTAAGAATGAAGAAGATATTGAAAGAAGAGATAATGCAGGTAATAGTGTAAATGGAGCTCTGAAGGCGTTTATGAACAGTCAAAACGTGTCCAAAAAGGCACGTTTTGCTGTGCATAGGCGTGTTAGTGCCTACCCTTATGTATGGTAGTGAAGGTTGGGTATGGCAGAAGAGACTTGAAAGTAGAATAAATGCTGTAGAAATGAGAACACTGAGAAGTATGTGTGGTGTGTCTTTGACCGACAGAGTAAAGAATTGTGTGATACGAGAGTGGTGTGGGGTAAAAGAAGATGTAGTGATAAGCATCGAGAAAGGCATGTTGATATGGTTTTGGCACATAGAGAGGATGGATGACGAAAGACTGACAAAGAAGATATATAAGGCAAGTGTGAATGGGACAGGATGAAGGGGAAGACCTAGGCGGACGTTCTCTGACCAGATTGGAGACATCCTAAAAAAAGGACAGGTAGTAAGTACCCTAAACAGGAGAGCATGCATGAGAAAATTGATGTGAGTAAATGAAGCAAGAGAGGTTTGTCAGGATCGTTGCAAATGGCGTTCCGTAGTATCTCCTACCCCTCCGGGAAACAGGCGTATGTATGTATGTATGTATGTACCACTAAAAATTAAATCCAATAAGTTGTAAATATTCAGGATACCGATTACTTATTGCAATTCTTCATACTTTTCTCAAGCCACAAGATGGCGTGAGTATACACTTCATTTTCTAAATCACAAGATTTCGCTTTCATAAGTTTTAAAATAGATGGCGTTGTAAACAATTAATAAACTCAGTTCGTATAGTCGTAATCTAGATGGCAGCAGTCGTACCTCAGAGTTCGTCTCTCTTCGCACGTTTGAGGGCCAGGTCGTCGTGTTGGAACCACGTGGCGTACACTCTGCTGGGTTCGGGCGAGGAGTGACGGTGGAAGGACACCGGTCTGTCACGCGCTAGCACTTCGCGGGCGTAGTCTTGTGGACGCGCCTAGGATTGTATAGAATAGTTTTTAATTATGGCTCAATTTATTTGAATATCATTAAGATCCTAAATGTTAAGCATTAACTAGCGGATAGAGGAATCGAAGGAGCTCAAGGCAATATCTGCCCTCTGCCTATTGTAAGATGGATGGTATTTTGTATGCAGCTATATAATAGTTACAAACAGAATCGAGGTTATTGCTAGAAAGATTTTGATCGATGTTACCACTGTGACGCTGTGGGTGGTGGGTTGTTCTTTAATCAGTTTCATTTCAGAAAGTACATTTTATCCAAAGAAACACTGAAAAGTTTTATATAGGGAGGGTTTCAGACCTCTAACGGCTTCCGACTAGATCCAGCCCTGGGTATTTCCGGATTTGATTTTATCTGTGACCCGATGTACCACCGCCTGTTATGTAGCCGTAGCCATACACATTCCGGGGTCACTTACTTGGTGGAAGAGAGGCGAGTGCGTGACGGTGAGGTTGTGCCTGAAGCGCGCGCACGCGCCGAGCGTCATGTCGTCGGGCGCCGAGATGCCGGCGCACGTGCACGTACTTAGCAAGCGAGCGGCGCCTAGGCTCAATACTGTGCCGCCGCCGCCAGTTATATAGTCGTAGCCTTATATGAAGAAAAACAGACAATGTATCGTAACTCATTATTTTGAAACATTTAATTAAAAAAGAATAATTATGTTAGTATGTAAATCATGTGACTAGGAAAGTGATGATGTATCCCTCATCACTTTCCTAGTCACATGATTGATGACATCACTTTCCTAGGCAAGAAAGAGGAAGACCAAAGATGGATGGATTGTGTTAAGGCAACGACAACCCACCCTACTAGACACCTGATGTTTTCTTTTCTACAAACAAACAATTCTGTCAAAGCGGTGAGGTATGCGGGGCGAAGGGGGCTACAAAAATGTATTCTTATTGGCCGGTTCAAATTTGCGGTACGTCATAATTCATAACTAGTGTTGGGATTGGTCTTATGTAAGACGGATATGTCTAACGTGTTGTCAGAAAGTGTTCGCCTTACGTTTGCCGTCTAGTAGGCTGGGTTGTCGTTGTGTGAAGGATAACATAACATGAATGAAAAGGGAGTGAATAATCAGATGACGAATAATGATAGGAGAGAATGTAAAAGAAAGACATTCTGCGCCGACCCCAAGTAATTTGGGATCAGGGCAGGCAGAAGAAGAAGAAGGTGTGATAGGTATGTGCTAAACTTGGAAAGTGAAATGCACCCGATTCGAATGCCATTTTCGGAGCAGTGATTATCCTGCTTCAAAATCGTCGCATGATATGGTGTCAGGAAAACAGTAAGACAAACGTAGTTATAATGAGAGTTTAAAACGTACGGGAGCTGAAGTCGAACTACACTAGCTGGTGCTATTCATAGAAGAAAGCAAAAAAAACCGATGATTATAAAGGGAAAGAATTAACGGATAACGATAAAAATTCATATACTAACCTTTAGAAGCAGCTTCAATCTTTCCATATCCGTAACCATATCTTTCTCCTAACACTGTGACATCATCACCGCAACGGTAGCAACTTAGCAATTCACACAATCTTTGCACCCTAAAACAAGAATTATTTTTAACCTAAATATTTAAAAAACAATTTTTTTAGCCGATATAATGGGAAACTATCAAAATTATTAAAAAAAAAACTAAACCAGATGCTTCCCGGAATACATTAAACAAACATGCATACTAATGCTAACTCAAAAACTGCTCGACAGATCTTGATCAAATTTAAATGGGACCAGAAGAGAAATACCAACATTCAAATAAAAATAAATCCTAGAGAAATATTCTGAGGTAAGACATAAAAAAAACTATCGAGTTGAGAACCGCCTTTTTTAAGTCAGTTATAGATATATTATGTTTTATTTCTATCTAGACTTACCCGAGTATAGTATCATCATCAGCTAAAAATATCCACTTGACATGAGGGATGTCCTTGACTCTCTTTAGTGCTAGTCGCAGTATGGCCACGGTCTTGCTGCAGTGACCGGTTCTGCTGTTAGGCACACCAGTGTTGACGGCTGGTAGATGCGGATCTAGGCAAGATGTAATTGAAGATCATAATTCTTCTTCTTCTTCTTCTCGAGTCGATGGTTTTGAAGTTCAGATGTCGCCGGCCCAGATAATAATCGTTAACTTGCCATTTGAACGCGTTTATGAACGTTGGAAAAGAATAAAAAATACTTATGGATGGCTAACTAAAATGGGAGGTTACCAGTAAAAATAAAACAAGGTAACAGCTGTTATTAATGCCCTAGTGACGAGCGATACCCAGACATAAAAACAGTTTATTTGCTCATTTTGGCTGTTAACAACTTTTATACAAGCCAAAACCCTATTCTAGACAAAGCCGGCTCTTTCTAGCTAAATGACCTCTTGAGAAGAAAAGCCGAAACCGACTCGGTCATTACGACACTTCCATTTTTTAAAGTTATATTTAAATAATGAGGTCCTACTTGAACAAGGGGGATGTTGTAGCATGTACAGTTACCAAATCATAGTCAAAAAGAAACAGAAGGAAATAAAGATTGTTTCACTCACCATCAGCATCACTAAAGAACAGCAAGTTCTTGACGTGTTTGCCCCAGGTCTTCTTGACGACCTTGGCTCTGGTCTGATGGAAGCCGCTCCACGTCTTAACGGCAAAGAATATTGACTCCTCGGGTATAGCACTGCCCTGCCGATAACGTGGCAATCAGGACACTTACGAACATCAACATCACAAAGCAAATACAGAGTCGATAACGCTTTTCAACGTCACATCCACGTCATCCTATATTCGATTCCTATTTCTTTCCAATTAGTAATTTAACTAATTTATAGGTTTTTGTTGTACGATTTAGGAGTCATACATGCAGATGGCAAGCGAAAAAATGCAAAGAAATTACTATCCAGAAAAAATCATAAATCTCAATTTCCAGTTTAACCGGTCTACATTTAGAACAAAAATACGTCGAACGCCAAACGATTATATCATTCTCTCTTCCCTTCCTAGAGAATAAGACGAATGAGAAGAGGAAAGGAGTGCGAGAAACCTTCAACAACTTCTTTTCATTTGTAAACGCAACTTGGCAACGCGCGATTGATACCTCCCTAGTATCACAGACGTCTATACATTGACACTTACCACCACAAGAGACGTCATTTGCCGCTTTTGTATTATATAAAAGATGTAGCATGTTCATACTCACACATATATCAAACTGCCTCGGGTACGTCGCACAGTTTTCGCCCGATACGATACAGAAGCTTAAATCCGGTGTCAGCAAAGGCCCGGGGTCCTTTCCGTCGCCGTACACCAGCTGAGCCAGCTCAAACGCCGGGTCTATTGAGAAGTCAGCTTCTAGCTTACGTTGACCACTTTCTATTTGGTGTAGTAATCTAAAATCATCGTAGTAATAAGTTTTCCAATAGAAGAGATGGGAAAGATAGATGGAGGCCAGGCGCCAATCGTTCTGTGAAAAACCTAATATTCTGTCAAATCTGGTTAGACTTGTGGATGGATTTATTGCTTGCTTTGACAGTTTGTTCCTCTCAGTCGCAATTGCTATTTGCAAGATGTTTGTTTGTTTGAAACTTACTGAATAGTGTTCCTTTTAACTCTTTAAGTGTAAGACTAACACCCAGTTTCACCAACTGTATAAACCTTATCTTCTTAATAAATTTGAATGAATCTGAAATGGTAATGGTATGAAATGGTAAGTCATCTGCTAAATTAATTTAACAGTAACCTATCACTCAGCAGTGAAACCTTTAGACTACTAATATGACCACTTCCAGTCAAAGTGTTAAGGTAAAGTTAGAATTAAAGCTGCGCCGTACCTAGTTCCGAGATAAAAATGAACCCGCGAAAACACGCAATGGGGTAAGACCTCTTCAAAAGTACAAGTTATTTGTCTAATGCTTGTTTTTTTACAATAACGAATTTCAGTCAGTTCTAAACACCACTCTTATAAACAGTCTTATTATACTTAGATATCCATCAACTCGATTCTCATAGCGAACCCGCTGGCAAAGTTAGGGTACATGAACCCACCCTCGTCCTCCAAATCTTCGTAGAACGTGAAGTGATGGATAATCGTGGGCTCTTCATCACTTAATGGATAGCCTATCCACATCATATCCTGCAAGGGCGGTACTTATTTAAATACTTTCAATTATTCCCACGTACCTACATATTTACTTTTACTACGAAGTGATCTGCTGATATGCATCGAATAAAGAAGATGGTATTTTGACTAGTTACGACGTAAGGGTACGTAGTGATAAGTATTTTTCTTAAACATAAAAAAACAATGGCTTTGCAAAATCTGAGAATATTAAATCTATGAGTGTTTGATTCACTCAACACTATAAAAGCTCTCAAAACTAGCAGTCAGCTGCTGCCCACTAAAGCAGTTCCACTATCGTTGCTAATTAAGATCACTAGCAATGACTTATATTATATGACATCATTGTTTTTCTTTGTGTGCAGTAGTGATAGTAGCGTTGTATCTTCCTGGCGCATACAAGACTTTATGAGCTTAGTGCTGAAAAATGCTCTTTCTCTTTTGCCAGTTTTTTAGCCTGCGGGCAACGGGGACCTATTATACCCTTCTCGCCTTCTGGCTATGCGAGTCTGAAATAGACCGCGGATATTTAAATAACGTCTATTACGTTGTGAGCACAAACATGTGTAATTAAAGAACCCTATATCTATGTAGTAGAAATTTTACTAACTGGTTGATTATCAGCGGCGGCTAAAGCTTCGAACAGCTTGTCGCACCTGACAGCGGTGTGCGTCTCCACGAACAGTACCCATCGCACGTCGCTGCCTTTGTACTCGGAGATCAGCGGCGATAGCAGCGGGAGTATCGTCCAGCCACCGGGAGCGGGGAAGTCTTCGTGTGTCAGGTGGATTTTTGGTTTCCTCTTAGGGAGAAAACCTCAAGTAAGAATGAAATTCATTAAAACGTCAATATAATAAAGGAATATTTTATGCGATTTTTATGGTAATGGAAACAAGGTGAACCCACTACTCTAAATCAAGCCTTTGAAGTATATACATACTTATAGCGAAATATCAGCAAATTTCAGTATTTGGAATGTGGAATGCCACTGACTTGCTTAGAGAATGATCTATCTTACTGCGGGAGTAAACGTTTTACATTTCGATTTATAAGGCTGTGTATCCACCCAAAATTATTCAATCGAGCAATTTTAGAAAACTAAAGTAATAGGTACTGTTAAAGAGAAATATTAAAGGAGGTTTTCCTCAGCAACTTTTAATGTCTCTCATGGATACACACTCACATAGCTTTGCCTACAATTCGACATTGGTAAAAAAGGATAGAAAGCTATCTACTTACATTTTCCAATTGCATTACTTGTTGCTCTATGTCGGTCTTGAGCCGCCTCGCCACGCTCGCGTGGTACGGCTCCGACTGACTCACTATAGTAAATACTACATTCCTTGATCCTGCAACAAAATATCATAATTAACTACGACAACAAAGATGATTCCATCATACAGCACATGTCATTCCACTCCTTGACATAGCTCTCGGCTTATTTGCGTCACAATAATGCCTCGTTGGTCTCGCGGCATAAATGTGCGCATGGGATTGGGAGGTCTCGGGTTCGATTCCCGGATCGGGCAAAGTTTTATTGGGTTTTGCCGTTAGGAAATTCTCAGTAGCAGCACGGAGTCTGGTAAGGGGCCCGGTACGGCAATAGGCTCGCCCCCTATTACTTCTTCTTCTTTTGCCTGTCCTGTTCCCATATTACTTGGGGTAGGCGCAAAATGTCTTTCGCTTCCATTATCTCCTATCAGCCGTCATCTGATTATTCACTCCATTATCATTCATGTCATCCTTCACACAATCCATCCATCTTTTCTTTGGTCTTCCTCTTGCCTTATATCCCTCTACTCTTATATTCATCACCTTTCTAGTCACAATGTTTACATCCCTCCTCATTACATGCCCATACCACGCTAGGCGATATCCTTTCAGCTTTTCTTGCACCAGTGCAACTTTCAAACTTCCCCTAATATACTCATTTCTAATTTTATCTATCCTTGTCACCCCACACATCCATCTCAACATCCTCATCTCTGCTACACGTAATCTTCTTTCATCCGTCTTCTTCACGGCCCAGCATTCCAATCCATACAGTGCGACAGGTCTTATAACGGATTTGTAGATTTTTCCTTTTAGTTTAAGAGGCATCCGTGGGTCGCAAGTTGTTCGTGTGACCTGTCGCCATTTTATCCACCCTGAGTTGATCCGGTGCGTGACATCGCGGTCTATTTCACCGTCCCCTTGAATAAGTGACCCAAGGTACCGGAAGTCGGAGCAGACTGATATGGGTTCTCCAGCAAGGGATATGGACGCAGGACTGGAGAGGCCACCGAAGCCGCAAAACATGTCAGTTTTGCTTTTGCTGACTTTCAGGCCGACACTCTCCAGCCTTTGCCACCAATTTGTCAGTCTGCTCTGGACCTCAAAGCCACTGTCGGCAATCAACACAATGTCGTCGGCGAATAGCATACACCAGGGAGCCTCTTCCTGTATGTCCGCCGTAAGGCCGTCCATTATTAGCAGGAAGAGATAAGGGCTAAGAGCCGACCCCTGGTGCAAGCCTACAGCCACATTGAAGTTGCCGGTATTGCCCGCTGTGGACCGGACATGGGTTGTACACCTACTGTACATCGCCCGGATCAACTGTACATACTTCCCACAAAACCTCACGCGGTACTTGATCATATGCCTTTTCGAGATCCACAAAAACCATGTGCAAGTTCTTGTGTGCACTTCTGTACTTTTCGCATAGTTGGCGGATCGCGAAAGGTTTTGTGAAATTACACCCTCTTCTCTCAACCGTCGTTCAATCACTTTCTCCCAAGCTTCCATACTATGTGAAATTAGCTTTATTCCTATATAAATATTACACTCCAGCATATCACCTTTGCTTTTATAGATGGGCGAGCGAACTGCTACACCATTCATCAGGTATGGCTTCTTCCTCCAACAACTTATTGAAGAATAAAACTAACCACTTCCTTCCGTCTACTTGCAGTATCTTCCACACTTCAACTGGTATTCCATCCCCCGCTCGCACCCTATTACATGGGACCTAAAAAAATCATGGCAAAATGTGGGTGTAATATTACACCTCTGCCTACCCCTTCGGGTAAACAGGCGTGAGTCTATAATAAAAAAATATAAATAAATAAAACAGACGAGTCGGTCTAAGGCTTCATGTACAGATTTCCGTCTCTTCACTAAGCTACTATATGCTTAGTAAATTTTCCTTAGTCACCTCCTACAACACCAACTGTATGAAAAGGGATTTTGTCACGTTGTATTTTCAAACCGTTATAAAGATGACTTGCCTAAATAACTAGGTATCAATAATTGCTTATGAGTTTATTTATCATTGCCCTACTCATTTCTTGAATAATTACATTTAATGATTTATCCAGTATAATTTTACATAAAATCAGAAATACATGTTTTTAGTAGCGGCACCATTTAAGCCTCTGAAAATCAGTATCATATTATCAAAAGACATCCATTAAATCAAAACGTATAAACGAAAACAACATCGTCACCGCAAGCCTATTAACAGGCGGCATTATTACCGCAGATATTAGATAACCGATCCTTTATGATCAGGCGCGTTGTCAAATATCACATACACATGCATCAATCACACAATGCCATCATATCACGTTGTGATTTACGTCGTCATATTGGCGTCGGGGCCGCATCACAGTCAAATTATCACATATAGCTCCCGAAGATTGACTGCATATATCGAAGCTCAAATACGCGTATTAGTTTTCATTTATATTGATTGGATCTCCGTAATATCATTTATATAATATGTAGAAAAAAATACGGAGATATCATAAGCTTTTTTATGTTCTACATACGTAGAAACACTTACAAAAATTTGCTGACGTGATCACAAATTATCTTACGAGTACAAATTAATGAAAAAGAAAAAATACTAGCTGTTCAAACTACCCTATACCAGCTGCTGCGATCAGAATTTACCAAACGCGAACAAATTTCTAACTAAAAAGTAAGTTTGCTTCAATCAAGCACTTACTTTCGATCGTACTCTAAAGATTTTCCTTCGCTTGAAAGGTTTACATCGGCTAAGATTATATTAATTTGAAAAGATTTTAATTGTCCCCCAAACTACAAACACCCAGACAGTAATATCTTTAATGGTATAACATAAAAGAGCTAAAAGTAACTGAGGTGACTTTGACCCAAAAGTCATAACTTTGAGTGGTTCTTTATCGGAGTTCTAGTCTCCCAAGGCATCTATTAAACCAATTATAATTATACTTGCCCAAATCTAGCCACTACATACTATCATTATAATAACATTTTGAAAATTGGGAGTGAAAAGGAATTTATAATTTTCGTTTGCCTCCAGCAAATTGTACTGAGGCCAGAAAGGGAAAATACTGTCTGTTCCCAGTGCGGGAGGCCTAGTGGGGCCGACAGGAAAAATCCAGTTTTCAGCGAAAGGCCCTGGCAATAGTTTGCAGCAGAGCCAATGGTAAGCAAAACAGATATCCGTGAAATAAGCCTTTACTGCGTAGCTGAACAATAATTCTCTGCTCTACTGCTTTCAGTTGTCGTTCTACGGCCGTAGAGCGCTACGGCGTTAAAGGCAAGTCTCTTGATAACCATGTAAATACTAAGCAATCCATAAATCTGAAGATTTACAAGATAAATAAAGAAACGAAGAGACATGAATTATTGCTCAAACTTAGCGAAGAAAATACTTTACCGTGAAAATTAGGCCTAGAGTAACTCTTAATACTTATGCGTAAATTTTGCTGCCTTGTTAAACCTATGGGCGTAGTTTCATAATAAGAGCCTTATAAAGCACCCTAAACATCATGCGCATATAACATTTAGGCTCACTAAAACATAGTTCGCTTATGTTTTAAACGAACTTTAAAGCGTACCGCGGTAATTAAGACCGAAGTGTAAAATGTTGGCTTTTAACAGAATTCTGTAAACTAATTTAAGTCCCAGCTGTTTTACTTTTATTAAATTCTTTAGGGTTTTATATATCTACATACTATAAAAAAGGTATCATGTAGATTTGGAATCTTTGAGATCTTGGGCCATATTGTACTACAGTCCACGAAAATGGATTCCAAGTTATACAACAATACAATATATTATTTCAGAAGCAAATTGGAATGTTTTAAAAATAAAACATAAGATAGAATTACTTTACCAATAAAAGTAAACACAAATAGCTATTAAGACAAATTATCTTAATTTTCCGATGCAGAAATTGATATAAGTCCTTCGTTACATGACTTACCTAATTGCTTATGTTATTGATCCTTTCATATATTCATCTATCCAGATATTCTTAGACGCATCTCACCATAAAATATTCGGATCCTTTTAAAATCTCATCGAGTAGAGAGTATCAATACTGCAGTTTCCTGAGCTATGAATAATTCAAGCCATCGATAAGGGCCGTAAGTCCGCTGCAACTTGCGAAGGGGTACCGATTAGAGCTGCCTTCGGGAGAGTTATACGTCATCCTACTACACTGATAAACTCAGTTTAAGACAAACTGATATGAACAATAGTCTACGGAAAGTTAGAATTCGGGCACCTTCCTGCTCTTTCTAATAGAACAAGACTTTTTGTTTCGCAAAATTACTAGCGATCAACGCGCCAACCGAAGCGAAGTAGTAGTCAATGAAAAAAAAGCTTTGAATTATAATAACCACACTTCGACATTTGCAGCTAGGATACACCTAACGACATCTGACGGACAACAACAGAACTTCGAAGGTAGTAACAAATTCTGCATTGCGCTAACGAAGTTTACTCAAGGCATAATTGAAAAAGAAAAATTCTTTGGGCCAATACCAAGTGCATTCGCATATTCTGGTCGGTTTCTTCGTATGATTGCAGGCCTTTCTGTACCCTCCAAACGTAAAATGCTATAATCGAGCCAGAATTTATTTTTCTACACATTAACCTCCATTTTATCACCTTTTAACGGCGAAATGCGATAACTCTTAAACGCGAACGAGCTCTCCTCAATATTTAATTTCGTCTTAAAACTCGCATCAATCTCAGGAGTGTTGGATTTTCAGTGGAATAGGAACAGGAATCGATCAGTTTCGATGGAAGGGATATGAATAATGCAAATCCTGGAATCACCTGAGGTGCGACACATTAAAATCGCATTCGGCTTTATGACGTCCCTGAGGTGATCGGAAGATGTACCGATAACATAAGGGTTACGGAAAAGTAGCGTTACATATCGAGAACTTTACAGGCATTGAGAATAGCAATGAGCTTATGAAAGGGGTGATAAATGCTCCTGCTTACGTGTACTTTTGGTATGAAAACACATCTGTTAGTGTCGCAGGAGATTTTGTGCTGGTAAGAAGAAAAGCAAACATACTTAGCAAAAGGGTTAAAATAATATGCAATCGCCCCTAACACTCAATTCAAAACCTCAGAGAATGTAAAGTAAGTTATTCCTGATCAGTAAGGGCGTCGCCAGCCGATTGCCTAGGAGGGAGGGGGGCAAGTTGATATGGAAAATGAGAAAAATATAGAGAAATCTATAAATTGTAGGATTTTTTAATCTCTAGGGAGGGGCAGCTGACCCCTCGAGCTCTATGATAGTTGCGATCATCACACAAATATTTTCCTGTATGAGATCGAAACCACAATCTCCATCAGTAGATCGGGCTCACTCACTACTAGACCAAACTGTCAGTCAAAATAAAAAGCCGAGTCCTCAAGATAAGCTGTACCAACAACCCTTGCCTTCTATACCTACGATATCAATTCTTGTTAGCTAAACGACTTGTCTGATGACAAATAGCCACACGTGGACAAGCGTCAATATAGTCTAGGATTGATGGCCGCTGTTTGTACATGTTATAGAGCCGTCCGTCCCTTGGTAGTGCGATAGGCCATTAGTCTCAGGCTCTCAGCTTTCATGCGAACGTCTGAGACAGACAAACTAATTGTTGAAGTACTAACTAATCATTTCTAACAAGATATGCCAAAGTCTAAGGTAGTATGTATTATGCCTAGGCGTTCATAGCTGTCGGAAAAAGGTAGGAAAATTCAAGTACGTGTACAAAAAGGTACTCTGTGCGTGTACTGTAGTCAACTTGCTGTGCATCTGCTGAAAATTGGTCGATACAAAAAAGTATACTGACGTCAACTGTCTAGTGCTATATACTCGCCCACGAATAAACCCCATCGTACGAGATATGACAATGGTATTAATGACTTTTCAATTTGCCTGACGTCAATGGTGTTTTAGGTGCAATTTGTTGTACTATTTGTGTTAGTATGTACGCAATATAAATACACTCCCTGTGAGAATTACATCTCTCTACCTATTACAACATAGACACTGCGGAGGCTTAGTCACAAGGTCTCGTAAGCACCCTTTGGATTCGTAGCCCTCAAAAGTTCAAACAAAATGTCATTCTGCATTCAGTCGCCAGCTTGTGTCACACTTCATAGAACAAATACAAACTGACAACTCTTTAATCATCGCTCCGTGTTATTAATTTAACAGGAAATGTGAACGTTATTGCAGCTGACAAGATTTTAATACTGAATAATAAATTTATGTTGTATGTATGTTGCATGTTGTGTACTAGTAAACTCCCTAGTATTCTCTGTCTTTGGCTAAGGGTCGGAGACTTGGACATTGAAGAAAGCCGATCGCAATCGCATAGACGCCTTTGAGATGTGGTGTTGGAGGAGAATGCTTCCGATTCCGTGGACAGCTTTCCGAACTAAATAAATCCATCCTTCGGGTACTGGTCATCAAAACAAGGCTTTTTGCTTGTGGAGGATTCTGGAATTCTTTGGCCATATTGCTCGGAAAAAAGGTGACAACTTGGAACAGCTTATTGTGACTGGTAAAGTTGACGGCTAACGCCCAAGCGGACGTAGTCCCATATGATGGTCTGACCAGGTCCGCACAACGTTGAACACCAAACTGCACCACGCTCTCCATGACGCCAAGGACAGACACAAATGGCGAAACATCGTGAAGCAAATAATTGCATCCCAGCAATCACGACCCTCAGTCATGAGGGGAACGACACAACGATGAGGAATTAATGTTGTATAATCTTCGTCACGTTAATGAGTCATTTTGTGACAATATTGCACATACAGATTAAAACGTAGCTTTAATAATATAACGTTTTTTTTACATATGCTGTTTTAAAGCATATTATCAATTAAATACCTCAACTTTGGCCTCACATCTCTATCTTCCAGTAAGATAAAATTCTATAAATATGTGCAGATTCTTAAACACATTCTTTAAAATCTTTACTTATCAGGTGCTGCATTATTAAAACTAAGCATACAGCAAAAGATGGATCCAAATATAAAAAGAAAAAATGTACAGAACATTGTACAAAAACTCCGAAATTATTGAGTCTGTTTGTGCAGTTTTGCGTAAGTATACAAAAACACCTAGTGTGTTGTATTTCATCCAGCTATTCTTGTTTCAGTGTTTACAAGTCTTCTATACCAATCCTTTCTTTAGAGTTGCACGAATATTTTAACTAATATAAACAGATTCATCTCAGTTGTCTTACCAAAATTAATTCTGACGTACATTTATCTACTCCAGACTGCATTCCTTATCTCGCTTTTTTGGACAGCTCTCTCTGCTCTCGTATTTAAATTCTGTCTCTTTTGTATGGTGTCTTTATTCAGAGATTTCTTAAATGGCTTCCTCGTTTGTGTAAGGAAACCACTCTATTCTGCCTGAGTGCTGATGGTGCATGAATAATTCGTGCATCACGAGTGGTGAGGCGAAAAATAACCCTGGGGTTTTGTACACGATTTACTACTTTCATGGTGGAGGAAATTAATTGAGGATTTTTATTTTGAAGGTGTTTTCGCTTAGTCAGTTTAAAATGTTTTAAAGAGATAAATCTTTTGTGGGTATAAAGGAGATTAGTGATCCGATGTATTTAATCTTTCGAGAATAGATAGAGACATGCGTGTAGTAAAGCAATAAAATGAAATCAGCAAATTAATTTACTTCTTAAGTTCAAATAAACTACTTCTTGCAAGCACCAACATCAGACTTCAAAGCCTTTCAAAACTAATATTCAAGTACAAATATTTCGAATCCATCTTGAAATAACTCAGCGCCCAATTTCGCAAAGTCTTTACCCATAATTTGTTCGTAAGCCAATGATCCCTTTACAAAGTTGAATCAATTAGACGGCTTTCAAACAACCGCTGAATTGGGAGCACGAGTTTTACAGATTAAATTTCTTAAAACAACTTTGGCTCATTTGATTTGCAGAAAGCAGAAAAATAAGTTTAATGCTTGGCTTTCTAAAGTTTAATAGAACCTAAATGAGATTGAATTCAATGGAATTCAAAAATTAAGAGCCGGCTTTTGAGTAAAAGATTTATTTCGAGAAAATTTAAATTATACCTACGGATGGTTAATCTGAGCAATTTATCATACATCCAAATTCACGGTTCGCTTGAGCACTTATTTCCATAGAGCGACTGCCGTCGGACCTCCGCCTCCCAAAGATATAGCGCTATTCTATGGTTTAGAGTTGTAGACCATTTGTTTGAAGGTGCTGACTCCATGCCACGTCTAAGATCTTCATGATAGCCGGGACCGATGGTTTAACCTGCTCTCCGAAGTCGGGACAAGCGATAATTAACAAATTAATACGCACATAGCTTCGAAAAGTCAGTAGTGCGCGCCGTGAATTCGAACCTGATACCCTCTATATGGCAGTCTGCCGGTATACCTATCTACTAGCCTATCACTGCCTCTAACCTTTATTTAATATACAGCTAAAACTAAAGCCACAAGCACTTGAAAACCTTCGTGTTGAAGTCATCAAATACTTAACATTTTTTGATTATACTTAATTGTCGTAATCGCGATGCAGACCATTATATTCAGAAAGCAGTGCTCGAGCCAAAATCACAAAATTCCGCAAATGGAGCTGCTACCTCCAAAATATAGGTTAATTACTGTTAAAACACACCACATAATAAAATTATACTAGCTACAAACATACTGAAATATAATACAAGTGACGTATGTAGCTTCTTGCTTGACAGTTTCAGTATCAAAATCTAGGTTCTTGGGTAAAAAAACTTAGGAATATACTGAATGGGTTCTCTTCTACGAGAACATCCAAATATAGTACATAGATGTAGAAAATGTAAACAGATTATGTAATAGATAAATATTAGTACTATTTAGAAACATCATTATTTAGCATGAGAACGGCGGTTTAAAATTGTCTCGCAGATTTATGTCATCATGATAAACTACATGCTGTGGATTTTAAAGTTAAATATGGCGAAGAACTTTGAATCAATAAAGAACATGTCTTTTAAAGATGGGTAACATATTCTCGCTACTATTTTATTATCGTACTTACAAAGCTTAGAAACAAACATTCTTGGTGGTATTAATAGACCACCATTATCGGTATAACAAGTGACAAGCGCTTTAATGATCTCCTGACGAATTTCTCTAGAGACAAGATGGGTAGCAGACTTGTCTGTTCAATTAGGAAACCCTGAGCCCTTAACAATGAATTTTTTCTGATGGATCCTACCATTTATAATTATTTAGTTTGTCATTTATCTCACTAGCCACAAATTTTGACATGTTTGCTTAAAATGTGCTTTCTCGAAAAGCGACCTGATACATTAATTTACCATCCAAAAACTGTTCCTGTCATAAATAATGTAGTTTTTATCCATCACCAGCAAATCAAGTTTTTAAAAATGAAACTGCTAAGCCGAAGATTCATCCGAAATGATACAGCTATTCCCTTGGTCAATCCCAAAAAGACTTCTCTATATAGTCTTTTCATTACTTTTCACCATAAAGTTACAAATAGAAGGTAGCTTCATAAATAATTCGGACACCGTCACGGCATATGGACGGGTCTCCATTGAGGCCTACTGGGATAGCAAGGCAGCTGTTATTTGTCGACCAGCCTATGTACAGACCGATATAAATGTACATTTTGTACAGAAGTGCCACACTGTAGGGATTACGCTGCTTTTAGCGTACAGAAACATAGAGGCGTGGCTATTATTGGGAGCTCGATGTTTAGAGTGCTTCACTTTACTCATGTAATAGCTGGCAAATTGCTTTTAATAAGTAATTATTGGTCCTGCTAGTGGTACAGCCACTTATGGACACGAGCCACGTCTCACGATAATAAGGGTTAAGGCAAAATCCACCACACTCACCAAATGAAAGTTTACCAGACTTTTCATGTCTTTCGTATATGTATATTATGAATAATTGAATAAGCACTAACTTTGGATACTAAGTGATGTGTGCAGAGGGTACGAACTCGAGGTTCTGCGTAGCAGTAACATAATAGCCGCTTTTAGACTACTTTAAGAAATCGTAACAACAATTATTTCCAACTACCTATAACAAGAGTGACTTTGACATAGTAACATTGCTATGAACTTATTATATTCCTTACGCTTGCAAAAACCATTTCAATATTTGAGATGACTGGTGATATTTTACAACGCTCGAATGTATACGCGTATACAGACTCATAGACACTATCTGCTCAATATCAGCCAAAGGGAAATTGGTTTGCCAAAATTACCAATCGTTTAAAAAATGTGAACTCCCAAAATCGAAAATGCTATCTTCGAGCAAAAACATGTTTCTGCTATCGTATTTTCAGCAGGCAAGCAATTCTTTCAATACTTATTCATAACGAGGACATTAATAAACTGCAAAGAGAATTCCTTTGATCTTAATTGGAAGATAGTTTGAAATAATTCAATTTCCCGACGTCAAATTATTCTCAGGTATGTCTAGTCCGAGCTTTTCTCTTTGGAAAATAAAGTATCGTTTTCAACTTAAAACGTTGAAAAATTTGTAATTCAGGCATTTTAAATGTAAAATAAATAACGCGTTGCACGAGAAGCTACAGTTCTTATAAAAAGTCATTTGTAAACGATGGAGCATACAAGTATTAAGAAAAATTTGACTCTGATCGCTGGTGAAACTAGAATTGTCGTGAGAAATCTGTTATGCAAAAACGTAATTGCATCATACCAGCTAAAGACTTTTGCTTATTACCTCTCAATTTACAGGACAGCCTAGCGCTTCTTCAAGCAGCCACAAAACATAAGCTTATGGTAGAGAAGTAGCACAAAGTTTACCTTTGCCTCTATGTTTACGTTTATTAAATATCGGAATAATTAACTAAAATTATTTTAAAAACAATATTAACTACCCTCAAAGATGAATAGCTGTAACGCGCAAAACCCCGAAAAGGTCCACAAAAAATCTCTCAACACCGGCAACTATATTAGATGTGCAACGTCGGGAGCGGGAAACATCAATAATTCCGCACCACATCGGACGGCATCCACGGCATCGGGGGATTGAGGCCGTACCTACTCCAATTTCTAAGGCCTTGTAGGTTTCAATTTTACTGCTCAATTTATTCATCACCATCAGCTTTTAACAGTCCACTGCTGGACTAGGCCTCTCCTTTGAAAAGAGGAATTGGCCTATACTATACCACGCTGGCCAAACGGGTTGGTATAGGGTTTGTATCAAGTTTTCCTTCTCTTACAGTGCTGTTCTCTGCATAATATACTCCCTCTGTCGGCTCTTACGACACCCATGGGATGATATGGAGTGGTGACATTCCGTATTCTTAATCCGTCTTCTCTGATTGGCCGAGCGTATGGACAGTACTGTGATGTAGACGCGGTAGGTACCGGACATACGTCACAATACCGCCCGCCTTAGGAGAGGATTTTGCGTTGCTAACAAGAAAAATCCGACTAGCTGCGTTAGGTCTACGAGTCCAAGTACTGTCCGCGCTGCCGTATCAATGATCACAGTTTGAATGAATGCAAACGCGATTGGTTTGCAATTTGCTTCAAGTGCGGCCGTAGGGATGTGACATTCCCTAACTGCCCGAACTGTGAATCTACGAAACTAAAAAACTAGTTGGTCAGGGTCGGGGCGTGTCAAAACCTAAATTAGGTTCTACAACCTATTCAACCAAGTTTGACAAAGATGATTGGAGAAATTGGCTAAACACTCTAAAAGTGTATTTCTCTAGTTATTCCGTCGCCTCGATCCTGGATACATACATACATACATAGACTCACGCCTGTTTCCCCGGAGGGGTAGGCAGAGGCATATTAAACGCCCACTTTTCACCAGTGTTTTGATCCCACGTAATAGGTGGCGAGCCTATTGCCGCTTATCGGGATATTTGGTTTGCCAGAGCCTCGTCTGTTGATCGGCAGGTGCACCACTTGCAGGTGAGGTTGGCTTGGGACCCTAAGTTCTTGGTGGGAACCCTATGCACCCTATGATCCTGGATAATAAACCTAAAAACGACCTACGGCCCTATGTTAACGTAACGATTAACAGTTTACCTATTTGTGGATTGCTCGATTCCGGTTCAGCCATTACAATTCTAGGTAACGACTCCCATATGGAGGTAATGACTAAAACTGGGTTAGAAATATAGCAGTGTCACAACACTAATTCTATTCTGTCCGCGGGTGGAGATATATTGTTGCCGCGCGGTTTTATCAACTTACCCACTTCTTTTAATAACCAAACCCACTTATTGAAAGCTTATATTATTCCAGAAGTTACAAGTAACTTAATTTTAGGCATCGATTTCTGGAAACTATTTAAATTACTGCCTAACCATATCGCATCCGTATGCATGTCCAAAACATTGCCGTGTAGTGTGTTAAGTGAAAATAAGCCGAGTAACACGAACGTATTGCAATCTTTTAGTGAGTTGAGTGAGTCACAACAAAGAACGGCTAAGTTAATTATAAAGCAATACGAGTCGATTTCTACTGAAAAAACCGGGTTAGGACGAACTCACTTAATAGAACATGCCGTTACAGTGGCAGGCGGCGTCAGCCGGCCTCAGCTAGCAGGTAGAGAGATGGGCAGTACGCTAGTGCAGTAAATGTAGTAACTCACCCACAGCTGGGAATCAGGATACACGTACAACGTATACGAATAGAGTAGCGGTAGTAGTCAGTATAGATTAGCGGTGCCGGCCTCTCTGTCGGCCCCTTTATATACCGGGCTCTCCATCAGAGCTGAAGTCCGTTCATGACCATATTTGGTCAGGCTTCGCGAGCGCGGACGATGGCCTTCTCTGATTGGCCGAGCGTATGGACAGTACTGTGACGTAGACGCGGTAGGTACCGGACATGCGTCACAGTACGCTCGGCGTCCGTTGGGCGTGCTCCCGGCGTTCACTTTGTACTACAGAGTGAACGCCGAGCGCACGCCGGGCGTACGCTCGAGGAATGCTGTCGCCCAATGTGAGGGAGGCCTAATGTGTAGACAAAAAATATTACTTAATTGAAAAGTTTGTTAAGGTCTATCTTCTCAGTTTTATAGAGAGGTTTGTTTACGCTTTAAAGAAAATTAGGAGGGTAACTTGTGAAAATACAACTTTAATGGCGTACCATGGATACGTTGGCTCGGTACTAAGATACGGAATTTTGTTATGGGGCAACTCGACGGACGTAAACAAGGCCTTCTTATCACAAAAGAAATGTGTCAGGGCAATATGTGGAGCTGGCCCATTGGATTCTTGCCGACCACTATTTAGAAAATTAAAATTATTAACTCTGGCTTCAATTTATATTTATGAAATTGGCATCTTTGTGAAAAAGCACCGTCAACTATTTGAAAAGCACCGTCAACTATTTGAAAAGGCCAGTAGCAATAAAAAAATCTCCATAAGAGACCTGACAAAATGAAAGGTCTTAATGACGTCAACTGCATTACATAAAAAGAATAGCACTTGTATGAGTATCCAAATATATAATAAAATACCGAAAACCATCCGAGAATTGCCTCTTACTAGTTTTATGTACAATTTAAAGAAATGGCTCATAGAAAAATGTTTTTACATGGTTTCGGAATTTATATCTTATAAAAATGTTAAATAGATTTTAAGTACTAGGTGTAAGTTAGCGTATTAAGCTAGATTTTTAAATATATAAATAAGATTATATAAAAATATATGTGTAAATTAGTTAGTAATTCTATATTGTGTAAATTTGTAGTGTGTAAATTTCTATTTTAAGAATATTTTATTGTATATTTGCATGCCGTATATACGGTGGAACATGTTGTTCAAAAATATAACTCTACCATCTATGTAACCATGTTTCTGGCAAATAAAGATTATTATTATTATTATTATCAGTAAAAATGCTTCTCGAATTTATTTATTTTTTCAAATTTCTTGCTTTGCCTCGACATTAACATAATAATTTAAATAACATTAATTTTAAACTTGATAGTTATGTTACAGTACTTCTCAGTTTATGCCTAAAAACTTAGTCCGAGGAGTGGTAGGCCTTTTTGAAGGCTAGAACAGAGATCGTTTTATTTTGTGATACCTACTTATGCAATGCACGATTCTGATGTATAACATTTTAATGAAATTACCAAACGGCATCTAGTGAAATGTCCTTACTAATACAGTCAAATATTCATGAAATACCTAGTTTTTCATGTAAATAAGTAACATGAGATTATTTTATTACTTCTTACTACGTATTCGAGTCACGTCTGGTCTAATTCTTATACATATCGTAAACTTAAGTCAAATTTTATTTTTATTATTAGCAATAAATATGTATAATGACACGTCAAAGTGCCAAAAAGATATATGTAACTAATTCGAAGAAATCTATTAAGAGGCTTCGTATATTTTAAAGCGTCATCCATTGCTCGTGCTGATGTACAGTCGAACAACTTCCCGCTAGACCACTATAAGGGCGAGAATCGTTCAGCAAGACGTCGTCGCTTCCAGTGCTACTTTACACACACATTGACCCCCGTATGCGAAACTAGTTTTGTATACGTTTCTAGTGTGTCTTGACTCTATGAGCGAGACAAGGGATTTTTTTTCAAACTGGTCCACCGCCGACTTGTTTGATTGTACCCACTGGCATTAAGATGGTTTAAAAAGGGAAAATAGATAATATTCTTTATTGTACACCAAAATAAAGTACATTTCTAAAGTATCTTAAAACCACAATTTATGTACAATCGGCGGCCTTAGCGCCAAGGGCGATTTTGTTCCAGGCAACCTTAGGATGGACAAAAATGACGTTAGATGTTTTGTGACGATGGGGTAGCTATATGTAAGTAAATCTATAACCAAAGATTAATTATACATATATATATGTGTGTGTGTGTGTGTGTGTGTGTGTGTGTGTGTGTGTGTGTGTGTGTGTGTGTGTGTGTGTGTGTGTAAATATAAACATAAATTTATATACAATGAATATCAATATATTAAATAATACGGATACAGCGAATATAAGTTTAGTGTCAAAGATAGAGATCACTACATTAATGTACCTACATATTATACTGATTTAAATACTGTTTTTTTATCATTCCTTTCAATAAAATACCTGCGTGTTAAACAATACACCTAACTACCTACATATTTATGAAATGTCTTTTATTTCCAGCCTTGCTATTATAAAGTAACCTGACATCTTCTTACGACATCAACTATCTGTTAAATAAGTTCATAAAAACCAGCATGAAATCAGAACAAGCTTTTGCACAATATTTATATTGAACCAAGTCCAGCACTTTGGTAGTGGACACTGTTTTTCTCTGCCACACGAATCGAGATGTAGCCAATAAAAAATAACGTTGTTTAAAAATAGAAGCTGGTAATTTTGACCCCTAGCGACTTGGCTTCTTAAATCCAGCACATCGCAAAAATATGTTACGTTTGATAAACAAAGCAGTTCAAGATTCAAAAGGTTGAACTCGTTCAAAGTTCGAATATAATATATTATATATCCTTTATCTGATTTAAGTTTCGAATCTCCAAAAGACGATGTTCTTTCAGATTTGAAAACTCATATCTTTAAACCCTTTGCGCGGTGATTGTGAGTCAGACATCAAACGATTTCAATGGAATACTATTTCAATAAATTGGTATTTGTATGTCACCTGAAAATAACAAGAACCGCAATTTTATAAATTTCCTAGTAAATTTATTAACTTTCGTAGGAATCTAAACGAGAGATTTAGTCAAATTTTCGTAAATTTATCAATTTGTCACGTCTCGTGGTAAACTTATAAACCAACGGATATCCATTCGTAAGATTCTAAACGGTTTGACCAATCACAGGAGAGCTTTTAATTTTACGCTTCTTTAGAATACGGCAAATAACACACTGCTCTCTGCCACTGCTACGACCTGAACCTCCACCTAATAACGGCCCTTGAATAATATATTTGATGTGATAGGTTCAAATCAAGATGTCGATCTGTCAAGTCCTCGCAAATCGTCCTGATATTCGCTGAATGTACATAATATATCATGACCAAAATAAAGCAGACTATATACTACTTATTCAGGTATTTCAAGCTATAAAAAAGTAGCTACAGTCAGTCCGTGACCACGGCTGGTATAAACCACGCTGCGAGAAAAAGTTATTTCAAATTTATTTTCGAATTATTACACAAGTGAGACTCATTATAATAATATCAGTATCTAAAAAATTTCTCCGAAATACAACAAAAATCACTTTAGATAAAAACAGCCGGCGATATGTAAGTTCGATATATTTTACCTGGTGTTAGTATATATCAAACTGCTCTTCCAAAACATACCTAGCAGTTTTGTGTGCTAAGTGAATTCGACTCAGACATACATCATCAATAGAAAACTTGTCACAGCGAGGATTACATCGGCGCTTTGCATAATCGCATCGAACACGATATCAATTAATATTTGATTGCGCGAATTAATCCGGACGCGAGTGCACGCGTTGTAATAGGCGAGCTTGTAGAGGTTTTAATTTCAGTTAGGTTAGGTTCCTACTAGCGGCCATCGGCCGCGTTTCGGTAACCAGGCTGCTCTACATTTCAGTTGTCGGGTCAAGGGGTCCAGTGACCTAGGTCCACCTTAACAAAGGATCCCGAGACAGAAAAAACATTATCGGGTATGAACTTAATCAATAATCAAGCTACTTTTATAACGGCTGCATGTGCTGTCGAATGCACTGCCTCTAAGGTAAGACAACGGACTATACAAGCGCTACGTCAAGCAGGTATAGTGAAACCCGCCGACAAACTACATGCGGGCACAAACACGCGAGAAACGAAAAGCCTCTTAGGGAGACTCCCGACCTCAGGAGACCTTACGCATATCGGATTGCATTCAAGACCCTCAGCTTGGGTCAGATTTGATTGAATTTTAGCTTTTCCACGGAGCGACTGCCGTCTAACCACCTTAATCCAAAGAGATATTGAAACGGTTTAAACCAGTCTCAGTTTATTCAGGGATCGGGTGCGTTAATCGACTGTCAAAGATCTACATGACAACCGGGACCGCCGACTCAACATGCTCTCTGAGACATGAGGCAAGCGATAAATTAACAACCAATACGCACATAACTTGAACTCGAAAAGTCAGAGGTGCGCGCTGTGGATTTAACCCGATGCTCTCTGCATGGTAGTCTGTTGCTATCCAAGTCATATTCAATATTCCAACCTGCACTGGCTGCCTTGAAATGCCGAACTAAACGATT
Organism: Euclidia mi; assembly: GCA_944739405.2. Classification (NCBI taxonomy): domain Eukaryota; kingdom Metazoa; phylum Arthropoda; class Insecta; order Lepidoptera; family Erebidae; genus Euclidia; species Euclidia mi. Next base: position 59,220,542 of record OX123198.2, read on the forward strand.
GACCGATAAAAAGTCCATATTTCGCGAGGAGTGGTCGTGCATGCTGTACCAACGCTAGTACGTACGCAACGTATGATTAAAATCGTATGAATTCATCCGAACGACGCAATTGGCGCGTCCGTACGCGAGATATGACGATACTTGATTAAATTGCTCACCAAGTGCGATTGGAGCTATTTAATCGTAAGTTGAAATTATCGATGTTAAATGCGACGAAAATTCCCTGCGGTTGGAGGTGATTTCAGAAGCTTGTTATTATGAATAATTATTATCATCAGCTTTTCGCAGTCAACTGCTAAACGAAGGCCTCTTTTTAAGTGTTGAGTGAATTTGAGTCTCAATATAACATTGTGCGTCTGTGCGAGAATTTGGCCTACTATACTACGCTGGACAGACGGGTTGGTGATATCAATGCGGTTTATGGTTAGCCGATAACGGAGGCAACAAAGATGCATAACAAAAGGATTATCACAATCGGGAAATGACGACCGCGCAAGAAAGTTTCATGCCGTTGCGCGTTGTTGAGTTTTTTGAAAGTCCAGGGTCACATCTAGGCAAAACTATACAAATTCAAAAGTATACTTATAAAAGCACCTTTAATTTAACCAAAACATACTTTCGTTCTCACAGCATTAAAGTAATTTACAAAAGCATACGCCCACCAAGTCGTAGCCCACGACTATCTTAAAGGTTTCAAATTATTAGTTTGAGGGTAGCAGTGTATATTATCGGGTCGTTATGAAAAACAGTGTGTAATTTAATCGTTTTCAGTCTTCCTTCAGCATGTTTTATTCATGGCGAAACTTTGTTAAGTAGAGATTGTTATCAATTGAAGATATGGTTAAAAAGCATAATATATTGGCACACACGAAGGAACATTCGAATAGTAGACGCAAATAGGTAGATTTGTGGTTGCGTAAAAACGATATCTCAAATGGTATATTTAAAAAATCCGCGTCTCTTTGTCTGAAACACTAAAAAACGACTGAACGAATTTTCATTGAAATGTATACATGCGGCCACTGCCGCTGAACTTCGCTATAAAGGTGACACAGTAGTGGGAATGTGGTTAGGACTCAGCACATGGTGCTAGCCACGTTTTTCATGGAGCTACGGGAGGTAGATGGTCCGCGTTGGCATGCAGGGTAAAGTCGAAGCATAAAGCATAAAGTGGCGTTAAAGACAGCCCACTACGGGGCGATCTCCTGATCAAGGATCAAGCTGCGTAAAACCACTTCTGACACAAGCATCTAGCTTAGTAAAATAAGCTTCCTAATAAACCCATATGTGTTCAGCTAAACAAACTTTGCTGGTGGTATTTTTATCAACATAAAAGTCAAACTGAAAGCAATAACTTACATCGAGTAAGCTCCAATATAAAATCGTCGTGTAAACTTAATAACAAGTCTAAAACGTCACGTTGGACTACAAACTCTTTACTTGAAAAGTTTCAGACTCACAATCTCCAAGTAAGCTGGTGTTTTAGTAGCGCTAAGCACTTAGTCTCTCTTTAAGTTGTTCCACTTTAAGACGGTTTAAGGAAAATATATTCGGTACTGGTGCTCTTGAGAGATTTACATTTGATTTCCAGATAAAGTTATTGTTATTAGTACCATGCTTAAATGAAGTTTGAAGAAGGCTGTGATGGCCTTGAAGAATAAATAGATTGCCAAATAGTTGTGTGGAGTTTGATTATAATTACATTGAACTTGAAGTATATAAGATTTCATAAATGAGAAATTTGGACTCAACAAATGTTTTACAAAATCGAATGGTCACATTCTAGGCAAAACTGAAGAAAATTATTACAACAACCTAGCGATCATGTTCTTTTCTATTCCAGCACATAACATTGCGCTACTCTAGCATATTATATATAGATTTTAAAAAGCTTTCACCCGATCAAAACCCAACCATACATAGACATTATTCTGAAGTCAACCCCTAGTACTCCTAGTAGTTCTATCTATCCGTATACACAGACACAGTGTAACTCGTTATCATAAGGAGTGGCTAGTGGTGTCGACAAGTGAGAAGTTAGTTCGTTAAGTACACAGCCGCTAAATTATTCAAGATACCCTCACTTTGGCTTAAAACTTTGTGTCAGCGAAGTGCAGGCGTGGCAGACGAGACGTACAGACATCATAAATACAAATGTATGTATTTATGTATTATTCTGACATGCAGTGTACCATTGACTGAATGGTTGGCGTAGTGGTTTAAGCGGTCGCCTCGCCGCTTGGTACGCCGCGCCGCGTGTCGTGGGTTCGATTCCCACACGAGAGAACACTTTGTGTGATCTGCAAATTGTTTTCTCGAGTCTGGGTGTTCATTGTGTCCGTTGGTCATATGTTTGTAATGTTCCCCGCGACACAGGAATTTCTTCCTAGTGCAGGAGTTGTCCTTTTGAAGAAGAAAAAAAAGATGTGAAGTATATTATTATGATCTATAAGTTAATATGACGAGAACGATACGTCCGTGAGGGGACGGGTCAAGAATGCAAGTGTCACTACACCATTCCATTCTGTAGGTGTAGCAAGAGGCTACCAAAAAGACAGAAACCCTATATGGCAGCCCAGCTTGGTATCCCTGCTATTGATACAGAATGCCTTTTTTTTGTATAGTAATAGGCGGCAAACGAGCAGACGGATCGCCTGATGGTAAGCAATTACCGCCGCCCATGGACACAAGCTACACCCTAGGAGTCACAAATGCGTTGCCACTCCTTGGGATTGGGAAAGGGGATAGGACGAGGAGTGGGATTAGGGAGAAAGAATAAGGGATAGGGCCTCCAGAACTCTCACTCACCGAATGAAATGCAACAGTTTAGGTACTGTTACTTACCCCGGTCGAGCCGGCCCATTCATGCTGAAATCAGCAAGGCTCTACAACTTGTAATTTTGTTACATTGTGAAACAAAGAGGAGAACCCTATGACCAGCAGTGGCCTACGAAAGGCTATATGATAGGTCCAAACTCTTCCTAAACTCAAACTCAAGTTTTTACTATAAGTACCTACCATCTAGGTATACTTAGACATATTATACAATACGCAACAACAACTAACTTATAACAAAGGCACGGTAATATAATCTAACAGTATTGTAACTCGGCCGTCTTCGTGAGTTATATACCTACCAGACGCGCCGCATGCGAGCTGCGGCACGATCGCGGCTGTGGGTACTGTAGGCACAGTCCGCACAGTTTAATGGGTACTCTGCTCGAGGCGCGTAGGTATAACTCGAGTTTCGTGCGTTTGTATGGAGTTACAATACTGTTAGATATTATTACCGTGACAAAGGGTAACACGTATGCAATATGTATGTGAATTCCTAATCAAAATAATTTAGCAGGGAATGTATGATCGCGCCCTTGAATTATTTAATTAGTTTATAGTCCCCTTGTCAAGCAAGTCGATACGCATGGCTTGAATATAGACAACTTTTCCGGACAAGCCATTGTTTATTTACGATCTGCCTGTGTCTGCTTATTGAGTTTGTTTGTAAGTTATAATAGTTTTATTGTTCTAACTGTCTTATAAATCAATGTACGCTGAACGCGCATTGAATTTTTTATTCACCAAGCAGCGAATCAAATTTCTGGGTTGTACCTGTACGGAGTTGTTGGCTTTTCTGCTTACAGCTATTAATTTTAGACAAGGGTAAGGGAAAAATCCGAGCTCACTCACAGTTATCTGATCTCAAATTAGACAGAACTTTTACTAAATATGTTTTTGATAACTATGGAAGACCTACTGTATCACATGTATTTTGCCAAGCCTGTCATAATTCAGTGACCATTGAAGACAACGAGTTTTGACACTCTTGAAGTTCAGGGGAAAGTCAAACGGTCTTGGAACCCTTAGCGAGTTTAATCAGTAGCATATTTGAATTGAAAAATAAATAATGCAACTGGGGCCCAATTCTGCTAATTATATTTGTTCAAAATGCAGTTTCGATATGATGTCAGTGTCATATTTACGTCATAATGGTATTCTCCTAAATTAAGAGACATTGAAATGATATTGCGAATATATTGAGAGTTGAACAATACATAAACGGTATTCTGCCAAATATATTTTTGTACCAAGACAAACGTCAAACTGTAAATACACATTTTCAAAACACCCATATTTTAAATGTTCGATTTCAAATCGTACATAACATTATTGATTATGTATCAAAAAATCTCTCACAATCCAACGAATAAACTCATTTACTAAAATGGTACTTCTAAACCGTGGGCGGAGACATGTATTTCCGAAACTTACGAAAAGAAAACATGCATGTATATTTTTCAGTGTTCGGTTCCGCGGTGACGAAGAAAATATTTTTGTAGGTATAATTATTATCACAACAGTGTACTTAAATGTAGATGATAAACTGTGTTTCAAAAAGACGACGACGCATTTTCAAATCAAGTTATTTTAGTTTGCGTTTATATAATAATTAGTATTGTTTCCAAAACTATTTGAAGAAATATTGTGAAATATATAAAGTGAATATTGTGAGACTCACTTTTGATTATAATGTTGTGCCTACTTTTAAGTTAAAAGCATACAATATGAATGATATGTATTTTGTCAAGCCAATGCTCTGTACGTTTTTTATTTGGTAAGCCTTATATTAAATAATTAATTTAATGAACCTCATAATCTACAACTCTAAACGTTTTTGTCTCAAATGCTTCGCTTGCAAAGGGCCGCTAATTATTGAACTTAATCAAATCCCACTATGCATGAGTACAACAAGTCAAATCAAACAAAAATATTAAACAGAAATCAGTTGATTTAAAACTGTGGCTAACCTATACCTAGCAGTCCCTACAGTGACTTTTGTGATATGTAAATAGAAATATGGATACACACAGCCCTGAAAAGGACTTTAGCGTTTTAATAGAAACAGTGATAATAGTCCTGACAAGGACTGTTCAAGGACTTTTGTTGTTGTTCTGAAAAGAACAGTTTTATAGACTTTTGCATCGTTTAATAGAAACAAGAAGAGTTCTCTTGCGAACTAGAAGATACACACGCTGACGACTTCAAAAAATCTTCACTCTGCAAATATTATTACCTCGACGCCCGCCGTACCAGCTGACGCGTGACCGCGTGACATCGTCGTTCGACCACCGCCCGGCAAATGAGCCGCCCGCACGTACGCGTCGTACGGCGCCTATATAAAGTACAGTACTCGCCAATGTTTATGGCCGCTCTGAATGTAGCCATCTGCATCGGTTCTAACTTGCGCATGGTATAGTCGGGTGGACATTTCATAACCAAGAAAAAATATTTGTAATTATTGAAAATTACAATCTTCAGTTACGTTGTTAGATTAGCTATATTATATTGTTTAATGACATATTCAATCAAATTCGATTAATATCAATACAGTTAGGTGAAGGGACTTCTAAATAAAAAAACACATTGGTTACGACAAAACAATTTTTTTAAAATCTTTATTTGTAATGTACACCTTCCATAAAAACATCTTCCATACTCGTAGAAGATACCTCATCTGAAGAACTTTCTTCGTCACTTTCTTCACTTCGGCATCTCCATCCTCTTCCTCCGATTCATTTTCGCTCACGTGTATGATAAATTAATCGGAGAAGTCATCTATCACAACTTCGCTCTTTTTATATTCCACCTCAATGCGTCTAACTTTGTCACATAACGCAATCCATTCATGTTCACCCATTGCATCAACCTTCGCCTCCGCAAGTTTCATGACATTATTAATATTCCCGGTAACATTTTTCTTAGCTACGTAGCCTTTTATTGCTGCCCAAGCCATTTCTATTGGGTTTAGATTGGGATGGTAAGGTGGAAGGCGCAACAGACACACCTGTAGCTGTCCGCTTCAGTCCGCTTTTGGATTGACTTCAAGTTATACTGAAGGCCTTCCTCAGCATCCTTCTTTATAAACGTTAATACGTCAAACACCATTTTCCGTGTTTGGCGACGTAAAACATTAAAACGACCGTGAGGCAGGTTCAAAGAAAATGGTAATTATATTTTAGTACAAATAACAACAAGAAACAATAACGATAGCAACGAGAGACAACAGAGAAGTAACAGTATGAAACTATTCTGAACGCGACGATACTGTCAGAGCTCAGCGCGGAAGGCGACAGGACGCTAGCGGGTGGAAGACAGCGCGCGCGGGCGTGCTCTGCCTCCACGCCCCGCGTACGTCCCGCTGATACCTGATTTTGTGTTCTGCGCAGTGCGCAGCATAATGCGGCTAGGTTTGGAGCGGCCATAAAGTTTGGCGAGTACTGTACATTCTCAATTGCGCGCGAAAACGCTCGCGCGACGTATGTACCACCTGGCGGATTACTTGCGTAAACTCAACTCAAATATTATTTGCCGAATGTGCTCTAAATTAATTGGTTAATTGTTTTGAACATTTTTACATTTTATTTAACTGTGTTTGGATTGGCTAAGCCTAATTGTACATTTTGAATATAAACAGCGTTAAATTACCAATAAATCATTCGGAATCCTGGAGTCAAGAATACTTATTTCTACAAACCATTCCACATTCTTCAAAAAACCGATTGGTTTGGATGATTATCCAAATTCAAATATCACATCTGCGATATGCCTGTAAACATTTCACAGTTGACTAATGACCGAAAGGGGAACATCGCCAAAATTTTAATATAAAACTAAGTCTATCAAAGAGCAAAATATTCAATGAATCGTAAAAATCTCGCGATACGTTCGGTATCAGAGCGAGATATATACGCGCACAGCTTCCAAATCAATTGGCGAGGCGGGATTAATAGTTCGTAAATGAAATAGTGACGGTTAGGTGGCCATGGCGGCGGACGTAAAGGGCTCGACTGTCACTCCACCTTGTCTAACTAGGACATGGATGTTAGATGTATCACGTTTGGATTACTCTTTGAAACACGGTCATTGATTGGTTGTACGTCTCCTATTTCAATTCCATCAAGATCAGACGAGTAGTTTTCAAGTTATCACTAATAATGTGTTTTTAGTTCATTTATTTCAGTTATTATATTTTATATAGTGACCCGCCGAAAATGTAAGGTATTTTTCATACATTTTAAATAATCAACCTATGTACATAGACCCTGTCACATAAATAAAACTACCGATAATTTTAGTTTGCGTCAAAGTGTAAATAATTATGTACCTAAACCACGAACAATGTGGGTTGCATTCATAATATTTTAATATGTAGTCCGTTACACATCCGACACTATCCGATATCATTTCCGCTGACAGTATAAACAGAATTTAGGTATTTAATCGCAATATTGCATATTTTGTACGGAGGAAGTAAGAATAATTAACGCTTTAATTATCCTGACACCCTCTGCACGGTAGTCTGTTAGTATCTCCATTAGGCTAGCATTGCTTTATAACAATTTTATGTAATATGTCAGTGCAATATCACTCACGTACAAAAACGCTCTTTTGAAAAGTGTGAAATAGAAAAATGTTTGCTTTCCATTTAAGTAATTTATAATATTAACAAAAATTATATTACCATAAGCTACGAAACCATAAATATATTTTTTTAGGCGGAGTTCTAAAGTAACGAGCATAAAAAATTCAACCGAATTGAAAACCCATTTTGTTGAAAAACGGTTAAAATAAAGAGTATAAACACTATATCTACGTTTACGTCATACATACACATACATAAACTCACGCCTTTTTCCCGTCGGGGTAGGCAGAGACAACGGAACGCCACTTGCATCTATCCTTACAAACCTCACGCACTTCCTCTACATTCATTACTCTGTTCATACATGCTCGCTCGTGCTTAGGACCTTCCCGATTTTCAGAACGTCACCAATTTGGTCGACGAATGTCCTACGAGGTCGGCCGCGACCGGCTTGCCTATACACGTTAGCCTCATATATTTGGTGCGTCATTCTTTCTTCACTCATTCGCTCCACGTGCCCAAACCATTTCAGCATTCCTTTCTCAATCCTTGTCACGATATCTTCTTTCAGGCCGCATCGCTCTCGTATTACTGCATTCGGAATTCTATCAATCATTCTTACCCCACACATACTACGCAGTGACCGCATCTCAACTGCGTTAATTCTGTGTTTACGTCATGATAAAATTATTTTATTTACACGTTACATAGAAATGAATTGTCTGTAGAATTGACAACAGCCGTGTTTATTGTATAAACATGCCAAGCAACTCACAGGTGAAATTGATATTGGTAGAGAAATATAGTAATTATTATCTTAATTAATATACAACACTTTGTACCGAGATCAATAATGATATTACCCAAAAACAAATAAGTGAAAACCGGCACTAAGTCTTGTCAAGTTACTTTTAAATATAATTATGTAATAGCAAATCTTTCTTAGCTTTGTATAAAATCAACAATTTGATTGTGGACCGTTTTTTAATTCTGCTTCAAAAATATTGCATGACATGATTGATTACCTACATTTTTAGTATGATATATATAATAAAAATAACAAGAACTTACCAAAGCACCAAATACAGTCTATGTAAGCGAGAATTAGCACCAACGTTACAACTGAAACCAAAGATAGTTGTAAGTAAATATAAAAATAATAACAATAATTCACTCCTTAATGTTACAAAGATATTTTAATATTTTATCTTTAAAATAAATCACATTATATTTATTTTGAAAAGAAATCGCAATCGTACCTCTCCCGTACATATTGGCGGGAAACTTGGCAGCAAAGGGCGTGCACCACCCCTGCCGCTCGAATTGGTACTGAGGGCGAAACGGCGACACGCCGAGTTGGCGAGCAATCGAACATAATTCAAGTTTTTTCGTAACGTATGCAGTTACTGGCAACGGTATACGGAAGCACAGCCTATTGTGGACAATTTTTTATACCTAAGATACTTTGTGTCACGAATATTCATCGAGGCGGGGAAGTGAAAATATTGTTACAGCGCGTAACGGAAAGGACTAGTCTTTATTTACGTAAGAGACGAAAAAAAGCAGCTCTATAAATAAGGCGTGTCATGAATATTTTATTTTCATAATCCTTAAGATTAGACAAAAGTTTTCATGAACAATTCTACTATGGGCCGCTGACCATTGCAAAGTACGCCCTAAATGCTATTGGAAAGAATGGCTGTGGAACTGATACTCAATTACTTTTAATACTTTTATGTTTTTCAACCTCTCAAAACTGTTACTGGTTGTGGATGATTCAGAATTCGTTCGAGAGAGGCATAATTTAAAAGTCTGACTCTTGTGGAAGTAGGCTTTATCAAAGGAAAAAAATTAAAAAATCTCAATTAGAGTTGGCAGACAAAGTCTCTAACTAATTTGTGACGTAGTCTTTCTTTCTGCAGCCAACTGATGAGTCTGAAGTGGAGTCGCTTATACTGTCCCTGGATGACGATAAGGCACCAGGTATTGACGGACTAACCAAAGCTTTTATTAAAGATATTAGGATCAGCATTATACCGAAACTTACAAAAATATTTAACTTAAGTCTTGGATCAGGCATCTTTCCCGAAGCATGGAAGAGAGGATGTATAATTCTAATTTATAAAACTAGCCCAAAAGACTCAGCAGATAGTTACCGGCTTATTACATTACTAACGGCATTCTCAAAACTACTAGAGAAACTGGTAGACAACAGGCTGGGCAAGTATATCGACGACAGTAACCTACTTACTCCTAGACAGTTTGAGTTTAGAAGAGGGAAATCGACAGAGGAAGCTATAAACCTACTAACGACAACAATGTCAGCACAGCTGGATAAGAACAGATGTTGTATAGGCGTTTGTCTGGACTTGGCAAAAGCTTTTGACACTGTCTCGATTCCAATACTGCTGCAGTAACTAGAAATGCATTTTGGTATATGAGGGATGGCTCTGGATTGGTTCAAAAGCTACATTACAGACAGAAAGCAAAGCGTCACGGTTGGTAATCACGAGAGTGCACTTAATATTGTTAATTTTGGCATACCTCAAGGTAGTATCGTTGGCCCAACCTTATTTACTATGTACATGAACGATATTCATGAAGCTATCGACAAGGCGATATAATTAGTCATGCAGACGACTCTGTTATAAATAACCTACGTCGGCTGTACATGGTCCAAAGCCTTCAAACAAGGGGAATCAGCAATGATCCAACTATACAGATGGTTACGTCATAATCTGTTGATGCTGAATGTAGCTAGTAAAACAACATATATTTATTTCTATAAGACAATCTCTTCAGCTCCAGACTCGTCGATGGGCATCAATTTGCATAACTGTAGGGACGAAGCTCAGTCACTTTAAAAGTATTATGAAGACGGAATTCATAAAGTATCTCGGCGTAATAATAGACCAGAATTTAAATTTTAAAGCACATATCACGGCTCTAGCAGGTAGAGTACGCTAAACAGCTAATATCATACGACTTGTTCGAACCTCAGCGCCTACAGAGATCCTAAAAACAGTATACCTTGCGTTGAGCCAGTCGTTTATTATATACTATATAAACTGCTGGGCTAGTGCTGCCAAAACACATTTGATACCTGTTGAAAAAGCAGCTTTCGGTACTTAAAATAATGTTTAAAATGCCATATTATTACCCTAATCAGCTGTGTAAAGAATCCAAAATGCTTAACGTACGTCAGCTTTTCATATTAAAATCAACTTTACAATGACATAGGAAAATAATAAATTGAGCGGGCTATCCTCAACTAAATAAACGCCGCGTTTACAGAACAGCTGAGGTACCTACCTAAAGTAAAAACATCGTTTGCTAGACGATTCAGTCCATTTATAGATCACTTTCTATATAATAAAGTTGTCAATTCATGTGATATTAAAAATTGTACTGTAAATGAAGCTAAAATCAAAATCACAAACTGGCTCCTTACACTGTCATACGAGTCAACAGAAAACCTTTTGGTCCACCTGACATGAGAATGCTTATTTCTAGTTAAATCTGTAATAATATTTATCACACATCAACTTAATATAAATGTATATGTGTATCTATCCATATTTATAAACCTTAGGATAAGATAAGAAATAATTGTACGTTTCCTTTGCCTCCTTTTTGTTTTAATTTTGTTATTTTAAAATTTCTAGTATTTAGTTACATCTTTCAATCGTTGTTGGTACCCAGAGGGCAGGCTTGCCTAGTGTGGGGCCACTGGATATGTTCAAAATATTATATGTCTTTGCCAATAAATTACTTTTATGTTATTATTATTTATTTATTGAAGTCATTTGCGGTGAGAGGACGGTTTTCAGGGCATAGGCCTCCAAGCCCCCGGATCCAATACTGTTAGTATTTTCTGAAAGTAAATCTAAAATATCGTTATCGTATGTTACGACGTTTACGAGACTTACCAATTTGGTATTTCTGGATTAAATAAATGAAATGGATATATGATCTGGAAACCACTTAAAATAAGTTTTAAAAGTTAATTTACTACGTACAACTTGCTAATCATTTGGTCTCAAATTAAAGGGCAAATAAATAGGGTGTCTATTATGATGTACCTAAGTACTTTTTGTTTATTATTTGCTTACATTGTGAACTGAATTACAGTCGTTACATACTGATAGATAGATATTATAGAAAAAAAAACTCTTTCAGTACCAAACATTTTTGTTGACATCACAAACATAACTCATTTCTCTGAATTAAAAACACGCCGTTCGTAAGAGGTCGATAAAGTTAAACAACGCCTGACATAATAAGTAAGTACTAGATTTCTGAGTAGTTATGTGTACCTACTTAGAAATCTGGTTTAGTACCAATTTTCAATTTTATATATCTTTGCGTCAACCTCTTCTAGATTCTATCTTGAGTACTTAAATAAATAAATTGGGAAATGCGGCACTGCCGAAATATAAAATCAGGTCCATTGAAGCCCGAACTTTGACTTCGACAAAATATGGTACAACTGCTGTTATTTTGCGGAATTATGTGAATTTTCGTCTCTGCTTCAATAAAAACAATAGGATCAGATACCCGAATCCAACGCCCTTACTTGGAGCATATCCCTCAAGGCGCCTTATAATAATTGTATATGATGAGTTAGTGTATGTACCATAATATTGGCGATTCAAAAGAGTGGCCACGAGTTTTATTGCCCGTTCTTTCTCGTAGTTCTACCTATTGCTTTGCGAACGAGGCAGTAAATGTAAATGTAGAAGCATTAAGTAATTCTAATAAAAAAATTTACGTTCATAATCGTCACCTTGTGACCTAGATGAATAAACGATTTTGACTTGACTTGAGTACGGCTTTAGCTACATAATGTCTCACGTGGCATTTCGTTCGATGTATGCGAACACTTTCCTTCTTTAGTCACTTTCGCAGTCCGCTCTCCTTTTTTCTGACTAAAGACAGTTATTTGAATGTGTGTTATAACATACAAGAGCCACCGACTTGAGTGCCTTGATAAATTTATAGGCACACAAACTGGGTTCAAGCTGTTATGATAGCGGGGGCTCAAAATACAAGTAAAAAGAACATGAATTATTAGATTGACGCTTAAGGCAAAAATGAGAGAGAGTCGAAGAAAAATTATGACATAAAGGTTTTTGACACCCTCAGATCAAATGCAATAATATTGAGATTTGAGATAGATTATTTATTTTTCTCGCTGTGGAAACGCAGTTGCGCTTCCCTCCATCCTTCGAAGTGTCAGTTTGGGCTGGTGGTGAGATTGTGTAAGGTAGGCGGTATTCCCCCAACTGGACAATCCATAGCAGGGTCACGTGATTCACGGGGACTTCGCTTAGTATGACATATCAGTGACAACACAAAAGGTTGTTTCATGATCTCACCTGGTATAAGTTATGATACGACAGACGATGGAGCACGCTACTCACGCTTGCCTAGATGCCACTACTTTTAAACACCCAGATTGTATTAGGCAAAGACTTACACAACGTGAGGAAAGAGGAAATAAAGCGCTTCGTACGTGTGTATAGGATTAGGATGCCGGGGGTAAAAAAGACACCGTTATATGGTGGACACCATATAACGGTGTCTTTTTTACCCCCGCAGGATATTTAATAATTAACCCTAGGGTAGGAACCACTGATCTAATGAAATCAAACAAAAACCTTCTGATGTTAGAGAGCTATTGATATTTTCTGAGCGCAATTTTGTGGCTAGATTATTTGGCTTCCAGTATATAATAACGGAATAGCCACTTCAAAAGTACAAAACTCTAATTTACTCCGACGTAAATTACAAAATCAATCGCATTGATTGGGCTATTCACAACTTCCCCTCGACAATATGAAAACAAATCGAAGTTGTTTTTTTCATTCGCCACTCCATTGAATAGCGCGAGACAATCGAAGCGCGAATGACTAGTAATTAGTCGAATAGGATCGTTCGCTGAATACTTGTTTGCGAAATCGAGATGGAAGTATGCATACAATCATATTATTTGTGAATTGAGGTTTCTTTTATTTTAAAGACTTTTTTCATTTTACTGAACGGTTTGAAAGTGTGCTTGTGGATCTCTCAACTACCATCAAGCTTAACACATTAGGAGAAACCTGTATCCAGCAGTGGACTGGTAACAGGACTGGATTGGACAGTATCATGTAATTAACTAATAATGCATTCGAGAAAACAGCTACTTTAAAATCTATGAAAGACATTTCAAGTTATTAATAAACTACACAACAAAGCTAATCCAACTACAGATTAACTACAGGCGTCGCAATAATCATAAGCGTAGGTTTACATAATTATTATGCATAGAATGACTTATTAGTATTCAGTTCTGTATACAACACACAGACATATTCCTAAAATATTTTCAAATAGATTAATGTAAAATATGAAAGTGAACATTTTGCGGTGGCTCTTTCGTGCGGCCAGGCCGGCGGCTCCGCATGCCGCCGGGCGCACGCGGCTCGGCCGCCGGCCTTGCCGCCGACACTGTGTGTAGCAGCCTTTAGATCCCACGTAACAGGGGCGAGCCTATTGCCGTTACTAGGCACATCACCAGACTCCGTGCTGCTACTGAGAATTTGGAAAAACCCAGTATCACTTTTGCTCGAACCCGGGACCTCCAATCAGCAGTCGCATTTGCATACGCTATCCACTGGACCACGGAGGCAGTCTTATATCCTTTATTTATAATATATAATAGATAATCGTCCAATCCTGCCAATATTCAGGTGGGTGTGGATAATACCCTCAGATGTCTAAATTGACCGAACTAATATGAACATACAAATTCTATAGTCTGAGATTCCAGGGCCGCCAGACCTTACTTATTTTCTCAGAATTGAAATGTATAGAATAATGTAGTGACTAAACTAATGGACTACTACTACCAGGCACAATCCGTATTATCATTATGATAAATGTGACTGAGAAATACTTTTTAAGAACTGCCATTGTAAAAGACAATAGGATTCGTTCAAAATTCTACTGTACAACCATTATTTACTTTCGCGCTAAAGGCCTTTAGCAAAACATGGTTTATTGACCTTGAGGTTTAATTTTCGGTATCTATTGAAGGCATTTTCTCTATCTCTTGATCATAGGCAAAGCTGTGTACTCGCGGCCCTAAAGTAGAAAATTTTTGCTTTAAAAAAAGGCTCTAGCTGCGTGGAGATCAAGCGAGCAAAAGGTTATAGCGACAAAAAGTATTAATAACAACCTGATTTAATTTCCTATTTCGCCTTAACTCAGCCTAGCTACTCCTTTCACGCTGAAACTAACTCAAATATCGTATGTTCTAAAACCGTGTATGTTTAGAAAAATATGAAGCCTACATAATTCTAATCCTGTTCTTTCATAGTCCAAGTAATTTTCCTCTGCCGTAGTCTGCAGACTGACCATTGACGAGCCCATCTGCGCATTAGGTACTCGTTTCTCAAGTGGCTGACGAAATTTTCTTTGCCACGTAGAAAAGCTAAATTATGAAGTCAGTTTTAGAAAAATCATATTTATTTTAACAATTTGTGTAAGTATAACGTAACTGCACGAGAATGGCTGGGTTAGTTACACTCGTTGTTGAATTAAGGAAGGTTGAATTAACAATACATTCATGAGAGTACTCTTACAAACATCACATTCACAATGAATTGACAATAATAGTTTACGCAGCCTGCCTATCTAACTAATCAGCAAGTTATTCGTTCCGACAGTTACAGTCAACGGCATTTATAAGCATAAGTATCAAAGACAAACTGGTCAAGAGAATAATCAGGTAGCCATAACACTTTTTCGAAATTGGAATAAACCACAACGTTCTTTTTAAAACCATTTTTTTACAACTGCACGGCCACCACGCAAGTTTCCATTACTTTGTCGAATTTTCATTAAATGAAATGCAACTTTTTGTATAATTTTTGCTGGAGCTTTAAAGAGGGTGGTTTATTGGCGGTGGGGAGCGTCGGACACCGAGTAGACTATTACTCGAGCCGAGTTAATAGCTTACGTGCATATTGCATTGCTTCCATTTCGTGATTGGCTTTTTAAGTGTCTCTCTGTTGCCTTTTTGCATTCCCATTTTTATTTTTTCTTGGTGTTGTATTGAGATTGTCTTGTATAGAAAATAAAATGGATATTATTATTTCCCATGTACTGTGTGCCTAAAAAACGTTCATTCGGGTTGTTAAACTCGTTCGTGACTTACATTATTCTCTTTGCTAACAATCGAAACGAGTTAGGGAAAAAGAATTCAGTTTTCGACCAGATGCTGTCCAAATTACAAATTCAGTCAACTTTGTGACGTTATCGTGGTCGCAGAGTTCAATCACTCGTTTCAAATCTAGGCTCACGCTCAGCCGAAAATAAAGGCCGAGATTTTCTGTCTGTGACACGAAATATGTGTAAAAGTACTGGAACATGAAAAATACAAGTGCCTTAGTTTTGAGGACGGCTAAGAGTGTCTTGGGCTCGAGAATTTATACAGTATTATAACAAATAGATATTACTGATTTAAATAGCAACATTGATGTTCACAGACGAAAAGGAAGTAGACGGATCGTTACCCTTTCTCGACGTTGAAGTGACATTGAGAGACAATGGTACTCTTGGATATACTGAATATAGGAAACCGACACACATCGACAGGTATCTTAACGCGAACTGGCACCACCATCCGCGGCATTTGGATTCCGTTGTGTATTCGTTAGTGAACAGAGCGTATGACCTGTGTGACCCTGAACAGTTAAATAGTGAGCTTTCACATATTCAGGAGATACTTAGGCGCAATGGCTACAAGAAGAAGATACTCCGTCTGGAGAGGAAAGATCGTAGACCTGAAGTAAGCAGAGTGCCGGCTTATATGCCCTATCTAAAGGAAGTGACGGACAAGGTTGGAACAGTACTCAAGAAATACTCCATCAAGACTGTATACAATCTGCTCTCTAAGATAGCACACACAGCATTGTTCGCTACAATTAACACTCTGGTTTTATTGACTGTTTTGTTAGCTAATTTAAAGCTGTTATCCAACTTAGTTTGGATTGCTACTTGCCTTTCAAAATTGTTGTTTTGTATTTTCTGTGGACTTTTTCTAATCAGTCGACGGCATGCATGTTTTTATAATCTAAGCGGAATCACAATAACACTTGACAATCCATGAAAATCTCGTCATCATCATCAGTCCTATATCCTGACCCACTGCAGGCTGGGCACGGGCCTCTTCTCACTATGAGAAGGATGCAAATCTCGGTCATCAGAAAAGTTTACTAGTTTACACTATTATAATTTTCCATACAATAGTTGGTGCAATATTTTTACCTACCATTTTCCATCCAATAACTAAAGGGCTCAATCCGAGGATTCGCAGTAGCTTCATCTCCTTAGCCCATTTATTTACAAAATATAGATAGGTATCACGTTTCTAGATATGCATACATAAGAATGTATTCGTTGCATGCAGTCTAAACAAGCCTAAGTAACAAAGCCTTGAAAAAACTTGTAACACATCACAATGGACACATAACAAGTACAGGGGCGCACTACAAGCACGAGCTTATAAAAAATAAACTGGGCGCCCGTACGATGTCGATTGTCAAAGCTTTGTGCGCCAATTACAGAGAAAATAAATAACTTTGTCAACTGGGCTTTAACTAGGCACGTGTTCCTTTTTTGAGAGATGTTTTGAATATACGAAACGTGTGACAAAGCGATACAAACACCTCACATTGGAATGACTCGCGGAGTTGCATAACTATCTGTTGGATATGGTACTCATGTTCAAAGGGCTTGTGTACTTAAGCAACCATTATCTTCGATTTCTTAGAGATACCTGCTACCTACCCACTAGTGCAAACAAGAAATTTTCAATTTCTCATCAAATTATTCATAGCTCAAAAGCTTGTGAATCGGAAGAAGATGTGCTAACTGATTTGTCTTCGCCTGTATATTTTAATCATACTGAGATTTACGCTTGTGTCTTCTAGAAGGTTTGGAGTCAACCAGTCCGACAGCGATATGATGATGTTGATGATTATTGCATAAGTATTTTTACTTTTTACGGATTCAATCAATTGCCTACGGTAGACGAACTGACCAAGTAAACATCCAGCTCGTAAAAGCCTTAAGGAAAATTGAAAACAAACATGTTATTTATTTAAATTGCTAGCTACTTTGCATTCTCGTCTTTATCAAACGCCATTTAACATTTTTACGGACTAGATAGTATATCTACAAAGATGGTGGCTAAATGGTAAAGGCACAAACACAATATACGTAGTCCGGAAACGCCGCGACGCGTCCGGAACGAGTTCAATTTATTTTATTGCTCTTTATATAGCTGTGTTCTTCTAGCGACCACTCGTAAAGACGGGATCTCATTTCTGATACTTAAAAAGATTACTATTTGTTTTCATGTCTATTCTACTAATGTTTGGAAAATTGGGTATACTGGCTCTGTTAAAAAGAATAAGATAAAAAAAAAATCCAGCCAAATTTATTTTTCACGACATATCTAAAAGTCTTCAAGTCTTTTCTAAGTGCGATTTTATTCTTAATTTTTCACCGAGATGCTGACTGACATAGTAAATTAGCTTTGTCAATAGAGAATGAAGAAAAGAAGAATGATAGAGTAGGTAATATCTCCAAAAATACAGCAATCTAGCAATAATACAAAACAAACAAGTTTAATGCTGATTGGTAATTAAAACCCTCACGTATTTTATAGCTTATAACCTGCCTCAATACAAACGCTATTAAACGAAGAATTTTTTAATCAGATCGGGCAGGCTATTTCTGCCTAAAATTAGTAGTACGACCAAATTCTGAATTACAATATTAGAACATAAAACATTGATTTCTGCTTAGAGATAGGTATAGGCATTTCCTCTTTAACTGAGCGCGTGAGATTTCTATCAAAATGTTTACTCTGGATACGCTACGCCCAACGATTTTATATTTATCTGATCAATACCCCAGATTGATGAGAAGATTGGTGCAATCTGGTAGCTAGGACTTGCCGAATTATTTTTTAGCTTTTAGTACATATTTTCAAGTTTTTAATTTTGTTGTTGGTCCATAGTGAGCCCTATATTGAGGTATTTGTGGAAAATATGAAATCCGCCATTTTGCGGCGACAGCCATCTTGGATTTTTCATAGTGAGCTCTATTCTACGAATCAAGCCCTTTCATTTGATACCCATATTGAGGTTGTTGTGAAGAAATATGTGTTCCGCCATTTTGTATCGGCGGCCCTCTTGTATTTTTCATAGTGAACTCTATTCTACCAATCAAGCCCTTTTATTTGATACCCATATCGAGGTTGTTGTGAAGTAATATCTGATCCGCCATTTTGTATCGGCGGCCATCTTGGATTTACAATCATAAGGAATATATTATGTTGTATTGTCATCAATATTAACCAAATATCAGATCAATCTGTCATCAGGAAGGGGGTAAAATTCCAATTACTAAATTTGACCCAAACAAATAAACAGGTCAAGCTAAATAAAACCGTTTAATAAAAAAGTACAGCCAGATGTTATATTTTCCCACTAAACTTCGTAAATGAGATGGTGAATTTCTACAAATTACCAACTATTTAATGCTCTTCAGTGAAATGTTAATCTACTTCCCCTGCTCCAATATGTTACCCTTTTGATATAGTAGGATGTATTTTCAACCACATTCATAAGTTTGTCGAAATAGCCAATGCCTGATACTCTATCATTAATGTATTAGAGTTTGTAAACTTTAAACATTTAATAGCGCTACGGCTATTGTCAAACTTTGGTTATTAAGCTATTAAAGAGTTTAAAACGCATGTATATTGTATGTCTTGATATTAAATCAATATAGCGTTCCACATTTCTTAATTCAATTAGAAACCAGTATTTGAGTGATACTTTTTAACAATATAGATTCCACTTTGCTGGTGAGAATCTTCAATTCGTATTTATCATCATCATCAGCCTTTAACAATCCACTGCTGGACTAGGCCTCTCCTTTGAAAGGAGAAATTTTTGAAAGGTAATTTCGTATTTATAACTCATACTATATTACCGAAAAGGAACCAGGTGAGGCAGGGAGGCCTCAGACCCAGATTAGGTGAGAATGCCTATTGGACTGCGTCTCGATTCTGATCTGCGACTCGCAATTTTTATCACCATGAGTGACAAACTTGTGGCGAACGAGCTGCTGGCGTTACTGCAGCAGAAGCTGGATGTCATGGACGAGGTGTCGGCTATCCAGATCTGTTCCAGCAACTTCAGCGAGGAGGACATAGCGGCTGCCAAGCTGCTTCTGTACGTCGGTCGCTAAACAAATGCGACCAGATGGTGTCCCGCAGACGTGACGGAACAAAGAAAAGTTTGCAGGATATTATCACGCTGCTGAAAGAGACCGATCCTGACGACGTGCCGACGTTTGTGGCGAGGGACTTGAACAAGTTGCCTCCCGTCACTTTCGGCCACGTCGATGACACAAGCCTTTTGAAGGACATTGTGTTTCTGAAGGCAAGTTTAGCGGATGTACACAAGAAGCTACAGGCATCCCAAGACACCGTTGCACTCTTGCGCACGGAGGTGGACGACCTACACAAGGTTGTCAATTTAACTGGGTCACCGGCGCGTAGTAACGTCAACACGCGCCGAGGTGCATGCGTCGACAGATCGGTCGCAAGTTTCGCGTCAGCAGTTTTGTCGCCGCGGAATGTTGTGACTGCTGAGTGCGCTACACAAGCGCCCCGCAGCCCTGCCCCCGACCCCGCGGCGCCTCCGTGTATCGCCGTGCGACCTAAGCGAATAGAAGCTCAGCAGGTCACTGCGAGCACCCCCGTTGCTTCCACGCTGAAGTCCATGCCGGAGACGGCAAAGAACCGCGACGAGGACGCAGATAATGGTTTTATGACGGTGCAGAGGAGGAAGCGTCGTCAGAAAACCAACAAGAACTGCTGCGGTACGGCTCCTGTAGAGTCGGGTGCGAATCTGCGCGCCGCCGCACCGAACACACCCGTCTATGTCTCTCGCCTGCACTACACTACTAAGGTGGAGGACATCGCGGAGTACGTGCGCCAAAAGACGAAATACACACCGAGAGTACAGCTGCTGGAGTCGCGTCGTAACGTCAATTTCAAGGCGTTTGTGGTGCGTTAAGGCACGTCATCGAAATACACGAAATAAATATTTAACAATTCGATACCTTGAGCATGAGAGATATCGAAATCTCTAGACGCATTATCGTGTATAAAATATGTAGAATGCTATCGTGTTTTGATGGTAACCCCTTGGCACCCTATGTCAATAATCTTAGTTATGTTTTTATTCGGGTCTCTCGGAATCCTTTGTAAATACGTCGGGTATAAAAGATAAACCTACAATATACAGTATTGTCGTGAATAGGGGTGTATCGTGACCGCAAAGTTATCACGGATTGCCCTTATTTTGACTTCGTAATGTGAATGAATGGCCACTTAAACGGTTTTCGTATTGAGCACGTTTTAGATGTTCTTCGTATTGTGTGCGGGAACAAAAAATATTTTGTGTATATTGTCTAAGTATTCATTTATTTATAGACTCACGCCTGTATCCCCGAAGGGGTAGGCAGAGATGTAATATTACACCCACATTTTGCCATGAAATAGGGGTCCCACGTAATAGAGGGCGAGCCTATTGCCGTACCGGGCACATTACCAGACTCCGTGCTGCTACTGAGAATTTCCTAACGGAAAAACCCAATAACACTTTGCACGACCCGGGAATCGAACCCGAGACCTCCCAATCCCACGCGCACATTTTATGCCGCGAGACCAACGAGGCAGTCTAAGTTTTGTCTAATATACGCGAATGTTACACATTGAATTTAAACTACTTTTACATATCTACGTATTTAATTTTCTTTTAAAATTTAAAACTAAGGACGTAGAAGAACATTTTCACCTCAGCAGCTCAAACATGCCGCTTTTGCTGCGAGACAACAGTGAACAAAACGCGATTTTGATTCGAGCGTGAGTAAAAGTAGCTTTTTAATTTTTCAATCTTCAGTGTCACGAATTGACATTGTTCAGCCATAAATTTGAAACATTCGAATTTTACTGTGCTCTGTCTCTTTCACATGCATATCAAAAGTGAGTGAAAAAACAAACCCCTTCGAATCCGAAATTCGATTTTGGAATTCGACCTCAAAGAAAACACCTTCGGCAACGCAAATAAAAAAGATATTTGAAATAAAGAAAATACTTTTTTTATATGTTATTGTTATATGTTTAATTTATTATTGGATTTTAATAAAAGTAAGTCTAATTAATAGTATAAAATTGGTATTTGACCAATACATTTTTATTTGGAATTACAACAATGATACATTTGAAAAATAAACATCAGGGACGCGGTATTAAACGCGATTTAAAAAAGTAGCGGGAATAAGAATTTCGCTGATGCTGATACAGTATAGCGTAACGTGTTAAATTATATTAATATATAAAATAATCTAAAAATATGAGTGAAACTAGCGATGATGGACTGTACTTTAACACCAGAAGAGTTTTAAATCAACAAGTGATTAATGCAGAATTCAATCTATTCCTGTTCATGCCTATGTCTCCTAAGTAATATGTGTTCTCACTGCTGTGGTGAAAAGTTATGTGTGCTACACGAGAGCAAAGTTTTTTGTATCTCGTGCTGTTGAGTCCCTCACCACGCTCAGGATTCTAACTTTGATTCACTCGCTACGCTCGTGAATCAATCATAGAATCCTTCGCTTGCTCGGGACTCAAAATCAGCACTCGAAACAAAAAACAACTTTGCTCTCTTGTTGCACAAATAACTATTTCTATTGTCAACGTTTCCCTTGCTTCACACGGAATACTGTTGCTACGGTAAAACCAAAATAATTACAAATCAATGTAGGTTCTAATAACAAAAATATGGCCTTAATACCTATACAAAAATATTGATTATATTAATGGGGAGAAAATTTTGCTGTTGGAAAAACGGCTTTTTTCTTCTGTAACAAATGGAGTAAATTATTCAATGTACCCTACACATAGACCTTATATTACGAAGCATACAACATAGTCCAGGTTCATAAAATCAATATCTAAAGCATGGTAAGTTAATAAAATGACCAAATTGTGACGCCAAGTCAAAATGTTCGTTGAAATATGTACAGTCGAACAACTTCCCGCTAGACCACCATAAGGGCGAGAATCGTTCAGCAAGACATCGTCGCTTACAATGCTACTTTACACGCACATTGACACTCGCATACAAAACCAGTTTCTAATGTGCCCCGATTCTATGAGTTTCTTTTTCAAACTGGTCCACCGCCGACTTGTTTGATTGTACAGTCGCGGTCTGAAAGTGTTTACCACCTTAAGGCTTATAATTGCATGAACACATCAATGACACAAGGACGACGATATTGTAGTAGGCAACCAATCTATGATAACATGCGTTGCGTAGCAACTGGTGTCAATAACGATTTATTATTCCACGTTTATAAGCTATAACATACGTTAATTTAATTACAAGCGTGATATTTACACTGAAACTAAAATATTTGTAGTCTTCAATTAATGTAATTTTAAACTTGTTATTTACGATTTTGGTATTTGTAATTAATAAGTTTATCAAATGACTTTAACATTGACAGATTATAATGAAAGTGATGGCGAAAATACGACATCCTGAATATAAAACCTTTTTGATCTATTATAATATTTATATCGTCTAGCGTAAGACTGCCTCGTTGGTCTAGCGGTAGTGCATACGACAGCTGATCATGAGGTCTCGGGTTCAATTCGCGGGTCGGGCTCGGAAAATGTTGCTAAGGTTTTCTGTTAAGAATTTCTTAGTGACAAATGAATTTACATACATACATACATACATAGACTCACGCCTGTTTCCCCGAAGGGGTAGGCAGAGACATATTAAACGCCCACTTTTCGCCAGTGTTTTGATCCCACGTAATAGGTGGCGAGCCTATTGCCGCTTATCGGGATATTTTGTTGGCCAGAGCCTCGTCCGTTGATCGGCAGGTGCACCACTTGCAGGTGAGGTTGGCTTGGGACCCTAAGTTCTTGGTGGGAACCCTAACCTTATTAGGAATTTCTGTCAAGAAATTCTTAATAATTAGCCCGAAGTTGGCGGTGTTTCACCCCCGTGTAACAGAAAGCACGTTAAGCAGTCCCGGCTGTCATGATCCATGGCAGTCATTAGTGGGAAGTTAGTGCCCTCAAATATACCTACTGACTACTGGTCTAACCTTAGAATGATGTTAGATGGCAGTCGCGCCGTCTAAAAACTGATATTCAGTCAAATCTCGGTAGAGCAGTAATAGCAGGCCCTGGGCTCCGAAGCGCAAGCTTGGGATGCAACTAAGAAAATGCTAGGGTGATGATGATGATGATATCGTCTAGCGAAAATCAGGGCGCGGTCAGACTGTGAGCTATAATGATAGTGGATGGCTGGATGGTATGCTAGTCACGTTAAAGCGCATGCTGATTACATAAGTGAGCTTTTGTTTAGATAGTGTGCGCCCTTAACCAGGCTAATTGTGCTTTATAAAAAAATAGGCAGAAATAATCAAAAATAAATTCAACACATATTTTTTGTTAATAAAAGTTTTAATAACGAATATAGCCTTTAATTTTGGACCATTTGCCTTATTTGCGTGGCGATTAATATCGGCCGACGCGCGACGTCCTGAATGGCTCCTGTGATCTGTAATTTGCCCTTCTTCGCCGTGACGCCGAATCCAAAAGCTCACAGTCCATCGAGATATGTTTAATTCCCGTGAAATAGCACTTATATTTAAGCCATCTTCATGAAGCAATATTATTTCAGCTCTTTGTTGCACCGTTAAACTTACCATTTTATTACAAAGAGAAGAAGAAGCTTGCCGTGCCGTGCCCAGCTGTAGGCCCGTTATTATATTCCTGGTCCACATGGGCACTTTTCAAGTTTTAATATCGGCATAGAAACTTCGAGAAGAGACTAAGTCACATAATAATATGTATGTAGACAATAGATCCTTTTAGATCAGACGCAGAACCCAAAAGATGAAGGCAGCGTTTCTTGAGCATTTTTGCTCTATTTTCAGTTATTAACTACTCGCAACAACGATGTTGGCATTTAATGTATTTTGGTTACTTTTCACAAATTGCTGATATTTGATATAGCTGTCTAACGCATATTCATAAGCGCATAAATTATAGCATCTATTATGGAGGATGAAATACAACTACTTTCTAAGATAAAGAAGCCTTAATAGAGTAGGTATATAAATATAAAGTATATAAGAACTGTTCAATGGTAACACCGTTGAAGTATTCCCTACTCTGGAATCAAATCAAATCATTTTGGAATTAAGTAATAGCACAGTTTTAAAGTAGGTATGTAATATTATTAGTAAAAACAGAAACCTAATGTTATTTTATTTGGATCTTCTTAGAGAAATGTCATTTCGCCGGTCGAGCCGTCGGATCCGGTAAAGTACATGAGGCGTATAAATCGAGATGTTCGCTTTTGAAGCAACAGCTTCAGATAGTTTTGATACATAATATTGAAATATCTATTATCTGCCTTCGGGACGGAATACTAAAAACTCTTTCTAAGTGATTGTCGACGGCATAAAGTTCATAAACGAAACCCACCGTCATAATTTCATGCTTCTATCTTCAGTTGTTCAGGGTCTGCGTGAAATGCCTCTGTACTAATGATTTTTTGTATATGATAAAAAACTCTCTTACGAAAAAATGTCCTCAGTACTTACGTATCTAACATGTACCTATTTACTTTCTCATTATTCGGTGCCTTATAACCAAATGACAAACATCCAATTTGCTTCATCTCGTTCAATCACATTCAGCCATTCGTTCAGCAGCAATTTGTAAGTACATATGAGTACATACATTGCGCATGCATGTAGCGAATACATGTACTGCTATGGAGGCTCTCAGCTCGAATAGCTTGATTTACGATTTCGTTCAAAACCATCGTGTTATTTGCATTTGGCTCAAAGAGGCTGCCTTGTTTCGCACAAGTGTTCTTCAAACCACACAAATAAAGGCGCAAGCAGTATGGAAGTTTATGTATGAGATTAATGTGTTTTTTCTATTAATGAAAATGTACTATTTCAATAATTGCTGTACTTATAGTACCTAACAGAACAACAACATTAAACAAAACAAAAATACTAATGGAATTAATCCTTTAATTGAATTCGTTTATAAATTGTAAACTTCTGCATTTCTGATATACTTAATCTGTCACTAGTATGAAATCATTGAGCTTGAATAAGTTCATTTACAAGTTAGGACACCGCCAATTGCAGACCTTTGTTAGGCCCACAGAAATGAGGCCGATATGGTGATATATATTATATCACCATATCGGCCTCATTTCTAGCCACCATCACCGTGATATGTGCTCGTCGCAATGTTTGTGTAAAATATAATAATTTCAGCAATCTAACCGGATATCAGACATTTTGCGTGTTTTTTTAAATAGGTTCTCTTTATTTATATTTGACTAATTGTACTGATATAATTATATACATACATCTTAGGTTATAAACCTGTCGTAAGCACCAACATCGTTAATAGCTGAGTTCTAACTAAATATATAAACATCTTAATAATTTATAGAAACAGTCAAATAATTCGGATCATGATTTTGAATTGCCTGATGTTCATTGCTATGACATAAAGTGCAAATCGAGCGTTTCAGCCACTTCAGTAATTTAGACAATAACTAAAATGCGAAATAAAAAATACTAAAAAAACCGGCCAAGTGCGTGTCGGGCCACGCGCAAAGTAGGGTTCCGTAGTTGCCCATAATGACTTGCTGCAAAGGGTATTAATGTACAACAAATCCGACTGTTTATTTTGCTGAAAAAATAATTTGAATAACACTATTATAAGAACCTAAGTTTTGTTTAGAAAAATACTAGGTATGTATCCAGTTATGTATTGTAAACATAAAATGTGGTTTCCAAGATATACTACTACTATACATACGTAGTACCGTAGTACATTACATACCAAAGTACGTATATCTTTAAGATTAAGCCAGCGCGCCCAATGTAAACTCACAGAAATAGGTATTTATAAGTTAACCGACGATTACTCGTAAACTAGTGATATCTACTTAGCCGTGATAGTTTTCCTTTTAAATTCGTTATATATACTACATTTGTGATTTTTTTCACCTCTTCCAAATTAATAGTTTAGCCAGCAGAGGGGGGGGACACTTGAGTCTAACAATTTTTTTCACTTCAAAGCTTGATATTTGACAAACCAATGACTTGATCGAAAAATGATTTGAGCAAACTAATAATATTTTTTTAAAACCTATCCAATGATACCCCACATGTTGGGTTACTCAACCAAAAAAAAATTCAATCCCACTATATATGTAGGGGAGATACCCTTAAAAAAAATATTTTCCTAAATTTTATTCTACAGTTTTGTTGCAATATCTTATGCATATATTCATGTCAAATATCAGCTTTCTAGCACCAGGCGTCTTTGAGCTAGGCTGCGGACGGACAGACGGACGGACATGACGAAACTATAAGGGTTCCTTGTGGACTACGGAACCCTAAAAAGACGATATGTGAACATCTCTTTACCATCTCTCAATTCTGAAGTCAAACATCTATAAAGAGCGAAGCGTGCGTTATTATAAATCCATTCCCAACTTTCACAGAAATACTATTGAACGTTGTAGGTACCTACTCGACTTAAAGAAAAACGCATATTTTTGCCAGACTCTGGCGGATGTACCGTGAAGGAAAACTTACTAACAATCGCGGTTCGGCATTATGTTTTTCTTTTTCCCCTTTTGGATAATGTCAAGTACCGAAAATTTTAAAATTTTGTCGTTGCCGTTGCATTTTGTAAAGTGGATTATTTTCGTTCAAGCTTATTTAAATGTTACTTGATGGCAATATATGGACTACCTAAGGCTATGGTAGATCCAGCCCTGATGGTGAGATGGGTTATGTATCATCAGACGGGTTAAATAAAAACAATATTTACGAGTGTTATACTTCTACCGTTTACTTCAATTCAAATACGATGTGAAGATAGATTCTGATATTATATTTACTTGTGCTACGATACACAATTGGTCACTAAAGTCTAATAAAACTACAGACTTAATCCAAGACTTAAAATATTTTGAACCACTACCAACAAAGAAGATCTTTATGAATTCAATTTGTCTTATTGTAGCGCACTAAAAACACACATAATTTCATGCTTCTATCTTCAGTTGTTCAGGGTCTGCGTGAAATGCCTCTGTACTAATGATTTTTTGTATATGATAAAAAACTCTATTACGAAAAAAATGTCCTCAGTACTTACGTATCTAACATGTACCTATTTACTTTCTCATTATTCGGTGCCTTATAACCAAATGACAAACATCCAATGTGCTTCATCTCGTTCAATCACATTCATCCATTCGTTCAGCAGCAATTTGTAAGTACATACATTGCGCATGCATGTAGCGAATACATGTACTGCTATGGAGGCTCTCAGCTCGAATAGCTTGATTTACGATTTCGTTCAAAACCATCGTGTTATTTGCATTTGGCTCAAAGAGGCTGCCTTGTTTCGCACAAGTGTTCTTCAAACCACACAAATAAAGGCGCAAGCAGTATGGAAGTTTATGTATGAGATTAATGTGTTTTTCTATTAATGAAAATGTACTATTTCAATAATTGCTGTACTTATAGTACCTAACAGAACAACAACATTAAACAAAACAAAAATACTAATGGAATTAATCCTTTAATTGAATTCGTTTATAAATTGTAAACTTCTGCATTTCTGATATACTTAATCTGTCACTAGTATGAAATCATTGAGCTTGAATAAGTTCATTTACAAGTTAGGACACCGCCAATTGCAGACCTTTGTTAGGCCCACAGAAATGAGGCCGATATGGTGATATATATTATATCACCATATCGGCCTCATTTCTAGCCACCATCACCGTGATATGTGATCGTCGCAATGTTTGTGTAAAATATAATAATTTCAGCAATCTAACCGGATATCAGACATTTTGCGTGTTTTTTTTAAATAGGTTCTCTTTATTTATATTTGACTAATTGTACTGATATAATTATATACATACATCTTAGATTATAAACCTGTCGTAAGCACCAACATCGTTAATAGCTGAGTTCTAACTAAATATATAAACATCTTAATAATTTATAGAAACAGTCAAATAATTCGGATCATGATTTTGAATTGCCTGATGTTCATTGCTATGACATAAAGTGCAAATCGAGCGTTTCAGCCACTTCAGTAATTTAGACAATAACTAAAATGCGAAATAAAAAATACTAAAAAAAGACGATATGTGAACATCTCTTTACCATCTCTCAATTCTGAAGTCAAACATCTATAAAGAGCGAAGCGTGCGTTATTATAAATCCATTCCCAACTTTCACAGAAATACTATTGAACGTTGTAGGTACCTACTCGACTTAAAGAAAAACGCATATTTTTGCCAGACTCTGGCGGATGTACCGTGAAGGAAAACTTACTAACAATCGCGGTTCGGCATTATGTTTTTCTTTTTCCCCTTTTGGATAATGTCAAGTACTTAAAATTTGAAAACTTTGTCGTTGCCGTTGCATTTTGTAAAGTGGATTATTTTCCTTCAAGCTTATTTAAAAAGTTACTTGATGGCAATATATGGACTACCTACGGCTACGGTAGATCCAGCCCTGATGGTGAGATGGGTTATGTGTCATCAGACGGGTTAAGTAAAAGCAATATTCACGAGTGTTATACTGTTATCGTTTACTTCAATTCAAATACAATGTGAAGATAGATTCTGATATTATATTTGCTTGTGCTACGATACACGATTGGTCATTAAGGTCTAATAAAACTACAGACTTAATCCAAGACTTAAAATATTTTGAACCACTACCAACAAAGAAGATCTTTATGAATTCAATTTTTCTTATTGTAGCGCACTAAAACACACTTAACAAACTAACACTCGAAGGTTGGCAATACTAGACTCAATTCTGCAAGCGAAAACGCAAATTTAATTAACTAACGAGAAAATCACATGTTAGATTGATGACAAGATAATAATAATCATCAGCCCTTTATACTGTCCCACTGCTGGGCACGGGCCTCTTCCCATTATGAGAAGGGTAAGGCCATAGTCCACCACGCTGGCCAAGTGCGTCAAGTGCGGGTCGGCAGACTTCACATGTCTTTCAAGAACATTTCAGAGAACTCTCATACATGCAGGTTTCCTCACGATGTTTTCCTTCACCGATTAGCAAGCGATAATTAACAATTTAATACGCACTTAACTCCGAAAAGTCATTGATGCGTGCCGTGGATTCCAACCCGAGACCCTCTGCGTGGCAGTCTGTCGGTCTCTCCACTCAGCTATCGCTGCTATATTGATGACAAGACATTTTTTTTATATAAAAAACATGCTAAAAACATACTTCGTTTGTAGCACTTTTCATAAAATTTTCATCTAATATTGTCTCATACCTAGGTACCTAAATAACATTTTCTGTACAATTTCCTCGATTTTGGCACATTTCATAATTTTTTTCAGGCCATATTTTGAGTACAATTTTCATTAGAGTCCTATTAAACTTATACATTGAAATGAAGCCAAGTAATATTTTCACGAAGGTTCAGTGCTGCAATCCTCTAAGTTTAAACGCGTATGGTATTCCATTAGACCGTTTATACCATTCGATGACGACGCACACAACGCAGTCGTAGTAACACCTGACATACAACTGCTGCTCCTGGTTCTGCTTACGTCTCTTGTTCTCGCATCTCAAGGTACATAAGTTCTTGTAAGTAACACCGTTGTCGGCGCACACTGGTTTCACTTCTGAAGAGCAACCGCACTCTTTTGCTGCTGAAAATTGTGATCGACTGTCTGCGGAAATAAAAACCGTTTTTTAAATACTTCTTACAGTTCGAGACAAGTTACCAGTAGTACCAGTCTCGTTAACACCTGCGTTAACACCTGCAGCTATATGGTTATATTAGAAATGGATCCCCAGCAGTAATGAAATATGTAGGATTGGAATCCAAGATTTGAGACAAAATTGAGAGCAATGGCTGCCGCCAATATATTTATAAACTTATAGGGTATGACAATTTTTAATTTTGAGTGCACATATGGCGCATTAATACTGCATAATCAGGAGGTAAAATAGACGTATGGGATCACTCTCTTGTCCGTTTGTCTGCCTATCTACCTGCCTTTTCTAACACCAAACATGACATCGGTAAATCATCAGTCTAAAGGGGGCTGTTTATGTTGATAGAGGTAGCAAGGGTACTTCGAAAGTAAAAAATAGGCATGTAACCTACGTATTGCAACCCTTCGTTGTAAAAAAGGTTTATTGCAGTAGGTAAATGTCTCAATGGAGAAACAAACGTTAAACTTTCAAAGAATTGCATATTCTTGTATGCGTAAGGTGGCTCGCAAAATAAGTGTTTGCGCTATTTTCTTCTGTTAGCAAAGCTAAACAAAGTCAGTCTGTTTAGCAGTTCGTAAGCAAATATTATTAAGTATATCAAATATAATCATCTGAAACCCACAACTCTCAAAACTGAAGAAATAAAGTTAAAACTTCGTAGGTACACCATGAACTACTATATTATTTAATATGCCAAATATAATGTGCTCTATGATAAATAAATAAAAAATAATCATCATCAGCCTTTAACAGTTCACTGCTGGACTAGGCCTCTCCTTTGAAAGGAGGCATTTGTCTATTATACCACGCTGGCCAAACGGGTTGGTACAGGGTTTGTATCAAGTTTTCCTTCCCTTACAGTGCTGTTCTATGCATAATATGCGTATGTGGGTGCCTGGGTGGTGACAATCCGTATTCTGAATCCGTCACCACACGAACTTCGAAAATAATAATCTTTTTATATAATTAAATAAGCTATTTGGACTTATAAATAATTATTTGTTTCCAATCATAGATATGTTTCCAATACACCAACTCAACCGCAATCAATTAATATAATTTCATCATAATAATAATTTAACAAAAATAAGTGCATACAAACCCGAAGAGTTATTGACCGATTTCTTGGTTATGCCCATCGTCTTCTTTTCTATATTATTTTTCTCTGCTTTAACAGAATCTGCGAACATTTTAAATATAACGTTAATAAGCTACCTAAAATAAAACTATACTTCTTATGATCTATGTATGAGATTAATGTGTTTTTTCTGTTAATGAAAATGTACTATTTCAATAATTGCTGTACTTATAGTAACTGAATAGTAAAACAAAAAATACTAATGGAATTAATCCTTTAATTGAAGTCGGTTAAAAATGGTAAACTTCTGCATTTCTTATATACCTACTTAGTCTGTCACTAATATGACTTCATTGAGCTTCAATAAGTTTATTTACAAGTTAGGTGATATGTGATCGTCGATAATAATTTCAGCCATCGAACAGGACATCAGACATTTTGCCTGTGTTTTTTGTTCGTAACAAACAAGTAAATTTTAAAACTTTCTTTATGAGAAACCCGTATTGTGGAAGACTCAACTAACATTGAAACAAGAGTTACAAGGAACACCCAGACTTAACTTGTCGCTGCGAGAGAGTAATGAGCCGAAAATGGCTTAGGATCTACAAAATTTAATTCTGTAGATTTTTATTTCTAGCAAGAAATAGTTTAGTTGTATGATAACTATCGCAAAAGAAAAATTAAACAGGAGAATGAGCAAACCGAGCTGCACGGAAAATGAGAACTAGAATTAGGTACTAGATTTATTTTATAGACTTAGACTCTTTCTTAGAATTAGATTCGTTTTCTAGAAGTGAGCGGTTTGGCCTTATTGCTCCCTAAGTAATTCCCGCTCGTTCTTACTCTATCCATCTATTCGTTACAAAAGTGTGTAAAGAAGTAATAACTTACACAGAAACGTATAGAATAAGAAGATCTTTATCAGAATCTCGCAATCCATCGTCGAACTGTGAATGAAACGCATACAGAAATAAACAACATTAAAACATCATCCAAAAAGCTAACAAGACATCAATTTAACACCAACCAGTGGGAACATTTGCATGTTATTCTTAGCCCATATTATCCCACTAATTACTGCGTAAAGGTCTCCTTTACACTACTTCAAGCGCCTCTGGCCTGTGCCAGGTACCACACACACACCTACATTAGGGTAATTCTTCAGAGGCAAAATTTTCGATGTCTATGGGAATATTTCTGTAACCAACTAACAAAACGATCTATATTTTTTTTGTTGTACAGTTTAGCTTTATCCCTATCTTCGTCAAATGATATATTTGAATTAATTGCAGTCTAAACACAAAATAAAAATATTTGGACCTCGTTCATTGACGATTCATATGACGTGTCCGTCTGCCATTTTTCGGCATAAAATAGTCGATGTTGCATTTTCCCTTTGATAGATTAATATAATATCGAGAGGAAATGAATAGGCCTCTTATAAAAAAATATGTATTAGTTATAAATACCTTAATTTGTTTATAAATAAGAAAATAAGAAGTGTCCGGCGTGTAATACTGATTAATATGGCGTAAACTATTCTTGACCGTACTTAGTCGGGTAATGATTATGAGAGTCTGGTTTCCCGTCCCGGGGGAAGCTAGTCTTGCTACGGACGAGCTAGAAGGTGTACCTGGCGCTGGATGGCTTAGATCCCGGTCTTACGAAGGTAAACAGCTGATTCATCTGTGCTTGGTGCAGGTGGCATGCTGATTACAATGCCTACTTTATAAACATTATTGTATTATTTTGCAACTTCAGTCTGCGTTTCGAGTGACGCTTTTAAGTTATAGATTCGTGTAGAAAAGTGTCAATACTAAAGTCTGCATGTATGATGAGTTATGCGTGATTGCAGGCAAAATCCTGATTCAACTGTGCCTGATTCGTATGGTCAAAACAGCATAATTATGTATCAAGTACTTTTAAACTACCACGATTTGTACATATACTAATGATTATGTAACGGGTCTGAATACTGCACGGCTGGTGTAACCCATGCCGAAACGTCGGGGCAAATAGAAAGGTATTTCATCTTTCTTTTCGTTTAGTTAACACGATTCAGACGCGTTACATAATCATTAGTAAGCATATGTATCATATTATGACTATTGAGTTTTACACGAAAAAAAATTAAACAGAGAGAATAATATATTGTAGCAATTAAGTATAATATTTTTTGTACCTAAAACAATTGATTGTATTACAAATATTAGCAAAAGTTATTTTTTATTTTATTATACAATATTCTCGCTGCCCATAAAATACAACTTTTTAGAGTTTCAGAAGTGCCTTTCTACGTGATATGATCACTGATAACTATTTTTACAAAAAAGATTATTGGAACTGTTAAAATATGATTGTTTTCTGAATAAAGTTTCTCATTTTAAATTCTGTTTCTAATTCATCTGGGCACAATATTTGAACGTCGTTATCTTGAAAACTACTTCATAAAATCGGACTCGTTTTTATGAAGTAGTTTCACTTTTCACAAGTTGAATTAAAACTAGTCCCTCATTCAAATATATGTTCTTTCGTATACCTATTTTCATATGAACATGCATTACAGAGCTGAAAGTAAAATTAAATTTTGGCTAGATGAATCAGTCGAAGAATGAAATTTCGAAGAACTTCCCATTACAGCTAAGACTTAAAAAATAAAAAACTCCTTACCTTTGTAGTAGGTATAGTTATAAAAAATCCTATAATTGCATCCTCATTCATAGCTGCCAGGAACAGTCCTCAATGTGAACTAATCAATTTCAAGGCAACGGTCATAGGAAATCTTCCGTCGCATATAAAATCAATAATTAGCTTTTTATAGCCATCGGCAGAGTCATGAAAGATCTCACGATAAATATGACCTTGGAACAATAATTACAATATTTTTTCTTAATTTTTCTCGTAGAATTTTATATTGCGAACTAAAGTGTAGCTACTGTGCACTTATTTCCAATTTAACTTGAATTATTTTCGGCAGAAATATGAGTTGACAAGTAGTGGAAAGGAACCAAATGCTCATTTGTATTGCAGAGCACAGAAGACCAATTTAATTTAAAAAATATTACCTTGTCACCTCTGATCTCTGCCGGAGAGAATTTTAAAGCAATTAGTTTAATTATTTCGCTTTCCGTTCAAACGGCTTCATGAAAAATATTACTAAGATATCTGGAAGCTGTTTATTTATTTATTAGAAAACTCAACAGCTTATAACAAATTTACATGGTTTTGTGAAATTCATGCCACTGTCAGTGAGAAGGTTAATTTGAGGAGTGATATTATTAATGTCATTGATAGTGAGATGATGACAATTGTCTCTTAAGCCAATTACAGAGTTTCACGCCATTGATAAAGCTAAGTTGCTAGAAAGTGGCAAACGGTATACCTACATAGATGCAGCCATGAATAGATTATTACAGTATAGTTACAAGCATAATAGGTATGGTTAGATACTTCAGGAAACGAAAGATAGCAAAAGAAAAGAAAATAAAAACAGGAAATAGCAAGGTCTTATTTATACATGCGTACGTAAACTAAAATACATATACTCGTATTATACATGAGCTATGGCACAACATGTTTGCTAATCAGTATCTGTTGAATGCTTCTAGCTGAAAAATTCATGCTGCATTTCTTATTAGCATATTTAATTACAAAAATCAGCTATAGCTTAGTGGAGAACCTAATGGATTGATACACAGCTCGGGCTCTTTTTGAAATTAGGTACGGAATAAATTTGAGTGCACAGTTGCCGTAAGTAGTGGTATAAGCGACTGCCTTGTCGGCTGGTGTCTCACGACTGCCCAAGACGAGATAATCACTGTATTCTTGCCCCTTGTCGTAGCGAATCATCACCATCTTCCTAGTCTTAGAGTTATCCCAGTATTCCCAGTTGCATCCAAAACTTACTACTTGGGGCTCGGGGTCCACTTACCTACTAGTCTCACCAGATACCTACGTCTAAAATAATTCGCGTGAAGTCTAGATCATCCTTCTAAACACTCATTGAGTTTTATGGAAAGACGAACATTTAAATTGATCTAGGGGTCATCATTATACCAAGATTTGCATGTTGAGCTAGTTCCACAGTGATAACTTTATTGGAAAGTCACCAACGGACACAAGCGTCAAATATGCACACACATGGGTCATACCTTATTCTAATAGCTTACCAGTATAAAATGCATTATTTTTACCCGTAGGTTTTTAATTCTCCTCTATGTAGTAAACTAGTAGCGAGGATAATTACCCATTGTTACACTTCATTAAATGTCAGACGCAGGTGTGCGGTTTTATCGTCGGGTTACTTTAGCTCACTTCAAAATATATTTTTTTATAAAATGCTTGCCCATTCGCTGCTGTTGTTAGGGCTCTTTCAGATTAGAAGGCTGATGTCAGACTGCTGTCGCACAGTAGCATAATATGAATAGCTATAAATAGTTTTCAAGCGTAATATTAATTATCACCATATTTTTTACACAAGCCTAAGCCACAAAACGCCTTAAGTGTCCATATACACTTATTTCAATGTTACGAATTCATTTTCGCAACATGTTTGTCAATAAATATTGCGTAAACAATGATGAGACGTCTCAAACTTAAGATACCGGACACAAATCAAGTCGCTCCGCAGTTAATCAGTCACAGTTTTAATTAAATCAGAACCAATAACTGGGTTACATTGGTTTAACACTGTCTTCGTCGACAAATATTGTTATATTTATTGTTTCCATTAAATTGGCTCAATTATACTTCGTTGGTTTCAAGAAGAAAAGTTATGAAATAGGTACTTAAATATTGTTAAAAGCAACAGCGTTGAATGCCCAAGTGTAGTCGATAAATGCCTAATTTGTGAAATGGCTACCTAGTCTGGCATGCCAGAAGTCGTGAAATGCCCAATTCTGAAACGGACTAATTTGTCAAAAGCCTAATTCTGAAAAGGACTAATTCGTCAAATGCCTAATTGTGAATAGGACTAATTCGTCAAATGCCTAATTTTAAATAGGACTAATTTAGATTGGAGACATCCTTAAAAAAGGACAGGTCTGAAGTACCCTAAACAGAAGAGCATGCAGATATGTCAGGATCGTTGCATATGGCGTTCCGTAGTCTCTGCCTACCCCTCCGGGAAACATGCGTGAGATTATTTCACCGGTTTGAGCGTAGTTTATGTCTAATTTACCCTCGTGCTATGGATATATTTGACGCACGTCTCTAAGGTGTCGGAATCACCTTCATATCTCAATCGCTCTATCAGAAGCAAACCAAATAAACACCTTTACCACCATACAGTAACTTGTACTTGTAACCACAGAGTCGAAGATCTAAGTTATTCGTCTAATTTAAAATACTTGTAAGTCAGCCGCATTCCCCCCGGCGTTGAAGTTTGGACAGTCGATCGGCACCATGGACACGTATTAAACTCCACTCAACTGCAGTCGCAACTTGCCTCAGACATTTAACTGCTACACGGGTATTCAGCACGGGCTACAACTTGTCTACCAAGTATTTGGCTTATTTATTTCATTGTACTTAGGTACTACTTGAGAGGGAATTTTCACAATAGAATTCTCACCTAATTATAGTTACTGATTTTTGGGTTTCAGGTTATTAATTAGGTACGTACATATATTTGGGTTGGTTTGTATGAACTACTTATAACTACAGAATTCAATATTCGATCAATCCATTTTGTTTTCAGATTTTAGATTAATTTTTGACATAAGCTCCATACAAAATATGTCAAACATGTATCTTAAATCTCAAAATCCAAGGATGGATCGAATATTTAAACCGACCATATGTGGAGTGTAAACGGTAGACTTATATTATACGACAGTGCAGTGAAATAAGCATCACTCGTTCGTTTCTATGCTAGTCAAAGGAAGAAAACGGCAAATCAATCCTTGCTCTTCTTAAGTTTTATTCTGCTCTTCTTCTTTTCATGCTTCCTCAATTGGAAGAAAAGATTAGTGCACGGGGAGGGCTTGAGCCTTTACGATGGCTTCTCTCTCTCCAAACAAAACGCTTTTAGAAATTCTGTTACTTTGTTACGAAGATCTAGAGTGATAAGATTTTATAGGTAGTTGAACCTTGTTGATTTCGACATGAATGGCTCGACCGGAAAGTACAATCCTCTCTCAGAATAACGACGTGAATTAACAATATCTATACTGTCACGTTTCCGTCGGTGAGTGAGAGTGCTGGAGGCACACCATCTCCTTTTCCTTCTCCCTTCTCTTAATCCTTTTTATACCAGAGGGCGGCAATGCGATTGTGATTTCTCTGGTGTTACTTGTATCCATAATCAGCGATTATAGCTTACCGTCAGGTGATCTAAATCGTTTGCCGGTTGTTACGAAAAAGGTATTTTCTAGTCTGCTTAAATCAGGGGTTCCATGTCTGTTAAAACATCCCTCGAAACATAAATTACTAAATCGCAGACCTAAATTAAAGTCGAAGTGGCAAACCGTTTAAAACCTTATTAATCTCTATAAAAGCGTTTATAAGAGGATGACTTCGAAACAATCCAAGTATGCCTATTGGGTAATATAAATAACTCATAACTTGGTGATATCCCGGCGTAGTACCGACAGCAAAACAAAAGGTACCGTCAGCAACATAAAGTTGTCATGACCGGCGCCACCGAACACACGAATGATATAAATCATGTAAGTATTGGAATTCACGCATTCATGAATATGATACGGCGTGTCATTATTATGCACCGATGACCAACATCGACAGAAACCACTTAAGTACTTAAAACTTATTCTGATATTTTATTATAACTCGTATTTACTCCTATTATATTATATTTTATTTATAGAGAAACTTGATAGGAGTGAATGAAGCAAGAAAGGTATGTCAGGATCGTTGCAAATGGCGTTCAGTAGTCTCTGCCTACCCTTCCGGGAAACAGGCGTGAGTCTATGTATGTATGTATGTATTTACTCCTAAGTTCCTCCATCTACTTATAGTCATTCA
This sequence comes from Euclidia mi, assembly GCA_944739405.2. NCBI lineage: Eukaryota > Metazoa > Arthropoda > Insecta > Lepidoptera > Erebidae > Euclidia > Euclidia mi. The sequence continues at coordinate 59,259,010 of OX123198.2, forward strand.
TGATCCATTCCCTAGACAAAAGAAAGCATAGTAAAAGAAGAGAGAGATGATAGTAAGAGAGACTTGGGCCTCTGATGAAGAATGAAGCATTAAGATACTATTGTATAAAAATGTTGGGGCAAAAATCGATAAATGCCCAAGTCCTTTTAAATAATGAAATGCTCAGGACTATTGTTTTGATTGTTAGGTTTCATCATCTTCGACTTACCAGTAGCATCCAACACTATTGTCTTTCAGTTCTATTATGATATTCGAGCAAAGTCTCCTCATGGTTAACGAAAAGTTAAAAATGACAATTTTCACGGTAGTAGAGCCTTGCTGATTGCAGCATGAATGGGCCGGCTCGACCGGGGAAGTACTACCCTCTCACGGAAAATCGACGTAAAGTAACAGTACCTAAACTGTTGCGTTTCGTTCGGTGAGTAAGAGTGCCAGACGCCCAGCCCCTTATTCCTCCTCCCTCATCCCACTCCTCATCCTATCCCATTTCCCAATCCCAAGGGGCGGTAACGCCATGTCTGTCCATGGGCGGCGGTAATCGCTTACCATCAGGCGATCCATCTGCTCGTTTGCCGCCTATTACCATAAAAAAAAGGAAAAAAAAAGTCATAGATTTTAGGAACCATTCAGTAGTCAGATTGAATTTGATTAATTTTATGGCATTGTTTTGTTGAATTATTTCTTAACGACGTATAGCTGGCAAATTAGCTTGTAATGCCATATCCATTGTTTGTCCATAATATACGACATTTCGTCACGACACCATTCTGATACTTACGTATGTTCGTGTATGCTGTTTACTGATATTGATTCGCTTTTGGCATTATTTTTCTCATAGATATGGCACAGATATTTAAGACTGTCAATAAATAGGAAAAGGCCATACCTATTTCTTATGGGGAATAAGATTATAAGCATCTCCGTACTCTCTTACCTGATATTAACAAGCGATGTTAAACGCTAGGTACAGTCGAACAGCTTCCCGCTAGACCACCATAAGGGTGAGAATCGCTCAGCAAGACATCGTTGCTTCCAGTGCTACTTTACACAAACTTTCACATTCGTTCGTATACAAAACCAGTTTCTAGTGTGCCTCGACTCTATAAGCGAGCAAAGGGATTTTTTTCAAACTGGTCTACCGCCGACTTGTTTGATTGTACATTAGTTACAATATGCCAATGGTTTCCACCTTTTTCCTTTCGTATTTTGCATACTTTTCACAATCCATATTTACATATTATAATAGTCTACATCATAGGATTCACAAATATTCTAATCGGATGATTCTGCCAGTTCCTTTTTAAAAAAATTTGGAGGCTAAAATTTGAAGTACGTACATATTAAATATTTTTAAACGCACTAAATATAAACTGTGCGGAGATCTAGAACTTACCCAGATCAGTCTGTGTGAGGAATCTTCGGAAATGCGTATGTCCTGCAACGGACCTCTCTATGCGGACATGATGATGATGAAATTTAAACGACAACAAACTTCAACATAGCGGTTGAATGATTGTGGAGAACCTTCGGGGAGGCCTATGTCCTACAGCGGACGTCACAGGCTGATATGATGACGATGTAACATAAACTGAATACAATGGATTCATCATGGCATACCTCTGTAAATATTTGCTTACAGTTTTGATAGTACCCTAAGATATGTAACTCTCTCCTTCTACCTAAGATAATGCAAGATTTTGTTTAATTAAATGCGACTAAAGTAAGTTGTTCTTTGACTTTGACAGCTTGGAACATGCAGGCAAAACGGACAATTTGATGAGATTGAAAGATGAACACTAGACAAGTTGTAATGCTACATTAACAACGTATTGAAATCATTATTATTATTATAATAAAACACAAATTACATAATACATCAAAAATTAAATAAAAAGCAACACTATGCAGGCGACTGCGTAAAACGTATTACTCTTAAAAAGTTTACAATATTCTTCCTTGAAGATACATAAACCGCGATCTATTGTGTAAGTATAAATAATGCTTTTATTGAACAAGAGGTAATCTACAAATAAATATAAATGTTGTTAAAACTAACTATAACTAAGTGGCTATTTACACATAAATTAAAACAATAATTTCTATACTTAAATAACTAACAAATAAAAGGAAATACATAAAAAAAAGTAAAAGCAGAATTTAAAGTGCGTCATGGAAATCCTCCACATCGCCATCAATTGGAAGCGTGCCCAGAATGCTGGCAGCATTGCCACGTTGTATGGCAATGCTGATCTTTTGTGCCAAATACAGGCCAGCCTTCTGGTCACGCGAGGCGTCAACAAGTCTCCTTGAAAGATCTTTAAAAAGAGATCTCGCACTTGGACCCCATGGTCCCAACGTTTCAACTCCAAACGGCTCAAATACATAATCCCCTACTAGATTTATATATTTGCGCCTTTTGAGAGTCTCCGCTGAAGCAGCAGCAGCGCCCGCAGAACCCGCTGTGCTAGGAAGATGAGATGGCGCAAGGGTGTCGACACATGTTGCGTCCCACACCAAAGGCCTACCCAGCTTCCATGGCAGTAAAGACATACCGTCTGGTCTCTTACCATCGTCGCGTGCCAAGCCCTGAGGTTCAAGTTGGGCTGGAACGCCAGCGGTGACAAGAGCCCGACGAAGTATGTCATTGAGGTTGGCGTGTCGTGAAATACGACCTGCGCTCCTGCTACATGACAGACCATGGTGACCAAGGCTGTCGACAGCCTCTCCACAGTGACAGCCATGTGGAGAAACACATGGCGCACCTAAACGAAGGCAAGAAGCATTGCGGAAAGTCGTAACGTCCAACATGGTACCTATGTTGGACGATGGCAGTGCCTGAAGCCAAAGCCCTGACTCCCACTCTCCCACAGCCAGCAAACGAGCCCGCTCTGCAGCATTGGACGACGTACTTAAGAGATTTTCTTCGTACTTACACTTACGTACTTACTTCGTACCACGCTGCAAAGCGGCCCGTCTTACTGCCTCTGAGAAGATCGGATTCGGATTCCTTGAAGTAATTTACCTTGTATAACAGCAACTACTAAGACTTAATATAACAAATGGACAAAAACTAACCAAGTTCTCGAAATTAAAAGTCTATGTATTCTGATATCGTATGTAAGAAAGAAATTTCATCAGAGTCCGTTATATTTCTAGCAGCCTTCTTTACTTCTGCCACTCCCTCTCTTTCTATCTTATTGTTACCAAATATAGAATGTTTTTCATATTTGTTCAAATCCAAATCTTGCCTGGTTTCGCTTGTAATATTTTGCTGATTGCTTGCGTTGCCACAATGAACACTGATAAGCTAGTAAGCATACTACTACGACGTTGAAATGAAGTGTTTATTATTTTGTTGAGTAATTAATTATGTATACAAATGTAAAGTTATAAACAGCTTCATAAATTTGCGAAAAGCAATTTCTTAGTAGCAATCCAATTAATTTAATTTCCAATGATATGAAATTATCTGTATATCGAATAGCTATTTATGTAAAGGAAAGTTTGATATCCAAACAATTCATTACAGATACTGTAAATTCTGGAGAGTTTATCAAATAGTAGTAGTTCTTCGTATCATATCTGCTTTTTTCCGTCTCACAATGGCACCAATCAACTTTGTATACAATGGTAGATGTGTTATAGCATACATGAGTTGTTAACATTAGAAAAAAAATATGCATACTAGATTGTCGATATTTGCATGATACTTGCCGTCTCACCGCTGTCGTTGTCATATCGCAGCTATCATTCTCATTGTAAAAACACTGTGGCATTGTTGACCAGATTCAGTCACATCTACATGAGTTTTCCCAACTAGGTTATACAATGTTGTTACTAAATTAAAATTACAAATATAAAGGTAAGTTCATCACATTTGTACACATATATTCTAGATGAGCCCGCGGTTACACCTGAGTTACTTATGGCTACTTTTCTGCTCCCGTGGCTCATAGTGTGATGTTATATAGCCTGCCTTCCTTGATAAATGGGCTATCTAACAGTGTAAGAATTTTTCAATTCCTGAGATTAGCGTGTTCAGCCAAACAAACAAACTCTTCAGCTTTATATATTTGTATTAGATCAGATATAAAGAAATAAAACAAACAATATTTAAAGATATAAGAATAATTTAATTTAATAAACATTAATTTAATAAATAAACTTATTCACTGTAGCAATAGAACCAAATCGAGATATCGATACACTATGAGTATCGATATCTCGTGGAAGATAACTCATTCTTCCATTCACTAATGAATGGGGAAGAATTTCAATGTTTTTCTAGATTGTCAACTGCACTATAAGCATTCTTGAAATAATCATTTGTACTATCCACATCACTTTTAAAACGACTTTCAATTTCATTTAATGAATCTTCGGCGAGCGGTATTCCATTTTGCCGATTATTATTTAATTTATTATTATTATTTTGTATACTGCTTCTTTGATCCTCGATAAAATTATTTGAGCCACGTCTGAGATCATCATATGAGTTTCTTGTATTTTCTCCGACTTTGTTATAAATATCTTGAACGCCACCGGCCAAATTTCGGTTCATATTTAAATTGTTATCAACATCTAGCGGAGCCATTCGTACGTCAATTAGGCCAGCTCCGTCGGATTCGGGCTCTTTATTCTTATGTTTAGTAACATTGTTACGAAGTGCCTCTAAAGTTTCTCTTAAACTTTGCAATGTCTTACGTATACCACTATTCGAAGACGAGCTGTTTCTAAGAACATATTGCCTCAGTTTCTCAGTAAGTAACGCTGAGTGTCGAGGCGGGCTATATGGTCGAGATTGGTCATTGGTTCCATTTGCGTTATAACCAAATAAGTATCTTTTCACATTAATGAAGCGGTTTTTTAGTCTTTCGTACAGTCTTCCGAGTAAACCTCGACCGTGTTCGTCATTATCAACTATTGCAATAGCGTGTCGGAAATGCTCTCTGACACCAGTCGCTATATTGTGTATTTTAAGTGATACCCTATCGATCAGACCCACGTTTGCCAGACTTGTGTCTGTGGCATTATTGTTCTGACCGCTAGGAGGTTTGTTTTCACCAAAAACCATGTTCTTGCCATATCTCACGACTCCACCAATGTCCTGTCTGATTGTATTTGTTGTATCTTTCACTGCACCAAATAAACCATCGATGAGGCCACATTGTGTGTTTGATATTAAAGTTACTGTCACAAAGATCACCAAATATAGCTTCATTATACAGAATTTAGTAGCCACAGTTCCTTGAATACACTTCAGTTAATGAGTAACTGCTATGCACTGACCCTTTGATATTATAACAAGCGATTAGGCTCATCACGCGTCTGTGCTATCGTCCAACTTGACCTCAGAGGTGACATATTTAAGCGATACACTGTATGTTGCCTGACTTCACTCACTTTAACTGGAATATTAATTGTAAACAGCAAATTTCGTCAAGCTTATCGATTCTTTTGGAGGCAATTTTGCTGACTACTAGTATGTAGTTACGTCAAAATTCTAAAGATTATGGAGCCTACTTAGATGAAGTTATTGTTCGAAGAAAGTGAAATAAAGTACGTTATCTACACGTCTGAATTAAGACTGACCACCGGCTCCGACAGTATTTGTATGCCATCTATTGTGATGATAACAAAATAAACAATATGCGCACTGCACAGCGTAATGTAGTCAGCTAATAAGTTGATCACTATGAGGTAACATGACAACAATTGATTAGTATGTAATCAATGTAATGTTTTAACAAAGTGTGTTATGTGTGAATATATGATTTCATAAATTAGTCGACTGGGAAGTTACCTACTACTACCTAGTATTATTTTACAGGATAAAGACTTGAAGAATAAGAATAATCGTTTGAAAGAGTTTTGAATGTCGTGCGTAACATTAAATGAACCATTTTTTGATAATTATGTTAATCTGGTCCTGATACCCAATCATGAGCATACACCTGAGCAATTTTGCGAATGTAACATAACCGAAAAACAAACGAGCATTCTAGCGAATAGACAGTAGACCAGTGCAGATACGTTCGAAAACGGTAAAAAGGGAAATAAAATTATAGTAGAATGTAACCCATTGGAGGTGGAAGAGAATATAACAAAAATTAAAGGAAAAATAAATTATGGGTGATCTGAGGTCGGAAAGTGGATGGGGTTGCGATTTTAAGGGTAAAAAAGGGGTTTATTTCGATTGCCGGCAAAACTACAAGTCCTACGGAAAAAACGTCAATGGCAAAGTTGTAGGTAATAAAAAGATCTACAACTTTTGTATTTACACTTCATTCACATACACCATACAACAAAACTATGTTCTGCTTATGTTACTAGAGAATGCCGGCAGGTATGCTCGCGTATATTTTTAATATGACCGTTTCTGCCAAATATCATTGGAATTTCGGGCAATACCTTCTCGGTACACCTGCGCATCTAAAGGAACATATAAGTATGCCAAATTTTAGCTTCTCGCACCCCGTAGTTTTGGCTCTGCGTTGTCTGTCAGTCAGTCAGAAGCGCAAGAATTTTATGTATATTGATGATAATTATTAGTAATCAAAGTTCAATGTAGCGATTAATCTTTGTTAAAGGACGTAGCACGGGTTTAACCACTTTACAAGTCAACTAGATTAGCTATGCACACACTGATTGGTGCGCTCCGAATTCTATAAATATTGGTGCCCAATCAAAGTGCAGGACGCTGTTCGAACCGAGGTAAGTCGCAAGATGGCTTAACCCGTGGTAGCCTTCTTGATAATTTGGAATTTGCCCTCATTAGTCAGATAAGTATTCAACGGAATGCGGGCCAGTAAGTAAACAAGTGATTAAATACTAAAACAATGATAATTGTATCTCTGTTCCTCGAAGAGTAGGCATAACATACGGTTTTTCCCTACCGATTTTGTTGCACCTTTCCTGCTCAATTCCTGAAGGTACCTACTTTAAATGACGTTATCAGGTATGTTAAAGATTGTTTTATATCGTCAGATTTAATTTCTGAACGACATTCAGCGTATTTCAGACAACCCAGCGATCTTAAGTATGATTTATGTAGTACATTCATGCCCCTTAAAAGATTTGTGACTTCCTTTTTTTTGTGTGACTGTGTGGCTGGCTCTGTTGTCGGAGTTTTCAGGCCTCCGACGACGTGGTCTAACCTTTCTTGTCTTGAGGAACCGGGACCAACGGCTTTGTATTATTATATTCTCAGACGATCCGTAGAGCTCTGATCTACCTACCTAAATGCCACACGGAGACATTTATCCAAGTAACAACTTGTGCATGCGTTGCTTAACCTTGCCGACCTTTGACGAACTGCAAGCCAAGTATGAGTGCTATGAGACTTTTTTGACAATAAAACACACATAACATAACTTCACGCCTTTTATCCCCGAAGGGGTAGGCAGAGGTGCTTTACACACCCACACTTCGCCAGTTATATTTCGGTCCCAATGTAATAGGGGGCGAGCCTATTGCCATCTACCGGGCACATCATTAAGCGAGCGATAATTAATTTATAATAATAATAATAATATTCTACCACATTTACACAACACCATCTAGTCCCAAACTAAGCAGAGCTTGTACTATGGGTATTAGATAATGGATCAACATACTTATATACATAATGCACACATAACTTCGAAAAGTCAAAGGTGTGTGAACGGGGTACCTGGGGATCGAACCCGAGACCATCGTCGACAGTCCGTTACGTTCACCACTGCGCTATCGCCGCTTTTTCGACACTGAAAGTAGGTAATTCTTAGTAGTCGCGCTATCACTACGGGAACAAATACTCAGTCTATAAAACTTGATCACTCAAAGCTTAAAGTGCTAAGTAAGTATACCTAGCGAGATATATACATAGCGTATGCCTACACTAAGTATTTAAGTCGGTGTCAAGCTAATTCAACTTAAAGCCAGTATAATATATTATTGGATTGGAATGAGAAAGCTATAAACAAATAAAGTGGTCTTTATTTCATTTCCGTCGCGCCCGACCGCCCGACCAAACAGACAGACATCTGAGAAACCGAAGCAAGCAAGATTTACGGACCCCATTGTAATGTACCGTCAGCAAAAACATGTCTACGATAACTTTTGTTAAACTTGTATTCCTATATACAGGTTGTCACAAGACCCATCACCAAGCCGAAGTCTACTCGTTTTGCACATCATGCCAAGTCATACTACGCGAAAATAATACCTGGGAAACAAAATATTTTTTAAGCTAAAAAAAATAGACACTTTTTATTACACGCAATGTATAGCGCGCGCTTGCAGTAAAAATTGGCGGGAGAAATGCATCGTAACTACGCCGGCCGTATCTACCTGCACCGTGCGGCGCGGTCGACCTAAGGGCGGTTTCAGATTAGCGTATTTTTCTGTGTGTGTGTGTACGGTCGTTTCAGCATACGCGCTTGCACTAACGGGCGGACTCGCGTAAACGGGCGTATTTCGGCGTGCTCGCTCGAAACGGTAGTGATATCGTGTCAGTATAGCGCTTATACGAGCTTAGACGCGCGTCAATGCTCGTACGAGTTGCGCGTGTGCCAAAAGGCGCGCCTACATGCGTTTACAAAAACCAGCTTATACGCGCGTATAAAACCTTAGTTTGAAACCGCCCTTACGGCGGCAGTTTATGATCACGTGGTCGCGCGGCCGAGGGGAATGAACTCTCAGCTGATTGCTAGTAGGCATACACAGCGTTTAGGAAACTTTAAAGCCGTTAATTTTAGGGAAATATTGAAAATTTTGTTTATGTTTATTTGGAAGAAAGTTTACATTTATCATTCAAAACACGATTCTGGAAAAATTAGAATAAAAATATCGTGGCTTTGAGCCTCACTATCTCCTGAACCAGTAATTTCCCAGGCATGGTGCCGAAGTAAAAAATGATCGTAATCGTACAATATGGGGTTTCAGTTTTCTTTAAGGGTCTTTTTACATCCTGTATATAAACTTTTATTTGAAGAGAAAGCTATTTATGACAAGTAGGTTACTTATTATACACCTACTCTTTGGATACGTCAAAGAATTTAGACGCAGAGCTCCACCTTCTCGCGTCTGCTTCGAACATTTTCCTGTTGCAAAAGAATCAGGTAAGTATGTACCTCCATGGATGTCCTTTGAAAATATTAGAAATAATCACTATCTAATTCACTGTTGCTGTGTAAGTTTGTAAAATAAGTGTGTTCTAATTAGCTTGATTTACAGCCGGTCCTAATATTTGATCTATCTTTGGATTAGGGTACGTCAAGCTACATTGATGCAATATGTAATATTATCAATTACATTGTTGTACATTGTACAAACAAATCATTATTTTTGATACTACTTCTAGGTAGAGCGACAGTCAAATTGAGTGATCTACCTATAAAAGTTTGTATAAACTTCTTAAATTGCAACTATGATTAATATGTTCAAAGAATCATTCTGGGGAGTTTGTTCTGCTATCGCTACCAGTTAATTTAATCTGAGAGCGCGAGCATCACCCGTTTATCTCGCTGCGCCGCCAGAGAGCGCCATTGTCGATTGCCGAATAATATACATCTTTATTATTTGCGAGCCGGTTTATTTACTTAAGAAAATAAACTTTAAATCTACCAAAGCAACAACTCACGAATAGTTTTAGTTCAAAGTGTTTTGACCGCGACTGCGGACATTAAAGGACTCCGCGGTAGTTATAGATACCTGTAGGGGAAAATTTTCCGATAGTTATCGTGAGCACCCAACTCGAATCATCTGCTCTTTGTATAAAGGTCATCTGGATGACATTCTCAACTACGAAGGTCTCGTGAGCTGACAGACCGACTTTAAAAACCTATCAACTAAAGAAGACTTTAAATAGAGCAGCAATGTTGAAGTGCCGTTGAGTTGAAGTGTGAGTAAGTTGTAGGACTTCATGAAATGCTCACCTAGAACACCATAACCTTTTAACCGTAGGTGTGGTAGAACCGCAGGGTTTTTCCTTCGCCAGCGCAAACTAGAATCGGAGCGAATGACTCGCAACAGTAAGGTAACTGGGTTGTGACTTCTATATGACCACTGATGACTAAATGACTATGACTTATTTTAGTTAGACTTACACACGACCGGCACACATACGACGCGCTGGCGTAGACATATGGCGACAACGACAAGAATAGAAATCGTTACAGTTGCTGTTGTTAAATTACTGTCATACTTTGTATTAAAACATTCAACAGCTCTCCCAGAGCGAATTATTGCTATGTAGACATACATAGGCTGCCTGGTTGGTCTCGCGGCATAAATGTGCGCGCGGGATTGGGAGGTCTCGGATTCGATTCCCGGGTCGGACAAAGTGTTATTGGGATTTTCCGTTAGGAAATTCTTAGTAGCAGCACGGAGTCTGGTAATGTGCCCGGTACGGCAATAGGCTCGCCCCCTATTACGTGGGACCTAAAATTTCGTGGCGAAATGTGGGTGTAATATTACACCTCTGCCTACCCCTTCGGGGATAAAGGCGTGAGGCTATACAAAAAATAAAATAAATAGACATACAGAGTATTTTAAGGCAACAAACAAATACTAAGAGCCGGAACGCATTGTGTTGATGTCACAAATATTTGTCCTATGTGAAGATCAATCGCACAATATTTCACGTGGGGTAAAGGTGGGTGATATTAGGTTTTACCCCATTTCGAAAACATACCTATACCTACAGTATAATTGAGGAGCTTTTTTTTTTCTTTTTTTTTATAGTATAAGGCGGCAAACGAGCAGACGGATCGCCTGATGGTAAGCAATTACCGCCGCCCATGGACACAAGCAACACCAGAGGATTCACAAGTGCGTTGCCACCCCTTGGGGTTGGGAAAAGGGATAGGATAAGGAGTGGGATGAGGGAGAAGGAATAGGAGATAGGGCCTCCGGCACTCTCACTCACCGAACGAAACGCAACAGTTCAGGTACTGTTACTTTACGTCGCTTTTCTATGAGAGGGTAGTACTTCCCCGGTCGAGCCGGCCCATTCATGCTGAAATCAGCAAGGCTCTACTACCTAGAGCTAGAGATAATTAACCAGCTAAGCTAGAGGAAATTCTTAGCTGTCATACCTACGGTTTATCTAATAGACAAACACATTAATATGTGGTATAATTATTGTCATTTCTTCTTGTAGTTGTTTATAGTCGTTCAGCAACTCTTTTTAAGCAATCGATGAAAAAAATCAGATTCACCGCATATTCATCATCAGCTTTTAACAGTCCACTGCTGGACTAGGCCTCTCCTTTGAAAAGAGGAATTGGCCTACTATACAACGCTGGCCAAACGGGTTGGTATAGGGTTTTTATCAAGTTTTCCTTCTCTTACAGTGCTGTTCTCTGCATAATATGCTGCCTCTGTCGACTCTTACGACACCTATGGGATGATATCTAATATCCCTCTGTCGGCTCTGACATTCCGTATTCTTAATCCGTCACCACACGAACAACAACGCATATTCAGGCCCATTGATTTAGTATAAAAGAATATGGGTTTTCTTAAAACTATACGAATTTAACAACAAGTTGCAGGAAACACAATAAAACACAGAACAATTAAATTAAAAACAAAAATTTATTACAAGTTCGTTTTTTGGTAAATGCAAAGAAATTATTTAAATTATTACCGAGATATAAAACAACCAAAATATAAACTATTACAGTTTATGGCTACTAAACGTTTTAGTTCATAATTAACTATAAGTAGAAGCTGTATTCTTAATAGTTACAATGTAAAAATAAATAATTAAAATAATTACAAAATGTAACAATGACTTACGCGTTAATAATGGACGTGGCATCTTTTCACAGAATTGAAAAATATACGTATATAATTATTTTAATTAAATACAATAAAAATAAAAATAAATTCTCTGTTTTTAAGATAATTTTTGTTGTAGGTATATTTTACTTATTAATTTTAATTGTATTATCTAATATTTATTAAGTACATCCATGCTCAATTTTATTATAATGTTACTTATGATAAATAAATAATCATTATAGGCAATGAATTGAATATGATTCATTATTGTTGTGTCTTGCGATTGAGGCTTATCATTAATATAATTAGTAATTAATTATTGTTTTCGTAGTCCAATGATAATTTTGTGTGTATACTTGTATAGTAATTATAATAAATAATATCGTTCTGTGAAAAAATGCCGCTTTGTAAAAATAATATAAACTAAAATATTTACATTAATATAATTAATTAGTAACTGGCAGTTTCAGAAGGCACATACATTTTAGGAATTTCTAAGCATAATTTACGCTATTACGATATGTATCGCTAAGGCACGCTAACAATCATACTACTTATTTTAAAATATATTTTTTATATTTTCATATAAAATAGCTGCAAATAGAGTTTTGTAACCCACCATTTATTTGGTATAAATAATTAATTATTGCAATATTTTTCATATTAATTTATTGCTATTTTCAATACCAAAGTTACCGTTTTGAGATTTTTCCTTAATTTGATACCGAAAGATTCTTCAAAGAGATGTTGCCTCCCAAAATAAAATATTTTTATTTACGTAAAGCGCCCTTATTAGTACCATTATTTGACATTAGCTCTTGATTCGAAATATATATCGGATAAAAATGTGACGACTAGGAGATCAAAATGCTAACTAGATATTTTAGTCACGGTATGAATTAATCATGACTAATTAGATATTTAATTAAAAACAGATCTATCTAATTGATTTTAAAGTTTCGCGTTTCTTCTACATCATACAAGTTTATTTAACGCCAAAATTAACATAACACACAAGTTTACATAATATCATACAATTTTGACCAACTAGCCGAAACATCTTTTAGAATAATGTTATCTACCGAATTTAGTAAATACCTAATAATTAACTTAGATCACATTTCTCAACAATTCACATAAGAGACACACTTTTTACACTTATCACACTTCAAGATTTAATCTTTCATTCATTTATTATAGAAATACATCGCTATTTGTGTTGCTTAGTTATTTTTTTATAATTAAGCAACATAAATCCCGCACATGCTACATACATAACTCTGCCCTACCTTTTGTTTTTTTTTATTATTTTCTAGTATGGCGTCCGAAAATTATTTATCGTGACTAGTTTTAAGATAGTAAATATGTACTTCAAAATGTAAACCTTTCGTCATCTTTGTAAAAAAGATATGAAAAGTTGTTTGCAAAAATTCGTTATATCATGAGGTACTATTGCGTCATACGACATACATGGCGTCCATATTTTTACAAATTTACTGATTTATAAAACTATTATTGTTACTTTTTCATTTTTGTAAAAAGTAATGATTTTTGTAAAATATAATTATTATTATTTGTTTTCGTTTAAGTATTGAATTTTGCAAATTATAATTATTATATTTCCATTGAATTGAAAAAGTAACGATTAGATAGAATAATAGCTTTTTTCATTTTTACAGATAATAAATTAATAACCGCACTTATCTACATATATCCGAGCGTGACGTCTTACTTAGTTGTAGTATTAACCTTTTGAACGCTTCTGTCATGTACAGATAACAATAGTGACAAACCAAAATGTAGCCTACACATAGTGTGCTAGGTTTACTTTGCCTTGCCACATATTGGCGATGCAAATCCGCGCGTCTCTAGCGGCGAAATTTTGAAGTTGTCTAAAAGCGACACTTTTCACAGCTTTCCATACAACTTCGATTCGAGGTTACGGTGAGGTTAAGTATTTCCCTGACGTAAATTGTATTGAGAGCTGTCAAAAGTGTCAAAAGTAGTAGTGATCTGTGAAAGTGTCGTTCTTAGACAACTTCTAAATTTCGCCGCTAGTCGCTAGTTAGAATCGTAGCATCACCAATACATGACTATGGCGGTAAAAAGGTTTAAAACTTGGTTCATTTGTGATGTCAGTAGCGGTCGAGGCTGGTGGAGTCGCGGCTGGTGACGTCACTGGCGGCGTCGGTGCCCGCGCTGTCCGACGAGTCGGACGACGGGTCGGACGAGCGGTCGGTCGCGCCGCCCGTGTCGGACGTCACGCCGAGGGAGGTGCTCGGATATCAAAGGTGTTCGTCACGACCGTTCAGGGGCTGCCGCTCCGCGTGGTCAGAGGGGCGGTTGCGTTTGAAGAATCCGCACTGCGAAATAAATATGTTATATTGTAGAATTAGCTTATACAACCTAGTGGAATTTGGTTATCTTCTCGAGGACTATACCTATTGCTTACAGAAGATACAGAATGTAGATAAAGAATCTTAACAATCTATCAGTCATAACATTCTCGGTCAGGTCCCTTTGGATGAAGGAATCAATACGATGCCACTAGGAATAAATCTGTGACGGACTTAACAAACATACAACAATGGACACGCAGATTCGAAATAACAATTTATGAATCACACAAAGTGTTATGTGAGAATCGAATCCATAGCACTCAGCGTAGCTTCAAGATATAAATCAATTTACAATAATTTCATCTACCCTCCTACCTAGCGTTATCCCAATTTCCACCCGGGGTTCGCTTACTAGTCTAATAAGATTTCGCTGAATATGGCTTTTCAACATATAAGCGACTATCTGTCTGATCTCCACAACTCCCAAGGGATATTGCATGGACTAGACGATATTTTATAGTTTGTCCTAGTGTCAATTTATTCAGAAGTACTTCAGAATATAACGACTGTCAACGATGCCGACAGCCGGGTCCAACCGGCTTTTCCCAATATTCGTGCCACTTACTTTATAAAGCGCGAAAATGAGCAGCAGTAGTAGTAACGCGCCAATGACAGCGGCGAGCACCACCACCCACAGCGGGATGGTGCCGCTGTCTAGAGCCTCCAGCTGCGGCGTCACTATGGTCTTGGCCTCCGCCGTGTGCCACGACGGGTCGGACGGACGGCCCACCATGGGCAGGCTGGACACTCTAGTGGCGGCTAGCGTGGACAGGATCACGGCGCGGTCTTTGGAGATCTGGAAATGGATGAGTACCGTAAGAACTAGTCGGGAAATACTGAAATAGGAATACAGCTATTTTTGCTCATATTCAATTTGAAAACTTTAACCATCGGGGAAGTACCTTCTATTTTAAAAAACTGCAGCGCTGTGGTCTTTATCAGAGTATTTTTGTTATGAGTGTAGCTATGATCTCAGGAGCTATAGCCATGTCCTAAGGCGCTGCCCAAAAAAGAAAGAACGTCAAAACGGGACCAACCAGCACCAAACGGCGGGCTAATCTCGGCGGGATCGCGGTAGAATATGCTTATTCCTGTGACCCTGCGAGTAATAAGACGTTGAGGACAACGCGGTGGTTTTAGAGAGCAGCTTACGGTTTTGACCTTTATGGAACATTCGATTACTCTAACGATCAAGTGGTGGTGTCGAGACGGCTCGCAAAGAGTTGCCACTGCGTCATTCACGCTTTCAGATCAAATAAAGTAATGTTCCTATGTTCCTAACCTCATTGAGCACAGACGCGTTGATCCTAGAACGCAGCGCGAACCAAGCCTCCTCTCCCTTGCGCATCCGACCCGTCGTACATCTCACCACCTCACACTTGTACTTCTCTTCACACGTCTCTAGGATTTTCTTCAGCTGTGGGTCCACCTGTCAAAGAAAATCAGAATATTCATGAGACGTCGAAAATAACCGAAATTAATTTTTGCCTGCTGGAATTGAAAAAGCAAAATGGGCTTCTTTCAATATTTCAGTGGTTAAATTATGCTTTATACGGATACTCAGCAACTAAGTCCGGACTAAAGATTTTCGATTTCTGCCCCAGATTGGAGAAAGCTTTTTAATTCTTAAAGGCCTATTATTTATATCATAGTGCTTAGTAAAGAACATGAGCTTAGTCTTAAGCGTCTTACTAGCTTGTACGTTTACAAAATTCAGCATTCAGGTATAGGCTATCCATTGAGACCCCATAGGTACTCATAGTATTTTGAAGCTCACAGTTATTTTTCGATAATACTTACATCAGCCTGACGTCTTCTCCTTGTCTGCTCGCGACGTTCTGAAGAGCTGTAACTGGTGCCGGAGTGAGAACTGTACGATGTGTGGCCGCCTAAACAAAATAAGGTATGTTGGTTAGTCAGTGTCGGTGACGCCAAGGTGGACGTTGACTACTCAGACCACTACTGCTTCCGACAAAATGGCCTGAGCTGATCGTGTGAGTAATAAGCACAGAAACTGTCGGTACCGTAGGATATCTCATCATCCTGGTTGTGATCTAAGACCTTCGTCTTGAAGACCGGGGTCTGAAGGTAAAACTTATACGTTAGTCAATATTAAACACGATCTACCAAGTAGTGGTCACCCTCACCACCCTCTCATAAGTAATTTTTGAAAACTGAAGATACGGATCCTAAATACTTACATAAGTGTGTATGCTACTCACCCGATTGTGCCGAATATGAGCCACTGCTCTGATGGGATGCTCCGGATTGATAAACTCCTCCACCAGTCTGATAGACTCCACCTCCAGATTGATAGGCACCACCTCCGGATTGGTAAGAACCACCTCCAGCTTGGTAAGATCCACCTCCAGTTTGGTAGGAACCACCTCCAGCTTGGTAGGAACCGCCTCCAGCCTGGTAGCTGCTGCCACTACCACTATGCACAGCTCCTGCACCCGAACTGCCACGACTTCCACTGCCAGTCACATCAGCAACACCATACTTGAACTCATTATTTGGGTTGTACGCTGCGTAGCTTCCAAAACCTTCAAGATTGTCTTCTTCCTCATCGCCGACGACGGTGACCGTGCCAGATCCGTGAAACGTCGAGGAACCAGCCTTGGCTACTTCTGGGTTGACGGTTTCGGTAGTTGCCCAGTTGCCATGGACGAAACCTCGACCCCCATTGCCTTGAGATGAACTAGACCCCGCGGTGTAGGTTGCTGAACCCTGGTTGTATGTGCCGGCACCCTGGTTATACGTTCCTGATCCTTGGTGGTAAATTGCAGAGCCCTGGTGAGTGCCCGAGCCCTGGACATAGCCGCTAGAACCCTGGCTGGCTGACCCCTGGTATTGACTGCTAGAGCCTTGTGAATTTCCCTGCCAAGATCTCTGCGCGCTGCCTTGAGAAGAAGCTTGGTTCACGCCTCCTTGGTTAGCATACCTGGAAAGAATGAGGCATTGATTCATAAGTATCATATGCAAGTGCGAATGGGACAGTCACATGGGTTCTCATATGATCTGTCAGATTTCAGGTCTAATTCCAGATTATGAATTTTGAATTTATAATAAACTAGTCGACGCCAGCGGCTTCGCACGCACATATTTTCGAATTTCCCGTTTTGCCCGATCCCGTGGGAATTTCGGGAAATCCCGTCTTAGTGCACCCTTATGGTGCCCAAGGAACATAAATGCTAAATTTCATCTTCTTACGACCAGTAGTTTCGACTGTAGCGTGTCTGTCAGTCAGTCAGTAACGCAAGGATTTTATATATTAAGAAGATAATACTGTTTTACCATACTTTTTAATGGCAGACCAATAAGACCATTATAATGCTCATCTTGTCATTCTTGTATAATTTCTTCTTTATCTATCACCACAAAACTTTGATTCCTAGACTTACGTTAGGCTACAATAACTATTTACCATCCGGTGATTTATATCTTATTATCACAACTGTAATGTAAAATTACAAATATAATTAAGTATGCAGTTTGAATACTTACACACTGAAAGAGCTTCCAGGCTCTCCTTCGTGTCCAAGATTGTCATACTCGGTGCTTGTCTCAGTCTCTGATATTATATTATGGTTCGCGTCATACACGATAGTCTTATTCTTCACTTTGACCACCTGACCTCCCTGGACATAACCGCCTTGACCATAAGTGGCCCCAGATTGACCTTGTTGGATGGCAGCTGTCAGATTTCTTCTAATAGCTTCTTGCTGTTCGATAGTCAAACCTCCGCCTTGAGAGGTCCAGTTGTAGGAATACGAGCTTTCTATTTGGCCTCCCTGGCCGACATGTTGGCCTCCCTGACCGTATTGCTGGCCACCCTGGCCATATTGATGGCCACTCTGACCGATTTGCTGGGCTCCCTGACCGAATTGCTCTGCTTGACCGTATTGTTGGCTTCCCTGACCGACGAAGTATCCTCCTTGACTGGAAGAAGAATGCATGCCAGATTGGCTAGTGCCGTAATGCGTAGACCCAATGGCTTCTCCTTGTGAGTATTGATGGCTGGAGGATGATGAGCCACCGGTGACTGTGACTCCGGACGATTGGTCCAAGTTAACTGTGGAGTGGAATAAAGTCGAGATTAAACTTAAATTGTTTTTTATTTGTATGAAGTTCTGATAAAGATAAGCATGTTTCAGAATATGGATGCGCTGTAATGTGGCATTCAGGGTTTCATACGAAGATCAGAATTTATGATATAATTCTATGGTCAAAGGGTGGTTTACAATCCAAATAAAATTTCAAAACATTTTTCATGTGAGGTTGGTTTTATTTTTCTTTTTTTTTTGTCTGATTGGTCAGAATATAAAATGTTATTATACTTAATGCTTACCCTGTCCATAATATCCACCGCCACCGCCTGGTTTTTGGGATGCAGTATACAGATCACTGCTCATTATAGCTGAAAATGAAATAGACCCAACTTATCAAAAGAGTTCAATCATTTTGACAACATACGATTTTTTTATCAGATAAATGCTTCAGAGAATTTTACTCAATATCAAAAATGTCATGAATTTGTCAAGCAACTAGTAGTAACAGGTTGAAGTTTCTATTCGGGTTGTCTTTTAATTCGATTACAGACTACCTGGAGTGGCGGCCACGCACCGGACGTCGTAGCAGAGGTAGGCCTCCCGCAAGGTGGACTGACGATCTTGTTGGGATCGTGAGCAGCGGATGGACGTCGATGGTTCAGGATCGGTCCATGTGTAGAGATGCTGATATGTTAAGATATATGTACGTTTATGGTAACTCACCATCCTTCTCCTTGCCGAGCATGAAGGCGTAAGGGTTCTGTACGAACAAGTTGTCAGGGTTGACGTGACGCGCGTCGTTACACACCACGTTGCCGAACCATTGCGGCTGCACCAACATGTACATTAGATTCTCGCCTGTAAAACAACAAGTTAAGGTTTCTTTTACAACGTATAAAAGTGTCTTGAACTGAGGGATATTCCAGCGATATTCCATGACTTAGATCGATAACTCCCCATAACTACTGTCTGTGATTTTAAAAGCAGCCCTCGTGTCCCGAGCCAACTGCATGTCGTGCTCGAGAAGCGAGGCAAGCGACAGTTGACAGTTGACTACGCACGTAACTTTGAAAGATCAGTGCCTGAACCTGATACCCGGAGCATGGCAGTCTGTTGCTATCTCCATAAGGCAATGGCTACCCAGCTTTATCTTTCCCTCTCAGATAGAGCAAAGCTGCGTGGTAAACATAGGTATGCTTAGTGACCAATCGTGGTAGATGCCTCAAGAAAAGCTTCCTCCCAAAAGCGTCTGTTCCTCCAAAGAAAAATGACTTTTTAGTATATATCTTGAACAGGTTCAACCCTGGGAGGGTCTAAGGGCCTATGGAGATCAAAGCCCCCTACAAAAGCATCGGTTTTGTTACAGGTAAATTACTTTTTCTGTTTCGTTAGATAAACACTTCCGCCACCAGGTTCAAGCCACTCCAAATAAGGAAACCGCCTCCCTCAAAATAAAATCCTTGATAAACCACTATGTACAAGTTAGGGCCTAACCTTCGATAGCTCTTAAGTATAGCCCTAAGCTTGCACGTACCTAAACCTAGACTTATCCTAATTTAAGCCTACTGGTTCCTATATCTAGCCTAACCTATCTTATGATATACCAATCCCTATTTTAGATCTAACTCTAACCTAACTCCCTAGTCTACCCTAGCCCTGTTAGGTATAGTGTATAGCGAGGCCGTGTACACTGTGGTCACACAGACTGTCGCGTATACAACCTTAATCCCTAGTTCCCTAGCAGTCCCTGGGATCCCTAGGCCGGGATATCTGTCGCCGGGAGACCTAAGGCGACAGACGGAAAGTGGGTAGGATTAGGGTGTAGTGAAGTGGGTTTTCTCACTGCCGGTCGAGCAGACTCACAAGACCGATCATGGTGACGGCTAAGGGTGTCTTGGCCGCAGTGAGAGGTGAGGGGTAGGGTATGAGTCAAAGCCGGGAGTGAGCTAATGACTGGTTTATTTCTTAAAACTATAATCTTATATACTAAACTTATTCTATGTACACATATACACGTATTTAGTTGTGTGCCGTCGGTGTATTGTGCCGATGCAGCATGTCTGAGCCGACCGCCGTACGTGATAAATTACATGATCTTAAAATATCACGCATCTTCCTCGGTGATAAGTTGGATGTGTGTTGGAATGCCAAGAATGTCATGTTCATGTTTGAACATTCTGGCGTCTCTCCGGGATAGGCTTCAGGAAGGTCATGTCCCGGCGTGAACATTCTAGCGCCTCTCCGGGCCAGGCTCTAGAAAGTTCTTATGTTCAGGCGTGAACACACTATGTTTGTATATAGAAGCATCAAAATGCTTACGTGGGACCTAAAAATTCATGGCGAAATGTGGGTGTAATATTAACACCTCTGTCTACCCCTTCAGGGATACAGGCGTGAGACTAGAAATAAATACATAAAAACTGCATGCAACCATTCGGTGCCTCCTATCTTTGCCGAACCATTAGGACGTGGAACGCAGTACCTGCCCACACGTTCTCTTCTTCCTATGATCCCTGGTCCTTTAAGCGGGGCGTTAAAAAGTTTTCTCCCGGCCATCAAGGTAGGGGCCATCATGCCATTATTATAAATATTTTATTAGTATGACTTCTGCTCCATGTACGCTTAAGATCAGGCGGCATGGAGTCATGTTTAAAAGGCTTCAATAAAAAAAAAAATCTATTACCGTCGAGGGTCTGGTAGGGCCACATGATGTATATCTCCGTCTCCTCGACGGTGAAGGGTCCTTCGTTCTTGATGTTGTACTTGTGTATGACCTGCGGGCCCAACTTCGTATCGTCCTTGAGGTCGCTCGTATCGTATAGAGACGCGTTGTAGTGCAGCTCTGGGGGGTCTGATGTGCTGGAAGGTAATGTAAAGGATATAGGATATATCTTGGGTTGCTGCCAGCGTTTTTGTTGTGCCAATTTAAAATCAGAGGATTTCAAACAATCGTTTAACCTTATTTTATCCCTTTAGAGGTGGAGTAATAAAGAATCATGGTTTAGCCGACGCCTACACGCTACGATATAATAAAAGAGAACCACTGCCCAGATTTCATATTTGTAGCTCAATTAGTTGCGTCTCTTTTGTTCTAATTTTTAATGAAGATAAAGATATTTTTATGTGTTAAAACACGTGTACATAACAAAAACATTGATAAGAGGCTTATATTTTATAGCATTTAATGCTTTTATTTTGCACTGCTGGCTATAAGCCTCTTTATGGCCGCGACTCAGCCTGATTTGGGTTCTTCGTGTACAACAGCTGTCATCTTTTAGCTTTTTAAATAAGAAATCCAAAATCAAATCTTGAATTGCCAAATCCTTACCCAATAATAGAGAGTTGAGCTTTGATGACGACTCCGATGCTCATGTGCAGCGTGTTGTCGTACGTGGTGAACTGTTCAGGGTTGGTGGAGTTGGCCTCCATGTCGAAGCTCAGCCCTGTCACGCGCGCGTCCACTTCTAAGATCACGCGGAACTGCAGCTGCAAGGGAATCGGAATGGTAAGGAATATGCTTAGAATCAAGCCCGTGTTGTTCTGCAAGGCCAACGTTACTCTACAATATCTTATGCCTAAAAAAGCGTTATAGTAATGTTACGCGAGGATGGGAACGAACTAGACTATGTAGAGCTATCCCGTGCTATAGTAACAATACAGCATTGCCAGTAAATGGTGATATGCCTGATGATTTTGATCACCATAAATTTATAAGAAATGGTAAACTGCTAAGTAAATTTACCTTTTGTCCACTGGCCATAGGGTTTCCAAGATCACACTTGAGCGTACTATTGCCATCAGCCTGAGTGCTGCTGATGGAGCAATATATCGGGGTATCCGAGTTGTCCTTGTCAAGTCGTTCCATCTTAGAATAAGTGACGCCTGCAGGGATACGCAGGTAGTACGCGGCCTCGAAAGCGTCTTCTAAAGAGTTCTCCACTCTCACGTCAATGTTGATGTTTTCACCGGAGCCCAGGACGTAGTTAATTGTTGGTCTGTGAATTGGAGAAGATTTAAGATGATATTCATACCATAAAACATTTACATACATTCAAAATTCAGGAAGATTTTATCTTAAAGTTGGGTTGGGTAGACTTAACATAAGCGTAATCCAACCCAATTTGCATTAATCCAAAAATGCCTTTACCTCGCAGAAGAACAGAACGAAATAAAATCAACTTATCAACTTAGAAAGATAGCATACCCTTGTGTTTACAGTGAGTATACTTAGCTCCTAGCAAGCCACCAAGGCTTATGGGCAAGAGTCAAAACTAGTAGATATTTTTGATGATGAGTCAGCGACGTACAATAAGCAAGATTTTTTACAAGAATCTTCAGATAATGGAGAGCGATTTCAACCAAGTGGGCATTATTTTCATCCAACCTTAACTCTTTCAAACGAATTCCAATTTACTATGGCAGTTAATCAGAGATATAGTACTTACGTAGTAGCAGCGACTTTCAGATCAGGAATGCACACGTTGTCAGGGCCGCAGTTCTTCTGGATGTTGAGCGAGTCGGCGTGGACGATGCTTCGCGTCTGGTCCAACACCGGCGGTACTGTGCTGCCGCCGCTGCCAGCCGTCACCAGGTCGTATGACATCTTTACCTCGATAGGAGTCAGCTTGTCACGGATCTCGTCCTAGAACAATTATAGAATATGGTAAGGCTAAAGGAGATGTGATTTCGAGTTGTTGACCCAGGCTGATTGCAGTATGAGTAGGCTGACGCGACTAGGTAAGTAGGGCAAAAAGATCGAAGTAAACTAGCAGCGATTCTACTTGTGCATTTCATTCGAAGAGGGTTAAAGCGTTGGAAGTCTAAGGGTCCCCACTCATCCAATCTTCTTTTTGTCTTTTTTTCAATCTTCTGCATTGCTGTATAGTACGAAAAATATAATAGATAAGAATTCATTTATTTGCTAGGGAAAGGGAAGGCGACTTTAAACCTTTCTCGTTCTATACGCAGAAAGAAAAGGAAAGGTGGTATGCGAAAATATAATAAGAAGAACTTGGTCTGGCCTCCCAGCAAATCTGGCTCCCAAATAAATGAAAATAATTTGACTTACATCTAAGTACACGTAGATGTTCTTGCACTCCTGCTTGCCCTGGGTGAGCAGCATCTGCGACTTGTACGTGGTCTCCCTGCTCTCGACGAGGAACAGGCGCTTCGTTGTTTTCAGCCTCGAGTCCAGGTCTAGCGTTACTTCGAATTCTGGAATGTTTTTACAACCATTAGCATGCTTCTTTTACTTTTTTATATTATTGATTTTACTACTTAGTTTTGACTGCCTCGTTGGTCGCGTGGCATAAATGTGCGCGTGGGATTGGGAGGTCTCGAGTTCGATCCCCGGGTCAGGCAAAGTGTTATTGGGTTTTTCCATTAGGAAATTCTCAGTAGCAGCACGGAGTCCGGTAATGTGCCCGGTACAGCAATAGGCTCATCCACTATTACGTGGACGTCGGACTAAAATAAATCTGGCGAAAAGTGGGTGTAGCAATATACATACCTCTGCCTACCTCTTCGGGGATATAGGCGTGAGACTATGTATGTATGTACGATTTTTACAATAACGGTACTTTTATTTTCAAATTATTTTAGGACATCACTTTATCATACATGGCTATGCTACTCTTAGTTACGTATAGAGGTAAAAATAAATCAAAGTTACTTTACGTCAGCTATTCTATAAAACCGGCTTATTGGGAAAATTTACTATTGGGACTTCTCGATAGAACTGATCAACAAAACCCAGTTATAATTTATCTGACTCAAGAGTGGAGAGGTCTCACGTTCCTCAGTAACTACTAGCGTATATAATTTATATCATGGGATCAAATATGCTTCCTATTCCGAATGTAGAAACACGAGTGCCATCTAATCACAACATTAACAGTCCTTGTGGTGTCACTATAACAACTAACACAGAATCACTCGTAATATTAAGCCAAATTCTATGTATAATGTCATCACTTCATCAGCATTATCATCAACTGTTTTTAAGACATGCATCTGATACTGGAAATGTTAAATCTTTATCGTTTAAAGTAAATAAACGATAAATAAAATCGAAATAGAAGAAAAGTAGGTGAAAATAGACGTTGAAGTCCTTGGTCATCAAAGAAAACGTTACAGAAGTAGTTTATATACTTAGCTATTAAACAATATGCCTAAGGAACCCCAGACCCGAAACGACATCTGAAATTAATTAGTGCAAACCTATATTTTAGCAATAATTTTTCTTTATCAATCAGTTGTGTAAAGAATATTTAAAAAATGTATGGTTTGTGATTTTGACAATAATTCTACATAGAATTTGACTCATCAATTAATCATATTTACATTTTATAATATCACTATCACTGCCATTTATGGCAAGCGCTTGAATAGTGACATTATAATAATTATTGTCGTGGTACCACCGATTAGCACTACCGACCACTCACCGAAATAGCAGATATATCCCTCCGCTTGGAAACAAACAACACATTATTTGGATTCTAAATAAATACATACAAACATAAAATACATTCCATTATGCTATATCCAAATATATTAGTTATCGCTGAGTTTTAAACGTCATTTAACTATACAATTTTGGCACATCTGAAATGGCTATTTCATTAGGGATGAGAAAATTTAAAGAAAGTACATAATTATGTATTAATTCTATATACATAAATACCTTTCTCATAACGAGAAAGGGCCCATGACCAGTACTAGGCCGGTTTATAAGCGGGGTCGATATTATAATTGTTATTATATTTTATATAGAAACTGTATTAATTATAAATTTAGATGAAGATAATTTATAAGCATAAGTAGTAAATTATAAGATGAAACTTACTGATTTGCTGGTCAACGTTGATGCCTCCGTAGGTGAGACAGAACATGAGTTCAGCACACACCACCTTGGTGCCGTTGGCGAGCTCGCATTTCTTGTCTGTGAGGGATATGAGTTTGCTGTCACCCTGGAATTTGACGTCAGCTGACACTTTCACCACGGGACGAGACCTGGAAAAAGCCACAAACATTATTAAAAAATAGTAGAAAAACAGAATTATCGAAGTCCTTCGAGCATATTTTCCGAATAATTTGCTTATAAAAAACATTAAATATTGAATTATGAAAGTTAGCCTTTGTCAATTTGTCGAACCCATTTTAAACGTACAAACAAAAAAAGTTAATGGTAAAAAATTACTTACTTCAAAAACACAACACTGTCTGATTTATAAGCTCCAACAGCGAGATCGGTGTAGTTATTATTATCCAGGTCAACTCCTCCGGATAATGAGAAACCAAAGGTGCTCAAAGTTGGTGAAATTTCTTCAGCAGTGATGGCCTGGGAATACTTCTCATGGATGCCGAACTCGCTACCGTGGTAGATGAAGACCACACCGCGACCGTTCTCACCGCCGTATGGGGCTCCAACGGCGATATCTAGAAATTGAAATGTTATTGTTATAGATTTTGAAAGAAGGGATTGAATAAACTTGGCTTAGAAACTTGTACTGTAGGTTACGAAATCTCCTTTAATACAAATGACAAGTTAATCTTGAGCAAGTCAAAGTTCGCTGCATTGTAGGCTAAGATTATAGGTGACTTATATAAATTGTTAGAAAAATGTTGTAAAAGATATTAAACATTTACCTCCAAATCCATCGTAGTTGATGTCTCCAAGAGATGTTACTGCTAATCCGAATCTACCTCGAGACACTTCACCGGTCCTAGCGTGGCTCCTTGTGAACGACTGAAAATCATACATCAGATTTTTATATAAAGTAAAGTAAACATTGAGATCAGTACGTATGATATTCTTTAGAGATATGGTTTAGCACATTTCTTCTATTATGTATATTGTTTAAACGAAGAAACATTACAAAGTGTAGTTAGTGTAGGTAATTTGGCTAGTACAGCTTGAGGTCAAGTTACGCTTTCAGCAAACGGAACAATAAACCTATAAAACTAACCATACAAAGAAGAAATTTTGATTTCTGAGGTCATTGTCAGAAACCTTATCATCAAACAGAAAGTTATACAGTAAAGTCATTTTGCTTACCCTTTCTTTATCTTGATAGATGACGTAAATCCGTCCATGCTCAAATCCGTCAGTTTTGGTCTTAGTGAACATAGGTGCACCCACGATTATATCATCGTAACCATCACCATCGATGTCACCAGAAGCAAGACTGTAGCCGAAGTAAGCGCCGATTTGAGAGCCGCTGATGTTTTTGATGTTTTCTAACTCCCATGTGTAAAGAACCACCTAAAATATGAAGAATATTTGAATTAAACTATACAAGAAAATATAGACAAAGAAAGTAAGGCAAAATCTAAGATACGTTCGTTAACATTTGAGAACAAAATGTTAATTTTTATTGTTTATAACTTTTGAAGACTGCGTACCAATCCTTTCAATCCAGCACCTCTCGGTACTCCAACAGCGACACTTTGGATACCTTGACCAGCGAAATCACCCACGGTTATAGAATAACCCATGTAGCTATCGTCGTATGTAAAGTTAGCTTCACGTGTTGCGATCAGAGCTGGTTTACTTCCCATCGTTTGCGTCATCAGCTGACCTATAATGGAGTAAGAATTCATTAATATTTACACATAAATTTTTACACAACCATTTGGACGATTTCAGTTAAGTTGTGAGGCATAATATGACAATTAACAACAACACAAATATTTACAAATTCATTATATTGGTTGATTAATATCGAAACTATTACAGTTAGCAGGTATATTAAAGGATAATTCAAAATCGTCCAAACGCGACAAACATGTGTAATACAACGAAACATCGCAAAACAGCATTCATTTGTGTAGAAAATGTTCCATGATCTGTCAATAGATGATGTTCAAGCGATCCAGCAGCCAAGAGGAGGCACTTCATGTGATGATGGCTTAATTTTTTCATTCACCTGTATTTTATAACAGGAGTTCACATTTCAGATTAGATTATAAGCATGTATGACCAAAACGTGTAATCACACCGTGTCAAGCGTGTAGATTTAGAGATATTTCATCATGTTATATATCACCAAATCCTTGTTACAGCGGCCGCATTAATGTACATAATGGTAAAATTAATTTCGGTAATACATCTGATGGAATACAGTCATCTTCATTCCAAATTAATCAGAATACAATTCTGAATTATACAAACAAGAAACAAGGTCATCATTTCTTGTTATAAATGTATTATAGACTTGACTGTTTTCCATCAGTTTTGAAGCCAATGGATTTTTAATAATATAGTTCAATATTTTATTTGTTTAGTTTCAAAGCATGGGCATTTTTGAGGTTACAATAATTAATCCACCTAAACAACCGGATCCTTATAAACTACATCCAGGGGTAAAGTCATTCCTATTTACACGGTATTTAAATGTCGTGACATATGTAAACAAGATCTTATGTATTTTTTCTTATTATTATCATGCTTTTGTAATGCATAAGCCAATCCTTCAGTGTGTTCAAATTGCTTTGATTTATGTTGAAAGGAAATGTGTAGCATTACACAATGACTTTATAACATGATATCATCCAAGTAGAAAAATGTTAGCACAAAGATATTATGAAATATATGGATAAAGTCTATGGTCTAATATCTCGTGCAGTATACTAAAGTCCTAATCTACAGTAAATATATTAATGGATTTTCAAATAACATTTGGAGTATGAGATAGGTATTTGGTAAAAACCCGTAGGGTAACCTTACCACCATGATTGGGAAAGCTAATGATTTTGCCTCTATTGATAACAGTTATTCTTAAATTAATGTACTCTGCATTCGTGAATAAACCTGTCATAAATAGAGACGAATTATTTATTGTTTTAAATACATTTTTTGTGTTCAAGTATAGAATGAACAGCTAAACAAGAGAACTTTCTACACATTTATAATTAATAAAATCATGAAGTCTAGTCTCACCTACAATTGCAATTAAGTTATT
Organism: Euclidia mi; assembly: GCA_944739405.2. Taxonomy (NCBI): domain Eukaryota; kingdom Metazoa; phylum Arthropoda; class Insecta; order Lepidoptera; family Erebidae; genus Euclidia; species Euclidia mi. The sequence goes on from OX123198.2 coordinate 59,287,195, forward strand.
ATAGCCGATAGTGTTTATTTAACAAAAGCAACGATTATGTAAGTTGGGTCCGAGTTCGGTTACACCTATAGTTTAATTTTGAAGCAGTAAATAATCTGTTAGCAAATTTTTTGACGACATTAATGTTAAAAAGTTAAAAAGCATACTTATACTCGAACAACAAAAATGATTTTAAAACAAATTAACCATGTTTCAAGGCGTTGATATAGGATTAGGCGATTTTAAGCCTCTCTATGTTATTTCTGTTAAGAGTTAAGATGTCAATCTGGCGATACGTCATTTCAAGTTTACCTTCATCCGGTATTTTCTGCGTATAGTAGAAGAACGACTCTTTCGGATCTATCGATAACGTTCGCCCTGTGGATAATTCGAGTGTCAGTTATCGTTTTAGATCTCCCTCAGGAAAATTTTACAAGACCTGAACATGGCTTCCATATTCTTGAAAAGGCTCCACCCGCACTAGGAATTAATCCTTGCATCGCGGGGAATTTTACAAACATTCAAGCAATGGTCACCGGATTTCACCTAAGTAGATCTCTCTGTCTGTGTGTAAAACGTTTATATTTAACTTTATAGGTACCCTAATCGTCTTCGATAAATCAAGCGTACACTTTTCTGATAGTATGAGTTTAATATACGTTTGAATTCGTAACGAAATCTTCTATATTATTGTTTCACAATTGTAAAATAAAATAATAAAGTTAATTAAAATCACACTACGATGATCTTTGCATTTGTTTCTAGTCAGCCACCATGCGCAGTTCTCTACGCAGCTAATTTTCTATATGGGTATCAACAAAATCGTATGCACTCTACATTAGGTGGTAAGCAGTCGTTTTATTAATTACGTTATGTTACCTTGCCAGTAGAAGCTGCCAGGAGCACCCATGAATAATCTTTGTCCATCCTGTAAATAAAAGAAATAAGTTAAACAAAAACGTATATGTGTGCTAATTAATGCCTTCGATATATTTGGGCCAAGTCATGGCACCAATTAGACGAATTTCGTATCAATGCGAATAAAGAACAAGCAGGCAATGTCAACATTTATGACGAATCCAAAAAAATATCGTTTTCGACTACTTAAATCTTAATAAATTTACAACATGCAATTAATACGTACTTTTTAAGTAGTTTTGATCATGTTATGTATAAAATCTCGTAGTATATTCAGTTCATTAAAATTCATGCAGTCGTAAAATTCTACATCAGACAAATCGTAATCCAATTGGACTTTTCAATACTTCTAAAATAATACAACCTCTAACGCCATGTCACGCTTCACTCTTTTATTTTATACGAGTACTGCTCGCGTTTTACGATTGGGTCTCCTAACATTTTATGTGGGTACTTATGGTAATGCACCAGCCGTCCCTGTATCACTGTCCGGCCCATTCGTGTCCTTACTTCAACCTAATTGCGCGGAGGATAGATAAAGCGTATCGGTTTATAAGTGTATGATGTCATTTCACTCTGTTTTACTGACCTACGGACGAAGTGTTCAATATGGAAGTTGAGGCGGTTCTTGTTTCCATAATGTTTTAATAGAAATAAGATTATTTTAAGCTTTGTATATGACGATTATGACGATGTATACAATATTATGGAAGTACTAATTCATCTACTAATAAAGTTGTTTGTTGAATACTTTATATGTATTATACCGTTTGTTTTAACTAGTACGGTTTACCATAGTTAGTATTCTAAAATAATGATGAAACATTAAAATAAGAAATCCAACTTTTCAGCACGGGTCACACCAGTCGGCTTGAGATTGGCTTGAGATGACACCTTTAACCTCTTAAATGCCGTAATACCAGACACAATAGAAAACCTATTACGTCCCGCACTGATTAGTGCATCGGCAGTTGACGAGTTAAGTAACATGATATTTGACATGACGTCAAAAATATTTTTACATAATTCGTAATGTAAATAGTTAATAAATTATACTGAAAAAGTAAGATAAAAAATACTACCCGTTTTTACGAGTGCTGTTTAGTGATTTGTTTCAGGATATGATCCAACTGGGGACAAAATATTGGTGTGGTTAAAATAAATTAGCGAACATCATGAAATTCTAAAACATCTTTATCACGTTATAGAATATTATTAACCAGAGTTTATTCGATAAAGTGAAATCCTCTGGGCGTAAAGTATCGTTTTGGCATGCGTTCGCAGTATTTGCTAGCTGCTGGTGCTGTGGCTCATGAAACATACATTTTAAGAATTAATAAAAATGCCACTAATTAAAAAGAATAGTAAGCAAAGCATTTCTAAATTTATTTTCTGGAACGTTTGTTTGTTCTAGCAATTTCACGTACCAATATCAAACTACTGTATCTTTTCGTTACCGCTTGTAACTTTGAACTAAACACCATGACAAAAAACAGACATCACAAATCCATGCGTGTGAACAAGTGTGTGAGATAAGACTCGATGACTCAAGTTACCCACTTGAACAGAAAAACTATTTGTAACAAAAAATGTGTAAACACGTTACTGCTTGTAGTGTCATCTGTCTTACGAATGGTAGGCGAGATTATTTGCGACAAGACACATAATTTATTTAATATTTGGATATCAATTATCCTGGCTAAGAAAAGGTCTTGATTATTTTCTATCAGATATTTACAGTTAGATAGGCATTAGGAGACTGAATGACACCCTGTGGCACACCCTTTATTACACATCTAAGATACGAATAGGAATTCCATCAAATTCATCAAAATTATGACACTTCTACAGACTTTTAAACAGGTATTAGTACGTTCACTGTTTGAAAATATACACTAATGAATTGAGAATGTGATTACTTGAAAGTTTTATCAAAAGCGTTACATAATTCTCTTTTAAACAGCCCTGTCTTCAGCTAAGACACAAAAGTCCTACGCTAGCAATTGTTAAATGCAGCAGCACGGTTTGCGGGCAGACAGGTGTGATTGTGTATTTATTTTTCACTGTTTTTTTATTTGTTTGCCTTCTAAAATTATACTAGTTTCTCATAATTTTAATAACATACTAATGTTTATGAACAAGACAGCGACGGAGCGCATGCTTGTACTTGTTCGCCATTATGGTAACTTTAAGTCAAACCGTAAAACCTTTCGATTACCAAGTACTCAATTTAAATAATAACTTGATAGTAAATATAACGCACATATACAGCAATAGCTATAAGTAAGCTGATAAAATCGCAATTTAATTTCCATAGGACTGCTTTAGGAAACTTAAACTGCCGCACTGCAAAACCGCATGTAAATTTACATTCAAAAATATGTTTTAAACATAAGTCTGTGTCCATAAACGTAAAGAAATCTGTCATGGCGGTGAAAAAATAAAATAAATAATAAAATAGTAATTCATAACCCGAAAATGGAGTTGGTAGCCCTAAAAACGAGATAAAAGCCTAGTCGGTTTAGCATTGAATCAGCGTACACGGCCAATGAATAAGTATGCGCGTGCGCTCTGTGCCTTATACGTCTCGACGGCGCATGCGCGGCGAGTGCACCAGCGCGCGCGTTCACGTGGGCCCCGCGTCACTACCATGTTACTTTGTTCATCACATATGGTACCTATACGAGTTCGTTTAGGTAAAAAGTTTTCATTTATTAGGTACCTACTGTATAATTATCCGTGTAGTGACGGATTAAGAATACGAAATGTCACCACCCTATATCATCCCATGGGTGTCGTAAAAGCCGACAGAGGGAGTATATTATGCAGAGAACAGCACTGTAAGAGAAGGAAAACTTGATAGAAACCCTATACCAACCCGTTTGGCCAGCGTGGTATAGTAGGCCAATTCCTCCTTTCAAAGGAGAGGCCTAGTCCAGCAGTGGACTGGTAAAGGCTGATGATGGTGACTGTATAATTGAGTCGCTAAGTATATTTTTAATAATGCTAGCCTTTAATAATAAAAGCGAAATCCCGAGAAATTATACGGCAATGCATTTCAAATTTTTTGTAGTAGTTATTACAGGATTTTTTTACCGTTTTCTCATTTAGCTCCTCTTTATCAAGATCAAACTTGATGTGACAAGTACTTACTTCAAATATTTCTAAGTATAATACCATACGATAACGACACTAGTTTTACGTTCCCACACAACTGCAATAACTGTAGGCAAGTCGTTTCATTAAGTCTGGGAATAAATATCATAAAAAATTGTCCTTTCTCATTCACGCAAACATAGTTACGAACCTTAGTCCTAGTCGAGCGATAAAGATAAAGAGCGATTTAAATAAGCTGCATAGCTAGTTAAAATATATTTAATTACCTTTTCCTTTATACGCAAGCAGTAAAGGAAAATTATTGAAATTTAAGCTGTAGAGTCCTTTAATCTTCTATAATTTCTAATTTGTTCGCTCATAGTCTAGACATATGAAAGCCTATTTTAAATTTACAACATTAATACTAATGGGTACTATTCTCCCGGTCTCAAAGAACGACCGCGCTCTAAAGGGTTAAAGAAAACTATAAAACCCGTATCGTTGTAAATAATTGAATATTCAATTAAAATGTGCATAAATATTTGAAGCGTTTAAAATCCCATGAATTTTGCATTCACAACCTTCATTTGCAGTCGCTTGAATAATTCAAATAATATTCAACCCTGTTTTATGAACTATAAAGTTTATTCTTCAGTGTCATTGGCGGTATGAAGAAAGTAATTAATAATGTTATGCCTGCATTATTAAAAGTTATGTTCAGTTTAGAGCTCACGAACTTATAGGTAAAGGTATCAATGTTTTCGTTTACGTTAAAAGCTGTAGGTAAGTATCTGTTTTTATGATATAGTTTTAAACTTTCTTATACAATTTTAATGTGTATTGCCAAGCCAAAGTATAGAATAAGCAATCGCCCCAGCCACAGAAACGCGTATGTCGCGCGATGTCTATTTCTAAAAGCAGGTATTCTTCTTTAGTACCGTCCAGAGCTAAATTTAAGATGAAATATCCAGTCACAGTGTATCTAATTTAATTTTAACTTTTACAGTCATACTCGTAAGCCAATGCAATTTTTTAATATACATTTTTATCTTCAATATAATTAACAAATACAAGCAAAATTCTACCAGTACATTGTGTATAAGGTACACCCAAGTAAAGTACACCATAATCTCAGACTAACGCATCTGCGACCAATGCCTCATTAAACGAACACTACTAATAATATTATCATAGGTAACAAAGAAAACATCACCGAGACGTTTTTGTTTGACATTTTTGTTTTTCTAACTCAAATCGCCGTGTATTTTATGTTTAAAAATTAATTTTGTGTAAGGAAAGCCAGTGGTACGGTCAAGTCAAGTGGCGGAGAGCCGTAGTATACAAGCAACACAACCGACATCTGTGGGAAACGTATGACAAATATTCAGAAGCAGATTTATTCAGTTTTAGAATATAATGTATAGATATATGTTGTGAAGATGTGAACAACAGTTTAATTTCAAGGGAAAAATATTTGAACCTCAAGACCTTGAAGGTATTGCCCCCTGTATTTGGCAAGACAATATTACTTTTGAAACAGCCGTTATATGAACGCGATGGAATAGATTCCAAAGTCAAACCGATACAAAGTAAGGCACTACATAAAACGATGATAGACAGGCACTCAAACTAAGTTCCTCGTCAATTTAATAGAAACAGCTGCCATGCCCTAAAAGCAAGTCAATAAAAGTGACTTCACCGACTACCGTCAACGATTTCGCAAAAGTGCGGTGGGACGCATCGCTTTTCCCGCGCATAGCAGCGCCATTGTCTGCAAATGGCCGCCGCTTATGGACGCGTTCCGAAACCATGTTTGTAAGCTTACAGGAATGTTTGACGTGGTTGCGTCCACATATCGTGCTAGGTTTGGCAAGAGGAAACATTTCTGAAAAATTACTGCCAGTATTCCTGCAGCATTTTTTGTATCGATGGAGGAAAAATATTTGGTTGGTTTACATATTGGGGTAAGCATGTCTTTATTGGCAAAAAACAACAGATATTGCAAAATACATGTCCATAGAGACAAGCTTCTCATACCAAAAATATACCTGTTCAGAATATTACATTAAATCTGAACCAACTAATAAACAGGGACGAGTTTCTCAAATAGATCCATAAACGTAACTAAATCTTGCACGATCTAAAGAGCTGCTTAGTTAAAAATTCTCAAAGAAGCCTACACAAAATTGCAAAACCAAGCGACTGTTTGAATCTCAAGCGACTGCGCATTAGAATTCAACACCCTGTAGCAATGAATAGTAATGAGCCAGGTTCGCACCTAGTGCTACGAGGCGACAACAAATTTATTGGGCTATAGATGGACACCTCAATAAAATTGATGCAGTCGTGAAGCTAGTTAGGGCTACGCCGAGAGATTTAGAAGTGTTTGAGAAATTGTGACATTTTGATGGTGCACTTCGATCTTTATATAGTATTTACATAACAGTATTTTATATAGTGTATAAGCAAAAGCTTTTGAGCAACAGAGATAATGTAGAGTGAGAAAATTTGAACCTGATCAATGTCGTAAAAATTGCCTCTTTCTATACAAATACGCGTTTTAAATGAGTATTATTTCTCAGGTATTCATGGATGTTTTGAAATATTCTTTTGATAACATCTTTAGCTGTTTTGTAATATTTTTGCAATAGTAACATTCTCAGACTCAAAAGGCCTCTAGCTTATGATGGTACTGATAAAACCACGTAAGAAATCTTCAAGGATATTAGCTAAATATTTTAAGTCTACACGTAATATATAAATATTATGACTAGCGGTACCCGGCTGGCTTCAAACATATTTACGTAATTAACTATTCTAATTTTAAGTATTTCTGTGCAAGTCTAGCCACTGTACCGTCCACTTTATTAGTCATTCCATTTTTTGTAACCGTACTTTATTTTTTACTTATTCTGTCGGTAGGTTACCAATTCTTATTATTTTTTTTTAGTTTTAACTTTTTCGGCTGAGTTTTTATCATGTATTTCAGCTTGTAGTGTAAATTTATATTAATTTTGTCGCTTTTTATAAAATAATTTGCCTGTCCATTTTGTAATGTTAAATTAAAAATAATAGCTGGTGGACACTGTTTTTTCACGAATTAGGTATAAAAGCAGAAAGGAGGAATAAAAAGTAGTATCCATTTTCTTTGTTTGCATTTTCTTGGCCTTACCTATCTATTTATTCTTTAGATATATCCATACGTTACTGTTTCACATTTGTCCACATCGTATAAGTAGAACACGTTATTCATCCAATACATTGAGATCAGCAGCAGTTAGAGTAACTATAGCGACATTAGTGCTGTTTAGCAAAAACCTCACGTTTTCTTCCACGCCAAGATGCGTGGATGCCGCAAGAGTGTTACATTGTAAGTTCCTAGAACAAATGAAATCTTGTTGTTTTGATGGAGACAATGATAAAATAGTTATAAGGCTATCGTGTTCGTGACAAAAATGGTGTAAACTTAGTACGTTATGACGTTTTAATGCGATTAAAATTGCAGAGTGCCATGTATACTCGCAAAAGTCGGTATAATGTTCCCAGGGTCAGTCTGGTTCTCCTAAAGAAAAATGTATAATGCACATTTATGTGTAAATGTGAATGGATAGCAGCAAGTTCTTTGTAATTATCTCAGAAACCTGGTTCTTGTATTTAATTTATTTTACTTAAATTAGTAATAGAAGCTTTTAATTTTATGCACTCCATATAGATATACAGCTTGTTGACCAAATACCCCATATATTTTGCATTCAGCTGTTATGCATGAATTCGTTATTAATTGATCTGCTGAGCCATATTAGATTCATATCTATAGCGTATTTTTCTGCTGATTTTAGAACTTTGATTCAATATCTAAGTTCTAAAATCAGAAGAAATAGGTACGTTCTATAAACTATCTCATACATTTTGTCACTAGCACGTGATCCCCATACCGAATGGGTTTTTATCTTCCCGCCAACGCCAAAAAAAAGTTACGTTATGACTCGATGGCGATATACATCACACTTTTTTTAAAGTGTGAAGCCAACGCTTCGGGTAGCCATACCTTGTCATGTTTATTGTTATTCTCTAGATAATGGTTATTAATTGTCTGTTTGCTTACGTCTCGAATTTAAATCGATTGCTTTTGAAGATTACGGGCTCAGTTTGATTTAAAATCTAATACATTTTTACGTGATATTATTTCTTCAATTTCTATCTTATCGTTGATGATATAGGGTTGTGCTGTTAGTTTATAATTTTATGGAAAATCTTTAATTTATTTAAAATTATCGGTACAGTACGAACTACCGTATAAATTACTATTCCGTTTTTTAATCAATTTAAGTTCTTAGAACAAGGCAAGTGCTGCTGTAGGTACCTCCATTAGTCTTTATCTTTTTTATTTTAATAATTATATTCGTTTAAGTTTATTAATTATCCCTTTGGGTTGCGAAGGTCAGATAGGCAGTCGCTCAGTGGAAAAGCTAATATTCAGTCAAATCCGATTAGAGTAGTAAGCAGACCCCGGGTTGAAACTGGGATAACGCTAGGAGAAACAAGAAGAATTATATTCGTTTAAGATAATCTGTTCACCACTTAGCACTTTAATATTAGAATGAAAAATATGTTATAGTACAGTGTAAAACTCAGTGATAAGTAACAGTTTATTTATATTGAAACATTTTACCGAATTTTTAGGCGCCATGCCGTCAGTTGTTGTTACGCTGTATTTTATTGCCAAATACGCCAACGGTTTTCCAATATCAAATTCTCAATACGAGTATAATAGCATATCCTACAATCGTTGATACTACAATGTAGCAATACTAAAGTACAAATCAGGTTTATAGTTTTATCACTGCCGCTAATCTCAGTGTCGTTGCTATTATACAATTTTATAAACATTATTTCTGAGACAGTAACAAATAAAGTCTTGCTGCCATACTAGGCGAAAGGGATTGTCCTGTCAGAATTTAGCGGTAAATCTCAATTGTATCCCAAATACAGAGACATAATAAAACGGCAATAAAATTCGCTCACTATTCTCAAAATAGAAATGTTGCTTGTTTTATTTTTTGCGGGAAACAATAAAAGTTAAATAATTCATAAGGCGGGAGTCTGCGGTGCGGCCGAATGCGGCTCACGTGCGACTCAGCTCCCTGATGTGATCACGATGATAATTCCTCTATGGGCAAAAATAATTCTATTCCCACGATCGTAAAATCACGATGCTTTACATGAAACTTGGTGGAATTTGTCTTTTTATACAAAAAATAAAGAATTGGATGGATTCGTGTCGTGTGTTCGAAATGTAAGTGCAACTGTTTTGAATAAATATGTAAGTGTAGATACAATGTATCAATGGAGAGCTTCAAGTCAAACTAAGACAGTCGAACTAGAAGAGCTACTTTGGACAACACACATCTGCACTTGACTAAAGCTCCTGATACTCACAAGTTCAGCCTTAGCTTGTTTATCAGTTTGTATATTAGGTATTGTAAACCTAACGAACTTTTAACTTATTATTACGTCTTCTAAATAATATTTTTGAGCCGATAAAAAAACTAAGTATTTATTTAATTTTTCTGTAATCGCAGTTAAAACAAGGATATTTTGGTAAACTACAGTGTTTTCGAAGAGAAATTTAAATTATAAGTGATGAAGATTTAAAACGCTGTCGGTATGGTTACTCAGTTATGTTACGTCGAAACAATGTACATAAATGACAATACGCTTCTCGCAAGACAAAATGGCGACGATTACATTAAGTACCGCAGCTAATTCACAATGATTTGCGTCAGTATAACTGCATTTTAATACGTCCACTTATGAAAATTAATTTAATAACGACACTTTTTTAATGTCGGCAGGAAACAGTACTGGTAAAAAAGAAATTCACTGGAAAACGAAATGTAATTGCTGTGACAAAAAAGATAATAATCTGTCATCATATTTTTATCTTGCAACACAGATGATGGTTTGGATTTTTGGACGCATACCCGGGATGAAAAAGGTGAGTGTGACATTTTTGAAATGAGGTTTTAATTAATTTGATTTTAATACCAGAACATCCAAATGCAATTTATTATCAATTTAGGTTTAAGCGGCAAAAATGTGAGCTGCATCCAAGGCCAGTTTATCGATCTTAGTGATCGTTCCAAATCTAGAATGACTTTTCGGTCACGTATTTCCAGAAATGTCTGGTTTAAAGGCATTTTTCTATTTCATCAATACTGAATGTGATCAATTATGTAGTCATTTATCATTTGAAAAACGCTTCATCTATCAAAAGTCCTATATATCAACTAATTTGTATCTGATCGATCAAAGAATAAAATTGTAATACCCATTGTAGGTATGAAAAAAGAATAAACGTCATGTGTCCCTGGTGCCCAACTTATGCTAAAACTTATTTTACTATAACTTCAAACAAAATAAAGAAAAGCAGGCCGTGCCACAGGTAAAAGTAGTAGTATAAATAAAGTCTTACCTTCGAGATAGCTCCTGAGAAACCGGCCTGGCACATGCCAGTCTTGCGCTGTCCGTGACTCGCTGCGGAATTAAAAACATATTAATTAACAATCAATAATTCAACGCGTTGACAACACCCCATTATGATACAGGATGTAATGTTTTATATAGCTGTCAAACTTTATTTTGGCGGACAAAATTGGCGAAATTAAAATTTTGGTAGATTTCGTAAGAGCACTTAATAAAGTTTGATTGTCTAACTATATAGTTTTGTGCCAATATTCATACCAATTATAAAGTTTGACGCGATCGACAACACGATAATTAACGATTAGGGTGCACTACTGGACATCAATGATTCGATAATTGTGGTTTGACATGTAAAACGTCATGTAAAAATGGCCAGAACCCTTTTCACTGTAGATTTTTATCAACTAGTATTCGACTATTGTTTTTTATAATGATAATTATGTCGACTTTCGGACCCTAAGTGACACCTTTATTAGGAATAATAAAGGTGACCATACCGTACTTCTGAGATACATCATTACTACAACACAGGACAACACATACACATACATGGAGACATGCAACTATATTAAAATTACATGTTATTCATGTCTGTTTTCTCATACATATTATATATTAATATAGCTGTCATACAATAAAATAAGCAGCGATAGTAAAATAGATATTAATTAAACTGATAAATATTTTAATATAGCATTGATCCCACCCTGCAAATTTTAAAAATAGGGTTGCCAATATTTTGTATATTTTTATCACTCTTCAATATTTTTTATAGTATCATACTGGGCAGGTTTAAGTTGCCGTCCCCTCAATATTTTACAAGTAAGGCAGCTTTGACAGAATGAGATGGGTCAACATTATCATTCATTAATGATGAAGTGTAATGAGGCGCTACTCTCTGACAAGTGCGTTACACATCGAACATTACCTCTGCACATACTCACCCTCATCCATAGTTTGGTGCCCTAAACAAAGCATATATAGTTATAATTATCGCTATAATATTACTTACTATATTATATCAAATAAATAAATTAATAATATGCGGGGAATACAATCCAATGCTTCATTTAAAGTGATGAGAGAGCAAAATGGAAGAAAGGAAGAAGGAAAAAAACAGGTGATTGTAAAGAAGATAAGCAAGGAAGAAATAGTAAGAGAAAAGATATATTATGAATATTATGATGATAGACAAAACCTGAAAGATGAGCCAACAACAATCAAGTTCTTTGTACAGTTGTGCAACGACACCGATATTAAAAAAGTTAAAATCGACAGTATGTAATTGTGTCATCATTGCTTAAAAACGTGCAATTTATAGACAATAAAGACTTCTTGTATACAAATTCACAAAAGAAAAATAACTGAAGGAAGGAAGAGATGAAGATGAAAGAAAACTTAAAAATATAGATGTAGGATCAGAAGATCCAAATCCTTTAGGGACACAATCTAAACAAGGACAATCTACAGAACGACAATCAAAGACAAGACAACAATTTCAGACATAATACTACTTAAGTGTTGGATAAGCCCAAAAAGAGGTAGGTAATTGCCAACAAGTTTAGTGCACACGAAATATGTCATTCAGTAGTTGATTTCTAATCATAATTAAACTATGGGCAGCCATTTGATTGCTTGACTTTAAAGTTTCTGTTTTAGGAATGTAACTTAGGCCTTATTAGAAGTCGATGGTAATTCATCGACTTGATAGGAAACAATTTGTGTCCGATTGTCCATAATGTCCTAAATGGGGCTGAATATAATATTTTTTTACTCGCATACCTTCTAATTTTGCAAATATAAAATTATTGATAGCAATCGTATAGTGTGTACAATAATTTACGTTTTCTATATTTACTTGTAATCTGCGGAGATTGATGTTTAATCATTCTAGGACTACTGTGATAATCGTATAATTTTTGCATGTTCATAAGTGAGACAGTAATTTAAATGATTGCTAAAACAATTACAATATATTCTAGTAATTATAGTACTATTACAGTAATTTCCTTTACCTAGTGTGGGCGAAACCAAATAAAAATTAAAATTTCACATTTCGAAGCACCGCCATAATGGTACAATGATATTTTTGTAACGTGAACCTTAAATTTATCGTTTTACACAAAAGTGCTATCGTAAATCATGTTTATGCCCGAGGCTCGTCAGGCTCGTCATGCTAATTCCCGCGCGCCGCCATTACCGGCGGAAGTGAGTCGCTTTTCGCGCGCTTTCAGCCGCCATTGTGTCCGCCATGATGGCTATATTGGCGCCCTATACACGTAAACATGATGCGGCTTTCAACAATATTCTTATGAGTTATAACTGTAGCATACTTTCTAGTTTAAGACATGCTCTTTATAGCTTGAAGAAGACTTTTTATAGAGGAAGGTATAGGACTACCTTATTCAACAATGCGTGTTGTACTTTCAATCCCTTGTTAATGTACTGAGGCAGCTATTATACAAAGTTGTAGGTCAGCACATCCTCATGTGTACTGTAAATTATTACCACGACATTGATACTTACAAAAGGGAAAGAGGAGACCGTGCCACATGCACAAACCATATCAAATCAAAACAAGGAGCTAATACTGAGGGTACTTACATGTTCGACAAGGGGAGAACTCCTTGACGTCGTTGAGGTCTGGCGAGTTGGCGACGAAGCACGTGCCCACGGGGTCCCTCTGGTTCAGCTTGGCAGAAACGAAGGACACGTAGCGAGGTGCGCACGCCTGAAACAATGACAAAGGCAATGTAAAATTTGAACAGTTGGACAACCAGTGATAATAACTTGGCATTGCTGGCTATCTTAGAACAGAATCACTGTTATGATAGCGGTGTAAATTATGTTTGCCTTTGCACTACCCAATAAATAGCACAACTGAAGACATAATTATGATATTTATCCAAAACATTTAGATAGATATTTTTCAGAAATCCAAAATGGTATTCTTCTAAATTCTATTTTGAATCTTTTTCCAATGTTCCTATACCATTGACCTTACCATTTCTAGGAAGAACTGAGTTCAGTTCATAACCATAAATATTATTATACCGTCTGAAAATAAATCTTCGGTTACTGTGTACGTTTATTATGAACTTGAAAACCGTTCGGTAGTTAATTTTAACTGTAATACTGTAATAACACGCGTCAATGCTGTATTCCTTTGACTTAGGGTTGGCATCATAAAGATATAACTGTGAAATACTAATGAATATTTGCACATAAACAAACAGTCATGAATAATCTAGACAGTATTCTGCCAATATTTTGCACAGTACGACGATAATCTCCTAAAGCCCTTTGCTCATAAAAGGGCGTGAAATCCATCTTTATTAACATCCACCCCTAAATATCAAGACAAAATAATCCAAATTTTGTCCCCTACGGCACACAAATATTTGCCATCACCATCGAATACTTATCTAACCACAATAGTTAATATCGACAGCCCTACAGTTACTTCGAAATGGAAAGAAAACAGTGTCGAGCGCGTGCACTGCTCTGTTAATAACGCACAAACTAAATATTATAGACACCCTGCCATCTGGCGGAAACTGGGTGTGATGGTTGATTTTAATTCACGGTAAGATTTCTTTATAGAGGTGACGAAAGTATATTTTTTTACTTTTTATTATTTGACGTTATTTTTAGTATGTATTACTTCTAGTTATAGTTGTACTCATTAATAAGTAGAATGAACAGCTTTTCTTCTGAAAACATTTCTGGATTGCCTGTTCTGGTTACATGTTAGAAATTAAAGTTCAAAATATATCTATTTATAATAATCAAAGTACAATCACACTCGAAGAGATTTGTACTATAGTAAGAGCAACATACATACTAATTAATAATCATATTACAATTGACTACAAAAGTTAATTAAAAGAATCAGAAGGTTATTGAAAAGATTGCTCTTTTTTATTTCATATTTGCTATGACTACTTAATCACCAGTTTTTGCTCCGTTTGTGGCTAAGCTTCAACCTGCTCTATAACATAGTTAGGTCACATATGCCAAATGGTTCGTGCACGTCAAAAGGGCAAGAAACTCTAGGCGAGGGGCAAAGGACTAGCACATAAAGATCTAAACAAACGGAAACATTTAAGTGTCCACGAGTAATTTATAGGCAATGAATTTCAATTGAATAACGTGACGCTAAATCAATAAAACGTTATAGATATTCCGGACGATATCGCAAATATATCAATAAACAATGCATTTACGTCATATCCTGTGGTGATCAAAATTTTGCGCGAATGCATTTTGGTTGACGTCGAAGTATCGAACATGGCTCATTGGGGTCACCGATGACCACTACACGTCGTTTAATGGCCCATTCATCGATCGAGTCGTAAACTCTGGACAAACATTTGGTTTTTAATGACCCTCGTTACGTAAACTGATACAACATGCACATGGTTTTAATCCGACATTATGTCGACGCGCAAGAAAATGTAGTGATAGTTCAGGAGATAGTTTTATGTAGTGTTAGAGTTAAAAAGTCGTAAACTTCATCTTTGTTCTATTTTCTCGATGGCTTTCCTCGTAATTCTTAATTATTTTAAAATATTTTGAGGTAATATTCTATTTGTTTTTTTATGAATATAGTTGCTCTTCAAAGGCAGCGATAGACTAGTGGAGATACCAACAGACTGCCATACAGGTTCGAATCCTCGGCGCGCACCAATGACTTTTCGGAGTTATGTGCGTATTGAATTGTTAACTATCACTAGCATGTTAAGCCGTCGGTCCCGGTTGTCATGAAGATCTTTGACAGTCGTTACAGGGCGTCAGTAGGTACCTTCTAAATAAACGGACACTAGTCCAAATCATGGAATATCGCTATCCCTTTGGGTTGCAGAGGTCAGGCAGGTAGTCGCTCTGTGGAAAAGCTAATATTCAGTCAAATCCGGTTAGACTAGGAAGATTGAAAACTGGGATAACGCTGAGAGAATGATGATGAGTTGCTCTTCAAAGATTTCATAAACTTCACTTCATAGTAAAACCAATGAACGTACAGAAAAATGGCAGGTATATTCATATTGTATAAACGTATTTCAAAAGTTATTAAAGAATCAATATAAATATCTTCAGTCTGTGTAGCTGTCGAACATTTGCAAACTGCAAAATAACATTTCCCACAATCAAAAATTTAACCTGAGTCTTCACGGTCGACCGCAAACATACGAGCAAACTTCTGATACGAGTTCAAAGAAACGGTTTATTTGCTCCTTTCCAAATTATTTAGTTTCTTGTTTTATATAAATGCATTCAGGTAAATTGGAATGCCTTTAAAACAAAAGAAAGTAAGGGTAACAAAAATGACTTATCGAAAGTTTATGCGATATTGAAAACTCTCTATCATTGAATAGAGGTAGCACACCCTTTATTTACACTCTCACTGTAGCAATCAATGATTGTATAATTATTAGTTCAAGATAAAAATAGATACATTTTGTATGTACAATAATAAATTTTACTCATAATGTTGTACCTGCGTACGTGGTGCAAAGATACACATTGTTTGTGATGATTAAAATGTTGGTCGGGAAAAAACGATGAGTATATTACGTACTTATAAGGTATTTTCCGCATTACTCTGTTTGTTAGTCACGACAATTAAGATGTCTTTGTATTTTTTAATTATAATTGTTTGATTTTGTATCTCAATTTAACACTATTTCTCTAAAAAATATTGTAATATTTTTGGAGATGTCTATAGTTATGCTCGAAATCATGTCAGGCCGTATAACATCAGCCTCTGGTATATACTTGTGATCCCACTATTAAGATAGTCGAGGTAACAGCGGGTCGACATGTGAGAGTAGTAACCTACAAGCCCCAAACTTTAATCATAGGAAATGGAAAGAACAAGCCGCAACTGGATTTCATAAAAGAGAGAAAGGAAAGCTCAAATTCAGGACCGTTCATAATATCGTGGGACAATAATACAATATCAGTATATGCTTGATTCTACGCATAAATAAACTTTCTTCTCATAGCTTATTTTAATTAATAAAATAAAACAGATCGAGCTTTCGCCAAAAAACTGTCTGTTAGCGGATTAACATAATTCCAATTGGACAGGTCATTATTAACGCGTTCTTTGAGTTTAATTTGACTCTTTGAAATATCTCCGGGCGATAAAATCTTGGGCCGTGACTCACTAACGAAGTGACCAACGGGAGAAACATCCAAAGATCGTAAAAACTTTGATAAAGAGTGCCCGCCATACCATACTCACACCTTCAGTACCTCAAAGTGATGAAGCTATTTTCTATAGATTGAAATCACTATTTGAGAAATGCTGGTTATTAGAAATCGGGTGTCGAACGTCGAAAAATACAATTTATTGTACAGTTTACGCTTTAATATTGTCAGTGTAAGGTTGTAAGGTAATAAAATGTAATTTAATAGAAGTTACGGCGATATTCAAAGACTACCGTAACGGGCACAATAGGGGAAATGCCTTCAAAGAAATACAAAAATAAATGTCTGCTTTAACTAGAAATATATTAGAGACGATGAAATTTACTATGAATTTGAGCCGTAAGGATACGGGCGATGTGTCTTACTTCGCTGTATTACATCATTACTTTTTGTAGTAGTTTTGTAATCCCTAAATGTTATATACATAATTATAAAAACTATAAGGGTTACGAACAGGCTTTATTCTTATGCTACTTTTAGTTTCAAATGATATACATAAACTAGAGGACGCCAGCAGCTACGCCCGCAGTTTTATTTAATTTACCCGTTTTGGCCGATCCCGTGGGAATTTCGGGAAATCCCTTCTTAATGCACCCCTACGGTGTCCAAGGAACATACATGCCAAATTTCAGCTTCCTGCGCCCAATAGTTTCGGCTGTAGCGTGTCTGTCAGTCAGTCAGTAACGCAAGGATTTTATATATTAAGATTAAGTTATCATTAACGTCCAAGACGCTGTCCAGTTTGTAATAAATTAAGTTCATTGACTACGACGAATGATTCATCGAGTCGTATGTGAATCAGCTGTTTACTAAACAACGGACAAAGAGAAAAAATCTTAAGGATCTTTGGTCAGGCCTTAGTCATTGCACTTTTATGTTCTTGTATTACAAGACATATTCTCAGTCAGGCATGTAATGTGCTTGGACTTAGCTCCAGGATTCCTACAGTTTTATATTGGACTGCGTTATTGTCATAACTTATCAATTGGGTATTGTATATGCAGCAACTGTAATGCATCGGTTAGATACACTATAAAGTTACTAGCTGATCATACAAAGGTATTGTTTGACACCTAAAACAAAATACACAAGTTGAATATGAAATTGACAATTTATCCAGATGATGTCATAGATACTTGTATTATTGACTGATCACCTATGAAATATGAAATCTTATTTCTCTGAAATGACGTAGCTAGCAAAACAATTCATATCAGCGAAAGGTGGACTACAATTTTTTATCCATATGTACTTGTATATTGTTTTATGACGAGGCATACCTACCTTACATTGCTCGTCCAGACAACTTTTGTGTAATACAGTGATAGTTAAGGCAAGTGCCATGTGAAAGTACTTTATTTAATATTATTGTCAATTATATTATTTAGATATGTGTTATGAATCTCATGCTTTCACTTCAGAGCGGTAAGTAGTCGATAGTTAGATAAACAGACTTTAGAATTTCTCTAAACATTATAATATTGAAGCATCACTGAGGTGTTTTCAGTTTCTCTACTTCAAGCTCTCACTAAAGCTTATATATAAAAATGAGCTTAATAGTTTGTGTATTTTAATTGGCAGAGTACTTGCATATTTTCTTGGTACAACCCACTAATCTTAAATATACTAAAATACACATACAATACGAAAGACCACTTCCTCTTACAAAACAACAGTTATTGCCTGAAATCCCATAAATGTTATTTAAAACTATCGAAACCCGACCTATATTACTATTGAACGACTTCAAAGGCTGTCAATATATGAGAAAGAAATCATTGCACAAGAGTGTTCCAGCATTGGCATAATACTCGACGTCCCGGTTTCGTTACGAAAATAAATGTGAACACCAAATTATATAGGTCGTACCTTTGAAGAGGTGTGTTGGTCATACTGGTGATAAAAATGTTGAGAAGTAAAGATAATGTCTTTTGTAATCAAATTTATTTTAAAATACATACTTACAACTAATCTCTATTTAATTTTGGTTTTCAAACTAAATCTTACAAAACTTAAAACACTAACCTAAAAAATCGGTACTAAGCACAAACCATTTTTCAAAATATATTGTTTGAACTAATTATTGTTTTCTGAGCGCTAAAATGTGCTTCAAAAACGTTATATTCAATGGCAGCCAATGACAGGTGAATATTCAGAAGTGAGCTGACGTACCCACCTGACTATCAAGTATGCTGCAAATACACACGCTATTACTTAATTTCATCAAATATGATCTGTGTAATAGGAGCTCCATTTTTATCAGCATAAGGTAGGCAAGATGCATTGTCTTGTTATAATTTTCAATAATGCCATGTCTTTTTATGTCTTCATAAATACCATATCTTTATTAGTTACTTTCAAAGTGAGGCTTTCATCAATGGTTAACAGTCCTAATTATTTTTCAGACATGATTTTATAAAGTAGTTTGTATTATATTTATTTATTATCTTTTATTTGTCGTTTCACATCATCATAATCATCTTCAAAGGCTGTCAATACATGAGCTTGTAGCTTGGGGTCTGCTATTACACCATCTGTCATATCAATAATATGTTCCTTTGTCTGTCGATCATTCCGTTTGTAAATATTGATTTCAGATCATTGGCTATAGCGGTCAATGGGCGAGCCGCATGTTCAGCAATTATCGTGTGCTGACCTATTTCATAGTCGGCTAATGTTAGACGCAGCCGGCGTAATGCTGCAACGAGGATGCTTCATTCATCGATGGATGATCGAAATAACGGTAATAGAAAAAACAAACAAATCGTTTAGGGTAGACTTCTGCCGCGTATCAAAATCGTGTGCCGACTCCTTATTTCATGTTTTTTTTAGTATTCGGCAAGTTCTAATCGCGTCTTAGTGCTTTGTTTGCAGGATGACTTAGAAGTTAAAGCAGCCGCCATGCCGCCGTTTAATATCGGTTGCATTCGGTGCGATCCCCCACATACCATATGTGATCAATAAATTGTTGTTTCGATTGTAAAAAAGGTTCGTAGTACACTATGTATATAACCATAATTTTCATTAAAGAAACCGTTTTACCACAACTTACAGTGACTTTACTGCAGTTTTTCTTTTACAATAATCGTAAAGTCAACAAGGTATCTTAAGTCCCAGTCAGTAAACACACAAAGTAGCAGCGGCTAGGTGCTAACAGTAGCAATTATAGGTCGTACCTGTATAATTTGTATGAAATACGTCCTTCTGACATTAATAGGCCGTAAACGCATCTTAGGTGCCACTCGTGTTCGCTGTTGGCACTTATTTTAAGTACCATTTGTTATAAGCACTGTCGTTGAGGTAACAACATAGCTAAGGCCGAGGATTAGACACAAGCGGAGAGATTAGCGAGTTTTACTGACTATTCAAAAATGTATGTAGGCAAAGCTACAATTCAGTTTTAAAACTAACTAATAACAATATATGTAAATATAACCGTAACTAATAATTCGCCCCTTCATACCAATTAGGCCAAATTTGTATGAAGGGGCGAATTTTAAGGGGCGTATGGGCTCTCACCCGCAGACACAGACGAAGATAATAGGGAAGTTTCCTGCAACTGAAATAAATTATACAAGTATTTTTATCTAGTGAAATATGTCAAAATAATGGTTGTTTCATTCATCAATTAATGTTAAAACTTTATTTAACATTTTTTATCAACAATTTATTGATAATAAGTATTCTATTTGACAGCAAAAAACTATGACATCACTAGGTCTTATTTCATACAAACGCCGTAGCAAAGGTCGTTTTTGACATTTCATTAAAAGTGCTTGATTTGACAAGTTGAATCAACCCTATTACGTGTATATGTAGGTATGGGGTAGTAGGTTACTTAGGTACCGTAAAAAGAAATGGGTTTTGGAGCACAGATCATTTTATTCCATAAGTCGTAGTTATTTCAATACCTTAATAGATCATAACAATTTTCAGAAACTTTTAGATATTTTATCGTTGCTACCGTCCCGCTTACTCTAAGACTACGGACTACTTTTTTTCCACATGAGCTCAACAGTCCATTGTACTAGGGTATAAATCATTCCAACAGACAGCTGTTGTGTGCATGAAGATTGGGAACGGTGTCAACTAGGAGTCGAGATAACACATCTTTATACAAGTTAGTACTTTTGTATCACACCTTTGCATAATGTCGAGGACATGTTTTGAGGACTATGGCAGTTGGGTATGCGTTTAAAATGCAGTTTACAGCTGCTAATGGTATGCAGTAGATCGGTATCGTAAGTTTTCTACTCAGCGTTATAATTATACCTTATCATGCACTCTTCTTAAGATGTTGATGTATACAATCAAAAACGTATTCTAGTTTTCTATTTTACAAGACGCCACTAAGCATAAATCCTGTGTCGGGGACGTTGCCTACAGTCAACTGCTTGTGAGTTAAATGTAACTTTTGGTAATGTATTACAAACAATGTATTATACAGTTAACGGTATCCTGAATGTGGTGATCCAATATCGGCTATTGTGTAAGACGTCATTATGTTTATATTGGGCAATGAGTGCATTCATTGACTCACTGAACGCATCCGTTTATACTTAAACTTCATCTTACGACATTCTTCCTTGTGGGTGAAAAACTTAAGACAAATTACATTGTTTTCTTTGAATGTTTGATTTGTTTATTCCTCTATTTAATGATGAAAGTAATTGTGTACAAATAAATCAAACGCGGACTTATTACGTGTACTAAACAATGACTTACCTATATTTTAATGTCGTTTATGCTAAATGGTCCACATTTTGATAGGGACTCTATATTCAATCATTTATTTGTCTGATTCAATGTTGACTTAGGTGGTATATAATTATTTATTAGGTACATGTATTCATTGGCCCTACCAGATATAGCAACATTTAACAATATTTTTATATTGTCTATTGGCAACTAATATAACACAATAGGCTTAAAACAATAAGTAGGTTGAGGGAAGATCAGAAGACGAGAATAAAAGCCCAAAATGAAAAAAACCGAGTAAGTAAAGAGACCATCGACCGACTTCTATTTGTGAATTATATTTTGTTCTCCTTTTTAGTGGTGTGTCATCTTAATGACAATGTAATTTTGGCGAGGTGAAGTCGGACAACTCATCTTCTCAATTGAACACTCGAATTCTATATTTATGAGTTAAATCTTATGATTCTACCCGCCGATTTTTCTCAATTAGTGTTATTTGCCGTTTTGTTCGGTTTCTAAGACAGTCAGCACCTAATTTAATTCCTTCCTTAGAAAATAATTCTAATCTTATAAGTGGTTCCTGAGATTAGCGCGTTCAATAAACAATCTCTACAACTTTGCTATATGGACATGTATATGCATTTTTATTTATGATCGTATTGAATGGCCGAACTTATCGTTTTTAAGATTGGAAGATGTAGAAATAGATATGTACCTATGTATCGTACGTTTAAACAGATGATCTTGACTCAAAAACACATAAATGCAGACATGCATTGTTGTGTCCTAGCATACCTACTATGTAGGTATAGGTAATTCTATCTTAATTTCTTTATGAAACTCGTACATTTTATACACATTGCATTTACCTTTACACAAACCTTTCACACATTCGCCGAGCTCGCAAATTATCTGCCACAACAAAAACCAATAAAAAAATCCTTTTAAAATAAAGCCGAATTCTCACTTAACAATCCATTGTCTTTCAGTAAACAACATAAATCTGTGTGCACACGTGTGAACAGCGCATTCCACTTACTAACCGTGTATGCCCGCCCTTAGGTGCTCGAGTACATGTAATCGATTTTAACTGTTCCACAATTGTTTTGGAGTTATCTTCGAGATCGTCGGGTTATCTAAGTGCCAATATGCTTTATGAGGGGTCAGTTTTATGGGTAAGGAAAATGCTACATTCGTGTGAACGAGATTATGTTTTATCAAAAGCTTTATAGTGGTGATTGCTGGGTAAGCTTACGAGTCTTGATTTAATTGATGGAAGCGATCATTATTATTCATTATTTATTTATTTATGTGATATATTAGACCGGCTTTAAAATTCTCATCCAGAAAAGGCATACGTTCAGAGGGAATTGGGAGTGAATGACGAGACGAGACATCATTTTTATGAATAATCAAATTTATTTGCGCATTCTTTCTTTTTTAACATAAATAGACAATTCAGGGTCTAGCAATTTCGATCGATATAGAAGTATTTCTTTTACTCCCATTTCTCCATTAGTTACCCCTCAGGAATCATACTAAATTGTAACAAACCCGTATCACTTTGTGTACACAGCATGCTTCATATTACCAGCAATCCTACATTGCATCACATACATAGATTTAACCGGTACTTTACCGATACATAGCTATGACTATGATCGAACCGAACAATTCGAAGCATCGGGTTCATTCGTATCCGGCTTGCACCATATAGAGTTTAACCGTTGCGTGCTGGCGACAGCAACTTTTTGTAACTTTCCCTAAAGAGACGCGCGGGATTCTCGAAAATTAACTGCATTCAAACGGTTACGTTTTTAGATGACACAAAGAAAATGTGGCTGACCTACTGCGGATAGCTACGATATAGATTGGTGGAAGTGCCTGGACTCATGCTGTGAAGACGCTTTCGGCTTTTCAATTCTTGCTAATAATAAGACACCATTGCTGGTTGTATTCGTCTCGTTGCATGTATTCTGCGTTGACACCTTCGGTTTTTTAATTTGCGCAAATAATTAGAAACCGTTGTGTCACCATTTCAGATCACGAGTGTCTTCATTTGATGACTGCACGCTTGTGTCATGAACTGCTCATCGGTTTTATGTATAAATTTGTCATCAGGGAATTAATGAATCAAAATATTCGGCGTACATATAGATACTCTTGTGACTATTAAAATTGGTGACTAAGCGTCTCAAAAAGACGTTAGTCATTCGATGCATTTCTGCATATTGTATTTTTAAGGACAGGACGGTTTTAGTGGCGTATCCGCTCAACAAGTGCATTCTTTTGAAATCGCGACTCCTAATGGACCTTGTACTTATAACACATACATTTTAAGATACTTTTGACCACAACAGTGAATGTTGTCCTGTCCGGTAAACCATGAATAATGGTAAGTCGTGTATAAAAGTCAACCAAAGATATTAAGGCATACCATAAACAGATATCGTCGAAAATATCGCGCTATAAATTATTTCAAAACTCATAAAACCGTTACACTATGTGACATATTCGTGCGCGCGCGCATTTCGCAGCTATTCTTAATTTAAAAGGCGATGAGTCACGATGTCAGCCATATTTAGTAAGTGAGTGCGTTATGAAAATGAATGAATGAACATAATTTCAAGATGTTGTTCCATTTTTAAGTGACAAGGAACGCAACCGTTATGGTCATTAGTTCATGATAAAGAGCAGACCAATGAGTAATACGGAAGGAATGAGATTGAATCTTGTTCAATAAATTATCAAAGTAGAATCAAAATACGTTGGTGCTTATGGGTTTTATTTTTATGTATATTACGGGTCTTAATTGCATTCTTTAATTATGGTGTAATATTTCACCCGACGTCGTTACGGTATGTTCCAAACCATATATTAGCATTCATTTGACTGTTTCTGAACATTACAACCACGTACACTTCTGGCTATTGAGGTAAAGACAAGAGTCTACGAGTCTACATAATCTTGCTGCCAGTTCTCTGTCTCTTCTATGTCCCTATACTTGCCGTTTCCAGCACAAGCTACATCTATCGCGTTCCCAACAGGCCTATCACGGTACGTCTATACCATGTCTATACTTAGCCGTGCGTGTTTTTTATCTCCGTTCACTCCTAGGCCTTCTAATTGTACGCTCACAGCCCGTTACTCAATGAAGGGTTCCCGGGAACTTCTCTAAAAGGTGCTGACTAGAGATTTTTTAGGAGTTGTAACTGTGATTGTACCCGTTATTGTAAATACGATTAAATATGTGGGTTAGTGATAACTGTGAATACGGATGGAGTGTTGGTTGTGTGAATTTATTTTCGTTGTAAATTATTCTATCGTACTAAATTCTTAAACTACTTCAATCATGCAATAAACCTACTGCTGGCTGGATGCAGGTACAAAAGGGATACTATAAAGGGACTTTTCGGGATATCAGACCTATAGCATTTCTCGGGATTTTTGCACAAATGGAGAGAAATTGGTATGGTGATCAAGACTAAATGTTTATTTCGCTGGGATTTCCTATAACGCATAGTATACATTCATCTTTCATTTAATTCGTCTTTTGCAGTTCCAAATGGAGATTATATTATCAACCAATGGATTGATAGTAGTTCTGGTATTGCAAATAATAGCACAAACATTTCCTTACTATCTCGTATTTTCTGTCTCAAGTGCGGAATAGATTCCACAAAGGGCATTGTTAGTACATACTCGTAGAAATAATAGATCACTAGCACAATGAACAGTTTTATCTTTGAGGATACCGGCAAGTAAATTAGCAGGCAGAGGTCGCTACTATCTTTACTGCGTTTAATAGATTCACTGTTCACATTGCGATTAAATATTGTATTTTACCGGCATGAAATCGAGCTTTGTATTGTTTTGATTGAACTGTGTGTCCCCCAGGTACACATGTCGACCTTACTCGCTTAGCATTTTCCCCTTTTTACGCTGTTAGTCAAACGACCTCTAACTAACTGCAGAAATACCTACTTTTCAAATCCAATTGATTCTGCCTGAGATTCTTTGCGTTAACACAAAGTCTATACGTACTAGTCTATAGCATTCATAAATCACTATTGATATTGTCTATAACTTTGACCTTACTTTTACTTTCGGAGAAAATGCTATATTGATTCCTGTTTTTTTTTTCAATCTATACTTAGCTTTAAATCAACAAATTAATGGAGCTTTTGGTCTGATACAAAAATTACAAATATAAATAGAATGAGTTCGGCAATTTATGAACCGATTTTATTCTGCATACATTTCGTCCATTATAAGAGCATACACGGATTATAGTAAGAGCATTTTAATATGGATATCCATTACGATATGGTACGCGATATACGGAGCTGTAATAACTTGGCGATATTATCGACAGCGCAGCGTGAAGATCGCAATCGTTTAGATCGAGTTAACAGCCTGATGGAACTAAATCTCCACGGACAGCTGATGTTGCAAACGCGAACAATATTTTCGATTCGATCTCCTATCTATAAGGCAAACAGAAAGTTATACCTACGGCTTTCTGGCATCGGTGCTGATATAGTGTTAGTAGTTTATGTGCACGATAAAGCTCATTTTAACAAGTAATATTCATATTTTATGTGGACGACTTAAAGCACTGTTTAGTTATTTGATAAAAGATCTAGGTAGTCTATTGAAAATTATAAGCTTCAGCACTAGAACAAAATTTATAGAAGCCAAAATATTCATTTTTTTTTAAACATTCCTACTAATATAATGTAAAAGCACTTACGTCAAAAGCCAAAGCTAAGGTACAGATTCAAAATGTAAAATTCATATATTCTCTTAGGTTACAGAGTATCATTTACACGGACATACAAACAGGTTGTTAAATTATTAAATCAGTTGTTGAATAAAATCTGCACACGCAAGAGATCAGCGGTAGATAAGTCGTGCTAATTGAGATCTTAGCGATTGTAATTACTAATTAGTAGAAAGTGGAATGAGCTTACATCTGCATCTAACACATTAACATTGTCTACTTAAGAATGTGGTCTATGGTACTATGGTCAAGCGCATACTCGCATCGGCGGGGTGTAACGGAAAATATGTTTGAAATTTATACTTAGAACCTGTTGTATTATCCACCAATGAGATAGGTTTAAAATGGCAGATAATATTATTGAAATGGGGTTCTATTTCTCAATTTTTTTGGGTGATAATGGCTCATTGTCCTAGCGTTAACCCGCTTGCATCCCAGAGATTTCATCTTGGGGCTCGCTGCTTACAGGTCTAACAATATGTGATAATATATTAGTTTGGATGATATCCTAGAATTTTATTTTGCGAGTTCTCATTTTGATTTGGTGACACTTGAATCTTGTGAAGAATGTTTCGTCATGGTAAACAATAATAAGTAATTTGCCAGAGATGATTTTACAGAGTACGCTTGAAAGCAATCCTATCTCCTTACTTTCGATCTTTTTACGCCTTTAAACAATGTGCCGCACGTGTAAACTTTACGTACCCTGAAGCTAATAAATCAAACAGCATTAATTGCAAGTTGATGAACAATAACCGAGTGTCAGCCCCTCCCCCTCCCTCCCCCCTAGCGCAGCGCAATGCCGTAACCGGCGCGTGCGCGAACACAACACAAGCGCATATGCGCTCCGACTATTCAACATTTCAACGAGAAATAAAAAACATAGTGCCATAAAATTTTAAAACAATGCTGGTGTAGTCAGGTACTTAACAATTGTTAAATCAAATTAAAAAAGAAAGCTACTAAGAGTGGGCATTTTCTTTTTTGTTCATGATCTTTGTAGCTTGGTATTTTTAAATCTTTACGCATTGATTTAAACAATACGGCACCCTTGCAAACACTAGGTTAAAATTCGACGAAGCGCGCACCACGCACCACGTGAATTTTGACTGACGCATTGGGCGACGTTTTAAAATTAAATGTCATAGAAAGCAATCGCACTGTAGTTGCCGAAAGCAGAAACTGACTAGACGCGTAATGTAGCAGGTCTAATTTGACGGAATAGACGTGACAGATGCAGATACGCTCGACATATTTTCCGTCAGATATGTACCGACCCATCTAACGGAATTAGGGCTTGTAATTATTCGAAGTTTTTAGAAATTAAAATATTCGAATTTTTTACAGGAAGTATTCGAACTATTCGAATATTATTCGAATATCAGCTTTTTCCTATAAACCTTAATAAAACCATAAAAGGACAAACAATTAATAAACGAGTTACAGTTGAGTATTTTTAATTATTATCTAAAATTGAATAACCTTTCAGTAACATTCATACTTTGAACTTTTAATTAAACAAAAAGCAGTAAACTGTATTCAAGACAAAAATATTTTAAATATAAATTAACACCCGTTGCGTAGGTAAACATAACAAAACCTTAGTCTCAAATTCTCAGGAACTTGAGAATCATTGAGTGCAAATCGTGTTTTCGTAATATTTTAATCTAAATGATCGAGATAGTCAATACTTGTACAAAGAAATAGTCAAATTAAAATAACTTACTAAAGAGCAATGATAAGTTTTAATTAAATAAAGGTAAATGGGAGATCATAAATCACACCGCAATCACAATAATCATTCGTGGTATTACATGTATTTTACGTAAACTTTGGTATTGCGATCTAAGAAAACTTAGAGCGTCTATAGAGTCGTCCTGTAAAGCACATCTCAGATGCTTGACAATATACTTTGAGGATGAAAATACCCTCTCACATTCATTCATGTGTGTAGTGTAATATACAGACTTTGTACTTTCAAACGTAACTATAAATCATTCGAATATTCGAATTTAACACTACTCAATATTCGAATAGTAAAAAGGAACGAATATTCGCATTATTCGAACGTTCGAATATTCGAATTACAAGCCCTAAACGGAATAGACGCGACCGATGATACGCTCGACGCATCTTCCGTCAGATAATAAAATTATGTTCCGACGCTAGCGCCTGTACCCTCGAGACGTTAAGCAGAGGTGTAGGTATATTACACTTACATTTCGCCATGTTAAGAATTTTAAGTCCCACGTAACAGCTGGCAAGCTTATAATATTGCCGTTACCAGACACTTTGCTAGACTCCGTGCTGCTACTAAGAATTCAGATAACACTTTACGGTGAGCAGTTATAAAACTATTCTTGTAACCGAATTATTTCCTGATATTAGCAGTTCTTTTTTTATTATGCTCAGCTGACCAGCAATGTGCCTTACGCTCACGTATATGCCAGGTCCAACGTTTTCAATATTCCATTGTATAAGCTCATATACCATCGTAATGTTCTCACTAGATAAAAGGGAGGCGAGTGGACTTACTTTTTACTTTTGTTTGATTTCCATTTCAATAATGCAGAGCGCTTTGATCTATCAAAGGCTGTGTCCATTATTGCAGGACTAACGCCTTTACATTATGACCATCAATGTTATGACCTAAGAGATAATCAGTGAAACTACACTCAGGTTGCAAAGGTTTTATATTATGGAACACTAACTTCTGGTCTCGGCTTCGCTCGCGTGGGCTCGCTTATCAAGACAAAAGCTAACCCATGTACTACTCTAATGTATCTATACATACCTATAAATAACATTGGAGTGTATGTTTGTAATATTAAAATAACCGCTTTTTACCAAATGCATATGGATGTATACACGGTACATATACCGAAATTATTTTTTTTTCAATTTTTGTCTGTCTGTCGGTCTGTCTGTCTGTCTGTTTGTTCTCGCTAATCTCTGGAATGGCTAGACTGATTTTGAAGTGACTTTCACCGGCGGATAGCTGATGTACCAAGGAATAACTTAGGCTATAAATTAACCGAGTACGCGAAGAAGTTTTCCAGGACGAGGGTGAAACCGCGGGAAACAGCTAGTAAGCTATATTACTGCAAAATTTTATTAAAATTCGATCAGTAGTTTTGCGTAAAAGAGGTGCAAACATACGTACATCCTTCCAGCCTCATAAGTTTTTGTAGTACGATAGATATGTAACGCCTAGCACATAACTTAGGCTAGCCTAGCCCAATAAAGGCTAAAACAAAGAGCTATAAAAACGAGTGAAGCGCAATAACAATGGTTTAAAGCGACAAGTACTAGTGAGGGCATTCGGCAGAGCATACAACAAATTGGGCTTCGTGGTAGCAAATTGCAATGGAAACGACAAAATGCAAACAGAACAATCGTCATGAGGTTCCGTAGAATATAGTGAGTTGATAACAGGAAAGTGGCAATAGATACTTTAAAATAAGTGCAATTGTAATAAAGTAAAGTGTACCTATATTTCATTTTATTTATGATTGCTTTATAATTTGTTGTCGAGTCGTTTGCACATTCGGTAACAGAGTTTAGGTCTATGAATACTGAATACCTTTTTCATCCCGACGTTACAAGGGCTTTACATCATTCGTGGTCACGAGAAAAATAAACCACCACGTCAATAAAAATAATGTTATTTGGTGACCTCACGGTTACACCCTGTAATTTAGGGCTTCGCACCCGAGGCTCATAGCGTGATGTTATGTAGCATATAGCCTTCGTTGATGAATGGACTATCCAACTCAAAAATAATGATCCAAATCGGACCAGCAGTTCCTAAGATTAGCGCAATAAAACAAACTCTTCAGCTTTAGTACCTATAGATGTGCAAAAAACATGAAAGCTTAAATAATCTAATTAAGTACCTACCTATTAACTAAGAATATGTTACTGGTTGTAACATTCTTTATATGTAGCATGTTGATCGCATAGTTCTAAGATTTATGTGACTGATGCGCATAGCGTCGCCATAAAACAGTTTGAAAGGAATGTCGAATCTTTGCTTTGCTACTAGGTACTGGTATATTATACAGTAGTAGTATGCTACACGTCTTACTAAATCAATGTATTTACTGAATAGCTTAATATTAACGAGTAAATGGAGATATAATTTGATCTTCATTCATTTCCAGTGCGATCTTTGTAATGATGCCGATTCCAACAACAAACCTTGACAATACCTTGTTTAATATACTTTATTTGTTCTGGATCTGTGCCTTTTTTACCCGACTGCGCGACGCAAAGGAGGGTAATGTGTTTATCAGTCTATGTATGTATGTATGTTTGTTTCTATGTGGCGTTCTAGAGACCAAATGCGTAGGCCGATTTTGATGATTCTTACGTCAATCGATTCGTCTTAACCTTGCGAGTGTCATTAAAGACATGACAGTAATAAAAATTTACCACAGCGACAACCAGACGCCATATTGTCAAAATTAGAAAAAAAGTCGATGAACTATGTCAAGTGGGGTGTCGTTGAATAGGTATTTTAAAATCATATTTAGGTTCCTTTTTTCATTTTTCATTTTAAATAATAGTTTAGGATATAATATATAACGATTTAAAGTTGTTTAACAAAAAAAACTACTCGCTAATTTTCTTACTTATTGATTTAAGTTTTTATTTCAAGTATAAACGATATACAAACACTTGATTGTGAAATTTACCATCTTATAACGAAGACAATGAATCGTAACGAAAAAGTAGGAAATAAAAAAAATAATTTAAAGAAAAACAAAAAACCCGACTGCATAAAAACTAATTAAAAAAAATACGTGAAATAATTCACTACAATAAAAACTAGAAAGAAAGAAAAAGCCCAGTAGCCCATTCAAATTTTACCAATCAAATCTTCCCTGGCCCCGACTGTGAGCCGTTCTGTTCTGCATATTACTTAACAGAATTCTAAACGACTGGGCTTGTTTCTTTCTTTTTAGTTTTTATTTTAGTGAATTATTTCACGTATTTTTAAAATTAGTTTTTATGCAGTCGGGTTTTTTGTTTTTCTTTAATTTTTTTTTAAAGGTGTGTGGAGATCGAACCCACAATGGCGATATCCTAAACGGCGAGGCTATTCCTCAAACTAGTACGTCCTAGGTGCAGTAAAATTACACCACCAATCCTACTGAGTGATGAATTCGACATTTGTATGTGTTGTGTAAGTATTTTTCTTCAAAATTACTTTTCGAGAAAGTAAGCTTTATTTTTAATTCCCTCTTATCCTTAAAGCATTAACACGTAACATGTAAGTGGAGATAATTTGTTCATTGTACAATCGCCGTGTCCAGGATGTATAGCTACGCGCTGGATGCGCCTGCATTGTGCCCGGGGGACAATGGGCACTTATTTATTGTCCGTCGCCACCTCAGCCCATATCGCAACGTATTCGCCAATGCCTTCCAAACGTGTGGTACAAATGAAAGAATCATTATTAATTTTATATATTAAGATGATTTTTTAATTTTAATTATTTCATTAAGTCAACCGCAGTGCATAACGAAAGTTAAATAACCGGTTATATGGGTGTAAAATCTCGGAGTTATCACGTATTTGACTTTACCTTACTAAGGACACAATTACCATAGTAATATCATCTGCAAAAAAATCGTCAACTTAGTCTACTGCCTCTGTTACTCGTAAATAAATTAATTATAAGCAGCTGTCTTATAATTGAATTTTACTGGACTTAAGATTATGCAGATTGTGTGAAAATTTTCAGAAAATACTTTAAAGACAATAAATTTTATTGATTTCACCTACGGCTTGCCGCTACTTTGCAAGTCAAAAAAAAACCAGAAATATCATCACCTTCCACGAATACTTACTTATAAACTACCTCATAATACGCAGTAAGTAAGATATTTTAGACCATAAGTTGAGCAGGCGCGGAGTGCAGGAAACGCTATTTATATCGGCGATGTGCCTGAGACGCAGGAAACTGCGATCCGAACTAAAACGAACAAAACTATAGTGCCAATAAGGAAATTATTTCTTACATCTGATAATACACTAGGTAATTAAAACCACTGGCAATGAAATTGAGGCGGTAATGTAGAACATTTTCTACATAAACAAGAAGGATACAGTAACTATCTGTGTTTCATTATCGCCAAATAATTAATTCTATGCTAGCTTACCTGGCAAAGCGGTTTTGTAACATTGTTTTTAAATTATTTAGTTATTTTTATCCTGTTTTACTGGTTTAATCTACGAAACATTCTACATTTAAACTATAGTTATTTTA
Source organism: Euclidia mi (assembly GCA_944739405.2). NCBI lineage: Eukaryota > Metazoa > Arthropoda > Insecta > Lepidoptera > Erebidae > Euclidia > Euclidia mi. The sequence goes on from OX123198.2 coordinate 59,319,642, forward strand.
TGTCGTGACCCGGTAAGGTAAACATATCAATGATAGAAAGACATTGAAACGTCGGGAAATTGAAGTATAAAATTCGGACAAAGCCGAATTTTATAATATTGACATTATTATTCTCATTTTTTATATTTTTAATGGCATTTCTAATAATTATTGCCTGCTAATAATTATTAACTGCTGCGTGGTGCAGTGGACAGCGTATGCGACTGCTGATCAGAGGTCCTGGGTTCGATTCCCAGGTCGGGCAAAAGTGTTACTGGGTTTTTCCGAATTCTCAGTAGCAGCACGGAATCTAGTGATATGCCCGGTAACGGCCATAGGCTCGCCCTACTATATCTATGGCTCGCCCCCTATTACGTGGAACCTAAAAATTCATGGCGAAATGTGGTGGGTGTAATGTTACACCTCTGCCTACCCCTTCGGGGATACAGGCGTGAGTCTATAAAAAAATATATATCTATATCTAATAATTATTAATATTTTTATTATTCTATTTCTGCTAAGAATCGTGAGTGACTTTCATGTTAACCAACCATTTCTTTGTAGTACAAATGTGATAACTATCTTGAACTGTTCGAAGATTTGGAATGACCATCGCATGGGAATCCGCTCTCTAGTTCCGTATAAGGTATCTCTCACGGTCCGCACCTCTGACTTTTAGAACCCCAACCTTCACTCCTTTCTTTTATCACAACTAAGAATCGAACTCGAGACCTCACGACCGATACGTACTTTCGAAGCAAGGTAGATAAATACTGACAGCTAGCTTAGAAGCTAGTATAAAATTGAAATACAATAATGGCTTTATTTTAATTACTTGATAAATATAAAATTATGATTATTACTAGCAGTTATATGCATTTATGTATAATAACATAACTCAGATATTAATTAATCTGCAAAACAGTCAGTCAATATTCTACAATAGTACCTAACATTTAGAATATAGGGTCGAAATTCCAACAGTCCTTTTCATGTAAATCTCCAAAGAAGATGAGAAGAAGAGGCGGTTGTGGTAATATCAACCGTGTCACAATTCCAATAGAGTTGAAATTTGTTGGCGAACGTATTAATAGTAAAGTATATGGCAATTACGCATGCAGTCGGCACTTTAGTGGGGCGATAGTGATCAGATGATATCGGCTCATCTTAACATAGAAGTCATGGTTAATCCGAGGCGACCGGTTGCGTTTGTTAAGCGCTGGGGTGTACTGAGAGCCATGACCATAAATAATAGAGTTATAATAATATTTATTCATATGTGTTACAATGTGACACCAATGAATCAAGATGGCTTGATGACGATTAATCTTTTGCGAATATTACACGTACATATTTGGTTTTATGTCTCTCAATCTTTTGTCTTTCTTACACATATTCGTATTACACCTTTTTATTTACATAACTAGAGGACGCCAGCAGCTACGCCTGCATTTTTTTTAATGTACCCGTTTTGGCCGAACACGTGGGAATTTTGAAAAATCCCTTCTTAGTGCACCCCTACAGTCCCCAAGGAACATACATGCCAAATTTCAGCTTCCTGCGCCCAATAGTTTCGGCTGTAGCGTGTCTGTCAGTCAGTCAGTAACACAAGGATTTTATATATTAAGATAAGGTACATGATTGGAATACTTTACAAATATGTAAAGTACAATACATTGACGTCTAAAAAGATTTAGATTTATTTTAAATTTTCTGTTAATTTTTCCTTTTCTAAAATAAAGATAAAACTTGTCTTTTTTATTATATTGTTGTATATTATTATGTTGTATGATTTCTAAAATCTAATGTGTCACGAACAAAAAGGCGTAGGTCACTGATGCTGGCAACAAAGTAACAGTGGTTAGGTAAACGCGAAGCACGTTATTAGGTTTATATGAAAAACCGCTAAGTAACTTTAGCAATACGGTTTATTAAGTATTTAGTACCTAAAACATATAAAATTACATATATCCAACTTTTTATTAAAAAAATGGATATGTGTGTATTCTTAGATTCTTTAAACGACATAGCAAATTTTGATGCGGTTTCTGATACGTATCGATTTGAGAATGAGAATATCTTTCAGATTATATTTTGTAGATAATGTGTAATGTGAGACTGCCTCCGTGGTCCAGTGGATAGCGTATGCGACTGCTGGTCGGAGGTCCCGGGTTCGATTCCTGGGCCGGTCAAGAGTGTTACTGGGTTTTTCCGAATTCTCAGTAGCAGCACGGAGAGTCTGGTGATGTGCCCTGGCAATTGGCTCGCTCCCTATTACGTGGGACCTAAAAATTCATGGCGAAATGTGGGTGTAATATTTACACCTCTGCCTACCCCTTCGAGGATACAGGCGTGAGTCTATAAATATTAATAAAAAAAAAATAAAGATAATGTGTAAATGGATAATCTACAAGATATAATTAGGTACTAATGCATACATAAAATCACATTTGTAGAAAAGCTATGCGCTGTCGGATTTAACTGTTAGTTATTTATTTTATTTGTATGTTGTGGGTTCGATTTCCACACGAAACAACACAACAACTTTGAGTGAATCATAAGTTGTTGCTTCCAGTCTAGGTTTTCATTGTTTCCTTTAGTTGTATGTTTTTAAAGTCCAGCGCACAGAGTTAAGGAATAGTGCGGCAGTTGTAAAAACTAAAAATAAATAACGCGTTTTTGCTCGACTTGACAACTTGAGAAAAACAAGAAATCTTTTCTCCTTTCTGAGCATTCAGTGTATCTCGGGTGCTCGTACCAGCTATTTCAGTTATATCAATACGCTAATTACTGCCTGTGATTGCGGCTTGTTACTTGTATAGCCAGCTATACATTTGTACGCCGTGTTCGTTATTTATATCAATTATACGTAATAACTACTTTAGTTACGTGTTTGTAGTTGATTAGTCGTTTTGTAATTAAAATACATTGGAGCGAAGTTTTACTGGTTTATTAGTACTTATGATTATTTTTCTTCAAAGGACAACATTTTAAATATTTATATTTAACAGTTGGAACAATTAGGGATGAATTCTGCATTGAGGACTTTTGACAGATTCGAAACAATAATTTGCTTCAGAAAAAGGAAAAGTTCCCGTGTGGAGACCGAACCCGGTGTCAAAAAGCGATAGCGTGTCAAAACCTTACAGTCATAAGATAAATAAGTACCTTGCCTTAAAAACGGATGGTTAAACCACTTTAAATTGGAATCTCGAAAAAGCACATTCTCTGAATTAGTTATTCTGTTTTATCCTTTATTTCTTATTACGCTGAACGGTGAAGGAAAACATCGTGAGGAAACCAGCATGTCTGAGAGTTCTCCATAATGTTCTCGAAAGACATGTGAAGTCTGCCAACCCGCACTTGGCCAGCGTGGTGGACTATGGCCTTACCCTTTTCATAATGGGAAGAGACCCGTGCCCAGCAGTGGGACAGTATAAAGGGCTGATGATGATCCTTTATTTCTTATTACGCTATAAGTATATATAAGTAATCGAGTAAAGGCGTAAAAATAGTATATAACATACCACAGAAATTACTTACATTTAATATAACAAACAAAACAAAAGAATACCAAAGTCATCTCACAAAAACTGAACAAAGAATATAAAACTGTATTAATCTTAAAATTTCACTTAGGGATCGAACTCCCACTTATCCACAATAGGCCTTAACCAACCGCGAAGAATTAATAAAAAGTAATACAATATTAATAATGAACAGAACAGAATGACTCCTAATGAATCCGCTTTATACACCGTTAATAGTTTTTAATAGAGATCCGTAATTTGGTTAAAAAACCCTTTCATTTGGCGTCAGACTTTATGCTCAATTAGAAGGCAAAAATGTCTCCCGTTGAGAGCAATTTCTTTTTATTATTTTATTGTTATATACTACGGCCTGTATTATCGAAGAGGTAGGCAGAGGTGTAATATTACATCCACATTTCGATATAAATTTCTAGGTCCCACGTAATACGGGGCGAGCCTATTGCCGTTACCGGGCACATAACCAGACTCGCGGGCTGCTACTGAGAATTAGGAAAAACACAGTAACACTTTTTGCTCGACCCGGGAATCGAACCCGGGGCCTCCAATCAGCAGTCGCATACGCTATCCACTGGACCACGAAGCAGTCAGAGAGAGTGAGAGCAAAGTCATTTAATTTTATTTTTTTATAAATGTTAACTCTCTACTACTTGAAATATAAATCCTGAAATGCAGTGAACTTCACAAACACTGTGGGACGAAACAAATACAGAACTTACTTGCAATCTAACTCAGGCTCTCAAGAATGAAGTTAACTGATCATTGTACTAGTTTTGTTCAAGTAATTTAGTTCAAGGAAGCCTTTTTCAAAACGTTGCCGTTATAAACAAACAATAGATTAAGGCGCTGTACCTAGGCAAAATAGGCTTCACAAAACAGTTTTTTAGCCAAATGTATACATTTTTGAGCAGCTAAAAAAATATATGTTAATCTTGATCATATTTATGGGGGGACCATTGTGTTCAAAACACGTTTTCGGTAAATTTTCTCGATAAAAAAAAACCATAAAATAACCATTTAAATTGTAGCAATTGTAATTGTATTATTTATAAACAAATCTTGATAATATTAATAACAGTGATGTAATATATAGTAATAAAGGGAACTGTTGTTTTTATTTATCGATTGGAATAAGATATTTGTAAGGATTAATGTATTTAATGATAAATAACTCGTTCTGAAGGTCCCGTCGTCATCGCGCTTCTCTTTCTTATGTATACAATCCGACAGTGACAGCAACAGCTGTACTCGGTGTACTGTACACAGCGCCTTAAGAGTATCAGGCCCGACTCACGCTTGACGGTATTTTTTTAAGATCCCTCTAGGCGCGTGACCGATACGGGGCCTCAGTTAATGGGAACTTAAGTACCGTGATATAAATGAACGAGAATTTTGACTCCATCTATACAATACACTAATTTAATTACCGTTTTTGTAAAATAAATCTTTTGTAATTTTCCCCATAGTAGAGACGGATTTCATAACATGTTTCTTTGGTTTGTTACTTTTTCACGCAAATAGATATCTAATATCTACTTACTACTAAACAGATTTTCATGAAACTTTACAGTAATATTACGTGACATACACATAAATAGTGTGATATTTTGCTTCAATATTTCACATTCAATTTAAAAATTCAGAAACCGCTTTAGTTTTGTAAGTATATGCTTATAAAGACCCTCGCAACACAGGTTCATACCCTAGTGCGTGGCTGTCTTTTAAAAAAAGAAAAATAAACATAAAAAGTAGAAAATATTCTTCTCATCGGAATCCACTGATAAACATGATTTAAACTACCAATATCACCAAATAAAATAGTTTTCAGTCCACTGCGATTTGTTGACTGAAAACTGACACTCAATCATGTTCACATTATAAGGTCAATCCGTGACCACGGCCGATGCAATCCGACCGATATGTCGGGAAATAAATTGGCATTCATATCGTTTAGTACTAATGCAATTGGGACATTATCTAATGAATAATGTGATTTAATTAGTTCTCAGTTGACTGACTGGCTTGTTGGGATAATTAATGATTTGGGTCGATTAATTAGCTGGTAGTTCTGAGGTCGATGTCCATACGGGACAAATCTTTATGTGATGAGCACGAGAATTTATTTACGTAAGTCTTTTTGTCTACAATAATTCTGTAGGTATATAAGTATTTAATAATAAGTACATAAATATTGTAGTCTATTATCTTAATATATAAAATCCTTGCGTTACTTACTGACTGACAGACACGCTACAGCCGAAACTGTTGGGCGCAGAAAGCTGAAATTTGGCATGTATGTTCCTTGGGGACCGTAGGGGTCCACTAAGAAGGGATTTCTCGAAATTCCCACGGGAACGGCCAAAACGGGTAAATTTAAAAAAATGCAGGCGTAGCTGCTGGCGTCCTCTAGTAATCTGATAAGTCTAATAACAGATGAAACGGTACGTTCATACCCTGGCTAATTTGGGATCAGGTGACCCTGTGTCCTACGATATTTACATTGCACAACATAATGTTTAAACTGCTGCCATAAAACATCTTACCAAACCTACAGCAAGCGCAGCGGTACTTAGTCACATAATCACAGGTGGCCAGCAAACACGCGAGAATTACAACCACAATTTGGACAGAGAAATTCTACGCAAAAAGTGAAAGCCATAAAAATAAATAAAGCACGCCGAAATTTCACATAAAAATACTGGGCAAATGGAGACAATAAAAGTAAAGGTCTATATATGGCGGTGCGGGTTCAAATCGGATGGGTGTAGCTGTCAAGAGTAGGGAGCCATATTAGGTGAGCGAGCGCAGCAAGAACGCAAGTATTCGACGCTGACAAATCACTGGACAATTTGTTAGCTCAAAAAGCTCTGCGTAGAGGGTGTTGCGAAAATGGCTGCCGTTTGATGTTTCTTACTTTGTTTACTTTAAGCTGCAGTTAAAAAACAAGCAGTTGGTGCTTTCTATAAGTGATCATTGCCTTATAGAAATATCTATCTGTATATACCTATGTATATTCCTACAGTTTATTAAATGTGACTTGTCTCTTTTGATACCAAAGCATCTGCAATCCACAAAATTCATGCTAAAGCATATATCTACGATACTTCAAAACTACGGTACTTCTAAAAAAGTTTTTTTTTTTGTTTGACTGTTTGGTAGGCTAATATTTAAAACACCTAAACCGATTCCTGCAGCAAATAGCTGATGTCATAAAGAGGAACCATATTACGTCTTTTTAAAGAAAATACATACTGAGGTTTCGAACAATTGATAAGTCTCAAATACAAAAGTAGAAAGTTCCTGAGAGTACACTTCGATGCATCTAATTTAAGATTGTATCTCTCAAACACGCAATATATTGCTAAGCACTAAGTTTGGTACCTACCACACTCTTTAAATGTCATTCTAACATGGCGCAGTAGTAATATCTACCTTGACTTGCTTTAGATTACGTAGGAGTTACAGCGGATACGTCTCGCATTCCTCTGCCTAATTTGGCAAGTAGGTACTATTCTACGACATCAAGACACATGATAACGGATAGGTTACAATATTGTTGCGTAAGTAAAATATAAAATAAATAGTTCTATTTAGTACTAATTTATGAAGGCAAAAATTTATATGTATGATTTAAATATGCACAGTTTCCACTTTCGTACAGTTGAACCTAATTAAAATTATGTTAGCAGGGCACCTATGACGGCAGGCACAAAAGGGTCTGTTTTCAAAAGACAAACTAATTTTAGTGTTAACCCAGTTAAGACATTCTTATACCAGGTTCAAGCTTGAGAAAGCATAATGTAAGTAAATTTATACATTTTTTTTTATTGACCAACATTTTCAATTCACAATTTTCTCACATATACCACTCGCTTAAAAAACCACTAGAGTTTTATTGCGAATGGGAGTTCATATTTATCATGACTACAATATTTACAACGAAATGATTAAGTACCTTATCTATGTTGTTGACGAAATACCTTTTAATAATACTATTGGCAAACTGTAAAAATAGGTATTATAGGTGTTCTACACTTTTTACTTTTCATTTGTAGCTGAAACGAGTACCCATAAACGACCTTGTGGTCGTTGCGAATCTATTTAGATTTCAAATACTCTAGAACAAAACAAGATATATTTCTTTGTAGAATAATAAATAGTATTTTTTATGATATCACCCAATAAATAGAAACGGAGCCGTCCGATAAATATTCATTCGGAATAGACAATGCAAGTATTTAGTGGCAGGGACAATGAATACGCAGCAGTGCAGATGTGCTTCAGCATCTATCAGCACGTTAATGCCTATTTTCTAGTAGGGGTATAGCTTAAAAAACGTTTAGTGCTTTGCACAGGGTCACCGACAAAGAATAAACGGCAAGAGATATGACCTTTAGAGATTATCAGTAAGTACTTAATGCCAATTAACTGCATGACTTGAATTTTACAAAGGAAAATACCTTCCCCCAGTGCTATGAAATTATTGAGCATCGTTTATTATAATTATACGGTTTACGCTATAAACTCCATCCTTCATTATGTCATTGACACAACTCTTCACAATTATTACATTTAGTACACATTGCAATCTTATACTTCGCAGAACCATACTGCTAAGCCTAGCTATTAAATAACTATAAGTTGCTTAAATCTTGAAGTTAGTATATATTTAACAGTTATGACCGTCATAAACCTTTCTACCGAGAATAATCTATCACGACAAAGTCATAAAACTATTCATATCTGTCACAACAATTATTAATCTATGTGTTCGGATGTATAGCCGTATGCGCATACACCTGGGTCGTACCCCGCGATTTATCTCGGGATATTTATTTGCAATTATAATGACGTATTGCTTACTTGATAGTGCAAGAAATGTATGATCGGTTGCTGTTAGTATATTTTTATGTAATTTATGGGCCGGTCACAATGTGATTGAACACTGCAATGATATAAATAAAGGACAATACGCTTATTGTCTCTTTTACTCAGTACAATATGATTGGTCACGGTATTGGTTTCAGATAGAGTAATATTTATCGCCCAAAGACTGAATTATATCGTTGCAAATTGCTCTGTCTTTTTGAAAATAGTTATAGATATGAAAAATATTATCTTAGATAAAGACATTGATTGGGCATTATTTTCACAAAAGTGACATTCTGTAGAAAGTATGGTCTCTAATCTCTATGGCCATGTAAATTACGAAATGTGTAATGCTCCTGCTACACCTGCGTCTTAACGCGTTAATTAGCGCGTTAACTTAGGCGCTAAATAGATGTGGCCATCGTTTTAACGCGTTAAATTACAAATTGTCAAGGCGAATCTTTAACGCGTTAGTTAATGCGTTGTTGGCCATTGTCGTTAACGCTAACGCTATTGCAGGTGTAGCAGTAGCATAAGAAAATGTACAAGTATCTAGGTAAGTACTTGACTCTTCTATGATGAGATTAATGAGTTCCATAATAGCTATTCAGTATTTTCAACAATTTAAGTGTCTCTATTATCAAATGTGCAAATAATGAATGGGTAATATCATCTTAATATATAAAATCCTTGCGTTACTGACTGACTGACAGACACGCTACAGCCGAAACTATTGGGCGCAGGAAGCTGAAATTTGGCATGTATGTTCCTTGGGGACCGTAGGGGTGCACTAAGAAGGGATTTCCCGAAATTCCCACGGGATCGGCCAAAACGGGTAAATTAAAAAAAAATGCAGGCGTAGCTGATGGCGTCCGTTAGTCACAGTATAATGTTTGGGAGTAGGTAACAATAACCGCTTATTCTCTTGAATGAAAATATAAAATAATTTCAGCTAAATTATCTTTTCCTTGTTATATTTCTTTCTTGCTATTTTTCTATCAGATCCAATGCACTTTCTCTATGATCAACCTACGACTAAAGCAGTTCTAAGTTTTTCTACAATCTAGATGCTTAAGGTATGTCATGAGAATATTAAAGGACAATAAAAAGAGCTGTACTTAGTATTCAACCGATACTAATAAGAAAACAATTACGCACCACTCTCAACAAGAATTGTTTTTAAATAACGGCGGGAAAAACATGGCGCCAATGCCATTGACATAATACATCAATAAATAATTTATACTTACATATAAAGACATACATGTACTTGCACTGAGTTATTTTGTAATACAACTATTTTATGTATCGGGTTTTATTAATCACATATTCGCGGAATTGAAAGCAGTATAATTTTGATACCACTAATTCGATTCGAGTATGGCTACATTTTCATGAAAAACAAAAAGTTCTTATCTTATGAAATTATTAAAATCAGGATGAACTTGGAGTGCTGAATTTATATGAGTTGGCAATAAAAAACTAAAAAGTAAGTAGGTCTAATAATTTTTCATACGCCAAGACGAACTTTAAAAGAGCTTAGAAACAATAATAACCTATTATAATATTAATGGTTTCGACCAATAATAACAATGTCCTTTTCAAGTATACCTACAAAGTATTAAAATACAAGGAGTATCAACAGTCATGATTAATACAACGTCCATAGTAATTGAAAAGTCATTTATAGATACAGCCTATGGATCCTAACAATTATAAATTCCTCGCGCGTTTCTCTTCAGTGCAAATGGAACAAAATGCCTAAACAAATTGCCGTCGGTGAGAGAGGCAACTTTTTGCACTAATTCGGCATTCCGAAATAAAAATTCCAACTCCTTAAGTAGAAAACAAAAAGTATAGTTGTTGTTTCTGCTTCGGCGAACGCATCCTCTGACTGATTTCAAATATGGAAGAGAAAAAAGTTCTGAAACCGAACCGCGAGTGTTCCTACGAAGAGCGTGAGTAATAAAATAAAGTTTATTCGCAACATGTGCGCTTTAAACGGTTGCACTCGCTCTCAATGACGCATTCAACATTGAGACTTAGTTCGTTTGAAAAAAGAAACAGAGAGTGCCGGTGTTTACTTTTTTTAGTACAAAATTAAACTGCAGTGTTCGGTTTTGCGATATACTTTTCGAAGCGAAGTGTATTTTAAAAATGAGCTGGGAGAAAATGGTAGGAAACATTATGTGTTTCATGAAACCGTTTGTTTTGTTGTTCTTCCAACTAAAAGCTGCTTTCTGTCAAAAATAAGTAAATTGGAATGAATTTTAATAAAATCATTTCATCGACTCACAAGTGTCCCTTCTTTGTATCCAGTTATAAGCAGCCATAATCATTATCGATGCAGAGATGATTTGCCCATCCCAACATACCAAATCAATAAAAAAGAGGTCAAGAAGAACCTCAGCTAACCTATTTACTTGGCATCCAATTTCGCAATATAGATAGTCCACAAGCCATAAACACGGCCCCATAATCTAATGGTGTTCAACCCTATAGAGGCCTTGGACTGACCCACTTGCCAAATGTCAACCTATGGAGGGTTGATTAATGGGGTTTCCTTGACGCCTATTGTTTTATTAGTAATAAAGAGAGTGTACCGGGATTTATAGTCTGTCTTACGAACCGTGGCGTGGTTGTGAAAATAATTACAGACAAAGGTATTAGGGTATTTTAATTACTGTACGTGATTTATTTCTTTTAATTCCGGAAATTAGTTCGGATATGAATTAACCTTTTACATTTCGCCCAAAAAGGGGAATACTTACGTATTTGAAAAATATATAGTCACAGACAACCGAATAGAGAAATTTCATAAAATTTATTCAATTTAATTATCCCGAATGTACAGTTCTTTGTTAACTTTATACTTAGCTACTTTACAATTAAGATTAGTACAATATACGGAGAATACCTTTTTGGCTTATGTCTCAGGAAAATGTCTTATTATAATGAAACAGTTTACAATGTACATGAAAATTAAACACTTTCCCAAAACAAACAACATAAAATTCTAATCGCGCGCAACTGTCATCAATGTCATTCGGCCATGTTAGTTGTGTGACGTCACACGCGACCCGTCCATGTCTATGGCATAACAAAGATAGAGCGATCTCCATTATGGAACACCTTGACGGTTGACGACGGGCGTAGCAGGAAGGGTGCGTCAAGACATAAACTTTGTAGGTCAGTGTATGAGGCCGCAGCCTGGAGCTGACAATAAGAAGTAGGTTAGTCACGTTTATATTGTTCGCTGGTAACATTGTTTATTTTATGGATATTGAATTGATTTGAAGTGACAATACTGAAATTATTCCAAAATTAAGGTGACTACAGGGCAAATTTTATGGTTCAATTCAACCCACTATTCCTTCCAAACCCTGTTTTTTTTAAACAAGAATATCAATAAACTGGCTACTTCTATCATCATCCGTTTGCGCTTAGGATTTGTATGCTCCCCAGTATTCTTGGCCAAGATTCGGGTTAGGGATAGCTCCTTATGTGAATGCGGCCTTGACGAGGGTACCCTAGAACACATGTTCTTTTCTTGCCCAAAGTTATCCATTCCTCTCTACGATATTTATTTATTGGACTTCATACACATAATATACATGTATCGGCGGACTTAATGCCTGAGACATTCTCTAACAGTCTACCTTGGGGTGATGCAGAGATATATGAAGTAGGTGCAAGCTGAAGTCTTAGGGACTAACAAAGCATTATTTATATATACAAATCAATAACTACATACTAATTACATACAATACATATACAAAATAGTAAATAAGTACTATAAAATATAAACCTACATGTATACGTAAATATATATATATATGAATATATATAAATAAATAAATATATAAATATATATAAAATAAAATTAACTAGAGATATCAATTCTGCGATGATCCTGAAAGTTCGGAGTGTAGGAGCTCTCGTACTTTCGATTTGAATATTCTACCTAATTCTATTCCTAGACCCATAAACATAGCTTTTCTTTTATCTCTGGCCCATACTCCCCTTATCAAATGTCTGTCAAACCAAAATTTATTACCCTAAATAAAATTAAAATCTAGGAAGCTCATCTCCTGCCTTTTCACCCAGCCCCTACCTAACCACTTCAACTACTAACCCCTAACACCCCCAAATTAGCTTACTAACTTTTGTGTTGTTTGTTTGCCAGAAAGTCAGCCTCAAAAGCAGACATCAATGAGTCAGAAAGTCGAAGAAACTAATGACACTTTTCGTCTCAGTAAACTGTTTATCGAACTTGCTTTCATCACTTGAATTTCAATTATGTTGTGTCACGAAAATTACCGTTATTGTCTTTTTAAGATTTTTTTTGTATTATTTTGCATCTGCAATTTCCTATTAAGTATAGTGCCGTTTCTTATACCTACATATATTGTAGACGTATTACGATTTACCTCAAAAATTGTTAGAAAGTCTTTGCAACAGAAATTTTAAAAGTGTTTGCTCCTGTTCTCACATTATACCTACCTACTTTTCACAAACTACTTACTAATTTGTAATAAGAAAAATAGCAAGTCGTTTGTGAAATCGGTTAACAATAACAAGACAACTTGCATTCTTGGTCCTCTCAAACAAAACAGCCTATATAACCTTTATTAGGTTAATGTAAGATCCGTGTACTACCAAGGAGGTCCTACGACTAATCTATTGCTATTATAAGTAATAGGATACTCACCATGATCGCTCCATTTCGACCCGTGCTGGTGAGAGTGGCACCAAACCACTGGTTCGATTTCTGGTCGATAGGACGACCCTGTCGATCTTCGTTGTTTCCTGAGAAGAAATGGAAAATCTTATTAATTTCAGTCATAAACAACAATGATTGTATAGAAGGAATTGCCAGAGTATAAAGAAATCACAATCATTAAAAGTATCAAAAATATTTCTTCAAATAAACTTGTAACAAGTTCTTTTACAAGCACAAGATCATTTACTTAATGAAAATTAATGTACATCCAACTAAAAAGACTAAATCAATCTGAAATATGCTGTCTGTCCCAAAAAGTACTTTTAAAACAATTACCGTCAGCAAAAACATCACATTATGTGCAAAGTACCGACTGAGTTCTGCTTCACTTTGCCCAAAGGCAAGAAAGACCGATATCCATTCAAAATATATTACGATGCAATTAAATAAGCATTTCTCATGATGTATTTAATAATTTAAACCATAAATCATACGAAAAGAAATCCTGGACAGCGTCCAAAGTTGACATTTATCAAGCTCACGAATTTATCGCAGAAATCCTTATGTGATTGCAACATTGAATTAACATTTAATTTCAGCGATGTGTTGTGCATCTGTGATATATGGCTGGGCATGGAAAATATAAATCTTTCAGACGAAGGTATAATTATTTATGTAATAATATCAATTGAAAGATTCGCATTCATTTTATTCTTATCTGATTGGCGAGACAAGCTCTGGTGACCCAATGATTAAACTTAATAGTTTAATTATGGGTTTTGAATTCTACATTTTGAAATCTTTATTGTATTCCACGGTGTCTTACTTACGTGTTATACATAAGAGTATAATACATATAGGCAAGAATATCAATCATAAACCGTGTCGCATAGCATAGTACTAATTTCAGGAGAGAGAGGAAGAATGCTTTTTATTGTACTTTTTGTTGTTATAGAATCATCATAATTATAAAGTAATGAAAGCACGTTCCAAGATTGATTGTAGTTAATAGGTACTGCAGATGTTAATCACTACATAGTATAAAACAAAGTCTGTCTTCTATCTGTCTGTCCCTATGTAGGTATGCTTAAATCTTAAAAAACGATGCAACGGATTTTAATGCGGTTTTTTTAATAGATAGAATGATTCAAGATGAATGTTTATATGAAAAGTTGACGCGGGCGAAGCCGCTGGCGACGTCTAGTAAAACATAATTAACAAGGCAACTGCATATGATTTATGTACCTAGGTATGAGTATTTGTATTCGGGTCGGAACGAAGAAATATTACACAGATAGATAGATAACAAGATTACACAGAAATGATAGGGCGTCTATACCTACTTGCAGGCGTTACTTTTGCCCTACGATACGATGTTTTCATAAAATTATCAGTATTTTCATTAATTCCCGTAATTACTGGACATAACTCTAAAAAAAATGTAATAAATCGATATTCTGAGACATCTCTCAGAATCGCTATTATTTTTATTAAATATCCGTACTTCATTGGACAACCATTACGCGCCAAATACGGCAAGGATGGCGGTCAGTATTCAATGTAACGACACAAGACGTATCGTGTAATAACTTAATTCGGCTCACCAGACATCCATCTTGTTTTACAGAGGATTCAATTTTGGAACAACGAAAATGGCGCGTATGATAAATGCGTTATTAGTAAAGTTTACAAATTGTCGATTTGCACAAAGTACTTCTATTTATTGCTGTTTGTGAGATACCTAGGTAAAATATTTTTTGAAACCACTTTCTAAAGATAACGTAGCTATAAGGTAACTTTTTATGACATAGATAAAAGGAAGGTTTATATATCATGAGCAGATCTCTATCATCGATCATCTTGAAGACTTCTATTTTAATATAGGTACTTAAATGAAATCGAAAAAGATGGAACGTTTGTCCAGTCTCATTTAGTCAGCCAAGCTGTCCAGAACTGAGGAAGTTTCTGACAACATCAATTAATATAAGCGAAGGCTATCATCATTTTTAATTATTAACCAAGAAGGTACGAGTTATAATGCCTTGTGACCTCCTTACCATCGATTGCGTGATCTTTGATATAAGTGATAAATGAAATGTGATAAGCATTTTCTGTTCTCCAATTAAATGTCTGACCGGTTGAATATTGAAGACAAACATTAAAATTGATTCTGGTTATATTTCACTTACATAAATCGACGACTGAATGGCCGTAACGCCCTTTATTGAAATAACGACCTAAATAGATATTTTATTTAAATAATATATTATTAATATTTGTTTACGAACCAGTTCTACCACTGTCTTATAAATGCTGGTTAAATTACATAGATGACATCATACAAATTTTGTTCCAATTTTGATTTAATCCTGAACTTTAAGGTAGTAGAGCCTTGCTGATTTCAGCATGAATGGGCCGTCTCGAGCGGGGAAGTACTACCCTCTCACAGAAAAGCGACGTAAAGTAGCAGTACCTAAACTGTTGCGTTTCGTTCGGTGAGTGAGAGTGCCGGAGGCCCTATCCCCTATTCCTTCTCCCTCATCCCACTCCTCATCCTATCCCTTTTCCCAACCCCAAGGGGCGGCTACGCTCTTGTGACTCCTGTGGTGTTGCTTGTGTCCATGCGCGGCGGTAATTGATTACCATCAGACGATCCGTCTGCTCGTTTGCCGCCTGATAACATAAAAAAAAACTTAATGCGTATTCAAACACGTTGTGCCTAAAACTGGGCCCAATCCTTGTCTTACCCTATACTAACTTACATAAGTAAAAATCAAATTAAAAATCACCTGCTAAAATATAAAACAGAGACAATAATTCACCAATTTTAAGAGATTTGTAGTGACTCAAAGTTTAAAAATAGAAGTCTTGGTCAATGACTACATTGACAAATAGTAATGTCTAAAACTAATCGTAAAGAAGTAGGGTGCGCACGTAACGCAGATGAATAGGACATTAGCATCTATCATTAGTGCGACATGGTCATGTAATGATGGCAGTCGTTAATGAGTTAATGACCAGTGACTCTACCCTCCCCCCTCTCCCCACTTCTCCGCTCGGTTCCTCCGCCACTCCCCATGCTCGGCGCCTAATCACGCTGGGGTTAAGCTTTTAAACTGATTGCCTTGGTATACTCGTGGACAGTTGTAGTTAGGAAAAGTTTTGGTGTAGCATAAGTTTTTTTGTGGAATGGTTGATATACAGTCATTTTATGCAGATGAAGAAATATGCTAACTATTATTTATTTTCAATTGTATTTAAAATCTGTAAAAATACTTCTTCTTTCGTCTGTCACATATTGTCAGCATTGATATAACGAAACATTAGAAGCAATTAAATACAGTTTAGATTAATGTCATTTTCCATTATTTTATATAGTAGTTGTTCATCGTAATATTATTACATACTGCCATATTTCCAGAAAGACTATGTCAACTTTTCCGAGAGATGGCACCATGTGAGCCGAGGCTGCCCATATTGTAACTCGAATAAAAAAGTCAAAAGTAGGTAATAGGACCTCCTACGAGCAGCCTTGCTAGCTTCAAATCTTTCAACATCTTCCTTATTTAACTCACGAATACAGCGTAGCATTCAGACAATACTCATAACAAAAATGTATTTTTATACCTACAAAATAAAACACTCGCTCTAACATCTCTGTCACCGACAGTACGCCACAATGACACGACTGTCTTGTTAGCCGCTACTGCATATCGGGACGTATTTTTTATATTTTATTAGTATACTCCCATTCGACCGGCCTAATGGTCTATAATCGACCAACACGTACTAATTGTACGCACATTCGTTTAAAGCCATGTTATTTATGCCATAAGCCAATGGTGAAGAATTTCTAATTAAAATCTGTGATAATTATGCATTACTTGAAATATTAATGTTTTCAATCACGACTTATGGTATGTTAAACGTCTCGGTTGGTGGTGCTGGAAAATTATAAAATTAAGATCGTATTTAAAACTTATAATTAGATTCAGTTTATTATTATTACAGTTTATGGGTATTAATGAGGTTAATTTTAGATTATAAGTCTGTTATTATTCTAATATGAAGATATTAGAATAATAACAGACTTATTATTAACTATTTTGTGTACCTATATTTCAAGATTGTGTAACTATCCGTGTCAATATATCTTCAGCTATAACTTGCCAATAAAGACAGGAGTATAAACTGAAATAATTTGGATAGGAGTATAAGCTTAGATTGTCAGTGTGGTGACGGATTAAGAATACGCAATGTCACCACCCCATATCATCCCATGGGTGTCGTAAGAGCCGACACATGGAGCATATTATGCAGAGAATAGCACTGTAAGAGAAGGAAAACTTGATACAAACCCTATACCAACCCGTTTGGCCAGCGTGGTATAGTAGGCCAATTCCTCCTTTCAAAGGAGAGGCCTAGTCCAGCAGTGGACTATTAAAGGCTGATGATGATGATAAGTTTAGAATGTCAAGTTTAAATTATGTTTCCGATCCAGACTTCTGGCTGTTAACAGCAAAAACAAGATGAAGTTGCTGTAATTTTTCTTGCTGATGCAATTTGCATAATTTGTGCAAATTAAATGAGATTAACCGAGATTACAATGTTTTCTTAATGATATCACAAGAACATGCCATTTAAATGAATAATAGCGATGATTACATGAAAACATATTCCAGGAATGAGAAAATCCGTCATAACGACCACCTACTGCAAAAAGAAAGTCAGTCATCAAGCAACATAAAATAAAGACATAAATAATGCTCCCACGGTGCACCCCCGCCCCGTATTTGTTTTTACAACTTAAATACCACCCAAAGACCTCAATCCAGATTTTTATCACTGTCGATACTCTTAATGGCACTCCTTATTCACCATGATGATATCCCAAAGCCAAAATTAAGGCCACTCTTGAAAATTATACGCGATTTAAAAATGACAGTGAGTGAAGATAAATTGACGTCAATTTTTTTCTATAGAGACGTTATGGATAACTGTTATGGCGATCGTAATTAAGCTGTATGACTGATATGGAGTCTAATGTGATTGGTGGCCTTATATGGTAAGCAACGTTATCTGATTTCACAAAATCGATGGTTACCACAAGTGGTGATATGAAGAGTTTTTGTTGAAGTTGTTGTCTTTAAGTGATTGATGTCTTAATCATAATATTTTTGAGGTTGGGCCTGTCCATGTTTGTTGGTTCACTCAATTGATTTCGTGATTTTGATTGATATAAAAAGGTGCTTGTTAACGTCGGAAGTGATTCAGGCTAGTTACAGATCGTACTACTACTTTATTTAATGTGTTTTCTTTCAATGTCATTATACGGACTGTTCATGTGAGTCATACCTAATGTGTTGAATGTTACAGGTAATTCTTAACCGGATACAACTGTTTACCTATCTTACTAATATTTTAAATTAGAAATTGATTCATCAGTTTGTGATCATACAATATTTAACTTTAAATTTATAAACTAACATTAAAATTCTATCTTATCTTAACAACTTGTACGTTGTAAGTAATATATGTTTTCAACAGATTAGACTAGTATATAAAACATAATGCGGGAAGATACGTGGTATATATTTTATTTATTTATAGTCTCACGCCTGTGTCCCCGGAGGGGTAGGCAAAGGTGTAAATATTACAACCACGTGGTATATATCCCGAAGGAATAGTAAAAGGTAATGATAGTGTCCACGAAAATTTAAATTCCTATAACATGCGGTTATGCTAGGCTAAAGAAGAAATTCTATTGCAAATATCCCGCGAATTTCTTACACCACGTCATATTCTTTTCATAACTCAGTACACCCCCAAAATGCCTCTAATAAATACGTATTTAAAACATTTACATAATAGCCATCATATTTTAGTTTGTACACCCCTCTCGTTGACTCATCCACCGTGAAAAGGGGGAATTTTAAAATAAATTACCGACAATGTCGTGTCGTGCGGGTGTATGAAAAAACATTTTTATAACCTTAAAATTACTTGGCTACAATAATAGCTTACTTCCCCTAACGTTCATATCTCCATCGGAGCATAAAATAGAAGGAAACAAAGACAGGAATTATTCACCTCAGTGAACAAATGTCCCGTGCAAACGTCAATGATGGGCAACCTACAAGACGAATAGGTTTGTATATTTTTATTAATTTTTTTTTTTTATCAGCTCGGACTGCCTCGTTGGTCTCGCGCCATAAATGTGCGTGTGGGATTGAGAGGTCTCGGGTTCGATTCCCGGGTCGGGCAAAGTGTTATTGGGTTTTTCCGTTAGGAAATTCTCAGTAGCAGTTCGGAGTCTGGTAATGTGCCCGGTACGGCAATAGGCTTGCCCTCTATTACGTGGGACCAAAAAATTCATGGCGAAATGTGGGTGTAATATTACACCACAGCCTACCCCTTCGGGGATACAGGCGTGAGTCTATAAAAAAAATATGTTTTTATCAGTTTTGTTTAGCCTACTAGATTAGAACAACAATGATGGACAAGACTTGATTGACAAGAATGTTTCAGCCCAACTTTTAATTTGACATCATCTAGTTATAAATAAAATTTTCATCATAATTATCTGCCTTTTAAATTGAAGTACTGATACCATAAATTCTGACATTCTCAATTAACCAGAATTTTATGAACTAGCAATAAATTAAAATCAACTTCAGAATTTTACAGAATTAAGTAATTAACTCACATCTTTCATATTCATCAATTCCAATTTGGAATTATGTTAAAGAGTTTCGTTAAGATAAACATAGTTACGCATGAATATGCATCAAATCTTTATACTTAATTACTTATGCTAAGCTTGATTATAACGTGGTCAAAACTATAGTAATTAAAACCATGTTTTATACGTAAGTTTACTTTCACTTTGAGCTAGTATCTTTTTAGATTTCGACAACTTTGTCTTGAAAGCTTCAGTACTAATAATATTACAGTATTTTTTGTTGTGGGTTCCATCCCCAAACGGGACAACACTTTGTATGATACACAAATTGTAATTAAAAATATGGGTGTTATATTTACGCCTTTAATTCTAATGATTTTAAAGCCCCTACAATAGGGAATTTGTTGCTAGAGTGAGTATTCAAATAAAAAAATACGGCTATTTACTTCCAAATAATTGTATCTACTCAAAACAGACTAGATTGCAACAACAACTATTACGAAAAATTCCTAAAAAAATATAAACTCTATGTCTCAATTTCAATCGTCCACAAACAAAATCGAACTACAGACCATAAATTAATTAAAAAACAAAACTACAGGCTTTATAAACGAGGGTCCATTACGTGACGTCACGGCGGAGCGCCTTCGATAACTGCCGGTGTCATAAAAATAGGAAGCGTTGTAATAAATGTCATTGTATTGCTTTTACATTCGTTTATATCAGTTTTGTTTAAACCCGCGGTGGTACCAGCCTGGTACGTCCATAGCGCCCTTTAAAGAGTCCTGCCATGCATAGATGGCATGTAATACATAGTTTGCATGTAGTAAACGCCAAAGGGGCTGCTTTTTAAATTTCAGATAAAGGCAACGCTCAAAGATTAAAACCTATAAGACGATAGACTTTGCAAACATTCAGTCAATAAGCACCAATAACAACCAGACCCGAAACAACAGTTTGTAGATCACACAAACGACTATACCTGCAAAAGCATTTTACACTGGAAGTATATCATCTTCTTAGAAGCTTCCAGAAGAATTCGGCATTTAATCATGGACAGGCCTCTCCAAACACGCGCCACAGTACACGGTCCTCAGCCTTCCGCATCAAGTCTGTCCCGGCCACCTTTTTCAGATCGTCGGTCCACCTAGCCGGGGTCCGCCCTACCGTACGCTTGCCACACGCTTGCCTTGGTAGTGCCCTGTGATAATCTGTATATATAAAATCCTTGCGTTACTGACTCACTGACAGACAAGCTACAGCCGAAACTATTGGGCGCAGGATGCCGAAATTTGGCATGTATGTTCTTTGAGGACCGAAGGGGTGCACTAAGAAGCGATTTCCCAAAATTCCCACGGCATCGGGCAAAACGGGCAAATTAAAAAAAAAGTGCGGGCGTAGCCGCTGGCATCCTCTAGTAATATACATACATATATTACTGCAGCCGGGATTCGAATTCGCTACTTCTTTTCTGCAAGAGTGTGAACCGAACCCAGGTCCTTTCGATTTCATATCTAACACCTCAAAAAGGCGCCATTAATCCGTACCAGAATTCGTAATGCAATTTTAATATTGATTAATTCATGTTATTAAATCTGTCCAATAAAGCTATCTTAGCTAACTAGATGAGTAATGCATATTTAAAAGCGACTCGCACAGTCATCAAGTTAAAGCTAGCATTTACATGAGCATATATAGAGATATCCTTGTCTAACTACGAAGGTAAAACAGAGACAGCACAAGTCCCTCTGATATATTCTAGTGCCTGGATCTTAGTCACGACTCATGGGCTTCTTAATTGGTCAATCAATGCTAATGGTTCCGGTCATAGAAATTACTGTAGTGTCTACAATATTTACAAGTCAATGTATTGTATGTACATATTGTACATATTGCTTAGAGCAGTAGCTTTAGGTCCATTTATGACGAATCAAATTTTAACGAAAAATAAAAATATTAACCTTAACATAATGTGTTTTAAATCATTAAGGCGGCGATAGCCGAGTGGATATACCAACAGACTGCCATGCAGAGGGTATCGGGTTCGAATCCTCGGCGCGCACCAATGACTTTTCGGAGTTATGTGCGTATTGAATTGTTAATTATCGCTTGTCCCGTGCTTCGGAGAGCACGTTAAGCCGTCGGTCCCGGTTGTCATGAAGATCTTTGACAATCGTTACAGGGCGTCAGTACCTTCTAAATAAAACTGACACTAGTCTAAACCATGGAATATCGCTATCCCTTCGGGTTACGGAGATCAGACAGGCAGTCGCTCCGTGAAAAAGCTAATATTCAGTCAAATCCGGTTAGACTAGAAAGCGGACCCCAGATTGAAACTGGGATAACGCTAAGAGAAAGAAGAATGTGTTTTAAATCATCAGTAAAAAGGTATGAACCAACGTCCATATCGTTGCCAGTCAAATCTCTGGAAGTATCAATTGTATAAGCATATTATTAGATACTAGTCGACGCCAGCGGCTTCGCACGCACATATTTTCGAATTTCCAGTTTTGCTCGATCCCGTGGGAATTTCGGGAAATCCCGTCTTAGTGCACCCCTACGGTCCCCAAGGAACATACATGCTAAATTTCAGCTTCTTGCGCTGAGTAGTTTCGGTTGTAGCATGTCTGTCAGTAAGTCAGTAACGCAAGGATTTTATATATACAGATTAGATATAAGTTCAAAGAAGTAAACATTAATTAGTGGGTAACATATTTTTCGAACGTACTTACGAAGTACGCTGCCATACCAAAATTAAGAACAATTAAATCGCACGAACTGTATACTCATACACAAATAAACAATCGCACCTTTCCCTTTAATTACTAAAAGTAAATCAAGTCTAACATCCATTATTAAAACGAGTAGATAGTTTTAATTACACATTGTCGATCATTCCAGCAACGAGCATATCACCCTACTATTACCACAGATTAACAAACGTTATTAATGAAATAACGCGGTATCGTTATAACACAGCTGTCGTTATTGTTATAATTATGAAGGTGTGAATGCGTAAAGTAATTATGTGTTTTTTATTATATTCATCAGTTGGAAAGAATTGGGGATTTTGGTAATAATTACATTAATTAAACTATTTTCTAAAGCTGTTTTCCCTTCCAAAAATTCGAAATATATTTAAGTTGCGTTTCCTATCTGTAAGTTTGTTTCAGCAAAGCTATCTAACAAAATCATGTACCTAATTGAGATACGGGTTAAGATGGTTAAAATGGTTTGGGCACATAGAGAGGATGGATGACGAAAGGCTGACAAAGAAAATATATAAGGCAAATGTGAATGGGACAGGACGAAGGGGAAGACCTAGGCGGACACATAGAGAGGTTGGATGACGAACGATTGACCAAGCAAATATACAAGGCAAGTATGAATAGGACAGGACGAAGGGGAAAACCTAGGCGGACGTTCTCTGACCAGATTGGAGACATCCTAAAATAAGGACAGGTCAGAAGTACCCTAAACAGAAGAGGATGCATGAGAAACTTGATGGAAGTCAATGAAGCAAGAAAGGTATGTCAGGATCGTTGCAAATGGCGTTCCGTGGTCTCTGCCTACCCCTCCGGGAAACAGGCGTGAGTCTATGTATGTATGTATGTATGAGATACGGGTCACTTTAGATTTAGTTTAAGAGATACGATCTAAACACATTTTTTTACTCATAGCTTCACTGCAAAAGCTAGTTTTTTTAAGTTTAAGAAATAGTAGGTAGATACCTCTATGGGTTTGTAATTGTGAAATAAATAAAATAGAAAATTACAGCCATAATCCCGCTGATCAACTTGTTTATCACTTATTAGCTATTCCAAATAAATAAATATGTATATTTTCTAATTAAATACAAACATCCTAATAAACAAATCTCCAAGCTCGTTCTCTCGTCGATTATTTCACTGTTTACTACAAATTAAACCTAAAACCACACTTAACCTGATATTTACGATTACGTCTATTAATAAGTTAATAATAACAACCTGGTCCAACGATTTTACTGTTTAATTACAAAACAAACACGTGCGCTAGGGAATTAACATACCATACGTAAGCTTATAACTGACGCTGGTAATTATATCGCCTAGAGATAGAAAAATATTTTAAACTACACTGTCTTGTAATTCAGGGGTATTTGTTAACCCTAGCAGATTTAATTCTTTACATATTTTTGGACATAAATGTTTGTAATAAAAAGTTTAAAGAGCATTATAACATTTTATAACTTTAACATGAAAAACAACATCTAAGCCAACGTAGAGTTTATGATTACGTACGTACGTTGATAATAACAAATACTAATTAATTTCATAAAAGAAAACGTCAACAGCACACTGCATGTCCTAAAAGCGACTGGCATAACTCTATGGTATTATCAGTTATTTAAAAAGACACAATAATCTGAAAGCCAATAATTTCCGCATGTTTTATCACACAAACAAAATACATAAACAATAAGTGGGTACTTCAGGCCAAACACAAACGAAATTAATTTCCCAAACGCATAGAATCATTTAACGCCTTTAATGCCTCAGTAAGCACAGTCACACAACTCCACAGCATCGATGTCAAGTGACCAAGCCAAGCCAACATCCAAGTCGAATGTGTGTCCAATCATTTGTCAAATATTGGCTCTGTAATTGAACGGCACAGGTGGAGAACTGGAGACTCATGATTCGTGTCTGTTTCGTAAGAGTGTGTGAATGGGATAAACAACTAAAAGTATCGGGTTACTTGCTGTCGTATAGGATGTAAATAATCTCTGGGTATTGTATTCTGGTCTCTGTATTTAAATAAGATTATCTATGGGAGTTTTCCGGTCGATCTGTTGATTGGTTTGGCCACCTGGCTGTTATTAATTAAACACTCGTTGAGTTATGTTATATATCAAGAAGGCTTACTTACCTATTTGTAATAAATCATAATTTATTACAAATAGTTTAAATCGAAATTAATTAAAATATCTATAACATGCAGATCTTGTCATGTTTAGGCAAAATTTTAATTATGTGTAAACTTAAAATGACTCTTCGAATTCCATTAACGGCCATTTTCAATATTCGATCCATACATGGATTTTGAGGTTCGAGATTCGTGTTTGACATATTTTGTATGGAGCTTATGTCAAAAACGAACCTAAAATCTACAGATCTATCTATAGATCGAATATTGAATTCCGTAGTAAATCTATTAAAAATGATAATTATATTCAGAAATAGTTTAAATATTAGGTGTATTTCCAATAACAGTTATTTTATCGCAATCTCCATTTGTATAAATAAAACCACTTCAGCTAAAGCCCAACGCATCCCACTAAATTATAAAATATATTCTATCAATACAACCAACAACAACATCCACTTCTAAATCATCTCTAAACATTATTTTGACACGCACATCCGTCTCCCAATAAATAAATCAATTACACAACAAAACATTTCGTTGGACGGCTAACGGCACTAAAAAGTACCAATCAATCAACCAATAAAGGTTACGTTTAGGGACAATTAGTGACAAGTGGTCCACCGCCAATTCGACCAATTGTGAACAGATTGACCGACGTACGTTACGCAATTTCGTTGACTACCATCATACGATGACAGTATCTATTTTGAAAGTAAATATGTGCCTTCTATCGACGGAATTACTTTTGCTTCGCAGTAAGGTAGCCCTACGAACGTGACACGAAATGTGAATGTCGAATCATTAAGTGTAATTACATTGAGCCCTAAGTGACAGGGTGTTTTTGGCTACCGTTTACTGCGACTTGTTTAAATAAAACACAGACGAAAATATATCTATAAGTATTTTCGTCTGTGTTTTATTTAGACTGCCCAATCGTTGATTCATTACCAACGATATCTAAATTGGCAACAGGCAATACTCTCAACACATCATGCCCGATTTCGCGATGAAAGCATTCATAACTGATTCAGCATCCAAAGTCGAAACAACTATTTTCGTCCGCAAGCTTTTCCCAACAGTGACGACATTTCCACTTAAGCTATCAACAAAATCAACTGCAATCTCCGAAACATGATTCAGAATCGCAAACACATGAACATTGGCGAAACATTGTCAAAAAAAAAATGTTGTTTGTGCAGCACGTGCGTAGAGATCGGTCGTCGAACTGAGAGAACGGATCGCTTCGGGAATAAATCTCGTGAGTGCTACTGCACGACTCACTGGCTGTCTAGTGTCTAGTGCCACCGTTAAGTAGACAATAATGACCTTGTTGAATTACGATCTACTATAGGATGGATCGATTTCTGGACAGATTTTCGTTTAGGAATGGGTCTTTGTATGAAGAAAACAATTTCTGTCAGAATCTCTTTCAGAAATGTGTCTCTGTTTGAAATAAGTCCCAACTTAAAGAGATAGTCAAAGCCGTTCATAAGATTGGTGCTGATATTTTTGTCTACTGAGGATTATTTATGGAAATAGAATACTCGGGCTTTCAAATGTAGATACCTTTTCCCAAAATTTAAACTATAGATAACATTACCGCGCTAATATTAATACGTTTTCAAATTTGCGTATGTAGTATGGACAATGTGCAACTGTACCTACTTTGAATATTGATATTGATAAAACATACAGAATGCAACATCATTAAACAAAATAATTACTAACTTGCTGCCTTGCACATTCTTCACAAATTATGAGATGAGCGCAAAAATATCTACGATATAGGAAATCCCTTATGGTGCCAACGAAAAATAACATAAATTCCTTATCTTTATAACAACAGTCCATCGTCGGTAGGATTTATAAAATATATCGACCGTAAACGATAATGCATTCGATTAATGCACTTGCAAGTGTTCGATTCTTGTCGAGTATTTGATAGGGTTGTTCAAGTACACGGCAGATGGATGCGCCGTGTTTACGACCGACGATCGGAACCGATACCATCGATCTCTGAAGAAGCTCTACTTTAATATCTTGAACTGGAATTCCAAGGATGTTATACAAAGTTATACATATCTAGTCTACAAGTGTCCCCGTATTTTTTAGCTATATTTCGCAAGCAATTTTTTAATAGCATTAGCAGCATTTCACAAGGCAATATTTCCAAGCACCTTTATTGAGAACTGAAACCTTATCTCCACTACCAAGAATCAAAAATCCAGAATCCAGAGAATTCAAAACCAATACCGATATGCTACTGCTGTTCCCGTAAACTGATCGTATCAACAATGTGATGAAGACACGTCCAATTCATAAAGTATAATAATTTGACTGACTGCCTCGTTGGTCTCGCAGAATAATGTGCGCGTGGGATTGGGAGATCTCGGGTTCGATTCCCGGGTCGGGCAAAGTGTTATTGGTTTTTTCCTTTAGGAAATTCTCAGTAGCAGCACGGAGTCTGGTAATGTGCCCGGTACGGCAATAGGCTCGCCCCCTATTACGTGGGACCTAAAAATTAATGGCGAAATGTGGGTGTAACATTACACCTCTGCCTACCCCTTCGGGGATACAGGTGAGTCTACAAATAAAAAAAATTGACTAACTTGCACACCAGTCCGTCAACTGCTAGTAGCAAACTATACGTATTTACTTAGGCTCTAATACAACGGGTAGGTAAGTAAGTAAATATATTAGTAAGTACCCATTATATTAGTAGTAGTAAACCACATTGTCCTAATTATTGTGAACGGTTTGAGCATACTGACTGACATTGATGGGCCACACCGCGGTGTAGTGTTCCTAACCACAACTAGAACGTTGCCAAGTTAAACTTTATTAGTTGTTAAGTGCCCAGCGTGAATTATTGGTTGCCACCGGGTTTCTTTGTCGAACTATACAAAATATCAATTGTTTTTAAGTTAATTACAAGTTCGACAAAAATGGCAGGCTATGACATCAATTCTTACTATTTTAGTTTGGATGGGTTAGGCCATAGTACAGCAACTGGCCAAGTGCGGGCTGGCAGACTTCACATATCTTATGCGAACATTTTTAGCGCAATTTCGGAGATGCAATTCTCCACAATTGTCTTTTACATGTGCATCATAATATGCAGTTCAGTTTCATCATCATAACTTCGAAGAGTCTGTAGCTTTGCACCAGAGACCCTCTGCGCGGCAGTCTGTTTGTCTTTGCACAAGGTTATCTCTGCTCATAAGTGCTTTCTAAGCTTTTTAATACAACTAGAAACATTTTTTGTTTGCTAAACCATTAATTTAAACGTTAGCTACTGTATTCATTCAAATAAGTCATAGTGTTAGTGCATTTTTTTAATCCATCCAAGATTCACAAAAACAGAGGTAAAAACTCACGATTCACGAACCGCCATTTTTTTGCTATTGGGTAAATGGCACAACGTACCGCTAACCTAGGCTCGCCGGTTTGAATGTCAGATATTCGCGACTGACATTCAAAATCACCTTCATCTCCCTCGAGGATATGTTGCAGTTTTAATACAATTACGGATCTTCGAGAAAATACTAGGATCCAAATTAAACCGAGTTGACCAATCACTTCAATTCAACTGAAAACGTTAGAAGTGTATTATTCACTTTTACTCAAACATTCGGTTGCTTTACAAGTTTACAGGATCTGAGGTCAAGGCACAATTTAGTATATGAAAAACGCCTTACCACTTACCTCACCATCAGCCATAACCGTCTCTTATGAAAATGCCATCATCATATTTATATTGCTACCGTGATAAAAAACTATTACCTATCCCTACTTGGTTATTTGTAAACCTTTTATATGTAGAATAATATAAATAAATAGATACATATTACCTATTTGACATAGGATGTATTTAATTTGTTGGAACCCTTCTTATCAGGGTTACCAGAAAACTAACAAACCAAACCTAAAATACGAAGCCTCATTCCATTTACCTAATTAAAAAAGTATTTTCTAAACCAAACATATGGCAAAAAATATTTTACTCGAAATTTTGCAATAATCCTTTTTGTTTCTCCTACGGCACACTTAAACTTAAGTCAGCTAGTAACATATTATTAAACCACAAACAGGTTTCGCCAAACGAGCCAACAGTTTGACTATTTATAAAAACCAGTTTCTGATGTCACTTAACACATCACATAAACATATTTTGACTTCATATTTCATTGTACATGATAATCTTGACGATCGTAAGCCCCTTAAAAATATTTTCAAGCTACATACATTTTGTTTCGGCCTTTTTTTTAACTAACTACCTAACTACCTTGTTAATTTATTGCCAGGCGATCATTGTTTGACTGTCAAATACATCAGTGAACAAACTATTGAACAGTTTCCCAAAATCAGCCTCCTAAACTGGGACTGCATTTAGGTACTCTACCTATAATACTTCAATATTTGTTAACACAGTTTGTTTTCTCAAACACAGCTTGCCCACATTACCAGGCAGTAAATTTGAGTGTACTAACCATAGATTAATTTTGTTCTATTAGTCTAAGGTACTAACATTGTCTACTGAATCTTAAAGCAAAATACACCCAAACCCGAGTTCATTCGCAAGATATTTGATCAAACGGAAAACGCTCGGGTTTCGTCGGAAGCACTCGTGCCGACCCTCCTTTGAAGTTCAATCAGTTCTTTCATCTTCGCCAATATACTTCTGTCCCGTAAATAATACGATTCACTAACCAACAGTTTGATTTTTCCGTCGTTTTAATAGGTTTACGTTTGGTTTTGGATGCACTTAACACCTTAACGGATCCATGACACAGATTTGGACTACGGAAGCGGAATTCGTCTTTCTGATTTACGGATAGAGTTAGTACCTAAA
Source organism: Euclidia mi (assembly GCA_944739405.2). NCBI lineage: Eukaryota > Metazoa > Arthropoda > Insecta > Lepidoptera > Erebidae > Euclidia > Euclidia mi. Next base: position 59,349,206 of record OX123198.2, read on the forward strand.
TAGCTGTAGTATCTCTAATATGTTATCGGTAGAAACTCAGTAGTCCCACCTACCTAGAGTATGGTTCCACCAACCCTAGAATATTGTAATCCATTAGAAAAGGAGGTCAGACGACCAGTCACTCTGTGGGCAAGGTAATTCCATCAAATCTGCTTAAACTAGAAAGCAACAAACAGCAAAGCAAAAGTCTTCAATTGGGAAAACATTAGGATGTGGATTCATTCACAAGACAACCCATGGATATCAGCGACAATCTTATATGATTTAAAATAATGCAAATTATGAATGTTGCGTCAATCTAAAAAAAAGTTGTACTTGCTTATTACTCCCACAGTTCGTCATTGATGTTTTTTTAGTCTCGTATTGTAGGAGTAACCCTGTTGCCAGCCATAGAATATTTTGCTGATGACATAAATTACTCCTCGCTATTATATTTAACTAGCTGACCCGGGCGAACTTCGTATTATACATATAAACCTGACTCTTGAATCATTCTATGTATTAAAAAAACCGCATTAAAATCCGTACCGTAGTTTTGAAGATTTAAACATACATAGGGACAGACAGACAGAAGGCAGACTAAATTATATACTATGTAGATCGTAGTGATGCATCAATGCATATCTGCCGATCCTTTTAAGGATATACAGTCACCATGATACGTCATATAAATATGCGACAACACAGTCATATGTAGTCATATACGACGAATAATAAACGAAACCTTGAAAACAAACAGTTAATAAAATGATTACCTTCCCGATGACCACGATACCTGTTTGTTAGTCATCCATTACCGCCTACGTAAGCGGCTGTTGCTATTGACCAAAGTGAGTAACGTGTGACCGCGATGAGCGCGTGTGGTAAACACTTCGCTTGTTTATTACACTGTATCGTTTAGTTTACCGACACGGCGGGTAATTCTCCCTAAATTCACAGTGTTGCCAGATTCGTACGCATATTCATTAGAGCCCAGGTTGGCCGGACGAGAGCCGATTACGTAATGTGCCCACGCTTTTATTCTGCTAGACAAATATAAATAAGAGGATTGTGGTGTAGATAGAGATAAGCGATGGAAGAGATGCGCTTTGTCCTGATAAAAGTTGGTAACATGGTAACTAAATTGTTTTTAAATATGATTACTTATATATATAACAACTTTAAAAACTTAGTTATAATTTAAATATATTTAATTATTTGTTACGGAATTATATGAGCCGTCAAAATGCTTTGACTAAAACGCACACCAGGAAATACCGAGCAGCAATATAAAATTTAATTGGTCATATCTATAAACCACCATGCCGTTTTTCGCGTATCTAAAAGATAGTTATATACAAACGTTAGTTAACTTAATCCAATAGAAGAATTAGAGACATTTGCCACCAAATTCAAGAAATAAGTACGAAAACTTTATAATTATTCAATTTACTTATCATTTTTAATTTCCTAAATGTTTATACATTGCAATGTATTTAGCATGAAGTTTTAATAAATAAATTAAACAAATATTTTTCATAAGTTACTTTTCCTTCGCTAGTACATCGTTATTTTTTATAGCCATTGCTCATAGTACCACACAGTCTTAACAGCTTCGCGTGGGCGATCAAACACATCTGAGCACACAGGCTGTCGCAGCTAATTCGGAAATTGTTGCCGTTTACCCACAGACTATTAATTCTACTATCAACAGATTACTTTAATCGTTAATGTACAACCGTGAGGTTCTAATATCTATTATTTAAGTACGATTACCATGCGGAAAACGGTGAATTTGTGAATTGTGTTTTGAAACTTTGTAGTATTTTATTTTCATAGTGCTTGGTTATGTGATCAATAAATCTGAGTAGCCGTTAGGTTTCAGTAGATAAATTATTACAACTTTAAATATAACATAACATAACTTCACGCCTTTTATCCCCGAAGGGGTTGGCAGAGCTGTATTACACACCCACTTTTCGCCAGTAATGTTTCGGTCACAATGTAATAGGGGGCGAGCCTATGAGCCATCTACCGGGCACATTGTTAAGCAAGCGATATTTAAAATTTTTAATACACACAACTTCGAAAAGTCAGAGGTGTGTGCCCGGGGTACCTGGGGATCGAACCCGAGACCATCGTCTCGGCAGCCCGTTACGTACACCACTAGGCTATCGCCGCTGTAAATATAATTATTCGAGAAGTGGTTTGAATGTCGTCAGATTAATTACGCATCATAAAAAGCTCAGCTTTTGATTTTCCGTCGTGTATGTCGTTAAGACCATCAACAATACTATAATATGTATGTCAATCGCGAAAGTTTAAAATCAACAACCACTGAATGTGAAACAGTACTTTTATTAAAAAAGCAATAAAATTCCCAATTTAACAACCATATGACTACATACAGTACACAACATACTGTGAGCGGTATTAGCCCACGTGTGGACCAATTCGTGGGTCGTGGGCGCAATGCTGTGCGTGGGTTCGACTCCCGGCCGACACACGCTGATTTGTCAATAATCACTTATAGATTCAAGTAATGTGATGTTTATTATGTAAGTGTCGTTTTCTATTTATGGAAAACAGATCACGTATACGATGTGATGGGGGAATGGAGGGGGCAGCATGGAGTAGTGAGGCAAGGCAGTTGTAAGAGATACGCGAGTCATAAAGCTGGTCAAATGACCTGCATACTTATTTTCCCTGTACATTAATCACATTTAAAAAAGCAGGGATAGCCCAGTGGAGAGACCGACAGACTGCTACGCAGAGGGTCCGGGCCGGGTTTGAATCCACGGCACGTACCAATGACTTTTCGGAGTTACGTGCGTATTAAATGGTTAATTATCGCTTGCTAAACGGCGAAGGAAAACATCGTGAGGAAACCTGCATGTCTGAGAGTTCTCCATAATGTTCTAGAAAGACATGTGAAGTCTGCCAACCCGCACTTGGCCAGCGTGGTGGACTATGCCCTTCTCATAGTGAGAAGAGGCCCATGCCCAGCAGTGGGACAGTTTATATACAGGGCTGATGATGATGATCACATTTAGACCATTTGTCTATTATTCACGTGGTTCCCTTTATTCCCTTATTTCGACTATCCGCTTCGTCATGGCCCAATTTTGATACAATTTACCAAGGTCATATTTAGATTTTCCCGGAGCTACACGCTTTTGTGTTATTGACTATGGCACGTCTTTTTTTGCAACAGGCTCTTCATTTTTTATGTTTGCAAGTGTAATCTCCAAATATTTGCGGCCTATCATATAATGACTGATCGGCATAAGTATTACCTGTACACATAGGTAGATGATAGATTATTATACGTTTATTGCCATATCCATAGGCTTGTTGTGTAAGAAATTGTTTTACTCCAAGTCGGACTCTATCACCTACATATGAATGGCAAATTTGCCATTAGGAATAGCAAATAGGTTACAGCATTTAGCCAGGGTTCATTGGTGGTATTCCTGGTAGGTATCATGAACACACAGAATCTAATCAGGTATTCGGTTTAGTTCTTCGATCAGGTATATGTGATCGAAGGTTTAGTTACGTGACCTTCTTAATTGCAATATGGATGGATGACGTAGTGTTAAACGGTCGCCTTGCAATACTTTTTACTGTTTCTACGTAGGTACTATACATATACAGGGTGTCACAAGACCCATCACCAAGCCGAAGTCTACTCGTTGTCGACATCATGCCAAGTCATACCTACTAACCAAATATGGCAACGATTTTTTTTAAGTTTTCACATTTTTTAAACCGCAATTAAAAGCGCGCGCTTGCAATGCTCGAAATACCTACTTATCCACGGGGTCATAGGGCATCTATAGAACATATTGGCGGGGTAAACGCAACAATTTTGTACCTAATTAGAAAAATTCTATACTAACTTTGAGCCTCAACATCTGCTGAACCAGTAATTTCCCAGGTATGGTGCCGAAGTAAAAATTGTTCGTAGTGATTGGTACAACATGGGATTTCAGTTTTCGTTAAGGGTATTTTTACATATTTTTATATATGTATATACCACGTACCTTTGTTTTGAGTAACCGATATTTCGGCACTGTTGCAAGCGCCATGCTCACGGTACAGGTAGGTAAATCCTACTAGTTTAATTTATATGGTCGCCTTGACACTGTCAGTGAGCCGCGTAGGTTCAAATCCCACATAAACAACGTCTTTTGGAGTCATCCACAAATTATTGTTACGAATGTGAGTGTTTCTGAATGTTTGTAAAGTTCCCGAAATACAGGCATTTATTTATCCTGGTGTGGGAGTAAGTCAGCACCTCTGAATAAACTGACTCTAGTCTAAATCACGGAATATTGCTATCCCTTTGGGTTGCGGCAGTCCGACAGTCAGTCCTTCCGTGGCAAAGTTAATATTCAGTCAAATCCAGTTAGACTGGCAAGCGAAAACCGAGTTTTCACTGGGATAACGCTTGGAGGATGATAAAAGAAACTCTCTTCCATTATCAGTCTAATTCCTACAGCCCATATAAATAGTTGTCTACATTCCAAATGCATCGTTCCGGTATCGTGTTGGTAACGTATTGCTCAATAAGTAAAGATCACGGGACTAGGAAGCTGCGGGTACTTACAATTTCTCACAGATAACCGAGTTCACTCGCGATAACACTGGTTTCAGCCTGCTAAGGCATAGGGATGGACTAAACTTTGTCGATAAGATTTTTTATCGAAATTTGCTATCCAATGAAAACATCGCAATAGATTCATTGTTACATAGAGTCCTATTATAAACCTTAGAGTATACTCTATATTTTTTATTTGCATGAGGCAGCAGATCAATCAGAAGATATGATGTCACAGCCTGCTAGTATCTTTGTCTGACCAGCTTGTATTGCTAACAGACAAAGATGACCAAGTAACTCAATATGAGAGCGATCAATACGTTATTGCCGCTATCCGAAGCTGCGTCTGTTCTGCTTATTTTTTTCCTTTAGAAAGTATTATACCTATCCAGTTACTGTAACTTGTAGTTTATACAAGAAAGCGCCCTATGGGAATTTAGATGTAGTTTTCAATTACGAACACTTCATCGAAAACCGTTACACAGTTGTACTACAACCTCGTTAAGAAGTTGTAACATTTTATATGCACTTGATTGAGTAATTTAACTTAATTAAATAAGAGAAATGTTACGTTTATCGTATTTCACGCCAGATATTCTACGTATTAGTGTACTTGATGGCAGGGATTAAGTCCAACGATGTTTTTTAAAGTTTTCTCACGGTACTTATATATGTGATTTATGAAATATATGGATTCCGTTTTGATTTTCCTACGTTTTATGTCTTATGCGCTACATGACGTGAATTTTAGAGCGTTAATGTTGACGATGATGGCGCTTTGAAGTTATGTTTTATAGTAATTTGCTTTAACGACTTATTGAATAGGCTTGGTAAAATATTATATTAACGATACCGTTTAAATTCGATCTTAAATTAACCAGACTGTGATGTTATAAATTTATCGTATTGTAATAAAATTACCCTATCCTACGACAATTTACTTCATTTTCATCTAATCCGAAACACATTCTGGTCACACAAAGATTTGTTATGTGTGGAAATTGAACTCGGTCAGGTTTGCTACCAAACATGCCAGACCTTGGCATAAAATAACGCTACAAATAAGTAAATTAATTTATTTTTCAACAAAATGTATCGACCGTATCCCATCCCTAGTCGATATCTTATCAGAAACAGTGTTGTATTTCACAAGCGCTATTGTTGTAATCGACGGTGACTTTGTTAAACAATTTGCCGCCGACTTTTTTCACCTTATCAGTTACTTTCCTTCTTATCAATAGCGCGTTATCACTGCTCTACAGAGATTGTTTAGAACGCCTTATTGTGGGATGTTTACAAAACTATGTATTAATTAACAGAGATAATAATATATTGCGTGTGACAGAATACGTACAGACTATATTATACGTATTTGCAGCTTTAGGGAGCCAGTAATTCAGTAGACCTAAAGATAAGTCCAAAGTAAAGGAATTCCAAGGTAGACTAGCAAATAATGCCCATGGCATTAAGTCCGCCTATATACTCTGTGTATATGAAGAAATAAATAAATTAATTAATTAATTAATCTTCATATCGTCGTTTTTAACAGTTCGGCAGAAGAGTAGACCGGGATTATAGCCAGAAAAGAGTAGAGCGGCGAAAAAATGAGATGGTTAGGTACGGCGTAAGCAGGTATCCTTGAGGAGGACTAAATTCAGCAGTAAACTGGTGTGTTGTTATATGTCGGAAGCAACTGGTTGACGTAGTTTTTAAATGGCATGGCTAAATCGTTGTTTAACTATGCATTAAAACGTCATTCAACGCCTGTTAAAGTTTGCTTTTACTTTTGTTTGATGTATTGCTTTTATTTGTTAGTTATTTAAGCATAGAAATTATTGTTTTAATTTATGTGAAAATAGCCACTTAGTTATAGTCAGTTTTAATTCAATTGTATTTAAATATTACTACACGCCTGGCTCTATAGATTGGTTTTAAAAAAGTTGAATTTCAAAGATAATGTTATAAGTTTATAACTCAACTTACATATTCTGGTTTGATTCTGGAGGAAAGTGGTTTAAGACACACATCAAAGGATGTGTGTCTTAAACCACTTTCCTATGTTGGTATTTTTAGAGACAAAATTATACTTATTATAAACTATGTAATCCTTATTTACAAATGCAAGCGATGTATGTTTTAAATGTATGTTGAAACGTCTTAGGCATTCGTTACACGTTGTCAGGTCACGTCCTCGTGCACCATCGGCAATCTTCGGCAATGATCGGCATCTGTCGCCAAATACAGCCAGAGTAGCCCACGCGCAAGCCCACTTATCGTCGCAAGAATTTGATTATTAAGTATCTGTGTTTAATGAACCTCATACCGAAGCTTGTGTTGGCTTTTAACGTGTTCAATGCTCTATTGGTTTTGTGATATTTATCAACGGCATGGGTTACTTCCAAAGAAATTAAATGGCAAAAACCAGAAATACCTACAGAAGAATCATTTTAGTCAATTTTATTTCAAGACACCGCCCGCAGTAAAAAATTTAATAAAATCTGTATCACGATGGAATTTACAAGCATTCAATACATGATCACAGACAACACCCAAACACGAAACACAATTCAAGGATCAGACAAAGTGCGGAGATCGAATCCACAACATTCGGTGCAATCTTAAACACCGAGACGGTCACTTGCGCCAATACACCATCCGCAGTGTTGGCAAACATTCATGAAATAAACATGTAAAAAATATATGAGGTCAGTATTTATAACATTCCTGTATATAGGTCATCTGAACGGGTGCCGGGCGCAGGTATACGCCCCCGCTTCACCCACGCGGACATAGTAACAAACCAGATTTACGCCAATTCAGCAACGAACTCATTCACTAAACCAACGGCAAGCAACTACTGATTAAATTCTACTACAACACTATTAATGTATTACTATTAGTATTGTTTATTATATATTGTAAATAATAATGATTCGTTCGGGGAAAAACGCCGAAACTCATCCATCTTACCTTCCCTAAATACCTATTTTGTTGTTTCTTTACCTTCTTTTTCTTATTGCTAGGCTCTTCAGTTCTAGTTAATATTAGAAACATAGTCATATATATAAGCTATGAGCTATTAACGATTTATTTATTTAATATTAATGATATGATTAACATTAATGATTCAAGAAATCTACTAGGTAGTCCCTACGAATATTTACCTCGGCTACTTATACCACTGGTTCGACACAGTAACCTGTCTAATTATCATCGCTGCTTGATCCAATAACGTAGGGTTAAAGGTTACAGAGAATTAGCGAAACGAAAGTTCGCATGAGTCATCGTGTGAATGGACGTATGATTCAGATTTCTTTATGGCGTAATCGATGGTTAGAAAACCCGACGTATAGTCCGATAGTGTGAGGTATGCGAATGAGTAATCCACAAGACATAACATGGAGGCATAATGACGGTTATCGGGCAGTGGTGAAAAGTCTCATACCGGATTAATCCCATGACAAACTTACCGAACATATACAGAATGATTTTCTTTTCGTGAAATATTACGGCATATTAAATTATTGAGCATTATTTAATTTATAGAAAGATAAGATGAAATATCTATTGGCCTTATATATTTACTTATTATTTTCCTATCGTCGTTGCAAAGTTTAATTGCACGAAGCATTTAGGCACCGTGTACTCCGATGTACTTAGTAGGAATATTTGAGCAGCGATAGCTGAGGACAAGACTAATAGATTCCCATGCATTCTTAGTTCAATATAGAAGCATTCCAGCTGAGGAAGTTATATCCTTTTTTCTTCTACTGGGAATGTTGTAATTAGGTAATTTAAAATCCAACAGTACTTTTTTGGTGAGGTCTTCAATTTTATACGACTAGAACAAAGACAAACGAGCCTTTGACATCCTAATCATAACACAGAAAACATGGTTCCATGTTCAATCCTTCATAAACTCGAAGTAAGAACCCCATTCATTGATGTGAGCGGGCGACATCACGACATTTTGACATGTAACATGGCGGAGCGACGGTTGCGCATCGCATGACAGCTACCGCGCACGCGCGCAAGATTTATACTGCGCGATGGGGCAAGGGAGCTTTGTTCCTGCCAGGGTTCACATGCCAAAAGTTGTTCCCCTAAATTTGGGTAAATGTAAAGCTGTTTGAGATTGTAGGGGCATCCACTGATTGGAAAGGAGAAATTTTAGAGGGATCTACTGATTGGGATTTAAAGAACAATTTTAGGGACTTATGGACAACTTAAACCATAGTTATCATTTAAAAGCCCTTAAAAAACTTTTTGGTCTTATTTATTTCCCAGTGGTATCCCTGATTTCAGAAAAAGCTGAAATATACATAAGCAGTATACAGATTATGTAGATAACAAATTTAATAGAAACACCCAAGTATAGTTGTTATGTTACCTCAATGCCCAAGTAGGTAAATAATTAGCCGTTAGGCAATTTCAATATTCATAATCACAGTAAAAATAATTTATTATTTGAGGGCAATGTGACGTTTATGTCTGCTACAATATTCTGCTAATTGACTTCAATTTGAACACTATTAACAGAAGAAGTCACGTCAAAGATAATAGGACGAAATTTAGTCAAGAGTTGGCAGCCCTGGTTCAAATTTCCCAAACAGACAGTGGACGGAGTCCATATGTCTTGTCACAGCGAGTAATGGCTTCTCATATTAGTCTTAAATACTCGCCGTTGTAAAGGATTAAGAAGTTGTTTGTTGTGTTATTTGTGGACACAAATGGCGGATGAATAAGACAAGATGGTTGGAAAGAGTTGTCACTTTATCTTGTCTTGGCTGCGGGAATGATGCTGTGATTTAAGTAGAAAACTTACTTAGTCTTCTTTTATATGTGACACGGGTAAATGCAAGTTAAACTAACAAACTAAGTACGAGTATAATCTGTCAGTATAATAACCTACTTGGGTTTGGTGTGTATGAAGGCATCCAAAAATATTCATACGCCACGGAGCACAGCAGTAATAAAAACTTTAAACAACGTATGTAAAACCACAGGCTAATATGATTAAAAATAAATGTATTTGGACCTACCACGGTTGCAATAAATGCCGCTACATTTATCATCGGTCAACATAAGGCATACCGTTTACAAAGCACACAGAGCCTTCATCGATAATCGTAAGTTAATACTGTACAAGGGGACACATTGAATACCGTCATAAATAACTGCTACACTTATTATTATAAGGATGATTGGTTTATTTGTTTGTCTCATCTTCGAAAGAAACAGATAGATTTGGAAAGACTTTTTGCGTTAGATAATGTTTTGAAATAAGTCTATCTACTCATAGTCCAGAAAACGCTTCGAAACATAGGGACGGAGCAGCAGGGGAAATCGCGGGACTGTCGTAGTCTGTATCACTTCTTAGTCCTAGCGTTATCCCAGTCGCCTCCAAGACTTTCGCCTTACAGCCAAGATTCCGCTTTCTTCTTTCAAATATGATGGAATATTAGCATTTGGACCTAGAGGCCATTCACTGACAAAAACGTAATTGCGAAAATGACTTGTCTATTCTTTTATTCCTAAGCAGTTTAAAAGTAGGAGTAAAAAATTGCAACTAAACCGAATTTAGCCAGGTAGGTGGCGCTGTTTAAGAGACAACAAAATACCGCGAATAAAACCGCAGGCAAGAACAAGTTACCTATTAATAAAACATGATAAGAAACTGTGAGATAATGTAAGTAGCGAGTTCTGAGGTCTTGTCTTGCTTGCAGTAATGTGTATTCAATGTTGCGGTGACCTCATGCCGCTATTAAGATTAATGTCCAACACAATGCTAGATTGTTTACTGAGGCGCCAAAGAAAAATGGCGTCGATGAAGACAAATTGTAGCCAGTAGTAGAGGTTACGTAATGTGGTATGCTAATTTTATTTTTAGCGTGATAAGTGGTTATTGTTTGAAATTTGTTAGAGGCTTAAAATAGCACCTATTTTTGTGTTGTCCGATATAGTTTGCGCTATATTTATTAAGAACGATTTGTCTCAAATTTTGCGTGAAGGATGGTCTAGTGGTTTATGTGGCTTATTTGTCGTCGAGCACAGCTGCGTGAGTTGCGGGTTTGATCCCTACATGGTACAACTTTATGTTATACATAGGTTGCTGTTTCTAGGTATTGTTCTGCGTCAACGTTACATGATATGTTTTGTAAAGACGCTATACAGAGAAGATTGATAATAAATCATTAAACTAAGTGACACGTGCTTTAGGGAGAACGCACAATTAACGAAAACTACTTACATTAGCCTGTAAATTTACGTCTCGCTATAACTAAATATCGGTGAAGCATATAACTAAGTCTGAATGTTCTTTATTTTTGTGATCTACCCCTTCTCAACGATAAATCTTCGCATCTTCCGTCTGCTGTCTGTGTAACATTGGTATGCAAATGTATCAAGTAGGTACTTACGTGGATTCTGGTCAAACTGCATGGGTGTGCATCTGTCGAGAGGTCTGAGGTTCGCGTCGGAGCCGTACCGCCGGTACCCGGGCTCGCACCGGTACACCACGCCGGGGCGGGACACGTTGTACTGGTACGCGGGGTACAACTCGTCCTCTGGAGCACCCACCAGGATCCTTGGGACAAAGGAGATACACTGTTAATATCTGCAGTTTCAAATAGTAAACAAGAAAACTGTTGACAAGTGCAGGGTTTTTAATGCAGTTGATCAGTTCACAGTAAATGGAGTGATAAGTTTATTTTCGTCAATGATATATCTGGTCGCTCTACATAAATAAAAGATTTCCGTTGTCCTCTTACGGCCATTTTCAATATTCAAACTATAGCTAGATCTGTAGATTTTAGATACGTGTTTGACATATTTTGTATGGAGCTTATGTCAAAAACGAATCTAAAATCTACAGATCTATCTATATTTCAAATATTGAATTCTGTAGTTAGTCTTTTATTCACGACATCTTCAGTGACGACAATATTACAGGATAAACGACACAATTGAACGAAAAAAAACTAGTACAAAATCTTATTTGTAGTTACTGTCTCTATTTAATATGTATAATAAGCAACCTGTTTGTAAATTATGAATAAGAATCTATTTGGATGAATATTTATATAATTAAAGGAAGATCTTAAAACATCACTTGAAACATTTTCGAAATTAAATAATTAATTATTGATTCAGTTCAGCCCTATAATTATACAAATTTAACATGTACAGACATTTAATTAGTAACAACTACTTACTAATATGTTGTACAAATATACAATTTTGAATATGAACATTTTGTTTTTTAGCGCTTTCTGTTTGTAACAATAAATTATAATTCATTGCATATGTCAACTGTATTCATAAATATAACGCACAGTATACAAAGCTATCGGAGCGATCGCGAAGACGCCGGGAAACGGGTCAGGCAATTGTACGGCGGCTGGCGAGCTGCCAGCCCGCAAATAGCACGGGTTCAATCCTAGTCAAGCCAAATTGTATTTGTGTATACTGAGTCATGCACCGTGTCTGTTTGTGTGCTGATGTCATGGCAACAAGTGTTACGTGTTGCTGTTGTCGGCAACAGCAAGAAACATTGTTGCTACTGTTTATGTTGCTTCGATAATATAATTTATCTCGTGTTAGATAGCTCGTTTATCTTATGTCTTTGTTGTACTGAATAACTAATAAATATAATGTATAAATTAAATAAATAAATTATGTGTATAAATTACAAAAAACCTATAGAAATTACGTCGAAAGTGTCGAAACTTCCTCATAAAACACTTCGTCTATTGGTGAAAAACTAATCTATTCAGTGTTTTTTTAATATATCGAGGACATACAGCCAGACAGAGAGATATAAATGATTCTTGTTCATAGTTTGAATGATATTGTTCTACATAATGAATCAAAGTGACTACTTTCACCGCTGAACCATCCGGTATAAGAATATATGCTTACATTGACTGATTGCAATGAATGTTAACCTTTCACTTTAGCTACCATGACCTTTAATCGCCAAGCTTACGTCGCATATTGATACTTAGAATTAATCTGTTTAGGTCTTGTTACTCATATAAATAATTTTGTTATAGCACAATCAAGTATAAGTCGCTACACAGCTCTAATTCTTTGCTGAATCTTTTATGAATTAATACTCTCTGATTATTATAATTAAACTATAAATAATGATTCATTCATATCTCAGGGGACTATGCAATAAACACCGAGACTCGAAACAAAAATGTGGAAAGCACGAAGTGTCTTCTCGTCTGGGAATCGAACCCTCGTCGCAGTGTTCATATTAATATGTCCACCTAAGTCAAGAATATGTATGTGTAATTAGTTATAAATAGCAATGACTTAGGTACAATATATACGAAGTAGATGATCTACGTGCTTAGATCAACATCTTAGATCATAATGATTAAAATACAAAGATTACAATAATAGTACGATTTCCTCATACTTCCTAGGTGCGGTGGTCAATTTAGGACTGAACTGAAATGGTTTCGAATAACGTATAAAACTTATTTTATAGGATTACTAGACGACGCCAGCAGCTACACCTGCAATTTTTTTTTAATTTACCCGTTTTGACCGATCCCGTGGGAATTTCGGGAAATCCCTTCTTAGTGCACCCCTAAGGTCCCCAAGGAACATACATGCCAAATTTCAGCTTCCTGCGACCAATAGTTTCGGCTGTAGCGTGTCTGTCAGTCAGTCAGTAACGCAAGGATTTTATATATTAAGATTATTTTGTTAAACTAAATATAGAGCTACGGTTCCAGCTCTACCTAAAATAAAGGCAAAAACTTGTATGTGTATACGCTTTTACGAATTCGGTGTAGTTGTTGTGACGTGTACATTGTTGATAAATATTATAGAGGGAAACCTTTCGTTACGAAAAAGAACTTGAAAGGATGGGAACAGGTGGTGAAAGTGACTAAGTTAAGGAACTATATACATACTTAGTATTTTTATTAATTTATAATGATAATTCTAGCGAATTGCGGGCAAAGGCTAGTTCATATGAAAGTTACTGCCACATCGCATTTTCAACGTACATCTCCTTAAAGTCGTAGGTCAAATCGATGTAAGTAATCGTCATGTAAGGGCGTGATTGGACAATAAAACACATTTTATATGGCGTTATATAAATTGCTTTCTCGACGACATTGCTAAGCTTGACACTTGCGTCGGCATTTAAGCCTTTTTTACAATGTGCTTAGTGGACGAAAGTACTGCTAAGTCAAAGGTGTTAGCTTCGAAGCTAATGTAGGCGTTTTATATGTATTTATATGGTGTTGAGCAAACATCGGTTAGATTAACTGTATAATATTATTTTTAATCGTTTAGATTTGTGTCTTGCTATTCAAAGTCCTGTAAAAGAGTTCTGTTAAATATTCGTATAATGCCAAGTCAATAATTGATTATTTCTGTTACAAAAGACGCTGATTATATCAAAAGCAACAGAAAAAGAGACCATCAAATGGTTACCACTTAATTATCTGATGCCAAACAAATACCTTTTCTTATAGCTTTGCTCAACCAAAATACCTATTAAACGGTAAAATGTCGGCACTCTCGTTAATGCCTTAAGATTCTCCATGAAACCCTGCAAAGTTATCTCTGGTATCCTGCGTAGTTCGTGCCACAGTCGGTAGATTGTCGGTGTGACGAGTCTATTTCCGTCGCCGGAAAGGGGACTATTTTCAGGCAGCTATTTCGACTTCTCACCTACGAGCTGCCGACTGGTTGGCAATCGTCGTAAAAATAACAACTTTGATGTTGTCGATGTCATATGAAGTTGATTTCAAATGTTTGTGGTGTCTTTAAGGTCTTCTGTGCAACAAGATTGCAATTATGTAATAATCAAGAACTTTATTAGAAATTCAATATCTTTCGAGAGATTTTATGAACTTGTCTTTTATCACCGAAAAGTGGAACCTCCACACATCAAAACGAAAATGGTTGCTGAGAGTCGGTGCCAAAGGAATTTTCTCTCATAGCAGTTTTGTCTTTGGTACTAAGAGAACCTTAAAAGTACACGAATGCCGAACATTTGCTACGAGCAGCACGGGCAAACAAGGTGAAATGTTAGGTGGATATTCTGATGTGGTTACTAGTTAGATGTAGCTGATCAATATCTAAATAAATACCTAACAACACTTTTCATCGAAAATAAAGTACGACTATACGTGTCAGTAGTGGTGAGCTAATTTCTCAAATAAGCACTACAATCCCATGACCATGACATTAATATAACCTGCAAACCTTCACTACAAGAAGCAGCTGTTGATACAATTATCCCTTACCAACTGTGCAAAAGATTATTACTTACAAACACGAAGCACTTAAAAACATAAAGAGATACACGCAGGTGACGGTCGCGTGTGACTTTATGCACCTGTCTCCCTAATACTGTCATATAAACGTCGCCGGCCCGTAATGAACCTGGTACTTTGTGCGTCTGCATAACTACTGCACCTGCCGATTTCATCGAACGGTTTAAACATCTTTGTGGAGTTTAATGTGAGGTATGCAAATTGTAAGCGAAAGGATTAAGGCTGCTTGTACGCGAATTGCACTTGAGTTTAAAGATTAGAGAAGTACACTGTAGTAGTGTAGTTATGACTAGGTAAGTAACTATGTATTGTTTGGGAAATACAATGTCAGAAATAAATATAAGAGTAGAATTTATTTGTGTTTCTTGTCACTAAACGATCTAAAAAAATATTATTTTATTTTGATAGATAGGTACCTACCAAATAATTATTTATTAAAAACTAGATCATGTGTTCGTTGCATCTTCATTTTATCTTTTAGCAGAGCCGAGGCTCCTAGGTCGAGTCCTTGATAGCAACCGGAACGACGCTAAGAAGATGATCATCATTTTATCTTTTGCATTCTTAAAGCTTGACTGCACTCTAGATCCAAAATATATTCATATAATTTTCAAAATAGCCATTAAAATTGGAACTTATCCAGCAGCAGTAATGTATCACCTGTGTAGCCAAGTTCAGTAGCAGTGACTATTGAAGAAATAGAGTTTTGGCATTCCGTGTAGTCTAGGCGAAAGTTAAATTGACTCGGCACTCAAAGAATCAAACCAGAAGAAAATTAAACAAACCTAGAGACGACCGGCGTGGACATCTCTATGCTGACATGATGTGATAGTGACGAAGTTGGAAAATAACACTAATCACTAAATAGCATATACTTATACCTAATCAGTAAGTAATATTGTCTCATGCAGGCGGCGCGGCGAGGCGGCGTCGTTTGACAATAAAAGCATTTGGTCGCTGGCCGACCGGGCGCGGCGGGGCGACGACTAATCTAAATGTGACCGACTCGACGCTGCACTTACTTTGTTGCTATTGCAAAAATACACCACGCCTGTATCCCACAGGACTAGGTAGGGCTGCACCAACAATGCTATCAAATAATAAACATATGTGACCTGCCAATGTGTCGTATAACGGTTACAATATTTTAAGGCAACGTGCGCTCTTGGTATATCGTGCTTTATGCTGGGAACTTTTATCGACGGAACACAACGAACGGATTAAACAGTGTTGCCCCATGTGAAGATCGGACACTTAACATACTGATAAACTTCTAGGCGAGCCCCTTCAAACACCACACAATAAATCAAAAGACATAGAACTTGTCTGCTTTTAATCCTTAGGTCTAAACGAAGTACAGCCATACACTCAAGAAGTCACTATAACTGGCATCTAAGGTTTGAATCGCGAGTCAGGGAGTATGCAGTGAAAGCAAATAACAAATATTCATCCAGATTCGACGGTGAAATGAAAAAACTTCGATTGAAATACCATTATATGCATAGGGTTCCCACCAAGAGCTTAGGGTCCCAAGCCAACCTCACCTGCAAGTGGTGCACCTGCCGATCAACGGACGAGGCTCTGGCAAACAAAATGTCCCAATAAGCGGCAATAGGCTCGCCACCTATTACGTGGTATCAAAACACTGGCGAAAAGTAGACGTTTAATATGCCTCTGCCTACCCCTTCGGCGAAACAGGCGTGAGTCTATCTATGTATGTATGTATGTGAAATACCATTACTGTCCAAAATGTTTCACCAAAGTTTTACGTCGAAGGTCCGGTCATTGCCGATGGATCAATGATATGACTAAGGCAAGGCAACATTGGGATCTTCTCCTAGCGAAAGTACAATATCTATTAGTCACATTGGTGCATAATTAATCAAAGGTATGCACCAGCGTTGGCTCCAATGTTCGTAATGAGCCACTCATCAGGGATCATTGTCCTCATCCACTCAATAGGTGGACACCTATTAAACGGACAGACAGACACATTTGTTAATAGATACTGTCGATAGAATGTTTTGTTCGCAGTGATCCGCGGGATTGATAACTCAGCGACTAATATGTTATGGTTTCTCTATTGTGGTGGTAAATGGTGTAGTCTGCAGGTTAAAGATCGGTGATATTTCTTGTGTGGATGTATGGTGCTCAGCTGTTCTTAAACTGCTGTGTGAACATGGCGCTACAGACGAACTTGGACTCTTTATGTTACTAAATATATTTCTATAGACTCACGCCTGTATCCCCGAAGGGGTAGGCAGAGGTGTAATATTACACCCACATTTCGCCATGAATTATTTAGGTCCCACGTAATAGGGAGCGAGCCTATTGCCGTTACCGGGCACATCACCAGACTCCGTGCTGCTACTGAGAATTCGGAAAAACCCAGTAATACTTTTGCCCGACCCGGGAATCGAACCCGGGACCTCCGATCAGCAGTTGCATACTCTATCCGCTGGAACACGGAGGTAATCAAGTCTTACTAAATAGAGCTCATTTATTACAATTTCTGGATCACACTGTCTGATCTACAAATAGTAGTTTCAAGTCTGAGTATGCCTTGTGCTCATTGCTTAAATATTTGATAAAGTCTTCCCCGATACCATATTTGAACTAGTACCTTAGTTGTCTACAAAAATAACCCTTGTCAATGTTCTTGCATCACTATCTTTTCACTCTATCATCATCATCACTGCTGAACCTGAATGGCACTTAGGAACAAGATTAGTCCAATCAGCCGTAGGGCCGTAGATCACCAGCCCTAGAGCACCATCCTTGCACGAAGTAGGTCGTTGTTAAAAGAATAGAAATGCTATCTTAACAGCATCTAGACCGGTAGTGTAAACAAGAGACTGTACTTTCAGTTCGCATCTCAGCCTATTATCTAAATGACGGTATTTAGCACAACGGACGATTTGCCGCGCTAATTGTCATGAGTTAAAGTCACACAAACCGACTGACACTTTATTACACTACTACAAGTACTTATCAAGTGAATCATATTAATTACTATAAATTAGGGGCATTAATGAGAAGTGACTAATACAAGTGAAAATATGGCTGGCATAGATTGAGATTGAAATGAGATTTTATAAAATGGCAGTAAATTCGCTATTGTCAGTCCCAATAACAATCCCAGCAACTCTATGCCGACATAGAAAACATCCAAAATCCATAAAGAGTGAAATCTCACGACAAAAATCTGCAAAACCTTGGATTTTTGAAGCACAGTCGGTTATTTCCCATTTCTTAGGAAAGCTTCAAGAAAATACACATCCTGACATTCCTGACGAAATATTATTTATGGTTCTTCAATGGAGTCTACTTGAATTCTTTACTGTTTAAATATATTTCTGCAACGAAACCCCAGTCAAATGCTTCGGAGTTCCCCTTCAAGGTTCGCCCCTATAGACCTAAACTGTCATTACAAAGAGGATATCGAAATCGAAGTGCGAAGACATGACTCAACAAATGCATAAACATGATTTCCTTACTTTGGAAACCTTTTATAAATTCATCGTTTTAAATGTACACAGCTTATTTAAAGGTTACCTATGTACATAGTGTAAAACAATTACATATATTTTATTAATCACGATTTGTATACATTCTTGTGAGCGAACTCGCACTTGGCCAACTTGGTGGGCTGTGGTATTACCAGCAGTGGAAATAGTGGGATAGTATATAAACTGGACTCATTATGATATGCACATGCTAATATTTTTGTGTCTGATGAAGTAACCAAATAAACTTGTGAGTTACAATCAAACAAGTCGGCGCTAGACCAGTTTGAAAAAAGATCCCTTGGCTCGCTCATAGAGTCTAGGCACACTAGAAACGAAAATTTTGTATACGAGTGTCAAGGTGCGTGTAAAATAGCACTTGAAGCGATGATGTCTTGCTGAGCGATTGGTGCCTTATGGTGGTCTAGCGGGAAGTTGTTCGACTGTACATGGGATGACAGATCTATGCCAAAACGTGGGACAAATGAAAGGTAGAGTCATACTGTGACCACTTGTGACTCCTGTGGTGTTGCTTGTGTCCATGGACGGCGGTAATTGCTTACCATCAGGCGATCCGTCTGCTCGTTTGCCGCCTATTACGATAAAAACAAAAAATGAGTTATGTTTTGCTACAGAAAATTATGTTCTAGCAAGTGGCCGGTAGTTAATCGAATCAACCGATATATTGTTGAACGTAAACGCTTAATTACCTAGTGTAACTCTAACCGCAAGCCATTAATGAATTGCTACTTATTCCTTATCATTTCCTTGAATATTCCAATTACACTCTTATCGTGCGGTTTTAATAAATAACGTTTCACCTTTTATAATTCTACCTCGATTTGGCCAATATTTTATTGAACCATACACAAAATATTAGTTTTGAAAACATTTTTCAAAACTAGTATTTTGTTGATATACATAATACCTAGGTATATAAATATGTATTTATCAAAGGTTTTCATCTTTGTTTGATATAATGAAATGGTTATCTGTCTGTATTTATAAAATCTTTGCGTTACTTACTGACTAACAGACAAGCTACAGCCAAAACTATTTGATTCAAGAAGCTGAAATTTGGCATGTATATTCCTTGGGGACCGTAGGGGTGCACTAAGAAGGAATTTCCGGAAATACCCACGGGATCGGACAAAACGGGTAAATTAACAAAATGCGCGGGCGTAGTTGCGGGCGTCCTCTAGTAGTTAATTATTGTGCTATAATTAGTCCAAATAATGTTCATCGAATACAATTTTATCTTGGCCGCTTTACAGACAAATCAGATCAGTCGAATTGGCAGATATGATATGTACATTTAACCCCTATTTATTATAATCAAGCCTTGTCAATAAATATATAAATAAATTAGATATCATATCAATATAGGTACTGAACAGATTTTGATGAACTTGGAACTCCTAGGAGGAAAATTCACATCTTTTCTTTTCATTCACCTCATACTTACATGGATTATTTTATTTTATTCTAGCTGTTTCCCGCGGTACTACTTCGCGTACCCAATTAATTTATAGCCTAAGTTACTCCTTGGTACATCAGCTACCCGCCAATGAAAGTCCCGTCAAAATCGGTTCAGCCGTTCCAGAGATTAGCAAGAACAAACAGACAGACAGACGGACAGACAAAAATTGAAAAAAATGTCATTTCGGTATATGTACCGTGTATACATCCATATGCATTAAGTAAAAAGCGGTTATTTTAATATTACAAACAGACACTCCAATTTTATTTATGGGTATAGAAAAAAATGAAGCTGACGAACTTTTCTTAATGAAGCCTTTTTGGATTTTATTTAATGGACCGTCCATATAGATGTTATTGAGTTCGAAATTCATTTTGACTAGATTATGGAGGAGCTGTTTGTTTTTCAGTGAGATCTTTTACCAAGACCTTTTCTCTTGTTCTCCTTCCTTGTAATAATTAATTCACAATTAGATCTTGCTATTTGCTCTTTAAATGGGTTACAAGCTCCATTATCGCATGTTTGCATTTAGATACACGTTGCATCACGAAGAACCGAGATAGCGCTATCATTGTGTATACGAATATAAAACTACATTGCGAAACAGCAAATGCCTAAGTGGAATAATTTGTAAATTTTTCTTAGAGATAAATATTGCGAGTGTTTTGTCTCTTTCACACATCTTTATTTACTTGCCAATTAGACTTATAGTTAACTCAACGAGATAAGTTATTTTTCAGGTACGAGTCCCAGAAGTGACATCATTTTATGTCCACTAATATGAAAAGTGGTTTCAAGCCGATAGTGAAATAAGATTGGAACTCACGGACTATCAAGCGTGACGTTAGGTCACTGGTCAGTAGTCTCCATACTGGAGCAACTGAACTAAAAACTGATTAGGTATTGCATATATAATATAGAATAATATATAATATAGAGTTATAGACTGCCTCCGTGGTCTAGTGGATAGCGTATGCGACTGCTGATCGGAGGTCCCGTGTTTGATTCCCGGGTCGGGCAAAAGTGTTACTGGGTTTTTCCGAATTCTCGGTACGGAGTCTGGTGTCATGTGCCCGGTAACGGGAATAGGCTCGCCCCCTATTACGTGGGGCGTAAAAATTCATGGTGAAATGTGGGTGTAATCACCTCTGCCTACCCCTTCTGGGATACAAGCGTAAGTCTATATAAAAAAATAAAAAATATATAATATAGACGGCCATTTATAAAAAGAAACTGAATTATTTCGAACCAAAAAAGGGTAAATCTCATATAAATAAATCCATTTAAAATAACTATTTAAATATCCTCTATGCTAATATATTGTCTTAATCATAGGCTATAAAGTGAATAAAATCAAATAATTCAAACGCTCTTGTCCTTAAAAGTAGTCTTCCGTAGTGATTACCATAGCAAACAGGGCGCGTCCGTATAATACGTGGATTATGCAAAACATCGCTTTGTGGTGCCCGACAGGTGGCTCGCGCGGGCCGCCATGCGATAGGGATGCGCCTTGAATATATTAGGGTGGAAGACATTCATTTTTAATTTAAATTAAAACATGCACGGATGTGATTATTTTATCGAAGAGTAACAGTAATTGGAAAAGCGAGTTTCTTTTTGTTTTATATGGCAGCGGCTCGCCCCCTATTACGTGGGGCGTAAAAATTCATGGTGAAATGTGGGTGTAATCACCTCTGCCTACCCCTTCTGGGATACAAGCGTAAGTCTATATAAAAAAATAAAAAATATATAATATAGACGGCCATTTATAAAAAGAAACTGAATTATTTCGAACCAAAAAAGGGTAAATCTCATATAAATAAATCCATTTAAAATAACTATTTAAATATCCTCTATGCTAATATATTGTCTTAATCATAGGCTATAAAGTGAATAAAATCAAATAATTCAAACGCTCTTGTCCTTAAAAGTAGTCTTCCGTAGTGATTACCATAGCAAACAGGGCGCGTCCGTATAATACGTGGATTATGCAAAACATCGCTTTGTGGTGCCCGACAGGTGGCTCGCGCGGGCCGCCATGCGATAGGGATGCGCCTTGAATATATTAGGGTGGAAGACATTCATTTTTAATTTAAATTAAAACATGCACGGATGTGATTATTTTATCGAAGAGTAACAGTAATTGGAAAAGCGAGTTTCTTTTTGTTTTATATGGCAGCTCTAAGATTGTAGTAGAAAGAGACCTGACTTGAAAACGAAGACCCTGGATTGCATCTGGGACAAAGCTTGTATAATGCTTTCATAAGAAAATCATCTTAACGCCACTAGAAAACTGTCAAATGTAACACAGCTTACACAGCAAGCGGCGACAATCTTAAACCAAAGAGCTCAGATATTTACATAGAGGCGCATTTCCTATGGGCGCTCTGAAGACAAACTTTCTGTGACCAAAATTGCCGAATGGCGGCGTGGCAGTCGCGCTGTGACAGCTGTCTCTACGAGAGCAAGAGAGACGAACGTTACTCCTGTGTATCTTAACTAGAGCAAGAGAGACGGAGAACGACGCCAGCGCCGCCATCGGCGCCAACGACGAACTAAACTGGAGACAGTCCCCACTTGGAATCGGCACACGAAATCCTTAAGAACTGCGCTTCTATGTAAATCTGTATTCATTGCTTAAACTAAAGCAAGTGTTGTACAGAAATATCTATAGAAATTATGTTTAAAAACGTTCGCCAATGTTAATGGAAATCTGAGCTTTACTCCTTAAAGCTTCGTATAATCAAAGCGGGCTGCGGTTGCTTACCGTTTAGCCCCCTCTATCGTAAGGTTTCTCTATATTAAACGATTTGTACGTCTTCAACCGGTCAACTGTGATGATTGAAACTGTATTCCACTGCCATCGGATTACGAATGACATCTAAGCTGCGATTTGCTTACGGCAAGACTGTAACTGAATATCTTCTACGGATTAAGGACAAAGAAATGGGCTATAATAACGCTATTTTAGCTGATTTTACGCGTGTTATTCATATTTGTAGTTTTATGTTAAAAGCTAGATGAAAAATGTTCTAAATATTCTGATTATTTTCCTATTTATCGTAATAAACATATTATTTACACAAGTTAAAAATTGGGCCAACTCTTAGGCATTATTGTAACTAACGTTCATTGATTGCAGCGTCAGTGGTATCCCTCAGCTCAATTTTATATTTGGACATTGAACACCGAAGGGCGTAGATTTTATCCTTGCACTTACCAATACCTATAAGGTACTTTGTATGATCCACAAGTTGTTGATGCATGGTTGGGAGCCCTCCTGTGCTTTGCTGGTTGAATGTTTATAAATTCCATCGCAATACTGAATTTAATTTTGTGCCGTTGTCGTATCAAAAAATTCAAAACAAGACAGGAAAAAGTAATGACGAGTTACTTAAAAGATTATCCAGCAGTTACTAAATAAATGTAGGTATATATAATCACATCTTCTGTTTACATCGCGTGCCAACACCAGCAGAACTATAAGTATAGTTTATGCTCCGCGCCCGCAGTTTTACTTGCAATCTTCTCATTGAGACAATCAACCACATACGGGACGTCGGATAGTAACACTACTGCAAATGAAGACCTTGATTTTGTATGGATATTACTTGTGTAGGAGTCATAGAATATGGCATTGTTTTAAACGACCATCTTATAAATAGACCGTTTTAAAGAATTGGCGTATGTCCTTTAATTTTTCTTGCACTTATTTATTTTTATTTATTTATAGTCTCAAGCCTGAATCCCCGACGGGGTAGGCAGAGGTGTAAATATTACACCCACTTATTTGAGTTGAATAAATAATCTTATCTTACTACTAGGTATTATGAATGCGAATGTTTGAGAGGATGTATCGACGGACGAACGAATTTTGATAAAGCTTAAATATACATCAGAACATCACAGCCGTGGTTGAACTCTAGTTAAAATATAATAAAGGTAAATCCATTATTTGCAATAAAATTTGTAGACGGTTTTTACACAAGAATCGCATTGTAAGTATAAATCGATTATACAAAGATATTTTAGAATATAATGAATATAAAAACATAATTTTGGCCGATCAATGTTACAAGACGAAGATCTCTATAAATCTCACATTGATCCATTCATTGTCCGGTCGTGACCCAACCACTTACTTAAGAAATCGCTACTCATTGTACTATCACCAAAACATTGTCAAGCCAAACCGGTTCACAACACCCTTTACAAATAATTATCTTAATCCTATTAGGCAATCGGGCCCTTTACAGAAGGCCTTCTACACCCACAAGAACCCACAACATATCGCAACACAACCTCGTTAATACGCTCCCACACACTATATTCTCTCTTCTACACTTGATATCTAACTATAATAAACTTGTAATGAACATGTCATTCACAATATTGGTACTTCAAACTCATGTTGTATAAAGTTTCGTAATGGAAAAGAAATGTATCAGATTGGTGTTGAATTTGTTTAGTGTGGAAAGGTTTGTCGTGTGTAAGAGAGGTGGCCAATTATACGAATATTGTTGGTAGATGTTTCTATATCCCCAACGGCTACGTAAAGCACACACCTACGTTATTTACCACAATATATGTTTATTCAAGTTCATAAAGATTTGTGTTCTGTCAAACAGTAAGAGGTGTACTGTTATCATTCTGTTTCTTGTTTGTAAAGCCGGTGGTTTCAAAACATCCATGGGCTTTTGGTTATGAAGAGTGCCAAATCTCGGTGTCTTTAATGGTCACTGCGGCTGAAGATGACCAGTTAACAAAGTTAAAAATACAGTAGTAGGAATGATACATACTATCACACAAGCTAGTAGTTGTCTGTACATACTTCTAATATTGCTTATGTTTCGAAGCAGCTGATACTATTGACAGCTCCTAGACCGTCTGTTTACAAACTCAATTAAAGCACATACGCACTATATTTTTAACATAAAAACTGAATAAATCATTTTAATGTACCTCACAGTAGTCAATAGAAAGACATATTTTTTACTATACGCCTTCGCAAAACGCCATATTTCGAGTGTGAGGTCCTAATAAAAATGCTTCCTACGCCACTTTCCCGCCATTTGCATTTTGTGACGCAACTATTTTGTATCTGTGTCGTATGTTATTTGATACGGTTACATTGGCCGCGTGTGTACTCTATTGTTTTCACGTTATTTTTAAGATGTGTCATTTGTTCTTAGCTTTTATACTTATGTTTTAAGGTTATTTGAATAGACAACGACAAATGTTGAATATAAAATCGAACTCATAAATTGTTATGTGTTTTAGACCACCAAGAGAAAAGTAGATTACGATTATTGGGTAAAGCTAACCACTGATCAACTAGGTATACCAGTGTTTTATTCAGTCCTGAAATAAAGCGTCTGAATTATCACGTCCCAATAAATGACCACCAGAATCTTTTATAAGTTTATTTAGTTTTAATCTTATAAATACTGTTCTCTTCCAGACAGCTTGTTCCAGAACTGAAGTAAAACCTCCGTAAATCACTCAAACAAACAAGATTATTCCATTCAAAAATCTAATACGGGTATTATACCCGATCATTACCAATCCCAAAACATTTCTAAGATATGAGGTGGCTATGGGGCCATAAATTATTTTCAACTTATCTCTTTAAGTAGAAGGCTCTTATTAGATATAAGTGATAAAATATAGAGGTCTTAAATATGGACATTAACACCGGGCAGCGGCGGGTTTCATCGCTAGCTTATCTAAATTTAAGATCAACACAGATTCTAGGTGATCCCACAAAATAATTAGTGGATTAATCCCACAGAGGCGGTAGTGTGGGTTACGAGCTGTAGCGATTTTAAAATGTTCTTTGCTATTTTGTGTTGTAAAGTTGCTCCGCTAGTCGCCTGGTTATGACTTCGGTTAAATGTAGGAAATTGTAAAGTTTAGGATCATGTTCAGTAGCCTAAAGATAAGATTACTTTTTAGCCTATCGTTCAAATATTGTGCACAATATTTGAACGATAGAATTTGTTTTTCACGTGATTATGGTGGCAGGTCAAGTTGACCAAAAAATATGTACCTAGGTATAATTCTACCAATACTTCTAAAATTAATCCAATACTTCTAAAATCAAACTCGGTGAACAGGGACACCTTGTTGACACAAGTTAAATTAGAAACACCCAAAATTTATAACTTTATTTGGCAGTGTTACAGATACCCTTCTAAATTAATATATAAAGAAAATCTTTTGGAATCCGCTGTTGGCTGTCAACAAGGTGACCCTCTTGGACCACTAATTTTCAGTTTAGCTATTCATCCAATCATCAACCAGTTAAATTCAAAATTTAATGTCTGGTACCTGGACGATGGAACCCTCGCGGGGCGGGTTGAGACAGTTTATGAGGATCTAGCACTCCTGAAATCAAAATTCTTGTCAATCGGTTTAGAACTCAACCCAAGCAAATGCGAAATTTTTATTAACAACAGTTTAGACAAATCTGCCATACTGTCAAAATTCCAAAATCTGGCGCCGAATATTACCCACATCGAAAAAAGTTCTCTTCGCCTCCTTGGGTCCCCAATTTTAGACGAAGGTTTTGATTCATTTTTACACGAAAAAATTCAAAATTTTAGTGAAATTTCAGATAGATTACTCAAAATTAATATTCACTCGGCTTTCACTATTATTAGATATTGTCTTTTTGTGCCTAAATTTACACATGCTATTCGATCTTCACCATTTTGGAAAAACCCATCATCACTCTTTCAAATTGACAATATTATAAAAAATACCTTAAGCAAAATTCTAAATGTGGCCTTGAACGACCGAGTGTGGCTACAGGCGTCCTTACCTGTACGCCTGGGCGGCCTCGGCGTTCGCAAAATTTCCGATGTGAGCTTACCAGCATTCCTGTCCTCGGTCCACGGCACTGCAGAATTGACCAGGAAAATCTTAGCACCTACACTGGTCGATTCTGAGGTGCCGTGTGTGATCGATGCCGTGAATGCTTGGAGAATGGCTTGTCCAAACACCGAGTTACCCCGAGACTTATCCTCTCAGAGGCAGTGGGACGGGCCGCTTTGCAGCGCAGTACGAGAAAATCTCCTAAGTACATCGTCCAATGCTGCAGAGCGTGCCCGTTTGCTGGCTGTGGGAGAATGGGAATCGGGTCTCTGGCTTCAGGCACTGCCATCGTCCAACATAGGTACCATGTTGGACGATACCACTTTCCGCATCGCTGCTTGCCTCCGTTTGGGTGCGTCATGTGTTTCTCCACATCGCTGTCACTGTGGGGAGGCTGTCGACAGCCTTGGTCACCATGGCTTATCATGCAGCAGGAGCGCAGGTCGTATATCACGACACGGCAATCTAAATGACATACTTCGCCGGGCTCTTGTCACCGCTGGCGTTCCAGCCCAACTTGAACCGCAGGGGCTGGCACGTGACGATGGCAAAAGACCGGATGGTATGTCTTTACTCCCATGGAAGTTGGGTAGGCCTTTGGTGTGGGACGCAACGTGTGTCGATACCCTCGCGCCATCTCATCTTCCTGGCACAGCGGGTTGTGCGGGCGCTGCTGCTGCTACAGCGGAGACCTTCAAACGGCGCAAATACGCAAACCTAGTAGGGGATTACGTATTTGAGCCGTTTGGGGTCGAAACGTTGGGGCCATGGGGTCCAAGTGCAAGATCTCTTTTTAAAGATATCGCAAAGAGACTGGTCGACGCCTCGTGTGACCAGAAGGCTGGGTTGTACTTGGCCCAAAAATTTAGCATTGCCATTCAACGTGGCAATGCTGCCAGCGTTCTGGGCACGCTCCCGGTCGACGGCGATGTGGAGGACTTTTATGACGCCCTCTAAATTATTCTTTTTTCGTTTTTCGTTTTGTTTGATTTGTATATACATATTTCGTAGGATAGTATTTTAACATTTATGTTTAATTAAATAGGTATTTAGTGATATCTAAATAATACTTCTAAATGCCTAAACAGATTGCGATGGATGTACGGGTTATTCAGGGCAGTAGAGATTTAAAATTTGAACCAATTTTTCTATTTGCTTTTAGATAGATAGATAGATTGATTTACACTTTGTAACGTTTTTTTTCATGTTCAAGGTTAGCTGGTTCTAGACGCATTATTAAAAGATGATTCACCGATGTGTTAACTACCCATTTATAAGTTTCTTGGACATTTTATACCTCGTACGAACGTCTTTCTATGGACCAATAAAGAATCTCGCTCTACACTTGCACCACACCTAATATAATGCGTTTACGATGGCCAACTAAGGTAATATATGTTGCGCACACGCACTCTGCTAGTTTATTGTGTAATTATAGTCGTCGCGGCGCAAGACCACCCGTGTGCACAGCGCCTAACGCGCCTCCTACCCACTGCACCGAAATACTCCCGCGATTGTATCAAAGGCCTAATGATACTTACTCTGATATCTCTCCTGTTGTCGATGAGTTATATTGTTGTAATTTTATTAATTAATGATGATGACTTTTTATTTTGTTTGATTTTATTAATGATTTTTTCGTGCCTGCAGAGACGGCTCACGTCTGTCTTTTCCCATGTAATTACTTTAGCCGATAGATAATAGCAATACCAAAGTTTATTGTTGCATTGGAATACAATAAGTTGCTGCTTATTGCTCGTTGTAAGAGACGCTCAACATTTGGCATCGCGAAGGAAATCTCATTTAGCTGGCTGTCCACCGTCACTCGGAGTTTGGCGTACTCACTAAAACTCTTACTTATAGTGATGTGTGACAGCGCCGTTATTTTTGTTTTGTTTGTGAATAGCTAGAGTTAAGTGAGCTAACACATTAACTGCTCAGTATTTGGTACAATTAACATCTTTTTATTTTTATGCAAATTATTTTTATTGCTTTTCTTTGTTACGGTTGTATAATTTGTAGTCTCCTATTCTGCTGTCGTTATCTATAAACAGATTAAGAACACCATGACCTCAAACCTTCGGGAATATTTTACGATAGTTCTTTATAGAGGTGTTAATTTGCGCTCATCTTAAATCCGATAAGAGTTATGTTAATAATATGCACAGCACCGTAGATTATACTCTCTGATTATTATGATAATGCCGGGGTCAAACGGTGTGGGAACAATACAGCAATTTAGAGATTTATGTGTTGTTTAAGTAGGTTTGTACAAATATGCGGATAGATTAGTTATAGGTAGTAGAGCCTTGCTGATTTCAGCATGAATGGGCCGGCTCGACCGGGGAAGTACTACCCTCTCACAGAAAATCGACGTAAAGTAACAGTACTTAAACTGTTGCGTTTCATTCGGTGAGTGAGAGTGCCGGAGACCCTATCCCCTATTCCTTCTCCCTCATCCCACTCCTCCTCCTATTCCTTTTCCCAACCCCAAGGGGCGGCAACGCAGTTGTGACTCCTGTGGTGTTGCTTGTGTCCATGGGTGGCGGTAATTGCTTACCATCAGGCGACCTGTCTGCTCGTTTGCCGCCTATTAATATAAATAAAAGATATCCTTCTCCCATACATATAATGCATCTTTATCTCAATGGTTACGGTACTCTACTCAAAGGCGTGTCTTCTTTGGATTAATTATCGTTCGCAGGTTGAGTAACCAAATAATTGAACAGTTTAGTAGTGCCTATTGCATTATTGAGCTCTACTAAAAAAACTCAAGTCTTCAATCTTCTGCTATTGCACTTTTCAAGATCAGACTCAGACTTCAGACAGAAGATTTTTTTCACTAACACCTGTCTTTTTCTTGCAGCTCAGCTGGTTTATCGAGAGCGTTACTGCTGATCGCAGCAACATATTTTTTGCTGCGCCGTTTACTGTACCATTAACTAACAGCTGCTTGAACAGACAAAGTAACACTCGTTCCAAATAAAAAAAAACACTAGCAACCCGTTACTATAAAAAAGCCAGCAAACGTTGACAAAACCTCATTACTCTATTTCGAGACAATCGGCGTCCCCCTTTCCTCCATAATGCATAATTAATCTATAAATAAATACACGAACAGGAAGGGTGGTCAAATTTACACGCGGAGTTAACAAACTCGTCGGCGGTATTCCTGTTAAGTTTTTAATTAAATCACTCAGCACCTGTCTCCTCCTCACGCTTCCGTTTCCCCCCCTTTCTCCTTCTTCTTCCTCTTCCCTCTCCCCCTAAAGGGCGTGTGCAGTTGTGCACGCGCCGCATGGCCGCGATGCGCTTACGCACGTGCCCGGAACAATTTCCATGCTTAGAACGGTTTGATTGTTTATTAGTGGGTCGAATGAATTGTTAAGTGTGGGCTACGTAAGTATAATGTTTATGGAGTGATTATATTAACAGATCGTTGCTGTTTCGTCGTTGTAATGTATACGTTCACGATCTAACTACTCGCGTTTTGGTGGGGTAAATTCTTGTATTTAGGTCTTTTAAATTTATAATGATTCATTGATTAGACTGCACGGTCTGCAATGTGATTTATAATTGGCCACTATTATGTCTTCAACTCCCAACCAAAAGGATGCTTTTTTAATTTAGAAAAAAACTATCTAATAAACGAAACATTTGCATCTCATTTTTAAGTGCCGTAGCAAATCAAACGTTTTATCAACAAAACGTCTCTACCAAAAATATGGCTTACCTCACCGCTCTCAATAAAAACGAAAGTATTCTCAGTTTCTCAAAAAAGAAAGCATCAATACTAATCAGGTCCAAACTCTCGAATGATAACAAAGACGTACGAAAAACAAAGCGTACTACTTACCACACATTCGCTAAATAGCGTGATGATACCATTAACGCGTCATAGTGAAAGGTGCAAATGTTCATGGGGAAATATCTGTCTGTTTAAATGTGTGACGGTAGGTGAGTCAGCCGATATCCGATATTGAGTCAATATACTACTTATGAAGTGTTGATATAGACTCACAGACTGTTGACACGAAGTAAATATTGGTGACTAGACCACTATATACGTATATGTATCATTTTCTTTGAAAAGGACAAATATCTTAGGTACTTATATAAGTATTTACAAGCACATGCAATGGCTGGACATGCTCAACCAGTACGATAATTAAATTCTTTTCACTAATATTCAATCAACGTAAAGTGATATTTTTTGTTCTGCATAAACAAACATCGAACTTATAACACTCGCTACGATATATGGACGACTTGACCTCTTTAACCATTCCGCTATACATGCAGTTTTATGCGAATTTGACGCTATAATTTAAATTGCAGAGATGGCGTAATCGTTTAAG
Source organism: Euclidia mi (assembly GCA_944739405.2). Taxonomy (NCBI): domain Eukaryota; kingdom Metazoa; phylum Arthropoda; class Insecta; order Lepidoptera; family Erebidae; genus Euclidia; species Euclidia mi. The sequence continues at coordinate 59,380,315 of OX123198.2, forward strand.
CTCGTTGGTACTGCACCGAGTGTTGTGAGTACGACCTCCATATGAGCTGACACTTTTGTGCGGTACTGTTGTGGCTACGATTCTCACAAGAGCCAACAAGTTACAAGTCCAGGTATGCTTTATGTCAATTGCTTCTGTTTGTAAAGTAAACAAATATAGAAGTGTATCTCTTGTATATTCTTCCGTGTTATATAGCACAATGACTCCAAGCTGTGTACCACTAGACAAATGCTAAAAGACATTAAAATATCTTACGTAAACAACTCGTAAATGTTAATATCTGATCGTTGACCTTCCCGTCGACAAAGAACACTTTCAGCCGATGATGTCATGTGTTAGCACCCGCGGATTGACGCTCAAGGTATTACTTTGTATTTATCAGATATTTTAGCTGTTTGTCTTGTTTTATATGGTTGGGAAGGACCAGGTTCAGTGCCTGAGTCGAGACTAAAATTTTTTTGGGGGTGTCCGAAAATGAGTACCACCGACTCTACCTACCCTTACTTGAGAGCTAAATAGTCTACGAATGACGTAGTAGTGGTTTAAGCAGCCGCTTGTTTGGCAACACTGCGCCGAGTGTTATGGGTAACAGTTCGTGTGATCCACTTTCTTTCAAATCTAGCCGTTTTTTGTTATCGTTGTTGGTTGAATTTTTCATATCGACCCTTTTTTTTTAACTAGTCCCACCCTCATTCCCACTACTGTGTCACCTGTGTAGCCAGGTTCACCAGCAGTGACCATTGATGACGACGAGTTTAGACACTCGTGAAGTCCCGGGGAAAGTTAAACTGTCTTGGAACCCGCAACGAACTGAATTAGAAGTATATTGGAGGAGTTCGAAAATAAACAATTGACTTCCCTCCTTAACAAAGCGGGAGACAAGCAACAAAATTCATATCGATCCTTGCGATACGGGATTGATTCTGATTACGTTATGTAAACCAGTATATAAATTAGTAAAAAAGTAATTGAATCATTATCCAATCGCTAAATTAATTAATCAGTCTATGTACATATAAACAATGTATTGAAAATAACAGTCCGTTTCGTTCTTCTTTCTATTTTTTTTTTAGTTATCAATTCGTGGACAATAGTGTGGGTTACATGTTAATTAACTTAGAATAAGTCATTATTTGTAACATTTAAACATGTAACTGTTTTTTGTCCCTTAATAAATAAATAAGTAAATAAATAAGTATATATTTTTTGTGGCCATATAGAGTTATTCACCGAAATATACCCGTGTTTGCGAGCAATAACAGACATTACACAAACAGTTAACAAATTAACGTTCACGGTCGACAAGTGCGCATACATATAAACGTTTATACCATTGCGAGTGTGTAGCAACATACTCGACACACATTCATTAACAAGACCTACATCAAATCGAAATGATATTATGCATACCTGACCTTAAACTACTGAGATGTCTGTAGCAGAGAGCAGGAATAGTACTTGTCTGGTAAACTCTGACCAAGCCATTAAGACCTTAAGGAACTGCCTCGTTCGTCTTGCGGCATAAATGTGCGCGTGGGATTGGGGTCTCGGGTTTGATTCCCAGGTCGGGCAAAGTGTTATTTGTTTTTTTCAGTTAGGAAATTCTCAGTAGCAGCACGGAGTCTGGTAATGTGCCCGGTATGGCAATAGGCTTGCCCCCTATTACGTGGGACCTAAAAAAGTCATGGCGAAATGTCGGTGTAATATTACACCTCTGCCTACCCCTTCGGGGATACAGGCGTGAGTCTATAATAATAATAATAACTTAAGGAAAGAAGATTAACGACCGGCTTCAATATTCGATCTATCCATTGATTTGGATAAATATACCCACAAGCTCCATACAGACTGCCTCCGTGGTCCAGTGTATAGTGTATGCGACTGCTGATCGGAGGTCTCGGGTTCGATTCCCGGGTCGAGCAAAAGTTTTACTGGGTTTTTTCCGAATACTCAGTAGCAGCTCGGAGTCTGGTGATGTGCCCGGTAACGGCAATGGACTCGCCCCCTATTACGTGAGACCTAAAAATTCATGGCGAAATGTGGGTGTAATATTTACACCTCTGCCTACCCTTCGGGGATACAGGAGTGAGACTATAAATAAATAAAAAATAAATAAAGCTCCATACAAAATATATCAAATATGTATCTCTAGTACAATCCACAAACTGAAACCGGTATTTAAATTTTTTTACCTACTTTACTAATCGAAAGTGTTCACTTAATTCCAGTCATTATCTATGACAACTTAGAACAACTTCTAAGGTACTCAATGAACAAGTGCATCGTAATGATAACTGCAAACAAAGGGGTCAATGAACTGTTATCTATGCGTCCCCGGAACGGATACAAGTTTGTACAGGATTAATTAGACGGAGGAAGATAAAAGAATCTGTGCCAACCTCTACTTATCACGTGATGTTAAAATCAGTTTTAACAAAGTTTGGTGCGTTTAAATAAAGATATAGGCAGTTGTAAATTACTAAGAAATAGTACAAGGTCGTACAATTTAACCTCCACTCCTTTTGACAGACAGTACTAGCAAACCTTTATGATAATTTTCATAAAGATCAGCTCAACAGTTTATCTTTGAAAGCCTTACAAACTAAATAAGACTGGCTGTCTTATTAATGGAAACTAATAGTAAATGAGACAGGTGAGACAGAACGAAATTATTATAAAACCTAAGATAATTTCTTTTTTACACATGTTTAAGGAATCATCAATTTGTTGATCACATACTACTCGACGTAGTGTCAAGCGGTGAGGTAGCTCTTTAAACAACTCCAGGATCGTTGCAGTCGCACAATTGACACACATACATAATTATGTATCTGGTTAATTTTCTAATTCCAGACAGTCACAGCACTAACATAAACAGTTAGTTAAAGAAACAAACCTCTTCCGTAATTAAACAATCGTACCGAGTAAGCAGTACTAAGATCGTGTTGAACTGTTGATCATAAATCTTAGCGTCGGGATCACGTTACTTGAGGCGAAGAGCGGCTTCGTTGTACTCGGAATACGGATGGATGGATGGACCGAAACCGTGGGAACTGGACTAGTGTTACATATATTATTGTTTAGTATTTTTGTTGGTCTCGTTAGAGGGTCTCGGGTTCGAATCCACGGCACGCACCAATGACTTTTCGGAGTTAAGTAAGTGCGTATTAAATTATATAAAGTATAAATAATAAAGGAAAACATCGTGAGGAAACCTGCATGTCTGAGAGTTCTCCATGATGTTCTCGAAAGACATGTGAAGTCTGCCAACCCGCACTAGGCCAGCGTGGTAGACTATGGCCTTACCCTTCTCATAAGTGAGAAGAGGCCCGTGCCCAGCAGTGGAACAGCATAAAGGGCTGATGATGATTGTTGTTAGCTGGCGAATTGATAGATTCAGATTGCAAGTTTGGTAGACACGTTTTGTTGCAATGACGGTTCGATAGCTTTATATTTTAAGTTCTATACAGTCTTCCCGGTGATAGGCAATTGAGACGCGATGTTCATCAGCGCTGTGCGTATCCATTTCGTATCCAAGACTTCTGCCTCGGAGCTCGGAGTCCGCTTTCTAGTCTTACAGAACATTAACTTGCCATAAAGTCCAGTCTAGCCAGCTCAGCAGCCGGAAGAGAAAGATACATTTTACAGTTTAGATTAGACCGATGTCAGAATATCCCGGAGTCCTTATACTGTCATAGATCTTCACGACACTCAAAATATTTTTTAAAGAAATCCTTTAGACTAATCCTGGCCATAGTACGTACTCTTACAGACGTGACTTCTATATTTAGAGAGCAGCCTTAAAGCTTTGTTTACCTTACAAGGGTAGGCGGCCATGTCAGTAATGTCTCACTTACGACAACCACTCTGACCCATATACACGACAATAACTTCATCTCGTCCATCTGAATGATAGGATACGACGTCCCGAGGCGCTGTAGAGCTGTCTAAGGTTTTGAAATGGCTGTTTTGATCGCCTTTCTAACATACATAATATGTTCACTATTTTGCGAGCGTACCCTTACGTATGCATGTTGCCATGGTTTTCTTTTGATCTCTTCGAAGAATAAATGCTTTATATTTATTTAATATTTAATTTAATAGGCACTTTATTTTATTTAATAGGCACTAAAGGACACATTTCAATTATGCCCTTTTTTTTAAATGAAAGAAAAGATATAAATAAGTATCTGTCAAACATTCAGTTTTTAATCATGCCCATTTATTTTTTATTTAAAGAAGAAGAAATCTGGAAAACATCCATTTTCAAATCAAAAATTCCAACTTTAAATAATCAACAACTAACTTGCAGAGCTGCACGTACGCACTAACCGCGGATTTCTTGCAACGAGTGCATCACTGCAAAACAGATGTCATAGTCCTAAAATAGTGGCGCGAATAAAGCCGTGTATACACTAACGCGGGTAGCGTGGGCGCAGCGACATCGTTCTAGGAACGCCCTATAGGTGAGTACTGTGAATCAGACCTGCTGTCACGTTTATGATAAACGACCTCTTTTGTTTTCGTCGAGATGCAAGATGACTTTGACTTGAGGTTACAGGATACTATGAATGGCCCAGTAGCGTTATTGGTCACTACGAAATGAAATGAAATGAAAGCATTTATTTTATAATATACACACAACAGTATGACAATTAACAATTTGTTGCACAATTCTTAGCGAGAATGATGCATTTACAGAGTATTTTACGATATTTAGAATTAGTCTTGAAACTCCATCTTATTTTCTCTTTACCTTGATGTAAAGATGTGTGTCGTGATTTATCTGTTTTATATTTTAATTAGGTAGGTAACCTTGTCTGAAAGAGATCGCATATTGCGATAAGACCGCCCCCTGCCCCTGTTGTACAACTAGTTTTATATTACTTCATTAAATAGGTATTGTATCTCCTAATGTTTACTGGTGTACAATAAAGTGTTAATCTATCTATGTTTCTACAAGTTAATTTTAAAACAATATTTCAATCATTATACAATTCCAAACGAAAGATTTTAGAATAACTAACATGGCATATTAAGTTAACAACAATAGTATTCTACTAGCCTTACATACATACAGTACCTACCACTACAAGCTCGATTAACATAAAACTCCGCGATATTTTTTGCAATTGGAATACGTAAGACGGTAGCCAAATAAATGTGTTAGAAGGTTGAGTCAACAAAATTCATTTAAATATTTACAAAAAAGTCCAGGCATTGTCATAAAAATATTCACTAAACCTATAACTTGTAACTAAAAAAGTTTCAATATCAGTGTGAACGATAATCACGAGCAATTGACTAATTTTCCGATCCAAATAGAGCCTTTAAGTGGCAGTTGGTAGTGAATGGTGGATGACGTCACTCGCCTCAATGGCCGGCCCACGCGCACGCGACCATATGGCCGCCGCGCCGCCTTAATAGTTGCACTAGGATTTTTACTCGTAGTGCGTCGACGTAAGCACTGCTAGAGAAAAAACGCGCCATTTAAATCGAGGGTGAGTGGCTTGAATTCTAAAAGAGTTCTAATAGGATAATTAAAAAAATAAGGTCGATTTGAATCGTTCCTCTTTCAAAAAATATGAACTGGCTATTATTGTTAGTTGTAATTTTAACACAAATCCTACTGAGAAAATTTTACGAGAAAGAATGAAAAGAAGACATAAATCGTTCATATAAAAATTACACTACTACTTTGTATAAGCTGGAACGTATACATTGTAAAACTAAACAAATGTATCCCTCATTGGACGATCGGGGACAGAAAAACCCTCGCGTGACCGAACTCTATCGTCACAACGGGTTATTAATTTAATGATGTTTGTATCCGCCGCCTTTTTTTTGCAAGTTGGTAAAACAACACTTTTTACTTTAATTTTCATTATTTATAGAATAAAATATGCACTTAAAAAGTTAACATGAGTGTCAAATCTTGGTGTCTCTATGTTCCGCTAAGATATTATGCGGTTGGTCATATGGATGTAATGCCAAACGGTATTCACTGTTAATCGCATTTCTATTAAGGGCGGTTTCAGATTAGCGTATTTTTCTGCGCGTATACGGTCGTTTCAGCATACGCGCTTTAACGCGCGCTACATTACGCGCTTCAAAAAACGAGACTCACGTAAGCGGGCGTGTTCGCTCGAAACGGTAGCGACGTCTTGTCAGTGTCAACATGGATTCTGACGGCTCGTGGTTATACGAGCTTGGAAGCGCGTCAACGCTCGTACGAGTTGCGCGTGTGCGAAAAGGCACGCCTATACGCGCCTACATGCGCTTCCAAAAACGAGCTTATACGCGCGTCTAAAACGCTAATTTGAAACCGCCCTAAACAAAAGTGACTGTAGTAGCGAAACGGTAAAGCCATATATTTTGACTAAGGTATCGACTTTTTGAAGTAAGGGCTAGTAGAGTTAAAGTGTGTAGAGTCAAAGACTACACGAGATCTGCTAAATTTTGGACAGTGCGAGCTACATGGACTCATGGCAACATTTTACACTTATACTTACTTCTTTGAGATCACTTAACCCCCATTTTTTTCATCTAGACATTACAGTTAAATACAATCCATGACATATCATCACGTTTTATATGACAAAGTGCCGAATAGCATCTAAAATCCTTTCGTAAAACTAAGCTTTCTAAACCTCGAATCACGATCAATACAACTGCATAAGTAAATACGATATTACTAATTACCCATCAAATCAAACATATAACAAATATGTACTGATAGCGACTGTTTAGTATTAGATTAGCAAATTAATTCATCGACCCATTTCAATTATAAGTTCAACATATCGATAGCCTATCTGTTTGTATTCGCTTGCTCCACTTACGATGTCGCAATACGCACCTGACTTAGTTTAAATAAATGCATATTTAAATTTATCGCCTTAACAATGCGGTTTATTATAGAAAGGTGGATGTAAAAATAGAAATGACAAAGTGGCTCAACTATGCGCTGTAAAATGACGGGCGTTATGGTTAGTGAGTGTCTGCTAAACCCGAGGTCACGGGTTCGATTCACAATCAAAACAAATCTGATGTGATAAACACGATTGTTTTGTATTTGGGTGTAATTTTTCTTAACGTAGATGAATTGTACTTTTATTAAATACCTTTTCCAAACTAGGTTGTCTGGAAGAGATCGCATTTTGCGATAAGACCGCCCTGTTATGCAACTAGTTTTAAGTAATTTTTTACCATTTCTAATTCTGTATGTATACTGGTGTACAATAAAGTGTTAATCAATCAATCAATCAATGAATTCAAAAAGATCATCATCATCGTCTCAGCTCTATCCCCATCGCATTTTAGACTTTAGTCTTGGAGCCCGGGGTTCTTTCTAGCCTAACCAAACTTGACATAATATTAGCTTTTCCGTAGAGCAACTATGGATGTTGGATCCTCATAACATAACAGAGGCCGACAGCTTAACATTCTCTCCAATACATGGTCGATGAGAATGTAAGTTGGTGGTGCGCGCCGTGGGTTTGCACCTGATGCTCTCTTCATGGCAGTCTATTAGTATCTCCACTAGGCCTTCACTGAATTACAGGATATACAAGTATATTTATCAGGTACCTGATTGTCACTCGACTCTGCATTGTTTGAAATCAGATGACCGTGATGAAATGTCACAGTGTCACAGGCATCATAAATAATATTTACTGAATATTTTTATTCTACATCGATAAATGACATGAAGGTTTTTCAATAAAAGTACGTATAAATTAATAACCTTATCTGCATTATCCTGTATTAGCCTGAACCACTGGTCGCGGGGAACTTTACAGACTTGGCTAGATTGAAAACCCAGAACCTTGATCCCATATCAGCAAGCCCTTTGTGAACTAGCAGAAACGAGGTGACCTATCACACGGGAATATCCAACAATATCTACGTAGTGCTTAAATCCTTGTCCCTGAAACTACAGGGAAATACCGAGCTCCTGATAAAGAATGAAAGATGGCAGTACCAGGAGCAATATTGCCCTACTACAAAAATAATGTGACATTAACTATAAACGCGTACTTTTTAGTAAAGCTTTTCGTTTCATTAAGTTTCAAAAAACAATTATTCCAAAGAAGTTTCACTTCAAAAGTAATTTATATTTGTAATCAAACCCGAACAATTCACTAAGAGTTTTAATAGTGTTTAGGAAAACTAGTAGAACTCAGCTCTCTTTAATGACCTTCCGTGCAGTGAATATATTACACTGCCTCTACAGGAATGCCTTAAGCCAGAGCATCGTTGCCACAATGCCCTACCTCTCAAATAATTTGCATAAACAATACGCGGTATTTCGAATACATTTCCATTTTCTCTTGAAGCGACAAATTCGCTACGGTTCCAGTCTGCAATGTATTCAAACGGCTAATAGATTTCCTTGCTCGCACATAACACATTAAAGCCTACTGGATTGCATTTAAATAACAATTACGTGGAGTTTTATGGCGTTTCCGGCAATGGCGTCGTATCCGGCGCGCGTTGCGCACGCGTATACAAAGGCTGCACTTGCGAGCGGGCGCCACATCTGCCGACCACTGCGACCATTGTATCCGGTTTATTTGTTTTAATGTGTAACTTATAATGCTCCCTTTTGAATTACCCAAAAAAATTAAAGGCTGTTGGTTACTCGTTATTTTTATGCCGCTATTTGTAGACTGCCTGGTGGTGTACCATACGTTAGATTAACCTCCACATCGTTAAAGTCTTACATCAAAGATTTCAACATTTAGCCGAATACTAAAGTAAAGGATAGTTACGCAAGTACCCTTTAGAGAATATTTTATATTTTGGAGTAACTATAATTTAATGGCCTTGGTCTAAAGATGGGTCGACAAATCATAGCTGCAATGCAAGCAGGGCATTATAGGATGGTTGCCTTGGATGGTAACCTACTAGGTATTAACATAATTGGTGTTTCCAAATTTTAGTGCAAAGGCCGTTCATTTTTATTTTACTCTACTTAGTAATAATAAAACGATGGAAAGATGAGTGTGAATATTTCTGCATAATTTTTCGCAGCTTAAAGAGACCGTAGGCCTTAGTGTGAATTTCAACTTAATACCTCATACCTCACCACGATTTTGAGAAAAAGGATCTTGACAGACGAGAGACGAACATGAACATAAAAATCCATAGATATCTGTGTAAAAATCTCATTTCCTATCTCTAAAAATTTATATGTATGTGTTAAAATAAAAGGATAAATAAAATGAATATTATTTTTGTATCTTGATAATGTAGTGCATGGTGCTCCTATTGTATTGTGTGGTTTGTTTCAAAGATGGTTTGCGCGCGTACTTGGCGTCCATTGAACGTCCACGATACTCCGCGACAAATACGGTACTACTTTCCTGTGATTGTAAACGGTCTGTAGTATTGTTCAGTTAAACTACGTTTTTACAAGCACCGTATTCAATAAAGAATTGTGGGAACACTGACTTTTTAGAATCGAACCCTCTTAGCGCAGTGTTAAGCGCCGCTTAGACCACTCACTACGTCATACGAATAGTCGAAAAATATCAGTATTACTCACGATCTTAAAGACTTTTGCTTAAAATAATGTTTAGTAATTTGTAGCAAGTCGCACGAGGCGTTATGTCATTATCTCGTCACACGATGAGTCAGGTGGCTTGAAGCAGGTGTATGATACGTTTGTAATAAAGATTGTTGTCAATAAGAAAACTTTATAATATTTTATAATGGACACGAGTTTTATCTGACTTCCATTGACTATAGTTATCTAAGTTGTTTGAAATAAGAATGAGTTGTTTACATGACTAATAGTTATAAGGTAGGTATCCGGTTGTGTTGAATTACTAATCAATATAAAAGTTTACATCATGATGGACCAAGTGCGCTCTTATAGGACCCCACGATAAAGGATTTATTCTTAGTACGAGAGATGTCTCGCACTAAGAATATTTCTTATCTTTATCTTTATTATCTTTATCGTTTAAAAAATATTCAATTACGTTAACAGTGCAGTTTAGCCCGCAAATGACGCATTTTTGTACGAAAAGCCATGTGTAAATTCGATTCCTACGCAGAAGAAAATAATTTCTTAAAATAAACGACAATTCTATTTCTCTACTCCGATAATATGAATTTGTCGTTAAAATTTAAATTATTTTGATTTTCTATTATTGATTTATAATTTGCAAGCATAAATGTTTGAATGAGCTAATCTCAGCCAATCCAATTATCAAGGCAGGGTACCTACGTTACATTACAGTACGGCGAGCCTTAGGAGCCCGGCAAATGAAAAATAACATTCGTACAAATCTTTGGTTTGTGCTGGTGAAACCCCCCATGGTTTCACCAGCATATCTCTCGGGCATCTTGTTAGTAATAATTATGTTTGGGATCCTGTTAGTAATAATTATGTTTATGAATGAATATTACTCATCTATTAACGACTATTGGTTTTTTAAGATTACTAATAATATTCTAGTAAACAACGTGTTGTAGTTTCAACTCGCACTCATACATCACTGACGTCAACCGATTGCAGGGCATGTATACTTGAGCCAGACTAGGTGTTTTTTGTTTCTGACAAAGCAAAATAAGTCCATATTTTGAGAAAATTATAATGATTCGATGACTAGATTTTATAATCATAAGACGTCCTAAAACATGATTGCTACACAAATACCCAGACACCAATTCCTCTACAGTTTTTGACTTTTGAAAGACAACTCGGAGTGGGTATAATTTATATCGCTTTGGAATGATACAAATTGCCTGCGACATAAACGCTATAGGTGTAATTATTTTGGCCCAAATTAAACCCAACAAATTCAGAAATTATATTAAAGTCAATCAATTTGCTTTCCTTTCCGCACTACGTAACGCAACGACATAATCATTTTATTAATTGATATTGGTTTGAACTTTGTCATTTATCGCGATTACCATACATGGCCAAAAACATGGTGAAAGTAGAATTATCCAGAGCACTATTTCACCATATTAAATCAGTATGTATTGATTATATTCAAGTCTTATTCGTAGTGAGAGGCAGCAGAACTACTGACATTTAAAATTAATAATTATAATTATCGCTTCCACGCACTTATTTGTGCATGTTATTAAACGTTTTATAGCACCTGAAATTCGCTTTTATATTGCGTCGATCGAAACGGCGATTTTGGTGAGAAAAATGACGTTGTAATGAATTTTGGTTAATCGACGCTTAATACGAATTCAGATAATTATAATTCTTGTCTTATCATCGCATATTAATTTCGCTATCGAATGTATTCATTATGGCTTATTTTAATTAAAAGGTTTCGGGCAAAAGTGTTACTGAGTTTGCCGAATTCTCAGTAACAGCACGGAGTCTGGTGATGTGCCCGGTAACTGCAATAGGCTCGCCCCGTATTACATGGGACCTAAAAATTCATGGCGAAATGTGTGTGTAGGTACCTAATATTACACCTCTGCCTACCCCTTCGGGCATACAGGCGTGAGTATATAAAAAAATACCTCCTTTTTACATGATTTCGAAAAATAGATGAAACTACGTTTCTTGAAAGCTATAACCTCCTTAAACAAAATCCTTGTAATGCATATGAAAAGGAACTGAGGAAAACAGTCTAGGTATAACTTACTGCACGGATTGATCACCTCGCTACTTAGCACTAGTAGGTTCGTTCCACTGGTTCTACTAGATACAACGCATTGCAGAATTTGAGTTTAGGTGTGCAGAAATTGTGTTCATTGTGTCCAGGATTTATAGCTGGTGTGATCTCGTAAAGACACGAGAAATTTTCCTCCCTTTCAGCCATTTATTTACAGACCTTCATTCGTACGATTTAACCAGTAAGTAAATACCTCTTAAGAACTTTTCCACAATGAGTCTGTCCTCTCGACCGCATTGTATCGAAAGTGCAGGCCCTACGCACTCGACTTGCGTCTTGTGTGTCAAGGCAAACGATACACTTACTCGGAATTTGTACTCATCAGCACATGCCACGAATATTGTTTTGATTTCGACAATGACCCCAATGCAGACGTCACATTAAGTAAATTAACCTGACTGGATAATTTTTTCAGAAATATATTGTCATTATTGCAAGTAAAGTGATTCAATATATTGCTTATGCGACATAAGGCTGTGATGAATAAGTCACGTGTATTAGCAATCCAATGTCAGGGTGTTGTGTCAGCCATTTTTATGAATCGTCCCAGATTTGTCATAACATAAGCCATCTCTGAGAAAAGGGAAGTTTAGGTCATGTTTATGGCGCATCTAATAATCAGAATCACAGAGTCCATGAATAAGGTTGTCTGTACAATAAACTGACATTTCTTGTTTTTTGGCGACCGGTTGGCGCAGCGGGAGTGTAAGCGACTGCTAAGCCGAAGGTGGCAGGTTCGATTCCCGCACAAGTCAAACATTTGTGTGCATGAACATGGATGTTTGTCTTGGTTTGGGTGGTTCTATGTATAATACGTATGTATTTACAAAAAAAGGATATAAGTATGTTTATCCATAATCTAGTACCCATAGTACAAGCTCTGCTTAGTTTGGGACTAGATGGTGTTGTGTGAATGTAGTAGAATATTATTATTATTTATTATTTTGTTGTTTTCTAAGTGTATTCCAAATTTACTTAGAATGCCTCATCCAATATATTTTTTTATTCGAAATAAACATTTAATTTTACTTTCTAGTCACCACTCTACACCTTATTATTTCTGCCCGATTCAATGCTGTGCTCACACATCGCAATGATGCTCTTTAGATAGTTATGACAAAATTGCAGTAATTGGTCACAATGACCAAGTTCAAAGCCAGTAGACATATTAATTTAAATAACGAGCTGGCAATTAGTTCTGTAGTGACAATTAGCACCAGGACCCACGCATTGTGCAAAGTATATGAAATATATCGTTAATAACATTTGGAATAGGTAAACCTATTCGATTTGAATGATTAGAAGTACATGATATTGGTAGAAGGAATACTTTGCTATCGAATTAAACAAAAGCTATTTGGTAAACAGTATGTCTTATCAGTCAGTCAAGCAAGACGTTTTTGGGCGTTCCTCTCTGGAAATTCTTAATAGGTGCCCGCATTATTTATGCTTATCTTTGTTATAATTAATGTATGTTTATTTCACAGAACACAACAATATGTTATCAGATACGGAGTTTCCATGTAAGAATACACTTTCCTCAAGAGTCGATAATAGAAATAGGTATATTTATTATTCGCAATGTTAAATAAAGACAGAAATATTATTACCGTGGAAATAGTGTGGGTTACTTTGGCCCGTCTTACATCACATCCGTAGTGACAAGGAAAATAAAGATATCCTTTAAAATAAGATATGCACGACATTCGTTATCTTTTCTTACCGTAAAAGGTTAAGACATAAATATGGATGGAGTTTCTGGCAAGGTTCCGCCATTGACCCTGTCGATGGCTAAGATTAAATACTTTTAGAGATAAGTGAACATTCGAGAAGACAAATCTAGAAAATATTGAATTTTTAATGTAGAGAAATTGAGATGATTGCACTAAAAATATTTAAATATATTCTTATGTGGTTCTTGTCTAAGAATCATTTCTAAAATTGTCGTTTATTTTTAAGTTCTCTGCGATAGCAAACATTTCGATTCTACAAAGAACACTTTGTATTACATCATACCAACAGATAAGACGTTTAGAGAAGTCTCACTCCTTTTTATAATTAGACATCATCCCACACACGACATAGTAGGATCTAAGTTCAACCTTCATTTTCCAGTCATCATCATCATCCTGACGCAGCATCCACGATCTTTGAGCTCGGGGTCCGCCTGCTACAGAGCCTCCATATTTCTCGGTTTCCGGCATCCTTAGTTGTAATGCCATCACTGTCTTTTTCAGTGTACAAAATGTCTTTTTATTTAGTACTACGGTTGGTCTTCGGCATCCTTAGTCGTAAGACTAGTACTACTTTCTTTTCAATGTTTTGCATTTAAAATTATCGAAACTATAATACAAAACAGCATATGGTAGAATAGTTGGCGCAAAGTAAACTGCGCTGAGGTCGGTCGGCGCCATATTGGTAATGAGGTCACGGAGACTGCGCACACGCGCGATGAAAGACGTACACCGGACATCTTCACTAGGTATTATGCGCGGTTGCTAGTTTAGAAATTAAATATAGGAAAAGATATTCGAATGGTATCTGTCACGAAAAACAACGTAAAAAGTCTAATAGATTATGGTTATTTACAAAGATAACTACCGCATTAGGAATGATTTCGCTATCGTGGCGGAATTCGCAAACATTCAAATAGGTACTTACTTACTTACTGAATGAATATACAGATTGAAGAAGAAATGTCTGTAGATCACATAAAGTTTTGACCTGTGGTATCGAATTCACAACACCGATAAATGGCGAGCTGATCGCACAATATCCTTACAATGTCAAGTGCATTCAATAGAACGTTTTCTATAATACTAGAGGACGCCAGCAGCTACGCCTGCATTTTTTTTAAATTTACCCGTTTTGGCGGATCCCGTGAGAATTTCGGGAAATCCCTTCTTAGTGCACCCCTACGGTCCCCAAGGAACATACATGCCAAATTTCAGCTTCCAGCGCCCAATAGTTTCGGCTGTAGCGTGTCTGTCAGTCAGTCAGTAACGCAAGGATTTTATATATTAAGATTAATTAATAATCTACTTACATATATAATAAAACTACATATTTTGAGGCAACTATCAAAACTAGAGATCATGGTTTATGTGCAAGTTTTTAATATTGTTTTCAAATGTTAAAATTATCTAGTTATTATATCATTGTTTTATCTACCACAAAATTTACCCACCCTAGCATCTTTCTTTATTGACACTGATTCAAAGAATTTTATCATAGACAATTAAAATGGCGCATGAGTTGACGACGCAAGCCTTGTCATTATTCACTCAGTCAAAACAACTCGCAATAACAAAGCACAGACTTTGTAGCATTTATTTCTTAATTATAAGTATATGACTAACTGTCTACCACAATATTGGTATATATCAATATTTCCATGGATAATAAAACATTGTTCATGGAAACATTTATTTATTTTAAAATAATTCTAGTAAATTTGTATAACATACTTAGAAATATGACGTACCCATTTGTTTACGACCTTGTTTCATTCATGTTTTTAAGTCTATGACGGTTTAGCTTAAGGAAAACCACTACCTAAGTCACTTACCCACAGGAAAATTGCTTATTGTCTCTACTATGTGAATGGAGAAATACCTAAACCCTATATACGGCCGAAGAAGGCGTAATAAAAAAAAAATAATTAGCGTGTCTCGTCAAAACTCTGTTTTGACTATTAAGAGACACGCTTCATATCTGTAATTTTTTTTTATTTAGCTACAACATTCAATAACCCTATTATCGTATAGTAAATTGGTGAAAGATAGCATTAGGTAAACTAATTTTAGTACAATTTTCAAGCAAACTTGTAATTATTTCAAGGCATAAAAGTGCCTAATTACCTACGCCTGTAAAGTATTATATTTATCTATGCCTACGCAAAATATGTACGTAACATTTATAAATTGGAGTCGTAATTATCGGTGTCATTATAAACATTACTCAGACGGATAAATCCTCGTTCCTGTTATTAATTATTACAATATAAAATGTGTCAATTAGTCCGCCCCAATAAACTTGCCAGTATAAATACTCATAAACCTGTAAAAGATAACTTAACCGGGTAATTGCGAGGACGAAAGTAAAGCTGTTTATTTGCGTTGCATCTAAAAATAATTTGGAAAAGCAGTAGAGTCTCGAGTGGAGATAAAGACGCGCCGGGTCCCGGGTTATCGCTCGAACACTGCACAGCGATTCTCTGACAACTATCTGTCAACTGATAATGCGCATTTTTAAATACTTCTCTACATATTTCTCTGTGATACTGATAATTTACTGTTACGTTTGAATGTCGGATTTGTTCGAAATATGAGTTATGGCGGTTTTTTTTCTGCTTCGGATGATAGGATGTTTTTTTGAGTGAACGCGATGGAATTTAAATGTTTTACCGTTGCAACCGAATTTTTTTGGGCTGCGGTGGTCAGACAGGCAGTCGCTCTGTGGAAACGCCAATAGTCAGACAGACCTGGTCAGAGTAGTAGACTGACCACGGGGTTCAACTAACGCGAGGAGGATGAGGAGCTTCAGTTGTTTGGGCTTTTCTATGATATGTCAGGATTATCTTCCTGCTAAACATGGTTCCTTCACAGTTCATCGGTGTAGGAACCATGTCTATCATGACTACGGCTGGTATAACTCACTCCGAAATCGTGACGGCGCAAATAGAGTGCATTTCACCTTTTCTTTCAAATATTTACGCTATTGGGAACCGTTACAAAAAATATATGAGTCGCCAATGATCAAAGTATCCAAATTCCTCGATTATTACCCAAACATTTTTAACCATTAATAGATGTCACCCGCATCCAAACATCTTGTGATGACAGCAGATCCATTAAACATCGATCAGTTACCGAACTGTTCAATAAAATGGCGGCGGTCGAGTCCAGATGCTGAGAGTCTGGCCATTACTTATCTCGACCATTAGCCGGATAAAGAACCGCTTGTTGCGACTGGTGACTGTTAATGACATGAGACCACGGATGTTAGATATTTAACGGTTTTTTACCATCCCGTATACATAAGATTTGATAACCATTGCAACATTTGTTGCGGTAAAAATAGATATCCAATTCATCAATTAATGTTGCTGTAATTAATGAAAATGTGTTATAAATTAATATAATTGATTGACTTGATGAATCGACAAATTAATTACGTCAGCAACATTTATTTGAATGTAAACTATGAAAGAGCCGTAGAGTACGTAATAATACCGAGAATCAAATTGGTGACACACAGGTTTTATACGACGTCATAAGAATAAAGTCACATTCGACTGATTCATCAGGATTCATCATTACCAGGTTTCCGTGCTTCTGACAGCATGTAAAACGATCCCGTTTTTGTCTCAGAGCAAGAGTGGTTAAGCCACGTCAGAGACCTTCACACGGGCTGACATCAGAGCTGGCTACACACCAAAAGAAGAAGTCTATTTCCATATTACTGGGAGCATCTTTTTAATTATTTATTTTATTTATTTATAGGGGGTACGCAGAGGTGTAAATATCACACCCACATTTCGCCATGAATTTTTAGGTCCCAGTCCCACCTAATAGGGGAGCCTATTGCCGTTACCGGGCACATCACCAGACTCCGGGCTGCTACTGAATATTCGGAAAAACCCAGTAAAACTTTTGCCCGACCCGGGAATCGATCCCGGGACCTCCGATCAGGACCACGGAGATAGTCGCAGTCTTTTTAATATATATTTTTTGCTTAACTATTACCAGATCGGTCAATCTGTTAATTAAAATATAATCATCATAAAATATGAGTAGAAATACCTACCAGTACCTCGAGTATAAACAAGGTTGAACATTATTCAAACTATTACTTTTTAGAGCTTTTCTCTCTGTCGTATCCCCATACAAGTGCAACAAGAGATTTTTTGTGCACCGATTGGAGGTCCCACTGATCGACATGTGTTTCTTTGGCCCCTTAGCCTCGGGTACATTGTAGTGTCAAGCCTTATAAATAAGTAACAGATTGCACGCTGAGTTGTCTTAGTAATGTTATAGGATGGTTCCGTAGCTTAAACATGGCCGAGACATATTCAATTCAAATAAATGAGAAAAGTTTCAAATGTAAATTGTTTGGTTTTTATTTTAATGATTTTATTTAAACGATTACCTCGTATTTGAAGTTAATTATGGAGTGCCAATCTGTTTCATTCTAATATTATAGTAGTAATTTTACCCTATACTACGCGTATAGTTACCAGTCTGTAATAGATTCTCTATCTCTATTAAGCTGTATATTCTAAATTTTATTTGCTAGAACTTCACAATATTTTTTTAAACAGATGCTTTAAAAATCTTTTGCTCATCTCGGACATTGAACCTTCGAAAGCTCTGACATTCCAGCTGCGCATACCTCCCGCACTTACGTCGCTCCACTGACAAGGCAAACGTCTCGTACAATAAATCAAGCAGAAACCATCACCCTCCACAAACAAAAATAGTATTCACGCCTAAATTAAGTTTTTAAAAAAAGTTAAAAAGGGCGCTCTGGCCGCGCATGTGCAGCCCATGTGACGTGTTTCCGGTTTGAATTTGCACCCATTGTCTATGGCGTGATGAGCGAGAAGTTCAAAGTCAATTGTTAATGTAAATGTACCACATGGTTTTGGGGTCTTTGCAGATAGAGTTTTATGCAGGGTGCATTTCTATAACTGCAAATGTGTGTACCTATAGGTATTGACTGCATAATGCCACTAATATGTTACGGGTAATGTTAGTGCTAGAAGATGGAGTAAACGTAGGTTTATCCAAGTACTAGAGGACGCCCGCAGCTACGCTCGCCCAATTTTTTTTTAATTTAACTGTTTCTGCCCGATCCCGTGGGAATTTCAGGAAATCCCTTCTTAGTGCACCCCTACGGTCCCCAAGGAACATACATGCCAAATTTCATCTTCCTGCGCCTTATAGTTTTGGCTGTAGCTTGTCTGTCAGTCAGTCAGTAACGCAAGGATTTTATATATACAGATTATATACAATACATTACCCAATCATACTTACCTATTCTACACTACCCGGGTAAGCCAAGTAATTGCAAAGCTTTTTATGCGGCACCAAGAAATTTAAATTTAAATCCATTAAACACTTTACCTACAATTTACTAAATGCTGACATAATTAACACATTATTCAATAATTATAATTATGTATAATGTGTCTCATTACAGTGGCCAATTAGTTCACCAATTGACCTTTTGCGTAATATTGTTGAAACAAATTAGGTACGAACGTATTAATAACTACATTACATAAATATGGCAATTAGTTACACAATTTCACTGAGTAAGTAATTCATTAAACGATAATAACGACAGGTACCCATGTACCTGCCAGTCGTAATGAGGAAGTATTGAGCGATATGAAAAAATTGTAATTAGACTATAATTTACAGAAATAAATGAGTTAAAAGCTAAGTAATCAACCTCGTATAGGGTTGGATACTTGTGTGGTAAAAGAGACAACATAATATGAAAGAGTTCTCAATAATAAAGTTTTTATGTAACATCCGTGGACAAGTGGGTTTGTTGGTTAGTTTCGGACAGCGTCGCTAATCAGACAATGAGGGCTTAAGATACAATATCCGTAGGTTATGTTAAATATCTAATTTCAATACTTATACACTTGCAACATGCACCCAAGTTATGAGAAAATATACTTATGTTAGTTTTCTTTTCCACATCGATGAAAAAAGTAACCTAAAGATATCATAGTTTAATGACCGAGATGTAGGACTACTGTATTCTAATATTGTAACGTTTTATGTATGTAATTCTCTAAAAGCTGCTGATTGCAACGTAGAGATGGATTTGAGAGAAACTAAAACATCGTCTAAATATAAATAGTGCGTGTGTTTTGGTTCAGAGACGTGGCCTTCAGCGTACACTGAAATACGACGAGTACATTTTAAATGTGATTCATATTGAATCATTAGTCTCCCGAAGATACCGTGTAGTGTTATCTTCGAGACGTTTTAAAGCCCGATGACTTTTCCTGTACACAATAGATTGCAAGTCAGACACTATTTTTACATTCACATATCTTATGCAAGTAAATATGTATCTTTATGATACAGTTATTCAAATATCTACGACAGTTAAGATATGCTTCTAAAAATTTTACTGTACATGAGATCATGAGTGACTTTGTTGACTTATTTCAATGCAAAATTACTGAAGAGTGCGAAAGTAAAGATGGACTCTACATTTTTTATTGTTTTGACAATAATGGCATCTAAAGTATCAAACAAATTTGTTCAATGAATTAATTGCCTTTATTTACTTTTCTTATGACCTGGACGCTTTTGAGGACGACTGGCCAGAGATTGCAAAGCACAGAGATTTGTGGAAATCCAAGGGAGAGGCCTTTGTTCAGCAGTGGGACAATACAGACTAATTAAAAAAAAATTGTTTTCCACATAGATCGATTCTAAGTATCCATCCGCTTCATGATATCCGAATAACATCTTTGGATAGCCTTGAGAGAGACCTACGTCCAGCAGTGGACGACTTTTGGCTGCGATGATGATATTTACTGTTTATAAGAAGAAACTATCAAGTTTGGAAACTTAATTTGAAGAGCCATAAAATCCATACTTTTTTGATAACCTGCATGTGCATAGTCTAACGAGATGTAGATGATTATTACGCTAGTAGTTGGCACCACAAACGCTCGCCAGCACAATCATGGTCGTCCAATAAAGAGCAATCAATGAGTGCACGCTCAATTTTGCGCTCAGCTGTTAACGCCATGATATCATCGGTGGTGACGCGATCTTGCTGCTTACCTTGCGGTTGATACGCGTCTTGTATTGCCTTCATACTGTATGTAGTGATAAATTGACTAAAGATTGCGATGCTGTTTTTTTTTTTTAGGTTTCGATTACTCCTGTCTGTATCGGTGATATAGCATGATAAGTTGACTAGTACCGTTTATTCTCCAACTTCTGGAGAGAGAGATTTGAAATATTTTTGTCTGGTTTATTGATTTAAGTCCGGCTAGACCGATTCTCACGTTCCTCTTCAAGCAGATAGCTGTTCCTCTATCGAGAGTACATTTATATTTGAAAAATATTTGCAGTTTTCGCATGAAAGGTAAGATCATAGTAATTGTTAACAAAAGATTTCAATAACGAGGTAAGTATTTTAATCAACTAAAATGCTTATAGCTTCTTCCCTTTACTTAAAGAGATATATTAAAATACAAAGTTACTTGATACAATAATTTTTGTATGAACACACTTTTAGAGTTTGTATCATTGGTAGAGTCATGGTAGAGTCGTCAATGTAACCGATGTGTTGATGAACTTATCAATTCTATGTACTAATAGGTAGATCTATTCTATTATTACTAATCGATTGATAATATTAACTAAAGATGGAAATGTTTATTTACTTTTAAAGGCATTTTCTATAATAAACCACATTAAACTCATTAAACTCCAATAATCACTTATAAAGCTAT
Organism: Euclidia mi; assembly: GCA_944739405.2. Classification (NCBI taxonomy): domain Eukaryota; kingdom Metazoa; phylum Arthropoda; class Insecta; order Lepidoptera; family Erebidae; genus Euclidia; species Euclidia mi. The sequence continues at coordinate 59,401,468 of OX123198.2, forward strand.
CTATGTGTCACGTTTTAGTTAAGATGATAGTGATTATTCAAAGGTAAAAATTGTTGTATTGTTTATCATCCTCATTGATACTTTGGCATAAAGTGGCACATATAATTCTTGTAACTAGATATCTACTTAGGTACGAGGTGCAAAGTTTGATTTCCGGGCAAACGCTTTAGAAAGTGCATATAACCGTAATTTATCTGTGTCTTCTCTTTTAGGCTACAGTTATGAGTTAACAATCTAAGTACATTTTAACACAGGAACTCATAATATCTGGAAACTAATAAATAACATCTTGGTTTAACGCTTCTAGGAGCTGCAGAAACTACTTTCGCATTTATACTATTGCAATGTAGGTATCCGGTATATTTTCTAGAAATACAGCCAATTTATATTTTGTTATAAGCTACGTAAAAAGATTAAAGGGACGCAATAGCGATAAGATTTTGGCTATATATTGTAATATGTTTTCCTCGAGTTGGGTAATACATAAAAACTTCAGCTTAGAATTTTAAAGTAAGGAAACATTAAACAGTCATAATTATGTATATTTATACGCACGGCAAAATTATATGTATGAACTAAAATGCGGTTGTAACATTGTCATAAGTATGGTTTTATTAGCTCTACCTTGAATTCCTTTAGAGTGCTCGCCTAGTCTAGGAATTCTGCAATAAAACTAAGTTGAACTATTAGCTGTTGATCTTAGATCTGAACATGATTCTCGTGACCGTAGACCCTGTTCCAGACGGCAACTAAAATAGACGCGAAGTAGGTAGGTACCTTTGCATAATATGATGCTCTTTCAAATATCTGGTTTACCTTCCTAAATCATCTTGTTATAAATAGGTATATTGATTAAAATACTTCTTGAATGAATTCCGGTATTAAAGTCATCAAACAACGTTTGACACAAGGTCGAGTTGTGAATCAATTGAAATAATTTATTTTCTTAAAACTTCGGACTCGCCGTTCTAACGTATTGATGACATCAGTGTTTAAACAGAACAGGCCAGTTATAAGAATAAAAAAAATATTCTGCAGCTTTACATCATCTTCGTTTATGAAGTAGATAAACGTTTTAGGACTTAGTCCTTACATAGCAACTGTTGTTACAGTTTTTTTTTAATGTAGAGCTAACACTTGTATAAACAAACGATTCATTGATGCGGCTGCGATGTTGCTGCCAAAACGACGACTTGCGAAATATGCCAAGTTTTATGTAAACATGACAAACGTGTGAATAAGCATTAGCGCCAGCTATATAAATACATTTAAATCCATCATAGACGTTATAATTATCTTGTGATAGACGAGAGGAAAACGATAGCGCGCGAAATCCCATAAAAGTCGAGGTGTACATTTCCCGCTGTTTCGAGCGCAGTAAAAACAAAAATAAATACTTACATTTTTCTGTCACCGTCGACATGCGCCTGGACAGTAAATCCAAACATAGAATTCTGATTACCCTTGTAAACTACCCTGGATGGTATGTCCACATTGAACCCCATAGCACCGGCGCAAGCGCACAATAATACACACACCGCTAACGCCATTGTCTAGTACACTATCTTCACAAACACAGAAAAAAATATATTGAATAAATATAGCACACTATTTTGAATTTACATAATTCGTCCTCATGTCGTTCGAAAAACTTTACGCTCGTAGTTCGCGGGAGTAACAACACATGCGTTCGACGCGGCGGCCGGCGCGATACTGTCCGCTGCGAGGAGACAAGGCCGCGCTATGAGGTAATGCCGTGAAAATAAGTTCGCCGCGATGAGTTTTCACGGTTTTCTTGGTAATATGAGTTACGTTAGAGCTGTGATTCTGTTTGTGCGTCGATATATCGGTCATGGCTATTTAGGATTCACAGAATAATGGGTCCTCCCTACAATAAGAGATAGAGTCACGGTCTCAGGGTTACTTGACCAGGCTGCCTTGACATTTTCCTGTGATAGATATTGGTACTCAGAATAAGTTTATTTGTCTGCACGCTCGCATGAGGCCTTATGCCATCATACTTTTTATTTAGTTATGAAAAGGAGTAGAGTAACGTTGCTGTTGCCACGACTTTGTTTTCACGAACCTTGGAGAAAGAGTACCTCTATTCTCATAAGCGAATGTTTTTTTTTTAACTGATTGACAGTAAACGAGACAGTAAAAGTATTATTTTTACGACGCCTATAGGCGTTCACTGTCCTTGTGTCATCAGTAGTCATCACCATCATTATGTATGCTCTATCTAAGTTATATCCCAATTTGCGTTTCGGAGCCTGGAGTCTACTGTTTCTGGTCCATTGAGGTTTGTTTGTACGCAGGGCTCCGTCAACTTAGCCTCATAAACATTTATGTTCAGGATCACAAGAAAACCTTATATAACCTATTAAGTTGACGAAACAGATTTGACGACCTTCATTTCAAAAATCACGGTAATATTTATTTATGAAAATAATCTCATCCATTCGGGAAACTTCAGGGCTCCGGTAACGAAAACGGGCCAATCAGTGATCGCTCTGATAAATAATCTAACGGCTTTCTTAAACCAATGTTATTATCAAAATATCACTGCCTTACAAGTTCACTGTATAGATGTAGTGAAATTAGAATATCACGGCTTTTATAAAATCCCTGCGAAATATATACATATATGAATAGAATAATTCCTATACTTAAATAACTAATAAATAAAAGCAAAACATAAACATATTGGCGACATGATATCCTCCATTGGACGCGTTCCCATTAAAGAAGTTTGAAGTTTATCGTAAGTAACAAAGTAGGTAGGTACTAGTGCCTTCTTCAATTGTGACTTATATACATAATTATAATAAAAGCAGAATTGTTTTCCAAAATTAACCAATACCAATGATTTGATTGAACGAACGAAAAATTTATGTTTAGTTCATTTAGTTATTAGTTATCAAGACATGTAGGACATGTAGGTATGTACTATAAAGTCAGATTGATAAGAGTTTGTTTTGGTTGAACGCGCTAATCTCAAGAAGTACTAATTCGATTTGGAAAAATATTTTAAAATGTTGGATAACCTAATGACTACGTAACATCAAGCTATGAACCACGCGGGCGGAGCAGTAGCGCTAAATTACACGAGTGTTCTATAAAGGTAGAGTTGTTGTATTCTCATTGTTTTCGATGACATAGAACGACGTCGATAGCACCTAATTTGGTTTTACGGTGGTATTTGACGCATGATTGAACTGAGTAAGCTATGTGTAATGTCAAGTGGCGGCCTTATGTGACCGACATATACACCGAATAAGCTCTACCTAATTCTGTAGTTACCCTATATAACATCCTGGGACAACTCACACACAGTCATCTGAGCCCAAACCAACAAGAGCGTGTACAATGGCAACCAGATGTTATTTTTTAAATAGGTACATTCAAAACAAATAATCGTGCCCATCACCCAGGACTGTCCTGGAAGGGAATCGAACCTTTGACCTCCAACCAAGTAGTCCGGGACCCTCACGACTGTACTGACCAAAAAGTCGGTTGAGGAAAAGTTCTGTAACCAAATCACATCCCGGTTACTACGCCTGGCGGTCGATTGGCGCATTAAATGACATACTCTCTCACTCCGCCGACAGAGCTCCCGTAGAGCCGGAGATCCGAAGGAAGTTTCCACCCCTCACCAAAAAGGGCTCATGGTTATCTTTTATACTTACCTATATGTAAGTATATAAGGTCATGGCACATTATACAGGCACTGCATGGACACCGCTGCAACTAAACGATTAACGTATTATTTAAATTCGACCATTAAATCATAAGTAACCTCACAATGACAAGGGCGGATTTTCAGCTGTGCTGCGCCGTGACGATGCCGGTACAGTGTGCCATGATCTATATACTTACTACTTACATACACAGATAGAGTCAGTTGTTTACATTATTGTCACCGCGCATTATCATCATATTCAAAGAAACCTGCTAGGATTTACGGCTCGTCATCTGACCACGTCGACCCACGACTAAACAGGGACCATCTAAATGGAATAACGTTATAAATTGCCCAGAATAATTTACATAAACAATATAAAACCTATAGTGTTTAGCTTTTTGGGTTCTCTCCATGGGCGTCGCCAAGGGAGGCAGGGTCCCCCCTAGAGATTCAAAAACCCTAAAATTTATTACTTTCTCCATACTTTTCTCATTTTCCATATCAAATCCCCCCCCCTCCCCAGGCGATCGGCTGGCGACGCCCTTGGTTCTCTCCCTTAAACAGTTAACAGAGTCTCTCATTTTGTTGTAGGTACTTTGTTTATCAAAATCGTCTGAAAGTGTTAAGTTGTAATAATACAAATTCTGCAGAATAAGTTCGGGTTCGATTCCCGGGTTGGGTAAAGTGTTATTGGGATTTTCCGTTAGGAAATTCTCAGTAGCAGCACGAAGTCTGGTAATGTGCCCGGTACGGCAATAGGCTCGCCCCCTATTACGTGAGACCTAAAAAATTCATGGCGAAATGTGGGTGTAATATTACACCTCTGCCTACCCCTTCGGGGATTCAGGCGTGAGACTATAAATAAAAAAAAATCAACATATAGGCGTTTAAACTAATGTTTTCCAATCTAAGTAATAAATCTCTATAGAATAGGTATGTCTCGTTTCTCTATCAAGAAAAATTGCCGGTAGGCAATGTCTCAGCACAAGTAGATACCTACAGGGAAAAATGAAAAAAATGGTTTAATTGATGACACCCTACTTTGATTCGTTCTAATTACAATTACAAACGTAGGTACATTTCCATTTATTTTAGAGAATTACCTACAGTCGATATTATTATTGTGTACAACATAATGTATGGGGAAAATATTTAATTTATGACCTCGTAGACAAGGCGCAACACGACATGCGAACGACTTGCAAGGATTTTTGTGGCTTTTAAGGTCACAGCTCATTAGAGCCACCCGGCACCCACTCCGCACCGCCTCGCCTCGTGCGGATACTATTCTTCATATGGACTTGTATGGGTATGCGCTCACTACATCAACTCCGTAGCGTCACCGGATCGCCTCTGTCGTAAGCCCTACACGCGCGGACGGCGGGTGGACCACTCGGTGACAACTCGCTGGTCGGATGCTTGCCTTGCGTTGACTGCGCATCGCCAACGCGCGGGTCCGAAGCGGACCGCGCGCTGCGCGCGAATGATTTTTTTGTTGCGTCTTTCATTTTCTTCTTCATCAAGCGCGACAGCTATGAGTGCCAATTCAAGGTTTGTAAAATTTGACATTACGAAACACACGTGTAGACCTAGTGCCAATTGTTTACAGACTACTAGAAAATTCGTGGACCAAGCGACATCCACTCGTTGACCACGCGGCGTTCACTCGTTGACCGCGCGGGGTCCACTGGATGATCGCGCGACGTTTTGCTGTGTTTTGGTGATAATGCGGCGTCCACCTGTGGACCACCTGTCTACAACGAGTGGACGGGCGTCCACTCGTTGTAGAAAGGTGGTCCACGGGTACGACGAGGCGGTGCGGGGTGGGTGCCGAGTGGATCTAATGAGCTGTGACCTTTATTGTGAATGTTATTCATGTACAATCAAACAAGTCAGCGGTGGACCAGTTTGAAAAAAACTCCCTTGGTCAGCTTATAGAGTCGAAGCACACTAGAATCTGGTTTTGTATACGCGTGTCAATGCTGAGCAATTCTCGCCCTTATGGTGGTCTAGCAGGAAGTTGTTCGACTGTACCTACGCCTTAGTATATAGATACCACTGCTTATAAATAAAGTTCCATGAATAAATTTCACAGAAGGTTTACAGTTACTATTAATTAGGTTTTTGTGACTGAAGAGAAAAAAGGTGTCCGACAAAATATTGTCGGTTTAATAAAACCTTGTGTTACACTGATATTTAATGTCATATTGATACCTTGCTTTTCTAAGCAGCAATACAATTTAAAAATGTCCGTTTTATTTAGAGTTTTGCTATTTCTCTCTGGGTCACAAGAAACCAAAGAAATCTTACATAATCTTGTGCATAATCTTCATTATTGTAATTTGATTGCAACGGTAGCAGCAGTTAGAGCAAGTTCTAGACTGAAGCGGTGAGCAGTGTGACACAAATGAGGTCAGATTTCATCGCCCACTCATAGCTTTAGTCGTCTAAGCGCTGCATGTATTAACCCCTAAATGATAAGCGTATCCGTAACTCGAACAGCGACGTAGCTAACATAGATAGACACGAGTGGAGCAACAGTGATTTTAACCCAGGCTTTAGGCAGCAGCTCTGACGGGGACTAAAGTATGCCGTGATTTGCATGACCCACCATCAAGGTATATATAAGAGAACGCGGTGGTTTTTGTGAGAAATATTATTGGCTTTACGGCCCGAACATCATCATCGCCCTAGCGTTATCCCGGTTGCATCCAAGACTTATACGCCTTGGACCCCGGGGTCCGCTTACTAGTCTAACCAGATATGACAGAATATCAACTTTTCCACAGAGCGACTGCCGTCTGACATCCGCAAACCAAAGGGATAGCGATATTCCATGGTTTAGACCAGTATCAGTCTATTTAAGGGTACTGACTCCCCGTAACGACTGTCAAAGATCTTCGTGACAGCCGGGACCGACGGTTTAACGTGCTCTCCGAGCCAATAGGCAAGCGATAATTAACCATTTAATACGCACTTTAACTTCGAAAAGTCATTGGTGCGCGCCGTGGATTCGAAGCGATACCCTCTGCATGACAGTCCATTGGTATCTCCACTAGGCTATCGCTGCCCCGAACAACATCACGGAAGAATCTCACACAGTTCCTCAGCCAGTCCCCAGCCCAGTTGAGACAGCTTGAAAAGACGATTGCATGACGTGCCATGTTTCCAATTCCTGATACTTACTGAAATTCGGTGTTTCGTCTGCCGAAACTCAGGGCAAAAACTTGAGACGAAAGGCGTTAGAGAAAATCACTCACAATGTGAGCGTGTAGCTCGCAATTTTCGGAACCGAAAATAAAACAAGTTAATATATTTTGCATCCCAATAAAGGATAAGAAAACACACTCAATATATTTACAACATTTATTAACAAATAGGTACATTTGATACGTTTCTCGTATAATACATAGCTAATTATAAAAATAATAGGATTATATAAAAATTACTCTAACGCTATATTACAAATACTGAACGCAGTACTTCACAGTTTGTGCTTATAAAATAATATAATTTGTTTGATTCAACAAATAAAGCAAACTTTATATAGTGACATCACTTCACACTTATAAAGAACGTCGTTATTTATTTTAGTTTGACATTCTAATCGCGTACAATTAACTTATTTAAGGTATAAATACCTATTTGTTTCCGACGTTTCGCTCGTCTTGCACCGAGCGTGGTCGTGGACAGTCTCTCCGCGTTAATTGTACGCGATTAAGACCCGCTAATTTATTTTGTATGATGTATACAAATCGCGAAAGTTTAAAGTCGATTAATTTGACATTTTATTCCATCCAATTTTAGACACAGAAGAAGCCTTACTTACGTGCAAATTACATTTCTCGTTATAACTTTAACACAGAAAACTCAGTCCTCATTTAATAATTAGCCCGCCCGTATCCGACCATTAATATACTATTATACATTATTTATTATAATACATACTATAGTTGAAATATTCAGCCGGTGATATTACGAACAATATCTATATTAACAAACCATGACTAAGGTGACGCAATTATGATAATATTCATTAGCTACACATAAGTACTAAATGTACTAATATACATCATTAGAACAAAGAGCAGACGAATGCGTGATTGGCTTCCGTAAAGATCTAATAACACCTGCAATGTAAAATGTCATTTATACTACACCTGATCGGAACAGTAGTCAATATTCCCTGAAAATGAAAAGAGAACGTTACGGCCCGGCCACGGCCTACAGCGGCGGTGGCAGCGGCGAGCGTTTTCGATGTACATGGCGCGTTTACTCTAACGCGTCATCGGCCGCCACGGCGGAGTAAAGCGCGCGATGTACATCGAAAACGCTCGCCGCTGCCGCCGCCGCTGTGCGCCGTGGCCGGGCCGTTAGTCCTTGCCTTGACCTGAATAAGCGGGAGGGAAAATGTATGAAAATCCATTTCTAACGTGTTTTAGCGGGAGAGAAAGTTGTATGAATTTTCATTTCTCATGTTTTATCTTATCTATGGCGCGCGCCTGCCCAAGGAGTTTTCATATAATTTAAATATGGAATCTCCGTGCCACTGACATCCTTTTGTGAAGAATAAAACAAAACAAAAGAAGCGCGAAATATCGGTCAAATTCTAAGCTAAATTGTTTCTTACATAGTGTCTTACGTTTTGGTTTTATTTTAAAAATAAAGTAAAATGTCGACTTCTAGCAGTGAAAATGATGTTGAAATGACGTTACTTTAAATAATTGCACAAATTGTAACATAACTTTTAATTAGGTTAGTCATGTTCTTTGTAATAAATTTTTATTTCATATTATTAAATACTTTCTACAAAACAAGTCTTTAAATGTTCCTCACAGGTGTAGTATAAAGCACTGTGTAGCACTCGGGTGAAAGTGCCATTCCTAACTCGGGAGTATTGTGGCCCTAGGCTGCGCCTTTGGGCCACAAACTGCTCCCTCGCTAGTAATCGGTTCCTTTCCTCCCTCGGTGAACAATGTACTATTAATCACCCAAGACCTGCATTATTACACTCGTAATAAAATGCCTTAGTAGGTACTTCAGTAGGTATCCAAGGTTTAAAAAGGTAAATGTTCCAACAGGAATTAACATTTGGAATAATTTTACAAAATATTGTTTTACATAAATAATTGTAAACATACATGGATAATACATGTATTTAAAATAGTGTGAAGGGACGTCACTATAGTAGGCATACATAATATATTAAATTGTTCGCTTATGAAGACAACTATATATCTAACAGGAGAGACAGCTATCTCCAGTTCAACATAACGCACACCTAGCGGTATAATGACACATCTACTTTTTTCTTATTTTACAGAAATGAGGGTCAAAGATTTTACAAATGTTTGAAACGAAGTTATGACTTCATTTTACGTTATATAATGAATTTTATGGTTTTAGCAACTAGTATAGACCTTAATAGATACTTAGGGCTAAAAAAATACACTTCAGGTTTCCAGGAGTTGCTTCATAACAGTCAAAAAAGATGAAGAGCCATGCAATTGTGCCGTTATACTTTTAAAAACTTCCAAAAATGTCATATATGCCCCCAAAGCCATTATTAAACAGGATTTGAAAACCAAGAAATAAAGACATTTGCTTAATAGAAAACAACAGTTTTTATTTGAAATCAACATAAAAGTATCGGGAATGGAATATTTCCACTGTTCCTGTCATATTAAAATATTTTTAATTGAAAACTCCTTGGTTTTAAAAATCGAATACCATTTATTTATTTAAAAAAAGATTCTCGGTCTTGTCACAAGGTTTTGTCAAACTTGTTTAGTCGTTGGGAAAATGGAATTGATTCGAGAAAATTCAAGAGCGATGATTTATTATGACTTTCGAAGTGGTTTAACACAAAAACAGTGTGTTGATCGGATGATTTCTGCATTTGGTGATGAAGCCCCATCCAAAACCACAATTTATCGTTGGTTTGCTGAATTCAACGTGGACGTGTCAAGCTCAGTGATGATCTCCGTCAAGGTCGTCCAAAAACTGCAGTCACCCAAGAAAACGTTGATGCTGCGCGTAAGCTGATTGAGGAAGATCGACATGTGACATACCGCGAAATTCAGGCAACTTTAGACATTGGCATGAGTCAAATAAAAATAATCTTGCATGAACAATTAGGTGCATAGGGTTCCCACCAAGAACTTAGGGTCCCAAGCCAACCTCACCTGCAAGTGGTGCACCTGCCGATCAACGGACGAGGCTCTGGCAAACAAAATATCCCGATAAGCGGCAATAGGCTCGCCACCTATTACGTGGGATCAAAACACTGGCGAAAAGTGGGCGTTTAATATGCCTCTGCCTACCCCTTCGGGGAAACAGGCGTGACTCTATGTATGTATGAACAATTAGGTGTAAAAAAGTTGTTTTCCCGATGGATACCGCATTCGCTCTGTGAAGAGCAAAAAGCGGCTCGCGTTACTTGGTGCGTCGGAACTCTCGAAAGATTCCACACAGGATCCTCAAATGCTGTATACAACATCGTATCAGGTGAAGAATCCTGGATATACGCGTACGAACCCGAAACAAAAAACCAGTCACGAGTTTGGGTGTTCGAAAATGAGTTAAAGCCAACAAAAACTTTTCGTTTACGGAGTGTTGCAAAAAAATGGTGGCCACGTTTGTCTCCAAAACCGGCCATGTTATGACTATTCCTCTTGAGGGACAAAGAACGGTTAATGCAGAATGGTATGCTAGCATTTGTTTGCCACAGGTCGTTTCTGAACTCCGTAAAAAGAACTGCAACCACCGCATCATCCTCCATCACGACAATGCGAGTTCTCACACCGCGCACAGAACAAAACAGTTTTTAGAGCAAGAAAACATAGAATTATTAGACCATCCGCCGAACAGCCCCGACCTAAGCTCTAGTGATTTCTATACTTTCCCTAAAATAAAGAATAAATTGCGTGGACAGAGATTTTCATCACCTGAAGAAGCTGTGGACGCCTACAAAACAGCCATTTTGGAGACGCCAACTTCCGAATGGAATGGTTGCTTCAATAATTGGTTCCATCGTATGGAAAAATGTGTCAAATTTCGCGGAGAATACTTCAAAAAGCAATTAATACATTTTTAAATAGTAATGTTGTGTCACTTCCTTGATTCCCGAAATTTTCAGATTTTTTTAATATTCTTATTTGTAATTTTATTCAAATCAATTAATATACTTACTTACATAAAAAGTTTAACTAAAATATTATAATAACCTATATTTGGCTCGTGAAACGTTAAGAAATAGTCATCATCAAACTATAATAAATAAAATAAAGAATAATCACGAATCTTCTCTTAAATTTATTGTAAACGTAGGTAATAATCATATTTTTTATAGTTACTCTCCGTTCTAAAAACAAAAGCACTTAAAAGTTTGGCAGTTTAAGTTTAGATAAAGGTACGATAGTGAAATCCAGATCCAAATCAAGGTTTACTGCTCCGAAATTTTAAGGAAGTTTACTTTACCTTTAAGTATCTTTATTAATTAACTAAGCAGTAAACAAAACTATAAGCATTGCAAGCTTTGTCTCTCTGTAGTTAGCTGTGAGTTAGATTTGCGCATGGAATAAATAGCGATGTCACATTCCTTTGTCTAATGTGCCATTTTGCCAAATGTGTTTTGAATTTTTTTTAATGTCTACTAACTTACTACGTTAATAAAATGTCACATTTGCCACTTACGCCAAGACAGATTTAGAAGCGATTGCACCTCGCCCGGCACAACTGACAAATAAGCCGTTGTTATGCGCGGAAGCGGGGGCAACGTACTAAGTACTACATTGACACTTAACGCCCTTTCTCAACAAATAGGAAAACTAACACCGTGCCGTTTTACCACTTTATAAATTATACACTTTTTAACACTTAGGTCATAAAAACTCAATTTCGCTTTTTTGTAAGATGTGCCATTATACTGCTAGGTGAGCGATAATATGATACACAGATAGGCCAACAACGATGTTGTTGATACTACGGTACACGCGATTCGATGCCCATGTCGCGTTCTACTCTTGAGGCTACAGCGTTGGCGAAGGAAAGTGCGCAATGAAAGTTGAATCATGCCACGTGTCACAGTAGCAACAACGTCGTCTGGCTGTATAAGTAGGTGTTGGAAGCATAATAAATAGGCAAAAATAACAAATATTACATTAGGAAATTATTGGCAAACTATGCTTTTGGAGGTAAGCAAAACCTAGCGGGATTCTTTCTGATAAAAAATATATTTGTTTGTATCATACTTAAGATATAAACAGAAATGCAAGCTTGGCATAGTATACTAATACCATCAAGTAACGAATTGGCCATAAAAATAATCGTTAGAATTTTAATTTATATAAATAGTATTCCATGCCTAATACGATTTAGCGAATTAATAAAAACACACACATAAATATAATAAAATAAAAAAGTCTTTTTATTTTTAATTTTAATCGATGTATTTTTTCGCTTAAATAAATCGGAATTTATTTGATTTGTAATAGTTTTAACGCTGCAATCAAATAATAATAATACACAATTTCAACATACACCTAAATATGCTCCGGCAAAAAGTAAAATGAGTTCAGCAATTTTAGATCTTATGTACTTAGTTTTAGAATGTATAATACATCTTATACAAAAAAACACAACACAACAGTCAATCTCTCTCTCTTTCTAGAAATTGTCTATCTCTCTCTTAGTCCAGTGCCACGATAATATTCCATATAATCTAGTCTAGTCAGATTTACTTTGTATAAGAGTTTCTATTAAATATGTATTTAGTTTTACCGATATCTACGGATAAAAAAATTGGTGAATCCGGTTTAAATTGGCATTGATTGTACTGATTGTAGGGGTCTAATTATACAAATGTAGGAAAGGGAAACTTCTATATAAATATTATCTGAACGAAACGAATTCTCTGTGCGTTAAATCAGGAATAAAGGTCCTTCAATTGATGCCATTTATATGGCATAAAAATATCAGGCGCAAAATAAAAAAAAAAATCTTTGATATATTATTGCACTTCTTTCTTCAAGAAAAATAAATATTTTATCGTATTGTAGAAATCACTATTCATATTTATACAAATAATGACATCTGCAGTCGTATGAGATGAAGAAAATACTAAATATGCAAAAAGAAATGTTAGGGAGTAACACGGCTTGCTTAGTGCTAATTCACATCCTTTGTAATGTCTTTTTACAACAAGCTTACAAAATCAAGCTTCGGAATACACATACAAATAAATAGTTATATTTGGGGTAACTTTCGTGATAATGGTAACTTTCATATGAGTATTCTTTCCTAGTTAAAAGTTGATATAACATGTTCAAATGTCAGAGTGACAAATAAAAAAATGATTTTAATCAAAATTCAAAACTAAAAGATTCTGAAAAACAAAACTTTAAATACCGTTTTCAAAAATGAAATACTTTATAGTTTTCTTTTTCATAACCTTTCTTCTAAATACTATACTGATAGACGACATTGCGAAAGTAACCGATGTGAAAGTTACCAATAACACGAAAGTGACCCAAACATGGACAGTAAACAATAAAGCCTCTCACTTAAACTAGTGTCTTAATACGTTCACTTAGAGTCTACATTTGGTTGGTACCTATAAATGCTTGGAGCTCCTCCTATGCTACGACTTTGAGAACTTGAACACGCCCGGAGTACTTTTCTTCTGTGGCTTGCTTTCGGCGACCTGTGCGCAATATTTTTTTTATAATTTTTATACATTTGCCATATTACCTACCAACGCTCGTAAGCATTATCATCATAGATCGCTTGTTTCAAAATCAGCGAATTTTCAAACATATTTACAAACACAATTAAATAACCCCTTTGGGGAGCCAATATTCAAAATTCATCCTTAGATCCTTAATGCCTACGTCATAAAGGGAAATCGAATTGCATGCTTTTTGCTTCAGTTGTTTAGGTTTTGAATCAATGGACAAGAGAGGTATGTCAGGATCGTTGCAAATGGCGTTCCGTAGTCTCTGCCTACCCCTCCTATAGTATGAATCAATGTACACAAAGAACACACTAGAAGACTTTTTGTGCATTACACAAAACGAGTAGCGTGGAGATGGAGCCTAAAACATTGTGCAGTGTTAAACAGCTTAGCTTATTATATGTGGATCTAAGCAAAAGTAAAAAGAGTAAGAATTAAAAACTTTCACATGTTAATAACTCACAGTTCTCTCGCCCAGCAGCAGCCTGGCCTTGTCCTCCTCGTGAGGTTCGGGCGCGGCCGCCGCGCGCCTGTGTAGCTGTAGCTTCTGTCTGATTGCTTGAGATAATATCACCCTAAAACAACATTGTCATTTATTAAAAATATATATTATATGTTTTGTAGACGGATATATTATTTTTACAAGGCAGTTGAGTAACAAATAATTTTCCAACCATTTTATAAACGTAGGTGTATAGAAGTTTTTTGATATGTGGCCAGCAGGATAAAATAATTACGCGGTTAACTATTGAACGCGCTTTATTAGATTTTGGACAGTTTTGGGTAAACAGTCATCTTTATTTGCATTTCGTAAATTATTCAGTAGTAATAATAGTCAATTCGTAAGTTACATTAAGTTCACAAACTTAGATGTAACTTACGAATTATGATATCATCATGGACCCTGTCAGCAACAACTAAATAAGAAAATACGATTTTCAAAAATCGAACTGTATCAAATATAAAATGTATCTCCGAATCCCATGTAAATGCATCCAGTGAGAGTATATTTCAGTCAAAGTTAATATGAGTTAAACGACTAATGAATTACTGAATTGTCTCTGTGGTAGCGGATTAAGAATACGGAATGTCACCACCCCATATCATCCCATGGGTGTCGTAAGAGCCGACAGAGGGAGCATATTATGCAGCGAATAACACTGTAAGTGAAGGAAAACTGGAAATAAACCCTATACTACGCCAGCCAAACGGGTTGGCCGTTTGGCCGGCGTGGTATAGTAGGCCAATTCCTCCTGTCAAAGAAGAGGCCTAGTCCAGCAGTGGACTGTTAAAAGCTAACGATGAATTACTCGGAAATGATGAAGAAACAAATACCGCCAATGCTCAGCAAAATAAAAAGGCGGCAAAGGTATAAATAACTGTCTCACCTCCTGGTATCACTCTTAGTGGCGAGCAGCAGATCGAGCCAGGTCCACGTGACGTTGTGGTACTCGAGGGTGGGCAGCACCAGCGGCAGGTCCCGCACGTCCTCCAGGTTCTTCTCCTTGCTGCCCTTGTACGACACCCTCACCGGCACCTCCGGGATCTTTATGTAGATGAACAACTTGTTCTTTTCCGCTCTCTCCTGTTGAATAAAGGGTTAAATTGAGTGATAGTGTAGTGGAATTCTTCTTCATTCATGCAAATTACGCAATCAAAAGACAGGCGGCAAACTGTCCTTGAATCTTCTGATGATATGCAGCTCACTTAAGTTAAAATGTTTACTAACTTGAGACAAGGGGAAAAAGAAGAAGCCGTTTACGTCTTTTTCTACCAGAACTGCTTGAACAACTCATTCTCTCTACCCCGTCCTGTTTAGAAAAGGAAAGAAGTACAAGGAAGTTATACTGATACTTCCATGACTAAAGCTGGAAGGCTAAGGGGTTTAAACCTACGTAGCGTCAAAACCCATCGCTGACTAACACTTAGAAAATATAACAACAAACCTTCATCTTCTCAACATCATCCTTATCCTTCTTGTCCCTCTTCACGTAGAAGTTGGAGTTGGAGTCCTTCCCCTTCTTCTTGATCTTCTTAGACCCCGTGGAGACGAGGCTGGCTGAGGAGGCGCCGGCCTTGAGCGTGCCCTCCGCCTCGTCGTCGCCGTCCTCGATCGAGTCGGGGTCGCGCTCCGGGAAGCAGAACTTTAGCATCGTGTTGAAGAACTTCTTGGTTAAACCTGGTGAAAGATTATTGGAGAAAGCTTATTTTTATGTGATCAAAAATTGTGTTTAGTCTGAGAGTGCGTGATTTACTTGTTTTCACATAGTTATATCTCGTGTTATTTTCAACAGCAACACTTGGCGGGTCAATCAAAAGTGGTCCGATTATCACTTATAACATTTTTCAAGAGCGCTGTAATTGAAGCTCGCAAAAGGCAAGTCACAAGGGGACAGAAAGACAGACAACAATTTTTATAAGGAGACTTTTTATGGATTGTTTTCATGTAAATGAAATATTATGATTTATTGTAAAACATGGTTATTTTAAAACCACGAACTGACATTTGAGACAGACTTAAATTTTACTTATACTAACAAAGTTGAAGAGTTTGTTTGTTTGTTTGTTTCTTTGGTTGAACGCGCTCTCAGAAACTACTGATCCGATTTGAAAAAATCTTTCAGTGTTAGATAGCCCATTCACCGAGGAACGCTATAGGCTATATAACATCACGCTATGAGCCACGGGAGCGTAGCAGTAGCATTAAAAAACGCAGGTCTAACCGCGGGCTCATCTAGTGTAGGTATATGTTGAACTAGAGGATGCCCGTAGCTACGCCCGAATTACGGGTAATCCCTTCTTAGTGCACCTCTATGGCCCCTAAGGAACATACATGCCAAATTTCAGCTTCTTGTGTCTTATGTAATAATTTTGGCTTTACCTTGTCTGTCAGCCAGAAAAACAAGAATTTTTTATACACAGAAGGCAGATGTATGATGTAATTTGAGAAAACGTCCAAGTCGTCTGATGAAGCTGCATGGGTCACAGATACCTTTGTGTAACGGGCACGCATTCACAAGTACTTACAGCACAATGCAATAGCTTACAATGTTTGAACACATGCCATATCTTTTATAACAATACAACTGTACTTGTCAACTTTGTGTTCAGCCACTATTGATATTTGAACAGGTGGTGCCCCAGTTACTTATATTTTATAATTACACACTTTAAAAATGATAATATGGTAAGAATAATTATAATCGCTGTGCTGTATGTACTTCGTAACATAGTGTAGTCAGGCTGTTAGATTTAGATCACTTTAGGCACCCAAAAAGCCAAAGTAAGCTTATCAATGTTGCTCAAATCAGTAGCAAAATCCTACTTCATATATCTTATTGGCGTTGCTACTGCAGCAAAGCAGGTAACATAAATTTTTTGACCTTGTATTCAAACAAGTTTTAATTTCATGTATGTGTCTTCCACAAAGTTGACCGATGATATTGTTGCGATCACGGCACGGCGATGCGGGCGGCTGAAGATCGGTCTATGCTGAAAACTATCAGGAAGGCATATATCCAGCCATGGACGGCTATGGACTTTGATGTACTACTACTATGACTGTGCCCACGTGGTAATAGCGTCATAAAGTGACTTAAATAGCCTATGTCACTCCTCAGCCTCCAAAAATCTTCACACACAAAAATCATACCATAACATCGTTCCTTGCCGCCGTAAAAGAAAGATAAACAAACACATTTTCGCATTAATAATATTAGTATGAAAATTTGCAAGCTTCTTCTATATGTCTTACCAATCCGTATAGGCACGATGTTGACCTCAAAGTGTTCCTTGACCGCGATGCCTCCGACGGGCGGGCGGTCGCGGCAGAACACGCGCAACGCCGCGCGCCGAGCTAGTGGCGCGCGACCTGACGGCTCCTGGGGCACTAACACCTAAGTAACCAGGAAGAAATTAATAAGTACTTGAAGGTCACAAAGTATTTGGATGCTTGTTCAAACTGAAATATAGACCTGGAAACGTTAAACGCAGCGTGCTACAAATTGTTCTTAGTAAGAAATGAAAATATGTGTAGGCAAAATATCTGTGATACCTCAGAGCAACATTGGTTACCATAATTACTTGTTTTTTGTATTATGTTTGTTGTATAACCGGCCGCCTCGCCGCTTGACACTGCACTGAGTGTTGTGAGTTCGGGACGAGACAACACCCACACGAGACAACACTTTGTGTGGTTCACATAATGTTGTTTCGAGTCTGGGTGTTCATTTTGTCCGTTAGTTGTATGTTTGTAAAAGTCTCCCGCGACACAGGATTTAGTCCTAATAGTAGGGGAGCCCATGAAGGGTTTTCGGGATTTACTCGAGCGCGTCAGATATTGATAGCATCCATGTCCTACATATTTTTAATAAAGTAGGAATGATAATCAGATCGTTTGTATAGTGGAGGTAAGATTTCAAAATGTAAAAATAAGAAAATTAATCAAGCGTGTCAGATTTTCTATGGGGATGTTAAGTGAACCTAAAAAAAGGTTCTCCTTGAATAATCTGACGACTTAGGTATCACGCAAACTCGTGGCCATTATTAGAAAGTTGCAAATGTGAATGAGTGAATTCGACGTTTTGAAATACTCAAGCGCGTCAGATTAAGATATATATGCTTTATCCTAACGTCCCAGACGTGCTTACTCTTAATCTGACGATTATCTGCAGGGATTAAGACAAGAGCTCGTTTTAAAAATTTTGGAGGTCTCTAGCCGCTCCCCCCACCGATGAAAAATTATACATTATTTACATTAGTCCTATACCGGTTACACTCGGCGGTACACCTCTACCAGTATGCTCCGATTTTCGCTACCTAGGTTCACTCCTGCAAGATGACGGCGAAATTGATCGGGATGTTAGGCAACGAATCAACGCAGGATGGATGAAATGGCGACAGGTCTCAGGCACAATTTGCGATCACAAAATGCCTGTGAAGTTAAAAGGCCGCATGTATAAGGCGGTTATAAGGCCTGTCGTACTGTATGGAGCTGAGTGTTGGGCTACAAAGAAGATGGATGAGAAACGATTGCATGTTGCTGAGATGAGAATGTTACGATGGATGTGCGGAGTGACAAGAATGGACAGAATTAGGAATGAATACATTAGAGGTAGTACGAAAGTAGCGCCCATTGATGAAAAGGTAAAAGGGAGTCGATTGGCCTGGTATGGACATGTTATGCGAAGAGATGAGATGTACGTAGGTAAGAAAGTGATGAATATGCATGTAGAAGGACGAAAAGGGAGAGGGCGGCCAAGGAAAAGATGGATGGACTGTGTGAGGATGGATATGAAAGAGAAAGGGATAAACGATCGGATGGCTGGTGACAGAGAAGTATGGAAGCGAAGGACATACTGCGCCGACCCCAAATAAATTGGGACCAGGGCAAGACAATGATGATTTACATTTTTATCTTCTTATCATCTAAGCTTTGCAACCCAATAGGTCTCTATGACGCTCGAGTAAATCCCAATTTAGCATCGTGGGCTCCCCTACTATAATGCGGGTGTTGTCTTTTTAAAACTCAGAAAACAAAAATTACTCTACGTCTCTTAACGTTTTCAGTAGAAGGCTTAAAATAGCAAAAATACATAATTATTCCGTTAAGGTGACAATTCCGTCAACCCTTGATCACGGCTGGTCAACGCCAGCTGAAACGGTGACTATCTAAGCCATAATCTGGTATTTCTCTTACAACTTCCAAGTTTTCTCACGCGATTAACTCGATTTGTGCGAACCATAATACGCAATTACATAATGGAACCACTTGTATAATAATGATAAATAATTAACGACGCTCAACGGTAGGAACGTAATTATTGATTTAAGCAATAAGTTAACAAATTAGCACTGCCGATAAGTAATAAGTGGCTAAAAAGGATATAATGATTTAATAGCTCATAATTATTTAATTTATAATTATTTAATGATCTAATAAGCGTATTCAAGGGTTATTCTGTGGAACTAACGAGGTTTCATTAGCATGGAATGCCGCATGACTATGGGATTACCATCAATACCCTATCATATACACCTTTTGTATAACATAATGTCTCTATGCTTTTGGGTAGCAAAAATCGGCCGGCAATCCCTCTGTAGAAAAGCAATAAATATTCTATCATATCGAGTCGTAGTGCCGCTTCCAGGTCAGGTCCTCTTTCTAGTGTGCTACAAAGCTGACCAGATGCTTCAATGAGAAAGTCTTCGCTGTAACTGATATAATAATAGCACGATGATTATAATTGCGAAGATCCCTGTAGAGTGGCAAATACATACAACTCAAAGAAATTGAAATTGATATGAAAAACTGTAATACGATGTTTATATCGATATATTATCCACCGATGCTATAAATAGGATTACACTACTAGTCCATAATAATGTTTGTATTTTTGTAGCAGGCACACGCTGTAAATGAATACACCTCTTTATTCACAATCATTATCATTATAAGCTTGTCAACGACCATAAAACAATACTATTACTTACTTATTAAGTTTCATTGGACACTCAAGTGACACATTGTTTTTCATTTCAAAATTATGAGTATTTATGAATGGATTTCGAACTCCTTCGTTCTATCCGTTCGGCCTATGACCAATAGTGGACGTTAAGACTTTGTATCCCTGTAGCCTTCTAGGATATGGTATACCATATCCAAAGGTTCGAAAGTTCTGATAATAAAGTAAGTATAAATTACAGGTGAATATTACTTACTTCAGGAAAAGGTTCGTTTGGTAGCAAGTTCTTGACGCGGACATATCCAACTTCGAGCTGATGTTCCACTGAATCATCTGATCTTGACGTTTTTGTGTACCTGCGTAACAAAATTATATTAAAGATACATCTTTAAAAGTATGAGCATAATATACCTTTCTTTTCAGGTATAAAGTCTTAGGCGTATATTCTCGGCACTAACGTTGTCATTGAAAGTGTTACGTTTGTCTGGTCAAAAATTATATCTCAGTTAGGTTGAGATTGCTTTTAATATACACCAGACAGATCATGGATTATAGCCTTGCTTAAAAAAGGACATACACATACATAATTAACCACATTAACTTGGTCTTTTCGGCGTGTAAAGGAAGTAGTCGAGTCTGAAGAAAATTATTGTTGAGAATAACGCCATCTAGCAGCAAGTAGAAGTAATTATCTTTTCCCTAATTGATTGCACTACAGGTGTATCTGGAATCTTCGATCCTGTCTGGGAATGGTGAGGGTATGTTACAGAAATGACTTGAAATCAGTCAGTTCAAGGAACGAAGCGATGAACATCAGCAGAAGAAAAGTAACTAGGATGCTCAAATTTGAGTTTATATTGGTGCAATAAAGTACAGTTTAGTGACAAAGTGCATAATATTTTATTTATCTCCTAATCGCTCGTAACAATATGCTAGTATCTGCTGTGGTTATGGATGATGGATGACCGCCTTCTCCATCCACAGATTTTTACGACAGATCTTTCGTATAAGCCTTATAGCTAGGCACGTGGTGCTGGTGCTGGTGCTGGTACACACACTTACAGAAAGTTAGTGAGCAGCAGGTCAGCGATGCCGAGCTGTCCGTCGGCGTCGGTGAGGCGCCAGCGCGCGCTCTTGAAGCAGATCTCGTTGTAGCGATACGTGGTGCTGGTGCTGGTACACACACTTACAGAAAGTTAGTGAGCAGCAGGTCAGCGATGCCGAGCTGTCCGTCGGCGTCGGTGAGGCGCCAGCGCGCGCTCTTGAAGCAGATCTCGTTGTAGCGATACGTGGTGCTGGTGCTGGTGCTGGTGCTGGTACACACACTTACAGAAAGTTAGTGAGCAGCAGGTCAGCGATGCCGAGCTGTCCGTCGGCGTCGGTGAGGCGCCAGCGCGCGCTCTTGAAGCAGATCTCGTTGTAGCGATACGTGGTGCTGGTGCTGGTACACACACTTACAGAAAGTTAGTGAGCAGCAGGTCAGCGATGCCGAGCTGTCCGTCGGCGTCGGTGAGGCGCCAGCGCGCGCTCTTGAAGCAGATCTCGTTGTAGCGATGCGGCGGCGCGTGGGCGCTCCTGACATGCGGGGCGGCCATTGCGCGGCCCATCTCGCGCCACGCGCGCACCATCGCGTCCAGCTCCTCGCCCAGCGACCATACTGACTCCTTGCACTCGTTCACCTAAACACACGACACGCATTCAAAGCCATCACTGAAAACCTCGTGCCTTCTATGCTGTCCAGTCCGATGTTAGTCACTATGATGAGATTGCGCATGTACGTTTCTTTTTTAATGGGACTAAATCCCACTCTCATTTCCACTACTGTATCATCTGTGTAGCTAGGTTTAGCAGCAGTAACCGAAGAACACACCCAGTTTTGACGCTTATGAAGCCCCAGAAAAAGCTAAACTGTCTTCGAATCCACGTTGAATCAAAAGAACATTGGAGCAGTTGGAAAAGATAATATTGTTATTTTTCAACTACTTCGCGTATGTACAGTAAAATTTTAATAATCCCTACTTTCCAACCCTCCTATTACCAAAAAGTATCTAAAACACGCACTAAGCTGCTGTTCGAGACTAACATCAGCCCAGCCAACATAGATTGCGCGAATAGTAATGAGCTTCTCTAATGTATACCACGACTTTTAAAATTATGTCCATTACACTCGAGCACCGAAATTGAACAAACTAATTGAAAAAAATCAACTCTCAACGTATTTTGAAAATTGGTTACGACTTTTATGAAAAAGCTTACAACACGTTGTCACAGAAAGTCGGCGATAGCTGAGCATTTGTTGGAGTCTGGACCAAACCACTGGATAGAACTGCATCAACCACAAGTCTTATGCACCGATCGTCACTATTACTCCAGGATAGTAGGTACGTGAAGCGGTAGAAATCAAGAAATATAACAATTTTAACCGGGAGGATGGATATAAATTATCGGCTACGTGGAATCCAGTCATCAGCAAGTGTAAACACCGCCGCAGTGATAAATCTCAACAGTGTGTAGACGTCATTAGTGTAGTGCGTCGGAGTACCGACATTGCGAACTTAAATAAGGAACAAGTGAGGGTAGGTACCGAAACCCGCACTTCCACAAGACGGCGCTGAGCTCTCATCAGTCTCTCCGCGACCTCGCTCGGTGTAAGACGAGCGAAACGTCGGAAACAAATAGGTATTTATACCTTAAATAAGTTAATTTAACGCGATTAAGACCCGCTAAATTATTTTGTATCATTGTGTTTCTGCTGGCTTGGGTTTCAGACTATTTTCGTCGTAGTAAGTATCTAGCTTGGACAGTGCGGCTGATAGAGTAGCCTCTGCCTGTTCGAAGGTTTTAGTGCGTGTTGCGAGCGCCAAGTCATCTGCGTACACGAATCTAGTTGTGTTCAATGCAATCCTTGCTTGATCATTGTTCTAAATATTAAAGGCACCAGTACACTACCCTGGGGCAGTCCATAATTTTGGCAACGCCATCTGCTCTTATTAGAAAGCATATGGACTAGCAAATGTCGATTACGCAGAAGCTCTCCAAGAACACGGACTAATTTCATGTCACCGGTGATGTTTGCAACCTTCCACAGCAGTCTCCGTGTGTCAGCCGCGTACTACACCGTAAGGTGTAGTACGCGGCTGACAAATCTACAAAGACGACTCCCGAGAATTCGCAAGCTTCACAGACTCATTCTCTATGTACTAGTCAAGTTCAGAACTTTGCCACACCATGACATGGCCGGTCTGAAGCCAGCTTGCTCTGAGATGAGTTTCGGGTCTATATATCACTCAGGCGGTTTAGAAGCATTCTCTCCAATAGCTTGCAATTAATAATAAAAAACATAGGTCGTTTCGAATATAGTTAGCTTATACATACATACACTTGATATACTACACGGTGTTCATATGCATTTGCAAAATATTTTCAGGGGTGAATATACTACCTACTATAACTGAATGCAAATACATAAAAAAATAACGCACCAAAACTAGCTTCTTTTCGTAATCATACATTTAATAAAATTGGGCAAGTGCGAGTCGGACTCGCGCACGAACCATTATTATCTTCTTTATTATTCCGTACCATTATTATCTATAAAAGAAAATCACGTTTGTTGTATGTATACTTAAATACTTTTTAAGTTTCTACCTGTTTACTAAGATCGAGTAACAAATTGCTTGAAAATTACGTTTGTTGTATGGGAGCCCCCCTTTATTATTTACTTTTTTTTTATTTAAATATTTATTTTGAAGGATAAATTCAACTATATATTCTGTGAAAATTTTAAGCGTCTACTTGTTACCATTAGTAATTTTGAGCAAAAAATACGAAAAAAAAACACGTTTATTGTATGGGACCCCACCTTAATATTTTTTATTTTTTTTTATTTTTAGTATTTGTTGTTATAGCGGCCACCGAAATACATAATTTGTGAAAATTTCAGCTTTCTAGCTATCACGGTTTATGAGATACAGCCTGGTGACAGACAGACAGACAGCGGAGGCTTAGTAATAGCGGTACCGTTTTTTACCTTTTAGGTACGGAACCCTAAAAATCAGCTCGTTCTATTGACCACCGCCGCCGCTCAGTTGATCCCCGCGAGCTCGCATTACAGGTAACTAACACATACAAACACACGTATGTACCCTGCAGTCTTATTCTGCACTAGGAAATAGTTTATTCTGATTTACTACCTAAGTAACATTTAATGAAAAGTGGTTCCTATATCATCGGACACTGTTTGAAATAATTTTAAGTGAATTAGTATAATAAGTATATGGCCAACCCGTTTGGCCAGCATGGTATAGTAGGCCAATTCCTCCTTTCAAAGGAGGGGCCTAGTCCAGCAGTGGACTGATAAAGGCTGATGATGATGATGATGATGATGGATGAATAAGTATACTGTCTATATTGTATTATGATAATATTTCGCAAATGCAAATCAACACATTGTATAAGGCTGATTCTATTTCTGTCTTATCTGGTTAGACACGATATGTAAGCGGACCCCGGGCTCCAAGGCGTACTTATAAGACGACTTGCATGCAACTGGGATCGCACTATGACTTGTCATAGTATACCTAGTACATACCTGATCATCGAGACTCTTCAACTCGGCCATGGCAGCGGGGTCGTTGCCGGTCATCGACCTGTTCTTCATGTAATACTCCTTCTCCAGGCGACGGAGTCGCGCCAGAGATTCTCTAACCTATCAGATAAAACAATACTTCGGCTTACAGGTCTTTATTTCTCATTAAGATATTGATCACTTACATAAGAACGGCATAATAATTATTATATACAACTAGAGGACGCTTGCAGCTACGCCCACACAATTTATTTTAATTTAGGCGTTTCTTCCCATCCCGTGGGAATTTTGGTAAATCTGTTCTTAGTGCACTCCTACATTCCCTAAGCAACGTACATGCCAAATTTCAGCTTCGTGCGCCTAATAGCTATGGCTGTAGGTACCTTGTCTGTCAATCTTGAAATCATATTCGAGTACTACCTGCTTTTGATAAATTAAGCCTCTGTTTAGTTATCTATGTAACAGGTCTCAAACGCATAATTATATAAAAGAAAATACGAGGATCATCCCGAAAACGCGTACCGTTCAACTTATGTTGGTGCAAATAGAACGACAATAATTTAGCTTTTCTACAAACCTGGGGCCTAAGTACATGGCAGCTCTCCCCGTTCTGATCTTAAGGACGCGTTTACGCTTGTATCAAAAAACCACATATTTCCGGTACATTTTACGACAATTTTAGATAATAACTAATAAAACTAATGATTACGATAAATTGATTACTTTTTTATCTATAAATCAATTTGAAAATTAATAAAAAATATTTAATTAATATTAATGTAAAATCGATTCGAAACGGCCTCTTAAATCAAAAATAGGCATATACTGCTATTTTTGGGTACAATTTTCTCTCTATTTTTACATTTATTTAGATTTTCAAAGATAGAATAGGGTAGTAAATATAGTCAACTCAAAAACAATTTGATTTTTTTTTTCAAAATATTGTAAATTGACTCAAAAAAAGCAAAAAATTATCTTACATTTTTCTTCTATTTTGCTCGCATACGTGTGTCTTAATATGTGGCAATAAGGTTCGTTTTATTTAGCCACTTTCTTGATTTATATATCCAAATTCTGCAATGAGATCTCAGTCTGCGCTTGAGCGCCGTCGGGAGTGGACTCTATGTCGCTTGTCGCTGCAGCCCGAAGACGAAAAAAGCAATATACGAATACAAAATATTTGCTAAAATCAGTTTGATACTTCTCGTATTCTGTGCGAATTACGTACAAGTAAATTTCTTTTGTATAAATGGACATTATTACTTTATTTACTCCGTTATGTTGAGTCAGGATATATTTCGGTATTTAGATATTATTTTGTTTCTTGCGTTGAAATCTGGTAAGATTATCTGGACTGATGGTATACCATCCCGTTCAAGTGTTGCGACTGGAACTCATAAAAGAGTAGACCTAGTTATGCCAGGTTGGGGCTCATTTTATTTGTTTTGGTGAGACCCTACCACTGGTACTAGTGAAGTAACCTTCCAAGGTTATTCGATGAGTCTTGCTGGTACTCATATGTGAGTAAAGCTACGCATGCCGAGTTTGGGCTCATTTTGTTTGTACATAAGAGACCCTACCACTGGAACTTATGAAGTAACCTTCCAGGGTTATTCGATGACTCTTACTGGTACTCATATGTGAGTAGAGCTAGGCATGCCGAGTTTGGGCTCATTTTGTTTAGACATAAGAGACCCTACCACTGGAACTTATGAAGTAACCTTCCAGGGTTATTCAATGACTCTTGCTGGTACTCATGTGTGAGTAGAGCTAGGCATGCCGAGTTTGGGCTCATTTTGTTTGTACATAAGAGACCCTACCACTGCATTTTATGAAGTAACCTTTCAGGGTTATTCAATGACTCTTACTGGTACTCATATGTCAGTACAGCTAGGCATGCCGAGTTTGGGTTCATTTTGTTTGTACATAAGTGACCATACCACTGGAACTTATGAAGTAACCTTCCAGGGTTATTCGATGACTCTTGCTGGTACTCATGTGTGAGTAGAGCTAGGCATGCCGAGTTTGGGCTCATTTTGTTTGTACATAAGAGACCCTACCACTGGAACTTATGAAGTAACCTTCCAGGGTTATTCGATGACTCTTGCTGGTACTCATATGTGAGTAGAGCTAGGCATGCCGAGTTTGGGCTCATTTTGTTTGTACATAAGAGATCCTACCACTGGAACTTATGAAGTAACCTTCCAGGGTTATTCAATGACTCTTGCTGGTACTCATGTGTGAGTAGAGCTAGGCATGCCGAGTTTGGGCTCATTTTGTTTGTACATAAGAGACCCTACCACTGGAACTTATGAAGTAACCTTCCAGGGTTATTCGATGACTCTTGCTGGTACTCATATGTGAGTAGAGCTAGGCATGCCGAGTTTGGGCTCATTTTGTTTGTACATAAGAGACCCTACCACTGCATTTTATGAAGTAACCTTTCAGGGTTATTCAATTACTCTTACTGGTACTCATATGTCAGTACAGCTAGGCATGCCGAGTTTGGGTTCATTTTGTTTGTACATAAGTGACCATACCACTGGAACTTATGAAGTAACCTTTCAGGGTTATTCGATTACTCTTGCTGGTACTCATATGTGAGTAGAGCTAGGCATGCCGAGTTTGGGCTCATTTTGTTTGTACATAAGAGACCCTACCACTGGAACTTATGAAGTAACCTTCCAGGGTTATTCGATGACTCTTGCTGGTACTCATAATTATGTGAGTAGAGCTAGGCATGCCGAGTTTGGGCTCATTTTGTTTGTACATAAGAGACCCTACCACTGGAACTTATGAAGTAACCTTCCAGGGTTATTCAATGACTCTTGCTGGTACTCATGTGTGAGTAGAGCTAGGCATGTTGAGTTTGGGCTCATTTTGTTTGTACATAAGAGACCCTACCACTGGAACTTATGAAGTAACCTTCCAGGGTTATTCGATGACTCTTGCTGGTACTCATATGGAAGTAAAGCTAGGCATGCCGAGTTTGGGCTCATTTTGTTTGTACATAAGAGACCCTACCACTGGAACTTATGAAGTAACCTTTTAGGTTTTTCAGGTTTATTCGATGACTCTTAGTGGTACTCATATGTGAGTAGAGCTAGGTATGTTCCAGTGGTAGGGTCTCTGATGTTCATACAAAATGAGCCCAAACTCAGTATGCCTAGCTCTACTCACATATGAGTACCAGCAAGAGTGATCGCATAACCCTGGAAGGTTACTACATAAGTTCCAGTGGTAGGGTCTCTTATGTACAAACAAAATGAGCCCAAACTCGGCATGCCTAGCTCTACTCACACATGAGTACTAGCAAGAGTCATTGAATAACCCTGGAAGGTTACTTCATACGTTCCAGTGGTAGGGTCTCTTATGTACAAAGAAAATGAGCCCAAACTCGGCATGCCTAGCTTTACTCACATATGAGTACCAGCAAGAGTCATCTAATAACCCTGGAAGGTTACTTCATAAGTTTCAGTGGTAGGGTCTCTCATGTACAATCAAAATGAGCCCAAACTCGGCATGCCTTGCTTTACGCACATATGAGTACCAGCAAGAGTCATCGAATAACCCTGGAAGGTTACTTCATAAGTTTCAGTGGTAGGGTCTCTCATGTACAATCAAAATGAGCCCAAACTCGGCATGCCTTGCTTTACGCACATATGAGTACCAGCAAGAGTCATCGAATAACCCTGGAAGGTTACTTCATAAGTTCCAGTGGTAGGGTCTCTTATGTACAAACAAAATGAGCCCAAACTCGGCATGCCTAGCTCTACTCACACATGAGTACTAGCAAGAGTCATTGAATAACCCTGGAAGGTTACTTCATACGTTCCAGTGGTAGGGTCTCTTATGTACAAAGAAAATGAGCCCAAACTCGGCATGCCTAGCTCTACTCACATATGAGTACCAGCAAGAGTCATCTAATAACCCTGGAAGGTTACTTCATAAGTTTCAGTGGTAGGGTCTCTCATGTACAATCAAAATGAGCCCAAACTCGGCATGCCTTGCTTTACGCACATATGAGTACCAGCAAGAGTCATCGAATAACCCTGGAAGGTTACTTCATAAGTTCCAGTGGTAGGGCCTCTTATGTACAAACAAAATGAGCCCAAACTCGGCATGCCTAGCTCTACTCACACATGAGTACTAGCAAGAGTCATTGAATAACCCTGGAAGGTTACTTCATAAGTTCCAGTGGTAGGGTCTCTTATGTACAAAGAAAACGAGCCCAAACTCGGCATGCCTAGCTCTACTCACATATGAGTACCAGCAAGAGTCATCTAATAACCCTGGAAGGTTACTTCATAAGTTCCAGTGGTAGGGTTTCTTATGTACAAACAAAATAAGCCCAAACTCGGCATGCCTAGCACTACTCACATAAGAGTACCAGTAAGACTCATCGAATAACCTTGGAAGGTTACTTCACTAGTACCAGTGGTAGGGACTCACTAAAACAAATAAAATGAGCCCAACCTGGCATAACTAGGTCTATTCTTTTATGAGTTCCAGTCGCAACACTTGAATGGGATGGTATACCATCAGTCCACATAATCTTACCAGATTTCAACTCAAGAAACAAAATAATATCTAAATACCGAAATATATCCTGAATCAACATAATGGAAAAAATAAAGTAATAATGTCCATTTAGGTATATAAAAATAAGAAACTTATTTGTACGTAATTCGCACAGCCAGGCCTATAACACATAGATACATATCACAAAAAATTCTAAGTCTCAAAGTTATTTAGTTGAACTACATTTCCGCAAGTTACCGTACGTAGTACGTACTGTTGCCGCCGTGTCGCTGTAGTGACGCGATTTTATACCTACTAAATTTGTAAACGCGTCCTTAAAGCAAGCTAATCAATAAGATGATTGAATGAGTTGTAAAATCGCGTAAGTCATAAAAAATATTTGTACATTAAAACTACTAAAGCTAAAGCTGTATTGATTAAAACCGGTTCTTTAACTCTATACAACAGTCACCAGTTGGCCTGTTTGTCATTGATACAGGTAATATTCCATTAATTTCGTGTTTATTCTTAATTAATAAAATTTCCTTGATCAACAGAACATGATTCATACACAGATATACATATACACACATCAACAAAGTCTAGGGATATCTTAATCCTAAATTATTTACGAGTTTATAGTTTAGACCCTTGTTAGTTTCCACAAAAAGTTTATATACAGATTAAAACCTCTTTTATTCTATTTTCAAAATTTGAACATGGAAAGAAAAAAAACAAAATAATAAACAAAATATGGCGGCAAATTTGCTAGTAATTCGTTACATTAAAGAAAGTTAAAACTGTTTTATTATAATTATTAATGAAAAGGGTTTTTAATTGTTTTTCTTTTTTAATTTAACGTGACGTACGAACTTTAAAAGTCATGTCACGTCGTCATTTGAGTCGAGATGAAATGTTACGAGCCGTGGGCATGCAATGCAATTCAACGCGTCGTTGCTGAGGCCCTACATACCAGTCAAAATGTGATATCAAGGTTGTGGTCACGTTATCGCAGTACTGGAGATGTGGCCGAACAGCACACAGGTAGATATCGTGTTACTACGCAGAGACAGGATCGATTTCTCCAAATGACCGCCAGAAGACAACCCAATATCACAGCGCTGCAACTAGTGCAAAGGCTCCAGGAGGACCACCAGCTGCTGGTAAGCGACCAAACCGTGCGAAGAAGGTTACATGAAGTTGATCTTCATGCTCGAAGACCATTGCGTGTTCCAGCATTGCGACGTGGCAATCGCGGTCGGCGGCTTTCGTGGGCTCGGGAGCATTTACCATGGAGTGACGAATAATGGTCTTTGGTGCTGTTCACCGATGAGTCCCGGTTTGGGTTTCACCCGGATTCACGAAGAACACGCGTTTGGAGAGCTCCAGGGAGAGTTAGCCGTCTACGGCACCCTCAGGAGGTCCACCCATACCAAGGCGGGACAATCATGGTGTGGGCAGGAATTCGTCTTGGCGGACGAACCCAACTCGTTTGGATCCAAGGCAGCATGACTGCACAAAAATACCACGAGGAGGTAGTAGAGCCCGTTATTGTCCCACACAGAACTCAAATAGGCCATGAATTTCTACTCATGCACGATAATGCTCCTTGCCATACGGCGCGGCTGGTATCGACCGCTCTCCGAGAGCACGATATTCAAGTTTTGGATTGGCCTGCACAGTCGCCCGACTTAAATCCTATCGAGCATGCCTGGGACATGTTACAACGAAAAGCTTTGAGAGATTATCCACCAAATTTGACGACTGAACAACAACTTTACGAACACTTGCAAAGGACATGGGACCTCATACCGCAGCAAGACATTGACAATTTAATTTTAAGTATTAACAATCGATGTCGATGTGTAATCAATGTAAGAGGTGGCAACACTGATTATTAATGATTAGATTTTACAAGATTTTTTCCATTTTTATTAAAATTAATAGTTTTTTAAGAAGAAATGTTTGTTGTTATCATACTAATTTTCCATGATGATTAAAAAAATTATTTTTTTTATTTAAAACAAAAAAAAACACGAAATGTTTTTTATTTTTATTAAAGACCTTAAAATAATCTATGATTCTTCTATTTACTGTATCAGAAAATTCTTCATAGATTTTTAGATATTTGATGAAATATAAAATATCCCTAGACTTTGTTGATGTGTGTATATATCAACAATGACGTGCATTCAGGTGTAAAATTATAAACAAGTGTGACGAAACTCAATGACTAACGAAATAGCTCTTGAATCATTCATGATAACGCACAAGTCTGAATACAAACGCCAATTTCAACTCGATAGCCATGATCTTCGGTAGTATAGTGGTCAGTATCCCCGCCTGTCACGCGGGAGACCGGGGTTCGATTCCCCGCCGGAGAGTTCCCTTTTTGCCTTTGTATTTTAGTTTTTAAGAATATTTTAGGGCTTTTAAAAACATTTGTCAGTATTTTTACTTAATTTTAACACAAAAAAAAAACACCTTTGTATTTTTTTTTTGAGCTTTTTGTTAAACTAATATTGCAAGACTGGCTGGCCCAAGACTGTACTAAATACTGTTGCTAATTATTCTTTAAATAATAGTAAATCGTTGAACAGTATTGTTTCTTTACAGCTTTTCGCAGCCCACTGCTGGATTTAAGCACCTTTTGTTTTGCAGTGAGTCAATAATAATTTTCGTCTCTTCGCAAAAATACTATTAATTTACTTCATGAATTTTCCTTAGTCACCTCATACTACACCCACGGAATCCAATGGGCTAGTGACACATTGTATTGAGAAGAAAAAAACTATCTGCCTCGTTGGTCTCACGGCATAAATGTGCGCGTGGGATTGGGAGGTCTCGGGTTCGATTCCCGGGTCGGGCATAGGAAATTCTTAGTAGTAGCACGGAGTCTGGTAACATAGTACAAACAGAATAGTAGGATAGCTTCATACAAATCGGCCGCCGCCGCCGCCGCGCTGGTGTGAATGTATGCGTGAGTCGCCGGGGCGGCGCGGCGGCGTGTACGTACGCACTTTTCACGCACACAATCTCACGAGCGCGGAACGCTCGGCGCGGATTCAGTACGGGATGCGCCGCGCGTCTGATCGCGCGCATGCATGTAGGTACTACACTGCTCGCCCGCGACCATTGTTTATGTACATTCAGTTTTGTAATAAACGTTATTAATATTATACAATGTGTTAAACGACAGTAAATTAAACTTGTTAAATTTTTCTCGCTATAAAGGGCATTTAGATAGTTATATAACGCTTAGCTAGTCAGCAGGTATTTGAAAAAAAATATATGCAAACTTAAATTCTGTAGTATTCAGCGCAATCACTTAAAAAAACGGCGAAATAGCGCGCGCCGACAAAGCCGGCGGCGCCGCGGTGTAAACACGTGACAACCCGTGCGTCATCGCAAGAGTAGGCAATTAACTCGCCGAGCGGCCTTAGCTAGCTTACTATTCTATTTTTACTATGCTGGTAATGTGCCTGGTACGGCAATAGGCTCGCCCCCTATCACGTGGGACCTAAAAATTCATGGCGAAATGTGGGTGTCATATTACACCTTTGCCTACCCCTTCGGGGACACAGGCGTGAGAAATAAAGTAATAAAAAAGCACGCAGAGTATACAGTACATTACCTGCGTCTGCAGCTTGTGAATCAGCTGACGTGGGTCCTGGTCCTGGTGCAGTTGCAGCTGGAAGCGCATCCGAGCTCGTCTCTCCAGCGTCCGCCGTCTCTCCGGCTCCACGTGAAGGACCACGTTGTTCACCACGTCTAACAGCATCGCGTACTGAACACACACTTGGTTATGAAAGACACCACTTTAAGAAAGACCAGTTTGAGCTTGCTTTTAATTTTCTGTCTCTATTTACTGGGGAGTCTGGGAACAGACTTCGTTTGAAACTTTAGAGGCAAATGATGTTGCACAAAGACGCGGACGAAGATAACCGAAGTGTCTGTCCACATTATTCGTCTCGCAGCCAATCTCGGACAATTTCGCGGCTAGTGTAGTGGAGGCTATACAAACATTATAATTGTCACTTTCTCTGGGAGCCTTTCTAGAAGTCACCCACCTCCAGATTCCAGAGAAACTGAGTCTTACTGTTTGAAGGGTCATTCCCTCCACCACCTCATGATCCCACCAAACGGATATATAGATCGAATCAGAGAGACGCGCAGTACTTGCAACTAATGTTTCCCGCGCGTCCGGTTCGAAGGGCCATGTGTCAGGGTCTGACAAGAGGGTCAGTGTGTTACCTGTAGAGAGTTGGTGCACACGTTGAGGTCGTGGTGCATGAGCGTGAACGAGTCGTAGGGTTGTGGCTGGGCCCAGCCCGCCCCGCGAGTGCCCACCTCCGCCTCCTCGTGCGACACGTAGTAGAACTCGCACGCGCACCTCGACACTATGCGTTGCAACTGTAACAAACAGTATACACGAAAATTTACCACCAAGCGCTGCCGATGTCGCGTCATAGTAAACGCGCCATAGACTTCGAACCGCTGCCGCTGTCGCCGGCCGCTGCTAGTCGTGAACCGTTAGGCCGCGCGCACTTTGGAGACGAATTCGTGTCGTACAGTATACGTACGATCGTAGTCGTACGGATTGAGTGCGCACACTGTATACGTTTATATTAGTCAAATGAGCAGTGTTCTAGTGATATCGGATTTGTGAAGTCTGCTTTGGTTGGAGCGCGATGAATAATCTGTATCTTCACGACAATTCTCTTATCACTCGAAGACTGCGGTAGGGTCGTCGCTTTCGTAGAACCCAATGGGTGCGTGAAATATATTTATATATATACACGATTTTGTGAATTTCATCATATCATGGAAGACTTATAACATCACTTATACAATCACTTTGGTCCCACAAACATTTATGTTCGTCAATCAGGTTTAATTAACTTTTCCATATCCATTTCTTATGTTAAAACGTACGAATGTGTTTTGAAATCCCAACAAGTTCGGATTGTTTTCGGACGTCTGAATTACACGTACGACTAACCCGCACCCAGTCTGCGCACTCCCATAGTACTTGGAATATCGGGATAGTTCGTATGTGTTTGTAAGTGTACGCACGAGTAAAATTCGTACGAAAACGTGTCCAAAGTGCGCGCGGCCTTAGAGCGGATTCTGACTAAAGTTTTATACACCAGTATAAACTCGTCTTTGCAAGCGCATGTAGTCGCGTATAGGCGCGGCTTTTGCCACACGTGCAACTCGTACGAGCATTAACTGGTAAAAGCTCGAGCCACCCTTCAACTATAACCGAGTTTGAGCGACCACACCGAAGTACATAATGTACGCGAGTCTGATGTATCTTGAAGCGCGTAATGTAGCACGCGTATGCCAAAACGACAGTATACGCGCAGAAAAAATGCTTGTGTGGAATTTGCCTAAACTTATAAATTAAAAAGGGTGGCGCTAACACACGGGCACTTTTTGAATAGAGACATAGCTTACAAAATCAAAGTGACTACCTGTGAAAGTCCGTGTGGTCACGGATTAAGAATACGCAATGTCACCACCCCATATGTATGAGCCGACGTCGTAAGAGCCGACAGAGGAACCATACTATGCAGAGATCATCACTGTAAGAGAAGGAAAACTTAAAATAAAACCTATACCAACCCGTTTGGCTAGCGTGGTATAGTAGGCCAATTCCTCCTTTCAAAGGAGAGGCCTAGTTCAGCAGTGGACTGTAAGGGACTGATGACCTGTGAAAGTCTTGCTTAACTTCGCCGATTTATTACAAACGGCAAGCCGGGTCTGGCTACGAGGGCTATTTCGTAGTGAGGTTATATTATTGTCAGTATCACCTGCGCCAGTCCGGTGTCGGCACTAGGTCCCACGGTCCGTCCGATGACCCCGCCGGCCGAGTGCCCGCTGCCCACCAGCCGCGGCACGTCGGGTAACGTGCTGATCTCAGCGCTCTGCCAGCGCTCGCTTATCTCCTCCACCGACACCCACTGGATATTCTCTGGGAAGGGGAAGATATTGTTAATATTCTATGTTGATGAGCCTTGGATTTCGGTGGACTTTGTCTGCCATCTAAGAGCTCATAAATAACAGCCTCTACGTGTCCCTCTGCGAGGTTAGAAAAGTCGGGATCAGAGGTATCTATGTACTGCGAAAGTTGAGTGCAGCTCCGAACACTTTTAAGGATAAATTTTACACACATCTAACGTCCAACTTGGGCGAATAGTCTGACGTTCGAATTATTAAGTCGTGAGGGCATGAAAAGACTATCTACTACGAAAAAAGCAAAATAATGCAGCGGCGCTACTACGAGCCCTAAAACACCAAGAGCCCAGCATCAGAACCAGCACCAGCTGCTAATCATATATCGTACCATCTAGCTGGTCGCGGTCGGCGGCGCTGACGGTGGCGTAGTACTGCATGGCGGAGAGCGCGCCGCTCCAGGCGGCGGCGGCGGGCGCGCGGCGCACGCGCTGGCGGACCTCGGCGCGCGCCGCGCACAGGATCACGTAGCCGCGCGTCTCACACCCCTTCAGCACCACTTGCGAGTTCACCAGCTCGACTTCAACATCAAACGTGCACACATTAGGTACAAACTACTGCAGTCTCCATACACACTTTATGACACAAGCCACGTGTTTCAGTATTTTCACAGTGTAATGTTGTATGGTATTCTTTGCTAGAGAGATGTTATTCAATTTTAAACTTTATTTGAATAGCAAATATTTTTATTAATATTTTTGATCATTATAATGAATGGGTGGGTCTAAACCAAGCGATTAATAAATTAAATAAGTATCAAAAAGCAAGTATATTGTCAATAATAAGAAGTACTATTAGGTAGAAATAAAAATTTCAAAAGCAATTATATAATAATAAGAATAGTATAGTGTTATAGTATTTTATTGGATTTATGCGTATAGTGTTAGTTAGGGTGATACGTACTGAGGCAGGCGGTGTGCGCGTTGTCGTCGTCGAGCACGTGTGAGCGCAGCGGCGCGAGCGGCGGCGCGGGGTCCTCGGCGCCGCTGAGCTCGTCGCTGAACACCACGGGCGCCGAGCCGCCCGCCTCCGCCACCAGCGCCGCCAGCATGCCGCCGCCGCCGCCGCCGCACACGCCACCGCCGCCGCCTCCACTCTACATGCAAATACAAATAAACTAAAACAAGTGGCTGTGACATACGGACAGACAGACTGACAGCGAATCTATAACACCCCGGTCACTGACTCTACATCAGCCACAGCGCGCGGCCGCAGTGGAGTAAAACGCGTCATGTACATCGCAATCGCTGCCGCTGCGGGCCGCCGCTGTAAGTCGCGACCGGGCCGTAAGGGTTACCTTTTTAACATTTCTGGCTAAGGAACCCTAAAAATGCACCCAAAAATCTTTGATAAATGTACCTTGAATGCCTAGACTAGAAAGATATCGCTTACCGCTTAATACAAAAATGTATGGAACTGACATAAATCTTATCGAAAGCTTATGCCAATTCCATACACTTTGTCACGTAGGACGACTAAAAACGAGGTATAGGTTACTATGCAACCAAATGATAACAATATTAAAAATGAAGAGCGAATGAAAAAAAGCAACAAAATCCCTGTATTTATAAAACCGATTCAGTTCTACCATTCTTTGACTAAATTCTTTAAAACAACATTTTCGATCAAATTGTCTCATTTAAATGCCAACGGGGCCTTAAACCGTCAATGATTTGAACTCAAGAAAGATAGAGTAAGAACGAAATAGGGAGTACAAAACAAATAACAAACAATTTAAAAGAGAGAAGATCACGAGGTGTGAACGTCAAGTTTTGTGACCTTTTTAAAGCCTTTGATTGCTTAGATCACGACACCCACTATCCGCTTGCCCTCTCACCTTTTTTAAGTGCTGACTCTGCATCGACAAATTTCAAGTGCGCGCCGCCACTTGAAGACGGGCGCGCTCAATCAATTAGCTTTTGTTCGATTGTTAATAACGTGAGAGGAGTGGTGTTTATTTTTCTGCAACCTAATGAATGACTCGTTCTAATGGTACGAAACAAATTACGTTTGAATGAAATGTTTACTTTAGGCGAGCGGCCGTAACGTAAACAATGTCGTCTTTAACGACTTACTCGACACTTTTGTTTATCAAAATAAAAGTTTTAGCTGAAACTTGCTTCCTTTTATTTTTTCATATACCTGGTGATATTATCTATGTAATAAAATAGTTATAGCAATACTTGCTTAGAAAATTATTTCGATGTAAGCATTTGAAAAATAAAATATTTCGCTGACTTTGCATTCCGCGCGCGGGGCGTAATTATGGATTAAAAACATCATTGTAAACAATAATTATATAAGTAATTATATAAGATACTTTAATGTTTTTATTGTAAATCAAAAAAATAAATAAATATTGTGTATTACTTTAATTCTAGACAAAAAATTATCGTAAAAACGGCATTTTTTAATGTAAAAGAGTTTAAATGCATATGTATGTATATAAGGTTACATTTATGCGTTGTATTATTTTTTTATTGTGAGTATATAAATAAACCTTTGATAAAATATACACGCTGATTTTTTATTGGTTTAGGAAAAAGAAACCTCATGTCCGAAATAAAATCCTCTATTCATATTCAAAATCAAAATTCACCTAGCACCTAAAACAAAAAAGTTATAAAAGTCAGTAACTGCTGGAAATACGAAGTAAACCACGGTTGTTTATGAGTAGGTAGTGTTCGAGCGCCGCGCGGTCATGACCTCGCCGCGCGAGCCGGGCGCAGCCGTCAGCTGTTGTTTACCTACAGCGGTTGTAGGTTGTAGGTAGTTAGTGCGGACTGATAATGATACGTAATTTACTTAGAAAACACGATTTAGGTAATTACGATGCCAACAATTTTAAACACATTTGTTTTCTTATTTTGTTTTCTTATTTTGTTCTCTTTAGAACCCCTGCCGCATCCTAGTGCTAAATCCTGTCTCACGAGGGACATTACAAACCTAGCAATAACGGACACAGCAGTCGAAACAACAATTTATGAATCACACAAAGTGTTGTGTCAAACATCGCTTAAACCACTACGCCAACCATGAAGTGCAGTACTAAATAATTAAAATAATAAACGTATGTAACTAAATAGCTATACCTATTCAATAATTTCTTGGAACATTACTCGGACATAGAATTTCGTCGAAACAAGCTGTGGGTTTACGAAATCATGATGAACTTAGTAGAAGAAAAACGATAAACTAAGAATTATTCGTTACGTTATTAGACATAGGTACCTACATTATTTTTTGAATAACTAGACAAAGATTTTAACAATGGAAAAGTTTAGTACTTGCGTATTTCTATGGTATTGTAATCACAGTAGGTATTCAATAATGAATAAACCAAATACCTTTGCTGTTTGCTGCCTAGGTACTCGTACATCACAATCAATTTACACCTTTCACACATTGTCTTTTGACACGTTCAGTGCCCACGACTCGGATCCGAGTTCAACAATTCATATATTGCCATGCCCAGAACTCGGATCCGAGTCGTGTCTATAAGTAGTTATGGCCGACTTCTAACAATGCCAAGGACTCGGATCCGGGTGCAAGTCGAACAATAGAGATGCGCGTCATTGTTACCTTAGGGTTGTCAAATCCAAACCAGGCGGCCAACTTTTTTATCAGTTGTTATATCATTCGTACCTAATCTGCCGAAATAATTTACCTATAAGCGAAGTTTATGATTATAAGTGTTGCTTAATTCAGAAATAATAATCATAATGATGAACAATTATTGAACAAGTGCCGTATCTACACATCGTACACACGTAAATAGGTACGCACAAATATTTCACTTGAACGTTCATCATTAAACGTTTGAATTATTTGATGTTGTTTTGCGTCGACAAAATATAATTATGTAGATTCATAACCTACACGCATAAAACTTAGTTACGACTAGCGAAAAATAGTATAATAATATCATGATTATTTGAGTGTTCCTATTAGATTTGCATTTTATGAGGTAGGTACTTACATTCATACATACTTAAATTCGTATCTTTTTTAAATAATTGCATCCTGTATTTATGATTTTAGAATATATTTGAAATTACTAGGTACATACAATAAAAAAAAGATAATACCAAAAATATTACATGTGGGAACACAGAATGCTTGTATTGCTTGTTTGCATTGTTCACTAACTTGTGTTGCATGCATTACTTACGTTTGTGGCTATTTGTGGCGTTCGTTCATTGTAGGTAATGTAAAATGTTCAACAAAAGTGTGAATTAGCAGTAATATTAACTAACCTCTTCAACAAGCATTGAAACAAAACGCTGAATAAACATTATCACCACAGAATCGTAAATTAATTCATGTTATCTGTGATTATCACTAACATAACCTCTCGATGTACCTACAGTGAAAGAAGGAATGTAAGTTCATTGTGATCTCCAATGCAGCAGAGTCTCAGATATTAACAAATTTGTGACTATACTTATAGGCTGATACTCCAGCTTGGCATAGAATACTTAATCAATAATATTAGGTACCTACTTCAGACAATAGTTTTGTAAACAGGTATTAACATCTTGCTAGTATTTTGGACAACTGAGAGTCACGATTTTTTTACTACTTGTGCATGAACATTTGTCTTGGTCTAGGCGTCTCTATATTTATTAATCTATTATCTAGTACTTACCCATAATACAAACGGCATAATTGCACGCAAATCAGCAGACAAAATGATCATGGTATGACCCAGAAGTCATAAGCCATATTTACCTGTGTATAACAAAGTTACTAGAAACAAAAGGAAACGTGCGCTTCATTTTTTAAGTACATAACAAAGGACGCCGACGCCGACAAAATATTTTCAAGTTTTAAATTTTTCTCACGACTTTTAAATGAAAACAAAGCACTTCGGCGCCTTTGTTATTGCGGCAACTAATCATAGATAACGAAATGTTTAGATTGGGTCTAAAAATTGTCACCTAACGAAGGCTTTGTTCTATGATTTCTATTTTATCTAAACGTTGTAAATCCTTCTCCGATATTTTCAATGAAAACAAGAACATCGTTAAAAATTATCGAGGCAACAGATGGTCGGCGAACGATCTCAATCAATACCGACAAGCTTTGTTCTATGATTTCTATTTTATCTAAACGTTGTAAGTCCTTCTCGGACATTTTCAATGAAATCAAGAACATCGTTATAATTGTCGAGAAAACAGATGTTCGGCGAACGATCTCAATCAATACCGACAAGCTTTGTTATAAGATTTGTTACCCTAAAACTAGGACTAAATGAAGACGAAAGTATTTGATTTTAAAATATACTTTTGTATTTAATATACTTTTGTATTTAATATACTTTTGTTTATTTCACTAGAACAAAAATTAAAAAATAACACAGGTCATTTTGGACAGCCCTACGCTCGCGCTTGTGAACTCGGATACGGGACCATGAGCATAGCGGTCCAGTTACGACGTCGTCGTGCCGATGGACTCGGATCCGAGTCGTTATGTATTACTCCCACAAATTACTGGGCATATGTATTGACTTATAGTATAATGACTTGGCAGTGAAAGTGTTAATGATAGCTAATTAGAAAAACACTAATTAATTACGATGCCGAATTTCTTGTTCAAACTCCACTGAATACACTGCTAAACTGACCTGAACTGATGTTTATGAGGCGTTGCACTACAGCCAGGATTGTGTTTGGTGATGGCACTTAGGGTGAGTGAATACCTCGCGTGCACAACGATTCCAGGTGGTCTGGTAACGAATACATGCGCCTCGCCTCTTCCATATTTTCACCAGACATGTAATACACTCGCACCATAGACGCGAACTCAATATTGGAATATTCATAATGCCGATCCATTACGAAGCGCGCGCGACGTAACACGGGTACAGTGACGGGGTCGAACGTGACGTACGGGCGTCCCGTTGACCTAATTTCGCGAGACTGTCGGATAGTCTTGTGTAGTTCGCGAACGAACTAGTTCGAAAGAGTGACTCCCTCAGATGAACTACGCGAACTAGTTCCCCAAATAGCCCGCTCCATAGTTCAGTCGTTCGTGACAGAACGAGTAAAGGTCTCGTCAAAAGGGGATCATTACACATATTTTTGTCTCCAATTTATTTGTAATTGTGCAATGTTCAATCATCTCGTCGCAGCAGCAGCAGATTTTTAAAACGAGCGAACGAGCGGTTTTAAATAATTAATATAAGGCAGAGCGAACGAACTCCTTAAAATAGTTCAGTTTAAGGCAGATCGTTCGCTCGTTTTAAAGCTGCTCCTGCTGCGAAGAGCGAAGAGCTGGGAACGAATCGCGAACTAACGAACTAAAAGAGCGAACTAGTTCGTTTAGGAGCGGCGAACTAGATCGTTCGATCTCAGACGCGAACTATTACGCCCAAGACTACTGTCGGAGTGACGGACGAGCGGCAAATTGCAACCGACCCCCGCCCCTACCCCTGTCGCCCCGCGTTGCTATGCGCGTACGCCGGGGGCGGGATCTGTACCTACAGTGCAATGTTTATCTGTGTGTGTCGTGTGTTTAATATTGTTACGAATTGAAAATAACGCCATCTATCAGTGAATGGGAGAACTACATGAGATTGAATGTATCAGTGGTTTGAAGGTAATTCAGCTATCCTCTAATAGATGGCGTAGGTGTAAATAGAACATTTACGCAATTCTAGAAACACCTTACACGTTTCCAGAAATATCGTGAGTCGTCTCGAAAAGCCTAGTGATGTTATCCGGCCAGTATAAATAGAGCGAGAGCGCGCGAGACAACACAGTTCAATTGAATACGGAAAGCGATCAACATCAAGCGAAGAAAGTAATTCGGAAGTGTTTAGTGTTGTACTAGTGGTGTGAATAGTGTGTTTTATTAGTGTTGGAAAATTAAGTGTGTGTATCTAGTGTATTGTGTTAGTGAATAAAGTTCAGTTTAAGTGGCATAGTGAGCTATAATTTATCGTCGAACCCCAGCTCGTAACAAATTGGTGTCAGAAGTGGGATCAATTATGCCGGTTATGCCGAAAGAAGAAACTGAAGGAGTGCGCACCAGGAACCAGCGCC
Source organism: Euclidia mi (assembly GCA_944739405.2). Lineage (NCBI taxonomy): Eukaryota > Metazoa > Arthropoda > Insecta > Lepidoptera > Erebidae > Euclidia > Euclidia mi. The sequence goes on from OX123198.2 coordinate 59,443,523, forward strand.
AGCAAGACCTGGACCAGAGACGCTTCGGAGACGTTCCTTCTCCATCGTCTGGTGGATCAGGCGACTCCGCGGCTGCAGTGGAGCCTGCAAGCGCACACTCCATGGCGGTGCCCGACATCGCGGCTCTGATGGCGTTCATGCAGGAGCAGGCGCGCCGCATGGAAGAACAGCGACAGCGCGACAAGGAGGAGCAGGCCCGCCGTCAAGAGGAGCAGGACCGCCGTCAACAGGAGCAGGCTCGCCGTCAAGAGGAGCACGCGCGCCGCCTGGAGGAACAGCTTCAGCGCGACAAGGAGGAGCAGGCTCGCCGTCAAGAGGAGCACGCGCGCCGCCTAGAAGAGCAGGTGGTGCTTATGAAGGACCTCAGCGCCGCTGTAGGGAAGGACTTGAAGGCGGTCAAGGAGGAACTTCAGCAGCATGAGGCCCGTATCAGCGACATAGAGAAGCGTGTACACGACCACCACGAGACCTGTGTTGCTGAAGTGGAGAAGAAGTTGCGTGGGCTCGAAGTGACACCAGCGGCTGTAGCGCCCTCACCTCGTGGATTTAAGGTTCCACCATTTGATGGCTCGTCATCATGGTCTGCATACAAGATCCAGTTCGAGGCTGTGATGCGATCGAATGGGTGGACCAAAGAACAAGCCTTAACCGCCCTAACCTTGGGCCTTCGCGACCGGGCCTTGACAGTGTTGGAGGCACTCGGGCAAGACGTCACCTACGAAAAGCTCCTGGAGGCGCTGGAGGCGAGATACGGTGACGCGCACCTTGAACACGTTTATCGTGCTCAGCTGAAGGACAGGACACAACGCAACGGAGAAACTCTGCAGCAGTGGGCTCTAGAGGTGGAAAAGCTGGTCAGGAAGGCATACCAGTCGTCTCCTGCGCTTATTGACGGGAACCTCGTACAGGCGTTTACGGATGGGATCCGGGACCTGGAGGTAAGAGCAGCAGTGAGGCTTGGGCACTTCAAGGTCCTCAAGGACGCCTTAGCCCACGCTCTGGAGGTGGAAGCAGTGCGACGCGACGACCGAGGTCACCGCATCAGGGAAGTCTTGTCATCACCTCGGTGCTACAACTGCGGAGAAAGAGGCCATATCCGTTTGAGCTGCCCAAAGCGTAGGCAGCCTGGTGACACCCTGTCTCCACCAAAGGGGTCGCCTGATGTGCCTGCCAGGCAGCGAGAGCAGGGAAACGAGTAGAAGCCAGGACTGCGGGGCGGGTGCTGGCTGGTAATGGAAGAGCCCCAAGTATCTCGATCTCGCAATCATGCGACGGGAACAGCCTGATCATCGAAGGCGAAATTAACAGAACACCATGCAAGCTGACATTGGACACGGGTGCTTCTCGGACAGTCGTCGGTTTCCATCTGGCAAGACGGGTTCTTCGGGGCTGCTTCAGGAACAATGAATGTGTGAATCTGAGAACAGCTACCGGTCAGCACATAACCGTCCGAGGTGAAATGGAGGTGGATCTGAAGCTAGGCAACAAAATTTACCGTCACAAAGTCATCGTGGCCGATATAGTGGACGACTGCATCTTGGGCCTGGACTTCATGCGGAAGTATCGCTGCGAGATCGATGTTAGCCAGGGAGTGTTGAAGTGTGGCTCGGAAGAAGTCTTCATGGAAGGTGCAACTTCAGGGAAAGTGTACTGCCTGAAGAATGTCATTCTTCACCCGCGGTCGGAAACTGTTGTACCAGTTTGTTTATCAGGAAATTCTGGTCGAGGGAACCGCTGCGTACTAATCGAAGGTCTAGAGAAAGAGGCCTCCTGGAAGATTGCACGAACCTTGGTAAGGGGTACAAAAGTTTCATCAGTACGCGCACTGAATGCAAGTGACAAAGAAGTGTCGCTCAAGAAAGGGACGGAATTGGGCACCTATGAAGGAGCGGCTTGGATGCGTAGATGTCAAGAGCAACCTACCAGCGCCAAGGTTCAGGGTGCACGATTCGACGTGTCTACTCTTTTAGAGGACTGCGAAAGTACCCTGTCGGAGGAAGAGACGACCGAGGCTCAGAAGATGTTGAACCGGTTCGCGGATATTTTCTCGACCAGTGATGCCGACATAGGGAAGACAGCACTAGTCCAGCACAAAATAAACACGGGAAGTGAAGCACCAATTCGCCAGCGACCAAGACGTGTGCCAGTAGCACGGGAACGTGAAGTGGAAGCTATGATCGACGGTATGGTGAACGAAGGCGTAATCGAGCCTTCGTCCAGCCCGTGGTGCTCTCCGGTTGTCCTAGTTAAGAAGAAGGATGGCAGCATGCGCTTCTGTGTAGACTACCGCCGATTGAATGACATCACGAAGAAGGACAGCTACCCGCTGCCAAGGATCGATGACACACTGGATACGCTGACGGGGATGAAGTGGTTTTCTACCTTAGACCTAAAAAGTGGCTACTGGCAGGTGGAAATAGATCCTCGAGACAAAGAGAAGACGGCATTCTCCACAGGCAAAGGACTGTGGCAATTTAACGTCATGCCCTTTGGATTGTGCAACGCTCCGGCTACTTTTGAGAGACTGATGGAGCGAGTGCTTATGGGACTAATTGGAGACGCCTGCTTGGTCTACCTGGATGACATCATCATCGTGGGGCGCACCTTCCAGGATCACCTTCGAAACTTGGAGCAAGTGCTGTCAAAAATACGAGGTGCTAATTTGAAGCTGAGTCCGAAGAAATGCGCGTTATTCAGACGGCAAATGAACTTTCTAGGACATGTGGTCTCGGAGAACGGTATTCAAACTGACCCGGATAAGATCATTGCCGTGAAGGAGTGGCCAGTTCCAGAGAACAAAACGCAGGTCAGAGCATTCCTCGGATTATGCTCCTACTATCGACGGTTTGTGAAGAACTTTGCTGACATTGCTCGACCTCTTCATAAGCTCACCGAAGACAGAGTGCAGTTCTGTTGGAATGAGAGCTGTGACGTTGCATTCCAGAAGCTTAAGGAACATCTGTGTACTGCACCTATTCTAGGCTACCCTGACAATGAGCATGAATTCATAGTTGACACAGATGCCAGTAACACCGGAATTGGCGGCGTGCTGTCACAGAAGAAGGGTGATCAAGAAGTTGTTATAGCATACTTCAGCAAGACCTTATCCAAACCCGAAAGAAACTACTGCGTCACCAGGCGGGAACTCTTGGCTGTAGTAAAGACGTTGCAGCATTTCAACAAATACTTGTTGGGCCGTAAATTCCACCTGCGAACCGACCATGCAGCGCTGAAATGGCTACTTCAATTTAAGGACCCAGAAGGACAAGTAGCTAGATGGATTGAACTACTGCAAGAGTTTGATTTTGTAATACAACATCGCAGCGGCAAGTCCCATGGTAACGCAGATGCCTTATCGCGTAGGCCGTGTCCCGACCAGTGCAAGCACTGTAGCCGACAGGAAGCAAAGCAGGCAGCGCTAGTGAGGATGTTAAAGACGGATCTAAGCGACGAATGGAGAGAAGCTTTGCAGAGTGCTCAGCGAGATGACAAGGATGTACAGCCGATTCTTGAATGGAAGAAATCAGATGCGCCTAGGCCCAAATGGAGTGATATCGCAGCAATGAGCCCCATCACCAAGAGTTATTGGGCACAGTGGGAAAGCTTGGTCGTCCAGGATGGAGTTCTGTGCCGCAAATGGGAAAACGCTCGCGGTAACCAGTGCCATTTGCAAATGGTAGTGCCCAAAACTAAGGTGCCGGAAGTCTTGCAGCTCTATCACAATGGTGCTTCGGGAGGTCACATGGGAGTTAAGAAGACCCATACTAAGATCCGGGAGCGGTTTTATTGGCTCCACTGTCGAGATGACGTCGAGGATTGGTGCCGCAAATGCACAAGTTGTGCGGCTGTCAAGGGGCCACATACTCGAAGCAGAGGTGCATTAAAGGTGTACAATATGGGAGCTCCATGGGAGCGCATAGCGTTGGATGTCGCTGGGCCGTTTCCTGAGAGCCAGGACGGAAACAAATACTTCTTGGTTGTGATGGATTACTTCACGAAGTGGCCTGAAGTGTTTGCAATCCCAAATCAAGAAGCTACCACAGTGGCTGATAAGCTGGTGCATGAAGTCTTTTGTCGGTTCGGGGTGCCCTTGGAAATCCACAGCGATCAAGGCCGGAACTTCGAATCTGAGGTGTTCAAGGAGACTTGTCGCGTAATGGGTGCACATAAAACCAGGACCACGGCTTATCATCCGCAATCAGATGGCATGGTTGAACGGTTTAACCAATCACTGGAAAGGTACCTGGCGAAGGTCGTGGAGAGCAAACAAAGAGATTGGGACAAGCACATCCAACCATTTCTCCTGTCATATCGCAGTGCGGTCCACGAAACTACAGGAGTAACACCAGCTTTTGCCAATTTCGGTAGAGAGCTCCGTTTACCTGCAGACCTTATCACCGGTATTCCACCAGAATCTCCACGCAATATAACGGATTACGCAACCGAGCTACGCAACAGGATGAACGACGTATACGAGCACATCAGGGAATCTGGACAACAGATGTCTGAGAAGATGAAGACTCGCTACGACCGGAAGGCAAATAACAAAGGCTTCGATGAGGGATCATTGGTGTGGCTTCATAACCCAGTACGAAGCAAAGGAAAATCGCCTAAGTTACAAGCCAGATGGGACGGGCCATATCGCATAATTACCAGGATGAACGACGTTACCTATCGAATCCAGAAGGGGTCGCGAGGTGCACCGAAGATAGTTCATGTGGACCGGTTGGCTCGTTACTATGGGTCCAACGATGTTCGAGACGAACACGTTTAAGAGGGAGGCCGTGTTACGAATTGAAAATAACGCCATCTATCAGTGAATGGGAGAACTACATGAGATTGAATGTATCAGTGGTTTGAAGGTAATTCAGCTATCCTCTAATAGATGGCGTAGGTGTAAATAGAACATTTACGCAATTCTAGAAACACCTTACACGTTTCCAGAAATATCGTGAGTCGTCTCGAAAAGCCTAGTGATGTTATCCGGCCAGTATAAATAGAGCGAGAGCGCGCGAGACAACACAGTTCAATTGAATACGGAAAGCGATCAACATCAAGCGAAGAAAGTAATTCGGAAGTGTTTAGTGTTGTACTAGTGGTGTGAATAGTGTGTTTTATTAGTGTTGGAAAATTAAGTGTGTGTATCTAGTGTATTGTGTTAGTGAATAAAGTTCAGTTTAAGTGGCATAGTGAGCTATAATTTATCGTCGAACCCCAGCTCGTAACAATATCTATCTGTGTAGGTATGTGTGTGGCACGATCGAACATACATCGGCGCGCGCGATTTCTTTCATAACTACGAACTCTCGTACCAATAATTTAATATTTTTGTTACGATTTTTATAGCTTAGATTTCAAATTTTATTAGCTGTTTAGGTTCTGTAAACGATAAGTAATAAGATGGCTTTCGCTCCAAAACCAATTAAAAATCAGCGTGTATAATACTCATATTATTTATGAGGATATTAGCTATCGAAAATTTTAGCGGGAACTTCAGTTTTTTTGGCGGGAAAAAGTAAACAACTGTGCAGATTCCAATAAAAATAATTCTTATCGGATTCTTATCAGAATTGGTTTTTATACTTGAAGGGTACAGGGGCAAAACAAGAAATGTCACAAAAACAAAAAGTTGTGTAATTAGCATTTTAATATTTCAAAGTTAACAAGTTTCTTAGGTATCACTTTAACTTATATCCAAATAATACAAACTTAACTTTACCTTTTAAAGTCTTCATTTTAGGAACAAAAAATTGTTTTATGAAAATAAAAAATAATTAAATATTAAAAAAATTAAAATAGTTCTCTTTTGGAACGTACAAAAACTGGGAATGTCCATTGTGTTCCATACAAGGAATGTCCAAATTCTCCCCCCGTGGGATCGCCACCTTGTCGTGGTGGGGGGGCTCAGTAACCGTGGGTTTGAGGTATACCCATGGTGAAGCTAAGCGGGATCCCGGGAGGGGACGCTCCACGTGGGCTTGAGTGAGGCCTGCGTAGGATGCGTCCAAAGTGCGGGTGCGGGGGACAGTTCTGTCTGTCCCTCGCAATCGGGTGCGGTCGCGGGAGGAGGGGCGTGTCGGTGTTGCGTTGCCGCGCGCCCTATCTCCCGCGACCAAATGGGGGCGCACCATTGTTGCGTCGCGGTGGGGCCGCGGACGAAGAGGAGATGCGGTGTTGCGTTGCCGTCCTCCCTATCCTCTGCGGCCGCTGAGTGTTTTGGCGACGGAGCCCAACACCTTCATCCGCCGCCAAGGGGGTTTCGTTCGAGGCCCGCCTGAGCATCTGGCGGGCCAATACCCGTCGGGGGGTAGTGAGGAATGCTTCGGTGAAACCCTACCCTCCGACACATGGGTACATGAGTATAAAAAAAAAAGAAGAAATGTCCAAATTAAATAATTGCTTAATTATTAGACATGGGGATTATCTTTTTAAATCAGTCAGCACAGCAACAACAAACAAAACAAACATTCTAGATAACCTCAAAGTTGACATAAATGTTTTGACAGCTTGGACATTCCTTGTTACGTCCCGTTACACCATGGACCTTACCTGTTTTATTCCTGTACGTCGTTTTGATATTTAAGTGATACATCTGACTATTCTTGTTTTTACGCTTTTTGTATAATGCTACATTAAAATACGCGAGAAAACGAAAATGTTCCCATCAAAAATTAAATATTGGGTTTTTAGTGACATTCCTGGTTTTGCCCCTGTACCCTTCACTTGGAAATCTAATTGGAAAGACAGTTACCTAGGTTTGAATCTGATATATAACATAAAACGGTATTTTAAGAAATATAACATGAAAATTGACGCCAATAAAAAAAAATCTGTGTTTTATTTTCTTATGTTTAATATTGAAATGTTTATTTTCAGTATATTTATTTTCTCTAAAAGTAAATTAAATAACCTTTCTAACTGTGTATAATACTTATATACCTCCCATAATAAAAAACGACGAGAAAAAGGAATATGTCAGAAATATAAAATCGCTCTCAAAAATGACGGGAATAATGTCTAATTTTCACTTTATGCTGCCCTTACGTGGGCTTCAACCATATTATATGGTTTTATTTTTATCATTGGAAAGCTCATTTAATTACGCGTCTATTTATATGCAATATACCGCAACCGGTTAAGGTTTCCGAGTTCCACAAACAGATTAGTGCGCAGCGGAAAGCGCGTGGGAAAAATGACAGTTTACACGCTCATTTGTCTTTCCAAAAAAGGGACAATAGTCACTTTGCGCGGTCAAGCAGTTATAAAACTTAATAGCTGCGGTGATCATAGATGGTTTCTCAAACTGGAAAAGTCTTACTTTTCCCACAGACAGTAAAAGATAAGTATTAGAGGACCCGTGCTGTTCCACAGCATATTTTAATATTATAAAAAAGTTCTTACATATAGGCATGATGAGTACATTGTAGCCTTATCTAATAAGTAAAAAGATGATATTCTAACAAAAAATATACAGGGTGTCACAAGACCCATCACCAAACCGAAGTCTACTCGTTGTGGACATCATGCCAAGTCATCCTAACCAAAAATAATACCTGGGAAACGAACTTTTCATTACAGTTTTTACATTTTTTAAACCGCAATTAAAAGCGCGCCCGTGCAATGTTCGAAATACCTACTTATCCATTGGATCATAGGGCATCTAAAGAACATATTGGTGGGGTAAATGCATCGATTTTGTACCTAATTAGAAAAATTCCATACTAACTTTGAGCCTCAATATCTCCTGAACCAGTAATTTCCCAGGTATGATACCGAAGTAAAAAATGTTCGTAGTGATCGGTACAACATGGGATTTCAGTTTTCGTTAAGGATCTTTTTACACCCTGTATATATCACAAAACTTCTTTTCTCACAACATTGACTTTGCGTTGCACCTTAGATATCGTTAAATTTCCACCTTGGCATTACTGAATGGTTTGCCGCGCAATCGGGATTTAACTAATATGTATAACTGAACATTGACGAAAGAAAGTTCTTCAATATGACTGTGCTGCCCTACCATTCTTTCCATTAGGACACTGTAATGTCCTTCGTCCAGGTGCCCAGAAAATAGCAAGTTATGAACAATTTCGCCAGTACCATAGTCAGTAATCGTATTACTGTTTTCCAGGTGAACTCCGAATTGACACTCGGGATATAGCTCACTTACACTCTTAAGTTCACCCTGCCCTGCGTACTGTCCATTGGCACCCATCACACGTTTGTAATCTGTTGCATTTGTAATGGTCTGGCCATATGCTTCGTCCCCAACAGTGAAGTTACTATATACATCCCACTTATTGAAAATGTTATCAACAGTGGCCAAACGAATTTTATAATGTTTATTCTCACTTTCATATAAACAAAAAGAAATAGCGCGGAATAAGCAATTACCGTCACCAAGAATGGAAATCACTTGAAAATAAAATTGTTGATGGTAGAATAAATCAAATCTGAACCCGTTACCACCCGTATTTTTTTAGCAGTAGGGAGGATCATCCGGTACCAAATCTCCAACAGGGCGTCATTGACCAAGATTCTTTGTTCAAACTTTCTCTGAGCATTTTTCAATTTCCTTCCAAGAACCATCATTATAATCGAAAACACAACTACTCACAAAAAATACGCTATTAAATCAGAAACTTAAGTAACTAATTGCTTACGCTAACTTAACTTTTTTCTTTATCTATCAAAATTAAATAAATAAAATATAGAAAAACGTCTTTTTTTATAAGTAAGAAAATAAGTTTTTATTTCTGTTATCCAGCTAAATATGTCTGTGAGAAGCACGACTTATTTTGTTTTGTGTATGGGTGTGATTAATCCATCATAATTTAGAAATTTAATAATGACGTTTATAATTTTGGTCGAAATTGTAGTTTTGGTAGGAATGGTAGCTTTGGTAGCAATCGTAAGTAACATTGCTACTAAAATTACTATTCCTACCGAAAATACTTTTCCTATCAAAACTACTATTCGACTAACACTACCATATCTACCATTTTTTTTAAACTACCATTTCTACCAAAACCGCCGGTGTTGTCAAAAGTTTACCTTTGCTCTCAAAACTACTATTCTTACCAAAACTACAATTTCTACCATAACTACCACTTGTAATAATATAATTATATGACAATAGTACTATGTACCGCTGTAATATGTTCCACATAAAAAAATAAGATGCCCGAAGAAAGTCCGTAATTTAAAAACACGAAAAATCAGTTCAGTCAACATTAAGGGTTAACTGGTAACATTCGGGGAATATTACCTGTCATCAGCGATAATTCACTATAGTGATAATTTGACCACCATCGGATATAATTTACCACACCACCACACTCAAAGGAGGCATAACGTTTTTTCCTGGCAGTTACCGCAAGGAACTTATTAGATGCCATAAAAAAATTTTTGAATTTAGAACCGCCCATGTAGAGAGAAAGCAATGGAATCTTAAGAAATTTATAGGAAAATATTGAAAAATAAGTTCAATGTCCACACCTATCTTCCTTGAAACTTACCCAATTTAAATGAGCATACCATTAAATGAAAGAGCTCTTTTCAGCGCGTGTTTTAGGCCTATAACGAAACGCCTACCTCAATGAGAACCAGATATACAGAAGCAGAAAGTCATTGACTACGGCTACGAAAACGTAAAAAATGTATAGGAGAAAACTGTTTTTTCATGTAACTTGATGAATGTGCACGTTAGGTAATTTCTAATGCTTGATGACAAATCTATGCAGCGAGAGCTTTCATTTAAAAAAAAAAACATGCGAATCGGTTGCGTAGAACGGGCTGGCCGACTCGTATTATAAAACACAAATTCTTTTAATATATATATATATATATATATATAAATATTTTTTTATGGCATCTAATAAGTTCCTTGCGGTAACTGCCAGGAAAAAACGTTATGCCTCCTTTGAGTGTGGTGGTGTGGTAAATTATATCCGATGGTGGTCAAATTATCACTATAGTGAATTATCGCTGATGACAGGTAATATTCCCCGAATGTTACCAGTTAACCCTTAATGTTGACTGAACTGATTTTTCGTGTTTTTAAATTACGGACTTTCTTCGGGCATCTTATTTTTTTATGTGGAACATATTACAGCGGTACATAGTACTATTGTCATATAATTATATTATTACAAGTGGTAGTTATGGTAGAAATTGTAGTTTTGGTAAGAATAGTAGTTTTGAGAGCAAAGGTAAACTTTTGACAACACCGGCGGTTTTGGTAGAAATGGTAGTTTAAAAAAAATGGTAGATATGGTAGTGTTAGTCGAATAGTAGTTTTGATAGGAAAAGTATTTTCGGTAGGAATAGTAATTTTAGTAGCAATGTTACTTACGATTGCTACCAAAGCTACCATTCCTACCAAAACTACAATTTCGACCAAAATTATAAACGTCATTATTAAATTTCTAAATTATGATGGATTAATCACACCCATACACAAAACAAAATAAGTCGTGCTTCTCACAGACATATTTAGCTGGATAACAGAAATAAAAACTTATTTTCTTACTTATAAAAAAAGACGTTTTTCTATATTTTATTTATTTAATTTTGATAGATAAAGAAAAAAGTTAAGTTAGCGTAAGCAATTAGTTACTTAAGTTTCTGATTTAATAGCGTATTTTTTGTGAGTAGTTGTGTTTTCGATTATAATGATGGTTCTTGGAAGGAAATTGAAAAATGCTCAGAGAAAGTTTGAACAAAGAATCTTGGTCAATGACGCCCTGTTGGAGATTTGGTACCGGATGATCCTCCCTACTGCTAAAAAAATACGGGTGGTAACGGGTTCAGATTTGATTTATTCTACCATCAACAATTTTATTTTCAAGTGATTTCCATTCTTGGTGACGGTAATTGCTTATTCCGCGCTATTTCTTTTTGTTTATATGAAAGTGAGAATAAACATTATAATGTGCACGTTAGGTAATTTCTAATGCTTGATGACAAATCTATGCAGCGAGAGCTTTCATTTAAAAAAAAAACATGCGAATCGGTTGCGTAGAACGGGCTGGCCGACTCGTATTATAAAACACAAATTCTTTTAATATATATATATATATATATATATATATATATATATTTATATATATATATATATATATATATATATATATATATATATATATATATATATATATACACAAACACAAATTCTTTTAATATATAAATATATATAAATATATATATATATATATATATATATATATATATATATATATATATATATATATTAAAAGAATTTGTGTTTGTGTATATATATATATATATATATAAATATATATATATATATATATATATATATATATATATATATATTAAAAGAATTTGTGTTTTATAATACGAGTCGGCCAGCCCGTTCTACGCAACCGATTCGCATGTTTTTTTTTTAAATGAAAGCTCTCGCTGCATAGATTTGTCATCAAGCATTAGAAATTACCTAACGTGCACATTATAATGTTTATTCTCACTTTCATATAAACAAAAAGAAATAGCGCGGAATAAGCAATTACCGTCACCAAGAATGGAAATCACTTGAAAATAAAATTGTTGATGGTAGAATAAATCAAATCTGAACCCGTTACCACCCGTATTTTTTTAGCAGTAGGGAGGATCATCCGGTACCAAATCTCCAACAGGGCGTCATTGACCAAGATTCTTTGTTCAAACTTTCTCTGAGCATTTTTCAATTTCCTTCCAAGAACCATCATTATAATCGAAAACACAACTACTCACAAAAAATACGCTATTAAATCAGAAACTTAAGTAACTAATTGCTTACGCTAACTTAACTTTTTTCTTTATCTATCAAAATTAAATAAAATAAAATATAGAAAAACGTCTTTTTTTATAAGTAAGAAAATAAGTTTTTATTTCTGTTATCCAGCTAAATATGTCTGTGAGAAGCACGACTTATTTTGTTTTGTGTATGGGTGTGATTAATCCATCATAATTTAGAAATTTAATAATGACGTTTATAATTTTTGGTCGAAATTGTAGTTTTGGTAGGAATGGTAGCTTTGGTAGCAATCGTAAGTAACATTGCTACTAAAATTACTATTCCTACCGAAAATACTTTTCCTATCAAAACTACTATTCGACTAACACTACCATATCTACCATTTTTTTTAAACTACCATTTCTACCAAAACCGCCGGTGTTGTCAAAAGTTTACCTTTGCTCTCAAAACTACTATTCTTACCAAACTACAATTTCTACCATAACTACCACTTGTAATAATATAATTATATGACAATAGTACTATGTACCGCTGTAATATGTTCCACATAAAAAAATAAGATGCCCGAAGAAAGTCCGTAATTTAAAAACACGAAAAATCAGTTCAGTCAACATTAAGGGTTAACTGGTAACATTCGGGGGAATATTACCTGTCATCAGCGATAATTCACTATAGTGATAATTTGACCACCATCGGATATAATTTACCACACCACCACACTCAAAGGAGGCATAACGTTTTTTTCCTGGCAGTTACCGCAAGGAACTTATTAGATGCCATATATATATATATATATATATATATATATATATATATATATATATATATATACACAAACACAAATTCTTTTAATATATATATATATATATATATATATATATATATATATATATATATATTAAAAGAATTTGTGTTTTATAATACGAGTCGGCCAGCCCGTTCTACGCAACCGATTCGCATGTTTTTTTTTTTAAATGAAAGCTCTCGCTGCATAGATTTGTCATCAAGCATTAGAAATTACCTAACGTGCACATTATAATGTTTATTCTCACTTTCATATAAACAAAAAGAAATAGCGCGGAATAAGCAATTACCGTCACCAAGAATGGAAATCACTTGAAAATAAAATTGTTGATGGTAGAATAAATCAAATCTGAACCCGTTACCACCCGTATTTTTTTAGCAGTAGGGAGGATCATCCGGTACCAAATCTCCAACAGGGCGTCATTGACCAAGATTCTTTGTTCAAACTTTCTCTGAGCATTTTTCAATTTCCTTCCAAGAACCATCATTATAATCGAAAACACAACTACTCACAAAAAATACGCTATTAAATCAGAAACTTAAGTAACTAATTGCTTACGCTAACTTAACTTTTTTCTTTATCTATCAAAATTAAATAAATAAAATATAGAAAAACGTCTTTTTTTATAAGTAAGAAAATAAGTTTTTATTTCTGTTATCCAGCTAAATATGTCTGTGAGAAGCACGACTTATTTTGTTTTGTGTATGGGTGTGATTAATCCATCATAATTTAGAAATTTAATAATGACGTTTATAATTTTGGTCGAAATTGTAGTTTTGGTAGGAATGGTAGCTTTGGTAGCAATCGTAAGTAACATTGCTACTAAAATTACTATTCCTACCGAAAATACTTTTCCTATCAAAACTACTATTCGACTAACACTACCATATCTACCATTTTTTTTAAACTACCATTTCTACCAAAACCGCCGGTGTTGTCAAAAGTTTACCTTTGCTCTCAAAACTACTATTCTTACCAAAACTACAATTTCTACCATAACTACCACTTGTAATAATATAATTATATGACAATAGTACTATGTACCGCTGTAATATGTTCCACATAAAAAAATAAGATGCCCGAAGAAAGTCCGTAATTTAAAAACACGAAAAATCAGTTCAGTCAACATTAAGGGTTAACTGGTAACATTCGGGGAATATTACCTGTCATCAGCGATAATTCACTATAGTGATAATTTGACCACCATCGGATATAATTTACCACACCACCACACTCAAAGGAGGCATAACGTTTTTTCCTGGCAGTTACCGCAAGGAACTTATTAGATGCCATAAAAAAATATTTATATATATATATATATATATATATATATTAAAAGAATTTGTGTTTTATAATACGAGTCGGCCAGCCCGTTCTACGCAACCGATTCGCATGTTTTTTTTTTTAAATGAAAGCTCTCGCTGCATAGATTTGTCATCAAGCATTAGAAATTACCTAACGTGCACATTCATCAAGTTACATGAAAAAACAGTTTTCTCCTATACATTTTTTACGTTTTCGTAGCCGTAGTCAATGACTTTCTGCTTCTGTATATCTGGTTCTCATTGAGGTAGGCGTTTCGTTATAGGCCTAAAACACGCGCTGAAAAGAGCTCTTTCATTTAATGGTATGCTCATTTAAATTGGGTAAGTTTCAAGGAAGATAGGTGTGGACATTGAACTTATTTTTCAATATTTTCCTATAAATTTCTTAAGATTCCATTGCTTTCTCTCTACATGGGCGGTTCTAAATTCAAAAATTTTTTTATGGCATCTAATTAAGTTCCTTGCGGTAACTGCCAGGAAAAAACGTTATGCCTCCTTTGAGTGTGGTGGTGTGGTAAATTATATCCGATGGTGGTCAAATTATCACTATAGTGAATTATCATATTATATTATTACAAGTGGTAGTTATGGTAGAAATTGTAGTTTTGGTAAGAATAGTAGTTTTGAGAGCAAAGGTAAACTTTTGACAACACCGGCGGTTTTGGTAGAAATGGTAGTTTAAAAAAAATGGTAGATATGGTAGTGTTAGTCGAATAGTAGTTTTGATAGGAAAAGTATTTTCGGTAGGAATAGTAATTTTAGTAGCAATGTTACTTACGATTGCTACCAAAGCTACCATTCCTACCAAAACTACAATTTCGACCAAAATTATAAACGTCATTATTAAATTTCTAAATTATGATGGATTAATCACACCCATACACAAAACAAAATAAGTCGTGCTTCTCACAGACATATTTAGCTGGATAACAGAAATAAAAACTTATTTTCTTACTTATAAAAAAAGACGTTTTTCTATATTTTATTTATTTAATTTTGATAGATAAAGAAAAAAGTTAAGTTAGCGTAAGCAATTAGTTACTTAAGTTTCTGATTTAATAGCGTATTTTTTGTGAGTAGTTGTGTTTTCGATTATAATGATGGTTCTTGGAAGGAAATTGAAAAATGCTCAGAGAAAGTTTGAACAAAGAATCTTGGTCAATGACGCCCTGTTGGAGATTTGGTACCGGATGATCCTCCCTACTGCTAAAAAAATACGGGTGGTAACGGGTTCAGATTTGATTTATTCTACCATCAACAATTTTATTTTCAAGTGATTTCCATTCTTGGTGACGGTAATTGCTTATTCCGCGCTATTTCTTTTTGTTTATATGAAAGTGAGAATAAACATTATAATGTGCACGTTAGGTAATTTCTAATGCTTGATGACAAATCTATGCAGCGAGAGCTTTCATTTAAAAAAAAAAACATGCGAATCGGTTGCGTAGAACGGGCTGGCCGACTCGTATTATAAAACACAAATTCTTTTAATATATATATATATATATATATATATATATATATATATATATATATATATATATATATATATATATATATATATATATATATATATACAACGTGTAATGGAAATAACGCACATCCTCAGACACCCCAATTAGAAAACCTTGTTACAATCATACGAGGGTCAAACTGAAAGTTCTTAGAAAATCAAAAACGGATTACATTAGCCAGTTATTAGTATTATTATATCTTTTCAAAATATTGTCCATTGACGTCAATACACCGCTGCATGCGATGGAACCACTGGGAAAAGCACTTTGCCCACTCGTCCTTAGGGGTCTCTTCAATGGCATCGCGATACGCAGCCACCGCTTCTTCAGCATTCATAAACCGCTTTCCTTTAAGTTTTTCTTTAATTTTTGGAAATAAATAAAAATCACAAGGCGCGAGGTCGGGGCTATACGGCGGGTGACCCAGTAATTCAACGTTTGATGTCGCCAAATAGTCGATCGTTCGCTTGGCGGTGTGCGACGAGGCGTTGTCGTGGTGAAGGAGGATCCTACTGCGAGGTCGTTTCTCTCGAACTTTTCCCAAGACAAGTGGCAAACAATTGGTAGTGTACCATTCTGCAGAAGCTGTTTTTTGATCCTCTAACACAATTGTTGCGAAATGACCTATCCTTCCAAAGAACGAGGCCACCATTTTTTTTCCCGCACTTCGATCTCTCTTCACTTTAGTTGGCAACTCCTCGAAAGGAAACACCCACTGAGCAGATTGTCTTTTGGTTTCAGGATCATAACAGTAAATCCAGCTTTCGTCACCTGTTGGTATGTCGAACACAGCATTTGAGTCACCTCCGTTAAATCTTTCAATCATTTTACGGCACCAATCCACACGATGGAGTTTTTGAGCCTTAGTCAAATTATGAGGTATCCACCGGGCGCAAAGCTTCCTGACCGCTAAATGTTCGTGGAGGATTTTGTGCACTTGACTCATACCGATGCCTAAGCTTGTCCGAATCTGCTGATAGGTCACTCTTTTGTCAGTCTCTATCATACGCCGCACAACACAGATGTTATTTTCAGTCGTCGCCGTAAAAGGCCGTCCCTCACGTACATCATCAGTGAGATTAGTGCGACCACGTTTAAACTCATTAAACCAGTTGTAAACAGTCGCACGAGATGGGGCTTCATCGTGAAAGGCCAATCGTAGTCTATCATAACTTTCTTGTTGACTTAAATGACATCGAAAGTCATAAAAAATCATTGCACGAAAATTTTCTCGTGTTAAATTCATGTTGACGTGACACAGACAATTTTCAATTTGCCGCCAAATCGTAAAACAAATGACAAATGAATGAAATATATACTCAGTAATATTGGCAAAGAGTTCTATTTTCAAATTTTAGAATATTTTTTTTATTATATTGTTTATAAGTGGCCAGTTCTAAGAACTTTCAGTTTGACCCTCGTAATGCATGCATTGAAATATTTTTTGACGTGACAACGTCTTATAAATTGGTTTGCCGGGTGACACTTCAAGAAACTGCGTTACGCTCCGCTCACGTTATGCGCTCACAATGAGAGCGAGTGAGAGGCACGCGTCCCGCCTAAGAGCGAGAGAGACAGACATAAAAAGTGAAAGGCACGCGTCTTTCATCCTTCTTCCTACTATACGAATGAATATTCACATTAAAATTATTTTACCACTCAAAGTCGTTGTCACGTAAAACTTTCGCCCGTATACCGACTTTACAGGCAACCAACTGGTTTTTTATTTGCGTAATTAATGTTTTTTAAAGAAAGTATTAACTCAATTAAAAGTGAAAATCGTGGTCACTCAAAATCTGCGCACGCACACAAACAAAACGGTTGCTATGGTAAACAAACAACAGCGATCTGATAGGAACGAAACACGACACGATATAACAAAATGTATGAAATTCAGTCTGTAAACCACACTCTGATAGAGTGGGGTTTACAAAAATGATGTTTGAACAATTTGTCGGCCACTGTTGATATTACTAAAGATATTATGAGTATTTCTTTCCATCACACTTTTAGGCTATGGAGTGGACAGTCGAATCATTTATTGTTTGTTAGTAATATGCACGATCTATTGTTTCTTAACATCGTAAGTGACTATTGTGACTATCTTAACTTAATCACACCTAGTTAGTATTATTGATCGATAAAGTAAAAGAATATCAATGAGAGAAATCAACAAGAACGGCGTGTTTAAAATTGTCTTGTGAATCTAAATACTTACAATAATAGAATAATAAAATAACTTACAGGCTTAAATAACTTAAATTTATTTAGTCCACGTAGCACTTCACTATTAAATAATTTCCTCACAAATCACATCTTTTCACTGTTTCAAAAGCAGCTAGTATCTTAATTAATTAACTACTCGGCACTTTTTCTCTCGTCACAATAAACTGGTGACCACAATGAGAAAGTCCAGGGGTGTCAAGTCAACATCAAGATAATGTTGAACTTGAACATTCCACACCGGCACCGGCTTGTTGATAATTATTAAATTATACACCATTACACATTTTGTAAACAAGTGAACTTTTAAAAAGGTTTTCCCAGCACTCACTGATAGAATCAGATAGATATTCCCGGTTATACTTGTCATAACATGTCTAAGCGCATCGCCCGCTGGGCTTGTCATACGCCAGCGCGAGCGAGACATTACGTCTCGCTCTTTCCCGTTGCTTATTACCTACGTTAGTGAAAGATAGATGATAGACATTTTGGTGGTCAATTGTGTGCTATTGTCTTTTGCCGTCTATTGTGTTGTATTAATGTGTGCGTTTGTGTAAGTCAACGTGGAACCATTTAACAAATGCATTTAAAAATAAGCCGTTCTGCTTTGATTTAAGGTTTATTTTCGAATAGCTCAATTTTTTTTTTTAAATGTGTTGTATTAATGTGTGCGTTTGTGTAAGTCAAAGTGGAACCATTTAACAAATGCATTTAAAAATAAGACGTTCTGTTTTGATTTAAGGTTTATTTTCGAATAGCTCATTTAAAAAAAAATGAGTGACTACAATTTATTTTAATTATTTTAAGACTAAAAATAAACAATATTAAAAATGACGGAAATGGATTCAGTTGCCGATTCTGAACAAAGTACTTTCAGGGTGTGCATTTAAACTTGTTACATGTTGTATAGAACAAAATCTTCAGGGTCTATAGTTGAAAGGGGTGTACCGCAGGGTTCTGTGATACTCTGAGATTAATGGATTTTTATTATTATATTTTTATTATTATTTTTTGTTTGTTATTAATTGAATTATTGCTACATAAGTTACATAATATGTAACTTAGTAGAAGTTCTTTATTAAGAAATTCGTAACGGGGAATTTAGATATAAAGATCGGAATCAGGGAGCTAATATTGTCAAAAGTATGGATATGCCTAATTTTTAAATGTGTTTTCGGAACTAGATTCTGGAAAATATCGGATTTTGAATGAAGGTGTTTTAAACTGTTGAAAAACCTTCATTAAAAATCAAAAAAAAATCTGGAATATAGTTCCGGAAACAAATTAAAAAATTAGGCATATCCATACTTTTGACAATGTTAGCTCCCTTAATTCCGATCCTTCGTAATATTATTGTTAATACTGACTTGTGCAGCGACGGGTGGTGGAGGCGATATGACGTCAGCGTCGCGCTGGTGCTTCGGCGACGTCGTTGGCTGTTCCTCTTCCTTCAATGCTTTCGTCGATAGATTCTTCTTCAATTGCTGAAAAAAGAAATGACAATATTAGAAGAAAACTTTATATGCCCGTGGATGGTAGTGCATAAGAAAGTCTTTCAAAAGGAAAAAAATACGATCCAGACACAAATGGCTCATTTACTTACCGCTAAACTCAATATCCAATCTATCTATGGATTTAGAGATTTGAGATACATGTTTGACGTTAATCTCAAATCTCCAAATCCATGGATATATCGAATATTGAAACCGACCGTTAGTAGTTTTATGCTCTGCGATGATGTCAGAACAAGTGAAAATTGTTTAGTGACTATAATTATCTTTCATGTTTATTTCGAACCCAACTTCTCTTCAACGAAAAGAAAAGACCATGACCTTGAGTTACTTAGGTACCTTACGTGATACTCTCAAATAGTAGGCAAATCCACTACCTACCTGAGTCTTGATGTAGGTGTCGATAAGCGCGAAGGCGAGGTCCCGGTTGAGCTTGGTCCAGGCACCACGCAGGTCGTGCACGGCGAGCCTGTGGGTCGGTGGGGCCCCTGCACTCACGCCCGCCTCTCTGCCGTACGACACGCGACGGACGGATAGACAGTAGCATTTCTCCATCACTCGAGGTGTTAACTGGGAGTACTGGTGGAGAGAAAGCAATAAAAGTTAGGCGAACTTGCATAACAGGCTACGTGGGAGTTAGGTGGCAGAAATCGTCTCGGAACGAGTTAAGTTACTATGAAATTGTTATAAGCATCATCAGCAATTGAACTATATCAAGGTGGAAAAGACTTGACGATGTTGCCTATATGCTGTCCAGACGAGCTGTATTCTTCTGCAAGCCTCTTTCTCGGTTTTTTCTACCCAACTGCAAGGTTTACCCTAGGTAGACGTACTCCTGAACAACTTCGAGAGGGATCCTGTTGTGGATAATCGGTTCCGTGAAATAGTTATATATCTCAGTGAATTTTTCTTCATGTTTCCTCCTATTATGAACAATTGTCTGCGGCGGAGTATAAAGATAAGTTAAGGGGGGAAAAGTAAGGGTAAGTCATATGGGCATGGACGTATAATGAATACTATCTTGACTCCAAATATAATTCATCGGTATATGATTTTCTGTCCTTATTTTTACGTTACTAAAGACAGTTAGCTGACGCAGAGTTGAAGAAAAATCGGGTAGAACTGCATTTCTGACAGGCATTCTACCATCGCCATTATGTACATTTTTATTATAACAACCTAAATATAAATATCTATATCAATAAAAAAATCTTATGAAACTCTATACCTCATCCCCTTCCTTCTCCTCGGAGGCCAAGGTTTTGAGCCATATCTCGGCGTCGTTCAGATCGCAGTTCATGTACACAGTAGTCCAGTTGGCGCGGGGCCTGCGTACCAGACCGTCGTTAGTGGCCACAAGGGACAACCGGTGTTTGGACCCACAGGTCACCCGGACGCCCAGCATCTCTATGCCGCGTTGGAGAGAAGATGATGACCAGTAGAATACCTTTGAGGTGACAAGATGTATTATATTGTAGTGTTATACATTTTCAGGGAATACTTTGTATTGTTATTTCGTCTAGGCATACAATATCTTTTCATTTCCAATGGATACAGAAAAGACGTACGTCTCACATTTCGATGCATTCTCCAAAATTAAGTGACGGTTTACCTTTCGAACTGTAATGTATAAACAATGACCTTCTGATCGTTACGACCCCTATTCATTAAATGACTGATAACTCGAAATTAAACCCGCTCCAAATCAATCAAAATAATGCTCCATTTAACACATTGGTTTTCTTATCGCTCTAAAATTCCAATACAAAACACTGACTATTGGAGGCTTAATTAGTGTCATTTTTCATTACAAAAAAAAATATTAAACATCTGATACCTGTAAGTTATGAAACGTGACGGACACGCTAACGTTCCTGTAGTGGCGCGACAGCTGCGGCTTGCGCGGCCGCACGTTCTTGAAGATGCGACCGCGCCGCGTCGGGCGGGTGATGCCGGATAGTATCAGCTTTAGACTTTCGAACCACCTATGACAATAAAGTATATTTACTAACAATAAAGTACATATCTTACAGAGTTAGTATACTCTTGCCTCAGACCAGCAGTTGAAGAAAGAGCAGGTAACGAAAGGAAAGAAAGAAACATCTACTAATTCGTATTCAATCTTCTTTAAAATTATTTAAAAGCGAAAGGCCACCGATCACAAACACTCGCAAACCACAGGACGTATAACGATGAATTTTGCAGGCAAAAGTTTATACATAGTAGGCGTCCGCTAGTAATGGATTTTTTCGAAAGATCTGGAATAAAGGACTCTCGCAAGATTGTATGAAAGAACTTTCATACAAACTTGCGTAAACTTACATATTTTTTATCTACGGGCGAAGCCGCAGGCAATAGTTAGTTATATAAAACGAGGAAGAGCGGAACGAAGAGAGAGAGTGAAAATCATATTATATTTTTATGTATCAGTTTTCATTACCTAAGAGTACTGCCGTATAGTAATAGTACTGGGCCATTTCCTTCTTTATCGACTGGTTTCGTTTCCATGCTGAGGTGCAGGTCGAGTCCTTGTGAGCGGAACGCTCGGTATGAATCGTGTTCCTGTAAACAAAATGACATTAATTTATTTATCAAGAAACATGTTAGCTGAGCACATTAGAATAGGTTTTATTTCTCTTAGCAATAAAGGTATATTGCTATTGTTATCTACCCATCTCCTTTTGCCATCGCTACCTGTATGTTCTCTGTAGACGAATTGAGCTATAAAACCTGTAACGTACATAAACACACAACGTGCCGAGTCTAATAACCACGGTATACACCACTGACTTTTAAATTTATGTGCGTAAGAGCAGGCACAACGAACTATGTTTTGCATAAAATTTTGTAGGGTAGGTAAGCGCTTAAATTTAAACTTAGTCGGCGTCTCCCCCCCCGTGAGATCTCCACCTTATTGTGGTGGGGGGGCTCAGTAACCGTGGATTGGTCACCTGCGGTGAAGCTAAGTGGGATCCCGGGAGGGGACGCTCCGCGTGGGCTTGGAGGGGCCTGCGCAGGATGCGTCCAACGGTGCGGGTGCGGGGGACAGTTCTGTCTGTCCCTCGCAGTCGGGTATCCGCCTCCAAAGGGGTTTTGTTCGGGGCCTGCCTGACCATCTGGCGGGCCAATGCCCGTCGGAGGGTGGCGACGAATGCTTCGGCGATGCCCTACCCTCCGAAACGCGGGTACATGAGAAGGTCGAGGTGGTTTTTAGTGGAAACACCACATACTCCGGCCCTCATTTCCCCCAAGAGTCGGAGATCCGAAGGGATTTTCCACCTCGCAAAACAAAAAAAAAAATAAACATGGCGCGACGGCGTGGTGGTCGCGCGGCTCGACTGTACCTGGTGTGGTCGCTCGGCGGGTACGTACCTGGTTACTGGAGTACTCGGGCAGGCGCGTGGGCGCGCAGGGCGCGACGGCGTGGTGGTCGCGCGGCTCGACTGTACCTGGTGTGGTCGCTCGGCGGGTACGTACCTGGTTACTGGAGTACTCGGGCAGGCGCGTGGGCGCGCAGGGCGCGACGGCGTGGTGGTCGCGCGGCTCGACTGTACCTGGTGTGGTCGCTCGGCGGGTACGTACCTGGTTACTGGAGTACTCGGGCAGGCGCGTGGGCGCGCAGGGCGCGACGGCGTGGTGGTCGCGCGGCTCGACTGTACCTGGTGTGGTCGCTCGGCGGGTACGTACCTGGTTACTGGAGTACTCGGGCAGGCGCGTGGGCGCGCAGGGCGCGACGGCGTGGTGGTCGCGCGGCTCGACTGTACCTGGTGTGGTCGCTCGGCGGGTACGTACCTGGTTACTGGAGTACTCGGGCAGGCGCGTGGGCGCGCAGGGCGCGACGGCGTGGTGGTCGCGCGGCTCGACTGTACCTGGTGTGGTCGCTCGGCGGGTACGTACCTGGTTACTGGAGTACTCGGGCAGGCGCGTGGGCGCGCAGGGCGCGACGGCGTGGTGGTCGCGCGGCTCGACTGTACCTGGTGTGGTCGCTCGGCGGGTACGTACCTGGTTACTGGAGTACTCGGGCAGGCGCGTGGGCGCGCAGGGCGCGACGGCGTGGTGGTCGCGCGGCTCGGCGACACACTGCCAGCCCAGTTTGACGGACAGACGCAGCGCCGGCACGCGCAGCACGCGACAGTCGTCGTACTTGCTCGCCGTGCGCACGTACACGTCCAGCGTGCCCAGGAAACCCAGCTTGCCTGCACCATCATATTCAGCCATAAGGAATCGAAACTACTAAGATCGATGTAAAAACCGCATCCGGCTCGAAGGGCCATAAATCTCGAAGGGCCATAAATAATGTACGGTTTAAGGACACTATCAGTGAACTCTTACACAACTCAACTATACTATCCATGCAGCATTACTTATGAAAGTAACAAATTATTAACCAAACGAGTAAAGCTTACAATAAATATTCTATAAGGCAATTCGCTTTCAACCAAGAAAATTCTCAAACTATCTATCATCAGTCAGAATCATCAGATCTCACCATTAGTCCAATCCAGCACCAGATCACTCCAGGTGACTTCCATCTCCTCAGTAGTGTTGTAGGGGTCCAGTGACACGTGCAATAAACACGTAAACTTGGCGCAGTTGACTGTGAGACGGCCGTGCATGATGAGCCGGACTTTGTCCCACCACGAGAGCGGCGCGGAGGGGTCTAATGATGGTCGGGAGACCTGGTCGAATGCTGGGACAAGAAGGCCATACATTTTTAAGGGTTTGTAGATACAGAAGCTCTTAATACTCGATTCGCTGAGTATTAAGAATGGTGAACAAGCAAAAGCCTCTCATTTAGCTCGCTTTCAGCAAGCATATTTTATTTATGTCATATTAGATATTATGCGCTGTCAACAGGATCTTTTAATGTTTTGAGGTACTGACGCCTTGAATGTCTACATTTGGAGTTAGTTCATTGAAATGTTATATTCTTGGGCTTAACATGCATTTATCAGAGGACAAAATTATTTTTTTAGTTGTCAAGAAGGGGTAAATGTAAAGTTAAATACAAGTTTATAGGATCGCAACGCTCCTCCCGCTGCCGGCATCTCGAAAAAGCGGGTGCAGAATAGCAGATGGCAAACTATTAGTCGCGCAGAACATTATTTATACCTAAAAAAGAAATTGCGTTTTCAGACTACCATAACTTTTAATGGATTTTGAAGTTCATTCTGACGATTTCATTCACAGACAAAGTAAAATCTCCATGCCTAGAAATGTTTATGCAATGTACTAGCTAGTTATCTGTAATATTATTCATTGTTGGTCAATAGTTTAATATTTTAAAAAATCATGTCAATAATAGAGTAACATGTATGTCATGTACTCTATCATTCAACATACATGGTACTCGATTTGTTCTTAATTTTTAGAATAAATTATGTGTAAAACGACAAAAATATCGGCAAATTTATAAACATTCGACCATTCAAACACAAAATCAAATATTTTTATTTCTGTAAAATTTAACAATATAAATTTTAAAACATAGTGGCATAATTAGGCATTGGAAAAAAATACTGTTCAAAAAGAATAAAATCTAAAACACAACTGTTTGAAAAAAGGTTGTGATGCCCTGAATGTGTGTTTACAAAAAGTCTATCTTCTCATGGCACCAACTTTAGTTAGGTGTCTATCAGAAATTATGGCAATATGCAATAGAAATTTAAGTAACAGCAATAGTTACCAAAGGTGTTTGGCAGCATATTTCTATGCTCGACGTTAGTGACATTCCGAAACATTGCTTACAATTTTTGTCATTTTCCATTTATATAATCCTTGGAAATCAGATGACTGTAGTTTAATACCTATTTCAAGGGATATGTACTCCTTAATATAAACCATAACAAAGATACTTGCAAAAATAAGCCATGACATACCCAGGTTGCAGTGCGCAATGACGGGGTCCCAGCAGGGCCCGAAGGCGTAGCTGTACTCTGCCATCTCGCAGCACAGGTCGTAGTACCACTTGAGCGGCATCATGCTGCGCTCCAGCTCGCATGGGCCCCACCCAGCGCCCTGGTCTATCACCACCGTGCGGACCGCTGACGACAAATACAACACTCTTCAATCTAAATGGCTCCAAACTTTCGCAAGTAGTACAACGACAATATGTACAGCTAGACACTTTGACCTTTGTACCTTTTGGCGTAGGAAATAGAAGTAAAATCGTACTGCAACTCTGCAAAGTTTGACTTGTAGTCTGTGCACATTCTAATACTTATTTATTCTAGGTTCTTCATTGCCTCATCCTCATCATCATCTCAGCCTAAAGACGTCCAAGGTGAGTCATAGGCCTCTCGTAAGGCTCTCCACGTATACCGATCCTGAGCCGCCCGCATCCAACCGTTTCCCGCGACCGCAACAAGATCGTCCGCCTAGGGGGTCTATTCCTGCTGCGTCTTCCGATACGTGGTCGCCACTCCAGGAACTCCCTGGGCATCGGTTTTCCAGCTATACCTTCGACATTGCCATTTCATGATAACATAATTACCTATTGGAATGAAACTTTTTAGCCATGGAATATCGCTATCGCCTGGGGTTACGGAGGTCAGACATATATAGATACATACATACATACATACATATCGTCACGCCTTTTATCCCCGAAGGGGTAGGCAGAGGAGTATTTCTACACCCACTTTTCGCCAGATATACTTTAGTCCCACGTAATAAGGGGCGAGCCTATTGCCGTACCGGGCACATTTCCAGACTCCGTGCTGCTACTGAGAATTTCGTGACAGAAAAACCCAATAACACTGCCCGACCCAGGAATCGAACCCGGGATCTCCCGATCCCACGCGCACACTTATGTCGCGAGACCAACGAGGCAGTCGTTTAGGGTTTGATGTCGAGTTTTCCGTCTCTATGCAAAGATGGTATTTGCATCGTGTTATCCCTTAGTCGCCTCTTACGACACCCACGGGAAGATAGGGGGTGGTGACACTTGTATTCTATGCCGTCAACCACACGGCAAGATATATATAGATATTCTGTCATATCTGGAATCTGGTTGGACTAGTAAGCGGACCTCGGGCTACAAGTTCTTAGATGCAACCGGAACAACCCTAGGACGATGTTGATGATTACCTATAGGAATTAAACTTTCATGGTCGTGATGTTTTGTTTTGTGATAGAGTCGATTACACAGTACCTCTAGGCGGCGGTTGTTCCTCGGCCGCCATGAGGGTGCCCCACATCCGGAGCTCGCTCATGCTGAGCAGCGGCTGGGGGAAGTCGCGCAGCAGGATCTGCCACTGAGCGCACGACATGTTGATGCTCCGGCACCATAACGTCGTGAACTCGATGCCGTCTTCTGGCCACGGACTGCGGGGGAGGAAAAATATTTTAGGTTATTAGGAATGACAAAGTTTGGGATTGAGAGGGTGTTGTGCTTTTGTATAATCGCGGCTCAAATCAGTGTCGGTGAAAGAACTTGTGGAAGATCATTGTAACGAGCGTGAAGGCATCGGCGGTGTATACAGACCTGTCATAGTCTATGTCTCTGAGCTTGGCCTGTGCGTTGGTGGCGCCGTGCAGCGAGGTGTCAGCGAGCGCGATGAGCGTGAAGCGCGCGAGCGTGCACGCCACGAGGCGAGTCCGCGGCGGCGGCGCGGCGCGGCACCGTTGCACGTAGATCTGCGCGTCCTTCTGTCGCAGCGCCGAGTACAGCTCCTCGACCTTACCCGCTGGGAGGAATAGGTGCGGCTTGCATAGCTCTTGAACCTGTAAGAAACGACCAATCATAATAAACGGTTGTCAAGCAGAAAAGTTTTGCTCTTATATAAAAACTAGAGGACGCCAGCAGCTACGCCTGCATTTTTTTTAATTTACCCGTTTTGGCCGATCCCGTGGGAATTTCGGGAAATCTCTTCTTAATGCACCCCTACGGTCCCCAAGGAACATACATGCCAAATTTCAGCTTCCTTTTCAGTTTCGACTGTAGCGTGTCTGTCAGTCAGTCAGTAACGCAAGGATTTTATATATTAAGATATGCTAGCTAAAACGCACTCGGTGTTCGTTCTTTATAAATATAATAACAATTTGCGTGCGTCATTGTTTCTGCACCTAATGTTTTGCCAGATTTGTATAGGCCAATGTTAGTCGAACGTACCCCTGACGATGACAACTAGTCGGTCTCGTACGACAGGGGGCCAATTCTCCTATTTTTATATGACATTGATATTATATTTTGAATGGACTCAGAAGCGGTATTCTGATAACCTAATGTCATTATCGTATAATTTAAAATAAAGAGTTCGTCGTTGCCACATATTTTGACACTTGTTTCGATTTACGATCTCGTTACAACTTCGTTCAATTATCAGATAATTTAGAAGAATACGCTTTTTGTAACGTCAGTATGACACTGACATGATATCGAATCTAAATTTATTTAGTAGAATTGGCCCCAGGTGTATGTCGATCGACTGATACGCAGTAGTATATTACTAGACTTGAGTGTGATATTCACCGAGTAATTGACTATACACCGGAGCAATGGTAATCCGGCACCCCTTGTCTTGCCATCAATGCCTATAGCTGTACTTTTTTTTATTATTTTGGCACATTTTCACATTATTGAGACATTCACATACGTGAACTACTATCAGCGGCGTTACGCGGAGGCGGACTCAAGATAAAGTTCTCCCATGATAAATGACTTCTTAATGTTCCCTCTCACCAGCCTAACAGCACCAGGGTCAAATAAAAAACTATTTACCACTCTCAACATCCTTTTTCGCTGGAAACCCTCCACATCATATTCAAATCACTTATTCAAAAAACAAAACATGACATCATTGACGTCTATCTTACTCTACCGAAGGTCTTGAGAATGGTTAAAAATCAGATCAAATAAACGCAATAAAGTTGATTGTATCATTCTTTCTGCTCATAAGCCGTGTCTAGTATTTAACGATCACGTTTACAGAGACTAGTTGTAGATAGTAAATAATCCTTTCATTAACGCACTTACATACATAGGGTTGTTACTAGATTTTCTGTTTTTTTTTTTTGTAATTTAAGTTTCATGAAAATTACATGATTTGTAAATTACCTATCAAACGTATTACGAAAATGCTTTCCAGTTCCTATACAGACTAACCGGTCAGCCCAGATGAATAATCGGATAGCAGACATAACAGAATATTCTCTGCATTCAGAGGAGTTATGACCATGAGTCAAGGCTCATAGAAGATATACACTTGCTCAATGATGAGTGAAAAGCATCTGAAAGGGAGCAAGAGACAACATTTCGAAAACAAATTTGGCTAGCTGCAAAAAGGTGGCCATGCCGAACAAAGTTCACGCCAAGTGCTTTAGTGCAAAGCCTTCCACTTATGAAACGCGTCTAGACGGTTGCCCTCATAAACCCCTGCAAAGGCGAGCTTTTATAGAATTTGAGAATCCTAATCTAACGATCAGATTGTATTAATTGAAACAGTGGATATACTTTCTGTCACCCTGCGTATACTGCCGTATGTTTCAGGGGTGAGCTTCGACAAACTGTCAAACTGACAACCTTATACATGTATCAAACGTGCAACATGTGACAGAATTTCACATAAGATCTGTAGACATGTGACATATACTTATGGCTTATACAGATCGCTTGTACACTTGTGTACTAGAATCTACAAATAAAATTAAACTTTAGTTCTGCGAACATAAGATACATTATTCATATACGTTGTACAGACTGCCCGTTCCAATATACTCGTGTCGACTATAATCTGAAAATTATTCGAGATAAGCACATTGCTCAAATACGCATGTGCAACGTCCACGCGTATACGCCTTGCTATGTGTGTACGCTCGGCACGTACATGTGTTTAGCGCACGCACGTGCACGTACTAGTAGTGTACGCGTGTACACTCGGTCCGTACATGTGTTTGGCGCACGCACGTACCTGCACGTAGTAATGTAAGCGTGTACGCTGTAGTCTTGCGGTAGTGTCGACAACTGCGTATCATGTCTCGATCGATCAGGTCTCGGGTTCGATTCCCGGTTCGAAAAAAATGGATATTGCGTTTTTCTGTTAAGAATTATCTAATAGAAATTCGGAATCAGGGAGTTGGTGGTGTAATAGGCCCGGAGGTCCTCGGAAAGAACGTTGAACCGATAGTCTTGCGTCCAATCTCTCTGGTCGCATGTGGCGTCTCATAGGACTATAAGAATGAGGGGATAGAGTGCACTTATGTTTGCGCATACACTTGTGCACTATAATATGTGTTTCTCGCGCAGTCGGCCAGTCTCATATAGAATACAAATCGCCCTGGCTGAAATCGGTATAAGGACATTACATATGATTAGTAGTTACCTTGGCGTCGAGCATGGTGCGACGTTTCTGGCTCTCCTTGTACTCGTCCTCCAACAACTCATAGTTGTCGCGCAGCTTCACCTCGAACGGGTCGTCGCTCATCTCTATTACCAGCTCTTCGATCTGACAACAAACATTCAAAATTAAAATGTAGAAAATTTCGCCACGTGATTGACACTTTAAATTTTTTTGCAGCCAGCCTCCAACATAGCACAAGTTTAAGATAATTTTTATGATAGGCAATGATTCTAGGTGCCAATTTTAATACCCTATGTCGGAATAGGTAGATATTTTCAAGACATTACCAGTTACATCGTAGCTGGGAGTGTAGTCGATTGATGACAAAAGACTTATATCCACTATTACGATTTTATGAGTATATGAGATTTCAAGTCTGAGATAAATCATTTCATCCACCTTCGCATTTTGTATGTATACCTATGACTTTCTGCTACATAAATGTGCTTATTGAATTATTTCAAGAAAATTAGGGCAGAAATTAATTCTAATTTTAATTCTTAATTCTTTTAAATAGACAACTCCCGCACTAGGACTAAAACCTGTGTCGCGGGGACTTTACAAACATACAACCACATGAGTAAATAAACCGAACAGAGAGACAGCTTCTTAAGAGCTTGTAAATTTGTTACCTATTTTGGTAGGGTTGTCACAATAGGTTAAGACAAATCGCTTGTTCGGTATACGACAGATTCTGGATTGGACAGATTCGTGATTTGGCAGATTCCCAACTCGACAGATTCGTGGATTGGACAGATTCTTGGACTCGACGGATTCGCTATACGGTAGAAGTACAGTTGTAAATAAAATAGCGAGTGGAACCAAAAAAGGCATGCACCTGAAACTTTTAAAAGCACGGAATAAAAATATACATTTGTTACCAAGGACACGACGTGACGACGTGATTTATTTGACATTCCCAACGATACCACTAATACTGTTGAATATTTTCTGGTAATACGATCTATTTTGCTAATAAACATAGGAATCTGCTTTAGCTATTATGGCCACTAGTTTTACCACGGGGATAGGTATCTAAAATAAGTTTAAAAAGAAATTGTGTAAGACAAATGAAAGTCTACAAAACAAATGACTATAAAATGATCAACCATCGATAGGGCTTACAAAAAACAGGTGCATGCGATTTTCGACCTTATTGACAATTCATGACTAGACTTTTTTTTTGGTATTTTCTTGCTTTCTGACATTGATACGTTATTAAAATTATAAATTCTGAGTTACGTCAATAAGGTCGAAAATCGCATGCACCTATTTTTTGTAATCCCTATCGATGGCTGATCACTTTCTGATAGTCATTGGTTTTATAAACATTAATTGCTTTTACACAATTTCACAACGAATGAGTTGTTAAGTATTTCGTTGCCAACAATGACAATATTTATTTCAAGATCGAAATATTCGCGAAATTTTTGCTCGAGCAATTCAACAAATGCGACAAAATTATCAGGAGTTATACCTAATAAAAAAACCCAATTGTGTATCTTACCATTATTAAAATCTTTATAATGATTTAATTATTTCATCTAGTATTATTCATACACGCAGTACAATAAACAACCATTATTAATAATAAAACACCACTTTTTTACATTAAAATATTAAAACTTGCAACGTACAAAACAAACAACGTGCGTCGTAATAACCCTAGGATTGTCAACTGCCTGTGCCTACGTAAACCGGTTCTTTCCACTCTCGCCGCGTACACGACAAGCGGCCAGTGGTCACGCACACATAAGCCGCGTGCTCGTAGTAGTGCAACCGATTCGCGCTGTTGTATGAAGCTGTGTCTCTGTTCCGTTTATCTACTCATGTGATACAACTAACGGACACAATGAACACCCTGACTCGAAACAACAATTTATGGATCACACAAAGTATTGTCTCGTGTGGGAATCGAACCCACAACACTCGGCGTAGTGTCAAGCGGCGAGGCGGCCGCTTAAACCACTACGCCAACCGTGCAGTCAAATATTGTTACTCTGTTTATTATTTCAAATAAATGTATAGGTAAGGTACATATGTTTGAAAATGTGTCATTTCACTTACCTTGATATGCAGATCGCTAGGCAGCGGGCTCTCCACAGTGAAGGGCTTCCTCTTAATGCCGTGCACCAGTTTGATCCACTTGAACAACGAGACGAAGTCACCCTGCACCGCCTCCGCGAAGCGGTGCTTGTACGGGAATATCACGCGCACCGAGACCACGTTTACTGCCCTGAAGGAGTGAAAACCAGTTATAATGTGACACGAAATAAACATATAAATCTTTGTCCAATTTATATTTAAATATATTGTTATTATGAATACAAGATGTTGTCTCAGTGATTCAAAGATCCCATCACTAAGGGCAGTCGAGATCACCACAGTGGTATTTATTGGGTAGATCAAACTTATTTAACGAGTCACCCATACTACCTCAACTAGGTACCAAATTGCACATTGGGCTGAAGTCAACTTTAAGTGGTGGAGGAAGAGGCGCTACTAGGGTCTCCATCGAGACAATATCTGACTTCTCTCTCGACCTTACCTTATGGTCGACTCCATAACACTCACCACCACTTTCTGCACAATATATAAGCTCCGTGACATAATTATGTACTGACCAAACCTTGTTCCACGCGAGCGTGAAGCCCTCGTTGGCTTTCCTCTCAACCCTCACGTCGTGGTCATCACATGCTCGCTCCATGGAGTAACCCTCGACACTGACTACTTCGTCTCCGTTCAGGATCATGTTCAGCTTGCTCCACACGATCGATAGACCGGTCTCATGGTCGTAGCCTATCGTCATGTCGTCTGTAGAAATGGAAAAGAAGTTTTCAAATCTGTATCTTTACAAACTTCTAGCTAAAAGGTATCGGCACTTAAAATAAGTTAGTCGTAAGCTAAGTCAAAGTAAAAACGGCGGGATTGCTGCAAAATACAATTCGATTTGCCTCGCCCACAAAAGTGAGACGTTTAGGACACCGTGGCAGTTTTAATGAGTAGATACCGAACAATACAGAGAAGGGTTTGACGGGCCCGCCTGCATCATACAGTGACGCTTACACCGCAAGAGCAAAAGAAAAAACATTTGAAAAAAAAAATACTCACCAGTACCCAACAGCATATTATTCTCCTTCGATAATATCAGTCCTAGATTCGTCTCTCCTTTGAACGACACTCTCCAATCCAGTTCTCTGCCTTTCTTCTTCACAGTATTACTTTTCCTCGCTCTCAACTCCTGACTAAAGTCCATCACGGCCCTCACGAAAGTTAAGACTTTTAAATGAGAGTTAGCACTCCATTCTAAGTCGACGTTTTCTATGAACTGTACGTCGAGTAGCGCTGAGTATTTCTCCTTAGAAATGATATGGTCTACGCGAGCTAGTTTTACGTGAAAGAAAGTGGATGGGATCTCGTCTGATCTCTGACAATGTACGTTACCTGGAAAAAAAGAGCATGGTGAGCTTGGCGAATATCAATACTGTGTGACGTCGCTGTGACGTCGGGACGACACCGCCTCCCGGCTGCCTGCATGTTCCGTCCCCACCGCACTGCGAGCCTCTATATAAGCGGACGCGTTGGCTTCGCGAGCCTCTTTCTTGCGGCGGCTACATCCGAGTTAAGTCACCAACATCTCCTGGACCATCGGCAGCTGGATTCTTCACACAAACCCCACCCCTCGCCGAACTACGCGACCCTGTGTTAATTTTTCTAAATATCACATAAATCGTAATCTTTTTCATTTAAGTAACGCTTGCTAATTGATGTATAAAATTTATTTGGCAATTAAATCAATTTTTATTGTAACATTTAACCACGCTTCTCATTTAGACACCCCCTAGTAGGGATAACGTAACAGCACACACCAGAAAGGTACTTTTTACGTTACAGTGGCGCCCAACGTGGGGCATATTATAGGTAGGGTTTTGTTGAGAATCCGCTGCCGGTGAGTCTTTTTTTTATTTTTTTTACTGTGTATGTGTGAAGTCGTTCCAAAGCAGTGTGTAGTTATTTTAGTGGCATTTACCTATTGTTTCTTTTTGCTTGTTCTATTGTGCTCGGAAAGTCGGTGGTGTTGTGCTGATCACAATAGACATTTTCTCTTTTTGTTCTGTTGTGCTCGGAAGGTCGGTATTGTGTTGAGCCGGTCACAACAGACAAATTTTGTCTTACTACGCTTGGTAAGCATTTCTATATTATAACTTTTTCTGTTACCGCGTGTGATAATTACTGTGTATCAACCGCACAAGTAACGAGTTATAATCGTTCGACTGCGGCCACGTGTCCTCTAAAGACGCGCTAAGGTCACATTCGTCGATCGCATTCTTTGTATTTTGCGATTTATGACCTCACGTCCACTAACGACGTGCCTAGGTCACCTTGATCGTACTGCTTCGCGATTAGCTTTTTTAAATGCCACTAAGGTAATTAAGTGCTACTGGTAATTATTGCTAATAATCTGCTTTGGCTGACTTATGGAACGAGTTCACACCCTTCTCTTTTTCATTTCTTTCTATTTTCTACTATAACCTTCTGCTAGTGATTTTGTACGGCGACATAATTATATATGCTTATGGTCGGTATTATTAAATACTTTTACCGCCTACTACGGCGATTATCTTTTAAAATTAACTATTACTTTTCTTTCTTACTAAGAAAGTTGCATCTTTATTATACCACGTGTACCTAACATAGTTGGACTGACTGAGAATGAACGTACCTAGGATGCTAGCGTATTATATACTAGGTATCTAGCTAGAATTCCGCGTTCATTTATTAATAAAATGTACACGTGTCACATGCAGGTTGCTCACTAACAATAATGAAAAAGTTTAATCTTTGTCTGTTTGGTATAGAAATACGAATATCATCGTAGAATTATTAGTTGTTCGTTTTGTCAAATGTTTATTATGCTACAATCGTTGTTTTTGGTCTTCGATTTTATCTCCTTGTTACTGCCTATCGGTACGTTATTTGAAAATGCATCTATTTATGCATTTACTGTTCATTGTGAACTCAAACATAAAATTCCTGCGTCGCAATTATTGAATTATGTTCTTTTTGTAATGTTTTGTGTCGCTAGGATTGTTCTTTCAATGTCTGGTTTCTATTGAAATATATAAAACATATAATGATAAATAAATGGTAAAATTAAGCCGCTGACAGCTGGATAAATACTTAATTATCAATATGTAACTTGTTTCCTTTTTACTAAATGCTATGCATCTGGTTTTACTAAACCATCTTAAATAGTGCTGGTTATAATGTGTTCTTGTGTTTGCGCAAATGTTGTTGTGTCTAACTGAATTTATCAAACTTAATTGAATTGAAACTAACTTTAACTAAAGTGGGTATTTGCACATAAATTGAATCAATAACTTCTTTTCTTGAATAAATAAGTGCCTATTTACATATGAATCAAATAAATAATATTTATACCTCATTAAATAACTAAAGTGGCTGTTTACACACAAATTAATAAATAATTTCAATACTTAAATAACTAATGTGGGTACTTATACATAAATCAATAATTTATATACTTTAATAACTAAAGCGAATTAATTGATGTACAAGTTTAAGAATACCCTTTCGTATTTTACAATCAACTATTTTAAATCTAAAAGCTGAATAAAATAATTAAATCTTATTCTATTACAGCATAAATAAGTTTATAAACGATTGGGTACAGTTTCATTCACAACAATGTAAGACGCATATCTATACAAAGTTATAATTACCTACATAATTATTTGTGAAGGCCAACAATGGTTCTTTTGTTTCCGAGTCGAAGATAATGCATTGTGTTGTGTTAATGATTTATGTAAACATGCTAACATAAAACATGAATAGTTATTACTGTTATAAATTGTCGAAGAGGTTTTCCAAACTTAATATTTTTGAAAGAATCTGTTATTTATCAAACTAATTATCCAACTATCTGATAACTATCCAACTTTCACATAACTATATAAATATCAGATATGTTTCTCTTGGTGAATTCCATATAGAAGATCTTAAATTAACTCACTACAAAGTTTAAGAATGTAATGATTAATGCTCATCACTAATGATTTAATCACTTAAATAACTTAACACTTCGTTACATATAATATAAAAATCTTTAACTCCTAATTACAGCTAAATCATGTACCCATATATCTTGTTACTTATAGCTTTGGTAATGACTGATCGAAATATAATAAAATATTTTTTTGTCCCTTATGGCTCAGTGGCTGAAAGGTTGTTGTCGGATCGGTCTGTGGTTCGATTCTCGATTGTGTTTATTTTTTTTGTGTTTTTTAACTAAGGTAGTGTATACTATGTCGTCGACAGTCTCCTTCGACGATGTACTATACATTACATCTTGCAGCGAATATTTTTTTTGTGTTTTTAACTATGGTAGTGTGTACTATGTCGTCGACAGTCTCCTTCGACGATGTACTATACATTACATCTTGCCGTGAATATTTTTTTGTGTTGTTGGCTATGGTTGTGTACACTTTGTCATCGATTGTCTCCTGCGGTGATGTACCATACATTGCAACCTATTCCGAATTGTGTATTTGCCGTTGTCGATTTTGTATCATAATCAGAAACCAGTTATTTGTCCGCGAGAATGGAATGCGGCCGGCGCCAAGCGCGCAGTGATGACTCACTTGTTTACGTCAACCGATCACTCGGCTCAAAACATTGTATTATACTTTATAATTAATTATAATGAACACTTTTTATGCTTTTACAATTCGCATCGAGCGCGTTAATGAGCAATTTGTTTGTGATACTGCCAACTAATCGTATGATTGTAGTATCGTAATATAGTAAGATCGTAATATTGGTTTACGACTTATACTCTCTCAATTAACTTCACTAATCGAATATGGGTGGTCAGGTGGTGCCTACCAACATAGACTGGGTGACTATTTACTATAAAACTCACGTATAATACCTCTTCGCGCGTCGTGTATTATAATGAATGCGACTCGCATCTTGAATGAATGTTGGCTTGTTCATGCGTATGATAGTGTGTAGGCCTTTTTGAATGTGATGAATGTCAGGTTATAGGAACGTTCAATGCTTGGTGACGTATGAATGGCCGAGGGTTATACTTGTTTTTTTCCTCTTTCAGGGTTAATAGTTGCCCCGTATTTAACCTACTGACACCACTACCACTCATCTATTTCAGGGTCCCGGAGTGCAGTTGCCGCCTACCAGCCACAGAATTTTCCCTATGGGAAAATTCTGGCCTAATGGGGGGAGTGTGTGACGTCGCTGTGACGTCGGGACGACACCGCCTCCCGGCTGCCTGCATGTTCCGTCCCCACCGCACTGCGAGCCTCTATATAAGCGGACGCGTTGGCTTCGCGAGCCTCTTTCTTGCGGCGGCTACATCCGAGTTAAGTCACCAACATCTCCTGGACCATCGGCAGCTGGATTCTTCACACAAACCCCACCCCTCGCCGAACTACGCGACCCTGTGTTAATTTTTCTAAATATCACATAAATCGTAATCTTTTTCATTTAAGTAACGCTTGCTAATTGATGTATAAAATTTATTTGGCAATTAAATCAATTTTTATTGTAACATTTAACCACGCTTCTCATTTAGACACCCCCTAGTAGGGATAACGTAACAGCACACACCAGAAAGGTACTTTTTACGTTACAACTGAAAGTAAATTACGTACTTTTTATTTTCGTTCTATCTATCTATCCATATCGTCACGCCTGTCTCCCATTGGGGTAAGCAAAGACTATGGAACGCCACATGCTTCGGTTCAAACATATCTCTTTCGCTTCCTCGACATTCAGAAACCTCATCAATTCATCAGGCATGCGGGTCGTTTATGGGTACTTTTAATTTGGCCCTTTTTTAGTACGTCACCTATTTGGTCGGCGTACGTCCGCCTAGGGCGTCCCCAACCGACATTTCCATTCATTCATTCTAATACGGCAATTGTCTGCTAACATAAACCAGGATAGATCAGCAAACCCTTTTCACAAAGAGTCATAATGATAACTTCTCTGGAACCATAAGGACGGAAGAATCTATTACCAAAATTCACAAAAGTAATAATGCTACTACAAATCTAAAAAAAAAATACAAATTACTCAGATCTTATGACTAGCGGCTTGGCTATCAGCTATTACACATACCTTTATAAGGCACCATGTCCACAACCTTCAGCCCTGAGATAAGCGCACCACTCTTATTCACCGTCTTCTCAATAGTCACGGCATCCACCCTGGTCATCAGGCACATATCTTCGCTCACCAGTAGGAACAAGTTAATATGTGACAATGCTACGTTTACTGCTATATTAGAAGTGGTTTCTGGAGTCTCTTCTTGAAGAATTGGTTGGGGAGAATTGGTCTTGTACTGGTTGATGCAATCAGCTAGGGATATGATGGTCTTCGCGATGACTGCGTTCCATTCTAGGCGGAGGCAGTCTACCATCGCTTCCACCTGAACAAAGATTTTTATTTTTACAATGTGTACGAGAGAAATTAGTATCCGCTTTGATAGCGATATATTTTAAAAATGTAAAAATCTCTTCTATCTATCTTTCATGTAATACATGCGTGAATATGGGGCTTGCAGCAATGCTGAAATATCGGTTACTCGAAACCAAGGTAAGTGGTATTTACTTAACCCGAAAGACAATTTAAAATAAACCTAACAGTTTGGTACCTTAGAGTCAGTGGGTCCGTGCGAGGCCCACTTGACGAGCGCTACCGCGAGCAGAGCTTCGCCCCACGCGTGGTGGCGGCGCGGCGGCGGCGCGCGGAGCCCTAGCGCTGCGGGGCCTGCCCCGGCCCAGCCCCCGTCCACCAGGAGCTCGGCGCCCCACTGACGACCGCCCACCGCGAGGCGGGATACGGCGCAGCGGTACCACTCTTCTGCCAGACACAACATATTCAATAGTTTAATTTAGTCACAATTATAACAGAAAAGATGGCAAACCAATGGTGTTAAAAACCAGAGTCGTATACCTAATATAAAATATGTCGTAAAACTCTACCGTTGTCACAATGTAAATTGACGTTACACAAAATTTCTAAAGAATTTCCTCGAATATTCGAGATCTTAGAGATCTGCAGTGCTACAGTCAAATGCGACCAAAAAATTTTCATAAACAATAGGAGTATATCCAAATAAAGTACATAATTATCTAACAATATGGCATATTTTTTACCAACTCCCACATTGTGTATAAAAACATTAGTTATAAACCTCTACCGCGGGGAATTTTGTAAACATACAATCAGCGAACACAAAGTAAACCCAGACACGAAACAACAATTTATAGATCACATTAAGTGTTGTCTCTAGTGGGGATCGAACTCGAGTTTAGCAACTCACATAATGCTAAAAAAAGGAGTCATTCGTAATCGTTTAATACTAACCTCTGCTCTCGAGCAGCTGGTCGAGCTTGACCTTGACCCCGCTGCAGCCGAACCCTAGCGCGTCGTCGTATAGACGAGCGTGCACCGTGACCGCGCGCAGCTCGGCGCAGCCCTGCACCACGCACCACGAGAACATGCGCCATGCCCACATGGGGGACGGTGCTGCTACACAAAATATACGATGTGTAGGTACATAACTTCGAAACAAACTATACGATGTACAAGCTGCTAGGCATTATAATAATAATCATTTATTTGTCAAACACAGGTCACATTATAATTTTCGGTCTTGTGTGTTTACAATTTCGAGTGCGCTGTGTTTTGCCTTAAAGACATACAAATATATTAATATTATACAAAAATTGTCTACGCTTCATTCACTAATAAGTTAACAAAAATACAAATTAAATAAAAAGAAAACATAATGTCATAATATAATAATA
The DNA here is from genome assembly GCA_944739405.2 of Euclidia mi. Classification (NCBI taxonomy): domain Eukaryota; kingdom Metazoa; phylum Arthropoda; class Insecta; order Lepidoptera; family Erebidae; genus Euclidia; species Euclidia mi. The sequence continues at coordinate 59,482,853 of OX123198.2, forward strand.
AACAAAGGAAGTAATAGTAAATAATCAATGTCAAAATCAAGTTTAAAATAGAAATTTAATAATTTTAAGAAATAATTTGCGATATAGATAATATAGAAATAATTTATAAAAATCAAAAAAAAAATCAAAATCATTTATTCATCTAGGTCACAATGTGACGCTTATGAACGTCAATTTTAAAATTAAATTACTTAATGCTTCTACATTTACATTTACTGCCTCGTTCGCAAAGCAATAGGTAGAGCCACGAGAAAGAACGGGCAATAAAACTCGAGGCCACTCTTTTAAATCGCCAATATTATGGTACATATTTTCATTTTTGTAAGGAGCTGCAACTGTTACACATTGTACTAAATTACTTGTAGATAGTAATCAGTTACAGACATAATACTTAAGCAATTAATGTAGTTACTAAATGATGTGTTTTAGTTAGCCTTCCAATGCGAATATTGTGTAACAGGAGCATCCACTTACGACTTATAATGTATACAACTCGTGACCATGTTCAGAACTATGGTGGAAATGTATGTTACAGAAGTGACGGTATATGAATACACAAAATTACAAAAACTTTAGTTCACAGACCATGATAACGAGTTATATTCATCTTACAGTACAGTAAATTTTAAAAATGCAAATGTAGATGTAGTAAGTAGAATGACCTAATTATGATAAACGAATAATAATTTAAAAGAACTAGAAATGTTATATAATGATAAACTGAAAAATGCTAAGTATCTATATAAATTCTAAATAAGTAGTAGATCATGAGTTGTCTAGTGTAAGTGACCATCTATCCTTGTCACTGAAATAATCATTAATAGTATAATAACCTTTCTTAATAAGGCAGTCTTTTATTTTAGCTTTAAATGTACTAAATGGTAATTCTAAAAGACTAATTGGTATTTTATTGTATATACGAATACCTAGCCCTACAAAAGAGTTATTAACTTTATGTAAACGATGATAAGGGGCATATAACCTATGCTTGTTTCGAGTATTTATATTATGTTTATCGCTTTTTGAGGTAAATAAACTTATATTTTGCCTAATGTACAAAATATTAGCAAATAAAAATTGCGAGGCTACTGTAAGAATTCCTATAGACTTAAAGCGTTCCCTAAGAGTATCTTTTGCACCTAACATGTATATTGCTCGTACCGCTCGTTTCTGTAGAACGAAGATATTCTGAATATCCGCTGCTTTGCCCCATAACAAAATACCGTAGGACATAACACTGTGAAAATAGCTAAAATATACTAAACGAGCCGTGTCGATGTCAGTAAGTTGCCTAACTTTTCTGACGGCATACGCAGCAGAGCTGAGCTTTCCTGCTAGACATGCTATATGTGCACCCCATTGTAACTTATTATCTAATGTAATACCTAAGAACACTGTAGAGTCTACTGTGTCAAGTTCCTCCCTATCTAGCATAATATTAGGTCCCAGTTGTCTAACGTTAGGTAAAGCAAATTTAACGCATTTAGTTTTCCTAGAATTAAGTACTAGGTTGTTTGCTGTAAACCATCGTGTAACTTGTAATAGTGCATTATTTACATCATCAAATTGATTTCTATTCCTATCTACCTTAAAAATAAGTGACGTATCATCTGCAAAAAGTACGACATCACAGATGTTTTTTAAATAAAAAGGTAAGTCATTAATATATACTAGAAATAGAAAAGGACCTAAAATTGAGCCTTGTGGAACGCCTAGCTGTATAGGTAATTTAGAGGATGTAGTCCCATTTACATCGACACACTGAAATCTTTGCCGCAGGTACGAATCGACAACACTAAGTGCGGTTTTCTCTACGCCGTAGTGGCGGAGTTTACGCAGTAGTGTGTCGTGCTGAACGCAGTCAAATGCTTTAGATAGGTCACAGAACACTCCAATAGCATTCTTTGATGACTCCCAAGCACTATAAACGTGTTTTATGAGAGCAACACCCGCATCAGTAGTGGATCTACCTTTAGTAAACCCGTATTGATCTTTGTGAAGCAGACTATTTAAATTGAAGTGGCTTAATAGCTGCTTTAAAAGAATCTTTTCAAATATTTTACTAAATGCCGGCAAGATAGATATGGGCCTAAAATTATTAATTTCATTTTTACTGCCAGATTTGAATAAGGGTATAATTTTACTTAATTTCATCAAATCCGGAAATACGCCTAGGTCAAAGCATTGATTAAAAATTATAGATAGGTAAGGCGCAACAGTATCAACTATAGTACCTAAAATTTTAATTGAAATGCCCCAAAAGTCGCCGGTATTTTTAATATTAATTGAATTATATGCGATCAATATATCTCGCGGGGTAACGTGCTCGAATCTAAACACGCTCTTGCATTCAGGTACACTGCTAAGCAAAAAATTTCCAGCGTCTAAAGATGATGATTGTAAAGAGCTAGTAGTTGTTAAAGGTATGCTCGCAAAGAAACTATTGAACATATGCGCTACTTGAGTTTTGTTAGTGACTAATAAATTGTTTTCTTTTAGTTCAAATTGGTTTTCCCGTGGTCGAGCTCTTCCTGTTTCATTATTTATAATGCTCCACGTTTCTTTAATTATATTTGTTGAATGCTTAATTTTACTACTAATAAATTTAGATTTTGCCATAATACAAACTTGTTTAAAAATTTTTGAGTACTTTTTTACATAATCTCGAAAAGGTGAGTCAAATCTATGTTGTTTCATACCATATAATTCAAATAACTTGGCTCTACTTTTGTATATACCTATAGTGGCCCACTGGTTAAAAGATCCCATAGTACCCTTTAGTGTGACAGTTTTACTCTTAAAAGTATTTTGAAATTCATTATTTACTAGTCCAAAAAGTGAGTTATAAATTGTATTTGGATTTTGTGAGTTTAATATTGAGGTATTGAGTTTAGCAATAATATTATTTTTGAAACGTATTAGACGATTGGTAGTCTGAGGCCTACATTCTACTATACGTGATTTATCATATGTTGAACAGGGAAAACTAGCTATCTGTCCACGGTGATCAGAAGGGAGAGAACTAATTACTACTGGGTTTGTGGCAGCACAAGAACTAAATATGTTATCCAAACAAGTAGAAGATGTTGCAGATACTCTAGTAGGTTCACAAAATAGGTTACTTAAATTAAATGACTTGAAAAGATTCAGAAATCTAATACACTGTGAAGAATTCTCTAAAATATTAATATTAAAATCGCCACATACTATAATATTCTTATTACTACATTTAATTTTATTGATAGCATCTTCCATAACAGTCTCAAATAGTTTATAGTCACCAGAAGGAGGTCGATATACACAAATTACTATATATAGGTCTAGTTCCACACAGGATAACTCAATAGTGCGCTCAATAGATAAATTAACAATATCTTTACGTTCCTTACATTTTAATAAATTTGAAGTTATTATGAGAGAACCGCCTCTAATAGCCTGCATTCTTATATACGAACTCTGCACCGTATAATATTCATTTATAACAATAAGCTCATGATTCTTTAACCAATGTTCAGTTACGCACAAAACCTTAACATCATATTTTTCTAGAAATAAACTTAACTCTAATTCTTTGCCAGATAGGCCCTGCATGTTTTGGTGTACTATATTCAAATACTGCAGCCTAACTGTTGTCCTATCTTGGAGTTTAAATCACAAGACGTGTCAATAAAAACGTTGTTAGTACAAGTACTAACCCTATCAAATAAATTATAAACACAAGGGTCTATTCCTTGCTGTAAATTGTATGCTAATAGTTTAGCAATCTGTCGCTTAATATAAAATGGCAGATACATTGTATCTTTTGTTAAAGTAAATTTACTAATAAATTTATTAGCGTCAAAAAACAATATTGCGTCACTATGACGACAAGTTATATTATATAATAACATATTTAATTTGTGTATGTGCATGTTTTGTGTATGTGTTAAGTCATTTGAGTATGGCAAAGCACATAAAATAAATTTACAACTAAATCTGGAATTAAGGTCTAATAACATTTCAACACATTCTATGATATGCTGTCTTTTTACAGTTAAACTGTTACCAAACAACAATATGGCCGTACTACTCTCATCTAAGGGGTGCAACTTAATCTGATTAACTAAACTACTGTAACTATCCCCTGGCCTACAATAATTTATAACACACTGGTTTGTATACTCACAGAGAAGACTACCAAAATTATGACCTAGCCTATCAGAAAAAATGTATGTTTTGTTAGTTGATGTTGAAAACCTAGATTTAATCATATTTGATTGTGAAGAGGATTGGTTTTGTGGATTATCAGAAAAATTCTCAGGTAGTATGGTACTCAATGGCTCTGCTGGGGTTGGAGTGTGAGTGTGAGCACAAGGACATAAGAGCTTATTGGTCAGAGACTCATACATTTCTGCATTACATCTCACCAAGTCTACTAGCTCACCTGCCTCTACTATACGCTTGCTCAGCTCTTGTTGAGAAGCTTGATATTTGTTAAATAGTTCATTTAAGGTGCTCTCCCTAAGTACTAGTTCTTCCCTCAAGCGATGAGTGTCAGTATCATACACTACCCTACTATGTTCTAAACTTCTAGAGTACTTAGATAGTTGATCAAGTAAATAAATGCGCTCCTTTCTGAGATTTAAATTAACCCTATGCACATTATATTTTTTCATAGATTTATGACATCTTTTAATTAGTTTATTAACTTTAATATAGCGTTTAAGTTTTTTGTGACTTGAAAAGCTGGGTCTCATGATAATGGTATCATCCCTGGTCAGGTCTATTGTCACAACAGGCTCCCTAATACACACATGATCAGGCTCACTACTAACCAACTCATGATATAAATGATATATGTCAAACAGTACAGAATAAAATTATTTATTTTGTTTCAAAATAGTTACAGTTTATCATTCAGGAATTCGTCAATATTATAATAACATTTCTCTATTAATAATTCATTAAATCTCTTTTTAAACAGTTTTAGTGGCATATTCTTGATAGATTCGGGTACTTTATTATAAATTCGCGGTGCGAGACCAAAAAAACTTTTCTGCATTAATGTTGTCTTGCATTTGATGTTACTTAATTGGTTTTGATATTGAGCACGTATTGGACCCTTTCTGACATCAGACAATCTTGTAAATAAGTGTGGATTGCATTTTACAAATAGTGCCGTTTCCAATATATACAGTGATGGTAATGTTAAAATGTTTAAAGATTTAAAATAAGGTACGCAGCTGTCAGTTACCTTGATACCACACATAGATCTTACACATCGTTTTTGAATCCTAAATACCAGCTCCCTATCAGTGGACTGCCCCCAAAACACAATTCCGTACCGTAAAACTGATTGTGCCAAGCCATGGTATGCTGTAAGGAGAGCTTGACTGTTAACCCTTCGCGACAGTTGAAACAGGGCGTACGCGGTTTTGCTCAGTCTTTTGCATAATGCTTCAACATGAGGCTTCCAATTTAGTTGGTTATCCATTATTATACCCAAGAATTTGCACATAGTTGTTGCCTCAATATTGACATCCTTATACGAAATGTTAATGTTTGGTATTTCACAGCGCTGATGGAAATGCATAACTTTGGTCTTACTTAAATTGATCACTAAATTATTATTTTGAAGCCATTATATAATAGTATACAGGCATGCGTTTATCTCTTTCTCGTAACCCACTTTATTTTCACACTTTATTATAGCTGTGCTGTCGTCCGCAAAGAGTACCATTTTATGTGGTGTTATTTTTGGCAAATCATTGATATAAATTAAAAATAGTAACGGGCCCAGCACGCTGCCTTGTGGTACACCGTATTTAATGTATCTTGGACTTGATAAGAATATCCTTTCTAATTTGCTCTTGGGACATATTCTTGTGATTTCCGTATATTGTATTCTATTACAAAGATAAGACTCTAAAAGTTGCAGTACGTTTCCTCTTACGCCATAACCATGCAGTTTGCGTGACAAGATTTTATGGTCCACATAATCGAATGCTTTGGTCATGTCCGTGTAAATTGCACATACTGGATTACTTTTATCTACAGCAGTCATTACATTGTCTAATAGGTCAAAAATTGCCATATTAATATTTGTTTTTTTCCGGAACCCCTTTTGCTCTTTGGAGAATAATTCAAATTTCTCGAAATAGGTATCTAACGAGTTATATATAACTTTCTCGAATATTTTAGAGAAGATGGGAATTTTGGCTATAGGTCTATAATTTTTTAAATTTGTCTTATCATCTTTTTTGTGTATGGGCTTAATAATAACATTCTTCAGGTTTAGAGGGAAAATGCCATCCGTAATGCTTCGATTAATAATGTGTTCAAGTGGGGATGCTATTACATCCTTCGTGTATTTAATAACCTTTGTGGATATACCGTCATATCCGACAGTATTCGTACATTTTAGGTTATTAATGATTTTAATTACGTCATTCATTGTTACAGGTTGCATAAATAAAGAATTTAATGTCAAAGTATTAAAATTAGAATAATTAAAGGAAATGTCAGAATTTTTATTATTTTCAATTTCATCAATAAAATAATTATTAAATAAATTAGCAATAGTCAGGGGATGTGTAAATGTCTTATCATCTTTTTTTATGCACGCTATACTTTCGTGAGGTAGACGTAGTTTAGGTTTATTTATTATTTGCGAAGTAGCTTTGGATTTGTTTTGTGATGTAGTAATGAAATGATTATTACGCGATTTTTGAGTTAATTTTATAATTTTCTTAAAGAGCTGAGTATATTTTTTGAACGCTGTTTTATTTTGTAAATTTGGTTTTAACCTGTTTGTCCAAAGTAGTTGTCTTTGTTTCCTACTACACAATTTTATGCCGTGAGATAACCATTTTGTTGCCTTATTAGTTTTTATGGTTATAATTTTCTGTGGAAAGCACAATTTATATAGTAGTGAGAAATCATCCATGAAGTTGTTGAAAGCTTCATCTGCATTTTTTGAATTGTATACTTGCGCGAAGGATAAACAGCTAAGATGAGTTTTAAACCTTTTTAGGTTTTCTGTTGATATGTCAAATTTCTTTGCTTTCCAAAATTTTAATTTACAACTTTTGTTAACTGGAACTTTAAGTATTTGGCTTGTATGATCCGAAAGAGCAAGATCTGTTACTTTTGCTTTGCACTCCTTTCGGTAATTATGTGCAAAGTTATCGATGCACGTGCGACTACTTAATCTCGTGGGTGCATAAAGAGCCAATTTTAAATTATACTGCATGAGAAAGTGTTCTAACTCTAATGTTATTTTGTTTCTTTTTAGAACATCTATATTGTAATCTCCGCACAAGATGACTTTTCGATTTGAGTGAAGACAGACTTTCTTAAGAATGGTATCTAACTTTTCATAGAATACTGTGTAATTATGTTTAGGTACCCTATACATACAGATAATAATAATTTTGTGGGGTATCACTTCTATTGCACAACATTCAATGACACCTGAAACTGATAGTTTTGCAACGTCGGATATTTCTCTGTATTGTAGTCCCGATCTAACGAGAATACATGCTCCACCTCGCTTTTTATTCCTAGAAAAGAAAGCAGCCGGGCAAAACTTTGGTACATGTAACAGATGCTCATATCCCGTTTGAACAAAGTGCTCCGTAATACAGATTATATCTATTGTAGTTCCCTTGTTATATAGTTCCTCCAATTTGATCGTTAGTGTATCCGATTTACTCATTAAGCCTGCTATATTTTGATGGAGTATATGAAGGTGGTTAAAGAAAAAACTCTCGATCACCTTGTTGTGAATCAGTAGGTAAATCCTGATCGTCAGGTAAGCAATCAACCTCTAGGGATGTGGTATTCAAGTTTCGATTTCCCAAAATCAGATCCTGTAAGTCTGACATTACAATTTTAAGACCATGGTGATTTAAAGTGTCATATTTGTTATAAGTATAATAGTCATAAGGTAAATTTAGATTAGAGTCAAGAATAAAAGCATAATTGAATGAAGTTACATCCATGTAAAGTAGATTATTGAATGTTTCTATACGACTGTTAAACACAATATTTGCATTTTTCATGTATTTGTATGTGGGTAGACATATTACAAAGTTTGTATGACTTAATGGCAATAATTTTTGTTTGATGTATATTACAAGGTCTATGTAATTTTGGGTAATCCGAAAGTCTTCCTCACCAATATATATAATACAGTAGTCAGAGACAGTAAAGTTTTCTACTTTGCCCTCAATTCCGTTTAAAATTTGCATTATTCCACATTTAGGTACACGATAATGACATATTTCATATTTTTTGTATAGTTCTGTATTTTCAGCAAGTTTATATAATCTGTTTGAGGTTTCACCGCTTATTAGACAGATTTTATGTTTGGTGGGTGAATGTTGTGTAGAAATACCCTCTTTGTATTCATTGATCTTGAGTTTATCGGTGTTCTTGTTGATTTTAGTGTTTAGTTTAATTGTAGTCGGCAAGTCTTCGAGTGTGTCAGATGTTTGTGTTTGCTTTGTTACTGTATGTTTATTTGTTGTCTTCTTAGGTGTTTTGTTTTTTGCTGGACTGTTGACAATTTTTTTATAAATTTTATTCTTTTTATTGTATTCTTCATTTATTTTCTTCAACGTGCTGTTCTCTAAAGATAATATTTCAATTTCTTTATTAGCGCTATTTAACTGTGACGTAAGCCTATCGATCTCGTCTTTCAGGACTTTTATTTGTTCATAATTTTCATCTTCAGAGATATCTGGTAAACTATTGGTAGTGCGACGCAGCAGAGGTAGGCCCCCCGCAAGGTGGACCGACGATCTTGTCAAGATCGCGGGAGGAGGTTGGATGCGGGCGGCTCAAGACCGGTCTGTGTGGAGAACCTTGGGGGAGGCCTATGTCCAGCAGTGGACGTCGTTTGGCTGATATGTATGTATTGGTAGTGCAATTCAATGACTGTGAGATAATGTCGCTCTCATTATTACTTGTTTCCGATCGCGTGCGAGTGCGTCGGAACGTTATATTTTCCAAGAAGTTCATTTCAAAGACTCCAAAAATATTTCCAATTTATTAAGTGTAGTATGAATAGGCTGCTTTATTGTCTTTGATCAGTCGAGAATATCAGTAATTCTCGAGTTGTTATAACCTTATCTGTGGTACTATTTAGTCTGTGGTATTCTCAAGACTGGCTGTCAAAATTTGTTGATCTGAAGTTGCGTGTGAGTGAGTGTATACATACACAGCAAAAACAGCTGATAAAAACGATTACGGGTGTGTGAGTCGTTTTCAAAATTGTCTGTAACGTATGTGTAAGTGTTTGTGAACTCACTGTTTTATCCAGGTAATGTTGATGTTATATTAAACCACACATTTATAGGTTATGTTGACTGTTCTGAACACTTTTGTCACTGTTTTAAAACTCAAAATTAGCTAATTTCAATTTTAATTAATTTGATTCACAGAAGGACTTGTTTACGTTCTCGGCAGTGTTGCCATACTTTCACGATTCACGATGCTGTTCCAACGGAGATGAGCGAAGGCAACCCGCGCAACGGCTAGCACCACTGCTTCAAACGCTATTAAACTATTCGGCATTCTAGGAGGTTTACCTCCTAGAATGCGCAACAGTTTAATACGCTCGATTATCTCATCGATCGTCCAACCACTTTGGTTGTTCATTGATGATCGACATTTTCAACCGACTTGAAAGGTTGTTTTTTTTTTGTTTTTAGAATTCGGATGTATTTTTTTATGTTTGTAACCTTTGAATGCCGTCATGTCAAAAATCGATTGATTGTTTTATTACATGAAGATGGACAAAGTTAGCAAGACTGTCACCAATATAATTTACTACGCGAAAATTTTAGAAGAACTATTGCGTTGCCATCTTACTTTGGCATACTGAAAAGGTAGAAGTAGATGATGGGTAATAACAGTGGAGTAGTCCACTGTAACAAGCCATCTTTCCCCATGTTAAATGACAAGTATCAATTAAATTACTTACTTGGTAAAAAAAAACATCCTAATTTTAATTTGACTTTATCTGAATGATAATAATGTCCAGAGATACTTACATGGTGTTTCCACTTCCATGATCTGCAAAGTTTGACTCTTCCCCAACTTTTCTCTGACCGACGTGTACCATTTGAACACGTCTGAGTGATTACAGCTTATATTTAATGTGCTTATTATAAGATATAGGTTTAGAACGCCTTTCTCCAACTGAAAATATATATAAAAATACTGATTATATCGGAATGATAGATCAGTAAGTATATTTTTTAATCACGTAAATAATCGGTGACCCCATATGCGTGTTGTTTTTCTACACGCATAATGGCGCAACCGAGCTACAAATAACAGACGTTTAATTCTTTATTTTTAAAGAACTGGCAAACTTCTGCATTCATTGGCATTATAGTGTGAACCAAATAGGTCAAGCATGCATATATGTACATATACATAGAATCAAATTTATACTTTTTTATAGCATTTTATGCGTGTTTATACTCCTTCAACATACCTTGGCGTCCAACTTGAGTTTGTTGAGCAGCAACAGTTTCTCACTGCCGGCGAACACCTGATACTGGTCCATCTGGAAGGCCACGTACACCTGCGGCAGACCGCCCGTGCCCAGCCCGTTCTCATCCAGCATTGATGATGCGCTGAACCTTGAGTTCACCTGATATAGGAGAATAGTTACTTATAACAGCCATCCCTATGTGCAATGTGCGCGGCGCACACAGGCGCCAGGGTGCGTCGAGATATGCGTTAATTATAAAAGATTTTTCGAAAAAAGATGACAAAAAGGCGCAGGCGCTGGATTGGGTCGGAGTGGCCCTGCTTATAACACTCATTTACAATATACCTAATAGGTATAATAATATAATTCTAAAGGACACATGCTGCTCCACAGCATATTTTAATATTATAAAAAAGCTCTTAGGTACATAGGAATAGCAGTTTTGGTAAAATGGTAGTTTTGGTAAAACGGTAGTTTTGGTAGGAATGGTAGCTTTGGTAGCAATCGTAAGTGACAGTTCTAACAAAACTACTATTCGTACCGAAAATACTATATTCCTATCAAAACTACTATTTGTACCAAAACTACTATTCGTACTAATACTATCATACATACATACATAGACTCACGCCTGTTTCTCGGAGGGGTAGGCAGAGACTACGGAACGCCATTTGCAACGATCCTGACATACCTCACCTACCTTGCTTCATTCACTCCCATCAAGTATCTCATGCATGCTCTTCTGTTTAGGTTACTTCTGACCTTAATACTATCATATGTACCATTTTTTTAAAACTATCATTTCTACCAAAACCACCGGTGCTGTCCAACGTACCTTTTCTCTCAAAACTACTATTCTTACCAAAGCTACAATTTCTACCATAACTACCACTTGTAATATAATTATATGACAATAGTACTATGAACCGCTGTAAAATGTACCACATAAAAAAAAAAAAACCGTGTGGTGACGGATTAAGAATACGGATTGTCACCACCCCATATCGTCCCATGAGTGTCGTAAGAGAAGGAAAACTTGATAAAAACTCTATACCAACCTGTTTGGCCAGCGTGGTATAGTAGGCCAATTCCTCCTTTCAAAGGAGAGGCCTAGTCCAGCAGTGGACTGTTAAAGGCTGATGATGAGAAAAAAATGAAGATGCCCGAAGAAAGTCCGTAATTTAAAAACATAAAAAATTTCCTAACATAAAACGTAATTTACCCATCTGTAAAGTTGATTTTCCCAACATTAGGCGGAAATTTCACTACATTTGGGGAAAATTCCTCGGGTCGCGGGTATACTGACGTCGTTACCGCGACCCCATCATGAGGTTCGATACAGGAACACCGCGGTGTTTTAGTGGGTATGCCCCCCGAATATCTAGGGGGGAGAGCCGAGCCACACACCCCCCTCCACCTGCCCCAAACTCGGTACAGAGTTGGCGGAGGGGTCCCTTTGAGGAACAGTCCGCAACTGGATTTCATCGCGATACAAAAAAAGGGGGAAAATTCCTTAAGGTTAACTGGTAACATTCGGGGAATATTACCTGCCATCAGCGATAAATCACTATAGTGATAATTTTACCAACATCGGGTATAATTTTACACACCACCACACTCACACCCGTATGAAAGAAGGCATAACGGTTTTTCCTGGCAGTTACCGCAAGGAACTTATTAGATGCCATAAATTTTTTTTTGAATTTAGAACCGTCCATGTAGAGAGAAAGCAATGGAATCTTAAGAAATTTATAGGAAAATATTGAAAAATAAGTTCACTGTCCACACCTATCTTCCTTCAAACTTACCCAATTTAAATGAGCATACCATCAAATGAAAGAGCTCTTTTCAACGCGTGTTTTAGGCCTACAACGAAACGCCTACCTCAATAAGTAGCAGATCTATAGAAGCAGAAAGTCATTGACTACGGCTACGTAAACGTAAAAAATATATGGGAGAAAACTGTTTTTGCATATAACTTGATGAATGTGCAAGTTAGATAATTCCTAATACTTGATGACAAATCTATGCAGCGAGAGCTTTCATTTAAAAAAAAATCATGCGAATCGGTTGGGTAGAACGGGCTGGCCGACTCGTATTATAAAACACAAATTCTTTTAATATATAGAAGATTCCACCACGTTCACACATCATCTAGTCCCAAAGTAAGCAGATCTTTTACTAGACAATAGAGTTCATTCAAACTCAAACTGATAAAAACAAAAGTAGCTATAATGAGCTCTCAATGAACAATTAAATACACTGGATGCTACTATATCAATCAACAAACTTGCGCGAAAGTAATAATAGCTTTATTATTTAGCTTTCGCTTTAATGTGTAACAATAATAACTTACCTGTAAACTTTGTAATGACATTTCGAAGTTTGTATTTACAGCTTTGTCTATACAGCAGATTTTTGTCGAGTCTATCCTTAAGCTGAATATCTGAAAATAATGTTTTGTTATCAAAATGTATCTGAGAAACACGAGTACAAAGGCAGATCTTAATATAAGCAAGCAACATACAATTATATATTATACTTAGATCCAAACCTTAGGCAGCGATAGCCTAGTGGATACCAACAGACTGCTATGCAGAGGGTATCGGGTTCGAATCCACGGCGCGCACCAATGACTTTTCAGAGTTATGTGCGTATTGAATTGTTAATTATCGCTTGTCCCGTGCCTTGGAGAGCACGTTAAGCAGTCGGTCCCGGTTGTCATGAAGATCTTTGACAATCGTTACAGGGCGTCAACACCTTCTAAAATAAACTGACACTAGTCTAAACCATGGAATATCGCTATCCCTTTGGGTTAAGCAGGTCAGACAGGCAGTCGCTCCGTGGAAAAGCTAATATTCAGCCAAATCCGGTTAGACTAGTAAGCGGACCCCAGATTGAAACTGGGATAACGCTAAGAGGATGATGATGACTTAGATCCAACCCTCCTAGTGAGATGGGTGTTTAGCCGCGGAATTTGAACAACTTTTATTTTGAGACATTGCCGAACTCGCTAAAAAGTGACACTGAAAAGTGATCATTTTATCCAGTTCAAAGTTAAATTTTGTATGCAACTAATGTAAGGGCCTCCCCCTTCTGAATGAATGTTAATTTCTTCGCGGCTTAGAATGCCCCAGAACAAAAATAGTAAAAGTATCATAAAAACGGGCAAACACCCACTTAACGTTATATACGGTAATCAACGATTAGCGATGCGCATCGAATGAGTGCAATCGATGCTCCATGAGATAGTATTTGGGCCCTTACGCACTATAATCCTGAATCCATTACCTACTGAATAACTAACTTGTTTGTCTTGCCTTACCTTAGGTATAACAGGCGACAGCCTAGTGATGACGGTACTGAGATGATCATCCTCCACGTCTGTGTGTACCGGCGCCGTTCGCTTCTTCTTATGCTTCTTTATAAACTGGTAAAGCTCGTCTTGGAATGTCATCATTGTATTGCTTATCATTGCGTGGATTTTCTGGAGTAATAAAATAACAGTAGTTTGACTAAGGCCCAGTTTCACCACTTCTGAATAGACCTTATCTAGCAGATAAATATAAAATTGGAACGAAATTTGTATGAGTTATTAGACAAATGAATTTAACAGGAACTTGAACAGCAGTGAAACTGGCCCTAAATATTTTTTGTATGTATGTTAAAAAGCAGTGTTGCTGTGCTTAGCAGATATGTCAAACCGATTGCGAGATGTGCACGTGTACGTCACGTGCAAGCGTTCGTTTTAATCGCATATTGTTTTAGTATCAAATGCAACAAAGTTATCCCATGTATGTGCCTTTTATTCATATCATACTTTCTAATAACATTTACGTTAAGTTAAGTTTAATAAACTGCGATTTAATAGGACTTATTATGTTCTAAAATTTATCTCATTACTTGCTGGGATGGCTGGTGGTAGAACTGTAAGAGTGATTCATATTACTTTTGCAGGTGTATAGTTACCATCATAATTTTAGTTCTATCCCAGTTAATGCAAGACCTTTGCTTTAGAGCCTGGATTCCACAAAGGAGTTACTACAAATAAAGTAGTAAATATCAGTCTAAGAAATGTAGAAATTAATCATCAATCATAGCAGTCGTAAATTTAAAACTTACCTCTACATTCAAAGGCCCATCAGCCTTAACTGTCCCCTCAATAACTAAACAACATGCAGCCTCTCCTAAGCATTGTCCATTGCCTATCACCCGCACACTCGCATTCACAAGCTTCGTGGAGAAGACCAGGGCTCGCGCCGGCCCGCCGGCGGCACCATCAGCGTGCACTTCAGCAGCGGTAGCTGTGAGGGACCACGGCGCCTGTGGGCTCCCGTTGTGAATGGTGATGGCGGCGTTGAATATGTGAACTCCCATGAACTGTTGGCAATTGGAAATAAAGATAATTTTTTTTAAGAGTCAACTACGGCTATATTTATAAATCCTGTATTGAGGGGGTCTTTACAAACATACAATCAACGGACGCAATGAGCGCCGAAACTCGAAACAACAATTTATGGATCACACAAATTGTTGTCTCGTGTGGAAATGGAACCTATAACACTCGGTGCATTTACGGGTGGGCGAGGTGGTTGCTTAAACCACAACCCCAACCATACTGACTGCATGTCTACTCTGAAGTCTGAAGTACAGTAGATGCTCATAGAGGTCATACTTATTAAGTTTATATTGTGTCTCATGCACACATTAATTGAAATTGTTTTGACTGCATCAATTTATGAGATGATGACTCTCAAGATATCATGTCTCACATCTAAGCATTATTTTCACTTTAAAAGACTGTACGTCTTTTAAAGTGAAAATAATGCTTAGATGCTTAGAAAATAATGCTTAAAAGACTGTACGTCTTTTAAAGTGAAAATAATGCTTAGATGCTTAGAAAATAATGCTTAAAAGACTGTACGTCTTTTAAAGTGAAAATAATGCTTAGATGCTTAGAAAATAATGCTTAAAAGACTGTATGTCTTTTAAAGTGAAAATAATGCTTAGAGGTGAGACATGATATCTTGAGAGTCATCATCTCATAAATTGATGCAGTCAAAACTATTTCAATTAAACCTGAAAAGAGCATGACTTATAAAATGTAATAAATAATTTATTCATATGTGTGTTTTAAATGCATACTAACTGATAAAATCCATACAGTCATACAAATTTAAAGTACCAAACTAAACATAAATAGCAACATTTTCCTCCATTAGCATGTTGAGCTCATTTATTACAAATCTGCCAGATAACCATGCTATGGTTTTATTACACTCACATAATAATTAAATTAAACAGTATGAACAGCAAGGATAATTATGATCCAATTAACAAACATACATAGAACAGTATTATGTAATCTGAGCGTGAAACAGATCGTTTTTAACTGGCTTTTTAAAGCCCATATGACTGTCTGAAGAATGATACTGTGGAAATGCTAAAAATATAAAATATACTTTCGGTTAAGTTTCATAAGTTTGTTGTATTTCATACACACAAACTTATAACCATATGAAACAATAGAATAACATAGAAATAGATGTAAACACAACTAATAGTATTATCAACTTTAGATAGGCTTGCAATGATATCAAGCTGTAGGTTATTGTTATTTAAAACCTTTATACAAGCAACAAACCACAAAAGATATATCAGCCTACATGCAGATTCTTAGATCAAGTTGCAGTAGGATTTTAATACTTATTTCCTATACCATAAGAATTATACAAAGGTCAAAATGTCTAACTTGGTTTGTTGCTGTGTTTACATAATACTTGACTGATACATGACTGTTTATAAATCAAACACATACCTGAGCAAACATAATCAAACTAGGAGGCAGCTTCTTGTCCCGAAAGTCTAACAACTTTCTTGAAGCAAGCCCATTCAAACTATTATCAAGATTGGTGAGATTAGTAGCCATGTCATCAAAACCATCTCTAGTAGTTGAGTTCTGTTTTGAGAGTAATGGCTTGAGAATTGTCTCCACCACAACACTACGCTTTTCTTCAACATTATTGGTAATTTCCACTCCTCGGACAACAACAGATGCCAGTTTAGTGATGTCAGAGTTGAAACAACTGCTTTGGAAAGATATTTCATCTATATGCTGAAAATAAACAAGTAATAAATTAAATTATAGGCAAATTAATAAAATCAGATTTTAAGAATAGATTAAATAGCTAAAGGGCACTAAAAGGTTTGATCATACTTATTATAATAAATAACAAAAATAAACTTCAGCCTGTACCTACTTCAAAGTATATTCTTATCACAATATACTATTAAGATAATCATTACATGGATCAAGTTCTTTCTACATGTAGTGATAATAAGCTTGAAACTACTTACTATGGAATACCTATCTTTTGATAGGCTTACATCTTTAAGTATCGGTTTCGGCAAGGCAATTCGGCCTATCTTCAGCTTTATATTATACTTTCTCATGAACAGCCATGCTAGTACCGTGGGTAATAGCCTAAAAATACATCAAATGTTACCAAAATAGTAAACAAAACACAAAACAATAATACAAAAAGCGGTGTCATCATAGAATCGTCTACTTACCACGACACGCATGAATATATAACAACACATATAAAACACAATATTAGTAGGGCGTTCATATTTCAAGCTTTACACCATTTCGTTCGATCGTACGCTAATTATTAGGTAAATATGTACATAGTAGAGCGAGATTCACTTAAAAATATAACCTCGAAAATCGAAATTGTATACGAACTTTCATTTCTTGTCAAACGTCAGAATCATTTCGTTCAGAAATACTCACAGATTACTACTAAATAGAAATACTGACAAATCACAAGATTATTACATAGATAATACAGATATACTGGTATTTTCATGGATTTTACTCATCCAGAAGTAAAGAAAATATTTATTTATATAATTGATATTAATGAAACCAAATTCCGCAGGCTCGTAATTTCAGAGCAAGTATCATCATCGTCTCATATCAAGTACTAAAAGAAGCACGCAGCTACGCCCGTAAATTTTTAAACTTGACTGTTTCTGCCATAAAGATATAAAGGATAGAGTGGCTGAATAGTATCTAACTCAATAGGTACTGTGTCGTGTCCGCCGGTGGGAGAGAGAACGCAACAGTTAAAGGCCTCCTGCATTTCTCTCTAACAGTAAATGCACAACATCAACATTGCGCAATGGCGTGCTACCTGTAAGTGTAACTATTATTTATATCAGTTTATCAGTAATCAATACCTAGTTTAAAAATATATAAACTTTTTTGTCACTTCAAACTATCTTCGTGTATCAATAAAAACAACTTTTAAACTATTGATTACTAATAAACTGATATAAATAATAGTTACAGGTAGCACGCCATTGCTTAATGTTGATGTTGTGCATGTACTGTTAGAGAGAGATGCAGAGGGCCTTTAACTGTTGCGTTCTCTCTCCCACCGGCGGACACGAATTGGCCCCACTCTGCCACTATATTCTTATATCTCTATGGTTTCTGCCCCTTCCCGTTGAAATTTTAGGAAATCTCTTCTTAGTGCACCCTTATGATCCTCAAAGAACATACAAACCAAATTTCATCTTTCTGCGCCTAATAGTATTGACTGTAGCTTGTCTGTCAGTCAGTCAGTAACGCACAGTAACGCTAGGATTTTATGTCTACAGATAAATGAGATAAACTTTTACTTGATCGGAGATCATCGTGGGTAGACACCTACGCGATAACATTTACCAGATTCCGTTCTTCTGGCATTACAATTTCACGACCAGCGGACTTATTCAACTCTTTCTTACAAGGTGTTCCCCAAGGTTCAGTTTTGGGTCCTATTATTTTTATTATCTCTAATATTGCAGACATCAAAAAGTATTTTCATGATTCTCATGCGCTCCTATTATCGAGGCCATAAAAATATTAAAATGTGCCTAGTTTATCCAATGTACACGATTGGCAAGCAAAGTACTAAGTATAGTGAATAATGGTGAGTGATTGTACACGGTATGAAAAACATAAATTTAGTTCCGGGACATTGCCGATATCGTAAAAAAGAACCAGCTGTATGTTTTGTCGAGGTTGAAGTTCGATTTTGTATGGTATACCTGATTTTTATATTTCATGTTAGAGAATAGCATATTTCAGATTATTACAACTTTTATAGGCAAGTAAGCTAGGGGGACCTGGAAAAGTTGTCTGAGACGGACTGGATGCAGAAGGCTGATGACCGTGTATTATGACGCGTGTTGAGGAACGCCTATGTCCAGCAGTATGAAAGGCTGATATTATTGATTGTCTATCTTCGTATAGAAATGTTCCACGGTATTCCGTATTCTATTGTGATGGTAACGGTAAATTCTGTGTCGCGGGGGCTTTACAAACTTACAACCAATGGACACAAAGAGCGCCTAGACTCGGAACCAGAATTGTATTTGTGGATCACACAAAGTGTTGCCTCGTATAGGGCTCGAACCCACAACACTCGGCGCAGTCTGAAGCGCGAGGCGGCCGCTTTAACCAGTACGCCAACCTGTGACGCCAACTGTGCAGTATCTGTATATGTATACCTAATGTACTCATCATCCTCCTAGCGATATCCCAGTTTGAACCCAGGGTCCGCTTTCTAGTCTAACCGGATTTGGCTGAATATTAGCTTTTCCACGGAGCGACTGCCTATCTGACCTCCGCAACCCGAAGGGAGAGCTATATTCCATGGTTGAGACTAGTGTCAGTTTATTTTAGAGGTACTGACGCCCTATAACGACTGTCAAAGATCTTGATGACAACCGGGACCGACGGCTTAACGTGCTCTCCGAGCACGAGACAAGCGATAATTAACAATAAAAAACGCACATAACTCCGAAAAGTCATTGGTGCGCGCCGTAGATTCGAACCCGATACCCTCTGCATGGCAGTCCGTTGGTATCTCCACTAGGCTATCGCTGCCTGTATTCCTAATGTACTCAGTGATGGTAACAATTATTTTAAAATCAATCATTCATTGAGAAAAAAAAAGTAAAAAAAAAAGTTTTGGTGAGCTGGAAGCACAAGGATTGTTAGTGAGTGACAAGAGAAGTGAGTGAGTAATTTAAAAAAAGATCCAAATCTTTTTTACACTTGTAATAGAAAAGGTGTGAAGTGTCAATAAAAGCAGTGTTCTTATAAATATTTTATTATAATTATTTACTAAACTATACAACACTGTAGATCTAATTAAACATTAAATTAAGGCCATGACCTCTTGGCCTCAAATCCTTCATACTTCCTCCTGGTCTTCAAACCCGAAACAATGGTAGAGCTTTTAGGGAATGCTGATATACCACCAAACATTGTATCTTTATCTGAAATCAATATTAAAAATCAATGTTAATAATCAATAAACTAGTGTACAACTTACATTAATTGTTTGTGTGTTTTAGCAGGCAGTTGTAGCGCAGTGGCAAAACAAACATAAGATTTTGGGTTTGCAGCCACACATGCAGCAGCTCTGACTTTTATTTTGTTGCTTGCTCCATACATGTCAACTCCCCATGAAGACAGCAACAGGTCTTCATGGGGAGTTGATACATGAGAGATGAAATTTTACACCTTTCAAATGTAGACTTTATAGAAAAGATTTTACAAAATGATGATGATTTGGCTAATGATTTTTGACAAAAATCTGCTCTAAAAACAGCTAGCAAACATTCATTTGTATAAACTGTATGTTTCAATTTAGGATATTTGTTCTGGTCTTGTTTCTAAGAAAATAATACTCAATAAGCTAAAATGATGTTACATAGTATCATTGAAATAAAGAAAGTGTCCACTCACCAGGATGATATCTAACATAATCTGGCTGTACATGCAAATTTTTAGGCAACTCCATTCTCTTCAGTGCTTCAAATGGTGTAGCCGTATCCACTGGAGTCAAATAGAACTCTTTGAGGTCAGCTGTAAAATATTTCAAAAATATAATATTACTTTCCAATTAGGGATATTCTTAGACATAAAACAAATTTATAAAAAATATGATACTTTAGTTGCCAAGAATCTCTGTGAGTCCTAAATTATTTACAAGTGATCAATTACTACATAGTATAAACAAAGTCTGTCTTCTGTCTGTCTGTCCCTATGTATGCTTAACACTCTCACCGCCATACGGTCCGCCGGCGGTACGTATCTTTTCGAGTAAGGTGCGCCATCTATGTGTTGCACTGACTGAGTCAGCAGGCCGTACGGGCCGCCGGCGCACCGTACGTTTCGCGCCAAAATCACAGATTTTTCACCGCGGCCTGCACGGGTAGGCAAAGTTGCGGATGCCGGCAGACCGAACGGCCTGCGAAACTGGAAAAAAATATATTTGGGTGGCGGTGAGAGTGTTAAATCTTAAAAACTATGCAACAGATTTTAATGCGGTTTTTTTAATAGATAGTATGATTCAAGAGGAAAGTTTATATGTATAATTGATGCAAGCGAAGCCGCTGGCGACGTCTAGTAAAGTATAAAGTCAAAAGAGAAACTGTGGGTTGGTTTGCATTCATTACATTCACACAGGGGGAGCCTTTAGTCCACCAGTATAGTTTGGTATAATATCCATATTTAGTAGTAGTAAATCATATATAATCAACACAGGTGCAATGTGAATAAAGATTGCTTTTTTTAAACATACAGACAAATTGTCTTGTTTAATCTGTCATTGCATGTTATTTGAAACAGATCTCTCACCAAAGAATTGGTAAAACATAACAAAACTGGTACTGAAAGTGCAAGTAATTAGCACATAATTTGTTTGATAATTTAAAAATAATACATGTTTTCATACATACCAACACTTTCAATTGTGTGCAGCATTGAGTTGGGTACATCATAACCAGTTTCCTCAAAGCAAGCTTTAAGAACTGCAAATTTTGTCTCCAGAGCCTCAAATACTGAGTCTGAGTTCAAACCATTGCTGGCACAGATTTTAGTGATTGTTTCTTCAATGTTGGCTGGAGGGTCCCAGGCTTTGGTAGGCCGCAAGAAACTGGAAAATTTAAAACATAATTTGTAAAGAGTAGTAATAATAAAAAAAGACCAGACAACGCTAATATAACACAAAATTAAGTTTATAGATTATTACACCTGCTTCGACTACAAATAAAAGTCATGTAATTATGGAATGTTTACCCTCTTGCGGCCAAGGACTCTGCAGCTGCTTGAAACTTTTTGTCTACTTTAGGAATCTTTTTCTGAGCATTCCGTACTAATATCACCTGTAAATCATTAACAAATATATATTTAATATTGTTATACCAATAAGTTTCATTTACTATTCTTTTATAATAAGTTTTTGGTGTGACAAAAGATAACCTGTAAATTTTTGCATGTTCTCGTTAACAATAGATTACGTAGCATCCTGAACAGGTGCTTCACTTGTTTTATGAAATTAAATAATAAATAGAGATGTATATAATAATCTTTAATTGGGAAAAGTATAATTATTTCGAATAAAATATATAATTTTTCTGTCAAAATTGACAGCTGCTTTTGTAATAATTGTAATTTCGTTTTACGCTACTTACTACTACTACTAATGATTTATTCAATTATTTTTATTAATTGAAGACAATAATATTTTCGACATTGAATCTATTATCTACTGGTATTTACATCGAATTAGTGTTTTTGAATATCATTGTTTATCATTTTAATCACCATGAAGTAAATTGAACTAAGAATACCTCTTTCAATATTGCAAATGAAGCAAAAGATGCAATACCTTGTGCTCCTTAAAATGCATGCTTAAAATAATTAGAATTAATCGTTATTTATTATCGCCAGTGAAGTGAGTCGTAAGCCAAGATCTTCTGCAGCCGTAGAACGGAACGTATTATAATTTCTGGACGAAACCAGTTTCTTTCTGTGTCCGCCTATGGCAGCACTGTCGGCTTGGGTTGTTGTTTCCTATCCGCCATTTTCCAGTCGCCATTGAAAGGTGAAAACTTCACTAAATGTCGGTGATGATTTTAAGATTTTGAGTGGTTTCTTTAAGATTGAACCTGTTTTTAGTGTTGTGAAATGAAAATGAAGTGCCCCGGACTACCATGACGCATCAAAATCACCAAACAAACGGTGCAAGTCTCGAGGATTGCCACACTAACTTCTTCGCCTTGGTAAGTCACTTTTACATTGATGAAAGAACTCGTATGTACCTTTCTTTCGAAACCATTACGATTTACGTGATGCTAGTATTGCGCGCTATTGTTCTCAAGTGTCTGGTCGCATGTATAGGAATACCTAAATAATGAGTCCACGACATCTAAGTGGACGATCTGATTATCGTTAGGACGCTGATATACAAAATTCACCTTATTGCGCTACGGCTACCGAATCGATCTATTGCGTTAAAGTTTTTGTATGGGACAATTTACGTTTAGGCGGCTAATGACGGACGGCCGTTAGTCATCCTGGCATCGTTCTCGCTATAGTACGGAGTCATGTCATGTTGCTAACCCACAAAATGTCAACGCATTCGGCGAGCGAGGCCACAAGAAGCCACCGGCCCATAGAGGTCATTTTGAATTCACCTGGCCGTAACGCGGACCGTAATGCGTTCGCGAGACTAGTTTCGCCAGGTTGAGGAAATAACTTTCTTATTACATTTTTCGCTTCGTACCATTCGATAATGCGACACGATAGCAAGACATGAGGGATAATATTTATATGCGTGTTAAAAAAACTGTCGGGCCATTCATTATCGCAGTGTTGTAGTGTTGAGTAGCTTTGCGTAATGTTCATAGCTGGCGCGAATTTTATCAGATTGTGTTCGGGTGAGGATTAGCGGGTGACGGGTGGCGGCGCGGGGTGCCGGGCGGACGGTCGTCCTCGCCGAGAAGCGAGCACAGCACGGGCGCCACTTCCACCTGACGCGTTGCCATATCTCCGCGGCGGCGCGCGCCTGCTTGCACCCGTCTCCCTCTGCGCTCCGCCTATCTCGACGCGATACAAATTACCGATTTCTTGCCCTGCCTGCTTATTGTCTAATTATTTATGCGTCGTTTGCGGACATAGTTGTTATTGTCGCGTGGAATTTTTCTCGTTCACAACGTAAGGCGTGCGGTGACGCATCGGGGGCTACTAGGTGTCGCGCTCGGGTTCAATACACTTTAGTACACAAGCATTGCGCAAATAAACCTTGCAATAATTTGTTTCTAATTAAATGAACAATGCAGGCTCGGTCGTCGGTGTGGAGTAGCGAACGTTAGTTAGGTTTACCTAGGCCCCGTTTCCACGGAGGTATGCCCGGCATCTGCGCGGCTACATCACAGATGTCGCGGGGCTCGTGGGGTCGGTGCGCGCGCGCAGGCGGCCGGCTGCGCAGGCGTCTTGCGCTCATTCAACCGTTTATGAATGGTTGTAATGATTGTAACTTTCCCATAAGCGGGCCTCCACCCAGGCACTACTTGCGTGTACTGTGATTATCTAGATAGTTTGATGTTCGCCTTTGTTCTTTTACCTGTTTTCGCTTTGTCTTGTAATTCCAGTACAGTCATACACGCAATATGTCATAGGTATGACTTTGTTTTGACCATTGTTTACCCTTGACGCATTAGTATGAAGTGACGATAATCATACATGCCATAACAATGTGGCTATTGGAAATTTTGGGTGCTGATAAGTCTTATTGATTAAATGACATGCTCAATTAGAAAAGTATGCAAATATTGGGAGATTTATTTTAGAATCTCTTATTAATATTATACGAAATCTAATCTATAAATAATAAGAAGTTGTATTACTTTCTAGGCCTTTTAATATTTTTGTATTTCATTTTCATGTCACACGATACAACGGCGATGTCCATTGAGTGACGAAATTCAGTGCTAAGTTATTCATGGCATCTGACGGTCGACACACGAGCCCCGCGACCCCGGCCCCACAACCCTTATCATTCTCTATGCATACAGAGCACGACTTCAATTTTATCCTGAATGTGCTCGTTCTGCCGACTTCTCTGTTATGAATCCACACTCTTTTAGGTCATGTTGGTACTGACAACACATTCGCTACCTACACCGTCTAGTTCCGGACACAAATCGTTTCACTAATTAAAACTGACCAACCTCCATTAAGTTTGTAATTGACTGTTCAACAATATTAAAACAAACTGTTAACAACTATTTTAGAAGACATTTAAATGCCAGATAGTTCTTAATTTTTAACTTCTAAACAAAGTTGTATTACAACTAATAAACATCTTCGCAATGTATCTGGTCTAATTACTTACAACGAACTGTTACGAGTAACTAATGCTCGGCTGTTTTTTATATTATGTCGTAAATTATCGCACGGTGTGAGAACTCGTAAACTCGCACGAAGTTTCCAAGAATTTCATACATGAAATTATTCACTTTCATCTTATTGGAAATGGACTGAATAGCACTTAGTATGAAACAATGTTTTGTAGAAAGCGTTTAGAATGTCAGCTAGATCACGCTTTTTCGCGGAGACTGTTTCCTACTATAATCCACATTACTATATTAGGTATGTTACAGATAATTATTAAATACAAACTTCAACAATAAACTTTATTTCTGCCTTCATAATCCAAACAGTGAGGAAGCTATCCACGTGAAATATACACTACGGACCATATTTCCAAACAGCTACTATCGATAAATTCTATCGAATAACAACTTCTTTAAAACTAATTCGGCAGCGGTTAGCAATAACCGTAAGAGCAAATTTTTTTTACCACAAGAGACTACTCAAGGTCGCAAAAGCTTGTTGGAATATAACAGATTTTGTAGAACAGATTCAGATGACCATACAACAAGTTTGTCTGAAGTTTGATCTTTATGAGTATGAGTACCGTCGCGTGTTCTCATTATTTAAACATTCACAAATACAAACCATTCGTTTCTCAAGTGCTTGATTTATATTTTACGTGTTTAGAACTTCATTGTTGGCTTACGGGAGCACGTTGTTTCTAAATACACATGCTGTGTCATATTTACGTATTAAATTGTTACGCTAGTACGTGACGTGCGTGTTCGCCATCTAAAGAGAAGCTCGGTAACTTATCAGTAGTTTTTATATGTAATATTACACAATAAACAACATTAAAACCACTACTAAACACATGCACAAAGCGATAAACAAATACATTCGTATAGGAGAATAAAATATATTATTCATTCAAATTACTGATCAACAGACAAATGAAGAAAAACTATTTCATACATAACTAGCCGTTTCCCGCGGTTTCTCCAGCGTCCTGAGGGAACTACTTCGCGTACCCGAAAAACCCAAATATCTTACGGACCCCTATTTCTAAAATAAAATATAGCCTATGTTACTCGCAGATAATGTAGCTTTCTATTGGTAAAAGAATTTTTAAAATCGGTCCAGTAGTTTTTGAGTTTATCCATTACAAACAAACAAACAAAAATACAAATTTTTCCTCTTTATAATATTAGTGTAGAAAAATTGTATGGGAACATTCCATTCTCTGTTATTGATGATAATATACAAGATGTTACATTATACAAATTAAAAACTGAGTTTTGTTATGCCGGCGGGGGTGGTTATCTATCAGCTGATATGTTATCGCGCTGTCACACGGTATCATGGTCTGAATGAGCGGTGGGCACCTCATGACGCTATCAGCGACCACAATACAACATGATTAGCATTATACAGAAGTCACTTTGACAATTTGAACGACCATTAGGGTCATTGAAACCTCTTAAAAGAACTGAAACAGCTATAAAAAGTACCTAATGTATTTGCCAGAGTTACAGCTTGCACTTAATTTAGTAATAGTGTAGATACGCTCATATATCGCAGCTATCTTGAAGATAAAGCATGTACTCGTGAGACGATGTCGGCATTCAAATAATCACGTGTAGAAAATGTATCGAAATTATGAATGATATCGACAGCTGTTCTGCTCCTTGCTAAGGTCAGAACAATTATTATAGATATTGAAAGCGACTTAGCATTATGTAGGTTTTCAAACCTTGTTTTTATTAGCTTTTAGAAAACGTACCCTTACTATGTATATTTTTTCGAGAAGTATGAAATATTGTATCCCAATTTGCTGAAACTGTGATCTAGATAAAAGTGTAATAATTTGTTGGACCTCTTTTATTTAAAAATATGTTTGGCAGCTAAATTCGATACGAACTACACAATCAAAACAAAAGCCCTCCGATACCCGCATGAGGGCACACTATCAAAAACCGCAATTCAAAGCTGTAGTGTTGTTTATGTTGTAACCAATCAGGCGGTTGTTTACAGTGCAACCGACCGGTACATAATACCACATTATCATTGTAGCGATAAGCGAACACAGCGGTGGCGATATCTCACGCTTCTTCAAACGAATAATTCAATATACGTAATGAACCTTCCCTAAACAATACCGATGTTATTATAAACAACATTTGCGTCTGAGCGTATCCTGTGCGACATATCACGGCAAGCAACAATGTTTTACCAAGGAAACTTTATTTATTTACGTGTTTACCTACATAAGCATGACGCGATGATTGTCACTCTGACCTCAGACTGGAAAACGCCAGATATAAAACGCCTTGCATATAGATATAGGACTTGTATTTGTGTCATGAAATGACCGATTCTGAGTAAATAATATGTAGTGAGGTAGGAGCAGTCTATTCTGCACAGATTATTAATATTTTCCTTATAGATATGTTGCTCTCCGCGTTGTTAGTGTTGTTACCTCTCGTGGATTTGTTGACATCGCTCAAGGCCACGTACAAAAATAAAGCATTAAGTTTTACGAGTGCCAGATTGATTGCCGACACCGTTATGACCCAATTCTACGACTAATCCTCACTTAGATTCAGATAAACAAGTGTGACGTTCTAACGAGAATGATGTATATTATGTATCATATGATGAATGATGTATATATCTATATGAAGTAAATTGTAAAACCTGATAACATAAGTTTTATCAGACAACGGAATTACGGGCATTCTGTAGAAAATATTTCTATTCATTAACCGTATACTGGCCTCGAGGTCGGTCCTTGAAGGCTGTCGGTGTCGTCCTTCGCCTGGCATCATTGTCCGTAATCGATGCGGTTCCCTCCACTGCCTTTGTTTAACTCTGCAATGTTCGCGTAGTCCATTTTCAAATTGAAATAGAAAGTTATTTTATTTAAAAGTGAATTGTTAAACGCACAATAAAAATAATCTCATCGTTCAGTCTGATTACACGATTAGAAATAAAGTAGCTAATATACATAATATGTATGGCCTGCTTCATAGTGTTTTCCTAACAAGAAAACCATACAGTCTAAGAATGTTCACACAAGTTAACTTATTGTTTTCCTTTCACATCTTGCATGTACTTTATTATTCCACAGTCTTGCTATCGACCATTAAGATTAATATAAACAACCTTACTTGTCTATCTGGAAGCACGACATTCAATGTTTTACTCCAGGAATTTTGATTAGGGCTAGCGCATACATACAACTTTTGGTCGAACAACTATTTTGTTGTGTATCATAGGTTTAAAAGAATATATTAAAGCGCACATATTGTCAACTCGATAGTTGCTCGACAAAAAAGTCAAAAAGCTGATCGATTTGCTTTTGATTTAAAAGCTGGACAACTATCGATCAAGCGCTCAATTTGTATTGCATTGTATTGATGTGCGCAAACCATCGACTAAACAGTCGATCCGCGACTGACCACGACTACCAATCTCGTATAAGGATTTGAAGCGGCGCCACGTCTCTATCTTTGTAAACACCTTGACTCGAGTGTTGCTGAATAAAGACTGGTCGATTTGAGGAGATAAAAAATCGATTGTATGTGCACTTCCGCCAACTAAACTGTTTGGTTGAGTAGAAATCACGAAAAGTACAAAACTCGACGAAACAGTTTAGTCGATGCAACAGTTGTATGTATGCGCTCGGCCTTACTTGAACTGTGTGATAACCGCGAGCGACCTACTGGTATCCAATGTGTATGTGTACGGGTAACATGTATTCCCCATAAATCAACCTACCTCATACTACTTAGAAGCAAAATTCCTTGGTATTACGTACGTCTTAGAGAATGATATTTTTTATATAGATTTTTCATGAGTAGAGCTGGAACTGCTGGAAGATTACACACGTAATCCGCGCGGCACACTGCAGGGTTAACCTACATTATCAAAGAGAAAGGTTGGCACTACTATGTCACTGCAATACTATTTTCAAGTTAAAACATACAAAGTTACAAACCTTACAAATTACTTGATGGCCTTGCCAAATTGGAGCCGCTTTTAAAACATAAATTTCAATATAGTTAAATATTTTAATATCTTGTTCACGAATGTATTAATTAAATTGTATGACTAACGTCGAGGTTTGACAAGGAAAATAGAGTAGTCAATATAGGTTTTGGTTTAACACTGGATTTTAATATTGGTTTTGATGATACAAATAAAAAAGAAGAAACTGGTGGTAAAAGAAAAAATAACCCCGTTTCTGCTCCGAAGAGGCTGTTGGCAGAACTATCAAATTGTAAACAACACCAGCTTAGACCATATTGATTATGGCGAGACTATTGCTTATCTCCAATCTTCTAAAATCTTCTGAGATACTCTGCGTGCCCCAGACGTGAAAATTGAACCCGATGGTATACAGGTGTAGTTATGGCACGAAATCCTAAAATACAAGAAGTAAACATACGTCATCGCGTTTATTATTTGTTTGACGAGAACCAGTCTTAAGTATGATATCATTGGATGGGCTCCTGTCAGCATCATATACGACGTCCTTTTCCTCTTGTTACGTGCACATTCTGGGTCAAGGTTCTGTTTTGATCATACTGTCACGAGGAAAACGACTCGCGCTTTCTTATTTGGTTTGTTTGTGATTTTTTACAAGCGAGGATGATATTGCAACGTTTCGTTCTTCTCCTTTTTAGTTCCGTTTCCGATGTTAGTTGGTTCGAGAAAATTCTGCTAATTATGTAACACTTTTAGTATTTAGTTTAGTGACCTCGTTTTTGCACGCCTCAAAAGCGCTATTCGTACGCATTATTCAACTGACCTCACGTTTCGGACTAATCAATAAGATTCAAAATATTAAATTTTTGTCGTGTATCTTTAGATTTGGGCGTTTTCCATCAGAATGCAATTAAGGTGTTCCGCTATAGTAGTGACAGCGCGGTCCGGCCGCGACCGCGGTCACGATATGTGGGTCAAGATAACAGAAGTGCTCTGTGCTCGCCCCACATTCGATACTCGGCCAATCCACAACAACTACTATCCTGGAAATATTCAACAGATGACATATTTATTTATTATGCACAGGTTTATTAAGTATTTAAAAATAACGCGTCAATGTTATTATAATAATATGCTAAAGTAGATGTATATCTTAAAGAAAATAAAATTTCTGAGACACACTGTATTCTGTGATGAATTCATTTATTACAAGGGATAATTTAATTGATATAAAACTACTATTTATGTATTATTATCGCGGTTCGCTTTGGTTATTAACCACATTTAAAACGAAAGATCTAGAAGTACGATCGCGGTCTAAAAATGTTTACCACTTTTCAAATTACATTCTTTGTCACGCTGGGTTCAGCAAGGTATGAAATGCTATATCTGAGTACTTATTACGTTTCAATCATTGGTAAGGCATTGAGTCAAACAAAAAGAGTATGAATATTTTTAGGTCGATGAAATAATTTGACATAAAGACAGAATTGCATTTATTTTGCTGTAAAATTTCTGAATTTTAATATTATTATATAAACACTTATTGTAATAAAATGGCAAGTTTAACGGTGCAACAAAGAGCTGAAATAATATTATCATTATAGCTCACAGTCTGATTTTCGCTAGACGATATCATCATCATCATCACCCTAGCATTTTCTTAGTTGCATACCAAGCTTGCGCTTCGGAGCCCAGGGCCTGCTATTACTGGTCTACCGAGATTTGTCTGAATATCAGTTTTTACACGGAGCGACTGCCATCTAACATCATTCTAAGGTTAGACCAGTAGTCAGTAGGTATATTTTAGGGCACTGACTTCCCACTAATGACTGCCATAGATCATGACAGCCGAGACTGCTTAACGTGCTTTCTGATGCACGGGGATGAAACACCGCCAACTTCGAGCTAATTAAGAATTTCTTGACAGAAATTTCTAATAATTTGTCACTAAGAAATTCTTAACAGAAAACCTTAGCAACATTTTCCGAGCCCGACCCGCGAATCGAACCCGAGACCTCATGATCAGCTATCGTATGCACTACCGCTAGACCAACGAGGCAGTCTTACGCTAGACGATATAAATATTGTATTTTTTTCAAAAAGGTTTTATATTCAGGATGTCGTATTTTCGCCATCCCTTTCATTATAATCTGTCAATGTAAAAGTCATTTGATAAACTTATTAATTACAAATACCAAAATCGTAAATAGCAAGTTTAAAATTACGTATTTGAAGACTACAAATATTTTAGTTTATCACGCTTGTAATTAAATGAAC
Source organism: Euclidia mi (assembly GCA_944739405.2). Taxonomy (NCBI): domain Eukaryota; kingdom Metazoa; phylum Arthropoda; class Insecta; order Lepidoptera; family Erebidae; genus Euclidia; species Euclidia mi. Next base: position 59,513,833 of record OX123198.2, read on the forward strand.
GTATATTATAAATATGAAATAATAAATCGTTACTGACACCAGTTGCTACGCAACGCATGTTATCATAGATTGGTTGATAGTACAATATCGTCGTCCTTGTGTCATTGATGTGTTCATGCAATTATAAGCCTTAAGGTGGTAAACACTTTCAGACCGCGACTGTACATTATTCTCTATTATCCGACGTTTCTGTTTCTTATTAGTTAAATTCCAATAAATACATAATTTTAGTTACGTTTTCTGGAGTTTTTAACACTGAACTGCAAAAGTTTGACCGCGCGGGCCATTTAGTTAGAATTTTTAGAATGACTTAAAAAAGCCTTGGATTCTTAACGACTACAATTTGTGTCTATCTTCTGTGGCATATATTGCACCATCCATACAGTCTGATACCTACGAAAGTTTGTCAGCAGTGCTTTTTGCTTCAGTTGTGTGCAGACTAGAAGTAATATAGTTGATGAATATGATTGTAAACACGACGTGTCCAGATATCTGTGTTATGTCGATCGATATAAACAAGTCTTCACTAGCCTTGTGCTCCACTTTCGCTTTTATCGGCTAAAGGTTATTTCTACAAGAGTAATTTCACTCCGTAAAGCAGTCACCACCCTGTCGTTCGGCCTGTAAGATTCTGAAAACGTGAAAGTGCAGAGTGACCTATATTTTTTATTGTGTAAACAAGACGTGTACGCCGTGTTGACAACACTTGGCACGTTCAACATACATACTCGTGGACTGAAACACTGTTTAACAACCACCACTTCGGTTGTACAACCCTTTGAGAAAGCGCTACAGAGATTAGCCCGGGCGTTGCGGATGGCGGACCGTGGCCGACAGCGCTTCGGCCCTTTGCGTGCAAGTTTTGGCTCTTGTCTCACGGAAAACAAGTTTCACTATATTACTGCGTCGTTTTATTGAACATGCGTAACACATAACTTCATGCAGAACGTGCTTGCTTATTAACTACTAGCATATGTGTACCTTGTTATCTTATTTAGGTATCGAACTTACTGCGTATTCCAGAAATTATCTTTAATATAAGAATGTTACAGAGGTTCTATCATATTATTAAAGATTTCTCAAAGTTATTAAAATTTGAAGTGTACAATTATAAATGTTACATAACGTCGATGTATCTACTTGCGGGTCTGACCTCATTCGCAAATGACTAACAAAATTAACTGTCAACAGACAATGCAACTCGAGACCATTGCACACCGCCCGATGATATTATTTAGTTTAATTGACAAAATATATGCCGACAAACATCAAATACTACAGCTATATATTGCTTATGTATAGAATACCGATCTGGAAAACACTGCCGAACGTTACGTCCGAGGGCTAATGGATAAAATTTTGTACGCTTTCACTGATCCCCCCTTAGCTCGCCCCCCATCTTAGCTGCCGAAGCCGTGAAGGTGCGAATTTGTCTGCCAAAGGCAACTACTATTACCATAATGATCAATGCTCCTACTCTAACATTTACATCTCATTAAATTCTATGTTGTCAGAATTGGTCGGTTATGTGTTCTTGTGAATTTTAAACTCTGGGTGACGCATAGCTCGATCGCGTACATCCTTGAATATCTAGCAACTGTTATTTTGACCAGAATTTGTGAGGAATTATTCATATGGCCTCAAAAATGTTTCATTGCTCTACACAGGTATATGCATTTCCGCTTTTCTGAGGATTGTTGAGCGGCGTGAATACAGCTGGATAGTCTTCAGCCGAATCTGCATGATCGTGTGTTCATTAGCATAATCTTTCAATTAAAACAGTGTTGGTAAACGTGCACGTAGCTTTCCAGTATTTGTCGCGTTCCACTTGTTAAATAGCGCACGTCGCTTTATTTACGTGTCACCATAGAGGCTGAGGTTTCGACGCGTGAGAAGGTATGTTCTGCGAGTAACAGAGACGGCATTACCAAGTCAACTGACATGATTGAGAGCTGCGTCTGTTGTAACGATGTTGCCGATACAGTTCGCTCTGCTAAGCCGGTTTCAGTCGAATCAAATCGTTGCAGATTCAAATGTGCTCATAAAAGTGCGGATACATAAAGCCATTGCACTATCTTTGAAATCTTCTGTAATGATCTCCGTGAATGTACGCGCATCGCAACATGCACACAGCACAATATCCTAGCGATGTTCTTTGTATGCATAAAAGCTTTGCGGCCTGCGAGTCGGAATCTGCATTCTGTCGGCTCGTACGAGCTGTCGTCGGTCTCAATCTCGAGATTAAAATGTTTGTCCACATCTTGACATCAATAATTTTCCTATTGAGTTGCTACTACTTTATTTGCTTTGCTTTTGAAGTGATGAAGTTACGACTTAATTTTGATACAGAGTAGTAACGCTAATGTTCATAGCATTGTTCACGATTTGGAGTGTTTATTGTCGGAAAAAACTGGGGCATACCTTCGAATTTCTAGACTAGACGTAAGGTCGGCGAGTTCGATGACCGCGGGCGGCGCGCGCCTGTACCGTTAGCGTAGCGCACTACTGCCTACCTGCGTACCCTTTACCCTTCATCACTGATGACGTGATGACCACTGACAGCCTCTGCTGCTACATCTGCCTCTGACACATTAATTTAACGGATGAGAGCTTGTCCAGCCACTAGCACAAACATTATTATAAATTCAATTACACACAAATGTATTATGTATTTGCATATATGTCCTATTATTTCATTTTCCCAGCGTCTCAAGGTCTTTATACCGTTGAAGACACACGACTTAGACTGCTAACTAGTCCAACTGGTTCCATTTAGCTATAACATTCTTCCGTTGTGTATAAATCCAGATAGTGTATCCCTATGCAGTAACGTGAACATCCGTTAGCAAACACACACTTCCACGATATTTTCGACAGTCGTCGTTCTTGTAACCGTTTCGTGTGGCGACCTCCTTCCTGAGGTTGTCAACTGCTGCTATTGGCTGGTCGACGGCCTCGAGGTACCATTTTCCCCGGTCGATTTACATCCTGATGTAACACTCGTGTCTGCAGTCGTAACAGTAAAATATACAGCAATTAAGACAAAATACCACCACTGAATAGATTATCGTATGACATCATTGTAAACTTTTAAATATTTAAACGAGAAAGTTTCCATTTCGTCTGCACATTGTCGTAACATGCTTACTACATACATACATAGACTCACGCCTGTTTCCCCGAAGGGGTAGGCAGAGGCATATTAAACGCCCACTTTTCGCCAGTGTTTTGATCCCACGTAATAGGTGGCGAGCCTATTGCCGCTTATTGGGACATTTTGTTTGCCGTCGCCTCGTCCGTTGATCGGCAGGTGCACCACTTGCAGGTGAGGTTGGCTTGGGACCCTAAGTTCTTGGTGGGAACCCTATGCACATGCTTACTACTCATATTATTTTGATTTGTTTTGATTGTTTGGCTGATTGGTGTTTGTTTCATCTTGTTGTCTTGTTTGAAGCTCTTTTATAGCTGATGGATTGAATTTACATAGGTGTTTGGTGTAGTGCGAATGTAGGCATACATGCGCAAGCGTCGATGTGGCCTCTAAAACGTTCCATGGCGCGTGCCTGTAGACGTGTTTGCCGCATAACAATTCCATTTTAATACCACTGCGCATGCAATATCTTTACTTGTTAACTTAGCGAAATATTGTGTCGATAATTTAAAATATTTATCATTCTTGCCATGTTGAAAATCTATTAATATGAGTGTATTGTGTTTAGCTATTGTCATGTTTCTGTTAAAACTAGATCTATTGTTGCGGTAATATTTTTATAGAATTGCACTCGTTGCTTGCATTTCATTTTGGCATATTGCAGACCCTTTTAATATCAAGAATAATTATTTCATTTGTCTTTTTAGACATGGACTATGCATAAAAATGTTCCCTATCTCAATCACCATAAAACTCCTGTATAATGGTATGTCCAGACACGGTCCTTTACACCGGATTAACATATGCATCGGAAAGTTGGGGGCACCGCGTCTAGACAGGCTGTGCTGCTGGCTAATAAATGCGGGGTCTATTATCTGTGGTCACGTGGCACCTCGGCCTTGCCCTTGGAGACAAACAAGCTGACTCGTACAACGAGAATGTAAATCTCCCTTTTATATATAAAAACATTACGTTTTCCTTCTTATTACCTTCCATGCTTTGGAATTAATTATCTTGTTCGCGATTTGCATCATTCAGATGTCAATATATTCAGTTGACAACTTATTTTAAAGTTCTCCTCTATGCAGTCTTGTTTGTTAAATGTTATTATTCTTATTTGTGTAAGAATAAGTATGTTCCGCTCGCAGCTTCGCCCGCATGGTATGTTGATAAAAAGTTTGTTGTTCCAGGTAATAAACTACCTGTGTGCCAAATTTAACTCAAATCCATTTTAATCTTTTACTTTTATCATTAAAATTAGTTTTGTTTTTATTATTTGCTTACGCTAGTATGGCCTCTTTAGTATCTATTTGTAGACACAATTTCATTTTCACTGCATGGAAGTGTATTTGCAACCCTTTCCTGTTTTAGTAATCAAATCTTCGCTAATATTATACGTCCGTACCTTAAATAAGCAATTTGATCACACATGCTTGATTTAAAATTTGACGCTCGTATGATACCCCGAGGGTCAAAGGTAATCATTTTATCATGACAACATTAGTAAAAACTGTGCTGCCGATATTCTATCTCACTCGTTCTCCTTTGGTAAGATAGAGTAAGAAATAGTTAGTGGTAAGTGTGTAGCAGTTTGCCGCCGCCCACTCGCCCCAAGTAATAATATGCTTGTTGTGTTGGCTACATTGTTGGTTTATAATGCGTACACTATCGCATGCGTGTGTGTGTGCCACTAGCAGGTAACTGTTGTTCGCAGTAAATATTGTCTCTATATAATAGTTTTATTATGTTTATGTAACTTAACCTCTGCGACTGTTTATGGCCCTCGTAATCGCTTCTAGTTATTGTCAAATGCTTGGCCACCGTCTTTACGGATATGGCACTATAATTCGTAGTATCGTTCTCTAGTACTTGATACTATCTTGGAATTTTAGGTCCGGATCCGGACTTAAAAAAAAATCCATTATTTTTATAGGGCATGTTTATCATTTGTTGTCTTCGCCCAGTTTCTTGTGCATAAATGCCGGAGTTCAAATAGTTTCGCCTAATATTACTTTTTACGACTCGCTGTAATATTTGTCCGCCCTTGACATTGCCGACGGTTCACGCTTGTGCCTAAGATCACACTACATACGCGTATATACCTACACCAATAAAAGCAAAGGCCCCTGGCAACAGCTATGTGACATAAGTTGGACACACGCAATCCATGATAATGATGACGTTCACGCACCGCTGCCACCGCGGAGTCCGTCGGCGCCGATAACTGTGTCATTTCTCTACGAAAATATTGATACCCGCCGCACACTCGTAACATTCGGCACGTATGAAATTTCGCAGACTGTTTACAAACACATTTATTTTTAGGCGACTATTTCTAATGCTTGATATGCACCCGTGACTGGGTAGAATGTTCAATACGACTCGGTGTGCAGGTAAACTGAAACACTTATCTGCCCCCTCCCCGCCCTGGAGTCAAAACGCATCTAGTGACGTCACACGTCAAAAATGCAGTAGCGAAGTGCACGGCCGGGGGCGGTCGCACGCGCAGCGCACCGTCACATCATCCTCGATTGTTTACCCCGCGCTAGTAACGTAACCGTGCGACGTTGCCGTTCCGCCGGTCGCCTCCTCTCACTTTCGCGATTGCCGCCGTCTCGCTCGTGTCTGATACGCCTGTCCCGCTCGCTCGACTAGCGGTGCTCGACTTTTTTGGACATGCAGTTTTTTTCCGTTCTAGGTTATGATCGCTTTACGGGATCATTGTTTACAGGAAACTGATTATTAAATAGGCTTTAACAGTATATTAATTTGATCAACCGTTTACAGAGATATTTTATAGATTTTGGTTTACATTAACCGTGCGTTGTCCCTTCCCTCCTTAGCGATCGATACGTAGGTAATGTTTATGCGTAAATTAGTCATTCAGTGCGTGTCCAAATATAGCGATGCAAAAGACATCAACGTAGGGACGCGCAAGCGCATCGATTGTACGTGTGGGCGACGATGATAAAGGAACGAAATGGGAACGATACACAGTACTTTGTGAATAAAATAACATCGAATTAAACGATACTGCACGTCTACAACAAAAAAAGAAAATCATAATACCCGTATCTCGCAACAAGAGCTGTGCGAAACTGCGATCTATTTAAGCCGTGGTCTCATTTGACTTGGAACTTTTCAAAGGCTTGCGTCGAGTGACGTAACACCGCTTTAAAACCGGTCGCAGACAGAATTTTCCGGAAAAGGCCCGGCTTTCGACCGGCATCATCCGGGTGTTATCGTCGGGGCTAGGCGTCCATCCGCCGCTCGTTTTGCATTTTAAATTCAAATAACCGCAGATTTTTGCTCGACAAACTTGCGCTACCCAGTACGCTTTGACGACGAATATTTTTACGTAATATCCACCCAGATAGTCACGGCACCGTAAGATACCGCAGCTTTTGTATTTTCATTGAGATCCATTGACCTTATCGTGGTTGTATTGGAAATACATTAGCGAGTCGTTTATTCCTGAAGATGTTTAATGGATGAGCTCCTTTGCTCAGTTCTTATGAGCGCATACCTATATTACGACGGTAATAGTTCGAAATGATAATATTTTCTCCTCTTAGATATCTGCTCTTCGGGAGAATACTTAGACATGCGACCTCAATACATTATATACCAGACGTGCTTTACGCTCAATTAAATAAAATAGTATTAAAATAAGGCAAGTCGTCACGTCGTACAATAGAAAGTGAAGCGGGCCTGCGCGGGCGCATCGGGCGCGTTAGAAAGCGGCCGGCCGGCCCCGGCGCCGCCCGAACGAACATTCACGACACCGAGCTTGACGCATTCTTTCATATGTACCTACAAGAATGTTATCCGACTACTCACTCCATACAGTTCCACCTATCAATGTCTACAGTAATGCTGATCTTGAGTTAATTCCGTCGATAAGCCGATCAGCGAAACCGCAACGTTTATGCAATAATGTTTCAATCTCCACTGTCAACATTTATAGTGTAGAATTATATTTCAATAAAATCTTAATTATTATAGGTAGTAAAACGGTAGTAAAACTTGTGCTGCGCAACATGCCGTAAATAGACGATTTGTAGTATAATTTTATATCTAAACATCGTTTAACAGGCGTTTATACGCGGCGAGTAATAACCCCTCATTTAGGAGTTGACACTAAACTCGTTTGGTGTTGGTTATTCGTCCCCTTATCGAGTGAGGCGACCCCACGCGTCCCGTGGTCTCGCGTCACGTCTACCAGGTGCGCTCAGCCCCTTCCGCCGCAGATGCTCCACTCCTCCATACTAAACATACGATCTACTTTCAATTTTCTGTCTTAACTGTGTGTGATAATTTCGCGCGCATTTTCCGTCCGTTAAAATGTAAATTTATTTAAATTATGTTTGCATCACATACCGGCGAAAATAAGTTGTCGCTTAATTCACTATATTAACGTTACGTAAATCCACAATAATGCAAACACTCCATTAAAATGGGACCAAAACTTACTATGCATTAATTTATATTTATTTAAATAGACCCTAGAAACTCGGTTTGAGTGCCGGTGACCGCGACTGCGGTGAAGGGATGAAAGCATCGGGAAATTATTCAAACCGTACAGATAAACCATCGTTGTACATTTACATTAATTTTGTTATTTATGGTAAAATATGTAATTAAAGAGGAAATATGGTTTGAGTCGGTGTTTGTATAATGAAAATGTTCGGTAGTTGCATCGTAGTTCAGTGTAATTCTTCAGTAAGCTTAGCATGTTGCCGTACTAGCTTTGCAGCAGGCTTTGTGTGCCAACGTTAAGCATGCACAAACAAGCCAAACGTGTTACTTTGTGCTCAGCTCTACATGTTACCTAAAACACGCAAAGGCTGTCGTATACAATCACGCGTTAAACTTTGGTAGCATTTCTATCGGAAGAGCAAAAGCCATGTCCGATAAGAGATCTACGACCTGCGGAGATAATATGTTTTCCTGCATCTCACTCTTATTTCCTATTTCCAAATGAGCAGAAATGAGATGCACGTAGATGTTAGTGTGAGTATGCTATATTACTACTTACATAACCTGGTCAATAGTCGTTTTAGCTGCTTGCCACTGATACTCGTAACAATGAGGCCGCTCACGTTTAGCTGTATGTAATTAGGAAGGAAAAAGATCGACGAGGCTGGGTTATGTAAGGGCCAAAACCAATTGCGATCACAAGTGGAGGATAATTTACAACGGAAAGAAGAAACGAGCTATTTGGCTGAATGGAAGCAAACAGCCAAATTGCTTCTTCAAATTGGATATATACGGTTGTTTAGCTCATTGCATTATATTAAAGCTATTTTACAATATTTAACAAAATTATCAAACGAAAGTGTTTCACAAAAGTTGTGGACTATTCTAACATGAATAGTCCACGACAGGTTGGTTAGTGGCGTTGCTAGTGTGTCCGACCGCGGTGTGATGGGTGTTTGACCCGATAAAATATTTGCATACCCAAGGTCGACACACCACCTGCCGTTCGTACTCACACCGTTGCCGTGCAATTGAGCTTCGCTAATGGTCGTGTGAAAGGAAGCTAATTCTTTGACCGGCCAACGCTTTTCTGATTATATTATGAATGAAATCTTTGAGAACGTTCGCGAACTTGTTGTGTTCATTTCATGTTAACGTAAAACGTAGAATACCTATTACCGTTTTGCCTTTATGCATGTTTATTGCGAAATTGGCTTTATAGTGCATTTCGTTATTTTGTATTTGACACGTGAGATGGTAGTTGATAAAACAAAATCATTTCTAAACGTTCCGCTGGAAATTCTATGTATGAATGGCAATAATGAAGATAATAATTACCGACATATTTTACATCTATTGTTGAAAGCAGCTGTTAGCGCGCATACAACGTAAAATTCTAAAAACGTGAGCCATAGACGAGAAACACGTTACTTTTGCAATGTTTCCGTACAAATCGTTTGTACAACGTGGTTAAAGTGTTGTACAAGGCCGGGAACACGTGTTAATGCTAGAAAAACACCGTCAGTTAATGTCGTAGCTTACAGCATCGTGCCAGCTTATCGCCTTTTTACCACTCGCTTGTTGCCAGAACAGCATAGACTAACTCCGGACAAAAACTTTAGATATCGTTAGTTAACATGTTTACTGGTATAATCTTGGCTTCCGGATGCGACCTCTTGCACCTCTGTTTGTCCTGGACTCACGCCAATGATAATTTTAGAACGTTTTCGAGGTCTTAATGCATTGTGGTCCTGATAATGAGGATAATAATCATTTTGTTGGCTCGAGGGTTAAGCTTGTTTATTTATCATTTTATAAAGGCGTCCCTAGTTTGTTTACTATGCTAGTACCGACCAACGTTTATTTGTTTACGTTTTTTTGTTCATTTGACTGTTTATTTGAAAATTTGTTTTCTTTAACAATTTTCTATATCGTTTTCTCGAATATATTTAAGTTTTTCCATGTTGTAGACAGATCCAATAATAAAGTTGTCGTGTTTAATTCCAGACGGAGCTGTATGGCATAAAATGGCGTAAGCTCGTATGGGGGGAGACGAGCGGCGGTGGCGAGGGGGAGGAGGGCTCTGCGCCGCTGGCGGACCCGGTGATCAGCAGCTACGCGCGCTGCCTGGCCGGCGACATCCTGTGCGTGTGGCGGCGCGTGCCGGCGCCGCAGCCGCCCGACATCTACGAGATGAGCACGCCCGCGCCGCCGCCCCTCTCCCTCCGCGCCGCCAAGGAGCTCTGGATATTCTGGTACGGCGAGGAGCCCGACCTCAACGGCCTCGTCGCACCAGAACTCATCGCCAGCCGTGAGTACACAACACTACCTAACACTTAGATAATACTCACTGTTTACTAGCCCGTTTTATGACAGCCAGTTACTCGTTACAAGTAGTTCGCGCCGCTACAGGATTTATGTGATAATATCTCTAGATCAATTACGTTGCACCGCAGACGCCGTATTTTAAGTGTGTCAGTTGCACATATACTTAACGACTAGGACCATTTCACGTTAGCATAGGTAGGGTTCCATATTATCCAAATAGGACTCGTTATTTTTAAATAAACAACGGCATTTCTTCATAACATAATATGATTTATATAAATCGTAACAGAAAATCTAACTAACACAGTGGAACATTGCTCAATTTGAGCAGATTATCTTGCGAGGGCGGGCGACACAATGGCTCAAGTTAACAGCTCGTTAACCAAACCGAGCGACTTTGTATCGCGACAATTAACAGAAAGATTAAGATGTCGCAACGCGGCATCATGCCGTCGACAATAGCTCAGAACAAGTAGACGCCAGGAAGGAAAGCCCGGGAGGAACGGACCAAGTAATCAACGTAATGAATGAGTCTTCTAACTACAGCCCTCGCTGTTTTATAGCTCGGTCGGGACTGCATTTGAATTGGAAAGCACTTTTCACTTCTCCACGAATTGTTTACTCGAGACAGAAAAAGAACGATTTTTTCATATTGTGAGACGGAAGAGACGAAATGTTTTGTCTTTCCGGAAGTAGTAGGTTTTCTATTTATAAATTACTGTTATTTTGGTCACTATTCGCCATCGTTCACCGCCAGTGATAGCTAAAATTATTTATAATATTCATAAATATTTGAATTTTCACAACTGCCCATTCTAGGTAAATAATAAATTTAGTTTCTATACACTATAAGCAATATTTAAATACTGCAATTTGCCTGATTATCATTTAAGTCTATATATTCTGTAAATCGCTAAGGCTGAAAATCTGCTGTGTCGCCCATTCCCGGAAAGCGGCGACATAAAATTTCATTATGTCGGCAGCGGTAATCCTGGCGAGAATCTTCATTTATATTTAGCTGTAGATGTCGTCCATAACTGGGACAGGCTGTGCCGCCCGTCCAATTTGTGACACGAGATGACCTCGACAGCCAGGCTCTTTAGTGGGCGGCTCTATGGGACATTTGCCCCTTTCATCTTAAGTAAATTCGTGACTTAGTTATCCTTATTCGTTACATTGTAAGACAAGGGTATTTTTTATTGTGCGGCTCAAAGGTCTCATTGTTTAAAACGTTGCCAAATCATTGTTGTCTTTTGTTGTACAAGTAGTGCGCTAAAACAAAGGTTATTCTTTCATTTGTATGTTGTAGCCAAACAACTTGGCGTTGTGTTCTTGCGAGCAGTAGATTAGCTGAGCTCTTGAAGCCGGCGCGGCGCTGCGGTAGATGGATTATTGCCGGTCTTGTCCCTTGTATTGATAGCGTTGTGAGCAGACGGCTTACAATAGAGTTAGAGAGAACTTTTAGGTAAATCAACTGACACACTGCGTCTGTCATATTCGACAAAGCATACAATATATTCCACAAAAATCTATAAGGAAAATTGATTTCATGTAAATCTATTTATAAATTATTTTACTGAACAAAATGGATTGCTAGTGACTCATAGCCTTTCATGATTAATTCACATACCACAAAATATGAACAGCCAATTTTTTTGTTATAAAATAAGGGCGTTAACCAAACAAACTGAACCAAATTACTTGTTTACTGCAGTACATTAAATAAAATGTCTATGCAATTGCAACGTCATATTGAAGGAAAATTTTGGATTTCTGTTAGTCATGTCGTAGTAAAAACCATCCACCTTGGTTTTACCACGACGTATTGACGAGGTACATGAACCCATAATACTTAGTACTCATCATCATTCAAAAGCTATGACGTAGCATCTGTCCATTATAAGTGACGATAGCCCAAAAACTAAAAGTACTATAGATAGATCTGTCTACCTGAATGCTAATTTGCAGAGGAAAAAAAGGTGACTATTAACTTTATTGTAATCAAATCATTCACAAAAATGCCTAAATCAGGGGCATTTTCCTACTGCTATTTCAATAATTCCAAACTTACGTTTGGCATTATTGAACTGCACGCTAATCTAAAAAGTAATAACGTCCTTCTAACTTATTTTGATGGTCTCCATAAATATTATTTTGATCTCAATGTCCTTTAACGAGTGTCACATTTGCCCTTTTGTCGTTCAGGCCGTTCGAAATACACTAAATAATAATAGGCCAAGACGATTTATTAGCGAAACGTCTCGTAAGCAGTACGAATCCCATTATTGCTTAATCATCAAAACATACATAACCGGAATATAAACGTTTCTATCCGTAATCCATTCCACTGGCAATCCTTCAGGCAACAGGTGGTCTTATTTCTTAACCGCACATTCGATTTGGTGGCGGGTTACTAATGTTTTACTCTTCGCCGAAGAAAAATTTTGCCGTTCCTTTTATATTATATCCTTGTTTGGAGCTTCTTATCTTACATGGTCAGTGAATCCTCTTTGATTTATTTAGATGTGATAAGCGATATGGCCTTCTTAGAAAATTTGCAAGACGAATTTTGTATATTGGTTGCGGTAAAATTCTTCGCAAGAAGCTACAGACTATGAAGCTGGTAAATTCTGAGTTGTCTGAATCTCTTAGTATGAGAACAATAGTCATCATCATCATCAGCCTACCGTTGTCCACTGCTGGTTAAAGACTTTCCCAATGGCACGACACGATAATATCATACTCATTACATACATTGCAAGATCATTTAGTATAGTAGCATTTCTCTCGAGTTATTATCATTTGGTCGCTTTGGAATTTGAATGGAAGTACCTTACCATACCCGCGCCATCGAAAGTGCTAATGGCCAAAATAATTAAAAAGCCAGTTTATTGCATAACTTCAATCATCATCAACCCCTTACAGTCGTCTGCTGGACTAGGCCTCCTCTCCGTTGAAAGGAAGAATTGGCCTACTATACCACGCTGGCCAAACGGGTTGGTAAGATAGGGTTAGTATCAAGTTTTCCTTCTCTTACAGTGCTGTTCTCTGCATAGTATGGTCCCTCTGTCGGCTCTTACGACACTCGGATGATATGGGATGGTGATATTGCGTATTCTTAATCCGTCACCACATGGACAGCATAGTTTAACAGACTCCTAACATTATGTATATGAACAGGATGAGTTTGCAAGAAAGAAGTTATCGATGCGACGGGTATTGATAAAACTGTTTAGTCCTGTCCAATTAATTATTACTTTTTGATCTTGCAACTATCTTCTGCTTGCTGCTCTACATAGTAGTAGTAATACTACTAGGTTATGTGCAGCTCTTCCAAGTTTCATCAAATCGGTTCTGTGGTTGTTATGTGAAGGAGAAGTCAAAATCTATCCATCTCCTCGCTCTCTCGCGGTAATATGTGATCCTGTAGTACGATAATATGTGATCCTGAATCTAAAAACTTCAATTCTGTTAGATTCAAAGTGCTTAACATTTATGATTTTAGTGACCTAATTTAATTGATGCTCTTGGATGAATACCGACATAATAAAGGACCGACAGACACGCCTACGTGAAATTTCTAAGTAGACATTAGGTGCAGCATTTTTCCCTTATATCAGACGTAACCTCTGACATTATAGAACATTTTCTTTCATAGCCAGAGTCGACCTTTACGTATTACGTACCCCTCACTGCTATTGACCGGTATGAGCGCTTGTGCAACTGACGGTCTTGAATTTAGTCACAAACATTTTCTTAAAAGCTACTTATTACCGAGTATCATTCGGTACAGTGGCCAGAAGACGACAGTAGCCTCGACTAATTATGGAAACATGGTTGACTCAGCGTGTTCACCTTTACTTTCCAATAACGTACAGGCGTGATGCCACTTTATATTTAAATTCACATCAAGCGGTGACGGTGATGTTGCTCTAATTGAATACCACAAACTCCCATGACATTGGTCATCCCGTACGAATACTTTGATTACGTGCACAATGACTAATACCAAACGGCCGTGTTCAGTGAACATTGAAGTTTTCCTGGTGTACTCTTGTAAGAGTAGTGTGCGCGCACGGCACAATCACGCCCTCTGGCGGGCAAGTTCACGCGCGACCGGTCTGATACCAAAATAGACCGTGACATAAATCTACATAAACGGTCTTTATTTCGGTCCTTCGCCATTGTTTTGGTCGCCGATGACAAGTATAACACAATATATTATGTTACAAGCCCTCTATTACTTGTTTAGTTCTTAATGTACAATGTAATACGAGAGATAAGCTGTGCTTGAACGCGTTGTGCGCATGCACAAGCGTCGTTTTGTTCTGAACTTATTTTTCGGAGAAGCAATGAAACCTTTAATTTACATACATACATTATACTCGCGCCTTTTTCCCGTCGGGGTAGGCAGAGACGACGGAACGCCACTTGCATCTATCCTTACAAACCTCACGCGCTTCCTCTACATTCATTACTCTGTTCATACATGCTCGCCGGTTCCGGGTGCTTCGGACCTTTCCGTTTTTCAGAACGTCACCAATTTGGTCGACGAATGTCCTACGAGGTCGGCCGCGACCGGCTTGTCCATACACTTTAGCCTCATATATTTGGTGCGTCATTCTTTCTTCACTCCTTAATTTAGTTATATAAAATATTACGTACGCAGGTTTGCGTACGTAGAAGTAGATATTGCCTATTTAAAAACAGAAAGTGTCTAGGTGTTTTTGTGCCTGTAGTTTTTGTATTTATAAATAGCTCAGCGATAACTGTCTTCAAAAAGGATGGTCATAAATCAATCGGTGGTAAGTGAAAAACGAATGCATTGTCTCGGATGAGTACAATAGTTCATAGCACAGGCAAGGTCAATCAATGATTGTATAACATGACATTGACATTGCGCCCATAACATTACAATTTTCAAACTGTTTCGCTTTTGCTACAAACCGGGACAGGAAACTTTTGGTATAGAAGCCATTCAAAGAAAATGGTTTTTAGATTTGATTTACTTAACCTTGAAATTTTTTTGACTTTATAAAACTATTTCACGACGATAAATTGCCAATTCTGGCTAGAAATTGTTGTTATTATGTCAGCTGGTGTAGATGTGCCAAATACTTCGCCATCAATCTACCTTCTTTAAAACCGTGCACCTAGTATCAGTGTTATTTCCAAAGCATATGAAAACCCTATTTGAAATACAATAAGAAGTTATACTTTTAATTTGGAAATTTAAAAGGAATATAAAATAGAATACCAATAGAAACTTAGCAAATGAGATGACAGTATGCACATGATAATTATGTATGTACCTATATTTATTGTTACTACTGTTTTGTAATAAAACAATTAATTATCCTCGTCTTCTACGATGAAAAGGTAGCGCACTCATGTAAACATTAGTTATTTTAATGTTTCCTTGTGCCTCAAAATTTGTCTTGTGTCCTGAAGATTTATCCGTTTCTAGATTAGAATAGCATTTATGTTAACCCCGTGCTGTGGTGCTTTATTTAGTTGACAATTATTCTCATGACTTGAAAGTTATTAAATTGGTATTATTCTTAATTTATTCTCGTTTCAGTTATTCTCAGAAACGAGATAGCATAAAAGAGTGCAACTAATTTGAAAAAGAATCCGTTTATGACCTTGTACTTAAATCTTATTGCTGTTAATGTAATACTGCGTCTCAAAGCAAAAATCTCAACAGAAATCATTCTCAATTCATCAGTATAATTTTATTATTGTTATGAAATTTACGGTAATTCTTCACAAAAGAAATCATAATCCTTACGTTAACGTCAAATGGTCCCAACAATCGGCGGTGGTATTACGCGGACGCGTTGCTCGCGTCTGACGCGACGACCACTCAATTGTTCCAGCCTTGCGTTTCTATTAGCTCAACATGCCTCTCGATAGGTTGATAGCCGACCCGTAGATAAACACACGATTACCTACAGTAGCCAATATCAATGTCAAACGGTTTGTGTGAGTGTCATACATCTACGTAAGATTAAGTTGAATGAACTTAGCTGTTTAGTTTTGGATAAATATTTGTATTAACCTAACCGACTGATACAGAAAACCACCATCATGGAATAGTGGCAAAATCCCTCTCAGACGAATAAAATAACGTTTCCTCATTCAAACATTTTGCTGTTAAACAATACTTCATTCACGATTAAGTTTTATTAGTGCATGAGTGAAACTAAAAGCGGGGTCAAATGCAACCGTCAAGAACCTTGAAACATTCTATAAAAGTAGCAATAAAAATAACAATACAGTAGTTTTATTCGTTATAGTGAGGCGTTAGTCGACAGGAAAAGTTGTGTAATATCACACGTATGTGCTAAGTAGCAGTAAATGTTACACGCCTCTTACGAGCCGATACAGATGTTAGAAGTTGAATGGGCGAGCGTGCCTTGAATTGCGGAAGCCGCGTTACCAGCCATCCCCCACAAATCGATAACAAATTAAGTTACCAGCACGTGAAAAAATCCCTTGAAATTTTCACTTATTTTGTGTGCTACTTACAATGATTAAGTTAGCCTGAATAATTGAATATAAATTTGTAATTTTCTTCAAGGTCGTATTCTTTGCGAATTTTTTTGGATATTACAATCTAAATTGTTTGTATCAGTGCAGTGATTTTGTTCGCCTGTAATATAAGCAATAAGAATATTGTCCGTCGTAATATCAGCGCTGTCCGTGTATCACAATTGAGCCGGCAAGCGTGGGAAGCGCGTTTTATCTGCTACCTTTTATACAGGGTTTAACAACATGTTACATGCTAATTAGCCTCGGCAAATACTCTCCTATCGTCGGTCAAAGTCCTCGTCTTGTGTCCTTGATGTATTATAAAGGAAATGGTTTCATATGTGCTCCACTGTCATGGCTACTTACAAACAGTATCGCGTATGGCATGTGGATGTCGCTTCTTGAAACATTGCCAACTTTACCGAAGGGCTCGTTACACATCTTGTGTAAGTATATACCTCGATGAATTCTGATAATCGTGTCAGTATCCATACTGACAACGCGCTTATTCGACGAACTAATTACAGATCCGATTTTGCGTCATTCACCATGCTAATAGGTAGAAGTGAAATTATATTTGGTTTCGCAATGCATGATTTATTTTACAATTATAGTATCCGAAACATAGCCATTGACCGATGCCCGAACCATATTATGAGCATACTCCGCAGCTGTCGCATTCACAAATATTTGGTTTTCCAGAGTATAATTCGCACATTGATGTCGAGTTATTTCGGAGCGGAACCACTCGAGTATCGTGCTAAAAATAAATCTGTTATTGCTACAATAAATCTCTCCCGGTCACCCAGTTTCCTCTTATATGGCAACGAGTACCGCAAGGACGTCCTGTGTCGCCTTCATTATAGAACATTTATGTGTTATCCGAAACGTTCGATCGTGTTACGACCGGAACTGACTATCGAATAAATTAACATCCAATCATATGTATATTTAATCTTTTATTGTGATATTCAAATCAAATTATCATGATACGGCAATTCAACGCTCATTAACAAATCACCTCGCCGAAACCGCAACACTGTTATGGCAGATTATTTTTAGCGTAACTGGTTCGAGTGTTTATATCAAAACTGGACCGGCTGCATATACGACAATGTATGATATCTTCTCGTGATTGATCTCGGTATGGTTCGCCGTATTTCGCACATATTCGTCGAGTATGCAAGCGCGCTGCAGCGAAGGTCGCTGTCGTACGCGCGACTGCGGACAGACGGAAATAGCCGGACGTATGGCAATTTCCCGTACGTACCAGTCGACGAAAACGCTTTACTCCACAATTGATTGTTGTACACAAATGTGGTTTTGATCCTTCCCACTGCCCTAACCATACAACCACATAGTATTCTCTCCAACATAAATATGGTGCGCTCACCCAAATAAGTCGTACTATATTTTTATCATCAAAACAAACAATTCCGATAATAAAGAATCTGATATATTTAGATACCATTCGGTTGATTACTGAAGTATCGTAATTCATTCTTATCTATTATGCGCCTCTTATGTTTGCTGTGCGATTGTAGTTATGCACAGAATTTATTGAAACCAGCAACGGTCTGAAAATAAAGGTAAGTACACCGAAACACGCGGCGAACCCGTATAAAAATGAGGATTAACACGTCTCGGGTGCATATCGGTCGGTGCGATCGCCCTTTAATATTTAACCGTCCAGCGGCGGTTACAATTTTAGCGGGTCCCACCGTCGCATCGTACGTGAGCTAGGCATGGGCGTTTTCAGATTTTTCCGCAAACCGATACAAATTCGATTTCAGATACTGAAATCGATTTCAAAAACCGATTTTAGAAATCGATTTCTGTAGCGGATGTCGGAGCGACGAGCGTAGTTACTAGTTGCGTAGACAAACGCAAACAATCGAATTCTTATTGTATTGTCATGTCATGCGTCCATATTTCGCTTGGTTTGCGTGAAATATTGAAAAAGAAAACCTACTAACTACCTAAAACTAATTGTTAAAAAACTCAGTCGCCAAACAAACTAAAATTACACAACACGAATTGTTTCTATTTATTTACACTTTACAATCCTAACCTACTAACTACCTAAAACTAATTGTTAAAAAACTCAGTCGCCAAACAAACTAAAAATACACAACACGAATTGTTTCTATTTATTTACACTTTACAATCCTAACCTACTAACTACCTAAAACTAATTGTTAAAAAACTCAGTCGCCAAACAAACTAAAATTACGCAACACCAATTATTTCTATTTATTCACACTTTACAATCCTAACAACGTTACAATAAAACTTTTTAAATCCTAATAGTATAACTTTCACGAAAACCAAATATAGGTATTTAATTTTATTATTATTACGCGCGCACCGCACTGCACGTGTCACCTAGGTCAAGTGAACAAATAAACATTGATCAAGTCAAGCTCAAAGCTCTCCAAACATAAATCCCTAATAACTATTAAAACTATTTGCATTTTTCAAAACAAACATTAAATAGTTGCAATCTGAATTAGATCTTATCGCCTCGATGTTTAGTTTTATTTTTTCTATTCAATCTGCAATTCATAAAACCGCCAAAATCCATAACGCTCTAGGTACTACGACTGGCTTGCTTGGCAACGATCGATATTCGCTTCATCTCTTTTGCTCTTTAAACGGATCACTAAGTAAGAAAGAAAAGGATATGAAATTCGCTCTCTCTCATTCTAACTAAGTAGTCGTTGGGTAGAGTGAAAGAGAACGAATGAATATGAAAACTTATCGAAAACGTAAGCTTTAGATTTACTTTGTAGTTTGGTTGCGCTTGCACAGTTTCCGTTTGGTTTGGATTAGATTGTTTGCGTTATCGTGGTTATTGTTTTACGTTTTCTAAAATCGGTTTTCTCATATTGGAATATCGATACGATACGATTTCTGACTGCAATCGGATTTCAGTTTCGTTTTGATATATCGGTCTCATGCCTAACGTGAGCCTATTTGCGCGGAGATTAACGGGCTGACCCGCCGGCGTGGGCGGACGCGACAGCGGATAATCTGTTTAGGCCAACCCCGGCGATTCCACGCCGCCGCGCGCCGGGGGATGCAAGGGGGACGATTTGCGGACGCGGAACTGCGAACGCGCCGCTGAAGCGCGAGTCTTCTTTTTTGTATTGTTGAATGCTTCCTTTTTTCTAACGGGTACAGAATAAGTCGTAAAAGCAAAAATTCCAGAGGAAAATACGTGGAATTTTCTTCTAAATTCAATTTTCTTGACAAGTGTTACGTAAAATCTTTTCTGCTAGCATTGGAAAAATATTGGAAAGTATTGGAAATAAATATCAAAAACGATGCGACAAGAATCTCTAGGTCACGCTTCCGAAGGACGCTCAGATTTCTAGTTCGGATGTAAAAAAAATCTACTCATTGTTTACTATGAATATTACTAGGTCCCGAAGACGCCCGAAGGCTACTTGGTACATTGTTCGGGCGAGGCACGTGGGTGAGGGGGGGTTAACTCGGGTAAAGGCGCGGCGCGCGAAGGGAAGGGGTGGAAATGTCACGTTACCCACCCTGTGTGGGCGTGCTCGCGGCTCAGATGGAACAGCTTTATCGCTGCGCTAATGAAATTAATAAAGGTCACAATTTGTGTGACACAGGTCACACAAATTGTGACATAGGTCACACAAATACTCGATTCTCTAATTCAGCTAGTCCTTGAAGGATGCGTCTCTCAAGAGTACCGCAGTCTCGATAAAGTTTATATTGTTGTAAATGACTTCCGCAAACCAAACTTGACATTTTTGGATATTCAGTGATTAGAATAACTGCCTAGATATTTACTTAGCGTGTTCAGAAGTGTTAGCTGCACCTGTAGTAGCTTAATCAAGAATATCTGTCATTAATTTCAGTAAAATGCGGACCGACCCTCATGTAAACCTAATACATCTGTTGAAAATTGAAGTCGTTCCCCGTACAATTTAGCGCAGTAATTTGTATGAAATCAAATTGAACGATCAATTACTGGTAAATCTCAACACCTGGCAGCGGCGGGCTGGCGGGCGCATGCAAATAGCCGCGGGGCGGTGGGCGACGGTCGGGTTCAAGGGGTGTCAAGGTGCACCCTGCGCGCCCCGCCCTCGCCTTAATTATTAATACACCGACAATATACTAGCCACTTTATCGCTGCCCTCATCACGCCGACACGCTTTTTCACCTCCCACATTTATTCGGACAATATCGCCATTTTCACGATAATGTCCGTCCAAACTGTCGGTTTTTCGCACCATTTCGCCGCCCAAGGCCCAATAACAATGTTTCTCGTAAATAGCCATGTACTCGCCTTTATTTGTACGAAGGTTTCGTCTTGAATTGAAACTACTCATACATAAATAGGAGGGACAAACCATTTAGGGTAATGGGTTTGTTTAGTTACATTCGGTGGATTGGTTTCGAATGTGCGTGTATTTCTTGGTGTAAGTACCGCTAATATTGATTCCACGTAAAAGCGTCTTCACCTGCTGTATCTTATGCGCATCGTAAACAGTATCCTTCAACTTGATTACTAGAACAATCTCGTCGTGTGTGCCGGTGACACGGTGCGGGCGGACGCTGTTGCGGAGGCGGAGGCGGGCGCGGCCAGCGGTATCGATCGCGCCCGCTGTCCGCCTATTGGCCGCCGCTAAACCCCGCGTGCCGCACGCCCCCACGCACCCGAGCTAATTTACGTGTGGACCACGTGTCCACCGACCTTCACGGAACCGTGGCAACACAAATTGTTGTTACACGCACTCTATGAAAATATGACTCGTGTATGCCCCAAACGTGCCGCTGAATATTTTAATGTTCGGTAGATTGTGCCCGATTGACCTATTGATGTCTTAACCATTGAGTTAGTGGAACAGTTTCACCCTCTCACACGCGCCCGTAAAGTTAACATAATACAAATGCCAATGGTGGTCATACTCATCGGACTTATGAAAGGAAAACTAAAAATATAGTTTGAATTTTTGGAATGCTACCTTGAAATATTATGTGGTAGGCAACCAGGTCTGAAACTTACCTATTCTCCGGAACGATTGTCCTAATTTTTACCACGTTTAAATAATTGAATATTGTTAATGGATTCTTGTACCTAATGTTTTCCTTACTTAACACGCTATCGCTAGTTCCATAATATTTTGTTATAAATATAAATAAGTACTAATTCAAAGCAGGAAGTAATAGCTAAAAAGGTTAGAAATTTTAGCTAGCTACCTGTACAACGCCTACTGTTTAAATTTTATTATCCTCGTCTCGATAAAATACTCGGCCTATTTAGTAACAGTAGCGACTATTCACACGAACTAAGCACTCGTGAACTGATATAATTTTATCGCGTCATAAAAGTACATAAAAACATGCACATAAAGGAGGCGAGGGCGCATCATAGCGGTGTATACAAACACGGTCGTCGATTGCGACACGCGATAAATTAGGTGTGAAGACGGCGATAAGTGGCATCCACCGGCGCGCGCTTGTGCCGCTACCGCCCGGCGCCCGCCGCCGGCCGCGCCGCACGCTGATCGATACCGCCCCCGCTCGCTACACACAACCCCGCACCAGACACACGGTTATTGATATTCATCTTTAGATCGCATTACATACCTTACAAACGTTTTACCCCCAACTTATCAAGATCGACACACGTCGCGTACGAGTTCCGCATTCACCTTAACTTCAAACCAGTCTAGATTGTTTTGAAAACATTACGTAAAAGTGCGCCATATTCAACCTAGACAAAATTTGTTTTTACTTTCACTTTGACGAGTTTATTTCGTTTGTTTTGGTATTGAGACATAACTTGAATATCTTAAAATTCATATCGCACTTAATGCAAAAATATGTAAAGAATGAAACGGCCTCGACCCTCCGAAGTGAGAAACCTTTCGAATTAACAACTGAAACCGCCCGTCTCAATCAACTCAGTGGACAGATACGGCATTATAATAACCGATATATCAATGATTATATAGCCTTTATAGCTCTGTCGTGTCACACGAGCGATCATATGCGCCATCTGCCATCTGCCCCCGTAACCATCATGTTATCTTGGACATTTGCCAGCCAGTAGTAAAACTTCCCAAGTTCATTGAGTAGCCCAATATGAACTCCACTTTTAGTATATTCTTTGAAACTTTCTACAGCGAACTTCTACGGTTATTCCGCTTAAATATTATTATGTTATTGTTCGTAACAAATGTTATTTACTTGTGTATAGAACTTGGAATGTTTTGTTCATAACAATTAAATTATTCTAAGCCTTATATGGAAAACTGTTTACATCAAAAGAGTAACATAAAAGTATCATATATAGTGGTAAATATCCCGAAAGACATTTTAGAACACAAACATTTTGAGTTTGTGTCAGTAATACCTTGCGTTGGCAACAGAGTCGGAATGCGTCTAGACGCCTAGCAGCCTGTAACGGCGGCAGTGCCGAGATCCGGCTAATTAGCCGATTAATGTGCGCTTGCCTGCCTCGATGTCGCGGTGCCGGGAGTCGCGGGACATGTTGCTTTGTGTTAGCCCAACGTACCGTACACGCATAACATTTGCGACGGATACACACTATATGTAGTGCTCTTCCTTCCAAGGAAGAAATTTAATTGATGAGAGCACTAAGGAAAGTTGGATAGACATTTTGTTTTGGCCGAAAAGATTAATCAAGGGGGTAGGGAAAAGTTACCTAACAGTTAACTGAGTAAATACATATCAAGAGTTAATGATTAAACATTGGGTAGCAGTAACAGATCAATAGAGGGGCTAAGAAGCTCAAACCCTGCCCGCAAAAGTTCATTAATTTGTATTTTTTTAATAAATGTATCCATCTATGTACTTTCATATCATCAAACGCCACTAAAATCATAATCTTGGATCCACTATACTAGTGTTAACGAAATATAAGGTACTGGCTCTAGTAGAGCTGTTAAGTAAGACATGATTTGATATTGACCTAATAAAGCAAATATAATGTATCTAATAGTTAAAAGTGCAACGTCAGCATGAATATAAATCGATGGCGGTTGTCAGTATAAATCAGCACTTGTTTCTCTCATTTAAACGGTTCAGTAATGCAAACGCAACAGGTTGTTTTGTAGGCTAATTGTAGACGCAATTAAATCGTTTCTTTTCGCCTTCGCCTCGGAGGACGCCTTGTTATCCGTAACGAGCTTCACTCTAAATCTTTTTGTTCATGTAACATTGTTCACTTTAATTCTAATTGTCTCATCGCTGCCGTCCTTCTCTTTTTCGTTCACTGTCCGTCTCTCGATAGCGATCTTCAAAATCCTACGTAATTGGCTTACACTTTTTGCGTACATTATCGGTTCCATTTGATGTATTGAAATATTTGAGTTTTTACTTTCTTATGGCGGTAGACGGTCGACGCGGCCGGCACGGTAACCCGTTGGGCCAGGTTTGCCCACGGTCAGTGCGACGCGACACCTGATCCTTGCTGCACATGTCCCTTGTACGTGTCTACCACATTATGTGAACAGATGTTCAAGGACTACTCGGGAGCTGGTTTCGCAGCGCCGCACCGCTTGACGTCTGCTTGAGAATTTCTGCATAGTATTTAAATGTCTTCTTCAACTATAAGCCATGTTGCTTATTGCTTTAGAATTATTTGGAAATTCGGGGCTCGGTATAATTGGCCAACGATAAATGGGTATCGTGCGCGTGCACCAGCTCGTCGCCCGAATTCCTGACAATGGGCCCGTTGATGGCCGTTTACGTGTTGTCGGCCTGTCACTGAACTCTACTGTTTTAAATTTCAACCGACGTGCTTAAACTGGTTTCGGTTACTTTTTATATTTATTGTTCTACATTTTGAAACTACGAACATGATATCATTTTAGATGAAAGGTTGTCCTCGAAGTAATGCGATTTCAGTTCGGTTATTGCTTTAGAGTCACGATTCCAATACGAGTATGAATACGGTCAATCATATTCGGCCTTTCTGCAAAGCCATTACGACGTACATTTCTCAAGGAATGCGTGTAATGTTGTTAGTGTGTGACGGTCACTATAGGAGGGCATTTTGTGATAGTTCCCCGTGCCACCGTGTCGAATGGACTAGATGAATTGTTTCACCGCGAGCGCCCGGCGGCCGGGCGCAGTCGTTGACCCGTTCCATGTCCATGATACGCCCTCCACAAACAAGGGTATTTGATCGCTAAATCCTGCACGATATAGACAAAACTATAAAACTATTTTTTTTCTAGTATTTTGTCGTCGTTGTTATGTGCGTAGTACTTTCAATCTTTAGTATATTAGAAAGTTCGTTCACAAGGTTTTATACGTATTCTTGCTATGATCATTGCAGCAAGAAATCTCTTAGTTTCGTTATACATTATGTAAGAGTTTGACACGATACGATACCATATCGAGTACACATTATCTAATCTGAAATGATCTGTTTGTGATGAGTGTTGATAAGAATATACGTTTCTGTCATCCCCTTTACATTACCGTACACGCAATTTTTACGATATCTTAAAGATACGCACATAATCTTTCCATATACTTGTTTGCTAGTAGGCCTAGAAATATGAATCAAAGCATCGCTTTTGTGTTGGCATCACCATACTGTTCTGCTTGAGCAAACAAATCAAGAGTGTGGAAACGAGCCGTTAGTTTTATTAATTAGTAGTTAAGGTCGCGTGGGTTGAATGCGCGCGCGCTGCAATCGTGGTTATTGTGGGAATTGACTCGAGTGCTCCGCTAGTGAAATGCACGCACGCCACTCACCGACGACCGTTTTCTACATACTGCAATACATGCATATTACTCTTTGATTTGTAAGACGCCACGTTTTAGTACAGGCAAGTTATAAATTCACACAATCACATGAGTAATGTTCATTCAACTTCTCAACAATCGCTTCAAGATGATTGTACCTACCTTACCGTTATCGTTTCATCATAACATCAACCACCACCCGTAAGCGTAACGCACCGCGTCCATTGAGTGTTCGTATCGAATCAAATGTTGCCAACTCACAGCGTTGTTGTCGATGTACGCAAGTTTTGCAATTCGCGTGGGCCGGCGCCGAGGCCGTGGGAAACGCAGCTTCCCTGCCGTTTGCAAGACGCAACTTTGTCATAATTTATAACGGTGTTACACTCACCACCAGACGTAGTGCTCCAAATACGTTTGTGAGGATATCTGAGAAAGCAAAAAGGCGTTTAAATAACGTGGTAGGTGTAGAGTGGTGTGTGAGTCGAGTGCCCAGTGGCGGCGCCGGTGGCGGTGGCGGTGAACAATAGTGAATGTGGACCAGGTCAGATGGTTGTATATGATGTAACTATGTAAAGAGTGCACGTAAGAAGCTCGCCGCGGGGTTGTTGAACGTTCGGTGCGACCGCGCGTTGTTCGGCGTTTTATTAATAAAATGTTGGTGACGTGTATCGATGGGCGCGCACCGGATCGGGCTATTTATTGATGCGCGTGCGCACCGCCCGCTAGCCGCGCAACTATCGATCGGTGGCTCTCTCTATCGGACGCATTATTATTTTCCAATTTGAAACACAAACACGGCCAATGTCTAAGTGTACCGCCTTCGGTTTGCTCGTACCGTTATTATCGATTCGTCTCACTTAAGTCATGTCTGACACCATAACAGTATTGCGCGTTGTACATTATAGGTTGCGACAAGCTCAACTATGTATTTGTGATTCTACCTCTAATGCCAATACACGCTTTACTGGTTTTTTCTAGATTCTGGTTGGTTTTCTTCTTGTAGATTTATTGATAACTGTAGAAGTATAATAATGTGTTTAACGTACCTGTATGTAAGTAAACTGTTATATGAAATAGTCTACTGCAATTTTAAAGAAGTCTGAGAAGCCTCCAGAACTTATTTTAAATAGTATTCTCACTGATTTAGTTATCCAGTAAGTTGATGTCACATTGAATAGTGACCTATTTTCTAAGTTGGAAACAAGTCGGCATGTACAAAATCCCCGCGTCGCGTCGGCTCGCATCGTTACTCGTCTTGACATAGCCATTAGCTATCAAGTGGTGTGTCGGCCCGTCGCACGTCGGCCGGTAGTCGGCGAGTAGAAACAAAAGCGGAGAGGGTGGGCCGTGCAGCTGCGTGTGCCGAGGCCGCGCAGATGGCGACAGATCCGCCCAGCACCGCACCGTGCGCTACCTACCTCGTACCTACCACGGTACTTCTTTACCAACTACGTCGTCTTACTCAAATGTTCTAAGGAAATTTCTCAACGCAATAAATGAATGCGTTTAACCAACAACGTCACCTTTTTATTGTGGCTTAGGCGTGGCTGTTTCTGTAGAACAGGCTTCGTATGATAATATCTTATTGCCCTCCAAGTTTGTATGTCACTAGCATTCGCCGAATTGCTTTATCTGATAGTAAATACAGATATTTACATTCAAAGTCAGTAAGTGAATGCCCTTACGACAATTAGCGGCGGGTAACAATCGGGTAGCGACTTTGGAGTGTTGGGTTGTCGTATGACTCCCCTGCCGCTGGTGTCGGTGTCGGGGCGACCACGGGCGGTCCGTGACGTCGGGAGGGCGACGCGCGAGTGACGTCACGCGCGCACGTGGGCGTGCGCGACAGAGACGACAACACAAGCACCGCTCGGGAGGGACGGAGCCCGGCCCGCCGCCGCAGAGGGCGCGCGCGAATTGACAGATTTCCACGCGCTCGATACGATCTTGAATTACATTATCAGGCGGCGCCGAACCGGGTTAAATGCCCGTATCCGCCTATACAATACAACTAGCCGCCCTTTATACGCCACTTTTGTAAGTTTTGTGTATTGTTGGGCGGGTTAGAGCGCTGGGTATCCTTGGTGCGGATGCTGTAACAACCGGTTCCGCAACGGTAGAGACTGTAAAGTCGCACTTATCTGGATGTCGGACAGAGCGAGTGCGGGTTGGCGGATGGCGGTGTATGCGCGTCGCGAATGTTACCGCAGCGGTTAACCTCGGCCGGCCGGTGCGGTGCCGCGGTGTGCGGTTGTAAACAAAGCGCGCCGATTTGAACGCGACGTTGCCATGTCGCGCCGACCCACTATGGTTCGTCTAGAACAAGCTAGCTAGACAAAATTATTTTATTTGATTTTTATGTCTAGATGCGGTTAATAAGCAAAGATATAAGGTTTTTGGTACTTTTTTCAAGGCAGTTTGTCATTTGAGCTGGTATCATGAAAAAAAAAACATTTATCGGGCATAT
The DNA here is from genome assembly GCA_944739405.2 of Euclidia mi. Classification (NCBI taxonomy): domain Eukaryota; kingdom Metazoa; phylum Arthropoda; class Insecta; order Lepidoptera; family Erebidae; genus Euclidia; species Euclidia mi. The sequence goes on from OX123198.2 coordinate 59,541,549, forward strand.
GTGTATAATATATTTTTTGAACATTTTATAAAGTGATTTGTCCCTCGACGTCGCTATAAAATCTAATAACAGATGCATAAAATATCTAAGAACTAAATCTATTACTCATTATCATCACTATCATCAGATGAATCATCCATTGAATAGTCATGATCGTGAGGGGCAGAACTATGAAAAGTAGAAATCATATTAACATTTTGTTCCTTACAGCTAGGTGGGACAATTAAATCTAATACTTCAGTTGGAAGCGTACCTATTTTCTTCCGAGGAACTTCTCGTAAACCGTTTATTACAGGGTCAGATGTTATCAATAACATATTAAGTAAATCTCTATTCGTAGCCTCCCGTGATCGCTTTCGTGTGTTGTGCTCACGAAATCTTCTGCAGTCCTTATTTCGAGCTTCCTGTGCTTCCTCGGAAAGCTGGCCTATAGGTAGAAGGGACGATCTAATTACTTCGCCACTGTGCAAAAGTATTTTGTGGACAGTAGCGGGCATGTAATACCATGAATAGAGATTTACATAAAGTTGTCTAGTTTCTTGAGCTAAGTTAACGAATTTTTCAATATTTATATCATATCCCGATGATAAAGTGCGAAGTAGTATGCCAAATTTTTTTTATATAACTGCCATTTTTTTATATTTAGTCGATAGCTAATGTGAAGCAAGCATTCAAAGCACCTTATCCAAGCGTGCAACGTAGACAGACCAAAACCAAGATTATCTTTGTCCGCAGCAAACTCTTTTGACAGATCATTCATCATTGTTGGAGTTGCCCCACAAATAAAACATTTTTGTGAGGAAGAAGTTTCGGTCAGAGCATTGCAAACTTTTCCGTCAATCATTGTTAAAAGCATAACATGTGTGACAGATACTTCGGTCTCCATCACCTTGCAGGTTGTCGGCAATAAAGCGTTTATCTCTTCTAAAACCTTATTGGTTTCCGAAATCGTAAAATCTTTCGTTTCCTTAGAAAAGATAAACTTTATTGGCCGACAATACATTGTAGAACAGGGCCGAGGATTCTGCCACACAATATTACCACTTTCATCTTTCAATTGAAGAGGAACGAAAGAAAATACAAATAAAAACTCGTCACTATCGTCACAATTAGTGAATTTTTGTTTGTACATACTATGACCGGAACTTCCATCACAACCCCATTTACTGATTAATGTGAATGACGTGCAAGGTAACAGACTATGAACAACTTCTTGTTGTGCTGAAACTAAACGTTCGGCAGTCTTATCAAGAATTGCCTGAACTTTGATTTCAGCATGCGTTTCATTGACTGTAATTTGTTCACCTGACGGGTAGCAGGCTATTTTAGCCTTTCTAACACTGTACATTGACGGAAACACCTTATGTCCAGCTTTAATACTCCACTTCCGAGTCTGCTTATAGCTATGGCTACTTGATTTACTATCAACGTAGTACGCTAAAGCTTCCTCACTTGTTAAACTCCTGGGGGCACTTTCTTCACTCGTGGTCTTGGTTATTGAAGGATCACTAGTCACATCTTTAATTTGACGTGCTACACTTCTCTGACCCGAGATTCGAGCTGACACTTCAGCGGCGTAAATTAATTCACTAGCACTTCTGGACTGTAATAGATCGTCTACACGTCGTCTCTTCGTTTTGAGACTAGAATGTTCAAAATCTTTAGTAGGTCTTCCGGGTCCCGGTTCTCCAGATGTAGTTGGCAGAGATAAATAAACGGACACATCGAAAGATATGTCAAGACCCTCCAGCCACGTCGAATACTTTTGTAGGAATCGCTCTCGATTTCTTCCACAGCTGCTCCACTTTTCAGCAAATTTCGTTGAATATCTTGAGATTAGTACTTTAATATCTCGCAGAGACTGCTCCGTAACACCATCAAAATTATATCTCAAAGATATAAACCGAAAGAGCTCCTCATTCCGCGTTTCCTTCGGGTGTTTCAGCCATTCTTCGAAAAAATCCATTCTTGAGACGGTAAAAACTGTTGAAAGAAAAAAATAAATAAAAATTAGTTGTGCAAATATATCGCAATGAATTTTTTTACGTATAACTACTAGACACTTATGAGAATCGTATATGATAGGTTCTACGGTGGGGACAAGTGGGGACATGTTATTATTTGACCGATGAATTTGAAAAAATGAGTAAAAAAGTGGGTGAAAATTCAAACATTTCATTTTATAAGACTAATGAATGAAGTTCCCATGTTGAAAATGAAATAAAATATAACTACTTACCCTTACGTATACAATCCATCACAAAAACACTTTCACAAATTTCTTTTAGTGACATAAACAATGCTATCAAATATGATGTAAATATGCAAATGAATGCCCTTTAAATAGTCAACATCTTATAAACATACCTTAATGACGCTCTTAATGAGGGTAGTATTGATAATTAATAGGTGTAATCCTCAATGTATAGGGGTAATGAGTTCGTAATAGTAATTAACTTCCAGGAATTTAAGAGTTGTTTTTGTCTAGCTAGCTTGTTCTAGACGAACCATAGTGCGACCGCCTATCTGCCTACCTGTCACACATTGTTTACTATTTTTCCTCTGTCTACCTCTTGCACCGAACTTTTTCGTTTCACTTTCCCAACTCATTCATGATGAATTAAAGAAAATTTTCGGTATTGCAGAAATACTCATTCATGAGAAATTTAAGAAAATGTAGCTGTAGCCGATATTGCGCATAAATATACAAATATTTAGAACATATTTTAAATACATATTTATGTTTAGGGTTGGTACCTATAAGTAGGAAGGTACAAAAGTTGTATTTCCGAACTAAGCTCTATGACGAATAAAAAGTCCTTAGAGCTTCTATCATCTGTGTTTATTCAATTTATCATAATATTATATACTTGGCTCCTCTACCTTGTACAGAAATAGGTGCAGATATAGGTAACTTTACGCAGTAGCGCAAAATTAATGCGGTCGGTGATGTTGCGAAAGTTGGCATTTTGGTCGAACACAGGAGATTGTAGCAACATAGTTGGTGCGAGAGAGACGCTGCACCGCGGCCCACGTGACCACCGATCATGTTGTTGCGCTGTCACCGCACCCGATAAATCTTCCCGCTCCACTGTCTACCAGCCAATCGTTAAATACCATATTTATTGCCTACACCAACACGCTCGATTTATCTAACGTCCCAAAACTTTATTTAGCCGCGTACGGTTCGTCCGCTGCGCGCTGGTAAAGTTTCACCGGTCGCAAGGTGATTCACTTATCAGTTCGCATTCAATGCTAGTCTCGTCGTGTGTTATCGCGTTATCGGCGACATTAACCGCAACGCGGCAGCAAACAAACAGTACTTAGGCAACAATAGTGATAATCGTGCGGCGATTACTGCGCTCACATTGGCGTGGAGGCGGGTACCGGCGCGGCGGCGCGCGTCGCCTGCCCGCTATCGATCCCGGCGCAGCTAGTGCCAACCACCGACGTTACACCCAACACTAAATATGCGACCTTGAACCTTAAACTATCTTCATTATTGCACTTTAAACGAGTGCACTCAACCCCCGCGCCGACCAACCCCACCCCCTCGCACGACCCGCACCCGCATTCAATAAACAAAACGTGTTACACAAATAAATACAAACTGAATAACTGAACACCTCTAACAAACAAACGCTAACAAATTAACATGGTAATAAAGTTGAGTAGCAATTATGTAAGAAACTTTTTTTCGGAACGTTGAATGCGTTACCAATGAAGGGTGTAAACGCTTACAAAATTACGTTAAAAGCTAAGTATACAAATTAGTGGGAATGTCGAAATCACTTGCGATGCCGTATAATTATTTTGAATAGTCTTAAAACGAGGGTGTTGCTAGCTGCGCTCAAGCTCATGAAAAACACGGTAGAGTTTCAGTAGTTGGAACACCATCGATCGTCGCTGAAATCCTTGGTGTAGCTGAATCGCGCTGGTACCAATGTGGGGGTCGGATCGTGACTCGCTCCGGTATTCGCGCATATCGGTTTTCGTTTACTTGCTGTAAACGTACCGTTTGTTGCGTTAACGGCCTTGGGAGATGGAGTCGATGGTGCCGAACCGACCGGCTCAATAATTGCATTGCGAGTAGCTCCGGCCGACTACTACACAGTCTACACACTAGCGGTACTTGGATAATTACTGCGCTCCGTTATCAGTTCACTGAATCTTTAAACAAAACGTTGTAACTTAGTCGGCCATTCTGGATTCAATTATTTACATGTCTATCTTTAATCGAAGAACACTTGTATTGTAGCATCAATGTACACAGATTAAATTGAGCCTCAGATTCTGAGTTTTAAAACGGTCGTTCGGAATATCGAATGATTTCTTCTTCAAGTTACAACCAAGTTGATATAGTGTCACTTGACACCCTTGACCGGTTGCATTTAAAGACGAACTGCCAAACTAGTTATCTCTCATCTAGCAATTAAAATGGCTAACTGATGAGATTTCAATTGGAACTGATGTCCGATTCTTACCGTTTTACGCTTGTAATACAGCTGTATTGACCAATAAATATTTCGTAATACGTGTTGCATGAAATCGTTTCACATTGTTATTGTTATAACCGATAAACTAAGCGTGCGATAAGCAGCTACTGGTGAGAAAATAATTATTGATATCATTACGTTCGATCTAATTGTGGAAAACTAGTTCAATTAAGACAGAAGCGAGATGGCACGCGCACACACCTGGAGCGCGAATGTCAAGGCTGACCGCTTGGAAACTCTCCAGTAACACAACATTTAACGCGGAAAAATCACTGAAAATCCTAACTATCAATTACGCTACCGACCTATTACGATGCGGCTTGAACGATAACCCGTAGTAATAACTCATTAATTTTAGTTTTACACATTATTACGCATAGTCTGGCATTCAGTAGTAAAATACATGTTTTTTCATCTCAATTTAATAACATTAGAAGAACTCACTTAGAAACATGTTGTTCCAAGCAATGTTTTGGATATAAAATTCAATGTCAATTAAATTGTTAGCGGCCGCTAAGCAACGCTCGCATGTGTGTGGTGTGCGGCGCGCGCTACAAACACAAGCACGTGCGCCGAGCGGCCGCCTGACGTCACACGGGTCGCCCCCGCCCCGCCCCCTAGCTAGACAAGGACGGCGATACGCGCGCAGAGCGGCAACGTCGCGCGCGCCGTTTTGTTTTCGCATCTAACGTCGGTGATAGGCCGAGTTTATCTTCCGATTGCGAATGCAACTACAGCTATTTCTAGCTTCACTTACCACATTGCAACAACCCGATTTTATCGTTTCTTAGCACAACGTTCCGCTATTGTGGACATTTTCATTGTCATATCGACCTTGAGCCCGCCTGTATACAGCTTTATTAGGATACTAATTAATTGAAGATTCCGTTACATGCTTGTTTACATTTTTTTTAATTACCAGCCTCCTTATGATGATAGAAAATATAATAAGTAGGTCATTGACAAGGTTAAAACAGTTTTGCTCGGCCAAGGCTAATGCGTAGACAGGATTAATTCTTGAGATCAAATACTGCCTACTATTTATGGATCTGTTACTACATCTTTTTCTTTCGTTTACAGAAGGCGACCAAGGATCGTGGGAAAGCGGACTTTCATACGAATGCCGCTCGCTGCTCTTCAAGGCTCTTCATAATCTTATTGAAAGGTAACGTTTTGAAGAATAGCTTTATAAATATTTATAATAGAAACATTTCCTACTTGACCACCATTGGTCAGACTGTACATGAAAAGTGTGAAGAGTTAACCAGTCTATTACTACGTACTACCGTATTTATTTCTTCTACGCGTAACTATACGTAATTTGAACAAGAAATGTAGTAGAAATAACTTGTACAATACATACATAATCAGTAACATGTTAATGATTGTCGATCGAATACACAATTTGAACTCGATGATGCATACCATATTGTAAACGTTGCGCGCGCACTTTGTTTCAATGCGTCTCGCGAGCTAATTGTTCGTGATTTATTATGAAATCATTCCTATTGACCGCTCAGTACGTAGTCTACTTGTATTTACAAAGGCGCTTTGTATTCAGTCCCCTACTCGACAGGCGTACCGCAAGGAGCCATACTCGACCCTACATAGATTACACTTTTCTCTATTTGTAAAATCAAATGAAAGTTTAATTTGTAATTATAATTAGGCCGTCGTAAATTATTTTAACATCTGTTACATTATACCGCCAGTGCTTGTCAGGTTCTTAATGGAAACTGTTGAGAATAGGTAATTTATTCTGCTAACGATAAAGCAATTACATTATCTACAATGCGTCAGGTCTCTAATATCTATTCTAGTAAATGGTCATTTTATCTATAATCAATCACGATAAAAGTAAGCCAAGAGTACGAGTTACAAGTTCGAGGTATCAAAACTACTGCAACTGCTGTTTTAGTTCATGTAGTAGACGATATTTTGTTGGAAACATGAACGGGAATAAATTTATTATTTCTACTATCCTATAAATATGTATACCTGTGCCATAAGAGGCAATCAGGAAATATTTAAATTAATTATGCACTTCTGTCTGATCGCGCTTTGAAACTATAATATTAAAATAAAGATAATTATTAATTTCAAATATTTAAATTTAACAAAATTAGGTAAATTAGGAGATATGGCGGTATCTACTATTTCTTACTTCATGCAAGTTTGTTTTATGATAGATAGCCGCAAATGCGTATGAACTCATCACGATACTCGGCCAAGAAGCTGTCCCAGTAGAGATAATGATAAACGCGCCATTAAAACACCACCAATCTCCATCGTGTTTCGAAACAGTTTGTTAATTAATACAAATGTAACGAGACGAGTAATTACCGGCCGTTTACTCAGATGCAATTTGCGCGCCGAATGTTGCACCTGGTTGCGCGGGCGCGGGCGCATCGTACTAGCGACCAGTGAGCCAGTCGACGGCGAAGGTCGACGTATCGCACAGGGACGTTCTAATGTCGTTTTTTGTATCTCCCACCTCGGAGCATGCTCCCCGTGGACAGACAACCATTCCAAACATCACTTCTTATTTTATTATCTCTGTCGTAGCCATCCTCGCTTAACATAAACGTCTGCGAGCCAAACAAATTATGTGTTGAGGAATATAATGAAATGTTTCCTTTAAATCAGACGTCATCCAATCACTAACTGGAATAACTTAATATTATTATCATTCGGTCTGTTCTCCGGCTCCAACGATTCGGTATCATTGAGTCGTCAAGGTGACATATCTATCAAGTTAAAATTCAGTTTTAATTATAAATAGTGTTGTGACGACGACGCTGTTGTTAATGGCCGAGATCCGGCAATCCGTAACTTTTAAGTTTTAAAACTCTAATTAGTTATATTGAAATTACTCCTTGGGAAAATATTAAAATGTGACATATTGATACGATTAATTTTAACGTTAATAACGCGTATTATATTGTGAATATATTTTTAGCTTTTTTATTTCTGTTGGGCGTAGCAGTCGTAGCCTTGAGAAGTTGAGGTGTTCAACACGGACACGATTTTGACATACTAATTGTAATTTGCTTGGTGTTTTAATCAATCCCAACTAGTTGTCTAACTAAATACGTAACGATGGTTCTCGTGTTTTTCGGTCGTGGTCCATAAGTATCGATGTTGAGAGAGATTCTTTGGATAGTAATAATGTAATAGATGATACACATAGTATGTAACAAGCTAGTATGACGTAAGTGGCGCATGCATAGCCATCACGCGACTCGGGAGCGGTGAGCGACGGAATCTCGGCGTATGAACGAAATCCAGACGAGTCGTTGACCCCGGGTGGCGGCTGGCGGCGCGTCAAAGAAACAATGCGTCGCGGTGAACCGGGGATGCGATCCCGACACCGCGACAGCGTTTACTACGCACACACACGCACGCACACCACTTTACACATACCTGTGCGTATGTGTAGCACAGCCTGTCGATTTGTCTGACAATCATATAATTTGCTCGCTATCGCAATGATATTCAATCGCGAACTTGATAATGCTTGGGTGCAATATACTCTAATAATGGTTACAAGATTTAATATCTTTGTAAACGCTATTAATCATCCTAAAGAGCGGCACAACATGGTAGGCTTAAAATTATAAAGTATTCTATAGCTGCAGCCTGCAGCTGCCTACCGCTTTTGTGAAGTAAGTCTTTAATGAATCTTAAGCGACTTTTAGTAAAAAAAAAACAGGACTCTAAAGTGCCTTGAATGTTTTTTTTATTAAGTTATATAACATGCGTAATATTGATTATAATAGCAATATTATTATCTAGTCTAAATGAATACGATCTTAAAAATTGCCACAGATTTCCAAAACTTAGACACGCAGCTTTCAGTTACACCAGTATCTTCACGCATGTGCAGAATAATATGCAGCAAATATTTTCCTTATCATCATATACAAAATGTTTTACCACGATAAACTGTATGATAACAACATTTCATCTATCAATCCAACAACTGTTTACAAAATTGTTTATTTATTTTTACAAATACGCGAGTCTATTTTTGAAAATTACAGAAACGTATATCAATGAAATACAATACGTATAGTAGCATGTATTCAGTTTTAAGTGCACAATAAAAATAAAAACGCAAAGGTTTCGCGTTAGGCTCGTCAAGTTGCCGCGATTGAGTCCACGTTTTATGTTCATTTTACTACCTAAGGCATTACTTCACTTACTGAAGACACCTACTCGGGTTTAAAATTAACTTCTTAACATAAATACATTTGAATTGCCTCGTTGCTTGAACCTTTTTGCTACCGAGCTGTATTTCCAAACCGAGAACTGTACATAGTTCTAGCAATTTTGATCCCATAAGTAGTCTAACTACGGAATTCAATATTCGATCTATAGATAGATCTGTAGATTTTAGATTCGTTTTTGACATAAGCTCCATACAAAATATATCAAACACGAATCTCGAATCTCAAAATCCATGTATGGATCGAATATTGAAAATGGCCGTTAGTGGATCATCTGCTCTTTTGTAAAATATAGGAAATAAGGTTGTAGTTGCAGTTGTGCGAAGCATTGGTCGCAGTAAGCAAATCATTATAGAGATTCTCTTATGACATCTGAATATATGAGCAAAGATTCTCATGTGCATGATACTGAAATCGAAAATGCTTTCTTAACTAACAAAATAAATAGGTTTGTAAAATAAACTAATAATGTTCCCATAATGGTTATTGTTTCTAAGTCAGCTATTGGGTTTACGTTCTGCTTGGCTATTATCCGTTCTGGCTACACGAGTTTATTGTGCGCGCCCCGAGGCGTTTTCGAGACGCGTTTAAAAATATTAGCTCGATATAGATTGTTTAGGGTTACAGCCAAGAGCCACTAAAGTTTCGGACTTATCGTGCGGTTCACGTCCACTCTCCTCAGAAAGTAACATTAACTTTTAGATGAAGTCATACATTTTTAATAATAAAATCTTAAAATTTTTGGGCACAAATAAAGCTATCAAAATACGTCGGAAAAGTCCCTTTAGTAAAATGTTGCTGATTATGTCATGTCCTATGTTTCACATTCAAACATGAGCAAAACTATTTCTGAATATTAAAATTTTATGTGATTTCGGAATTGTTCTAATCGATGACCTTTCATGCGACTACACCTGGTCCTGTGTATTCCACGTAGTACATGTACATTCGCGGCTTCCGTGGCCGGTGTCCCGTCGGCACTGGTTCAAAGACCTCCATTTATGCTAAACGGGCGACATCGAATCGCTTAATTTCACAAGCCAGTAAAGCCCTCGTATAAACACCCGATCAAATTTAGTTATTAGCTTCAATATGGGTGGCAAATTTGCAAATTATACGAGTTTCGGTTGCCGATAAACGATGTGCATAAAAGTGTAAGCTTACGTGCAATAATTGCTCACCAGTGGCATACCATGCATTGCTTGGCTCGTTTATTATGCGGTCTGAGAAAAAAAATATAGATAAACCGAGGTTTTTTGCTGGTTAGGCCCCAAGCAGTCCTGTATTGTGTATATGCAATAAGTAGAGTTTCGGTATGGTTCTAAGCAGGCCTGTGGTATGCTGACAACACAAGGCCTCCAAAAGAACCTACAAAAGCAATATTTAACCTTTGTTTTTAAACAGGCAATACTAACTGATCGCGTGAATGAACTAATTCAAGGAACACATAATTTAAGCGCGTAGGACGCATTCTATTCATGTGTTTATCTGGCCGCGTGATATATTTTCAAAGCTCAGCAAACAAATCGGTGGCTGTTCGATGCGTGTACAAGATGATAGCGGGCGCATTCCTGCGGTATGTGCACCGCCGCGCCGCTCGGTACGACACCTGCGCTTACACACTGCCTACTAAATCTTTGTCTTTACAGAGCCTTTACATATGATACTATATGAACGACTACATAGATATGGAGGAATATGAGAATCTTCCACGATGAGATGACTCGTAAATGTAAATTATACGTGGGTTTTTCGGATTGTAAAGCAGTGGAATAAAACTTATATAACTTGAAATGAATATTACTACTTTTGCATTATAAAATAAACTGCAAATGTAAATATGTATTACTGATTTCAACATTTGAATTATTCCGTATTATGTATACAAAATTAAGTGTCTTTTTCCCGGAAAACATAATTGAATCCAAGTGCTGTATTCCGTTTAATATGGAGAAGATGAGACGACTTGCTATCGTGTGATACCGTCTATTAATTATTCATAGTTCGCCTGACTATCCTTGTTGGTGCCGTCATTATGACGCACTTGCTTGATAGGACTAGACGAATTATTAATCAAAATAGTTAACTTTTATATTTTTGTCTTTGACTTACCATCCCCTCCCCCTGGTCCCAATTTATTTGGGGTCGGGGTATTATGTCTTTCGCTTCTACACTTCCCCGTCGCCCGTCATCTGATCATTCACCCATTTCTCTTTCATATCCATCCTCTTTCTACTTATATTGGAGATCATGATTTTGAAATTAGTATTGTTCTGAAGATCCAACCTCTCGAACCTCAAGATCCAGTTGATTTCTTTAATACGAACACCACAAACTGCTGGCCTGTCGTTAAAGTGTTGCAGTCGAGACACAAATTGAGGCAATCGCAACTGGATTAACAAATCGATCTACTACATCGCACTAGCAAAGTTGATTCCAATCTCAATATGTATTAAATGCTGCGTATAATTTACATGAATATTATTACACTGCATTCCGTAACGAGTCAAGAACAAGGGTGATTATTCTTCACGACTGCACATAAACTCAGATCAGGTCACGAAGTCATCAACTCATTATATTTTTTCTTGACGTTCCGAAATCCTAATGAGAGAACAGGATATATCAAAACGGCGTCCATAGAGTAGTGGCAGTACTTATAACATCAAGTAGTGGTCAGTGGTACAGAAAATAGAAATCAGAGTTGGACCCACATGTCCAAGACAAATAGATCAGGCAAAATGTCTAACGTTTAATTTTGTATAATATATTGATAAGAAAAGGTGTAGCTACTAATTCATATCCAAAAAGTATGCTCCACTCTCGCTATGCAAAATCTTTCAGTATTTTTTAAATATTTTCTGCGTTGAGCTTCCGTAAATTTAGGGTGGTCCCCATAGCAGTTTAGTTCGCAGTATCCATGGTACATTCGACCATTATTCCGTGGTAAGTGGTCGTGAGTAGCGCCGGTGACACAATAATATTCGCCATGGTAGTATAATCGATAGGCGAGCGGTTACGACATGCCCGCACCGCGACTCAAATACTGCTCAACTTCACTTGGAATTCTTCAACATATTACGTTCATATTTGTATTTGGATTACCTAGTGACACTGCCTCTAGCGTAGACGGATAGTTTCATCTTGATGCGTTCTTTTCTTAATGCTCTTATGGAGACTTAACTGCATACATATTGCAGTCTATAAATTGGTTACCCCATTCTACATCATCATCATATCAGCCGAAAGATATCGACTGCTGGACAAAGCCTCCCCCACCGCTCTCCACATGCACCGTTCCACCCCCATCCATACGCAGGCCGCGATCCCAACAAGGTTACCCCATTGATTTGTTCATTATTAGGTTCTTTCGATTCGGAACAAATATTTGTGTGATTTATAAGTTGTTTCTTAGTGTTGACGCATTGCGACATCACATTTACAATGAATCACCAAAGTCGTAAACACAAACAATTATCTAATAATAAACAGAAACGTTTTATTTGAATTTAATAAGTGAACATAGTGTTGATGGCTATTGGTGGAGGAATATAACTCGGTATTAGTTTTGCCCATGATCTTTACTATAACTGCTTTAACAGTGATATGTTATGTCTTTAGGCTGGCGTAACAGTGATTAGTTTGTAAAGACGGTTGACTATTGCCTTTACAAGCCGGTATGAGTTCCGTGGGTTCCTGATATTAAGGCAGACCCTTTCTTAGCAAAAAGAAGCGTGTTAAGATAAAAATAGATTTGTGCTTTGTATAAATAATATAAGAAAATTCTGTTAAAACGTCATTTCTCTATACCCGCCATGTTTAGTATAATAGTACCTTGTTGAAATTATTGATCACTGTTGAATGTAGTAAATAGTTCAGTTAGGCTAGTATGAACGCAAATATTAGTGTCAGCCGTGTTTACGCTGTTATGAAGCCGGTCGGTTTGTTTCGGTTTGTTTGTCTGCGATTGGCATAAACAACCGCATCTTTGTTTGTGTGTTACATATTCTCGGAGAGGAAGCTCCGTTTCATCTGAATTTCGATGCAGTTTGTAATGAAGGAGATAATATCGTGATGAATCCTGTGGACATGAGAGTTCTATATAGTTTAGTATCCGCAGGAAGGACGTTTGCAAATTCAAAGAACCTAAAAATCTGTTTCAATCTTGCAACGTGTAGCCAACAGATTGTGCCATACATTTAAGAGAAATATACAAATGTTATATTGTTATATTGGTCGTATTTTATAGTCGTAGCGGTATGCCAATAAAAGAAACGTGATACACTCGTAAAGTGGCGAAACGTTACAGATCTCATGTTCGGACCAGTCGAGCTGTGAAATTGTAAGCTTATTGTAGGCGTCTCTACGTAAGGACCAGAGCAGACAACAAAATAATACAATTATATATTAATAATACATTGTGAAAGTACTGAAGTCACATATAATGCAACACTTCTGCAGTACAGCTGGAGTATCTTACTCGCATTGTTATAGGTTCATAAAAAGGCAATACTGATAGATTTTGCGTCACCCCTAATAGAAGAGATAAAAATGCATATATTGATCACATTTCATGGATTTTCATCTTCACAATTATTTATCCACAATCTGTCACAAATTTAGGACGACGACACTTTGTGCTTTGACCTCCAAAAACTGTGTTGAGACCATTCTTGATGCTACGACAGTTGGTCCACGTGTGTCTCGTCGATACTCGACCTTATATTTACAGCGATCTGACGATGTTATCACCAATCGTTAACACACAAGGGCGCCTTTATTTCACGATCTCTAACTAAGTTTAACGCTGGAAACTTTTGTCGACCCTCGGACACACTTCAGAAGGTGTCGAGTTTCTTGGCAGAAATAAAGATGACGTTGTTCCACCTTAAACCAAAGAATATCGATTATCCCTTTACACCAAACATTTACGGGCTATGTTTCGGATTGATGTAAATATGAATGACTTATCGTCTCTTACCCAGTCTACCAGTGAAGTCTGTTAAAAGCCTCCAGAAAGGCCTAAATGTTCTTGCGATCAGAGAATTTGAGTCACAGGTCTAACGATCATCTAACTATATTTTGTGACACAAACTTGTGGTACTACGGAATGTATGATTAATTTGTGTTCTTATCTCATATTTAAAGCTATTTGTACTCTTTTAGTATGAATACATGCCTAATCAAATTTGCTTTAGGCCAAATATCTATGCAGGTCGGATTGCGAGCGTTATGTATTTCAAGGTGAAATGCCTTTGAGTTTCGACCGAATTGTGGTTAAGGGTACGGCGGTCGTACGATTTGACCCAAACGTCAGGAAATGAAAGACCATGAAACGCAAATAGTACTCACCGCAGGTATACAAGGTTATTTGGCTGTGTTCTTCAGTAGACTTGTATGGTTGTTTTAACCTTTTTTGGTCTTAGAAAAATCAGAAACCACACCAGGTCACCGAGAAATTGCAAGAATATATTTCGGAAAATATATTTTAATAGTGGAAAACGAATCCTGACTAAACATGTTATTTTATTGAGACAAAATACAGTAACTGATATGAAAATAACTCGGACCTTGAGCAAAGGACCTCAATAAAGTCTCATGCTTTTGCCATTGCAAATGTTATCACGATTGATTCAGCGGTTGAACCATGAAAATGTAACAGACTTAGTTACAATACTTTTGCATTCGTAATACAAGTATGGCCTGATAATGATTGTTGATTTGATGCTCTGAACACTTATCTAATGATACAATGTTGCATTACAGATGTCTTCTGTCGCGGGACTTCGTGCGACTCGGCAAATGGTTCGTCCAACCATACGACGGCGACGAGGAGGACGTCGGCAAAAGGTACATTGCATAATCAACTCTATTGTTCAACAAATAAGAATTCATTTCACTACACAGCCGCGTTTGATAGTGAAAGTCCAAGTTACGATTTGACACGCTTGTGTTTCGCGTGGTAACGTTATATGTTAGCTAATTACTAGATGTTAGTATCTGTTGAATATATTAATTATATGATTGAAGTGTATAGGTTGGACTATTATATTGAAGTGTATAGATTACTATTCGTTTATATCTTTGCCGTGCGTACGACGATTGAATTCCGAAAGCATTAGAAAGAGAAGGGTGCGCTTGGCCGCTTACTCTTACTAATCTTCTGTAGTGGTAATTATAAACATCTATGGTTTGTATGTGTGAGAATGAGCCAGCTGATCTGTAAAACAGGTTTAGATATAGTACAATTTTCTAGAAGCTGTTATTATTAGGATTAAAATGAGCATGTGAGTTACATGAGCTACATTAAGTAGCTCATGTAACTACTAGTATAAGCATCAATGTGTTGCCGATAGAGGCGCTAGTATCGCAGTCAGAAATTATAGAAACGAACGAACGGCTTGAGCAGTTTTATTTTAATTGTTAATTTTTTTTTTAGGGTCTGGTTGGTACCTAGTAGCATCACGATAAAATTACTAAACTTCCGCTGGGTGTCTGTACGCCAGTAGGCTTTATGTCATGAACTCTTATTATTCATAGCCTTAGACGTATAGAGATGATGGCATATCATCATTCCTTATTGCACATCTACATATTATTAGATACGTGACGATAGTTGAAGTGGTATACGGAAGTACAATTTGAGGCAATTCTCAATGGGTTGTTCTCAAATGTGGCGTGGTAAAACACGACTCACACTTCCTAGAGCAACGCGAAGATCTCTGTGTTGTGCTCGGCGAGACATAAGAGCGGAACTTTGTTCACCTTCACACATTTTACTTAATACATATTTAGAACCAGTGCATATTAACGTTGTAACACTTACATTATTACGTTAATATGATTTGTGAAACTTTGTAATATTTTTGTTGTTACCATACCGGTAGCCCAAATGATAAACGCCGTACGTCTGAAAACACATTCTAGGAAGTTAATAAGTTTCGAACACTTCTGGTGACATGAGCAGTTTTGTTTATTAGCAAATGTTAAATAATTCAAAATTATTCATTTCATTTAGGTCACAGCATAACACTTCTGAACTTCAAAACAAATTTTGCATTCAGGTTCGAATAATCAGTTCTACTAAGAAGAAGTTTAAGGAACTACTCTTTAAAATCGTTAAAAAGTTATACATATATCTGATTTAGAATTACGAATCAAAGTTCTTTCCATTATTAATTATATCATAGCCTTTATGTAAGCATTTCAATTTTCCTTGTCACTAAAACTATAAGCAAAATAATTATCTTATGTTTATAGGACGTACTGTAATTTTTATCGCTTCCAACAGTGCCAAAATATCGGCACATGCTTCCAAACCTACTGTATGTTTACCATCCCTACAGACCGTTCAATTATAATATACCTTTATAAGCCCAAAATCGTACAACCAGAGTTTCAAACAATCGTACGTAAAAATACATCGTGTTCATATTTTGACATGCACACATTCCCTCGGTATGTAACGATCGATCTCAATTTCAGGCTCCGCGTTCGCGAGATATTGCCCGTCATATGTGGCGTATACCTATGTGATGTGGCCCACATATCAGTGGCTCGGTGTCCCGACCGAGGCTTGTAGTTCGTATCGCGGCTTTCGCCCCCTCTCTCGCTAAGTAGCTGACATTTTTGTAGTGTATCACTTTCATAGTTCGGATTCATGTATGCCCAACTTGTTTTTTCAGTTATGTAATGAGTATGACTGCTGTAAGGTTGCGATAATGATTTGAGGGTAGTCCTGATTTTCATAAAGGTCTTATAATGTTGATGATGTAAGAATAACACATTATTTTATGTCATCATCTTCATGTCAGCCTAGAGACGTCTACTGCTGGACATAGGCCTTCACCAAGGCATACACATAATAATATGGCATAAGTTTTATGTAATTTACAATAATATTACTCTCGCATAGTCTCATAATAATTGCACAAGAATCCAATAAGTTTCTAGTAGGTATTTAGAAAATCTCATCTCTGTAATGATTATAACCAACTGTGTTATGAAAAATAATAAATAATCATTATTGATTACTCTATGTCGTTAAAGTGGCTCATAAAATTCTGACGATAAACATCAAAAACATTTTAAGAATAAAGAGAATTTATCCATTCCAAAAAGTATGAGATTTATTAAAATGAAGCTCGTTGCAAATGGTAACGTAACCCAACTTAATAATGTGTAGGCAATGGAGTCATGTTAAGTAATGTAATGTAAATTACGTTAAATTATATTTCATTATATAATGTAAATATCGTTACATTACTTTACATTACTAACACAATGTGTAAGAAGAAAGAAAGAAAGAAAGAAATAAAGAAAACTTTATTGCTTGCAGCTTACAGGGACGCAGTGTGTAAAGGAAAAAGTATAAAATATAGAAAACACAAAGAAACAAGTAAATCACTGATAGTCATGTGTCCCACAGCTACAGCAGTCAGGCCACCAGTTCAGTATTCGTGTGTCGTACTTCTAATATAATACCTTTAAACAAATTTGTTGTATATACATATGATTTGTATCTCGGCAACGGCTGCAATGATTTTCACGAAATTTACGGCGAAAAATGGATCTAGCTTGGATACATTTTTAGAAAAACGATTTACCAAAAAAGGCTACCGAGCAAAGCTCTGGATCATGCAGAAACTGTGTTAATAGTGTGTACTGTGTAGTAATGTATGGTGTGTTGTGTGTGTTCCAGTCCGTGGCACCTGTCGTTCTCTTTCGCGTTCTTCCTGCACGGCGAGAGCACGGTGTGCGCGTCGGTGGACGTGCGCCAACACCCGCCCGTGCGCACGCTCACCGCCAAGCGACTCGCCAAGATCAACTCGCCCGACAACCAGGCCGATGCTAAAGGTAACACAACTAACACACAAACAATTATCAACTATATCCCATCTCGTTTTTTCATCTCACCACTTCTTCTATTCATCTCACTCCCTCTTCCATTCATCATCATCATTAACGTCCCAGCATTATCCCAATTACATCTGACACTTTCGTCTTGGAGTCCAATAGGCATGAGACCGATATATCAAAACAAATATGAAATCCGATTGCAGTCAGAAAGCGCATCGTATCGATATTCCAATATGAGTAAACCGATTTTAGAAAACGCAAAACAATACCACGATAACGCAAACAATCTAATCCGAACCAAACGGTGCAAGCGCAACCAAACCACAAAGTAAATCTGAAGCTTACGTTTTCGTTAGTTTTCATATTCATTCGTTCTCTTTCACTCTACCAAACGACCAGTTATTTAGAATGAGAGAGAGCTAATATCATTTCTTTTTCTTACTAACTTAGTGATCCGCTGAAAGAGCGAAAGAGATGAAGCTAATTGTCGCTAAGTAAGCGAATCGTTTTGGATTTTAGCGGTTTTATGAATTGCAAATTTAATAGAAAAATAAATAATTTAATAAAAATATCGAGGCGATAATATCTAATTCAGATTGCAAATACTTAATGTTTATTTTGAAAATTGCAAATAGTCATTAGGAATTTATGTTTGGAGAGTTTTATTTGATTTGATTGGTCTCATGCCTAAAATACAATAAGATTTCGATTGTTTGCGTTTGTCGTACGCTATGCTCCAACATCCGATACTGAAATCGATTTCTAAAATCGGTTTTAAAATCTGAAATCGGATTTTTATCGGTTTGCGAAAAATCCGAAAACGCTCATGCCTAGAGTCCATGGTCCAATTACTAGTCTTACCAGCTTTGACAGAATACCTATTAGTTAATCGCTCCTTCTATACTTTTCCTCAATATCTCCAAATGTTTATTGGACTGTCTTACCAAAAAGTTATTTCCAAATTGCTGGTATATGTTAAGTAAATAAATTAAAATGCTAGTAGTAGCTTTTTGTGTGTGATGTCGACAAAAATATAGCCTGATCAAACAATGATGTCATTAAAATTTTAAATGACTGAAATGGAAGTACAATTTGAAGCAATTCCCCCAATGGGTTGTTGTCAAATGTGGCGTGATAAAACACGACTCACACTTCCTAGAGCAACGAGAAGATCTCTGTGTTGTGCTCGGCGAGACATAAGAGCGGAACTTCGTTCACCTTCCGACATTTAATTAAACAATCAAGAATGAATTCCACATAAGTATAAGAACCTTTAAATAGTATGCCTTGTATACTTGACCGATGTTCTGTCAGTACGTTGGCGAGCATAGGATCGATACGCCCTCGCAACTTTTATAGCAAGTGTATTGTCATCTCTGTCATACTACTCTGGTAAGATAAAGATAGCACGACATCTCCTTGAAACAATAGTCGCGTATCGTCCTTGCAATAAGGGGCGGTGTCGACTAAGGGGCTCATGCCGTTCCAAATATATCTTCTTTTCCATTCCAAATGATGACTTTATAGTATTAAAACCTTCTTTCTTCCAGGTTCAAGTTCTCTTTCCTTTCAAACCATAATCCACGATTCCAAATTATGACTTTTTAGTATAAAAACCTTCTTTCTTCCAGGTTCAAGTTTTCTTTCCCTTCAAACCAAAATCCACCATTCGTTATAGTGATGTGTGTAACATAGTACGTGTGTGTTGCAGTGATCCTGTCACCGTTCGGTCTGGAGGGCACGCTGACGGGGCGCGACTGGTCGGACAGCGACGCCCCCACCGTGCGCCTGCTCGAGGCGTGGCGACAGCTCTACCCGCTCGAGCAGGGCTGCGGCGCCGTCGAGGTAAGCCCTAATACACTCGTTTTATTACAATAAAGGCTATATTCCTGTTCGGTTTTATGGTGATTTGTAAAAGTGTGATCCTGTAATCCAGTAGGATGTAATGAGATTGTCGCCTATGTAATACTAATATGATCAACATTTCAAAATGCAGTTTAGAGTAATTTAAATTGAGCATAAAGTCAATAATTTCAATTGACTTTATAGGTACTCAGTTTATAATGTTTAACCTTTTCACCGCCAACAACTTCCATAGAAGTTCAGGATTTTCGTGTTGTGCGCGCCACGACTTTTATAGAAGTTCACTATAAAAAAATACATTTACGATACAGTAACACTTTTGTTTCTTTTGTAATTGTGTAGATGGACATGAATGAAGCCTTATTTATTATTTTCTCAGGCAAAACAGGCTTTTTACTGTGTTAAAATGGATAAAAACATAAAAGGCCTCAAATATTTTTATGTCCTGTAGGCATGTAGGCTAGTGATGTGACGCGAAAGTTGCATTCATTAGATTCTTTTATATTTATTTGTCTTTTTCCATCCAATCGTTCTTAAATTCTGTGATTAAAAGTAATTCTGGTCAGTAAATAACGTATTACATAATGCGTTTTAAAATTTATGTATGTATCAAATCACTTTATTAAAATTAATTAAATGTACCGAGGGTTTTCGATATTGCTACACCCATCTCTACGTAATGGCAAGATGTCAGTGTCACTAGCGCCGACAACTTTAATAGAAGTAAACCTGTGACGTCGTAAGCGCATAGGTGTCAAGGTCATTGTGTCATAGTGCCGGGCGACGCGCACACCTTTATATTTTTACACGACTGCCCAAGAAAAGGAGTGTCATGTTTTTGATTTCGATTTGATACTGGCAATAATAATTTGGAATAGGCAGCGATAGCCGAGTGGATATACCAACAGACTGCCATGCAGAGCGTATCGGGTTCGAATCCACGGCGCGCACCAATGACTTTTCGGAGTTACGTGCGTATTCAATTGTTAATTATCGTTTGTCCTTGTGTTTGGAGAGCATGTTAAGCCGTCGGTCCCGGTTGTCCTGAAATCTTTGACAGTCGTTACAGGGCGTAAGTACCTTCTAAATAAACTGACACTAGTCTAAACCGTGGAATATAGCTATCCCTTCGGGTTGCGGAGGTCAGACAGGCAGTCGCTCTGTGGAAAAGCTAATATTCAGCCAAATCCGCTTAGACTAGTAAGCGGACCCCAGATTGAAACTGGGATAACGCTAAGAGAAAGAAGAATAATAATTTTGAATAGCTAAGTTTAATTACTTTTTTATGAATTTAGGTATTCGAATATCCTTAATCAAACTAGTCAGTTTTTCATTTGCATTCATTAAAAAATAAGCTGAAAAGGTTTAGCACATCAGTATTAAAAAGTCACTTATTATCCCTTTCCGAAACTACACTTACTTTGCCACTTCAAACAATGTTCCTGAGTTTCCTGACTGACCGTTCATGTTAGATTTCAAATATAAACTAAAAACAATCAACCGTTTTTAGTATAGACTTACAAAAATCTATACACAGAAAGAAAACAATAGACAACCCTATTTTTTATGAAATTTATCGTGCTACGAACGCCAACGACTTGATATGAAGTAGACGGACTACGTTTTGAAATGAATAGTGATGTGCCTATTATATTATTATCTCTAGCAAGTCTATGCATGTATCTTTGTCTCCGATAACGGATACTCATTTTTATTACTACAAATGCTCATAAAATAAAACAAATTACCATTATAATTTAAGAGCGTGTATTTTAAATTGTAAATTTCAGTAACAATTTAAATTTACACATTGTTTTTATCATTATCGATATGACGTTACCGCCATCCCTACTTTAATAATAATATATAATTGTTCTATATAATTGTTATACATTTATACGTTGGCGTACAGCGACACATCGCGTTTTGTATAGCTGGGCGGTGAAAAGGTTAAATTGGGTAAAACTGCTTTTCAATTGAGTTGTTGGCTTTGGGTGTACGCAGATTGGGCTAACGCGCAGTATGTGCATCGGCCGCGCGTTACATCCGCTCCTAAATAACACTCGCGCCGTCCGCACGCTGCGGGCGAGCGGCGCATTAGAGACGTGCTCCACAGATCTAAACACGCCCTTTGAACCCTTGTATTGTTGACTAGCGTTTGAGTATGTATATAATGAACGCTGTTGTCCTCCGGCAGGTGTTATGTGGCGGTGTCCGCATGCGCTACCCGGTGCCGTACGTGTTGCTGACGCAGGTGGAGGCGCCGGGCGCCGCGCCGCCGCCGCGCGACCTTGCGCACCGCACGCTCGCCGCGCTCACCGAGCCGCACCCGCACAAGGTACGTACGTGTGTAGTGTGTAGTACCCGCACGAGGTACGTACGTGTTGCTGACGCAGGTGGAGGCGCCGGGCGCCGCGCCGCCGCCGCGCGACCTTGCGCACCGCACGCTCGCCGCGCTCACCGAGCCGCACCCGCACAAGGTACGTACGTGTGTAGTGTGTAGTACCCGCACGAGGTACGTACGTGTGTAGTGTGTAGTGTGTAGTACCCGCACAAGGTACGTACGTGTGTAGTGTGTAGTACCCGCACGAGGTACGTACGTGTTGCTGACGCAGGTGGAGGCGCCGGGCGCCGCGCCGCCGCCGCGCGACCTTGCGCACCGCACGCTCGCCGCGCTCACCGAGCCGCACCCGCACAAGGTACGTACGTGTGTAGTGTGTAGTACCCGCACGAGGTACGTACGTGTTGCTGACGCAGGTGGAGGCGCCGGGCGCCGCGCCGCCGCCGCGCGACCTTGCGCACCGCACGCTCGCCGCGCTCACCGAGCCGCACCCGCACAAGGTACGTACGTGTGTAGTGTGTAGTACCCGCACGAGGTACGTACGTGTGTAGTGTGTAGTGTGTAGTACCCGCACAAGGTACGTACGTGTGTAGTGTGTAGTACCCGCACGAGGTACGTACGTGTTGCTGACGCAGGTGGAGGCGCCGGGCGCCGCGCCGCCGCCGCGCGACCTTGCGCACCGCACGCTCGCCGCGCTCACCGAGCCGCACCCGCACAAGGTACGTACGTGTGTAGTGTGTAGTACCCGCACGAGGTACGTACGTGTTGCTGACGCAGGTGGAGGCGCCGGGCGCCGCGCCGCCGCCGCGCGACCTTGCGCACCGCACGCTCGCCGCGCTCACCGAGCCGCACCCGCACAAGGTACGTACGTGTGTAGTGTGTAGTACCCGCACGAGGTACGTACGTGTTGCTGACGCAGGTGGAGGCGCCGGGCGCCGCGCCGCCGCCGCGCGACCTTGCGCACCGCACGCTCGCCGCGCTCACCGAGCCGCACCCGCACAAGGTACGTACGTGTGTAGTGTGTAGTACCCGCACGAGGTACGTACGTGTTGCTGACGCAGGTGGAGGCGCCGGGCGCCGCGCCGCCGCCGCGCGACCTTGCGCACCGCACGCTCGCCGCGCTCACCGAGCCGCACCCGCACAAGGTACGTACGTGTGTAGTGTGTAGTACCCGCACGAGGTACGTACGTGTTGCTGACGCAGGTGGAGGCGCCGGGCGCCGCGCCGCCGCCGCGCGACCTTGCGCACCGCACGCTCGCCGCGCTCACCGAGCCGCACCCGCACAAGGTACGTACGTGTGTAGTGTGTAGTACCCGCACGAGGTACGTACGTGTTGCTGACGCAGGTGGAGGCGCCGGGCGCCGCGCCGCCGCCGCGCGACCTTGCGCACCGCACGCTCGCCGCGCTCACCGAGCCGCACCCGCACAAGGTACGTACGTGTGTAGTGTGTAGTACCCGCACGAGGTACGTACGTGTTGCTGACGCAGGTGGAGGCGCCGGGCGCCGCGCCGCCGCCGCGCGACCTTGCGCACCGCACGCTCGCCGCGCTCACCGAGCCGCACCCGCACAAGGTACGTACGTGTGTAGTGTGTAGTACCCGCACGAGGTACGTACGTGTTGCTGACGCAGGTGGAGGCGCCGGGCGCCGCGCCGCCGCCGCGCGACCTTGCGCACCGCACGCTCGCCGCGCTCACCGAGCCGCACCCGCACAAGGTACGTACGTGTGTAGTGTGTAGTACCCGCACGAGGTACGTACGTGTTGCTGACGCAGGTGGAGGCGCCGGGCGCCGCGCCGCCGCCGCGCGACCTTGCGCACCGCACGCTCGCCGCGCTCACCGAGCCGCACCCGCACAAGGTACGTACGTGTGTAGTGTGTAGTACCCGCACGAGGTACGTACGTGTGTAGTGTGTAGTGTGTAGTACCCGCACAAGGTACGTACGTGTGTAGTGTGTAGTACCCGCACGAGGTACGTACGTGTTGCTGACGCAGGTGGAGGCGCCGGGCGCCGCGCCGCCGCCGCGCGACCTTGCGCACCGCACGCTCGCCGCGCTCACCGAGCCGCACCCGCACAAGGTACGTACGTGTGTAGTGTGTAGTACCCGCACGAGGTACGTACGTGTTGCTGACGCAGGTGGAGGCGCCGGGCGCCGCGCCGCCGCCGCGCGACCTTGCGCACCGCACGCTCGCCGCGCTCACCGAGCCGCACCCGCACAAGGTACGTACGTGTGTAGTGTGTAGTACCCGCACGAGGTACGTACGTGTTGCTGACGCAGGTGGAGGCGCCGGGCGCCGCGCCGCCGCCGCGCGACCTTGCGCACCGCACGCTCGCCGCGCTCACCGAGCCGCACCCGCACAAGGTACGTACGTGTGTAGTGTGTAGTACCCGCACGAGGTACGTACGTGTTGCTGACGCAGGTGGAGGCGCCGGGCGCCGCGCCGCCGCCGCGCGACCTTGCGCACCGCACGCTCGCCGCGCTCACCGAGCCGCACCCGCACAAGGTACGTACGTGTGTAGTGTGTAGTACCCGCACGAGGTACGTACGTGTTGCTGACGCAGGTGGAGGCGCCGGGCGCCGCGCCGCCGCCGCGCGACCTTGCGCACCGCACGCTCGCCGCGCTCACCGAGCCGCACCCGCACAAGGTACGTACGTGTGTAGTGTGTAGTACCCGCACGAGGTACGTACGTGTGTAGTGTGTAGTGTGTAGTACCCGCACAAGGTACGTACGTGTGTAGTGTGTAGTACCCGCACGAGGTACGTACGTGTTGCTGACGCAGGTGGAGGCGCCGGGCGCCGCGCCGCCGCCGCGCGACCTTGCGCACCGCACGCTCGCCGCGCTCACCGAGCCGCACCCGCACAAGGTACGTACGTGTGTAGTGTGTAGTACCCGCACGAGGTACGTACGTGTTGCTGACGCAGGTGGAGGCGCCGGGCGCCGCGCCGCCGCCGCGCGACCTTGCGCACCGCACGCTCGCCGCGCTCACCGAGCCGCACCCGCACAAGGTACGTACGTGTGTAGTGTGTAGTACCCGCACGAGGTACGTACGTGTGTAGTGTGTAGTGTGTAGTACCCGCACAAGGTACGTACGTGTGTAGTGTGTAGTACCCGCACGAGGTACGTACGTGTTGCTGACGCAGGTGGAGGCGCCGGGCGCCGCGCCGCCGCCGCGCGACCTTGCGCACCGCACGCTCGCCGCGCTCACCGAGCCGCACCCGCACAAGGTACGTACGTGTGTAGTGTGTAGTACCCGCACGAGGTACGTACGTGTGTAGTGTGTAGTGTGTAGTACCCGCACAAGGTACGTACGTGTGTAGTGTGTAGTACCCGCACGAGGTACGTACGTGTTGCTGACGCAGGTGGAGGCGCCGGGCGCCGCGCCGCCGCCGCGCGACCTGGCGCACCGCACGCTCGCTGCGCTCACCGAGCCGCACCCGCACAAGGTACGTACGTGTGTAGTGTGTAGTACCCGCACAAGGTACGTACGTGTGTAGTGTGTAGTACCCGCACAAGGTACGTACCGACACCCACCACGTACCCACACTAGTACGTACGTGTGTGCCGACAACCAATACATGTACCCGCACCGGGTGCGCCAAAGTTCACCTAAATTTTCAACTCCGATAATTTATTGGAAATCCGAAAATTTTCTTCCTAACATTTTCACAATTCCTAACCACTCTGTCTCTAATGTTCATAATTCATTATGTCAGTAGCAATAAACATCTATTGTACTTTAACTTGTTTTCCTATATTTTCTGGACATAACCATCTTTTACACTATTATTCAAAGTCATATCTTTTTTGTTTAGATTTCTTTTTATTCATAATAATCAGTATTATACAGGGTGGCGCTACCATAGGGGCACTTTTTGAACAGAGGCATAGCGTACAACATTCTGAAGCCTTGTACCAAAAATCAATTAAATCGGTGCAGTAGTTTAGCCACAATATCGATTTTAAGTTCCGCAATTTTTGCACTTGCTTTGAATTCCACAGAGCTGATACAAAACGATCAACGACCCTACATTACGCGCTGCGACTCGCTACGACGCGGGCGCCGACTCGACGCCGCGTGAGGATTCCCGCGTATCTTCGAGGACGCGCGAATGTTTTTTGTCAGGTTCATTTATGCACTTTATTGTAAAAAAAATAAAGTTTATTTTCAAGTGCGTTAATAAAATCCTCTCCACTGCGCTCCGTTTTATCTGCACTGAGCCTAACTTCGGATGACGTCAAGGCGTCGCGTCGTAGCGAGTCGGGGCGCACAATGTAGGGTCGTTAACCGTTTTGTATCAGCTGTGTGGGATTCAAAGCATGTGCAAAAATTGCTGAACTTAAAATCGATATTGTGGCTAAACTACTGCACTGATTTAATTGAATTTTGGTACAAGGCTTCAGAATGTTGTACGCTATGCCTCTGTTCAAAAAGTGCCCCTATGGTAGCGCCACACTGTATACATTCATTTTGCGTAACTTTATTTTCACATAACATGTATAGATAACATGTAAGAATCGGTCCTATTCATAATTATTGGTTTAGGTTAGAACTGTGACCACTACGCACGAGCCGAGCGAGCGAAGCGAGCGTGCCGCGGCAGCGGGCGGCGAAGTGCCAGAACCGAATCTGTTTTATCTATAGTTATTGGTTTAGGTACGGTTAAAACTGCGGTATAAACTCCCAGGCCATAAACATAACCGTAAATGAATCGTGTTTTATGAATTTCGGTTGGAGTGTAGCCTTGGGGCGCTACGGTACGAGGACTTTAAAACGAAAATTTAGCCAAAAAATGTTATTTTTGCAAATCGTTTATTTTCTCGATTCTATCGTATAAAACACCTAAATATAAGACTAAAAGTGTCCTGGTGTTTTTGTCTACGACTTACCGTTTCTCGTAAAAACTAAGAGATCCATAACCAAGCGAGCGAAGCTAGCGGTGCCGCGGTAGCGGCCGGCAAGCGCTACGTCAAAAGGGGTTTCGAAATTTTTCTAAGTATTTTTTTCCATAGTGCCCCCAAGACGACACTCTTCATTCATTTAAGACAAACATCAGTGAAACGACCTTAAATCATTCAAAACAGTTGTTTTTTTAGACTTAGAATTATCTCAGATGTTTCTTTCTGAGTATATAAAAACGTTATGATAAAAAACAGTAGCAGTTGAAATATATTTACATTAATGATATTATTAGTAATTTTCGGAAACATGCGTGTTATGAACATCGCCGGTTGCACTACAAATAGTATGAATGAAAACTTTAGGATGAAAAATTTTAGGAAAAGTGATCATTCGGATTACAAATCATTAGGAAGAACAATTTCGGGTAAAGAACTTTAGGTGAGCCAATATGGACCCAACCGCACCTACACTCAAACAACATATTATTACGGATAGAGGATCAGAATTGAAAGGGAAACACCGAGTAGCTCAGATGACCCATTAGGCGCTGATTCCACAAGCAAGACAATCGCGACGAGTCCGCGTTACTATAGTCAAGAAATCTCCACGAACGAGCGATTATTCCAGCAGCGTATCGTCGCAACTCGTGACGGAATCGCGACGTGCCCGCGACGACTCGTAACGGAATCGCCGCATTTCCTTAGCGATGCGTTGCGCTTTTATTTGCTGAAATACTGCGTTTGACAGCGCGCCCACAGCGCCACTCTCCCCACTCTCGCTCGTGGAGTCAGCGCCTTATTGAGAACAAATCACCATGTCGACTCTCCCCGATGCGTTGTCCGAAATTCGACGCGGATAGCACCAACACTGCACTGCGCTATCAACTTTACTTCTTCACCTCACTTCACTGCTGTTTTTTACTTTACTTGTTCCTATTTTTTTCCACTGTTTCGCTCCTCAACTTAGACTTCTAAAGTCTTATGTTCTACTACGGCTCTGCGTTCTGTGGGTCTTCTACGGCTTTTGAACGCCTAGAAATGTTCTTAACAATTCCCAAATTAAATAAAAATCAGAATTCACGTTACTGTTATGAGCGAGATTTGAACCCACGCTCGCAGAACGTAAGGCAAGTGCGTTATCCTCAAGACTACCACACTCTTATCAGTTACTAGCGAATTCAGCAAAATGCGTGACAGAATGTTACGGTGACGAGTGTATACATCATTTGGCCAAAATTCGGACGGATCTATCCCCAACCTTGGTCTGTTGTAATAGTTAACAGACCACTTTCTTGTCTGACAGTCTCTCCTTATTTGCGTCACAAGCATTTGAGTCATTGGGAGGATTTCGCCAAATGGGTTTGATGTCAACTTTTTACCATCTCTTCGCAAAGACACTACACGGATAACTTCCAAATCATCACATTTTAAAACAAATCTTCGACCTCTTTTTTAAGATTCCGGTTTGAAATAGCTAAAACCTACCTTCGTGAGCGGCATAACGAAACGTACGTAATGTAATAAAAGGAACCCGCAGTGAAAATTTTGTTTCAAAACTAGGTTTCTATGGAAGATGGAAACAGAGTGGTCTTTTATTTGTCAAGACCGGTCCGAGTTTATACTTCCTACATTAATGTAGAGATAAACGTAATGTGTGTCATCTATTAAGCCATTAAATGACGCCATGCCAGTTATTCTTACATTATATTTATCATTGTCTAGGTACCATTAGATTGATTTCCTCATTCTGGTTTCATGATAAATGGTCTGTTTTGTTCTCATAACGATGTTAAGCAAAATTCATAAACACTATTGTGGTAACAAAGCCTACCAAATCGCAAATAACTTAGCACGCACTTTTAAACAGTAAGCCTGGCTGCAGAAGAAAAGTGATTAATATAATTTTCGTAAAAGAATAATGATACATAAACCTTTGATTATAAATCTGCCTAGATAACCAACTGTTCGCTCATAAGCATGCACCAACCAGTCAGCAGCGAAACTGTCATTGTGCGATAAATACGTGTAAGAAAAAAATATTGGGACATGAAAATACTGATGATTTATTTAACTTCCAGGCTGCCGAAGTCTGCTACGGCGAGACGGCGGAGAAGTGCGACGATTTCGTCGATCCCACCCGAAAGACACCGTGTACCTGCGCCAAGTGAGTACCGACACTATGCGCCCCCACATCGTTCTGTACTGTAGTGCTGTTATATCCGATATGTACGTGTATACGTATTGATGCCACTTTGTGACGTATACGCGTGGCAAGACGTTTTGAAACTTGAAATTACTATAAATGCATCGCTCCCCAAAGCGGCTACACCTAGTAATAATTATGTCAAATTCGTATTTGATGATAATAGTTCTTCGTCTGTATTTGTAGAACTGAAATATTATATGGTGTTTGGATTTCAATCAAGTTTTCAAATCTGTTTTCTTGCGCATATACAAAGCAAATGCTAATATAAATTATATACATAGTAGATAGGAGCGGTATATAGCGGTAGTTGTACCAAATTGTGTGTATGCATCTATATTTTAATACGTATGATATGTATGAGAGTATAATTTTTATTATTTTTTTGTATCTTTGCATTTGAATGAGAACTTCAAGCCGATTGTTCACCGCGACGATTGATACTTATTGTGTAAGTCATAAGGATCAAACTGAGCAGTGGACAAGATGTGTAGTAAAACATAGTAAACGACTTAACAGGGTGTAGATTGATAGGTAGATGTTATGTATGTGAATGTTTTATTTTTTTATATAGCTATAATATAATGATTAGTAGTTATATAAGCAGTAGAGGGTACAGCTTCACCGGTGGACGCGTCTGTGCCCACCGGTGCTTGTGACGAAGGAATTCAAACGCTAAAACGTCGCCGCAAGATCGTTTTTCCTTTGAACTCATTCGTCACGACACGCGGCGAGTCTTGTCACACTGATATCTCTAGAACGGCGGTTTATCTTTTATTGAGTTTGTACGCGGTACTATATTCAGTAGTTTGGGCTTCATAAACATTACAACGTAAATATTGTTTCCACTGGCATTTAATTCACTTTGATAACAAAAGCAGTTAAAGAGGGAGAGCTTTGCCCAACAATGGGCACTGTAAATAATTGCTAAGAAAATGGGGGCCTAAATTTATATTTTTACCGCGGGCTGGGAATCTCTGTACAAAAATCTACTCTCAAGAAAATTCTAAGTAGTAGACGCAGGGGATGATAAGTCCCAGCTGCAGGGGGGTAGGTAACATTTTTCAACGAGATCAATGATAGGTGGCAGCTAGCTCAGACAGATAGAGATGTAAGTTAGTGCGCGATCAGCCGCCGGGTTCCCCGATATGAAAGCTATCCGTTGGCATACCGAATAGAGTGGAGTGCGCGTGGCGCGCCCTCGGGACGAGCGCGTAGAGAGGGGAGAGGGGTAGAGGGTGTCGCGTGTCGCTTAGTGGTGTCGGCGGCGGCGCGTATGTGAGCGTTGTGCGTGGTGCAGGTGGCGGCGGCGCCGCGGCCCGCGCCCGCCGCCCTTCCACCGCCGCGCGCTGCGCCCCGCGCGCCCCCCACACCCGCACGCGCCCCACGCCAGCCACGCGCACCAACCGCCCGCCACCCAGCGCCTGTGAGTACCGCGCACACACACGTCACACACACGTCACACACACGCTACACACGCCACACACGCTACACACGCCACACACACGCTACACACGCCACACACGCCACACACGCCACACACGCTACACACGCCACACACGCCACACACGCCACACACGCTACACACGCCACACACGCCACACACGCTACACACGCCACACACACGCTACACACGCTACACACGCTACACACGCCACACACGCCACACACGCCACACACGCCACACACGCTACACACGCCACACACGCCACACACGCCACACACGCCACACACGCCACACACGCTACACACGCCACACACGCCACACACGCCACACACGCCACACACGCTACACACGCTACACACGCGCACACCACACACACACCAGCCGCAGCTTACTCAGAGCTACGTCATAGCTGTTGCGTAACCTCGTGCAATCATTTCAACATAGCACTATTGTAAATATTACTCAACGATTTTTCGACAAACCGTAACACTTTACACGCCACATTTAACAGGATATCGAGCCACAAATAATGCAGTGCCGCTTGAGTACCGCATGTCTTTTATGCCTTATTATTATTATAATTTATTTTTTTATATCGTAGCCGATGCATGAATATTTATAGAATGTTGAACTTTGTTATACAATTGCATGTTTTGTGTCTACCGAGTGTTATACCATAGCCGTGTCTAATATCAAACTATATGTTTTCGCATTTGACAACCTTATTATACATTTCAGCTCTACGCTATTAACGACGCGGTAACCTCTATTTGCCCCAGCCATTCTCAGAATTATAATAATAAACTAATACCTACATTGTAAAGGTGTATTCACACAGGGTTCACTTGGATAATCATACGACAAATATTGCTGCTACTGCGAAGTTATAATTTTGTTATACAATTTTAATATCTGATTTGAAAATGTGTTGCTCTACACAAAATAATAATGTTGTCAATTGTCGTAATCATGGAAGTTAAGGAGGGGCAATATCACAAATGTTTTGTCACCAATTCATCTTCCTACATTTCGATAAAAGGACATCATAAGTATAAAAAGAACATTGTTTCCCTTCACAGTTTGTAATATTCGCTGCACATTGTCATCGCTTGTAAATTCGTCTTTATCATTGAAAATATAAATATGATTATAGTAGAAAACAACGTGTAAAAAGTTGTATATTTTCAAAACTAATTGTTATTTTAAGTGCGTTTTAAAATTAAGCTTTGTTTATATATACTAAAAAGCACTTCGAGCAAGTAAATATCCGAGTTATATCCGCATCGGAAAATGTGAACGGAGCTTAATAGTTTACAAGTGGTGATACAGAATGTGGGCAATGATTTGCGGTACACATAATAACATCTACCTTTCATTTGAGGTTCTAACTCGTGCGTCATAATGGTTAGTCCATGGGATATGTCATTCATTCAGGGGTTTTCATTCATGAGTCTGTGATGAATACGAGGCGCCGGTGATGGCATACGGTACATGAGAAAATACTAGTAAGAAAAATTCCATTAAGTAATTGACATTTTTTTTATAGCGATTTTCGAGGTGTTCAAACTACTGGTTTCCTTGATAATATTGATATAATTTAAATTGATAATGTACCTATTGCTTAATATGTCGTTGCGTCTATTTCAAGACTTTTGAATGAGATATTATGTACCGTGTGTGATGACTGTGCATTCTATACATTATGGCTCCTGTACGCTAAGACGTCATAGTGATACAACAAGTTACGTTGCTTATAGAAAAGTCTTTCAATTTTGTAATTGATAGGTGTGGTATAGGGTTTTTATTTATAAGTAATAAATAAATATTTTTTTTATTTACATGTAATAAAACATATTTTTAATAATTTATAATTATATTTGTTAAATATATTTAATATTTTAATTTTGTTATTTTTTGCGCTCAGTACCTCAGGGTTAATATACCGGATGCGTATATGTAGTACACGGGTATACGTACATATCTACGTGCACGTATATACGCCTTAGCATCCGTTGCGTTGTGATATCAATGTCTTCTTGTCTTTATCTAGTTTTACAAATGACATTTCGATAGTACGAGATTCGGTTTGTCATGATGGTTTCCGTGTAAATCTGCTTTGGTAATGAGATGAATGGACGTGTGACGATCCCCCGGCAGTGTGACTTGTTGCGTCGTTATGACTTCCTAGTGTAATGCGAGCTTGAGTTAGATGATGTGTCGAATAATAGTGTTGTGTTGTCAGAGCGGGTGTTGGCGGCGCGGGAGCGTGCTCGCCGGGCAGTTGCGGCGGCGCGTCGCCGGCGGCCGCGGGCTCGGCGCCGCCCTCCGCCGGCGCGCCGCCCGCCTCTCCGCACCATCCGCCACCCACCACGCTACAGGTAAACACCTTTTCATTTTTCAAGATTTGTTTTCCTCTCCCCTCCTTGACATAGTTGGTCCCTATCATTATCGCTATCGTCTAAAAAATGCGCACCCAATAAGGCCCACGTAAGTAGGGTACTTTTTTCCCGATGTTCGGATATATTAACCAATGGAAAACATCAATTATAAATAGGTATACCTACAGTGGTGCGGCCCACCATCGAATAGAGTTGTACGAACGTGGCCGAAACGTAAATTAGAATCAAAATTTAAATGGTTGGAAACTGAATAAACTACTCACCCGGTCCATATAAACTGAAAAACGATGTAATATTATCAAAACAAAACGATTCTAGCTGAACTCAAAAATGTGTCCTCATAATTATCAGCGATGACATAAAAAAATGTATTTATTATGGTTATTAAAATAAATATATTTGGTCAATTTTAATAAATCACTGCAATACACAGCTACATCAAAATGTTTAAAAATTTTTTGCTAATGAAATATCTAATGAAATACTGTTGCCAAGAAACTAATATAATAATGATGTGTGTGTGGTGTGTGCAGGGCGCGAGCGGCGTGCCCACGACGCTGCACACGCCGGCGCCCACGCCCGACCCGCACGCGCCGCCCACGCCCGCGCCGCCCTCGCTGCCGCCGCCCAAGACTTACACGCAGGTAACATACTACTTATTGAAATACGTATATCTCATTCACTGATATTTAGAGAACACTCCAAGATATGCAGGAAAACATCGTGTGGAAACCTGCATGTCTGACAGTTCTACATAATGTTCTTGAAAGACATGTGAAGTCTGCCAACCCGCACTTGGCCAGCGTGACCTTATCTTTCTCATAGTGAGAAGAGGCTCGTACCCAGCAGTGTGACAGAATATATACAGGGCTGATGATGATGATGACTGCAGAATATAATTAAATATATTTGAATTTAAGAAGTTGATTCTTTAATTGTATATTTTTTTGTATTTTTATATGCTCAAAAGCGTTCAAGCGTAAACGTATATAGATGAACATGATAATAATAAATAAATAAATAAATAAAATAAACATTATGTATACTGCACTGTCATGTTTAGAACTGTATGAGATTATATGTATTTTATATTTTGTACTGCGTATACGTATAACGTATGTGCACGTACACGCATGTGCAAGCGATATACTTCAGTTTTAATTGCCTATTTAGTCTGGCATACCGCAAAGTTATAACAATAAATGTGTGCAACAAACATATACATGTATAGCCGGGTAGTCCGTGCCTACCGTATAATTTTGATTACCAATGAGAAATTCTAGGTTGGAAACCTCAGGAAATTCACGCCATTGTATTATAAACACTTAGGCCAACACTAAAAATAACTCTAGATACGGCAATGGTAACAGAACAAGTATGTGATGTATAACATGAGGTGTATGTGTGTCAGGGCGAGTCGTCTACGTGCTGCGAGGTGTCTCGCCGGCCGGTGCTGCCGGCGGCGGCGCCGCGCCTCGACCCGCTCGAGGACGAGCACTCGCTGCACATGCTCTACGACTACTCCACCGTCTACGCTTGGTACGTACTATCTAACAAGTCGGCGTTGGACCGCGATTCTCGCCCTTATGGTCCTCTAGCGGGAAATTGTTCCACTGTACATACAACACCGCCACACGATACTCGTTTATATATCTTTAGCGATAAGACTCAAGATACTATGCCGAACCGAAGTGCAAACGACAACCGCCGCACAAGCAGCTGCAACGTTCTACTTAGTAAATCACTGCCGTCACTCAACACACGATTCTAATCTCAATTCCTTTGAGAGTAAGCCTCAAGATACTATGCCGGACCGAAGTGCTGACGGCACGCTCAACGGCTGCATACAGCTAGCTCTTGCTGTCAACAGTTCGCTTCGGAATAGTACCTTTGAGTCGGTTTCGGTTTTGATACGCAGTTATTGAAGCGCATGAATCAAGCGAAGAAAAATAACTAAGTGCAAATTAAAAACTGTTGTGCTCGTTACCTACCTATCTTTGGTCATGCCATGATGAAACTTTTTATAAGATCAATGAAATTGTGGCCTGAAAAAATCCAGCCCAAAATCTCAATGTTTTAAAAAAATGATATTTTATGCGAGTTACACGGACATATCGACACAAGCCCAGTTCGATGTGAATCTTTACCCTCGCTACATAATCAGCCGGTTTGCGCATCCATATCATCGCAGATTGTGATTATAGTGTTCAATACTCGGTGACATTATTATTTTACATCATGTCCAATAATAGCAGACATTTTTATGTAAAGATGTTACTCACGCACTAGCGTAGACGTAACGAAATAGAAAAATGTTCAGGTATAATAATTTCGAACTTAAAATAAAATGGATTGAAACTACTCTAGTTTGTTAAACACATAGTTTCGTTCGTAGCGTTAAAACCGAGTGGAAAATTAAAATATTGCTGTTCAAAACAGTACAATCAAAACCTCGATGTAACCCGTAAACATCACAATTTTATCTCACGATGTTTGTGGTCGCAAGGCTTCCAAACAGTTTGACTGCCAGTCTTGTATTTCATACTATGTTGACAAGAGCCAGATTTGCATTTTTGTAGATGACTTTTAATATGTCAGAGCAACGTTTGCCAGGTTAACTAGTTATAATTAAACATCGTTATCCAGCGGGTCAAGGTCGTGGCATTCGACACTAGGGTTGCCGCGCGTACCCATATAGCATGCACATTTTTTTAAAATAATAGTTTAATGGTATTACTTGATATCTTTATGTAATTAAGAATCTATATTTCAATTTGTCCTTGTGTATCTTATTAAAATATCAAAATTAAATGATGCCGTGTGGTTGACGGCAAAGAATACAAGTGTCACCACCCCTATCTTCCCGTGGGTGTCGTAAGAGGCGACTAAGGGATAACACGATGCAAATACCATCTTTGCGTAGAGACGGAAAACTCGACATCAAAACCTATACGACTGCCTCGTTGGTCTCGCGGCATAAATGTGCGCGTGGGATCGGGAGGTCCCGGGTTCGATTCCTGGGTCGGGCAGTATTATTGGGTTTTTCTGTCACGAAATTCCCAGTAGCAGCACGGAGTCTGGAAATGTGCCCGGTACGGCAATAAGCTCGCCCCTTATTACGTGGGACTAAAGTATATCTGGCGAAAAGTGGGTGTAGAAATACACCTCTGCCTACCCCTTCGGGGAAAAAGGCGTGACGTTGTGTATGTATGTGTGTGTGTGTGTGTGTGTGTGTGTGTGTGTAATTAAATTATATTTTAATAATCACTCGTAACTAAGTCAATACAAAATAATTAATGTAGGTTTTTCGTTAGAAATAATTTTGAAATGAAACAAATATTTTCAATTACTTTTTATTGAATATTTTTTGTTAAAATATTCCTTGAAGATATTTAGGTCTACTTGGAATAAAAAACCTACAACTTATTTATACTGCTTTCTGTTAGTTGTCTGCTGGAAAAAAAACATTTTAAGTAAGAAAATGACCTTTCAACTTCATTTGACATAACAAAGACGTATTTATTTTAAACTTGTGAAATAATTTGAAAAGTTTATATTGTTAATTTTTCACTCAATGTTAGTGTTGCCAATTTTAAAATATGTTAACACTTTTTAACATTACAACAAAAATATGAAAGTTAAGAATAGATTAAAACATATTTTTAACATAGATGCTTGTAAAAATTTTATCCAATATATGACGACTGCGAAATAATAATTTAATATTTTTCAAAATAATTTCGCCTTAACTTTCAAATTACATTGAAGTAGTAAAGAGTAATTAGTGAAAAAGTTATTACAATACGAAAAAAATACAATACTATATAGCTATACTTTTAAAAAAACATTTAAAACTATAATATATTTTAAATAAATAAAGGTATTGTATGATATAACATAATCGAAAAAGCTTATTAAATGTATGCACCTACGTGACGCATACGTATGACAACCCTATTGTCGTGTGCTACCGCACTGCCACCATTTTTACCCGCTCGATAACGATGTTTAGTTATAATATAACAATTTTCCATACTTTTGTTAACCGAATGTTGTGCGTGTGTAACAGGCTGGAGCACCCGGTGAAGCGGTTCAAGAGCTCGGAGAGCAGCTTCCGCGAGGAGATGGCGCTGGGCGCGGGCGCGGGCGGCGACCTGTACGCGGGGCACGACCACACCAAGCTCGGCGCCATGCTGGACCACCACGCGCACGTCAAGCAGGAGAGGCACGACCACAATGTGAGCACTACACTTACTAGCTAGTACCTTCCGCGAGGAGATGGCGCTGGGCGCGGGCGCGGGCGGCGACCTGTACGCGGGGCACGACCACACCAAGCTCGGCGCCATGCTGGACCACCACGCGCACGTCAAGCAGGAGAGGCACGACCACAATGTGAGCACTACACTTACTAGCTAGTACCTTCCGCGAGGAGATGGCGCTGGGCGCGGGCGCGGGCGGCGACCTGTACGCGGGGCACGACCACACCAAGCTCGGCGCCATGCTGGACCACCACGCGCACGTCAAGCAGGAGAGGCACGACCACAATGTGAGCACTACACTTACTAGCTAGTACCTTCCGCGAGGAGATGGCGCTGGGCGCGGGCGCGGGCGCGGGCGGCGACCTGTACGCGGGGCACGACCACACCAAGCTCGGCGCCATGCTGGACCACCACGCGCACGTCAAGCAGGAGAGGCACGACCACAATGTGAGCACTACACTTACTAGCTAGTACCTTCCGCGAGGAGATGGCGCTGGGCGCGGGCGCGGGCGGCGACCTGTACGCGGGGCACGACCACACCAAGCTCGGCGCCATGCTGGACCACCACGCGCACGTCAAGCAGGAGAGGCACGACCACAATGTGAGCACTACACTTACTAGCTAGTACCTTCCGCGAGGAGATGGCGCTGGGCGCGGGCGCGGGCGCGGGCGGCGACCTGTACGCGGGGCACGACCACACCAAGCTCGGCGCCATGCTGGACCACCACGCGCACGTCAAGCAGGAGAGGCACGACCACAATGTGAGCACTACACTTACTAGCTAGTACCTTCCGCGAGGAGATGGCGCTGGGCGCGGGCGCGGGCGCGGGCGGCGACCTGTACGCGGGGCACGACCACACCAAGCTCGGCGCCATGCTGGACCACCACGCGCACGTCAAGCAGGAGAGGCACGACCACAATGTGAGCACTACACTTACTAGCTAGTACCTTCCGCGAGGAGATGGCGCTGGGCGCGGGCGCGGGCGCGGGCGGCGACCTGTACGCGGGGCACGACCACACCAAGCTCGGCGCCATGCTGGACCACCACGCGCACGTCAAGCAGGAGAGGCACGACCACAATGTGAGCACTACACTTACTAGCTAGTACCTTCCGCGAGGAGATGGCGCTGGGCGCGGGCGCGGGCGCGGGCGGCGACCTGTACGCGGGGCACGACCACACCAAGCTCGGCGCCATGCTGGACCACCACGCGCACGTCAAGCAGGAGAGGCACGACCACAATGTGAGCACTACACTTACTAGCTAGTACCTTCCGCGAGGAGATGGCGCTGGGCGCGGGCGCGGGCGCGGGCGGCGACCTGTACGCGGGGCACGACCACACCAAGCTCGGCGCCATGCTGGACCACCACGCGCACGTCAAGCAGGAGAGGCACGACCACAATGTGAGCACTACACTTACTAGCTAGTACCTTCCGCGAGGAGATGGCGCTGGGCGCGGGCGCGGGCGCGGGCGGCGACCTGTACGCGGGGCACGACCACACCAAGCTCGGCGCCATGCTGGACCACCACGCGCACGTCAAGCAGGAGAGGCACGACCACAATGTGAGCACTACACTTACTAGCTAGTACCTTCCGCGAGGAGATGGCGCTGGGCGCGGGCGCGGGCGGCGACCTGTACGCGGGGCACGACCACACCAAGCTCGGCGCCATGCTGGACCACCACGCGCACGTCAAGCAGGAGAGGCACGACCACAATGTGAGCACTACACTTACTAGCTAGTACCTTCCGCGAGGAGATGGCGCTGGGCGCGGGCGCGGGCGCGGGCGGCGACCTGTACGCGGGGCACGACCACACCAAGCTCGGCGCCATGCTGGACCACCACGCGCACGTCAAGCAGGAGAGGCACGACCACAATGTGAGCACTACACTTACTAGCTAGTACCTTCCGCGAGGAGATGGCGCTGGGCGCGGGCGCGGGCGCGGGCGGCGACCTGTACGCGGGGCACGACCACACCAAGCTCGGCGCCATGCTGGACCACCACGCGCACGTCAAGCAGGAGAGGCACGACCACAATGTGAGCACTACCAGGCCTCCTTCACTCGTGTGTACCTACAGCGATAAGTGCCTACACTTTCGCGCGGCTTCCAAGCCCGCGTCCAACGCGTCGCGCAAGGGTTGTCGACTTGAAAATTTGATTTTATTTATTTTACGAGAGCAACTTGAAAATTATATTTTTTGTTTGTTGAGATATCCCAACGATTATGATGTCAAATAAAAGATCTAGTTCAAAAACCATTTTATCTGTTTGAATCATGTAAATCGGTCCACGCGTTTAGGAAATAACTAAGAATTAGTATAGTGAAAATGTAAACGACCAGATTTTTTGTGGTTTTTGTTCTACGAGCTCAAATGGTTGGATAGGATACGTAAAGGATGATTATTTATTACTAGCTGACCCAGCGAACTCCGTATCGCCTTTTTAAGAGTTTTTATTTAATTCCCTTTTTTCCAAGCCCCTTTTCCAAAGTTACCATTGACTTAGCGCTTAATCCCTTATCATTTCAGAGTCTATAAATGATGAACAAACCAACATTGATTTTTATATAATATTGAATTTCTAAGTCCTTAAAATATCGGAGACGATACCCATATCGACTATAAAAAAAATCCCGTCCGCCATCTTTGATTTCCTATCCGCCATCTTTGATCACGAAATAGATTTTGTATTTGAATTCACCATCCCTTAAATCATCAGAGACGATACCCATATTTATTTTAAAAGTTTCCCATCCGCCATTTTTGATTTCCCATCCGCCATCTTGAATCACGAAATAGATGTTGTATTTCGATTCCCCATCCCTTTAAACATCGGAGACGATACCAATATTGATTTTTTTTAAATTTTCCCTTCTGCCATCTTTGATTGCCCATCCGCCATCTTTGATCACGAAATAGATGTTGTATTTGCATTCACCATCCCTCAAATCATCAGAGACGATACCCCCATTGCATAGGGTTCCCAACAAAAACTTAGGGACCCAAGCCAACCTCACCTGCAAGTGGTGCACCTGCCGATCAACGGACGAGGCTCTGGCAAACAAAATATCCCGATAAGCGGCAATAGGTTCGCCACCTATTACGTGGGATCAAAACACTGGCGAAAAGTGGGCGTTTAATATGCCTCTGCCTACCCCTTCGGGGAAACAGGCGTGAGTCTATGTATGTATGTATGTATACCCATATTGATTTTTTAAATTTTTCCCATCTGCCATCTTTGATTTCCCATCCGCCATCTTGAATCACGAAATAGATTGTATATATTGTTGTATTTGGATTCCCCATCCCTTCAAACATCGGAGACGATACCCATATTGATTTAAAAAAAAATCCCATCCGCCATCTTTGATCACGAAATAGATGGTGTTTTTGAATTCCCCATTCTTTAAAATATCGGAGACGATACCCATATCGACTATAAAAAAAATCCCGTCTGCCATCTTTGATTTTCTATCTGCCATCTTTGATCACGAAATAGATGTTGTATTTAGATTCTCCATGCCTTAAAACATCGGAGACGATAACCATATTGATTTTATAAAACTTTCTCATCCGCCCTCTTTGATTTCTCATCCGCCATCTTTGATCACGAAATAGATGTTTTATTTGGATTCCCCATCCCTTTAAACATCGGAGACGATACCAATATTGATTTTTTAAAATTTTCCCATCTGCCATCTTTGATTGCCCATCCGCCATCTTTGATCACGAAATAGATGTTGTATATCGATTCTCCACCCCCTAAAATATCGAAGGCGATACCCATATTGATATTTAAAATTTTCTCATCCGCCATCTTTGATTTCCCGACCGCCATCTTGGATCACTAAATAAATAATATTGGATGAAATAAATAATAATTTCATATTATTAATCAGCGTCCCGAAAATCTCGAAAACGATACCCATATAGATTGTAACCTATTCGTTTAAGCCTTTTTTGCCTTTGACCCAACCCTCCCCCTTCTCGTTTGACCATTTTATTATTTTTGTCTGGCCCCTAAAAGTTGTGGCGTAATTTTA
Source organism: Euclidia mi (assembly GCA_944739405.2). NCBI lineage: Eukaryota > Metazoa > Arthropoda > Insecta > Lepidoptera > Erebidae > Euclidia > Euclidia mi. The sequence continues at coordinate 59,582,582 of OX123198.2, forward strand.
TATAGCCTATAGCCTTTCGGAATAATTGGGCTATCATAGGCAATAACAATTTTTAAAAAACCGACTGCTAGTTCCTGAGATTAGCCGACATTATGGTTTAGCCATTTTAGCCTTTTGCCCGGCCCCAAAGGGTCGAAGCGTTATGTTATATAGCCTATAGCCTTCCGGAATAACTGGGCTATCGTATACAAAAATAATTTTTCAGATCCGACTGGTAGTTCCTGAGATTAGCGCGTTCAAACAAACAAACAAACAAACTCTGCCGCTTTATTATATTAGTATAGATTAGGTACGTGGTCAAGTAGGTAGATAGACGATGAATAAATATTATAGTAGCAGCGGTAAGTCGACAACCCTAGCGCGACAGCTAGCGCGTCACTCCGCGCCAGACAGCGACAGCGTTATATGTTAGAAAAGAGCGGGAACGGTTAGGTGAATATCACATTAGGCACTGAGTGCTTATGCGAGCTGAATTGCACTTTGTTGCTTAGTAGCAAGAGTCGCAATTTCAATGAATTGGTTTGAGAAGTGGTGCTTTTGTACGTAAGTACTGTTTATTCTGTGGCACTACACTTACTAACTATTACCTTTATATAATAGTTAATTAATGTCCTCTGAACGATTTTGGCCACGGTGGCTTGAGATACAAGCCGACTGCGCGGGACATATTAAATTACTAGAGGACGCCAGCAGCTACACCTGCACATTTTTTAATTTATCTGTTTTGACTTATCCCGTGGGTATTTCGGGAAATCCCTTCTTAGTGCACCCCTACGATCCCCATGGAACATACATGCCAAACTTCAGCTTCCTGCGCCAAATAGTTTTGTCTGTAGCTTGTCTGTCAGTCAGTCAGTAACGCAAGGATTTTATATATTATGATAGTGCATAAGTGTGTCCGCAAACACAAACGTTTTTCTTCTTTTTCTTCAACGGCTTAACGTGCTTTCCGAGGCACAGAGGCATCGCCAACTCTGACTCCGAACTTTTGTTGGATAATTCTTAACAAAAAATCCCTAAACCACTTTTTGTTCGACCCGGGAATTGAACTCGTTACCTCTTGATCCACAGTCGTTTGCACTACAGCTAGACCACGGATCTTTGTGTTTCAGTCCACTACTCAACCGCTAAATGGAAAAGTCTTGTTTATATTATTAAGAAATAACTAAAGTGCTAAATTTGTTGATTACACAATCTTCCTGAAATTAGTACTATAACTCTATCACATACCCTAAGTCTGTTGTCGTTGTGTGTTGGTAGGAGGACACTAAAGAGTACAAGAACCTATTCACGTCGGACGGGCTGTACCCCACGTTCAAAGACCTGGAGCAGATCTTCGACAACTCGGACGACGCGGCCAGCGGCGATGAGACGGTAAGACTTGTGAGTGTACCCCTTGTTTATTATACTTGTTACTAAGTATTGTTTATTTAACTATCTCTGACTGACTGCATTGTTGGCGTTCGCCTCGCTGCTTGGCACTGCGTCGAGTGTTGTGGGTTCGATTCTGACACGAGACAACACTTTGGGTGATCCATAAATTGTTGTTTTGTGTCTGGGTGTTCATTCATAGCATGTTTGTAAAGTAACCCGCGACATCGTATTTATGCTTAATCCCGGATCTTGTCTCTTACAAAGATTAAAATATCATGCAAAGTAAGTACCTAAGTAATTACTCAGAGAAAGCAGGAGTCTGCAAATGGAACCAGACGGCTATAGGCGTTACCTAAGTAATGTTATCCTTTTTTTTATCGCCTTGGTCACGTACGGGTATATACTTATTGGCGTCGTTGGTTCGAAAGTTTCGATGTTGACTTGAATTAAGGAATATTGATGCCTTTAATTTGTTTTATAAGCTAAGTTGACGTATCGATGACACGCAAAAAAGAATCCACACAGAAGAATAACTAAAGCATGGAATGAACGATATTTTTATGAACAAATTGAATATAGCTACACTCTTCACTCATATGACAAATTAGAGTTGCCAGAAGAAGATGGCACTATGTTTGTCAGTTTGGGCTAAAGACCATTTGAACACAAATTTCGTAACTTTTTAATTTTTTAGTGATTGAGCAAATCCGCTATCGATATCGATTAAAGTTTCAATATAGGTTCAAAATCAAACGGACTTGTAAAGTATATTATTTATATGTTATACATTTTAAATTCCGTAACTTTATGTCCACAGCAGTCAGAACGCTAGATGATGGACAGTCTTTAAATAATTATTACACAAACTTGCATTTTTAAACTGAACTTATATATTTTTGTTTCAAATGGGTACTCAGTAGCACATAATCTTTCGAGGCGTTATTTTCTAATTTTCATGGTATTTTTCTTTACGCATCAACAGCCTTTTCAAGTCCACTGCTGGTCTTTAACCTTCCGTGGTGGAGGTTTGGCCTACTATAATACCACACTAGCCAGACGTATTCGTATAGGGTTTTATTTCGAGATTTCCTTCTCTAGTTTCTCTTAGTCGCCTCATACGATACCCTCGGCATAAATGTTTATTTATACTTATTTATAGTTAGTTTTTCAGCTGTAATGAAAGCTGTAAGTGGGTTTAATAAATATTAAATAAATAAATCATCACCCCCTACTCTCTCTCTAATCTCAATAACATATTTTTATTAGAGAAAGCAAATAATTAAGATAAAATCAAAACTCATAGCTTAACCCCTTGTATGCCGGAACGCAGATCTACGCGAGACACAATAGCTTTTTAATTGTGTCTGGCATTCCGGCATACAAGAGGTTAAGCATTATGATAACTGAGAATGGCATATCCAAATTAATTCTTTACAAGGATAGGAGATAGTCGACATGGATTTTATCAAGCAAAAAACATAAAAAATTACTTAAAATAGATAAATCAGACAAAACCTTGAATAGTGCCCAAAGGTTTGTTATTAACAATAATCACTTTATTGAAATTTTCTCATTACATAGTGTAGGTAATACAAATCTATGTGTAAATGTATGTGCGGGATCGGACACTTTTCGATCATACATGTGACACACAGAATATTTAGAGAGAGAAAAATTGTGGCTAGACTAGCCCTTCGATTTTATCTTGAGATCGGAACATTATTAGTCCACTAGTCGAACAAGAACAACCAAGTTTTGGTCTCTGGGTAGATGACATTGAACAAAATTTCTTTCAAATGAAGATTCCCTTATTTTGATGCATATCCACTCAGTAGTCGTGACTATGAAAGCAGACAATTCTTATCAAACCTTCAAATTACTGTCCTTTCAATATTACTGTCTTTGTAAAGAAAGTTCAGATTTTTTCTATAGGTGCATTAATTTTTTTTGTTATATGATGGATTCTAACAAGCTTCGGAATTCATTACTGTTGCTGATAGTTTAAATAATAGCAAGTAATTATTTAAGCACTCACACTGTTATGTTTAGAAGGGACGAGCCATCTGTCATTACTATAAAAACATTCCGCAGTAAAATGCTTGGAACAAATTCTATGGTTGACGGCATTGCCGTGTGGTTGACGGCATAGAATACAAGTGTCACCACCCCCTATCTTCCCGTGGGTGTCGTAAGAGGCGACTAAGGGATAACACGATGCAAATACCATCTTTGCGTAGAGACGGCAAACTCGACATCAAACCCTATACGACTGCCTCGTTGGTCTCGCGGCATAAATGTGCCCGTGGGAGCGGGAGGTCCCGGGTTCGATTCCTGGGTCGGGCAGTGTTATTGGGTTTTTCTGTCACGAAATTCTCAGTAGCAGCACGGAGTCTGGAAATGTGCCCGGTACGGTAATAGGCTCGCCCCTTATTACGTGGGACTAAAGTATATCTGGCGAAAAGTGGGTGTAGAAATACACCTCTGCCTATCCCTTCGGGGATAAAAGGCGTGACACGAAGCGTAAATTTTATGGTGCTTTCTAGGCACCCAATTTTCTCCATGACATACTGCAGCAATCCACTTATTTTATAAATCTTTATCACGTGCACATATAATCAAAAAAATAACGAGGTAAAAATATACGGTGGATAGACATATCGATAAGATTTTTTACAACACTTGAAAAGTCGATATAAATATTATACGACTAAATTCAAAATCATGATAGAACTGTTATAAAAGAAAAAATCACTAAGGTTATATAATTTGATGGCATAATATTGTCTAAATTGTATCTTATACGTCAGTTGACTGTGTTCAATTTGGGAGTACTAGGACGGTCTCTATGTATATTATCCAATCTCTTTGCCAACGCACTGTGTTACCTTCATTATGTGTTATGTTGTCTGCTATAGAGCTCGGCTCTGCTTTCTATCCCAACCTGAGGACATAGACAAGTGGCATTCGCGCGTAATTTTTCAATATCGCTGCCGTTTGGTTGCCATTCGCCCGACCACGCCAGCATACGTTTTTCAGTCTTATTCACTAAGTGAATGTGGGAGGCGTATGCTCTTCTTTTCATATCTTTTTGCATTTAGCGAATACGGATATTATAAATCGAAAGTTAAAGTAACTTTTGATTTTAAATATCCCACTTCACCTTATATTTGACAAAAAATGACTTTTTTTACTACCAGTAATTTAGTCGAAACATCTGTTATGTTGGACGGTGACGGGCTCATAATAATATGACTTTGTGTGTGTGTGTTGTAGCTGCAGGTGTCGACGCCGCCCGACTCGAACAAGTCAGTGGAGGAGCGCGGCGGGAGAGGGTGCGTGCGCGCGGAGGAGCTGAGCAAGATGTTCCCGACGCCGCCCAGCATGGAGGCGCACGCGCAGGCCTCGCCCGGCTTCTCGCTGCCCGACGACGCCACGCCGCTGCGCCACGCGCTCGCGCCCGCGCCCGGCTCGCCGCCGCCCGACCACGCCATCGAGGTGACACGCCTTTGTAAACATATCACCGTCCTGTATATCAACTGTTCTACTGCTGACCACGGGCCTTTTCTCACTATGAGAAGGGGTAATGTTATATATTACTACTTTGGATCCACATTGTGGTCGGCTCACTATTTATAACTGTGAACTGCAATACTCATTATTGCGCGCTCGATTCCTATACAAAAAAATACTTAAAATTATCCAGAAATCATCAGTAAAGTAAGAAAGTATCAAGTCTGAGTTTACTTTGTGTTCGTTGATAGGATAGTTGAGAAGTACGCCCTCAAAACAGCAGTTTTTATTGCGGAAGTACACTTCCAAAAAAGAAAAAATGTAAAAAAATGAATACTTTTACAAAGTAAAAGTTTGTTTACACATAACATTTATACGGTGGCAGGACTGGTCGTACGTGTTCAAGCCGCCGACGATCTGCAAGTACGTGGGCTCGTCGAAGTACGCGCCGCTGAGCACGCTGCCGAGCCAGCTGCTGCCCGCCGTCACGCTGCCGCCGCACGCCGTCTACCACCCGCGCAAGCCCCGCGCGCCCGACCCCGACGCCACCGCCGCCGCCACCGCCGCCGACCACGAGCCCGCCGTCAAGAGGGAGCCCGATGCCGAGGCCGAAGTACAACGAACCGGTCAGTGATACGATTATGTGTTTGTAAGTCGTGTCTACAAATATGTATAAATAGTTCAACTCAGTTGTGTGCGCGGCCCTATGTGTGCGTGGGCTTGTAAATATACATCTTTCATTCGTGTGGCAGAGACGCGGCAGTCGTCGTCCGACCAACACGTGTTCTAATCGCTTTTTCTTACGGGTACAGTCGTTTACGAAAATATATAGTTCTTCACGGAGAAAATGTTTAAGGAGTCGGGTAAACATTTTTTAATTTTAAATTTAGATGTAATTAATATTTACTATGATTCTATATACGAAAAAATTTATCCTTGTTAACGTTTACGTATTATTGTTTTAGACTCGAGAAACCATTGCTAAAGTATACGAATTTCTGAAAATAGAAGCGAGAGATATATTGGAACTAGTAAGTGATCCAGTTTGCAGTGCAAGTCCAATTTTAATATCGAAATTAAGTGAACATTTAAATAGCGTACGGAAAAGAACAGCAAAGGCAGTGGGGGTATCAGAGAGAAAATTTACTAATATATTGGCTGAAGGAAAAGAATCGTGACTCTGAATTTAAATCGCCGCATAAAGACCGTAAAAGACGTTCAAAGAAGTTAGAATTAGACAACCATAACGTTGACGTTATACGTTCCACTATTCAAAATTACCATTTAGAACATCGCGAGTTACCTACCTTGCTAAAGTTGAAAAGAATATTTCAAGATAAACTTAATTATGATAGAAGTATTTCGACTCTGCGTACAGCTTTGTTAAAGTTGGGATACAAATAATGGCGAAAAACTGTGGATAACAGACGTGTTATTATAGAGCGGCATGACATCCAAAAACTATGATTTTTTTCTACCTAAAAAGTTTACTCAGATACCGTCAAGAAAATCGGTGTATCGTATATACAGATGAGAGCTACATCGTAACTAATCATGTGCAAAACATAGGATGGGGTTATAAAGATGGACCACCTTTAAAGAGAAGCCTGTCGAAAGGACAAAGAATTATCATTGTGCATGCTGGTTCAGAACAAGGTTTCGTACCTAACGCACTATTGACATACAAAGCAAATAGTGTTGCTGGTGATTACCACTCTAACATGAATGCAGAAAACTATGAAAAGTGGCTAAAAGAACGTCTAGTACCGAATCTTCCACCTAACTCTGTGGTTGTGCTTGATAATGCCTCATACCATAACGTTCAAAATGACAGAGCCCCAAATTCTAATTCCAAAAAAATAGAAATGCAGAGATGGCTGATAGAAAAAAAAATATAGCTTTTAATCAAGATATGAAAAAAATTGAACCATATGATTTGATTAAAAAAAATAAAGAAAAATATATCTGTTACAAGATTGACGACATACTTCAGCCATATGGCATAAAAGTTCTTCGATTGCCACCATATCATCCTGAACTAAACCCCATAGAAAATGTGTGGGCAATTTAAAAAAAATATATTGCTTCACATAATGTCGACCAAAATGTGACGGAAATAATGAAACTCATAAATGAACGTTTAACTCAAATTGATGAAGGGATCTGGGGTAATACTTGTCGACATGTACAAAAGAAAGAAGAAGAATAACTATAGACATTTTGACATGGAGTCAGAAATCATAATTAACTTTGGTGAGAGCAGCGAATCCGAAAATTCATCATTTGATTTTTCAAGTAGCGATTCAGAATAATGTTAAATAAAATAATAAATAAACATTAAATTACGAAATTACTGTTTTTTTTTTTAACCCGTATATAACCCGTAAATAAATGTATTTGTACCCGACTATACCTCTTGTCACGCACACAAAGTTACTGTATATGTACAAGGTTTACACACACAAAGGCCGCGCGCACAACTGAGTTGAACTATCTGTACATAAGTGACAATAACACAACACTATCATTCATGTCTCTTCTGCTTGGTCCCTGAGTTGTCACTTATAACAAAATATTGCAAAAGGCGTTGGGGCTTATTTGACTTGGGACATGAACTTAGAAAAGGAAGTTTTGGTTAAATGAAACATAAAAAATATTTGTCTTCGGAAGAAAACAGGATTTATCAATCAATCAACCAATAATCATTTATTTGCAAGAATATGGTCGTTACAATGGTGTTATGACAATGATTTTCTGCATATTCTGCCAAGACCGGCGTACAAATACAGCTTCTTAAGCTGGTGTTAGTTGGGTATTATATAATTATAAACTCAAACTCAAATATGTTAATTTCCATAAAAATGTTTAATTTTTTTGGACACGTCAGAAGGTCATACAAATAAAAATAAAAAAGTTACTTTACATGCATGTTAACATAATTGAGCATTGAAAAAAAAATGCCTGTTCAGAAAGTAGAGCCTCGTGAGAAGAATCAGGCTAGAAACTCCGGGCCACTCTTTTCTTCGTCTTGATTCTATACAATTTAAAAACTTTGTAACTACATTGAATTTTTCATAGGTATATGAGCTGGTGTGTCTATAATGTTGTCGTCAATTAATAAGGTTTTTTAATAAAAATATAAAAGTACTAAACTAGCATAATATAGACACAATAACTCACACTCACATGAAACTTAACACTAATCAAACATAAGTAGCCTCTGGGACCGAGCAAATTAATCCCAAGCATTTTTGTCTTCAATATAATCTAGCACCGAATAGTACCCTTTTTGACAAAGTTTACGTTTTATAACCTTTTTGAATTGATTAAACCTTAAATTTTGTATATTGCTTGGCACTTTATTGTATAAGCGCACACATTGGCCTTGAAAAGTTTTTTTTTATTTTCTCTAGCCGAGTGGCCGGCACTACTAGTTTGCTCTTATTTCTAGTATTCAAATTATGTATATCACTTTTCTTTGAGCATGAGGCCTTGTTTTGGAATAAATATATTAGGTTGGAATAAATTTACTGGCTTGCAACTGTTAAAATGTTTATTTCCTTGAATTTATTCCTTAACGAAGCCCCATAATTCAAATTATAAATTGCTCAAATAGCTCTTTTCTGCAGAATAAAGATGGTCTGAATGTCGGCAGCATTTCCCCACAAAAGAATACCTACGAAAATAGCTATGATATACAACCCTGCCTGTGTCAATGTCAGTTAACTGGCGAATTTTCCTGACTGCATATGCTGCAGAGCTGAGTCTATTCGACAATTTACTAATATGTGGTCCCCATTGCAGCTTCGAATCTAGTGTAATGCCTAAAAATTTGGTGTTTTCCACAAGATCCAACAGATCATCCTTAACCTTTACAGAGGTGTTCACTTGTTTCACGTTAGGCATCAAAAATCGAATACATTTAGTTTTAAGCCTGTTTTAAGTATGTATAAAGCAGGTTGTTAACCTCAAACCAGCGAACCACCGTTGAGATAGCAATGTTTACATCGTCCATATCAATTTGTTGTCGTTTTAATTTAAATAAAAGTGAGGTATCATCAGCACACAGTACTATCCCGTGCTTGTCATTAACGAGGTGTGGTAAGTCATTAATATACAGTAAAAATAAAAAAAGGACCGAGGATTGTACCCTGTGGGACGCCCATTTTGACTACAGACTCATGTGAACGCGTCCCGTTGACATCAACTCTCTGAATCCTATTACTCAAATATGAAGTAAGAAAATGCAGAGCAGAACTACTTAAACCATAGTGATGTAATTTCCTGATCAATGTATCATGTTCTACACAATCAAAGGCCTTGGACAAATCACAGAAGACACCTAAAGCATCATGTGAATCCTCCCAGGCATCAAAGATATGTTTTACCAGCTCATCACCGGCATCAACAAAGTAACAACAAAATTGTTATATATTAAAGTTTTACCATCCATCATAAAGTAACTAGCCTTATAAGTCTTATAACTCAGCAGGCGTGAAGCGCTCAGCGTCGCCGGTTAGCGAGTGCCGGGAACCGCGGCGGCGGGACGCCGGCAGCGGGCCGGGCGCGGGCGCGGGCGCCGCACCCGGCAGTGGGAGCACCAGCGGGCCGGCGTCGGTGGTGGCGCGCGTGGTGGCGTCGCCCGCGCCCGCCGCCGCCGCGCCGCACGCCGCGTGCCCGCTCATGCTCAACGTGCTGCTGGCCGACACCGTGCTCAACGTCTTCCGCGACCACAACTTTGACAGCTGCACGCTCTGCGTCTGCAACGCTGGACCCAAGGTACCACACACTATTGTTCATATTATTTTTAATCTGTAGATGTTAAGATATTGAATTGCGTCTTCAGAATATACAGGTGTTTTGTGAGTCATCGAATGGGTAACAGAGTTGTATCCGATGTTCGCTGCTAGTTACAAAGACTTAAAAATATAGCCTTTAAATAAAATCTAACTAAAAACTGAATTTTTATTCATTTTATTTAATTAGAGATCGACGTTAGTCGAAATGCGAATAATGCGATGAATGATCAAAAACATACCTGTATATGATACCCGTATTCTATTGTCGTGCAGGTGGTGGGCAACATCCGCGGCGCGGACGCGGCGACGTACCTGACGGGGTGCTCGGGCATGGGGGGCTCCGGGGGCGGCGGGGGTGGCGCCTGGAGCCCCGCGCCCGCGCCCGACGACGAGCCCGCGCACTGCACCTGCGGCTTCAGCGCCATACTCAACCGCCGGCTCGCGCACCGCGCCGGACTCTTCTATGAGGTCAGCACATTACTTACTCACTGTATGACGCCTGGAGCCCCGCGCCCGCGCCCGACGACGAGCCCGCGCACTGCACCTGCGGCTTCAGCGCCATACTCAACCGCCGGCTCGCGCACCGCGCCGGACTCTTCTATGAGGTCAGCACATTACTTACTCACTGTATGACGCCTGGAGCCCCGCGCCCGCGCCCGCGCCCGACGACGAGCCCGCGCACTGCACCTGCGGCTTCAGCGCCATACTCAACCGCCGGCTCGCGCACCGCGCCGGACTCTTCTATGAGGTCAGCACATTACTTACTCACTGTATGACGCCTGGAGCCCCGCGCCCGCGCCCGACGACGAGCCCGCGCACTGCACCTGCGGCTTCAGCGCCATACTCAACCGCCGGCTCGCGCACCGCGCCGGACTCTTCTATGAGGTCAGCACATTACTTACTCACTGTATGACGCCTGGAGCCCCGCGCCCGCGCCCGACGACGAGCCCGCGCACTGCACCTGCGGCTTCAGCGCCATACTCAACCGCCGGCTCGCGCACCGCGCCGGACTCTTCTATGAGGTCAGCACATTACTTACTCACTGTATGACGCCTGGAGCCCCGCGCCCGCGCCCGACGACGAGCCCGCGCACTGCACCTGCGGCTTCAGCGCCATACTCAACCGCCGGCTCGCGCACCGCGCCGGACTCTTCTATGAGGTCAGCACATTACTTACTCACTGTATGACGCCTGGAGCCCCGCGCCCGCGCCCGCGCCCGACGACGAGCCCGCGCACTGCACCTGCGGCTTCAGCGCCATACTCAACCGCCGGCTCGCGCACCGCGCCGGACTCTTCTATGAGGTCAGCACATTACTTACTCACTGTATGACGCCTGGAGCCCCGCGCCCGCGCCCGACGACGAGCCCGCGCACTGCACCTGCGGCTTCAGCGCCATACTCAACCGCCGGCTCGCGCACCGCGCCGGACTCTTCTATGAGGTCAGCACATTACTTACTCACTGTATGACGCCTGGAGCCCCGCGCCCGCGCCCGACGACGAGCCCGCGCACTGCACCTGCGGCTTCAGCGCCATACTCAACCGCCGGCTCGCGCACCGCGCCGGACTCTTCTATGAGGTCAGCACATTACTTACTCACTGTATGACGCCTGGAGCCCCGCGCCCGCGCCCGACGACGAGCCCGCGCACTGCACCTGCGGCTTCAGCGCCATACTCAACCGCCGGCTCGCGCACCGCGCCGGACTCTTCTATGAGGTCAGCACATTACTTACTCACTGTATGACGCCTGGAGCCCCGCGCCCGCGCCCGACGACGAGCCCGCGCACTGCACCTGCGGCTTCAGCGCCATACTCAACCGCCGGCTCGCGCACCGCGCCGGACTCTTCTATGAGGTCAGCACATTACTTACTCACTGTATGACGCCTGGAGCCCCGCGCCCGCGCCCGACGACGAGCCCGCGCACTGCACCTGCGGCTTCAGCGCCATACTCAACCGCCGGCTCGCGCACCGCGCCGGACTCTTCTATGAGGTCAGCACATTACTTACTCACTGTATGACGCCTGGAGCCCCGCGCCCGCGCCCGACGACGAGCCCGCGCACTGCACCTGCGGCTTCAGCGCCATACTCAACCGCCGGCTCGCGCACCGCGCCGGACTCTTCTATGAGGTCAGCACATTACTTACTCACTGTATGACGCCTGGAGCCCCGCGCCCGCGCCCGACGACGAGCCCGCGCACTGCACCTGCGGCTTCAGCGCCATACTCAACCGCCGGCTCGCGCACCGCGCCGGACTCTTCTATGAGGTCAGCACATTACTTACTCACTGTATGACGCCTGGAGCCCCGCGCCCGCGCCCGACGACGAGCCCGCGCACTGCACCTGCGGCTTCAGCGCCATACTCAACCGCCGGCTCGCGCACCGCGCCGGACTCTTCTATGAGGTCAGCACATTACTTACTCACTGTATGACGCCTGGAGCCCCGCGCCCGCGCCCGACGACGAGCCCGCGCACTGCACCTGCGGCTTCAGCGCCATACTCAACCGCCGGCTCGCGCACCGCGCCGGACTCTTCTATGAGGTCAGCACATTACTTACTCACTGTATGACGCCTGGAGCCCCGCGCCCGCGCCCGACGACGAGCCCGCGCACTGCACCTGCGGCTTCAGCGCCATACTCAACCGCCGGCTCGCGCACCGCGCCGGACTCTTCTATGAGGTCAGCACATTACTTACTCATTGTATGGAAGGCTTTTATGGCACGTTCACCATCTAAAACACCAGCCATTTCTATGTATTTTATTCTGATACGGATATTTCTATAACTGCTTGACCGCGCAAAGTGACTATTGTCTCTTTTTTTCAAAAACAGATGAGCGCGTAAACTGTCATTTTTCCCAAGCTTTTCCGCTGCGCACTAATCTGTTTGTGGAAGTCGGATAACTTAACCGATTGCGGTATGTTGCATATCAATAGACGCGTAATTAAATGAGCTTTCCAATGATATAAATTTAAACCATATAATATGGTTGAAGCCAACGCAAAGGCAGTATAAAGTGAAAATTAGAAATTTTTCCCGCCATTTTCGAGCGCGATTTTATATTTCTGACATATTCCTTTTTCTCGTCGTTTTTTATTATGGGAGGTATATAAGTATTAAACACGGTTAGAAAGGTTATTTAATTTACTTTTAGAGGAAATAAATATAATGAAAAGAAACATTTTAATATTAAACATAAAAAAATTAAACAAAGATTTTTTTTTAATTGGCGCCAATTTTCATATTAGACAACTAGATTTCCAAGTATAAAAACCAATTCTGACAAGAATCTGATAAGAAATATTTTTATTGGAATCTGCACAGTTGTTTACTTTTTCCAAAAAAAAAACTGAAGTTCTCGCCAAAATTTTCGATAACTAATATCTCATAAATAATATGATTATTATATATTTTATCGAAGGTTTATTTATATACTCATAATAAAAAATAATACAACGCATAAATGTAACATACTGTATTTAAACTTTTTTACATAAAATTAAAAATAAATGCCGTTTTTACGATAATTTTTGTCTAGAATATATTCTTTTTCTTTTTTTGCTGTAACTTCATAATTAATCAGTTAATTTACAATAAAAATATAAAAGTAAAGTATATAATTTGTTTACAATGATGTTTTTAATCCATAATTACGCCCCGCGCGCGGAATGCAAAGTCAGCGAAATATATTTATTTTTTTCAAATGCTTACATCTAAATAATTTTCTGCAAGTATTGCTATAACTTTATTTAATTACATAGATTATATCACCAGGTATATGAAAAAATAACAGCAAGTGAGTTTCAGCTAATACTTTTATTATGATAAACAAAAGGGTCGAGTAAGTCGTTAAAGACGACATTGTTTACGTTACGGCCGCTCGCCTAAAGTAAACATTTCATTCAAACGTAATAAAAACACCACTCCTCTGACGTTATTAACAATCGAACAAAAATTAATTGATTGAGCGCGCCCGTCTTCAAGTGGCGGTGCGAATTTGCTTAAATTTGTCGATTCTGAGTCAGCACTTAAAATAGTTGAGAGGGCAAGCGGATAACGCGATTACAGTTTAAAATCGCAGTTAGCATAATCAAGATATGCATGACATTTCAAATGTGACGTACATATTGATATTGTTGCGGTCGCGGGCAACGGATGGATGAGCCACCAGCTCAGGATCGGTCTATGTGGAGAGCCTTGGGGGAGGCCTATGTCCAGCAGTGAACATCTTTCGGCTGATATGATGATGTACACATTAAGCATTATTTTATATTATTTGTCGCAAAAACATGGTTATCGATTTTTCTGTTCAATGGTTAAGTTAGTTCAGGCCTTGTTGGCCTCACATTGGGCGTGCACGTTCTTCTAGTGTGTGCCCACTACTTGTAGTTCACTATTTAGTATGAAGTGATTGTCGAACGCACGCTGAATAGCTGTTAATCTCTGCAATGTTTACACAAGAGTCGTTAATCAAATTGAAATGAATATGTGCGTGTTCCAGGACGAGATGGAGATCACGGGGCTGGCGGAGGCGCCGGGGGGCGCGGGCGCGGGCGGGCTGGCCGAGGTGGCGGGCGTGGTGCTGGCGCAGAGCGCCGCGCTGGCCGGCGGCCGCGCCTCGGCCTTGGCGCGCGCCGCGCACCACGTCGCCTCCACGCACCCCGACCCGCACCTGCGGCTCAACCTACTCGAGTTAGTTCCTACATTGCTTCTCATATCTAACTATTATTTTAAGGGTTTCGTAACCATAAATAACAAAAGATGGATCCCTTACAGATTCGCCATGACTGTCTGTTCGACTGTCCGTGTGATACAGCCATTTGATACTGCTCATATTTTATTTAAACTTAAGAAACGCATTTGTGTAAATCTGTACAAGACGACTATGAATGAGTCGGCTGGACGGGCGAACTACTACCCTGTCACAGAATATCGTCGTAAAGTTATCTATACTGTTGTGTTCGTTTGGTGATTGAAATTTTCTTTTACTTCTGCCTCATCTCGCTCCTCCTATTGCTTTTGTCGTACTTAAAGGACGACAACCCACTTGTGACACATTGGCGATGGCAGTCGTTTACCATCTGGCGATCGAGCTGATATAATGGCACAATATTTTGACACACAATTCGATGTCCGCAGATACACGGACGGCGGCACGGCGGCGGCGCGGGCGCTGCGCGCGTCCGTCAGCTCGGGCGGCGCCGTCAGCACCAGCAGCGACGCCGTGCACCGCTGGCCCTTCATCGGGGCGCGCGCGCCGCGCTCCTCACGCGACGTAGTCAGGTAACCATACGACATTCAGCCTTAACCGCAACAACATTCCGCCCTGTACCTTTCTAATCTAGTGTATAAATATACCACTGTGTACTGTACGTGTTCAGATTAATGCGTCGCCTGCGGCCGCTACTGCAGGACGCCATCCAGAAGCGGTGCTGCGGCGCGCGCATGTGGGACGGCGTGACGGGCCCGCTGACGTGGCGCCAGTTCCACCGGCTGGCGGGGCGCGGCAACGAGGACCTGTGCGAGCCGCAGCCCGTGCCGCCGCTGCTGGTGGGCCACGACCGCGACTGGATCTCGCTGTCGCCGTACGCGCTGCGCCACTGGGAGCGGCTCGCGCTCGAGCCCTACTCGTACTCGCGCGACGTCGCCTACGTCGTGCTCGCCGCCGACCAGGAGGCGCTCGCCGACCCGCTGCGCTCCTTCTTCCGCGAGCTGTCCACCGCCTACGAGTCGTGCCGCCTCGGCCGCCACCAGCCCGTGGCGCGGGTGGCGCGCGACGGCATCGTGCGCAGCGCGCCCCTCGAGCGGCGGGACGCGCGGGAGCAGCGCGACGAGTGGACGGGGCCGCTGCCCGCCGGCCGCCTCGGCGACTACCTGCGCTCGTACGCGCACACGTTACGCACCGCGCTGCTGCCGCAGCTGTCCGCGCTCACGCTCGACCGCACGCTGCTGGACGCCGAGCGCCCGCCGGAACACATGCGGCCGCCCTCCACGCCCGACCACCCCGCCACTCCCAACCCGGCGTCCGAGAACGACACCGACGCGTCCCAGGGCAGCACCACCGCGAGCGGGACGCCGTCCGCGCCGCCCGCGGCCGGCGGGCCCACGTCCTGGGACGAGGAGGAGGGCGGCGCGCCCGCGCTCGTCGTGTACGTGGTGGAGCCGCCCGCCTCGCACGCCAACAGGCCGCTCGCGCTGCACGCGCTCTTGCGTCTAGCCGCGAGAACCATGGACCATCTGCACCATCATAATCCTCTTGTTAAGGTTAGATTACTAATTCTTTTTTCATACGAATTTAAATATATTGTCATGAGCACGTAGTAATAATGTATGTGTGCGCAGATAATCTCATTGGAGAGCGTGTGCGAGCGCTGGGGGCTGGGCGCGGGCGCGGGCGCGGAGGACACGTCGGGCGACGTGCGCGCGCTGGCCTTCAGCGTGTTCAGCGGCGCGCGCCGCCTGCTGGCGCACAGCGCTAACGGCAAGTCGCTCACCGGCTTCGGCACCGCCGCCGACGCCAACCTCTTCTTGCAGTCCAAAGATGTGAGTACATACAACACCTCCACATTACACATTTAGTATTCACTACCAGAGTCTGTCCCATCGGCTCTAATTAGACATTGGAATTCGGATAACTTGGATATTTAACAATGACCAGTAAACTAAACGTGTGTTGTTGTGACTCAGGAGAAAAATCGCGAGCCGTACAAGTTGTTCTCGCCGGCGTGGGTGCTGGCGGCGCCACGCGCGCTCAAGGAGGTGGCGGAGACGTGGGGGCAGGGCGGCGGCGAGCAGGGCGGCGTACTGTTCCTCGCCTACTGCCTATCGCACGACCAGCGCTGGCTGCTGGCCGCCGCCACCGACGCGCGCGGCGAGCTGCTCGACACCGCCGCCATCAACATACACGTGCCGCACAGGTACGTAACGTGCTGCTCCCCACCTACTGCCTGTCGCACGACCAGCGCTGGCTGCTGGCCGCCGCTACCTGACGTTAGCAGAATCAACTAACAGAACGACGGAATCCCTAGGTACTTATAAGATTCATGAGCAGGGTATTTTGTAAAAAATCGAACGGATTTCAGGATCGTATTCAGTCTTCGACTCTCGTTACTGAGATATATAAATCCTAATACGTGAAACTAATATTGCAGATCTCGACGGCGACGCAGCGGTCCGGCGCGGCGGCTCGGGCTGACGAAGCTGATGGACTTCACACTGGGCGTCATGAGCCAGGCCGCGCAGCCCTGGCGGCTGGTCGTGGGACGCGTCGGCAGGATAGGACACGGGGAACTTAAAGGTATAACGCACTCACTGTAATTTGCAATTACCAGAATTTAGTCCGCTAAAAATACCTCGGTATGAACTCCGTAAATCTTTAATAATAATATTTTTTAAATATTGCAATGCAAGAAGTGTTAGTTCGAATTTAGTCTACAAGGAGTTCTTGTCAGTCTATATTCCTTTGTCTACTGTACTCAAAAAAAAAATGTCAACACAAAAGTTACAATTTTTTTTGGCTTTAGTCGTGTAACATATTGTGTTGTGTGTCCAGGCTGGAGCTGGCTGCTGTCGCGCAAGCACCTGGTGCGTGCGTCGGCGACCCTGCGCGACATCTGCGGCTCGTGCTCCGTGCTGTACCCCAGCGGCGTGCCGTGCATCCTGTCGGCGTGCCTGGTGTCCACGGAGCCCGACTCGTGCCTGCGCCTCATGGCCGACCGCTTCACGCCCGACGAGCGCTTCTCGCAGGCCTCCATCCAGTCGCACCTGCACACGCCGCGCGACGTCACCGCCACGCACATACTCGTGTTCCCCACCTCCGCCACTACGCAGGTAACACGACCCATATACAAATCTGTGTATCATCAAAGTGTTTCCATATTTTTCGACGCTCTTTCGATATTCAATAAAACCCAAGATGCTCACCTTGGAGATGATTAATTTTTTGAGATGGATGTGACTGTCTGATCCATGCTATGTTTGGGTCACTTACAGATTATAATTTTATTAACGATGCTTGAAATAAAATCAGTCTCTGACGAGAGCCTTGAGAAAAGTCTATGTTCAGCTGAACATCTATCAGCATTATAGTGATATTTGATTATCTTGTTTCCTTTATGCATACCTATTATATAAATTCGTAATTCGTCGACAGTCGAACCAAAACCCATTCGAGCCGCCGATGGCGAACGGCGAGGACAGCGACATGATGTTCCTGAACGTGGACATGGGCGACGAGGAGATGGGCGAGGACAACATGGCGGACCTGCTGATCGGCGACATGTTCAACAACATGTGGGGCGGGCCCGCGGGCTCGCCGCGCCGCACGGACGACGACCCCGCCACCAGTCCGCAGGCGCACCACCACCACCACCCCTCCTACCACCACCAGGACGAGAATGCCACCGTAAGTATATCATCGATCCTGTATGAATATTGGTCTCAGTATTGGCCATAGTACACCACTCTAGTCAAGTGCTGTTTCGTAGAGTTAACATGTGTTTCTAATTCATTTCTCAAACAAGTTAGCAAATTCTCTTAGCAAGTAAGAGTGATGATATATGTTTGAAATATAAATAGTTTTATGATAAGTCAAGTCGATTATATCGATTTAGTAACGTTTAGTTTAGTCTATTGTAAAATTTGACTATGGTCACACTGAACTGTCAACTTCCGTTGCGAAAAAATGGTTGCGCGGACGCCGTATCTTTGGTTTTGTAATTGAAATAAATTGATCGCCTTTTGAAAAGCACATCCTGGTAGCTTCGCGAATAGTTTGTTCGTTTCCCGCGGTCAGTGAAAAACCCGGTATAAAAAGTTGTCTTGACCACGCCGTATCTTGTAATGTCGCGTGCCCTTGTGCTATAAAAGAATATTTGGAACTCGTTTTGTTTGCCGCTTCCTTGATCAATAACCGGCAACGGTTTATCTGTGATAAAAATAGTATTTTAATGAACATTGTAAAACTTGAGTGAATCCGATGCACGTGGTTGCTGCCCGACGATTTTGGAAACTGGATCCTGTGGTATTTATTCGATTTTCTTGTTATTTTGGCCAAAATTATGAGTTAATCTTATAGGTCTACTCAAGAGCATCAGTGAAGATTTGGTAAGACATTTTATTAATATTATGTGTAGTTAGGATTATAATTCATCGCTGTGCTACCACAGTATATGTTAGACCTTTGCCTTGGGCTGAGACTGGATGAATTAATCGCTTCCACTGATCTCTGTAAACCTTACCCGATCTTAGCTCAAACTCTAAACATAATTTTTGAAAAGGCGATCAATTTATTTCAATTACAAAACCAAAGATACGGCGTCCGCGCAACCATTTTTTCGCTACGGAAGTTGACAGTTTTAAAATAATATTCCATCTCTAATAATATTCCATTTACAAATTATGTCGCACATATTGAAGTGGATAAGGGGTCGATGAAGTGTGACGTTGTATAAAGATTGAGATGAGGATGAGAACGGAAGAGGGCCTAAAATCATAAAAATTTGGTTATATTATTAATGATGAATAGCCCCTAATACGTCAGACATTGGTAAACATGTTTGTGTATGGTGTTCAGGAGCAAGTGGGCGCGCTGCTGCAGCAGCCGCTGGCGCTGGGCTACATGGTGTCGACGGCGCCGCTGGGCGCCATGCCGGGCTGGTGGTGGGCGGGCTGCGCGCACCTGCGCGACGCCTGCCCCGCCTTCCTCAAGAACGCGCTGCACCTGCACGCCGGCTCGCTGCAGGCCGCCGACGACTACACCAGCCTCACGCAGCGCCGCGACAACAACACGCACCCGCTCGACTCGCAGACCACCACCGACGTGCTCAGGTACGCCACCACCCCCTCACCCACACACACACACACACACACACACACACACACGACGACTACACCAGCCTCACGCAGCGCCGCGACAACAACACGCACCCGCTCGACTCGCAGACCACCACCGACGTGCTCAGGTACGCCACCACCCCCTCACCCACACACACACACACACACACACACGACGACTACACCAGCCTCACGCAGCGCCGCGACAACAACACGCACCCGCTCGACTCGCAGACCACCACCGACGTGCTCAGGTACGCCACCACCCCCTCACCCACACACACACACACACACACACACACACGACGACTACACCAGCCTCACGCAGCGCCGCGACAACAACACGCACCCGCTCGACTCGCAGACCACCACCGACGTGCTCAGGTACGCCACCACCCCCTCACCCACACACACACACACACACACACACACACGACGACTACACCAGCCTCACGCAGCGCCGCGACAACAACACGCACCCGCTCGACTCGCAGACCACCACCGACGTGCTCAGGTACGCCACCACCCCCTCACCCACACACACACACACACGACGACTACACCAGCCTCACGCAGCGCCGCGACAACAACACGCACCCGCTCGACTCGCAGACCACCACCGACGTGCTCAGGTACGCCACCACCCCCTCACCCACACACACACACACACACACACACACGACGACTACACCAGCCTCACGCAGCGCCGCGACAACAACACGCACCCGCTCGACTCGCAGACCACCACCGACGTGCTCAGGTACGCCACCACCCCCTCACCCACACACACACACACACACACACACACACACACACGACGACTACACCAGCCTCACGCAGCGCCGCGACAACAACACGCACCCGCTCGACTCGCAGACCACCACCGACGTGCTCAGGTACGCCACCACCCCCTCACCCACACACACACACACACACACACACACACGACGACTACACCAGCCTCACGCAGCGCCGCGACAACAACACGCACCCGCTCGACTCGCAGACCACCACCGACGTGCTCAGGTACGCCACCACCCCCTCACCCACACACACACACACACACACACACACACGACGACTACACCAGCCTCACGCAGCGCCGCGACAACAACACGCACCCGCTCGACTCGCAGACCACCACCGACGTGCTCAGGTACGCCACCACCCCCCTCACCCACACACACACACACACACACACACACGACGACTACACCAGCCTCACGCAGCGCCGCGACAACAACACGCACCCGCTCGACTCGCAGACCACCACCGACGTGCTCAGGTACGCCACCACCCCCTCACCCACACACACACACACACACACACACACGACGACTACACCAGCCTCACGCAGCGCCGCGACAACAACACGCACCCGCTCGACTCGCAGACCACCACCGACGTGCTCAGGTACGCCACCACCCCCTCACCACACACACACACACACACACACACACACACACACGACGACTACACCAGCCTCACGCAGCGCCGCGACAACAACACGCACCCGCTCGACTCGCAGACCACCACCGACGTGCTCAGGTACGCCACCACCCCCTCACCCACACACACACACACACACACACACACACACACGACGACTACACCAGCCTCACGCAGCGCCGCGACAACAACACGCACCCGCTCGACTCGCAGACCACCACCGACGTGCTCAGGTACGCCACCACCCCCTCACCCACACACACACACACACACACACACACGACGACTACACCAGCCTCACGCAGCGCCGCGACAACAACACGCACCCGCTCGACTCGCAGACCACCACCGACGTGCTCAGGTACGCCACCACCCCCTCACCCACACACACACACACACACACACACACACACGACGACTACACCAGCCTCACGCAGCGCCGCGACAACAACACGCACCCGCTCGACTCGCAGACCACCACCGACGTGCTCAGGTACGCCACCACCCCCTCACCACACACACACACACACACACACACACACGACGACTACACCAGCCTCACGCAGCGCCGCGACAACAACACGCACCCGCTCGACTCGCAGACCACCACCGACGTGCTCAGGTACGCCACCACCCCCTCACCCACACACACACACACACACACACACACACACACACGACGACTACACCAGCCTCACGCAGCGCCGCGACAACAACACGCACCCGCTCGACTCGCAGACCACCACCGACGTGCTCAGGTACGCCACCACCCCCTCACCCACACACACACACACACACACACACACACACGACGACTACACCAGCCTCACGCAGCGCCGCGACAACAACACGCACCCGCTCGACTCGCAGACCACCACCGACGTGCTCAGGTACGCCACCACCCCCTCACCCACACACACACACACACACACACACACACGACGACTACACCAGCCTCACGCAGCGCCGCGACAACAACACGCACCCGCTCGACTCGCAGACCACCACCGACGTGCTCAGGTACGCCACCACCCCCTCACCCACACACACACACACACACACACACACGACGACTACACCAGCCTCACGCAGCGCCGCGACAACAACACGCACCCGCTCGACTCGCAGACCACCACCGACGTGCTCAGGTACGCCACCACCCCCTCACCCAACACACACACACACACACACACACACGACGACTACACCAGCCTCACGCAGCGCCGCGACAACAACACGCACCCGCTCGACTCGCAGACCACCACCGACGTGCTCAGGTACGCCACCACCCCCTCACCCACCCACACACACACACACACACACACGACGACTACACCAGCCTCACGCAGCGCCGCGACAACAACACGCACCCGCTCGACTCGCAGACCACCACCGACGTGCTCAGGTACGCCACCACCCCCTCACCCACACACACACACACACACACACACACGACGACTACACCAGCCTCACGCAGCGCCGCGACAACAACACGCACCCGCTCGACTCGCAGACCACCACCGACGTGCTCAGGTACGCCACCACCCCCTCACCCACACACACACACACACACACACACACACACACACACACGACGACTACACCAGCCTCACGCAGCGCCGCGACAACAACACGCACCCGCTCGACTCGCAGACCACCACCGACGTGCTCAGGTACGCCACCACCCCCTCACCCACACACACACACACACACACACACACACACGACGACTACACCAGCCTCACGCAGCGCCGCGACAACAACACGCACCCGCTCGACTCGCAGACCACCACCGACGTGCTCAGGTACGCCACCACCCCCTCACCCACACACACACACACACACACACACGACGACTACACCAGCCTCACGCAGCGCCGCGACAACAACACGCACCCGCTCGACTCGCAGACCACCACCGACGTGCTCAGGTACGCCACCACCCCCTCACCCACACACACACACACACACACACACACACACACACGACGACTACACCAGCCTCACGCAGCGCCGCGACAACAACACGCACCCGCTCGACTCGCAGACCACCACCGACGTGCTCAGGTACGCCACCACCCCCTCACCCACACACACACACACACACACACACACACACACGACGACTACACCAGCCTCACGCAGCGCCGCGACAACAACACGCACCCGCTCGACTCGCAGACCACCACCGACGTGCTCAGGTACGCCACCACCCCCTCACCCACACACACACACACACACACACACACACACACACGACGACTACACCAGCCTCACGCAGCGCCGCGACAACAACACGCACCCGCTCGACTCGCAGACCACCACCGACGTGCTCAGGTACGCCACCACCCCCTCACCCACACACACACACACACACACACACACACACGACGACTACACCAGCCTCACGCAGCGCCGCGACAACAACACGCACCCGCTCGACTCGCAGACCACCACCGACGTGCTCAGGTACGCCACCACCCCCTCACCCACACACACACACACACACACACACACACACGACGACTACACCAGCCTCACGCAGCGCCGCGACAACAACACGCACCCGCTCGACTCGCAGACCACCACCGACGTGCTCAGGTACGCCACCACCCCCTCACCACACACACACACACACACACACACACACACACACACACACACACACACACACACACACACACGACGACTACACCAGCCTCACGCAGCGCCGCGACAACAACACGCACCCGCTCGACTCGCAGACCACCACCGACGTGCTCAGGTACGCCACCACCCCCTCACCCACACACACACACACACACACACACACACACACGACGACTACACCAGCCTCACGCAGCGCCGCGACAACAACACGCACCCGCTCGACTCGCAGACCACCACCGACGTGCTCAGGTACGCCACCACCCCCTCACCCACACACACACACACACACACACACACACACACGACGACTACACCAGCCTCACGCAGCGCCGCGACAACAACACGCACCCGCTCGACTCGCAGACCACCACCGACGTGCTCAGGTACGCCACCACCCCCTCACCCACACACACACACACACACACACACACACACACGACGACTACACCAGCCTCACGCAGCGCCGCGACAACAACACGCACCCGCTCGACTCGCAGACCACCACCGACGTGCTCAGGTACGCCACCACCCCCTCACCCACACACACACACACACACACACACACACACACACACGACGACTACACCAGCCTCACGCAGCGCCGCGACAACAACACGCACCCGCTCGACTCGCAGACCACCACCGACGTGCTCAGGTACTCCACCACCCCCTCACCCACACACACACACACACACACACACGACGACTACACCAGCCTCACGCAGCGCCGCGACAACAACACGCACCCGCTCGACTCGCAGACCACCACCGACGTGCTCAGGTACGCCACCACCCCCTCACCACACACACACACACACACACACACACACGACGACTACACCAGCCTCACGCAGCGCCGCGACAACAACACGCACCCGCTCGACTCGCAGACCACCACCGACGTGCTCAGGTACGCCACCACCCCCTCACCCACACACACACACACACACACACGACGACTACACCAGCCTCACGCAGCGCCGCGACAACAACACGCACCCGCTCGACTCGCAGACCACCACCGACGTGCTCAGGTACGCCACCACCCCCTCACCCACACACACACACACACACACACACACACGACGACTACACCAGCCTCACGCAGCGCCGCGACAACAACACGCACCCGCTCGACTCGCAGACCACCACCGACGTGCTCAGGTACGCCACCACCCCCTCACCCACACACACACACACACACACACGACGACTACACCAGCCTCACGCAGCGCCGCGACAACAACACGCACCCGCTCGACTCGCAGACCACCACCGACGTGCTCAGGTACGCCACCACCCCCTCACCCACACACACACACACACACACACACACGACGACTACACCAGCCTCACGCAGCGCCGCGACAACAACACGCACCCGCTCGACTCGCAGACCACCACCGACGTGCTCAGGTACGCCACCACCCCCTCACCCACACACACACACACACACACACGACGACTACACCAGCCTCACGCAGCGCCGCGACAACAACACGCACCCGCTCGACTCGCAGACCACCACCGACGTGCTCAGGTACGCCACCACCCCCTCACCCACACACACACACACACACGACGACTACACCAGCCTCACGCAGCGCCGCGACAACAACACGCACCCGCTCGACTCGCAGACCACCACCGACGTGCTCAGGTACGCCACCACCCCCTCACCCACCCACACACACACACACACACACACACACACGACGACTACACCAGCCTCACGCAGCGCCGCGACAACAACACGCACCCGCTCGACACGCAGACCACCACCGACGTGCTCAGGTACGCCACCACCCCCTCACCCACACACACACACACACACACACACACGACGACTACACCAGCCTCACGCAGCGCCGCGACAACAACACGCACCCGCTCGACTCGCAGACCACCACCGACGTGCTCAGGTACGCCACCACCCCCTCACCCACACACACACACACACACACACACACGACGACTACACCAGCCTCACGCAGCGCCGCGACAACAACACGCACCCGCTCGACTCGCAGACCACCACCGACGTGCTCAGGTACTCCACCACCCCCTCACCCACCCACACACACACACACACACGACGACTACACCAGCCTCACGCAGCGCCGCGACAACAACACGCACCCGCTCGACTCGCAGACCACCACCGACGTGCTCAGGTACGCCACCACCCCCTCACCCACACACACACACACACACACACACACGACGACTACACCAGCCTCACGCAGCGCCGCGACAACAACACGCACCCGCTCGACTCGCAGACCACCACCGACGTGCTCAGGTACGCCACCACCCCCTCACCCACACACACACACACACACACACACACACACACGACGACTACACCAGCCTCACGCAGCGCCGCGACAACAACACGCACCCGCTCGACTCGCAGACCACCACCGACGTGCTCAGGTACGCCACCACCCCCTCACCCACACACACACACACACACACACACACACGACGACTACACCAGCCTCACGCAGCGCCGCGACAACAACACGCACCCGCTCGACTCGCAGACCACCACCGACGTGCTCAGGTACGCCACCACCCCCTCACCCACACACACACACACACACACACACACACACGACGACTACACCAGCCTCACGCAGCGCCGCGACAACAACACGCACCCGCTCGACTCGCAGACCACCACCGACGTGCTCAGGTACGCCACCACCCCCTCACCCACACACACACACACACACACACACACGACGACTACACCAGCCTCACGCAGCGCCGCGACAACAACACGCACCCGCTCGACTCGCAGACCACCACCGACGTGCTCAGGTACGCCACCACCCCCTCACCCACACACACACACACACACACACACACACACACGACGACTACACCAGCCTCACGCAGCGCCGCGACAACAACACGCACCCGCTCGACTCGCAGACCACCACCGACGTGCTCAGGTACGCCACCACCCCCTCACCCACACACACACACACACACACACACACGACGACTACACCAGCCTCACGCAGCGCCGCGACAACAACACGCACCCGCTCGACTCGCAGACCACCACCGACGTGCTCAGGTACGCCACCACCCCCTCACCCACACACACACACACACACACACACACACGACGACTACACCAGCCTCACGCAGCGCCGCGACAACAACACGCACCCGCTCGACTCGCAGACCACCACCGACGTGCTCAGGTACGCCACCACCCCCTCACCCACACACACACACACACACACACACACACACACGACGACTACACCAGCCTCACGCAGCGCCGCGACAACAACACGCACCCGCTCGACTCGCAGACCACCACCGACGTGCTCAGGTACGCCACCACCCCCTCACCCACACACACACACACACACACACACACGACGACTACACCAGCCTCACGCAGCGCCGCGACAACAACACGCACCCGCTCGACTCGCAGACCACCACCGACGTGCTCAGGTACGCCACCACCCCCTCACCCACACACACACACACACACACACACACACACACGACGACTACACCAGCCTCACGCAGCGCCGCGACAACAACACGCACCCGCTCGACTCGCAGACCACCACCGACGTGCTCAGGTACGCCACCACCCCCTCACCCACACACACACACACACACACACACACACACACGACGACTACACCAGCCTCACGCAGCGCCGCGACAACAACACGCACCCGCTCGACTCGCAGACCACCACCGACGTGCTCAGGTACGCCACCACCCCCTCACCCACACACACACACACACACACACACACACACACACACACACACACACACACACACACACACACACGACGACTACACCAGCCTCACGCAGCGCCGCGACAACAACACGCACCCGCTCGACTCGCAGACCACCACCGACGTGCTCAGGTACGCCACCACCCCCTCACCCACACACACACACACACACACACACACACACACACACACACACACACACACACACACACACACACACGACGACTACACCAGCCTCACGCAGCGCCGCGACAACAACACGCACCCGCTCGACTCGCAGACCACCACCGACGTGCTCAGGTACGCCACCACCCCCTCACCCACACACACACACACACACACACACACACACACGACGACTACACCAGCCTCACGCAGCGCCGCGACAACAACACGCACCCGCTCGACTCGCAGACCACCACCGACGTGCTCAGGTACACCACCCACCACCACCCACACCTAACCTTATCACATCCTTACATACAGGATCATAATATACTCAAACATAACTTATTTCCTCGACATAAATATTAACTCCATCTCTTATTTCAGATATGTGCTGGAGGGATATAATGCGTTGTCATGGCTGGCGCTGGACGGCAACACGCACGACCGGCAGTCCTGCCTGCCGCTGCACGTGCAGGTGCTCATGCAGCTGTACCACACCGCGGCCGCGCTCGGCTAGAGGACCACCACCTCACCGCCATGCGCCACCCGCCTGTACCTGACCCGCGCCCGCGCCCGACGAGTGACAGTGTTATAGTTCATACATGTGCAACACAAGGGTCCTAGTGTCTCGATAGTGATGTGAGGAGCAGTCAAGTGTACCGTGATCGCTTGTAGTGTGTCGCGCGCTTGTGACGTCGTGTCGAACCTTCCACAATACAAATGTGCACTCGTGTGCAGGTAACCTTTTACATATTATGTACCACCAATGATTTTCTACTACAGATAATCTATGTATCTATTTGTTTAATGTTTTTCGCTTCATTTTACGGTTGACTCTATGAACAAGTGTAATTTTTATATGGATTGCTTAATAACGTAAGAGGTAAACAATGACTTCTTATTGGTTGATTCAAGGAAATAAATGGATAAAATCTTTATGAAATAAGACAAAAAAGCCTTACAAAGTGTAATTTTTATTTGTTGAATGCATTTGTCTTGAGATCCATATAAATTCAACACATATTATAAAATAATATTAGTGTTGTCTTAGTATGTAGACTTTCGAGAGTTTCGAGTATTTATCAATAAAGTTGCTGACGTTTCCCGTTGAGGTAATACAACCAAAATTTTCAGCAAATTTATAACTACTTTTACTACCATAATTAAAATTATTCTTGTTCGTCAGGTCAGTTTATAAATGGCACCAAATGCTAGATCGTCACAATATCGCGACATTGTCACGCGTCTGCTTATACTATTTATTGGAGTAATTTATTAAAGTTGATATTTGGAAGGCACTTGTAAATGCAACTTGGGTAACACTATCACTTAACTATGTCTATAAATCTGAACTTTATTCTTCAGGTTACTTAACTACCATCACTGAAGTATTCTTACATGATTGATATGGATAGTCACAGTATTACTCAAGTTGCATTGCAAAGTAATATTAGGTATGGCTAAAAGGCAGCGTAGGGTAGAGATGTAGTTGATGGCAGTACTTAGGTAAATTAAAGTAGGGTGTGTAAGTTCAGGCCTCGTTATGATATGTTATTGTTGTCAAGTGTTGGTGCGGTCACCCTACAGAAGTTAGGGTTGGTTAGACATAGGATAATGGCATATTATTCATTCTGTTTGATAACATGTTCATCTTTGAAAACCTATTAGCAGTATTCTGAACTAAAGCATCATGCTAGTCATGTTACTGTTCACTTGTTACTAAAGACGGCAGTCACCAAGCAGAGTAAATAAAGATATTAGGATTACCGCACACAAACTTTTAAATGAAAATATCAAAAATGTTATAAATAAATTACTAGAAAAGTAAAAAAAATACAAGTTAGGTAAGCCGGGAATCTAGGTCTTTATAAGTTTGATCACAAAATATGGTCCAATTTGGTAGTAAATGTTTTTCAACATTTTATAAATGTATCATGCATTATCTGTTAGAAAGGCATTTCATTTTCATTGCAGTTATACTAATTAATATTGTCAAAATATAAGGGCCATACATTGCAAAACCATGTCAAAAATATATTATGTTATTTTATATTAACAGTTAGGCCAGACTTTCTATTGCCTTTGATATGCAATTTGACCATGAAATTTACAGTAAATAGTGTAAAACTTACACAAAAATTTTGTTGTGATGCAAAGAGTTATTTTACATAATGTTTACAAATAAGTTCTATCACTTTCCATAAATCAGCACATTTCTGATGTTCATAACAAATGTTGGATTCATTTAGTATTTTTGTTGTTTGCATCACAAACATTTCCTTGAGCAAGGAATTACTTCCATACAGTCTTGTCAGTAAGATATACTCCTGATCTCTAATTCCAGAATCGAATGTGAACCTCATTTTGTGTAGCTATCATTGTTTTAGCCATCGTCAAATAAATCTCACAAATGAGATAAAAGAACTAGGAAATTAAATGTACTCTGAAGCTCTAATTCAAATAAGAATTATAAGCAGGAGTGTTGTAATTAATTAGATAGTTAATTGCTCACAATATCCCTTTTCTCTCTATTACCTCAAATCTTTTGACGCCTCGACAGCAACTTCCGTCGATTATAAATGTAGCTAGTATTAAAATTATTAGCTAAATATAAAGTTTGCATGTTTTCAAGTAACATTTAGTGAAGAGTTAAGATTTTGATCATACAAATGTTTAGCATACATTCAAGTCTATATAATATTTGAGCAATTATGAAATAGATGTTTAGTTTCAGAGGATCAGTATAATTTCTCACAGCTAGGTTTTTCGCTTAGGTGTAACATTTGCAAATGTTGTTTTGTCTGATAGTTACTTTTGTAAAATCTTTTTCACAGTTTAGGACAGTTTTTCACCAAAACTCAATGACTATAATAATTTATTGTTTTTCCAGCTATAAACCACAAGTTTAATGAGACATCACACAGTTGTATTGAGCACTATGTTTTCATACTGTTACATCAAGCATTTTGTTTTAAACAAGTATGAAGTCACAATATTTACAGGTGCAACATGCATTGTGTGTCTTAATGTAAATGTATATTTTTTGTAATTTTTCGTTATTTTTATAAACCGGTATGAATTACCAAAGGAGTTAGATATGTATAGTGTTTTAGATATTTTTTTACTGACGCGTCTGAAATCGTCCATCCTCCTTTATTTTAACGACAATCGTCAACTCGTTCATTCAAATTTATTTTTATAGGCTTTGCTTTAAAATAATTTATTATCTATTATACTATAATTCCAGTATGATTTAGTTGATGAATCACGTAGATCGCAATCTCTAGGGACAAATGTATTAGAGTAGATAAATGACCTACTTTTGGGATATGTAATTCTGTACAGTTTTGATACAAGGGAACAAAAGCTTAAAGTTGCTTGACACGCATGCCGCATTGCACTGACATTCTAGAAACACAATGTTCAAATTAAGTAATTCATAATTGTTAACAAGCAATGATGTCAGTGCAATGCCGGTAACACATTCTATAACAACAGAATTGCTAGAAAATATTTGTCTTATGATAATGAAAAACCTTTGGTTTGGAAACTAATTAGTAACACCAATAGATTATGGTTAGTTAAAAAAAAAATAGAGATAAAAAGAGCCCCCTAGATCCTGTTTGAAGTAGCATTTGTATAATTAGACATTGTCGTTTTATAACAAAAATTATTAAAATGGAGCCATTTGAAACAACAGAAGAACGTGTTGATACGTCGAATCTCCGACAGTTTAGTAGTTATAATGAAAATTTTCTATTTTAATATATTATTAAACATACGCATAGGGAGGTGTGCTGTGAAAACAAATCTGTAAATATGTCCGATGCGTGGTTTGGATCGTGTATTACTCATTTTTATTGCTATATTCCATTTTTAATCTTATTTCTGTGGACTGAGTTCGGAAAAATCAAAAACTATCTGTAATCAATTTTTCGTATTGAACAAATTATCAGAAATCAGATTGTAAATTATTTTTCGTTGCTTTGTACCTTATTATTTTTTGTATTGTCAAGTGATGGTAGGCAATTTGTACAGGTGTTTTGTATGTAATGCGCGTGCGAGTGCGCACGATGCATAAATTATTTAATTGTAGACGCGGCCCGCCCGCCACTTAACTGAATTATGCCTAGTTGAATATGAAATGTTTTAAATGTGTTACAGCATTTGAGAATATTTAATGATGTTGTATATAGTTTATTATTTTGTTTTGTAAAACGACATTTTGTACATATACTCGATGTAGTATCGAATACCGTTAATTATTTGCCCACATTGCCGATGTATAATGGAGCACGTTTTAAAGAAACCACTCGTAATATTTTGTACAGTTTGTTGATAAGGCGAGATTCGTAGTGAATGGATTATTTTAAAGATTTTGGTTTTTTTTTTGACCTTTTTGTTTTTTAGGGAATTGGGATCGTACTGTACATAGACCTCACCATTTTGTCATATATTAGTTTTAAGTGGTCAACTCTGATGATTGATGTGGAAATCAAATTTTCTAAATGGAGCAATCATTAGAAATTCGTAAAACAAAATTAGTGTAATACTTGATATTAATATAACTTTATAAATAACTGTGAAAATAGGTAATAATAATTATGAATAAAATATTACATATTTAAAAAGCAATGTTTTATTTATATTTTTGCTTTTACAATATAATTTAAAAGAACATTAGAAAAGATTTTTTTTATAAATATAATCTTACATAACACCTTAATATCTATGAATATTATGAGATATACATATTGTTAAAAGTTATAATAAGTATAATACCATATAACTTAACTAATCTATAATAATTCAAATTAATGTATAGAAGAGTATTATGGCAATTATATTTTTATGAGACAAGATCTACGACTCACTGGTTTACAATGTAACACACAGTGTTCCACAATTTCTATTCAAGTTAGACTATTAATTGGTGCAACATAAAGAAAAATCTATTTTTTAGAATTAAATGACATGAATGAATGAAACGCAGCAGAGGTGGGCCTCCTGCCGCAAGGTGGATCGACGATCTGGTTAAGGGTTGAGCTACATACTCAGCACGGAATCGCATTTGTGCCGCCTGTCAGCACGCTATAGCGTACTGACGCGTGCTGCAGCACTCTATAGCGTGCGATCGTATTTGTGTGCTGCGGAATGCGAACGCATGCGTCAGCATGCTATAGCGTGCTGAAGCATTCCGCCGCGTTCTTTTGACATTTGTTTTGGTCACAGTATAGTTTCAAGTTCGCAATGGATAGCACATTGAAGAGAGAGCAGTAGTAATAGCGCGCATTTTGCAAGAAATACAAAATAACAAGAGTAAAAAGAAAATAATTCGACAAATAAAACAGCACATCGCCGCGCGCGCCAGCGTGCGTCCGCACGCGATCGGTGGCGAAAGGATGCTATAGCGTGCGTAAGCGTTCTGACGCGCGCGTCAGCGTTCCGTCGCCTCTCAGCATGCTATCGCATTTTTTCCGTGTTGCCGATCGCCTTTTCGATTCCGCGGCGTGCTGACGCGTTCCCTCTCTCTTTCTCGCTCTAGTAAATGACGGTCCTTAGTGACAGAAAAGGATAGAAGCATAGGAAAGTGCGATGCGGTGCTGATAGGTGTAGCTCAACCCTAATATCGCCGGAAGCGGTTCGAATGCGGGCGGCTCAAGACCGGTCTGTGTGGAGAACCTTGGGGATCTCTCTAGGCTGACATGATGATAATGATGAAAAAGGTTTATATTAATGGCATTACAGTGAAAACTAGTTTAAAATAACATTCAGTCCTTGGTTATCATTAATGCTTAGCTAATAGCAACAAATTAAGCAGCTTATAAACTAAAAATCCTCAACCGCAAGGGCGGATCCAGGGGAGGGGTCATGGGGGTCATGACCTCCCCCTGAGCTGGTTCCAGGACTTAGGTGGACCACTAATTAAACATAAAGATTTTATTTAAGTATATATTTTGTCACCATACAGATTTTATGTAACTACATACCTTCAATATTTAATTCGTTTATAATATAATAACTTTGTATGATGGCAAAAGTTTTAAACCAGGGTAGATAATTTTTGAAACGATAGAAAATTATAGTAGGATGAAACGCATTGGAAAAGAAAGAGAATATAGCAAAAAATTAAGGAAAAATAAATTACGGGCGATCTGAGGTCGGGAAGTGGGGTCGGGAAGGTAAAAGTTCTCAGAAAATGCAACGAAATGAAACAACCTCGAGACCGATTTTTTTAATCATAATGTACAATTTTGAGATATTTATTACAATTAA
This sequence comes from Euclidia mi, assembly GCA_944739405.2. Lineage (NCBI taxonomy): Eukaryota > Metazoa > Arthropoda > Insecta > Lepidoptera > Erebidae > Euclidia > Euclidia mi. The sequence goes on from OX123198.2 coordinate 59,616,416, forward strand.
CATTTTAATTACTCGAAAAACGTAAGATTCCATGCTACATTGATAAATAAGAACTTAAAAATCGATATATACAACTAAAATTAGCAACCAAATAAGTTAATAATTAATAAGACATCTACAATATTTTGAGAAAGTTATAGAATCTTCTTTAAATTATAGCGTAAACTCCTATTTATTGCTATTTTAAGATAATGTACCTATGTACCTGAGTGACCCACAGACAATTTGAGCCCATCAATAGTTATAACTTTCTCTTTCTTTTTATTACCCACAACTTTGCTATTGACGTTTTTTCCGTAGGACTTGTAGTTTTGCTGGCCATCGAGATAAACACTTTTTTACCCATAAAACCGCAACCCCATTCACTTCCCGACCTCAGATCGCCCGTAATTTATTTTTCCTTTAATGATCGCTATATACTCTTCCTTCTCCAATGGGTCTCACCCTACTGTAATTTTATTTTACTTTTTACCGTTTTCTAACGTATCTGCACTGGTCTATTACGTAAATTAATTAAATACCAACTTTTTACTTGTATCTATTGTTATCAAAATTAAATTATAAGTTCTTGACTTGACCACGACTATGTGACCCCCTCCTGGCGCCAAAGCTGGATCCACCCTTGCTCAACCGCTTGACACCTTTCTTTCTTTCCTTTCTTTTCATTTTTTTTGCAACAGTTTGTTATTCTTCGTTAGTATAAAATAATCTTACTCTAATAATGCTTTCAAATAATCTAATGGAAAGCAAGGGCAAGGCATACCGAAACCGTATTGTTCAAACTCTTGCAATAATTCTTGACCTATGGTGCAAATCCTGACATTTTGTTTTAAATATTCTTGAAATTTTCTCTCTAACAGCATCAAGAACTCAGTGAACTCATCGGGCGGCAACAAGGAATCTAATTAATCTGCGCTATTGCGATGGGTGTTTAATGGATTGGTCTAGGTGAACACTATGGATGGAAAACGGCACCGGCTCTAAATACTCTTAAGTATGTCGAAAAGGGGGCAGGCGGTGACTCGCCAAAGTCGCCAACTCACTGGATGGGCCCTCTCTAGATAGCCGGAGCACAGTATAAAGACATACAGTAGTTTGACGCCTTTGATCTCGTAGAAAAAGCCGACAACTTCTAGACAAAGGTAAGTAGGCTAGGGCTGCCACATGTAAACAATACCTACTTATTCAAACACCGTCTATTTATTTTAGAAAAATATTACAATTGCTACGCCACATGAATAATATAGTGTAAATCACTTATCTATACATATAAATAAAATTGGAGTGTCTGTTTGTAATATTAAAATAACCGCTTTTTACTAAATGCATATGGATGTATACACATCATTAGTATATAATATATATAGTCATTTTTTACAATTTTTGTCTGTCTGTCTGTTTGTTCTCGCTGATCTCTGGAACGGCTGGACCTATTTTGACGGGACCCTCACTGGCCTGATGTACCAAGGAGTAACTTAGGCAAAAAGTTAACCAGGTACGCGAAGAAGTTCCCTCAGGACGCGGGTGAAACCGTGGGAAACAGCTAGTTTATTATATTACCATAATTAACGATAAATAATTATTATACAACACGTTGCATTTTCGTGCGGTGACAGATTTGCATACAAAGTTTCAGTCAGCACCTATTTCATCCCGCAGGTGTCGTGGGAGGCGGTTAAGAATATGCAGCATTTTTCGTACAAACCAAGTTAAAATAAAGCGATTGTCATAGCGGTGGTTTAATGGATGGGTAACCTTGGGATCAGCTTGCAGAGCCTATGTTATCGATATGAAGTATTTTGCAGTTTTTTTTTCGTGCAAACTACGTTAAGGTAAAGCAATAGACATCACGGTCATTTTATGGATGGGTGACCGGGCTATGAGATTACGGAGAACATGTGTGGGGTAAGGGGGCCAAGAATATGGTTATTTTTGAGCTAGGATGCGCCGTTACCAAGGTACATAATAATATGTGATAGGTACTTACCTAATGCGAAGGTACTAGGTACTTATTGAATGAAATTAAAATCACACCAGAATCGAAAATATTACCTTACAACGCATATTTTCTTACGTCTGCCATGTTGTTTACCTACAATAATTGCTACTTTATTCTGTGATTTGGCCAGACATGAGATATTGTAAAAAAATTGTAGATTAGTAGGAATGTGCACATTATTTTAAGTGGTTATAGATACATACATTTCAAAATAATATAAATAATTATAATTAATGAAATTTTCTTTTTTGGTATAAGTAAATTAATGAAATCGCAGATTTTTTAAATCCTTATTTATTTAAATCTTTAAACAGCATAAAGAATTTCAATGTCTCACAGCACAAGTCGTATGCACCATCTTAATTAATATTCATAAGCAAATAAATAAGTAACGAACAGAAAACAAGCACGTGCCAGCCCCCAAAAACTTGTACCTAGTTAGGAACTATACGTAACTAGGCACCGCTCTTCCCGCGTCTCACCTCTTGGCCCCCGCACGATTGACCCGTCTAGACGCGTTCGTCGAACGACTGTATGGATTATTTGACTGTGGCCGGAGGCCCGGAGCGGGTTTCCCCGTAATTACGCCCTTGACAATGACACTTCCACCCCCAAGCAAATAGCTCTTGCGGCTTCCCTCTGGCCGGCTGACCAAGGCAAGCCAGAGTCGAGGGTCCTGCGGGCACTCTTGGTAACCCACTCTAACCAGCCAATAAAGGCAAGCCGGAGACGAGGCCCTGACCGACCCTCTGAAGCAATCGGGACCGTAGTGTCGCCACACACATTCAGCTCGCCACAAAGCTGCCCTGCGGTTTGTTAGCTGTCTTTCTATCCTGTAATATATTTATCACAAGATAAAGGTGATATTTGAAAGCTGTTACTATGCCCTCTGAGATTGCGTTAGTCTCATGATGAGGTTAACGACTGCCCCAGAGGGGTTTTATTATTATTATTAATAATATATCATTCTTATTATTTCCCTACATATTACATTCCCTACATACTATAAAATCATTACTTACATGACAATGTAAGTAATGATTTTTTGGTTTTTTGTAATTATAAAAATAGACCAGGCTTGCTGTAGTTCGTTGTATGAACATTTTGCAGATAGTCTACCACAATTCTTAATTTTACTCAAGCAAAACCAATTACCATTTTTTTAATTTCAATTTGTAGAATGTTTCATAGTGTTATTTTTTACAGTTGTTTTTGGTATCTTATTACTTTCTTCGAAAGATTACGGTGAAGCTATAAGACAAGCTCCAAGTGATTTAATTATTGATATATATGCTTATGTCGTTATTCAGGAAAAAACAACTAAATGACCTCCCTGAATATAGTGTTTGGCATTTTTTCAAGCATTATCAATGAAGTACCTACTTCTATTTTTATGATTTACAAACATACTTTATTAATTTTTTCATTATAATAACATGATTGCAGGTAAGATATACGTAATTTAGTTACATAATTATTCTGTCAAACTTTTAAATCATTATTGCCACAAGTTTAGTTTTCGGTAGATAATCGGTTTTACCAATAAAGGGACGATATTGCCTGAAGACCCGATTACAATATTGGACAACAATCATCACGCTATCACCTATGGGAACCTAGCAGTGTCATTCAATAAATTTAATAGACTTGAATTCAAGCAACACACTAATTGTTTGTATCGCGATAGTGACAAACGCATAGTTTGTGTCAAAGACACAAACTATGCGTTTGTCAACAACATTAAGTCTTTAGTTTATCGGAATCCGTTTATTCTATCAAAAGTTATCGCAATTTAAAATATACATAATTATATCCACATTCGTTTTCATGTGATTCGCACTCAATTTGGGCAAATATTTACTTTCACTTATTTTCTTCTCTATCTATCTATCTATATCGTCACGCCTGTCTCCCACTGGGGTAGGCAGAGACTATAGAACGCCACATTCTTCGGTTCAAACATACCTCTTTCGCTTCCTCGACATTCATTAACCTCATCATGCATGCGCGTCGGTTATGGGTACTTTTAATTTGGCCCTTTTTCAGTACGTCACCTATTTGGTCGGCGTACGTCCGCCTAGGGCGTCCCCTATCGACATTTCCATTAATTCTCGCACGATACACTCCTTTCGTATTCCTTCTTTCATCCATCCGTTCCAAATGTCCAAACCAACGCAACATTCCTTTTTCAACCTTTGTCACTACATCTTCTTTTAGACCACACTTCTCTCGTATCACACTGTTTTTCACTTTATCAATCAGCCTTACTCCGCACATACTCCTTAAAGCTCTCATCTCCACAGCATTGATTCTACTTTCATGCTTCTTCTGCCATACCCATGATTCACGGGAGTTCTGATGTATGGTAATACATCAGAACTCCCTGCAGTATAGCAAGGCGAGCTTGCTTTGGGATAATACCATGGCTGATGATGGACTGTAAGGCGCCATTCACACTATTTCCTGCATTCACTCTCCTTTCAATATCTCCCTCACATTTTCCATCTCTCGTAAACAAAGACCCTAAATACACAAACTCGTTCACTTGCTCCACTTTTTCATCTCCTATCATTATGTCACATTCAGTTACACTATCATCCCTCTCTATGACCATGACTTTGGTTTTGTTAACATTCACTTTCATACCTTTCTTCTTATACGCTTCATTCATCGTTGTGACCATCTGCTGCAAATCCGACACTGACGATGCAAATAGAACCTGATCGTCAGCGTATAGCAGGGTCTTAAACACTGACTCACCCATTCTTCCAGATCGGTCAAACAACTGTCCATGAACAGATTAAACAGCCAAGGAGACGCTACACATCCCTGTCTAACACCACGATCAATGTTAAACCAGTCCGTGTAGGCCCCGTTTATTCTGACACAGGCACTTGAATCCCTATATAAGGATTCAAGTGCCCGTATCAGACTGCTGCTCACTCCATACACAGAAAGTGTTGACCAAAGTACATCCCTCACCACTCGATCGTAAGCCTTTTCCAGGTCAATAAAGGCGCAGAAAATCTTCTGGTGTTTACTTAAGACTTTCTCTGCAATGCACCTTAAGGAAAAGACTTGATCCGTACATCCTATTCCCTTTCTGAATCCCGCTTGCACATCCCAAATTTTACTGTCCGTTTCAGAAATCACTCTTTCAATCAGTATCTTTGCATACAATTTGCCAAAAACACTCAGGAGGCTGATACCGCGATAATTTTTGCATTCCTGCTGTGACCCTTTGCCCTTGTACAGTGGCACAATAACGGCTTTGTTCCAGTCACCTGGTACACGACCGGACCGCCAACATTTATTAAACAGTAGATACAGCAGGCTTGCAGTGACGCATTCGCCTACCTTGAGCATTTCAGCAGATATCCTGTCATATCCCGCAGCTTTACCCACCTTCATACTTTTCAATGCATATCGTATCTCTTCCATCCTTATCCCACTTTCACAATTATCTTCCTCATTCGTTACTATATTCCTATTGTCGCTTTCTCCTCGTTCAAACAAATCCTCAAAATATACCTTCCACTGATTCAGAACTTCCCCATGCTCTCTAATAATACTTCCATTTACATCCCTCATCACACCAACTTTCGAAACCTCTGATTTGCCTCGGGCTGTTCTGACCAAGTGCCAGAATAATTTGGTATTGGCCCGAAAATGTTGGGCAAATTTTCTATCAAATTTATCCTTGCATTCTTCTTTCTTTCTTCTCACTATCTCGTTTACTTTATATTTCAACCTGTCATACTTTTCTTTTACAATACTTTCATTGTCATTCACACCACCTTGTACTCTTTTGTTGGCTCTTAAGGCCAGGAAGTCCATCCAAGCTTTGCGCTTTTCCGCAACCACACCGCTTACTTCTTGATCCCACCATTCATTACAAATTTTCTTAACGTTCTTCCTCTTGCTTACGCCACATACTTGAGTGGCTGTCTCAATCATTCCATTCTTAAACTCTTTCCAAAATTCTTCTATTTCGCACTCTTCTTTCTCAAACAATTTTTTTAACCTCAGTTCCAATATCTCTTTATACTGATCGCGTATATCCTCTTCTGCCAATCTTTCAACTTTCACTCTTTCTATGGCAGGCGAGTGTATGCGAGGACGATGGCGCCAATTAGTTGTTAGTCCCGCTATACGACTAACTACCAAAAAATGGTCAGTACCCACATTCAAGCCTCGGTACACTCTGGTATCTTTCACTTTTGCTTTTAAACGTTCATCTACCACAACAAAATCTATCATACTCCGTTCTGTCTGCCTTTGCCATACATATGAATCATCTTGTGACTAAACCGTGTTAGTCACAACAAGTTTTCTCTCCATACAAATGTCCAGCAAACACTCACCATTTTCATTCACTCTCTCATCACCAAATCGCCCTAGAACCCTTTCACATCCATCACGAGACACACCTACCCAGCCATTAAAGTCGCCTAACATAATTCAGCACAGCACATCTCTGACCTTGTCCCAGAATTCCTCTCCGACATTCAATGGTTTGGACATGTCAACAACTCCAGACCAGTATGCATAATATCGGCCATGAGTAGTTGAAGACAAAACGTGACGTGTGGCAAAGCGCGTCGCCGTTGAGAATTTTGAATTTTTGTAAGAATTTCATAATATCAATAAAGAGCAAAGTTATTATCATTTGTTTATTGTAGAAAATCTCACTTAAATCATAGTCATATTTTACAATCCATTCACTAATTCATTGATAATATTCCATCCTGCTCATTCGCATTCTCTCTGTCGCACTTATGATGTAGGTAGCCATAGAAAATAAAATGAAGAAAAATAATAAATGTAGGTAGTTATTTTTTAATTTTGTTAATTCTACCCTCTCCTTCATACTTCATTCGGGCTTAGGACCAGCAAAATTTATCGTATAACAAGTAATTAAATACGGAGGTATGTAATTAGAAAGCAAACAAATATCAAAATAAAAGAACGTGTTCTGGACTAAAAGAAAAGTGTAATTTTGGCGTATTTATGAAGTTAAAATCATCTGCTATTTACAAATATTATTTTATCATCATCATGTCAGCCTGGAGACGTCCACTGCTGGACATAGGTCTTTCTCAAGGTGTGTGGAGAACACAGACCGATTTTGAGCCGCCCGCATCAAATTATTATTTACTTAAGTACGTATTATTTACTAAACTTACAAGTATTTCCATTGTCCTTCGAAATGTCCACCACCGTTTTCAAAAGCATCCAATATGCACTGTTTTAATTGTTTGACACTGACCGGATCACTTTTGTACACTCACAATAAGATGTCCATGGGTACACAGCTGCACTCGCGATGTTTTCACTCAAAAAGAACGCACGAAGCATAGCTACATACTCCCGTGATATGAACTGATTTGTCGCATCGTTGGGGCGTGGCGCAGGCGCAGAGGGGCGGGGGGGGGAGAGGAATTTATCAATGGTTCATTTTACTATGATACTCGTAGTACTCGGGTGGGTCATAGTATTAGTATTGCATTTACCAATTATCACGTATTTTTGTGGACAGTTTTGAGACAGTTTTGGGACTTAGTGTTTTTATTTTTTAACTACATAAATATGATCAGTTAAAGATACTTAGTGCTGTGTTAAATTTTTTGTACTAATGAAAAAATAGCGGTGTATAATGTTACGAGCTGGGGTTCGGCGATAAATTATATGCACTATGCCAGAAAAACTGCACTTTATTCACAATAACACTAGATACACACACTTAATTTTCACTTCACTAATAAAACACACTATTCACACCACTAGAACAACACTAAACACTTCCGACTTATTTCCTTTCGCTTCTTGTTGATCGCTTCGATATTCAATTGTAACTGTGTCCGTTCCGTTCGCTCGTGCTCTATTTATACTGGCCGGATAACATCACTAGCGCATTCTAGATGCTTCTACAAAACTGTCGAAATAATCTCGAACTGTCGATTACTCGATACAGCAACGCCATCTAATACAGAGTAGCTGAATTACCTTTAAACCACCGATACATTCAATCTCTTCTAGTACCCCCATTCACCGATAGATGGCGTAACACTGCCCCCCTCTTAAACGTGTTCGTCTCGAACATCGTTGGACCCATGGTAACGAGCCAACCAGTCCACATGAACTATCTTCGGTGCACCTCGCGACCCCTTCCGGATTCGACAGGCGACGCCGCTCATCCTGGCAATTATGCGATATGGCCCGTCCCATCTGGCTTGTAACTTAGGCGATTTGCCTTTGCTTCGTACTGGGTTATGAAGCCACACCAATGATCCTTCATCGAAGCCTTTGTTGTTCGCCTTCCGGTCGTAGCGAGTCTTCATCTTCTCAGACATCTGTTGTCCTGACTCTCCTGGAGCTCCTACATTGTACACCTTCAATGCACCTCTGCTACGAGTGTGTGGCCTCTTGACAGCCGCACAACTTGTGCATTTGCGGCACCAATTCTCGACGTCATCCCGACAGTGGAGCCAATAAAACCGCTCCCGGATCTTAGTAATCGTCTACTTAACTCCCATGTGACCTCCCGAAGCACCATTGTGATAGAGCTGCAAGACTTCCGGCACCTTAGTTTTAGGCACTACCATTTGCAAATGGCACTGGTTACCGCGAGCGTTTTCCCATTTGCGGCACAGAACTCCATCCTGGACAACCAAGCTTGCCCACTGCGCCCAATAACCCTTGGTGACAGGGCTCATTGCTGCGATATCACTCCATTTGGGCCTAGGAGCGCCTGACCTCCTCCATTCGAAAATCGGCTGTACGTCCTTGTCTTCTTGCTGAGCACTCTGCAAAGCTCCTTTCCATCCGTCACTCAAATCCGTCTTCAACGTCCTCACTAACGCTGCCTGCTTCGCTTCCTGTCGAGCACAATGTTTGCGTTGGTCGGGGTAAGGCCTACACGTCAGAGCATCTGCGCTACGTTGCTCTCGCCGCCAGACAGGCACATCAGGCGACCCCTTTGGTGGAGACAGGGTGTCACTGTGCCGATTACGCTTTGGGCAGCTCAAGCGGATATGGCCTCTTTCCCCGCAGTTGTAGCACCGAGGTGAAGAAACAACTTCCCTGATACGGTAAGTTCGATCCTCGTGACGCGCTGCTTCCACCTCCAGAGCGTAGGCTAAGGCTTCCTTCAGGGACTTGAAGTGCCCAAGTCTTACCGCCGCTCTAACTTCCAGGTCCCGGACTCCATCCGTAAACGCTTGTACGAGGTTCCCGTCAATAAGCGCAGGCGACGACTGGTATGCCTTCCTGACCAGCCTTTCCACCTCTAGAGCCCACTGCTGCAGAGTTTCTCCGGTGCGTTGTGCCCTGTCCTTCAGCTGAGCACGATACACATGTTCTAGGTGTGCGTCACCGTATCTCGCCTCCAGCGCCTCCATCAGCTTTTCATAGGAGACGTCTTGCCCAAGCACCTCCAACACCGTCAAGGCCTGATCACGAAGGCCCAAGGTTAGGGCGGTGAAGGCCTGTTCTTTGTTCCACCCATTCGTTCGCATAACGGCCTCAAACTGGACCTTGTATGCAGACCACGATGATGAGCCATCAAATGGTGAAACCTTAAACCAACGAGGCGAGGGCGCCACAGCTGCAGGTGTAACGTCGTAGGACCCGAGTCTACACAATTTCTTCTCCACTTCGGCAATACGGGTCTCGAGGTGATCATGTACACGCTTCTCAATGTCGCTGATACGAGCCTCGTGCTGCTGGAGTTCCTCCTTGACCGCCTTCAAGTCCTTCCTCACTGCGGCGCTGAGGTCCTTCATGAGCACCAGCTGTTCCTCCAGACGGCGGGCGTGCTCCTCCTTGTCGCGCGGCAGCTGCTCCTCTAGGCGGCGCGCGTGCTCCTCTTGACGGCGAGCCTGCTCCTGTTGACCAATTTGTTACGAGCTGGGGTTCGGCGATAAATTATATGCACTATGCCAGAAAAACTGCACTTTATTCACAATAACACTAGATACACACACTTAATTTTCATTTCACTAATAAAACACACTATTCACACCACTAGAACAACACTAAACCCTTCCGACTTATTTCCTTTCGCTTCTTGTTGATCGCTTCGATATTCAATTGTAACTGTGTCCGTTCCGTTCGCTCGTGCTCTATTTATACTGGCCGGATAACATCACTAGCGCATTCTAGATGCTTCTACAAAACTGTCGAAATAATCTCGAACTGTCGATTACTCGATACAGCAACGCCATCTAGTACAGAGTAGCTGAATTACCTTTAAACCACCGATACATTCAATCTATTCTAGTATCCCATTCACCGATAGATGGCGTAACAATAATTTAATAAGTAGGTACTTCTTCTTTTTGATTCAACAATTACATTGTAAGAATTAGTTAAGTATAAGGAGATACCAAAATTTACTAAAATAAATATTTATTCATATATTACTTTAACAGATAGCATGCTCTTTTTGTTTGGCTCTACTTGACTTCAGATAAAAGTGTAGCTTTTGAAGATGCAAGCCGAAATCAGTGTCTATTTGTAGTAGTTATTACTGTTACGAGCTGGGGTTCGTGATAAATTATATACACTATGCCAGAAAAACTGCACTTTATTCACTAACACACACTAGATACACTAGATACACACACTTAATTTTCACTTCACTAATAAACACACTATTCACACCACTAGAACAACACTAAACACTTCCGACTTATTTCCTTCGCTTCTTGTTGATCGCTTTCCGTATTCAATTGAACTGTCCTGTCTCGCGCGCTCTCGCTCTATTTATACTGGCCGGATAACATCACTAGGCTTTTCGAGACGACTCACGATATTTCTGGAAACGTGTAAGGTGTTTCTAGAATTGCGTAAATGTTCTATTTACACCTACGCCATCTATTAGAGGATAGATGAAACAGCCTTAAACAACTGATACATCTAATCTCATGTAGTTCTCCCATTCACTGATAGATGGCGTTATTTTCAATTCGTAACACGACCTCCCTCTTAAACGTGTTCGTCTCGAACATCGTTAGACCCATAGTAACGAGCCAACCGGTCCACATGAACTATCTTCGGTGCACCTCGCGATCCCTTCTGGATTCGATAGGTGACGTCGTTCATCCTGGTAATTATGCGATATGGCCCGTCCCATCTGGCTTGTAACTTAGGCGATTTTCCTTTGCTTCGTACTGGGTTATGAAGCCACACCAATGATCCCTCATCGAAGCCTTTGTTGTTTGCCTTCCGGTCGTAGCGAGTCTTCATCTTCTCAGACATCTGTTGTCCAGATTCCCTGATGTGCTCGTATACGTCGTTCATCCTGTTGCGTAGCTCGGTTGCGTAATCCGTTATATTGTGTGGAGATTCTGGTGGAATACCGGTGATAAGGTCTGCAGGTAAACGGAGCTCTCTCCCGAAATTGGCAAAAGCTGGTGTTACTCCTGTAGTTTCGTGGACCGCACTGCGATATGACAGGAGAAATGGTTGGATGTGCTTGTCCCAATCTCTTTGTTTGCTCTCCACGACCTTCGCCAGGTACCTTTCCAGTGATTGGTTAAATCGTTCAACCATGCCATCTGATTGCGGATGATAAGCCGTGGTCCTGGTTTTATGTGCACCCATTACGCGACAAGTCTCCTTGAACACCTCAGATTCGAAGTTCCGGCCTTGATCGCTGTGGATTTCCAAGGGTACCCCGAATCGACAAAAGACTTCATGCACCAGCTTATCGGCCACTGTGGTAGCTTCTTGATTTGGGATTGCAAACACTTCAGGCCACTTCGTGAAGTAATCCATCACAACCAAGAAGTATTTGTTTCCGTCCTGGCTCTCAGGAAACGGCCCAGCGACATCCAACGCTATGCGCTCCCATGGAGCTCCCACATTGTACACCTTTACACCTTGACAGCCGCACAACTTGTGCATTTGCGGCACCAATCCTCGACGTCATCTCGACAGTGGAGCCAATAAAACCGCTCCCGGATCTTAGTAAGGGTCTTCTTAACTCCCATGTGACCTCCCGAAGCACCATTGTGATAGAGCTGCAAGACTTCCGGCACCTTAGTTTTGGGCACCACCATTTGCAAATGGCACTGGTTACCGCGAGCGTTTTCCCATTTGCGGCACAGAACTCCATCCTGGACGACCAAGCTTTCCCACTGTGCCCAATAACTCTTGGTGATGGGGCTCATTGCTGCGATATCACTCCATTTGGGCCTAGGCGCATCTGATTTCTTCCATTCAAGAATCGGCTGTACATCCTTGTCATCTCGCTGAGCACTCTGCAAAGCTTCTCTCCATTCGTCGCTTAGATCCGTCTTTAACATCCTCACTAGCGCTGCCTGCTTTGCTTCCTGTCGGCTACAGTGCTTGCACTGGTCGGGACACGGCCTACGCGATAGGGCATCTGCGTTACCATGGGACTTGCCACTGCGATGTTGTATTACAAAATCAAACTCTTGCAGTAGTTCAATCCATCTAGCTACTTGTCCTTCTGGGTCCTTAAATTGAAGTAGCCATTTCAGCGCTGCATGGTCGGTTCGCAGGTGGAATTTACGGCCCAACAAGTATTTGTTGAAATGCTGCAATGTCTTTACTACAGCCAAGAGTTCCCGCCTGGTGACGCAGTAGTTTCTTTCGGGTTTGGATAAGGCCTTGCTGAAGTATGCTATAACAACTTCTTGATCACCCTTCTTCTGTAACAGCACGCCGCCAATTCCGGTGTTACTGGCATCTGTGTCAACTATGAATTCATGCTCATTGTCAGGGTAGCCTAGAATAGGTGCAGTACACAGATGTTCCTTAAGCTTCTGGAATGCAACGTCACAGCTCTCATTCCAACAGAACTGCACTCTGTCTTCGGTGAGCTTATGAAGAGGTCGAGCAATGTCAGCAAAGTTCTTCACAAACCGTCGATAGTAGGAGCATAATCCGAGGAATGCTCTGACCTGCGTTTTGTTCTCTGGAACTGGCCATTCCTTCACGGCAATGATCTTTTCCGGGTCAGTTTGAATACCGTTCTCCGAGACCACATGTCCTAGAAAGTTCACTTGCCGTCTGAATAACGCGCATTTCGTCGGACTCAGCTTCAAATTAGCTCCTCGTATCTTTGACAGCACTTGCTCCAAGTTTCGAAGGTGATCCTGGAAGGTGCGCCCCACGATGATGATGTCATCCAGGTAGACCAAGCAGGCGTCTCCCATCAGTCCCATAAGGACTCGCTCCATCAGTCTCTCAAAAGTAGCCGGAGCGTTGCATAATCCAAAGGGCATGACGTTAAATTGCCATAATCCTTTCCCTGTGGAGAATGCCGTCTTCTCCTTGTCTCGAGGATCTATTTCCACCTGCCAGTAGCCACTTTTTAGGTCTAAGGTAGAAAACCACTTCATCCCCGTCAGCGTATCCAGTGTGTCATCGATCCTTGGCAGCGGGTAGCTGTCCTTCTTTGTGATGTCGTTTAATCGGCGGTAGTCTACACAGAAGCGCATGCTGCCATCTTTCTTCTTAACTAGCACCACCGGAGAACACCACGGGCTGGATGAAGGCTCGATTACGCCTTCCTTCACCATACCGTCGATCATAGCTTCCACTTCACGTTCCCGTGCCACTGGCACACGTCTTGGTCGCTGGCGAATTGGAGCTTCACTTCCCGTGTTTATTTTGTGCTGGACTAGTGCTGTCTTCCCTATGTCGGCATCACTGGTCGAGAAAATATCCGCGAACCGGTTCAACATCTTCAGAGCCTCGGTCTTCTCTTCCTCCGACAGGGTACTTTCGCAGTCCTCTAAAAGAGTAGACACGTCGAATCGTGCACCATGAACCTTGGCGCTGGTAGGTTGCTCTTGACATCTACGCATCCAAGCCGCTCCTTCATAGGTGCCCAATTCCGTCCCTTTCTTGAGCGACACTTCCTTGTCACTTGCATTCAGTGCGCGTACTGATGAAACTTTAGTACCCCTTACCAAGGTTCGTGCAATCTTCCAGGAGGCCTCTTTCTCTAGACCTTCGATTAGTACGCAGCGGTTCCCTCGACCAGAATTCCCTGGTAAACAAACTGGTACAACAGTTTCCGACCGCGGGTGAAGAATGACATTCTTCAGGCAGTACACTTTTCCTGAAGTTGCACCTTCCATGAAGACTTCTTCCGAGCCACACTTCAACACTCCCTGGTTAACATCGATCTCGCAGCGATACTTCCTCATGAAGTCTAGGCCCAGGATGCAGTCGTCCACTATATCGGCTACGATGACTTTGTGACGGTAAACTTTGTTGCCTAGCTTCAGATCCACCTCCATTTCACCTCGGACGGTTATGTGCTGACCGGTAGCTGTTCTCAGATTCACACTTTCATTGTTCCTGAAGCAGCCCCGAAGAACCCGTCTTGCCAGATGGAAACTGATGACTGTCCGAGAAGCACCCGTGTCCAATGTCAGCTTGCATGGTGTTCTGTCAATTTCGCCTTCGATGATCAGGCTGTTCCCGTCGCATGATTGCGAGATCGAGATACTTGGGGCTCTTCCACTACCAGCCAGCACCCGCCCCGCAGTCCTGGCTTCTACTCGTTTCCCTGCTCTCGCTGCCTGGCAGGCACATCAGGCGACCCCTTTGGTGGAGACAGGGTGTCACCAAGCTGCCTACGCTTTGGGCAGCTCAAGCGGATATGGCCTCTTTCTCCGCAGTTGTAGCACCGAGGTGACGACACAACTTCCCTGATGCGGTGACCTCGATCGTCGCGTCGCACTGCTTCCACCTCCAGAGCGTGGGCTAAAGCGTCCTTGAGGTCCTTGAAGTGCCCAAGCCTCACTGCTGCTCTTACCTCCAGGTCCCGGATCCCATCCGTAAACGCCTGTACGAGGTTCCCGTCAATAAGCGCAGGCGACGACTGGTATGCCTTCCTGACCAGCTTTTCCACCTCTAGAGCCCACTGCTGCAGAGTTTCTCCGGTGCGTTGTGTCCTGTCCTTCAGCTGAGCACGATAAACGTGTTCAAGGTGCGCGTCACCGTATCTCGCCTCCAGCGCCTCCAGGAGCTTGTCGTAGGTGACGTCTTGCCCGAGTGCCTCCAACACTGTCAAGACCCGGTCGCGAAGGCCCAAGGTTAGGGCGGTTAAGGCCTGTTCTTTGGTCCACCCATTCGATCGCATCACAGCCTCGAACTGGATCTTGTATGCAGACCATGATGACGAGCCATCAAATGGTGGAATCTTAAATCCACGAGGTGAGGGCGCTACAGCCGCTGGTGTTACTTCGAGCCCACGCAATTTTTTCTCCACTTCAGCAACACAGGTCTCGTGCTGGTCATGTACACGCTTCTCTATGGAGGCGACGCGAGTCTCAAGCTTGTCGTGCACGAGCATCTCTACGTCGCTGATACGGGCCTCGTGCTGCTGAAGTTCCTCCTTGACCGCCTTCAGGTCCTTCCCTACAGTGGCGCTGAGGTCCTTCATAAGCACCACCTGCTCTTCTAGGCGGCGCGCGTGCTCCTCCTTGTCGCGCTGAAGCTGTTCCTCCAGGCGGCGCGCGTGCTCCTCTTGACGGCGAGCCTGCTCCTCCTGACGGCGAGCCTGCTCCTCCTTATCGCGCTGAAGCTGTTCCTCCAGGCGGCGCGCGTGCTCCTCTTGACGGCGAGCCTGCTCCTCCTTGTCGCGCTGAAGCTGTTCCTCCAGGCGGCGCGCGTGCTCCTCTTGACGGCGAGCCTGCTCCTCTTGACGGCGAGCCTGCTCCTCCTGACGGCGGGCCTGCTCCTCCTTGTCGCGCTGTCGCTGTTCTTCCATGCGGCGCGCGTGCTCCTCCTGACGGCGGGCCTGCTCCTCCTGACGGCGGGCCTGCTCCTGCATGAACGCCATCAGAGCCGCGATGTCGGGCACCGCCATGGAGTGTGCGCTGGCAGGCTCCACTGCAGCCGCGGAGTCGCCTGATCCACCAGACGATGGAGAAGGAACGTCTCCGAAGCGTCTCTGGTCCAGGTCTTGCTGGCGCTGGTTCCTGGTACGCACTCCGTCAGTTTCTTCCTTCGGCATAACCGGCATAATTTATCCCTTTCTTCTGACACCAATTTGTTACGAGCTGGGGTTCGTGATAAATTATATACACTATGCCAGAAAAACTGCACTTTATTCACTAACACACACTAGATACACTAGATACACACACTTAATTTTCACTTCACTAATAAACACACTATTCACACCACTAGAACAACACTAAACACTTCCGACTTATTTCCTTCGCTTCTTGTTGATCGCTTTCCGTATTCAATTGAACTGTCCTGTCTCGCGCGCTCTCGCTCTATTTATACTGGCCGGATAACATCACTAGGCTTTTCGAGACGACTCACGATATTTCTGGAAACGTGTAAGGTGTTTCTAGAATTGCGTAAATGTTCTATTTACACCTACGCCATCTATTAGAGGATAGATGAAACAGCCTTAAACAACTGATACATCTAATCTCATGTAGTTCTCCCATTCACTGATAGATGGCGTTATTTTCAATTCGTAACATTACCATACTGAAGATGGTCACTTATTTTCAAGTAGCAAGTAATGGATAATTTAAAATAAATTTATATTAGCAAATGATGTATACCATGCATTAAGTTAAATTAGTTTTCTTTGGACTTTATTTCATTTTAACTACAGTGTTTATCACAGAAATTAATAAAATTTTATGATAAGATCAGGCGCGGTCGCAGCCTGAAATTTTGGAGGGGGTCACTCACTACAGTAATAAAAAATACGTACCTATCTGGATCGCCATTTATAGCGTAAATACTTATTATATTTGTAGTTTTTTTTTTATTATACATGTAAATATCTAAAAATCATTAATGTACATCAAATTTTACTTTACTACTTATAAAAATATTTTAAAAATACCTTCTGTAAAATTTAGTTTTTGTCTGTTGCGCTAAAATGGCGGGAAAGGCTCGATATTACTTACAATGACTTACCATTACTTATTATAAAATTATCATTAAATGAAGCACTGTTCTTCAAATTAAATTATATTTAAGTAAGTACTAGGTAAGTATTCGACAATTAAGTTATATTTTAATTTTTCCTCAATCACAAAACTTAACAACAAGAATCACAATTCACAGCTAAGTAGACAGCCTTTATCTTGAATCTTTACAATAAACCGACAAATCGAAACCCACAATGAAAAAGATCGTAACTCATATTTTGTAACTTTACAGGAGAGCGCGCCAAAGATTCAAAAAAATCTCAATCAATTCTGTTAAGTCCTAGTGCCTTGAAACTAAAAACTTGAGGGGATACTTTACATTTACATATGATTAGTGTGTTAGTAACTTACGTTAGCGATGGGACGAGTCGTCAATTTTCCAACTCGACCTACTCGAGTTGAGTTATTGAATAACTCGAGTTACAACTCGAGTTACAACTCGAGTTGACTCGACTCGGTGCCAACTCAATAACAGTGCTAACCTCCGAGCTGCGGAGCGAGTTACCGAGTCACGGAGTTGGCGTCGACTCGGTGCCAACTCGATAACAGTTGTGTATAACCTCCGAGCTGCCGAGCGAATTACCGAGTCACCGAGTTGGCGTCAACTCGCTGGCTCTAACTTGTACAAAGCAAATAAAACCTGTCGACCGAGTCAGGCAGGCAAGCCAAGCTGCCAAGTTAACACTGGCCAACTCGGAAGTAGGAATGCAGAGGGAGGATCGTCGGCTTATTTCTTTCGTTAATATTTCATACGCTTGGTAGGTACTAGGTACACTAAATGAATAAAACGTGATATAATACGCAGTTCACTCGTTAATTTTGAGAAAATATCTCCCGTGAATGTAACTCACAAATCAATAACATTATTACAAATTAACAATCATATTACAAACAAAAATTATATTCAACGGATCACTCCGTGACCTTGACGAGTTGAGTCGACGCGGCGACGAGTCAACGAGTTGCGAGTTAGCCGAGTTATCAACAAAGCGACAATGCCACTACCGAGTTGGGTCAAGACTACAACTCGGTCAACTCGCTAACAGCGAGTTGAGTCGAATCATTGACGAGTTACGTTACTTTGGGTGACGACGCGACGAGTTGACGAGTTGCCATATTGAGAACGACGCCTACCGAGTCTAAGACTATAGAATAAAAGGCAGACAGAGCGCGCGGAACACTTGCGTGAGGCCACTAAAGCAAATACAAAATTGAAAAGCGAATACAAACTCGACTCAGTGCGCTGCGAAACATCGCACAGTTCACACGCCACGATCGATCCAGCTTTTAAATTCATAAAATGCCGTCTTGCGTTTTTAAACATTGTAAAAGTTGTTTCTAAAAGCAAATACGGGAAGATGGAATATATTCTTACAGATAACTATGAATTATTTGAACGTTTTATAATATTATTTCGATAAAATTCGTATTTCTGCAGAAAATATGTAAGTGTTGCCAGTTTACGTCGACACCGTTTTCTCTGAATTAGGGAAAATGCACTTGTCAATTGATTATGTAGGTAATAATGATTGTCATGTTAATGAAAAATACATTAACGTACTGTAAAAGTATATTGTAGATTATATTTTTTCTTATAAATATACTAATAGGATTTCCATTAGTATATACATTGTTTTGAGTTCGATCCCCAAACGATCCAAATATTCGTGTACACGCGGCTACTTGTCAAGCTATACACTTTGACCTTTGTACCGTTGTTAGACCTTTGTACCGTTGTTAGACCTTTGTACCGTTCTTATGGCGTAGGGAATAAGTATCAAAATCGTACTTCGACTATTTAGCTTGACTTGGCGCCGTGTGTACATTAAGTACAGAAACAGAAATTATTGATTGTAGCCATTATTTATTTTTAATTGCAATTTTTTTTGGTTACGATTTATGATTATGATATTCATAATTTATTGTATGCATGACAAAATGTTTTTAGCTAATTAATATTTATGACGGAAGCCTATCTATTTATTTCTCAATTTACGAATAAAATTAGTTAAAACTTAACTCGGAGCCTACATTTTTTAAGAAATGTATTTATAAAAGCATACTTTAATGGTATCTTTTATTTGAATAATTTTCACAACAACATTACATATTAAAAGCATTAATTAAATCTATGGTAAATTCTTCAATACCACAAACGAATATAAAATATTTCCTATGTAATATTTTTTTATTCGTTTGCAAAAACTATATGCAATATAGTGGGAGATTATTCATAATCTGGCAACTTTACACACACATAGACGCGCGTGTCCGTACAGTACCAGTCGCCAAATGTCACGCACACATAGCTGTCAACGTGCCTCACTTAGTTGGACGAATACGCTACATCTGGTTCTTGTTTGTTAAATCTGTGTACCGAGTTAGCTCGAGTTAACATAAAAGCAGATCGAGTTGACTCGCTCAGGGCCTAACTCGAGTTGATCGAGTTAAATAACTCGAGTCGCCCATCGCTAACTTACGTAGTTTATTAGTTTTGTGAGTTACCATCATATTACATGGGGTAAAGATTATAATGTGACATTGTATCTCAGGCTTACAATGCAGAAGAAGTAGCAAAAATGCCCCACTTCCGACTGCAAAGATAAATATCTCAAAAAATCGCTAAAAACCAGTATAATAAAATTATATACTTCCGGTAATCATCTTTACTGGCTAGCACATAAAAAAATTGCTCTAAATATTAATTCAGGATCAGAAAACCTGTAATAGTATATTACAGGTTTTCTGATCCTGAATTAATATTTAGAGCTTCTGATTTTAGTTTTAGAATAGGATTAAAAATCAATTAAACACTGTATTAACTCATTTGCGATTGTTTGATAATAGTTAGATATTATACTAGGTTAGTAATAAAGGACATATACTGAAGAGTTTAGTCAAATAATAAGACTAAATATGCATATAAACCAATCTTGTTAGCAGATTATGTCGAAGAACATAATCTAAACCAGCAAAGAGTTTCCTTTGTGAGGTTGGAAGCAACTAGCGACGAAGTTAATGATTTTCCGAGACTGACATAATTATGAGGATTTAATTATGATATCAGTTGGTTCCTATTATCCGAAAATAGCACGGTCATACTGTTCTGAACATATTAATAAAACTGGTGTGTTCGAAATTGAATTTTACACACATCCAGAAGAAATGAATATTAACAACGAAGAAAATAATGACCTCATTAGATGTAAGATATAGACTCACGCCTGTATCCCCGAAGGGATAGGCAGAGGTGTAATATTACACCCACATTTCGCCATGAATTTTTAGGTCCCACGTAATAGGGGGCGAGCCTATTGCCGTACCGGGCACATTACCAGACAACGTGCTGCTGCTGAGAATGTCCTAACGGAAAAACCCAATAACACTTTGCCCGACCTGGGAATCGAACCCGAGACCTCCCAATCCCGCGCGCACCTTTATGCCGCGAGACCAACGAGGCACTATCTTAATATATAAAATCCTTGCGTTACTGACTGACTGACAGACACGCTACAGCCGAAACTTTTGGGCGCAGGAAGCTGAAATTTGGCATGTATGTTCCTTGGGGACCGTAGGGGTGCACTAAGAAGGGATTTCCTGAAATTCCCACGGGATCGGCCAAAACGGGTAAATTAAAAAAAAATGCAGGCGTAGCTGCTGGCGGCCTCTAGTATATTATATAATTGCAGAGTTGAAGGGAGATAAGCGATAAAAGAATATTGTTGTACATGTACCTGTACATGGGCGCAGGATACTGGGAGTCTGCGCCCATGTAAGGACTATTTTGTATTATCTTGGTTGGGCGAGATATGAAGATGTTTTTAGCCACCCAGCCCATTTTTAGATACTATTTTGGTGGATGTAGAACAGGAATAAATAAGTTTTATTTATTTTATTTTTTCTTTACACCTTCCTTGTAACATGAAAGAAAATGAATTTAAAATGTCACAGATGTTCATTTGTTTAATGTTTATTCCACTTTTTTATGGTCGTTAGAGTAGGTAGTAGTTATTGCATGATTGAAAGTAAAATACTTTTAAGAAAAGTACTTAATACTGCGCCTGAAACAATATTTGGAGCAATTTCTAAGTATGATATAGCCAGTAAGGATGACAATCGGAGGTATGTCATTTATTAATACTCATTTTTATCTATTAATTGAGATATATTTCTCAGCTGTCGGACGTGGGGTAATTTTAAATGGAAGTTGCAACTTCTCCTTTGCATGGTATATTACACTTTGCAATAAAAAAAATTTTGTAAGTCTGAGGTATAATTTATATTCACAACTAGGTAAGTAGACAGCTTTATCTTGAATCTTTACAATAAACCGACAATTAATTACATTATTAGAATATTGTCAAACAATCTTTATCATAACGACGCATATCGATTTTGCTAGGATTACCAAAACTACGTAGTTCGGTTCCTTGTTTCTAAATTAGATGTAATTTCCAAGTTATTTTGGGCATCGTGCGTAGTTCATAAAAACACCACTGGATGTCAGCGAACTATACATTTATCGCTGTTAGGGGATAGCTAGAAATTTCCTTTTATTATTTGGCAAATTTTTGAGACGTTTCAATTTGATCTTAGATTTTGGGGGGGGTCATGTCCCCTGTGACCCCCCCCTTCGGACCGCGCCTGGATAAGATTTCATTCAATCACCTTATATCGTCACCCATATGCTAAAGTTGCGAATGTGCCATTTTTGCGAAAATCAGTTTTTTGGCATAACGTAATCACAATATAGTAATACAATGTCGCAAAGTATCAGCTCTGTATCTATCTATAATAGTGTTACGAGCTGGGGTTCGGTGATAAATTAAACTCCTATGCCACTAAAACTGCACTTTATTTTACAAACAAAAGACACTTAATTACACTTCCGACTCTTCAGATCCTTCGCTGCTCTTGATCGCTCCGCTTATTCAATTGTACTGACTCGATTCGTCGTAGGTCTTCTTCTCACAACCCTTTTCGGGGTAGTGGGGGTACCTTTGGGAGGTTTACTCCTTAAGGAGGTTGTCTACGCGGCCCATTACTATGGGCCGGTCAATGGGTTGGCCGCCCTCGAGGTTGACCAACCGGGTGAGTCTCCGTTGGTTCTCTCGCGTCAGAGACCCAGTTAGTCGCCTGCGAGAGGGCGGCGGCTGGTCATCTTGCTGATGTGGTGATGGTGGTTGTGGTGGTGGTGAAGAAGAAGCCCCGCTCGAGGGAACTGGGATCAGTTCCCGAGCGGGGCGCTTCAGTCTCCTCCGGATGAGGTTTGTTGCCTCTGGATGGGGGAGTGGAGCGATGTTGACTAGGTGGGGATGCTCTGAGCGATCTGCTCGCTCGAACATACCCCGGGCCAGCCCGCTCACGAATCCCTCGATCGGCTCCCATTTGAGGTCCCGATGTATGGTCGCGTTTTTCAGGTACCTGGGCGCGTCGACCGCCAGGCGAAGGCACACGTTCTCCACCCGCTGCAGTCGCTGCCGAGAGGTCCTCGCTGTCATGTTGTACCAGGCTGGCCCCGCATAGGTGAGGCGCGACCTGATATAAGTTTTGTAGAGGGCCAGCTTGGCTCTCAACGGTAATCTCGAGGACAGCAGCGGGCGAAGCTTCGCCCTGGCTACCTGGGCCTTCGCGACGATTGTTCCGACGTGATGTGACATCGTCAGGTTCCGGTCGATTGTGACGCCCAGGTACTTGACCGTCGGCGACCAAGGGATTTCCTCCCCCATCAGCTTGAGGCACGGCGGGTACTGTACCCGTCCAGTCACCATAGCCTGGGTCTTGGACACGTTGCACTTAAGCCTCCACTTATTCAGCCAGCCCGGGAGCGCTTCAAGTGTCGGGCTCAGCTTCCGTGCAGCGTGTTTGGCGTTCCGTGAGCTGGACAGGTACGCGGCGTCGTCCGCAATTAGCGCGAGCTTCACGTCGCATGTCGTCCGTGTAGTGGGCGTACAAAACTGGGGAGATACAGCTCCCCTGTGGGACTCCGGCCTTGATGGTCCTCTCCTCTGACGTGACGTCCTCGACGGCCACGTGGAAGGTTCTCCCTCGGAGAAATGATGCGATGACCGTGATGAGTTGTCGTGGGATAGTGGACGTCGACAGTTTGTAGATGAGGCCGTCATGCCACACCCTGTCGAACGCGTTCTCCATGTCGAGCATCACGGTCACCGTGTGGCCTCGCTTGTTCATCCACGTGGCCATCTCACCCAGTACGCGAGTCAGCTGCAGCGTGGTGGAGTGTGCCTGGCGTAACCCGAATTGTTCGGGCCTCGGGCTGAGGTGCGGGGTGATCTTCGCCAGCAGCAGCCGCTCGAACACCTTGGACGTCGTCGAGAGGAGAGTGATGGGCCTGTAGTTCTCCGGCTTCCTGAGGTCCTTGCCGGGCTTGGGGAGAACAATGACCCGGCCCCGCTTCCAGCTGGTCGGGAAGTGGCCGGTTCTCAGGATGCCGTTGAAGAGCTGGGTCGCTGCAATCAGCGATTTCCGAGGAAGTCGATGCAGGGCGGAGTTCGGGATGCCGTCCTCACCAGGCGCCTTCCGGGGGTTGGTTTTGCGGATCACCGCTACAACCTCTTGCGGGGTCACCAGCAGGTCACCTCCATCCGATGAGACGAGGGGCGTTGAGAGGTAGGTCCGGACTAGCTCCTCTACCTCTCGTGAGTGGGCCTCGTCTTGGACCTCGTGGGGGTTGAACTGTTGTTCGAGGCTGCTCGCGATGATCTCCACCCGGTCTTCAGCCTTGTAGCGCAAAAGGCCGTCTCTTCCGAGCAGGGGGCGCGTCGGGTTTGGGTCCACAGATAGCTGTCTGCAGAGGCGTGACAACGAGGCCTGGTTGTCCTCGATGTGAGACCTCGTTGCAGCTTTTCAAAGTGCCAGGAGTGTTAAGTAGTGTGTGTTCAGAGATGGTGCAAAAGTGCCGTAAGTGTCTGGGCGAGGGCGGCGGACATGTGGAGAATGACCGTCGCAACTTACAGCAAGATTACTTATATTTTTATCAATTTAAGGTAGGCACCTACTCACGTAAGATTAAAACCAATTAAACAGTAGTTATAAACGTAGGTACCGGAGCGTGATAGCCATAGCGCGACTTGTCTTGCCGATCGTAATAGGTCGGCAAAGTTAAGCAACGCTTGCACAAGTCTTCTCTTAGATGGGTGACCGCGTTTGACATTATATGAGAGCGATACCGGGCTTCCGACGACACGTAATGCCGAATCCAAGAATCGTTAGGCCATGTCGTTGGCCTGCGGGCAGTCTGAAGTGGGGTGGCGTGGGGTGTGGTATATCTGCACCTGGCCATAGTAAATGTATGGGTTTGATTAGTATCAATGGTGTGGTGTGTGGTGGGGTGTGTGTAAGTCCCATAAAATGGGACTTACCGGGGTTATCAAAAGTCAATGATTAATTATGTGACCGCTAATCATCGTGTGCTATTTCTTTTACTCACTCAGCATTTTGTCAGCGTACAGATGGTGGGACCAAGTCCCCAATGTAAAATCTATCAATACTGGGTTTGTACTACAGATGTCTTCCGTCATTGCTTGTCATTAGCTCAGATGACACGTATTTTACTTGATCTGAGGTCATTAGATACACTTTGACTATCGCCAGTCTCTGATTAAGTAAATAAAATTTATATAAAATACACTAAAATAGAAATACTCAAGAAAATGTAAAAAAACGTACTAAACGTTTCAAAAATTAGGTACATACACGATACATAAGGCTTGGTGAATCTGGCAATACAAAAGTAAGCGGCAGAGTTTCTTAATATCTCTATGATTTGTATACTCTTTGGATCTATCATTTTATTTTATTTTCTTTCACAGTTTTATTTAGTAGTGATCTGTGGTCAT
Source organism: Euclidia mi (assembly GCA_944739405.2). Lineage (NCBI taxonomy): Eukaryota > Metazoa > Arthropoda > Insecta > Lepidoptera > Erebidae > Euclidia > Euclidia mi. The sequence continues at coordinate 59,641,222 of OX123198.2, forward strand.
TTTTGACATTGACATTATGATGACGGATATTTATTTTATTTATCACTAGAGAATAGAGATTCAATCTGTGCTTTGATTTTCTTGTTTTCCAGGTAACTATATAGTTTAGAATAAAAGATAGTTCGAAATCGATACAAATAAACGCTACTATACGCACTAATAAAGTCACAACAATTGAAGTTTGAACAGATGACCCATTTATAAGTTATTGTAAATTGATAGCTTTTACAAAATTATTGCAATTTCTCCATTTCTTTAACCTTGAAATTTTATGAATATCTATAAATGACAATGAAAATAAACGAAAAGAATTTGTGCGCTTTCGCGTCATCCGCAACGCCTGTGGACCGCGACGGATGGCTGGACATGAGAGGCGAAGTTAATAAGAGCTATCAGAAGCGATGGTTCGTGCTGAAAGGAAACCTTTTGTTTTATTTCGACAAGAAAGGAGACAAGGAGCCAGTCGGAGTGATTATATTAGAGGGATGTACGATTGGTAAGCATTGAGAACATTATTATTGCATTATACAAGATAACACCTATAACTTAAAATTACATAAGGTTTTTAAAATGTTTTCTCTTTAGAGCTCACTGAAGAGGAAGCATACAGTTTCAAAATAGTCTTCCACTGCGAGGGAGGTCGCACATTTTTCTTGTGCACTAACTCCCAATCTTCTATGGAGACGTGGATGAAGGCACTAGCCTGTGCCAGCTATGACTATATGAAACTCATGGTTTCTGATCTGCAGAGGCAACTTGATGAAGCACAAGGTAACTAACTGCTACACATTATGTTGATAATAAGTAGCACAATGTAACTGCTCTAATTGTTGGATTTAACTAAGACTTAAAGACACTACATAATATTGTTTAATGTCGTGGGTTTTATCCACACATTCCCCACTCATGATAACACTTTGTGGTCCATAAATTGTTGTTTTAAGTCTCTTTGTATCTATAACACAGGATTTATTCCTTAAAATAGTAATAATATATGCCATCTTACTTGACAAACAAAACATAAATATGGCTGTAAGATTCCTTTGTCTATAATTTTCTATTTCAATTATTTGGCAGATATGCCTGTGTATATTAGTGCCATTCAGTTTATTTAATGATTAAGTATTAAGTACACTGCTGTTACTCAATTGACTAATAACTTTTTTATCCTGTTACCTTTATTATGCCTAAACAATAACAACACAACAAAAATTTATTTGAAATTGAAATAAATTTGTATAAAATTCTAAGCAGCACTTATATTAAGGTATGGTTAAGGTATATAAGCATTCAGTGTCTAAATATTATTAATCTCTTGCTATTTTAATTTAATTTTGTTCTCAGTTCTTTACTAATCTTATACCACCCAAAAAAAAAAAAAAATACATTTTGCAGCTGTTTTTCTTATGATTTCTGCAAGGTCTCATAATTTTTGTTTTCCATATAATTATGTCATCATCATCATCAGTCATATTTATTTAAACCCTCTCCATAACAGTGGCCAAGTGCAGGTTGGCCGTCTTCACATGTTATTTTAGTGATGTTCCGGATATCCCTATCCGCAGATATCGGAGGAAGAAGAAAGATCCGTATCCGTTACTTTTCTTGCTGTTCTTTTACGGATCTTTCACCTCATTCCTTTTCAATTGATAGGATGGGTGGATCTTTTGTAATAAAAAAATCATACACTAAACGTTTTCTATGCGGCCCAGTGTCACACCAAACAAAAGTACTCGCGCAATACAAGTCGCAACATGATCTGTCTATCGTTCTGTCGGGCGTGCGTGACGTCAACTATCGTTTCAAAGTCGCGCTCACCGACATCGATTCAGTAAGAAAATAAAAGATCCGTATCGTATTCGCGGATCTTGACACCAAATATCCGTATTCCGATCCGTATCCGCGGATATACATTTTTAAAGATCCGGTGCACCACTTGTTTAGGAGCATTATGGGGAACATTCAGACCTGCAGGCTGCAGGTTTCCTCACAATGTTTTCCTTCACCATTGAGCAAACAAAAAATAACAATTTAATATGGGCTTTAACAAGAAACGTCTTTATTGCGCGCTGTGGATTCGAACCCACTGCATAGCAGTCTGTTGGTCCAATAGGCTATCACTTTCCATGTGTTTCTGAACACACCATTTTCGAATGAAGTGAAGTGACCTAAACACACGAAATTTTTCGACCACATTGATCGAGCCTTTTTCCAACGACGATGTTTTATTCACGCGGTCGATCGATTTTAAAGGTTCTCAAAGACCCTGCAGGAGTTTTTGACGTGACAACGTCTTATAAATTGGTTTGCCGGGTGACACTTCAAGAAACTGCGTTACGCTCCGCTCACGTTATGCGCTAACAATGAGAGCGAGTGAGAGGCACGCGTCCCGCCTAAGAGCGAGAGAGATAGACATAAAAAGTGAAAGGCACGCGTCTTTCATCCTTCTTCCTACTATACGAATGAATATTCACATTAAAATTATTTTACCACTCAAAGTCGTTGTCACGTAAAACTTTCGCCCGTATACCGACTTTACAGGCAACCAATTTTTTTGTTAATGTTGGTATCCGGTATCCATAGCAACGCGATACCTTCATAATATATTAATTATTATGTATGCGGTACACCATTCTTGGTAAAAAGCGTATTTTTAATTCAGTAAAGGACAACATTAACCTTCTTGTAATAGACATGCCCCACGGTTTCACTTGCAACATAATTGATTTATCACGGATAGATTTTCACGTACATAACGAAGGTAATATCTGCATGGAAGATTCCAAAACGTGATAAAATATAAACTGAGTTTTTTCGACCACTATCTTTCGCAGTAAACAAGCTATGAGAAATAAAAAGCTTCTTTTGATTTGGATAAATAATTTCGAGCTCTTACGTTCTTACAAACAAGTTTTTGTCCCGGCGCCGGCGAGCGTTTGGCCTCAGAATATAACGATTTACTGAGACAATGTTAGTTTGCTTTGCACCATAAATTGGGTGTTCATAAAGTGTCACTCAAGAGCTCGAATTTTAGGAGAGTTAAACTTCATAATATCAGCAAAGACGTGTTGGTAATAATGTTGTGATGTTGTACAGCGGAGGCAGCTGCAGAGGCCGCCCTGGTGACGGTGACGCCACCTGATGACGAGCCCAAGGTCCCCCCCAGGGGGCAGCGGTACAACCCCTTCAACAGAGTCACCGAGAGCGACAGCAAGGCTGTGCAGGGCAGTAGACATCGTGAGTATTACCTACAGAGAGTTGTATCAGATTCTTCTCAATTGTAGCCAAATGTTTCACTTTACGCATACTGGGCAGTAATTTCTCGGTATTCCTCGTTTCAATCTGGTAGTTTTAGTCGCTAAACTTCTCATTCTCAAAATGTCGCTCTCTCAGAATGACTCTTTCTTCAAAAGTAGTTAAAATGTCCCGTTAGTAAAAACTAATAAAATGTTGTCTTTTTGTTAAATAGTTGTTCAATTATGGTATTTTTATTAAATGTTTAAAAGTTTTACAATACATTTATTTCTAGTAAAAATACTATAAATTATTCGTTGGTTCTTATATTAATAGTTCTCATCCTATCAATTCTTGTATATCACAATGAGATAGGATTGGTGTGACTAATAAAAGATGTAAGCATTTGACGTAGTGCACACTGAGCATATGATCAATATTTTATTACATTCCTTTTGATAAAATCTATAAGTATGAAAATTAAAACAAATTGTTGTTACGAGTCCGGATTGATAACAAACATTCAGTTTGTAATTTTGGTGTAACAGGATGCTTGATGCATGCTTGCGCAGGAGTTGCCTTCTTAAATAATATTAATAAAAACAAAGAATTTCTGAGTCAATAAGAGGATTACTATACTGCACTGACCAGGGGCCCAATTCTGCTAAATAAATATAGTGTCGATCATGTCAGTGTCATACTTACGTCATAAAAAGCGTATTCTTCTAAATTATCTGATATTTGAATGAAATTGTAACGAGATCGTATGTGTCAACGACGAACTGTTTATTTTAAATTATACGATAATGACATTAGGTTATCAGAATATCGATTTTAAATCCATTCAAAATATAATATCAATGTCATATAAAAATAGCAGAATTGGCCTCCAGATGGGTTTGATGTCGAGGTTTCTGACTGTCCATAGCTACCATTTGCTTGTATTTTCCTTAGTCGTCTTCACAGATTACATGTCGTCTCATACGTCACCTACGGCATGAAATGACATGTTCATACTTTATATTCTTAACTCATCATCACACGGAGATGTGTGCCTGCTAGACGAGTAATAGAAATAATGTTAGAGGCAAGACATTTTTACGAGGAATGAAAGCAATAATATAGGCGCTACGTACATAGTTCACTCGCCACTACGCCAGAGTTTTTGTATCAGAATCAAGTAAAACGTTTCCTTTCCTGGTTTGCGCCAACATACCATAATATTTAATCACAATTACACAACGACTCGATCATTGTGTATCTTGTATATTGATTAAATAATCCCAACACTAATTAGTTAACAGACATTAGGTGCTTATAATTAAATTATATAACCCAACTTTCTGTTTTGTGGCTTAGTTCATTCTACAATTGTGTTATTAGTCATTATCAGCCTATATGTTTATAATTTGTGCCCCTGCCAAGTATAGGCTTCTCTATTCCCTTTACGTTGTCTTAGGCCATAGTAGACCACGCTAGGCACGTGCGGGTTGGCAGACTTCTCATGTTGTTCGAGATCATTATGGGTAAGCACATCACTGTGAGTTTGTATTTGAGAGCCCATGCATATCTATCCAACAAGCTTACGCTGCTGCTGTCGTTATCCCCATACTTTAATATATTTGTGCCTTAATTACAGACAAGGAGAACCTCAGACCAGATCTGCCTAGAAAGAAAGTAAATTTCCGCGACATTCACACAGCATACGGACGCAAGATCCTGGCAGACAGAAGCTTGTGGCGCGCGAGGATCGCCAAGCAGCGGGAGGAGACCACACAACCGCTCATACAGCTGTAAATATAGTACTTCCTTCATTGGACTTTGTTAAGGACAGGAGCAGGCTAAGCAAAGCTAAAGAAATGAAATGAAAAAGTCCTGTATTTCGTGTAAGCTTGAAAGTACTTACGAAACGTAACTTTAGCCGTCTACCAGATATTGAAGAATATTCTGTCATATTTGGTTAGACTGCAAAGCGGATCCCGGGCGCCCAGGTCAAAGTCTTGGATACCAACGCGATAGCGCTGAAAGGCAAATTTAAAAGCTAGCTAGGTTCCGCACAGACATTTGGTAATCTATTTATATGAAAATATGGATGAGTCTGTCTATGATTTGAAAATAACTGTCTATGATTTGAAAATAACTAGGTCATCAAGTGATTATAGTTATTTACACGAACCGAACTTAAACAACCAATTTTACTTTGTCTGCCTTTCTTTTTTCCGGTGTAATCTTTGAACAGTTTTCATAGGATTTTCACTGGACGATAGAGGAGTCAACATATAGGTTACATTTTATCCTAGATTTTTCATCTATTCATGGAGGTACAGAGAATAGCGCAGGTGTAATCGAGGTTTATTCCACTTTGAAGCAAAGTGGAATAAACCGTAATCGAGGGGAACAGCTAGTAATAAAACGATTTTTACTAAATAAGCGCATTCTAATAAAAAATAAATGATTTTTACAGAGGCAGTTGTACAATATGTTGATCGGCAATATTTTCAAATATAGAGGTAAATATACTGGTTATATAAAATGTACATAAATGGTGAAATGATTAGTTTTTACAGCGTGACTGGGTGTTATTGTGCCTTATTTCTTGCAAGCGACTGTATAGCACATAAGCTTATTATATTAAACATTGTTATATATTGTATAACTGTCGGCTCTTATTTTGGGAAAAATGAATTCGGTTCAAATCTAGATATGGTGATTGACTGGCTTTTCGATTTCATCCGCGCTATTTCTCACAAACAGCGCCACCAATTTGATTTATTTTTGGCGGAATGTGTGCTTTTGTGCTTAACAAAGATTCTGAAGACAATAAACAAGGCTATGTACATACACACTAGGGTAGAATTTACGCTTATAGTGTTACATAAATTGCGCCAAGAAGTGGTATTGTATAGACTATACCGCTAGAGGCGCCACCTGCGCAATTAATTAGCTTAACAATAATTTGTGTTTTTTAGATTTTACACATTTTACATGAAATGAAATGTTAAAGTATCGCTTGTATATAAAATATTCTGAAAATATAAAAAAACATGTTTTCGCTGCTGGAAACAGTAACAATAACTGATTGTGTTTAAGGTTAAGGCAACTGACATAATGCCTAAGGTTACAGAATAATGAAGTTCCTACAGAACATGAGATTAAACTCATTTTGCTCTCTTTATATTCTTGAAGTTCTGACTTGGAACCCTTAAAAGAATACTGGAGTCAAACACAATAAAATAATCATCATAAATAGATACGACGATACGCCGAATGGCGAAAAGCGGTGAAATTCACAAATAAAATAAATGCAAATTTTTATAGCTGGGATGCTTAAGACCCGGCTTAGCAGCCCCCTCTATAGGTAATTACAAGCAAATTAAGCATTTCCTATAGAGATCACGAACAATCAAACAAGCTATGCTTGCCACATTAGTAGTATGGAGCAACCAGATAGATCTCATTTCTTAGTTCTATAGTATGCTAAAAAAGTACTATTTTTATATCACGAAAGTAGTCTTACACTCAGTATTAGGTAAATATATTATGAACAAAACTTTCGCTCGTATGCCGTGGTTATAGGTATAGTGGTCATAGATATTAAAAACGCAAGTAGGTATTGTTGAAAAGGTGCCCTTGACTGTTTTTGTATGTAACTGATAAAAATATTGGGCCATCTGCCCTGGATAGGTACATGATTACGAATATTCGTTTTCATACATGTTCTATCAGACTCTCATACACATGTGTAAAACGATTGATCTTTACTCGGACGAACGAGACTAGATATTATTTTGTTAAGCTATAATAAACTATAATACCATTTTTTATAGTGTACATTTCCAGTGTTACTGATTTAAAATGAAAAAAATATTTTCGCTTGCGTTCTTGCCAAATCAACTTTATGTCAGTACAGTTAAGGCTGATATTTCTCTACTGCAATATCTTGTTAAATATATGAGGTCTCTGTCGCCAGAGTGTAGTTCTCGAAAGATTATTTTATCCACAATTTTGAAGGCTCGTATACGACGAGCGTGAGGCTATTTATATACTCAGCTCAGCTTTTTTGGCAACCGATTGATAGCATATTTTGTCCCAAGTACTTAATGAACCTGGGACCGCTTCATGCTTTTGCCTCGCTATTCCGTTGTCTCGTTGACAGGATCAACAGGGCCAACTTTATGACTTAAGTTTTATTTTGGTTTTAAATCATCACAATGTAAAAATTGTACATTATGTCATAATTAAACATATATATTACTTATTGTTGACATATAAAATAAAATTTCATAGGTATATAAATTGTATATTTGGAGTATTATCAACAACATGTTTATCAGATTTGCAATAAATTATTTAACAATTTAATATGCCTGCCTGTATATTTTTATTAAGTGACTTAAATAAAATGGACATGTACTGTATTATTTTATGAAATAAACTGCTCAAGCACAGAATATGTTTTTTTAATTACAATACCTAATTATCCGTTGGCCACGATGGGCATGTATAGCAATAACAAGGGGTGAACAGGTAATGGCACGAAGCATACGAGATATTTTCATCTTGCACGAAGGCTCAATGATTTATTTGTAACCTTCAAAACAAGCTAGGTATCTAAATGGATATGCACGTATCACTTCTACTCAGTGCGACAATAATTAGACAGAGGCTCTACCTATGTCAATTTCTTTGGACTAATACTGCCATCGGCATATAACCTGGGTGAAATGAGGACACCAAGAAGTCTACTTTATTCCCCCAGGGTATTATCACACAGGTTAACAAAGTGGAATAAACCACTTTAAGGGCTCAATCAGACAGAGAGCGGTCACGCGGTCAAGCGTTCAAGCGGTCAGTTTTGCGTTTATCTTGTGGACTAATATCACCATTAACACTAAAGCTTAAATTTACCTTTAAAAAGTTGCCTTTGTTCACCTGTGTGAATTAATTCCAAGGCGTAAAAAGTCCTCGACTCATGTCGAATTAGGTACTTCACCTAGTAAATATGACCTAGGTGAAATCATACATACATACATACATAGACTCACGCCTGTTTCCCGGAAGGGGTAGGCAGAGGCATATTAAACGCCCACTTTTCGCCAGTGTTTCGATCCCACGTAATAGGTGGCGAGCCTATTGCCGCTTATCGGGATATTTTGTTTGCAAGAGCCTCTTCCGTTAATCGGCAGATGCACCACTTGCAGGTGAGGTTGGCTTGGGACCCTAAGTTCTTGGTGGGAACCCTATGCACCCTCACCCTGGGCGATGTAGGAAGGTTCTGGAGAGGCGGCCACACACCGGACGACGCAGCAGAGGTCGCCGGCAAGGTGAACAGACGGCTGGAGATCGATTCATAGAGCAAGAATTGAAGACAGGAAGGAAGGATACAGAATGCTATGACTGACTGAACTGATGAGATAATGATGATAAGAATCGGCTTCGAAGGAGAGTTCCATGAAGACGATTGGTCACGGCCAGTCGCGGGTCAACAAGCTGGTTGATTGAGCAGATTTTGACTTGCTCCTAATACTTAATTTCTAAAAAATGCAATGGTAGTTAATAGTAGGTACCGTAAGATGGGGTTATTTAGAACTGACGAGGCTATTTGGAATTTCCGAAAAAAAAGTTTTCATCGTGTGTATTTTCATATCTGAGAATAGTAGAAATTATATTTTACCACCTAGCAATACAGTGACATCTAATGTCAATGTAACACAGGAATTTTGACAGATAACGGCTTTCTATATGGTTCAGCGCGTAATTTTAAAAAGTGTCGTGTTTTTGGTGTTTTCCTGGTATGGATAACTTTCGTCTGGCACACAAAATCTAGAAAGGTATGTAAGACATTGAATAAACTAAGTAATAGTCTGTTTTATGCGCTTTTCAGTGTTTTTATTTGCTGTTTTCTACCTTTTCTGGGCTGGCATATATTTAGATTTTTCTAAATGGGGCTATTTGGTTTCTGTTTTGGGGTTAATTGGAACGAAGTTTCAAATAGCCCCTTTAAAGCTTGTTATACATTGCCAAGGAATTTAATCGTAGTTCCAAATAATCCCAATTGCGCATTTAAAGCCTGTTAAGGGCATGATATTTCTCGGCTGACTTAAAAGATAATTTAAAACATTTGCACTATAATATAAACTTAAAGATTTGCATGGTTGATTGTCGCACCTGAATAATTAACAGCTATTCTTTAGATATGTACCTACCTATTATATTATATATAATAGATTACTTTATTTACGTACATATTTAAACGAAATTACGGACATGCGTCTGCGATAATGGGAATATGTGCCAGAACTACATAGAATATTTATTAATTTAGAATGTTTATTTATTTGCTACAGATATCTTCTTAACTATGGTGCGGACCTACCACCAAAAGTTTACTAATTCACGCAACGGTAAGAATCCTTCACCTTACCTAAGTTATTGCAAAGAAGATTTACAAAATGCAATAGAAGAAATTCAAAATGGCTCAATAGAAGAAATACAAAAGATGTCACCACAAAACTGTGTTTAATGACGGTCTCTAAATCTTCATAAAATGCAGTTTTGTGATGACACTTTCTGTCGGCAAGCTTTCAACAGATATCTAACTTTTTTTGTAGTACAAGAATAAATGTTGTCATTGATTAAAGTTGTTTTATTTAAATAAATCATTTAAACATCTAATACAATAATCAGGTATCAGTATCAGGGCTCACTAATTTCTTGCAATATATTTTCATTTCGTAATAGCTGTGCCGCTCGGCTTCACCTGCGTAATTTGGCTTGCATTTTTCTTTCAAAAGAACCTTTTCCTGACATTAAGAAACACAATAAAAATAATTAGCGAACTCGGTTCAGTCGTTCTCGAGTTTTGCGCTTAGCATCACATTTAGCGATTTGTTATTATTTATGGAGATGGATAATGCTTACCCTTAAATATTCCAAATATCATTATCTTTATTAAGAATACCTTTGATATATTAACATTACATTCCAAATAACCCCAAAGAAGCATTGGATCTATTAGTGAATGCACATTCAGTTGTAATTTTTGGCTTGTCTGTGCTATATAGAGAGTAAAATTAAGTTGAAATGAAGGCAACTACTCATCCTATAACTTTACCAAATATAGCTTACTGACTTTTATTAGACACAGCTTAGCAAAAATAAGAAAACCAAAGTAAGAAAGTGAGATTACAAATAACCCCATTGATGCAATATTTGGAATAGCGACATTAAAATAAAATATCTTCAAATCTATTAACGGAAGTTATACTAAAGTAGTTACTTATTATATTTTATTGCATAATCAACTGAAAAAACATATTCCATAATCTATACAGTTATTATAATTTTTATAAACACCTGTTTTATGAAAAAAGTGTTTTAATTAGCCCCATTTTACGGTATACTTAGTGGCGTCGCCAGCCGATTGCCTGGGGGGGGGGGGGGGGTCAAAGTCGCCAGCCGATGGCCTAGAGGGGGCAAGTTGATATGGAAAATGAGAAAAGTATGAATTGTAGGTAGTAGGGTTTTTTGAGTCTCTAGGAGGGGAGGGGGGGTTGCTTCCCCCCTCTGCCCCTCCTTGGCGACGCCCTTGGGTATACTTATTACCGTTGTCGTATACTTATTGTCGTTGGAATCTTGTTGGAAACTCATTGCCCCTTCAGCTTAACTTTTAGGATTTTTCCGTGTTACTCTTACTAAGCTGCAAGCCAAGTTGAGACGCTTATGCGGGTAGTGGCGGCGACCGAGCGTTCTAGCGGGCGTTATAGTATGCCAAGTTAAGCGGCCGTGTGGCATCTAGGTTGTGCATCTGTTTGTGCGGGCTAACAACATTTATTTTCTAAACTAGCTGTTTCCCACGCTTTCACCCGCGTCCTGAGGGAACTACTTCGTGTACCCGTTTAATTTATAGCCTATGTTACTCCTTGGTACGTCAGCTATCCGCCAGTGAAAGTCCCGTCAAAATCGGTCCAGCCGTTTCAGAGATTAGCGAGAACAAACAGACAGACAAAAATGGTAAAAATTTCATTTCGGTATATGTACCGTGTAAGTATACATTGTCGGCGCACGAGCACCGAGCAACGGCGGTGGAGGAGGTCAGCGGCGCGGGGAGGCGGCCCTCTCCGTACGATATATCACTCCGCGCAGCACACCCCCCCCCCCGCGACACTCGCTACTATATTAGTTATACCGTTATTCTATATTACAAGTTATTTATACAGTCCACTCTTTTATTTAGTCTCAACAATAATAGGACCCTAACCAACATACATCCATATGCATTAAGTAAAAAGCAGTTATTTTAATATTACAAACAGACACTACAATTTTTTTTATGTGTATAATGCGTAATATGACCATTTATTGTAATTTCTCTAGGCTAGTACCTAATCTTCTTTCTCTTAGCGTTATCCCAGTTTCAATCTGGGGTCCGCTTGCAAGTCTTACCGGATTTGGCTGAATATTAGCTTTTCCACAGAGCGACTGCCTGTCTGACCTCCGCAACCCGAAGGGATAGCGATATTCCATGGTTTAGACTAGTGTCAGTTGATTAAGAAGGTACTGACTCCCTGTAACGACTGTCAAAGATCTTCATGACAACCGGGACCGACGGCTTAACGTGCTCTCCGAGGCACGGGACAAGCGATTATTAACAATTCAATACGCACATAACTCCGAAAAGTCATTGGTGCGTGCCGTGGATTCGAACCTGATACCCTCTGCATGGCAGTCTGTTGGTATACCTAATACCTAATCAATTAAGATTATTTGCGGTACCCATGCGCACAAATTTTTTTATTTGTCTATTTTGTGGTAAAATTTCTCAGACTCGCTCTTTACTAATCTGTAATTCTTCAGCTAAATGCCACAATTTTATTCTTCGATCAGCCAATACAACATTTTTCAACTTTTGAACATTTTCTTCGGTCACTACCCACTGTCACAGGGTGGCCTGGGCGGGGGTAGTCATGACAGCTCTCCCTTCCTTGATGAAAAAGTCGAACCCATTTTTTTTACCATGGTAGGTATATGATGGCCCAGAATACTGAAAAACCGATGACATTTATTTGTACTCCGTAATATTGACGGAGTACAAATAAATGTCTTACGGATCAGAGACGTGGTCGCTCACTATGGGCCTTATCAGAAGGCTCAAGGTCACTCAGAGGGCGATGGAGAGAGCTATGCTTGGAGTTTCCCTGCGAGATCGAATCAGAAATGAGGAGATCCGCAGTAGAACCAAAGTCGCCGACATAGCTCTCCGGATAGCCAAGCTGAAGTGGCAGTGGGCAGGGCACATAGCTCGAAGAACCGATGGCCGTTGGGGCAGAAAGGTTCTGGAGTGGCGGCCACGTACCGGACGACGCAGCAGAGGTAGGCCCCCCGCAAGGTGGACCGACGATCTTGTCAAGATCGCGGGAGGAGGTTGGATGCGGGCGGCTCAAGACCGGTCTGTGTGGAGAACCTTGGGGGAGGCCTATGTCCAGCAGTGGACGTCGTTTGGCTGATATGATGATATTGACGGAGTACATCCGTGAACATGGCGCTTTCAAGTAACGAAAAATCGGTTACTCCAAACAAAGGTACATGGTACTCCCGAAAGACAATTTTATTTAAAATAAGTTTAAATGACCACGAAAATTTAAATTCAGATGACATTTGTTCAAAAATGTCTATCGGCGTATTTCCTTTTATACAAGAAATTTAATCACTGTGTCACGGTGCTCAAAATTGCTTAGAATTTTCATTTTCGGTCGACATGGTGTTGTTGCTTGTTCCAGGGACAAAGTATTAATGAACCTAAATTAAGCAAATGGGTGTTATTTATGCTATCAATTACTGTCGCAAGTAGTGCTATCAGTAACGAGATTATACCTCTTCGCTAAGTACTTTAGGCCGAGAACTTTTCAATCGCCCATAGTATAGAGCCATTGGTCCTGAACCCAATCTAAAACTGCACGGTTGGCGTAGTGGTTTAAGCGACCACCTCGTTGCTTGACACTTTGGCAAGTGTTGTGGGTTCGATCCCCATACGAGAACAACACAAACAACACTGTGCGATTCATATTTTGTTGTTTCGAGTCTGGGTTTTCATTGTGCCCATTGGTTGTATGTTTGTAAAGTACCCCACGCCACAGAATTTATATTTATAGCGTAAGCTGTCTTTAAAAAAACACAAACACACCTATTCGTTCATGTTATAATAAAGCCACAATAAAATAAAATAAAAATGCCATATTGATGAATTAGTTTTCACCTCATTAATCCGGAGGTTTATTGGAGAGTGACCAAAGGGTTTAATCTTCAGAGATATGGTAGGTTACACTTAGCTTTTACTAGATGAGCCTGCGGTTACACTCGCGTTATTTAAGGCTACTGCCCCGCTCCCGTGGTTTATAGCGTGATGTTATATAGCCTAGATAGCCTTCGTCGATAAATGGGCTATCTAACACTGAAAGAAATTTTCAAATCGGATCAGTAGTTTCTTAGCGCGTTCCACCAAACAAACAAACAAACTCTTCAAGCTTTATATTATATTAGTATAAGATTGTGACTTGTGGTGAAGGTTATAAGGTGGAATAAAACAAAAATATTTTTGTATTATGAAAGTTTACTGTTCATTTTATAATATGTTATTATAAACACAACGTCAACTAGTACAGTCGACGGCGCGTGCCTACACTCATACAAACAAGGGAACACAACATATGCACATTATGCCGCCGACTGTATATAAAAAAGCTCAAGTAACATAAGTTAATTTATTATAGCCGTGAAGAATACGTTTATATTGTCGCTCTACAGTCGTGTTACTTACAATGCGTACTATAGTTTTGGTATAACATTTTTTATCCCACTAGATAACATTGAGCAATTTATTTGATATAAATTATGCATACAGCTTTCGTGTCATGATAATATAAAAAATAGGTACATATAACTATCCGCTACTCATTAGTGTTAAACTATACACAACAATGTGAATACGTGCGTTGGAAGACAAGTTCAATGCCCAGGTGGAGAAGAATGGTAACAGTTGCATACGGCAGCCCGCAGCGCGAGACAAACTCATTATAACGCAAATTATATATTTTATTTTCGTAAACATTTAATATTAAAGAAGTAAGATATAAATATGCCTCTACTCAACCGTCACAATCAGCATTTATTTGCCGACATCTTTGAATTTTTCGCGCCAAATAAATACTCTTATAAAATCAAAGATGTCATCAACAACTTTTATATATTTTTAAATTATAAATGCATGATTACGGTCCAAAACACTAAGAAGTAATATTTAGACACACATACAGTAAAGTCCACGCTTTCTAAACACGGTTATAATGCATTCAGTAACATTGAAGACGCATCAACTACATAGATATTGCTGGATAATAAAACCACAGAACTCATAAAATGTTTAAATATAAAGAACAGGCAGTATTAGTAAAGGCTTAATGTCCAAACTAAGATCTACTTAGCAGGGGGAAAAGAAAATATAAAATAAGAAAAGTTTATTTTTAGTTTTTCATCTTCACAATATTTTGACCAATCAACGCGTCTCCGTCGCTCCAAAATACATTATAAATAAAAAGAAATATTTGGTAACAATGTCTTAAAGATTAATATACAGAAAACAATCATAGGATACGAACGTTAGTATTTACATAGAATAATTTACACAAGTCACTTCACTAACCAAATCGACTAAAGCTAACTTACTATATAGAATTTAGTACATAATATATCGCTCTCAAAGAATTATATACAATTGTGTGGTGGGTGGGAAAAAAGTCTGGCCACTTAGTATATTATGGTAGAAAGTGTATTTGGTCTTAACATATTAAATAATTATATTATTAAAAACATTAGTACATTATAATATACCTTTCCTTTATATCGCATATTTGGATTATTTATAGTTTAATTAAGGCCAACTAATCGCTATTTGCGTTATATTATTAGTCATATAAGTCACAAACACGAACACTTTTTATTTTAAAATCGGTAGTTATATTTTTGTTATAATTTTATTATTGCTACCGTGTATGTCGAAAGATTATATTTTTTATGTAATATAAAACGTAATATATGTGTTGATATACTAGTAGATACGTGGGTTGGTGAAGCTAGTGGCCAGGTGCTTGCGTGGTGGGTGGTGCGATGTGGTCTGGTGGCGGCTGGTGTGGTGATGTGGTGGTGGGGTTACATCTCGAAGCGCTTCTTCCGCTCTGCCACCAGTCCGGCCAGCGGTCCCAGCGGGTGGGCACCGCTCGCTGAGCAGCGCTGTTTCGTCTTTAGTTCTGTCAATAATAACAATAACGTTAATAAACACATCCTTAAAAATATACTAAGTTATTTTATATATAGGTACATTGCGTATTGGTTCGCAGGTTACATTCTGCTTGCTTCAAATGAAATATGCCACAATAATGTGATGAGTAGTGAGCGTCAATGTTGAATATGCATCAGTTGAAAGGCTGACCCCAAAACGGCTGGACGTGAAAATGATTGCCATGTACGATGACATGAACACAGCACCATAATCGACTATGAGAATTTCTACAGGCGTAAATGGGTTGGCTTAGCCTCTATGAAGTACGTGTTCTTCGGTGAGTGAGAATAACTCTCTGATCCATGGCTTCCTCGGCACCTGCTTACTTACCTACTTACTAATTTTGACTGCACGCGTGGCATAGTGGTTTAAGCGGCCGCCTCACCGCTTGAGACAACGACTTGAGATAACACTTTGTGTGATTTTGTTTTGAGTCTGGGTGTGCATTGTGTGTGTTTGTTGTATGTTTGTAAAGTCCAGCGACACAGGATTGATTCCTAGTGCGGGAGCTGTCTTTTGAGAAAAAAAAATTAGTTTACCTGTACGGGAGACAGCTGCAGGTTGCGTGTGCTCTCTGTCTTGGCGTACTGGATCTTGTTGCGCGCCGGCCGAGCCGCCTCCAGCAGGGGGCTCGACCGGGACGACTTCGCCTACGCACACCAACACGACACATCAATACGACACACACACACATATACATAATAATAAAAAATCGTGAGCCAAACTCAACTACTGCCATATTCTAATGTTTATGTAAAGGGTCAACTAAAAGCAAATATTTGGGATGTTCTCTAAGTTTTGTATGCTTATTATTACAATGCATAAGCAAGGGTATTTAGTTCTGAAATGTGGTGTAATATTCACCGTTTGATAATGTGAAATAATATTAAGAAATTGGAACCAACCACCAGTAGTCTAGTGCATATTAATATCTTAATAAGAATATATTTACAAAGTCACCCTGTCCCCAATCCATCCCCCATTTAACCTTACTATATGAATCCCTGTATTGCTAGACTTAATATTTTTTTGTTTAAAACATGTAAACCATCACAAAAATGTTCAAACAAAAAATATATATTCAAAAATGCCAAGCCAAAACAATCCACACATCACACACCCAACAACCACTTATCAAATCAGTTAGACGATTATACAAATGATTTGTAATAATCATGTAGAACAAATCGACTAATCACAATCTTATTTTGAACTGATTAATTAATTGTACCAATCCATTAAAATAATCGAATGTTAAATCAATCAAATACTGATCGCACTAGTCGATTATTCGTCTAAACGAATAGTCGACTATTCCGTGTACCCGAGCGAAGCGTATAGTGGTGTGTTACCTGTGTTGTTGTTGGTTCGCCAGACCGCCGCCAGGTGTCGCAGGTGTTGCCACAGCGGCGCCGCGCCACTCCCATGCTGTTAGTGCACCCCATACATGACCGTTACAAATACAACCTACTACCCAGTACAACACAACTCTAGGAAGACCCCAGCCATCGAAACCCTCCCATTCTTTGAAAAAGAGAAAGATATATCTCCTCTCCCACTCTTTGACTGAAGAGAGAAAGAGATGCTATATTTATCTTTAAGTTTGATTATACAGAGTAAGGAGAAATACCGAAGGAAATAACGTGCGAGAGAGTCAGTGTTCTTCCTATAGTTGCTGCGCAGTAGGTACTACGCTACATGATCGCAGAAATTGAGCCCACTAGCCATGATGTGTCGCTTTATACTGCGTTATGTTTGTAATGATTACATTATTATGTAAATGCAATCAAACTCATTAAAACGAGCTGATTTTCTGTACTTATGAGTTAAGTGATAATCTATTGATTTTTAAATGAAACCTTTCCCTCGACTTTAAAACTATAAACCACATCCATATCCGTTAAACCCTTGACTTTTGTGACCAAACCCAAAGGTGAATGCTTGGAAGCTCAATTTGTGCGATCTAAATAAACGACACTTAATTTTTAACTCAATTCAATGAAAATTATTGACTAGCTATACACACTTAGAGTTTTCTTTTGACATTTATTTACTATATTTAATATTGAATACTCAAAAGAAAATATTTTACGAACATAATCATATCAACATTGGGTAATTTCGGCAGAGTTGACATTTGAACGGTGAATGAATGTTACGTGCGATGTATGGGCATGCAAGCGTGATTCGCCTCAAACGATGAAATGAAAGAAGCTTAGCATAGGCTGTACAAGCGTGTACCGTGGTCATCAAGTGGGTGAAAACGTTTCAAAATGGTGACCTACCGTGTTAGTGTCCTCAATGAGTTGGGACAGGGTGGACGCTTCCTGGTTCTTATTCATCTCATTCGCTTCCGATATTAGGTGCGCGCGCAGTTGCTTGTTTCTGAAATAATCAATCATAATATTTTAAACATACTGTTAAAAATATTTTTAAAAGTTACAGTTATAGTACAATTTACGGAACGTAGTATTCCTCGTTGCTTGTGCTTCCACACTAAACAAATGATTTCTCGGAATTATAGGAGATTTCCCTTTTCTTGATTTGCAAGTCTGTCTTTTGCCATCTGTTAGGTTATAATTACATTTATAATATTGTTACCTAGAGTCCAGTTGCATGATGTGGTTATGCGCCTGTGCAAGCTG
The DNA here is from genome assembly GCA_944739405.2 of Euclidia mi. Classification (NCBI taxonomy): domain Eukaryota; kingdom Metazoa; phylum Arthropoda; class Insecta; order Lepidoptera; family Erebidae; genus Euclidia; species Euclidia mi. The sequence goes on from OX123198.2 coordinate 59,659,435, forward strand.
CGCGGTGGCGGTGGCTAGTCGCTCCTCAAGCGCGGCAGACTCCACGCACTTCACCGAGTACTTCTCTGACAGAGACAGAATCTCGCGCTTTATCTCCTCCATCTCTTGTCTGCAAGGTATTGATAAATCATATTAGTAATCGTAATAAAAAGTCAACCTATTGAGTATACAAGTGTTTGAGAAAGTAAGTGATACACATTAACACATCGTCAATGTACGCATAATTTTAAAAGCGATGTTTAAATGTATTGTCCACCTTTTCGACTTTTTTTATAATACTGAGGGTATTTAAGGGTTTGGGTCGTTATTATTAGATATATATTTAGTCTAAATTTGCATTTTCACTATAAAGGTCAGAATATTTTTACTCCACTTGCATTTGAACAAAGCCTTTTCCGCAATCCGACAATCCTATACTCTTTTAGTAGCGTCAAAGTTAAAGTTGTAATGTATGATACTCACTGGTGCCTATTACTGAGTTGCTGCCTCTCTCCGCCTTGCACGCCGCGGCTGAGGAACTCCGCCTTGAACTTGTCCACCTCGCGCCTAACTTCACTCTCGTGAGCCTTGCGCATCGCGTCTAGTGCGGCTAACGTCGCACGGGTCTCTTCGGCTAGCGCTTGCTCTTTGTCTAGCCTGGAATTAAAGTATAGTATATTTGGTTATTTTGGATCGCAATTGGTTATTACTTAAATTTTATTTACTTTTATATTGTTTATATCTATATTCAGTCAAGATTTGTGAATACTATTGGAACTTTGTCTATCCTGGAATCGAGACACATTATATTTAGTTACTTTGGATTGCAGTTGGTTATTATTTCAATTATAAGGTTTTCATAGATTTTTGTTTCTATTAATGGCCAAAACTTATCAATGCCCGTTATATGTTCTTCATTTCGATGGCTATATTAGTTGAAATACAGCATAATTATTTTACAAACAATATTGTTAATCTGTTAACTGTTAAGTCTTGTCATGTTTATTAATTTCCATTTCTTTTAGTACTAATATTTTTCTATGATTTGAATGTAATATGTGTATACCTGAGTTGTTCTCTCTCGGCGCGGTGCTTTTCCTCCATCTCGCGCACGATGCGTCGGTGCGAGCTCTCCATGGCGAGCAGGCCCTTCTCACAGAGCGCGCGGAGCTGTTCGATCTCCTGCTGGTAGCGCGCGCGCAGACCGTCGCCGTGCGTGTCTGCTGCCACTGCACTCTGTACCAGGATATGAGTAGGTTATAGTTAAATTATGAGATTAATATGAACATGCAAATATTAGTATTACCAAATTCAAAATGCGTGTAGTTTGCGCGTGTCCACACTGCAGTTCGTACGTGCGGGATTTGTTGAACGAACGAGCTTTTCCTAGATCTGGTGTACAAGTACCTGACCACGTTAGAGTTGAATGTTGAACAAATTGTGTTACGTGTGTCTGTGTGTTGTACCTGGTAGGCGGCTCTCAAGTTCTCGAGCTGTGCGGAGTACTCGCTGTCGAGCGCGGCGAGGCGGCGCTGCAGCGTGCGCGCGCGCTCCCGCAGCGCCGCGCGCTCGCGCTCGTGCTGCGCCTGCAGCTGCGCGCGCGCCCGCCGCGCCGCCGCCAGCGCGCTCGCCTGCTGGGCCAGCGCGCACTCGCCGCGGGCACGCTCCTCGTGCAATCTGGGAACACCAGTCGTATCGTAACAATCGTTTAACTATGCAGTTCGTAGTATTTGACCGATGAAATGTATGAGGTGTCGCACCTGTCCAGCGCGTCCTGCAGCTGCTTGCAGTGCTGGCAGGGCACCAGCGCTTGCAGAGCTTCGACGCGGCGGCGCAGCGCCTCGACGCGGTCGAGCACGGCGGCGGGGGGCGCGCGGGGCTCCGCGCCCGCCTCGCCGCCCGCCAGCTGCCGCGTCACCTCCGCCACCGCCGCCTCCACCCGCTCGAGGCTCTCGCCGATCTTCATCGAGTCTTCACTGTTACCCGAACAGTCACTGGAGAAGAGCGCTCGGCACTCGGTCGAGAATCGCTGAAACAGGTACACGAACTCCGCCTCCTGCGCCGGATCGGCTTCCAGCGAGGAGAGGGCGTCCTCCGAGGACCGCCGCGGGCTGTCGGCCGGCGGCGACGACGCGCGGTACGTGCCCTCGAGCACGGCCACGCGCGCGTCCACCAGCGCCCTCTGCGCCAGCGCCTCCGCCAGCTGCTGCAGCAGCGCGCGGGAGTCCAGGCCCGGGGACGGCTCCTTGGTGCGGCGGTCGCTCGCTAGGCATGATCGGTATCTTACAGCGATATCCTTGACGGCGGCGTCCATTTCGCACCGCAGATGATCGTGGGCCGCTTGCCACCACAGTTCTAGATCTGCACGATCCTGAGCCGTGAGAGTGAGTCTAGCATGTCTAGCTTGGTCCAGTCGCTGGTCGCAGAGTGCTGCCGCGCGGGCCAGCGCTCGCGTCACCTCGGCTTGCACTAATTCGGCGCCTAGCGCATCTCTGGCTGCCGCCCACGCTTCCCGCACCCGCGCTGCTTCTACATTGGCGCGTAATTGTTCCGTATCTGTATCAGTAGGAGTGGCGTAGCTGAGTGTTTCGCAGGCCAGGGCGGAGCACAGCTCGGCTAGTTTCTCGCTCTTATATCGCTCCACTGCCTCGGCTACTTCACGTTGTGATGCCTTCAACGCTTCTAAATCGGCGCCGTGGATGATTAGTTCGGAGCGTCGCTGCTCCCGTGACTCGCGTGAGCCGTTGACAATGTCGATCTTTCGCGTAAGTATCCTTGCCAAGTAGTCGAGTGAACTTCTGGTGCCCGCCCCGCTTCTGCCACTGTCTCCGTTGATTTTACGTTTTAGGTTATCTATTAGTTGACTAGTTTCAATTATTTCAGACTTTATCAAACGGGCGAAGAATCTGCTCCCATTGGACGACTCGAGCGCCTCTTGTATGCGACCCACGAGGACCGCCTCGTAGGCTAATTTCTCTGCTAAGATTTCCAAATTTCGTCTCTGTGTAAGTTCACCGGCCTCGTACAAAGCTGCTTTCCTCCTCGAGATCTCGAGGAGTTTAGTTCTCAGCTGTTCTTCCAGTTGCACGACCACCTGCGCCACGCTGTCGTTAACTTCCTGATCTTGGTTCTGATCGCAGTCAACGACGCACTTATCAAAACATTCCTGTAGCCTCTTGCTAACATCCGTCAAACATTTTTCCATTGATTTAAGGCTGTATTTCTTCTCGAGACTTGGTGAGGGCGATCTTCGTGATTTGGCTGCTCGCATGGCACTCATTTGACAGAGGCACTCGTTCACCTTATTCCTCGAGTGGATCACCACGTTCTCTAAACTTTGTAGCCTCTCTAATAAATGCCTCTGTGACTGCGTGCCGATGTTGGTGCTTTCCGGACTCTCGTTTAACGATGGGCTCTCCGTGGATCTGGTCGGCTGACTTAAAGACTCGCAAGAATTTGTGAGGTCTTTACGATTTTCTAAGGCAGAGGCTACTTTGGTTTCTAGAGAGCTCAATCGAACTAACATTTTCATCGGCTCGGAGCTGGTAGCGCTATCTAGTGACTTCCTTCTCAGTCGAGCAGCGAGTCTCTTCATGCGTTTCTCATCAGTGACGTTCTCAGATTTCGAGGCCTTTTCTTTGGCAGGTGACGAACTTTTGGAGGGAGAATTGATTGTGGGGACCGGTTCACCAGCTTCCAACAATGTGATTTTGTTTTCTAGCTCTGTTAATTTTTCTTCGACTTCTTTGCCTAGAGTGAATGACTCTCTGCCTTTAAGAGACAAGCTGCGTCTTTTCTCTCTCGACTCAGACTTTTGGATCTTGTGTTTCAATGTTCGCACTTGTTTATCGGATGCGGTTAACTTCTGCGTTAGGTCCAGTATGCGGGCTGCCATTAAATCTATTTCTGATCTACTGCACTGTTCTCTTAACTTCATTTCGTTTCGCAATTTCATATTGGTAATCTCAAGTTCATCGTACATGTTGTGTGAATCTCGTAGTTCCTTCTTCATGGCTTTGATCTCATGAATGGCCTTTGAGAATCGGTCTCTTAACTCCCCGTACTCTTCTATTAATCTGTCCTTTTCCATAGATTCCAAGTTGATGTCTTGATTCAAGTTTGTGAGATCGCTAAGAGAACCGATACTCTTCCGCTTTTCCTTACTAGGTGATACTGATTCCACTAGTGATCTACCTTCCAGTTCTCGTATCCTCACATATAAACTGTCATTTTCCTCTACACTTTTTAGCAACTTGTCATTTAACTCATTTAGTTCTCGCTGCAGCTGTACTATGGTCTCCTGCGCGGATGTCAACTGCCTCGTTAACAACTCACAATGTTCAGTCGATTCCTTTAGGAAGTTCTGCGTTTCTGTCAATTTAGATTCCCAAAGTGTTTTGTCCTGATTATACAGTGCCTTTATTGCATCTAAGTTTTCAGCCTCTTTAGTTCTTAATGATAATTCTTCTTCTTTCTTCTGTAGGGTCGTCACTAGTTCTTCCATTTTCTTTTCTTTTAAAGCAGCCTCTGATTTCACTTTTTGTAGCCTTGCAAGCTCAGCCTCAGCCGCGCTGACGTCATTAAGTGCAAGTTTCAGTTGTTTCTTTAGGTCGTCTATTTCTATGGACTGTTTGTCGATAGTCGAGATGTAGCTACGTTTTCTCGCTTCAGTCGGTTTTTCGTTCTCGTCAATTTCGTCAACAACAGTGCGTTCTTTTTCTTTGGTAGAATCGATTTCGTCTCTTTCACCTTTCGGCGTGTCTGATCGCGGTGGTGTTGGATGATTGTTTCGGCCGCGAACTTTTTCTTTGACTTTGGATATTGGCGTTCTTGTAAGTAACGGGGAAGGAGGAGGTTGTGGTCCCATGTCTCCCCAGTCAGCGCTATCTCTTCGCCCACCTTCAGATGCTGTACGGTATTCTTCGTCGGATGAAAACGGCGCTGATCTGGTTGTTATAGGTGTTACGGGCGTTACAGGGGATGTTGATGATTCTGACGCTTGGTCTACGGCATCCTCCCGTAGGATTAATGACAAAGGCCCCGTGTCGGGCAGTCCGGCTGTTCTTCTCATGGCTGATACCCAGTTCGCTCTGATACCTGCCGTTACTGCTGATAATACTATATGCTTTCCGTCCCAAGTCTGTGAGAGGAAATAAAAATTAGTAATTAGCTTTCAGATTAACTTTGTCACATAGTAGCTGATATAAATCAAATTGTGATAACACTTACCTCAGTTTCAAAAGCATATCCATTCGTCGATGGAGATGTCGGCATTTCCACCACCCTTGATATTCCACTTAGGTCAATGACTCCATCCATGAGCCCCCTGTGTTCCGCGTGGGGATCCCTGAAGTACAACAGCGCTGCTCCTCTCAAGACGAACCAGTGTCTTGACCAGCCGCCAGCGCCCCTTCTCTGCAGCCACCCAGCTCGTGCGTGAAGTAATCTTTCAGCAGGTAATTCTACCCTGCCGCCTTCACTAGACTCTGTTGGTTCGACCACGTCAGCTGGTTCACTGCCTTCGCTCGCTGAACTGGAGCTGGGTTCTTCTGGGGGCGCACCGCCGTCTGGTGAGCCTCGAGCCTGGTGAAGAAGATATTAGTTATTGCTACAAGATATGAATGGCTAAAGACGAGTGTATCAGGGATAGCCTAGTGGAGAGACCGACAGACTGCTACACAGAGGGTCTCGGGTTGGACTCCATGGCGCGCACCAATGACTTTTCGAAGTTACGTGCGTATTAAATTGTTAATTATCGCTTGCTAAACGGTGAAGGAAAACATCGTGAGGAAACCTGCATGTCTGAGAGTTCTCTATAATGTTCTCGAAAGACATGTGAAGTCTGCCAATCTTCACTTGGCCAGCATGGTGGACTATGACCTTACACTTCTCGCAGTGAGAAGAAGCCCGTGCCCAGCAGTGGACAGTATTTATACAGGGCCGATGAAGAAAAACGAGTTGGAAAAGCTTTTTTGAATACTTCTTTATTGCTAGGTATAGTTACCGGTAGTCGGTCGGTCGGCGGCAGCCTGGTGGGTCGCTCGTCGTACTGCTGGTGCTGCAGCAGCGGGGGGGGAGGGGGGGGGTACTCCCACTGTAGCTAGAGACCATGTGTAATGTGTTACCGGTAGTCTATCGGGAGGCGGTAGTCTGGTGGGTCGCTCGAGCGTGGGCGGCAGCGCGCGGCGCGAGCGCGGCCGCGTCAGCGACGCCGCGATGTCGCGCAGCTGTTCGTCGTACTGCTGGTGCTGCAGCAGTGGGGAGCGTACTCCCACTGTAGCTGGTGGAGAAAATACGTCAAGAGTCAATTGTTTGAATTTAGGTCCTCATAATCATACTTTTGAAACTTTTGAGTTTTCTTTGTAGGTAGTATGGTTAAAAGATTTTGTATATCATGAAAGAAAAATACAAAGTGATTTCTCAAGGTGATTTCTTCAGCGAAGAATTGAACATCCAACGGTCAGCCTAGGTAATAATGCGTGGCGGGTCATAGCTTCATATAAATTGTATATATGTAAACCCAAATAAAGAGTTACCATGTAAGTCTCTAATATTAGAAGGTACAAGAGTGTCTACTTACCTTCGTCGTTGGCGGGCGGGGTGGTGGGTTCGGCCCACGTGTCCCGGCGGCGGGAGCGAGCCTTCTCCTCCCCGTTGATCTTGTCCCGCGTCGGAGGGGACGCCGACGACACTGGCTGATCCGTGTATACTGCAACAATAGTACAGTATTATTAGATGACATATCAATTAATAGATTTGTGTAAATAGGTTTGGATGAAGTTTATTTTGTTTTTTTATGGTAAAATGTGGATGTCTGTGCTATACGCCTATCTCAGCATTCGGAATTCGGGCATACATAACCGTGATAGTATTTTATTTATTTTCAACCTGTAGTGTCCCACTGCAGAGCAAAGGCCTCCTTCTCCTCCTTCCACAATCTCTACTTTGTATGATAATATTGTGATAGTATTTTATTTTTTTTGACAAGAAATATAACGAACAAGTTAATTTATTATACTCTGTCTCCCGCTTGTAAAACCTTTGCCACTAGATAGACGGTATTGATCCTACAGTGAATTTAAAGCTTATTGAAACCGTGATAGAACTTCGAACGATTTTAACAGAATGTCATAACTACAGTGATCTTTTGTGCAATAAATCGTTTTCTTTAAAGGGCACTCGATAGCACGATTATTTGCTACAAAAACTGACTATTATATCTAATAATCTTGTTACAAAACTGACTGTCAGATTGATGGATCTACAACGATTTGTTGTGTTTGCAAACGGACGCCCTTTACTTCACTTCACTTATCCGTCTGTAGATTTCCTACCAGTTTTTCTTAACAAAATATCATCAGTTATTTGAAAAACGGAGATGTTGGTCGTGGATGGTGCAAAACAAACTAAAATTGCAGCATTTCTAGATAATATTAAAACGAAAAGTTAAACAAGTTGGCAATAAGAACGAATTGTTTTATTAATTACGTGTACCCTTTCACTGGGACATATTTAAAACTTTAACGACTCGTTGGCGAAGTAAGCTCGGAGGTAGTGCTAGCTTACAATGAGTAATTTATAATTTGTATGATTCCGTGTGGTGACGGATTAAGAATACGGAATGTCACCACCCCATATCATCCCATGGGTGTCGTAAGAGCCGACAGAGGGACCATATTATGCAGAGAACAGCCCTGTAAGAGAAGGAAAACTTGATACAAACCCTATACCAACCCGTTTGGCCAGCGTGTTATAGTAGGCCAATTCCTCCTTTCAAAGGAGAGGCCTAGTCCAGCAGTGGACTGTTAAAGGCTGATGATGATGATGATTGATTGTATGTAGTCATGCATAATTGTATTTATTTTATAATAAACTACGCTTAACATAAGCGCTAGTGCCGACAAATCTTCACGTTGCTTCTTTTATATCTATTAACTGCATAAAATCAAGTGCAAGATAAGATGATTACTTGCGCGATAATAGTTTATTTCGATAAGGTTTTAATAAGATCACTTAATCAAGAAATAATTACGCACACGTACATTTAAGTTATAAAGAGGTAATGCTTTACGTATGATAAATAATGCATGAGGTTTACATCTGTGGGTGCTAAGCAGTTTCAATATCTTAAGTTAATCTATACACGTTTGTTGTGACATAAATCTTCACCAGAAACATAATCTCTATCAACATTATTTGACATTTACATCAAAAATGTTAAGCTTAACCTTACATAACGATACACCTGCATCGAGAAACTTTCACGGTACACTTCCCTCCGTATAAATCACTTGACTATTTGTCATAAAATACAATATTTACAGCACAATAAACAAATCTGTTCTTCGGGGACCACAACAAAACCTCATAAACTTATGTGTATATAGTATATTATGTATATTTTTATGTTAAGTCTACGAGATAGCGTAATGCCGAGTTGTCGCGTACATCATACGGGGAAGATTTACAAGTGAAAAAAGTGCGAAGTTTAATAAATATGAATGAGGTGTGTGAGTGCGCGGCGTAAATCATCGACACCCACTGTGCGCCGCTGCATTGTGCTGCCTTAGGGCGACCATGCGCTGCCGGCGAAGCGATACATTTACCATTATTGATATTAGGTGGTACGAGCCAGCTAACGGACGCAACCGGGATGATGATGATGACGATATGAGGTGGAAATCGTACTAACAGAACTGCACATGAAACAACTCTTAAAACATTTAATAATTAAGTAAAGATGTCTGCATGGAAAGGATCCCCGTGCAGACATCTTTAGTACCAGTGCCTACTATATCTACTATTAATATCATTAAAAACAAAGGTCTAAAGGATTTTATTTATGCTGTAGATGATATGCGTGTCATTGACAGTTTAAGCCTGTTTTAAAAGAAGCATAAAGTATTAAGCATTCAGGAGTAAAATATGATCATCTATGATAAGTAACATGCAATACATTGTGCTAACGTGCCGCCATTTAGTCACATTCGATATTTAATTGTCCAATTAGTGAATCATCATCATCATCAGTCCTGTATATAAACTGTCCCACTGCTGGGCACGAGCCTCTTCTCACTATGAGAAGGGTAAGGCCATAGTCCACCACGCTGGCCAAGTGCGGGTTGACAGACTTCACATGTCTTTCGAGAACATTATAGAGAACTCTCAGACAAGCAGGTTTCCTCACAATGTTTTCCTTCACCGTTTAGCAAGCGATAATTAACAATTTAATATGCACATAACTCCGAAAAGTCATTGGTGCGTGCCGTGGATTTGAACCCGGACCCTCTGCGTAGCAGTCTGTCCGTCTCTCCACTAGGCTATCGCTGCTTTCATAATTAGTGAATATATTTGTTAAAATGTGAAATATTTTAAAGAAAGTATGGAGTCCCTATTTACCTCTATTCCTGAACTAATTCAATGTTTATTTGAATGTGTGGTCCACACAACGGGAACACGTTTATGTATGTACTCATACACATATCTAAGTAGGTATGTAAAGATATAGAGATCTTTAGAATACCCAGATTCAGAACTTCTACTTATCAATCATATAAAAATATATCAATATTTGAAATTATAGTAAGTGTATTAGCTAATTTGGCTATACTCCCAGAGTTTTAGAAACACCTTCATAAAAGCAACACAGTTACTCGCAATAAAGCATGATAATGAAATTAAAAACATACAGCGGCGACCTTTAATAAAAAAAAATACAGTTACAATCTGAATCCCTTCACGGTGTAGGGATTCGAGTGTTGGCTGAGGCACCAACACTCGTCATAATAGCAGGGCGACTAAATAAGCTGGATATTACGAGATAATGTTACGAGCATAAAAGTACCGGATTGGGCAACCAAGTCGCAATATTCTAGACCTAGGAAGCAATACCTCTCTTTAAACCAACGTTATGTGAACTTAAAGCTATAAATCTTAAATTACTAACACTCCCAATTTGTTAGAAATTGCACATCCTCGTAAATACTTATCTGCTTACGACACTAAGAATTATAGGGTATGTGTAATGTGTGGAAGCTAATTTTACAAGTGTTACATAATTTTTGTGTATATATTATATATTGACGATTGCTTACGTAGATTGCGTAAAAACGTGTTCCAAGCAGCTGCGTCTTAAGTGAAAGTTTATTGAACAGTAATTAGTCGTGTGTTGACACATGTAACAAGATATTATTCGTTAATTAATATTGTATACGGAAGTAATTGTTTTAGTGTTACCAGTACCTATAGCTAAATGTTCTTTGTCTCCGTTTATTGCGTGATCGTAAAGTCCGCACAACGAGAGTATAATTTGAAACATACAAATAACCTATACCTATTGATGGATAGAATTGCTAGTGTATTTTCGATAATCTATGAGAAAATACGTCTTGAATAAAAATGTATGACAATGGGTTTGTAGCACGCCTTCGCCCGCGTGGGATATTATTATCCCATTAGGGATGGATAGAATTGCTGCGAATTAACAAAAAATCTTCTCTTAGTGCTTCCCTTCACTTGCAAAATTTCAGCTTCTTGCTTCCAGGAATTTCGGCTGTGCGTTGTTTTTCAGTCAGTCGGTAACAGAAGATTTTATAAATATTGATGTAATACGGAACCTTGGAAGCCGAATCCCGCTCACGCTTAACTTTTCAACAATTATTTGGCGAACCGACGAAAATATATGTGTGCCATATTGACATCAAAACTAATAGAATAATTTAAACGTTTCTTTTTTATGAACAGGTACATGCTACGGCGTATGTGATTATTTCAATAAACCTATATATTCTAAATGTTGCCCATTTGAATAGGTTTTTTCACATAAGTACACATAAATTGATAATAAATAAGGTAATCCGGAAGAAATATAGCCTTAATTATTAACTAAATCATTAAAATTAGATTGTCATAGAAGGCAATTCGTTCGGCAAATATATCATTACTCATTATAATTGAAAAAGAGTGTTCGCGTGCTTCTAATGATTCGAAAAAATAGATCATAGTACACTACGGTACAGAGGCAAAGAGGCAAATGAACTCAGAATAAGTGCTATTGTTGCTCTGCCCAGCTCCGTATTGAGAAAAAGACTGCTAATGACTACATTTCTTTGTGTAATTTCATTGTAACATCGTTATGGGCCAAGTAAAAAGTACCCGTACGTTTTAAAACTAGCAAAAAGTTCTAGGAGCCAGAAAATCCATTAGCAAGTGTCGTTGACCCCTGTTGCTCATAAGTTATGGTTGCCATGGGCTGACAGCCTTCTCAGAAAGCGACGCATGGAATAATCGATATTTTTTGCAAGTCGAACACGAGAGGTACTCTGCGGTGATAGCGTGAAGATTACGGTGAGCATGCATCTTTCAGTAATGATGATTGCCTAAATTATCACACTTTATCTTTTCGGGCTTATTGAATTTGACAGATATTTCATTGATCCTGTAAAGTGTCAATGGTAATAGTATTTTTTTAATTATTACTATTTTTACCAATCCTTCTAGCTCAGCGTTCTTTTCGTTTCGGGTTATGGCGTAGGTAAATATAAAAATAAATGACCAAAACCGTTCTGATATTAGCGTGTTCAAACAAACTTAACATCTTTATTCTTTATACCTAAAATTTATTATGAATACTTGCTAACACCCGGCGTACTTTCCACAGCTAGGTGCATCTCAATTGGGTAAAAAAAAAAAACAAATACTGTCTTTTAAACTGCCTCGGGCTTTACATTATAACCATATCTCTCCCCCTAGAACCAATAAACGTAATTTATTCATTAACTTTCTTGCTCGACAATTCATCAGTTATCATAAAATACGTCCCGTTTAAACTATTATATATGTAAGAGAACTGGGCTTCATCTGTCGATGAGTTGAACGACGCCGGGACGCGACAGTATGTAAATAAAAACCTACGAGTATGGCCGTCTCTCAGTCAGCGTAGATTGAGCCCTCCGGCTAAATGCTGACTACATATACCTACTTTGAAGCTGTGGTTTTGTTAGGCAGCGGCCATACGTAGCAAAATTTGAGCAGCAAAATGTACGCAAATATGTACATTTCTGTAGTTCAGTTGAGAAGCTCGCGTTGATGTTTAATAGAAGATTTCTGGCAGTTGTTTCATTTAATAACAATAGTCAGCGAGGACAATATTAGATTTAAAAAAGATCAAGCAAAGAGGCAGGCTGTGTGATCTATACCTAATCCGCAAACATAACTCCAACTTAACATAACTTTATTCGATATTGCCTTTTCGTCCCAAAATTTACTCATGCCTTAAGATCATCGCAACTTTGGAAAAAAATAACACTATTAGGACAAATCGACCAAATTATACAAGTTACTTTAAAAAAAATATTAAATGTGGACTTGGACGACCGAGCCTGGCTACAAGCATCTTTACCCATACGTTTGGGTGGGCTCGGCGTTCGCAAAATTTCCAGTGTCAGTTTACCGGCGTTCCTGTCTTCGGTTCACAGCACGGAAGAGTTAACTAGGAAAATATTATCACCTACACTAGTTAACTCAGAAGTGCTGTGCAAAACCGAAGCTATAAACGCCTGGAAAATGGCTTGTCCAAACACTGATTTGCCCACCAACCTATTCTCCCAAAGACAGTGGGACGCGCCGCTTTGTAACATTGTGAGGAAAACTCTTTTGGATACATCTTTTAATGTTACAGAGCGTGCTCGTTTGCTGGCTGTGGGGGAATGGGAATCCGGTCTATGGCCTCAGGCTCTACCATCGTCTAACACAGGAACCATGTTGGACGATGAGACATTCCGTATCGCCACTTGTCTCCGTTTAGGTGCTCCGTGTGTTTCTCCGCATCGATGTCATTGTGGAGAAGACGTCGATAGCCTCGGACACCATGGGCTATCCTGCAGCAGAAGCGCTGGTAGGATTCCTCGTCATGCTCACCTAAATGACATAATCCGTCGTGCTCTTGTCGCGTCTGGTATACCAGCTGTACTTGAACCAAATGGTTTGGTACGTGACGACGGGAAGAGACCTGACGGTATGTCACTGTTGCCATGGAAAATGGGTAGGCCTTTGGTGTGGGACGCAACCTGCGTAGACACCCTCGCGCCATCCCATGTTCCAAGCTCGGGAGGTCATGCTGGCGCTGCTGCTGCATCTGCGGAAACCCTCAAACGGCGCAAATACAGTAATCTAGTAGCTAATTACGTATTTGAGCCGTTTGGGGTGGAAACGCTAGGCTCATGGGGTCCGAGCGCTCGTTCTCTATACCAAGAAATATCTAAACGGTTAGTCGACGTCTCACGTGACCAGAAGGCTGGTTTATTCTTTGCTCAAAGAATCAGCATTGCCATCCAGCGTGGCAATGCTGCCAGCCTTCTGGGCACGTTACCCGATGATATTGATGCGGAGGCATTCTACAACGCCTAAACACACCTGTACATATGTATCTATTTTTACTCTTTATTTTTAGTTTTATGTACATATATATTCTTAGACAGTATGATTATTTAAGATAGTCATGTATATAGTTATAATTAATCATCTGCAATGTACCTTGTAATGAAAATTTAACAAAATTAAATACTCCAACTAAGATAAATGAAAGTGACGAAGCTTTATTTGATTGTTTACGTCAGGTATGATACATTCGGTCCTATGACAAAAGCTAAGAATTTACCACAAATTGTCAGCACTGTGTGTAATCGCGTCAAATATAATTAGTTGGTTTTCGATACGAAATTAAACGCAAAAACATGTTGAATAAGAATGGTTATTAGAGAATACTCGTAGTGGCGTGTGGTGGCAAATTGAGCATGTTCTGCCACTTGTACAAGCTTCTCGATTGACAGGCAAAAAATAATCATATATTGACCCGAGTTTATACTCTTCTAATAGGTATATATAAAAGTAGCTGTTTCCCGCGGTTGCACCCGCGTTCTGAGGAAACTACTTCGCGTACCCGCTTAATTTGTAGCCTAAGTTACTCCTTGGTACACCAGCTATCCGCCAGTGAAAGTCCCGTCAAAATCGATCAGCGAGAGATCAGAGATTAGCGAGAACAAACAGACAGATAAATAAAAATTGTAAAAAAAAACATTTCGGTATATGTACCGTGTATACCTACATCCATATGCATTTAGTAAAAAGCGGTTATTTTAATATTACAAACAGACATTCCAATTTTATTTTTGTGTATAGATTCTTGCGTTATTGGCTGGCTGACAGACACCGCACAGGCAAAACCCAACCCAAACCCAATGAGCGCCTAACCATTGGGCTAGGCGCTCATTGGCGTAAGAAGATGAAATTTGGCATGTATGTATGTTCTTTGGGGTGCAATAAGAAGGGATTTCTTGAAAGTGCCACGGTAGACACGGTTAAAATAAAAAAATGCGGGTGTGGCTGCGGGCATCCTACACTTTGTTATTATATAAGGACGTCTTTTGATAATGGATTGCAATTTAAAACTGCAGAAAGATTATTATACTTATCTTGTTATGCAGCACTTGTCATAAATCCTGTATCCGATCAGATGATCGGATACAGGATTTATGACAAGTGCTTGGGTTTGAAGATTCAAACCTAACGAATACATGATCACACCAAGTATTGTCCCGTATAGGGATCGAACCCACATCATCCGGTACTGCGTAAGGCTTCAGGGCGACGGGTTGAACCACTACGCTGCCCGCACAGTCAAGTTTAAGCTTACTATACAACACTTTCCGAAAGCAGGTGATTCCATTGATGGATTTGTTAAGTATATCTATGGTAATACCGAATTACAGTTTTACCTGTCTTAAAGTCTTAGGATCCTCCTCAAGCGCTAGCTAAATTAGAAATGAATGCACAGCTTCTTCGTCGTAAAACTTTAGTTGATTTTATGAAGTGTTTAACTACTCTTGGTTGCTTTTACGAATAACAGAGATCTTCTTAATGGTATAGTTTATTAGCAGCCAAACATTAAACATGTCTATTGCCAAAGAAAGCGAGATTAACATGAAGACAATCAACATTAAATATACATTACATTTCACTAATTAACTTTCCACTAACGCATGTGTTTGCGCACATACCGCGACGCATCTGACACACACCGTTGCGCGCAACGAAAGTGAAAGAAAACATTTTGATTAAGTAAAAATAAGTGTATGTTTGTAGTACCAATATTAAAAAAATAATGGTCTCAAAGTTGCATACGCGTTTGTTTTCATAGTAAAGGATTTCTCTGTGGGTTATTTGATTTATAGCGCCGCATTTGATACATAATGAGAGATTATACCTATTATTTGTTTAAAATTTCTACTTTTCAAGCAACGATACCTATTACAAGAAAGAGGTAGATACGTTAGCTACGTAGAAATCAATCCGTAGAAACGGTACACTAACGCACACATCGATAACTCCATATTTTATTTTATTTTCGGTCGACAAGATGTGTCAGTTTCACTACGACGCCGGCTCGCGACTTCACACACACACATAATATGTCAGACTTGCCAACTGGCTTATGTTTAGCGTCCTGATTTTGGTACGCCTATAACATATCTTCTTCTATTTACTTTTGTAAGATCATTGTTTTCAAGTCAGTGAATCTGACATTAGTCAAACCAAATAAAACTGCTCGACTTTGGCAGCAATCACGTAAACTAAAATATGTTTGCTACGGCAACAGCTCTCAGTAAGAAACCATCATTTATTCACCACGCTATTTCTGAGAATTTTCTAACAGAGAACTAAATTACAGGGATTCGAAACCGGGACCTCGTGATTAGTCATTAGTAAGCTACAAATTACGCCACTGGACCACCAACGCGAATCAGACTTAGCTAAATATTACCTCAATATTATTTATGACTTTAACATTTGTACTATCTCGAGTTATATCTACAAATTGTAGTGAACCTTACCAAATATGGGGCCAGCAATTTATGAGAAAACTTGTGTATTTCAAATATTCTATCGTTTGCTGTTTACTTAAAGGTCTTTGCTTTTTGAAAGGAGATTGCTGGAGGGCATTGAAGATGTATTGCTGTTTTAATGTAAGAATCTCGATATGTAATAAATAAAAGATGTAAGTCCAGTGGTTTAAGAATTAGAAGTGATAAGTTGATAACGTTTGGTCCGATGAAAGACATTACATTAGGTACTCGTGTGATGATACTTTTTTTAAAGAAGATATCTCAGAATGTATGCCACAGGAGTTCAGTACTAGCATGAACAGATATTGTCAAAATATAAAGACACTAGAGGATGCCCGCGGTTACACCCGCGTTGTTTAAGGCTACTGCTCCGCTCCCGTCGTTCATAGCGCGATGTTATATAGCCTATAGCCTTCCTCGATAAATGGGCTATCTAACACTGAAAGAATTTTTCAAACCGGACCGGTAGTTCCTGAGATTAGCGCGATCAACCAAACAAACAAACAAACTCTTCAGCTTTATATATTAAGTATAAGATATACGATTTAAAAAGGTGTGCCTTGATTTTTTTACTATATTACCTACATAATATGTATTTGCTGCACGATGTGTTTCCTATCCCTAAAATGTTGTATCCCTAAAAGCTTGTTTACGAGCTATGCGGAATGTTCCCTATTGTGTCAGAATGGATATTCTGCCTCGTTCGAATGATTTTAGCCACAACTTCTAATTGTTCTGAGCTATAAAAACAGTATTGCAAATAAGATTCTTAGAAGCTAGACAAAATTAATGCCAAGTCCGTTTAAAAGCATACAACTAGCGAATTCTGCACTACACAGACCCGCCCATTACAAGATAAATAAACAACATTTCGACCTAGGCAAGGCCGCACCGCCCAGATTTATATAGTTATACATTCACCTACACACCTGGGGCCTGGGCCGGGCTCTGCCGATCCTCATTACCGATACTAATGCCGATATTATTACGATATAGTGCCGATATTATTACGATATATTACCGATACCATAGCTGATGAAACGCCGAGAGCGCCCTGTAATTACAGATTGTGATAACGTTATTTAGAAGCATCAAGTAACGTTACTGTTTCAACGCGCTCTATCTTAACTTCTAAGCCGCTTATTTATTAATTACGATTTGCCGATCAGGAAGGGAAATGCTGGTGGATTGCGTTTCGTTGACTTGAGTATCTTTTTGAAGAGCTAATTTTATTAATAAGTCTTCTACCTCTTGTTCATTAGGTTCTTGACGATTGAAGGTCTCTGGTAGGAGGTATTAAGATCCTACAGTCCTACATTGATGACAAGATATGGTCAGGTAGTCTGTTCTTAACATCATCGTAGACAGAAGCAGAGTTATGGTACCTAGATCTTGCAACGCAAAGGAACCAATACCACATGCTAAGTCCATCTGGTAAATAGTTACCGGTGGTCAGCCACCGGTAACTATTTACCAGATGAACCACAGTATTCTACGAAAGGTATCACAAAAAGTGGAATCGCAATTTCATACAGACAGAAACACCATTATTACTGTGTCATCTTGTGCCAGATTCGCAATGCGGCCCTATTTTCCGCGTGCATTGAACTCGACGAGCATTAATTTTGATGGAGTGTGTTGTCGTACGTGGTAATTGGTTACACACATTACGACCGTACTGATATGCAATATATAATATAATTCGTAATAATAAGATTTATTATTCGGACTTCAGGGAAGACTAAGTGGTTTATTATTCATTTCTGTGGTAGGACTCCACAGAGGACAGAGCGGGAAATATCTTAGTTTTGAGGCTATTTACCTTACTCTAGTAAGCTGAAAGTAAGGGAATTTGAAAATGTGGTATTCCATTGGTAAGGCATTAGGCCGATTTAGATAAGTGTTGGTCCCTGAGTTGCGCCATCGGTCTCAACGACACCTTTTCTATCATCATTGAAAATCTCAAATTGTGGCCAAATGGCTGGCAGGGAATCTTCCTAAGTTTTAAACGTAACTTGAAAACATTCCTGCTGTCGGAAAAATTAAAATATGAAACTATTAAATATTAATATTAACTTATCAGTAATATACTTAACATCAATTGCAAATACAATATTATCGTTCATAAATCGTTCTTTAACCGTGATTCCGTTAAATATTTGGTATTTTTTAACTTAACTGACATTTTCAC
The DNA here is from genome assembly GCA_944739405.2 of Euclidia mi. Lineage (NCBI taxonomy): Eukaryota > Metazoa > Arthropoda > Insecta > Lepidoptera > Erebidae > Euclidia > Euclidia mi. Next base: position 59,677,507 of record OX123198.2, read on the forward strand.
AAAAGCTGCTAATTATCTTTTTGCGCTCTCTCTAGTTTTAATCTTAATTTTTGACACACTAGGAGTAACTAACCCTAACCTAACCTCTAATCTTCTGTTATAACTTTTTTGTCATACTGCGACCTGCTTACAAGGAAACAATTGTTTTGCCTCTAGCCACCTCAGTATTATTATTTGTTTTTTTTTATATAGGCTCACGCCTGTATCTCCGAAGAGGTAGGCAGAGGCGTAATATTACACCCACATTTCGCCATGAATTTTTAGGTCCCACGTAATAGGGGGCGAGCGTATTGCCGTTACCGGGCACATCACCAGACTCCGTGCTGCTACTGAGTATTCGGAAAAACCCAGTAACACTTTTGCCCGACCCAGGAATCGAACCCGGGGCCTCCGATCAGCAGTCGCATACGCTATCCAGTGGACCACGGAGACAGTCAGTTATTTGTTTATGTGTATTCATATACCCTTCCGTATTTATTACTTTTGAACTTTTGAATTTTTGCCTGCCGCCGTCCGTGCTTCACTTTTGGGTATGTTTTGGGATTGCCAACTGAAAATCAGCGTTGGGTACGCCTCATTTGTGGTGCCTAGCTTATGCTGAGCTGGTTACTCATTTCGCAATGGCACAATGTTTAAATTTTATTTTAAGTTAAATGTTTAAGTTTTATTTTAAGTTTATGTTAAGTTATTTTTTGTTTTTCTTTTAACTGTTACTGATTGTGTGTGTGTGGCCGAAATAAAATTATTTTTCTTTCTTACTTTCTTTCTTACAGGTGTTAGAACCCACCCACTAACACCACCGCGGTGTCAATCGACTTTTCGAAATGGCCATTCGCAATTACTTTGCCGGGTGTCGCCATCATAACGACAGCTCGTTTCGAATCCAACTGATTTCACGCCGTGAAACAACACCATCGCCACATTTGGGCTCGACAATATTACAAGCAATTCCTCCTAATAGCTTAATTAAAAAAGCAATCATTTATGCATATCATTCTGTTGCAGGTGAGGATAGCAATGAATGGCAATCGATCGATCGAGGACAATGACAAAAGGCATCGTATTAAAGGTTTCTCTGGCGATATCGATAGTTTATCAGTCATCTGCAACATTGTAGAGAGATTGCCTTGTACCACGATCACTTCCGAACACTTATTTATCTTTACGGTGCAGAAATTAATTGAGCTCTGTCGGTGCCGATTTGACTCATCGACAATGGCTTGTGGGTTAAAGCAGGAGAGTACGCGTTTTTGTGGGAATATTGATGGGTATTTTGCATCCTCGATGTGGAAAAGATTAGGATGTGGATAAAAAGGTAAGACAGCAAATTTGAAATCCTTTGAAAACATAAGCTTGAATTGGAAATTGGAATTGAATTTCGAAAAATTATGGTCGTCTTATGACGTAAGTTTGTACCTACTTTAGGTACAAACTTATTTGAACTTCTTTATTGAATGAGTCATTAGCAGATTATGTTATTTTAATAGGAGAGGAGCTGTCTAAGACTGTTGTGGAGGATAAAGGTGTGGTGTTCCTCCAACTAGAGGGAGGAGCCTCTAACCGAGCTGGGTGGTCGTGCTTGGTGGCCTGCAGGCCGACGGACATATTTCGGAAGTTGTATATATGCCGCGTCGCTCGCGAAAGTTAATATCGCGGTTCAGGATTGTTTGAATTTTTCCCGCGTTGTTAGGTGTTGCAGTCGTAGTTGTGTCGTAGTAGTTCCGTCGTTATTGGGTAGATGGCGCTGTGCGGGTGTTATATAGCTGGCCGCTACATCACTCCCCCACAAGACCGGAGGTCGTTTTTGACGGTGACGGTCAGTTGTCGTGGCTACTGTAGTCGCTTGTCACAGTGAGCTTTGCAAGTCCCACAGTGAGTCGGGGAGAGGTTGCGAAGGTGATGTGCAGTCGGTAATGAGCAGTAGGCGATGAGCAGTGAGCGATGAGCAGTGAGTGTCCCGCAGTGAGTCGGGGAGTTGCTGCGTAGTGGCTGCGTAGTTGCTGCGAAGCGGTTGCGTGGTGGCACTGCTGCGTGGACGGGAGCGATGTGCGCTGCTTATGATGACCGTGTGTGCAGTGAGATGTGCCGTGGCGCTGGAGATGTTGGCTGGGGCGACTTGCTTGCTGACCATCAGGTGAAGTGCAGAGTGAGGCGAGGTGGAGATGAGGACGATGCTGCTGCTGTTGCGGATCTGACCGGTGAGGGTTTCTTCAGATCACGTCGGGAGCTGCTGGTAATCTGACCGGTGAAGGTTGCTTCAGATCACGTCGGGGTCACCAATGTGGAGGATAAAGGTGTGGTGTTCCTCCAACTAGAGGGAGGAGCCTCTAACCGAGCTGGGTGGTCGTGCTTGGTGGCCTGCAGGCCGACGGACATATTTCGGAAGTTGTATATATGCCGCGTCGCTCGCGAAAGTTAATATCGCGGTTCAGGATTGTTTGAATTTTTCCCGCGTTGTTAGGTGTTGCAGTCGTAGTTGTGTCGTAGTAGTTCCGTCGTTATAGGGTAGATGGCGCTGTGCGGGTGTTATGTAGCTGGCCGCTACACTGTCACAACTTGGTGGTTGAAAAAGAAAATCGTAATAATTCTGGATTCCCGCCGCCTCTTAAGTATTGAGGACCAAGCATCTAAAGCTTACACCATCTCAACGAGTCTCAGCTTTTAATTAGGTCTAACTCGTCGGCCGTCACAGATTTATGGTCCGGCGGTGCGATCGAGCCGGGTGTGGGGGCAGCTGCACCTGCCTCGTACATCCAACTGGCACCGTAACGGTGGGTCCACAATGGATGCGTCGTGTGCATGAGGTCTAAGGGTGCGTGCCATAGAAAGTAAGCAAAGCGTTGGTAAGTGATGAATGAGTTTGTTTATTATTTGAATAAAATAGCATACAAATCAGCGTTTTCTTTACTTTATACTTTATGTTTAATTTGTGACTAATAGATCATATTGAGACCTTATTTTTCAAAAAGGTACCAAGGGGTGAACTTCCCTTGCTTTTCGGGATGTGTTTTTCGAGGAAATGACACATGTTGCGTTCTCATTCCACTAACTACTTTTAAGTCCGGTACAGTCAATCAGACATTTTCACGACTCTGCGATTTTCTCAACATAAAGACACCTCACTTTTTTTTCTTTACATATATTTTTTTATAATAATAATACCTAATATTATTATTTTTGTGTGTAGGTATATTTTTTTATAATGTTCTATAAATGATATAGTCTGTGTTTATGTGTAAGTAGGCGGGCGAGTACTCTCGCTAGAACAGATCGGAAGGGCAGATGACGTTACTGGAGCACTAGGAAGCGACGAGTCGAGTGAAATTGGGACCCGCGTCCGCTCTTCAAGCTTACGCAGCTAAACGAGCTAAATGTGAGTCATTGCGACACTTGTATACACGATAAATATAGTACAAACCTATCATATCAATAATAAATATAAACGTATCAATAATTATGTATCGTTAAGAAATATTCGAGCAATAGACACAAAGATCACTGATCTCACAAAGTGTTGTCTCAGGTGGTAATCGAACCTACAACACTCAACCTAGAGTCAAATAATGTGGCGACTGGCCTTGTTTAGTTAGTTAATCTTTCAAAACATAATAAAATGAGTACGTCAAATAGTTCTTTGACTTTACATCTGGAAAACTTCCCGTGACATCAAATTACGTTAAGGATAATTATGATACCTCCATGGGGATAATAATTTAAGTAAAACAAAACCTCTGTGTAACCTGTGTTTGTAATGGTTGTAATCTGTTTTGTGTGATAGTAAAATAAAATAAAATAAAATTACCATCAATCCTCAGACCTAGTGTCGGATCAACGATTATAAAGTGTATTATATTACATATATACACATAGACAGCTAATTTATGATTAAATCACAGTATCCTTCGACATGACCTTACGGTACACAAATATTGCGCAAGTCCGCCCTCGCCATTTTTACGCTCAGCAATTATGTGCGCGCACCGCACCAACTACTTACTACAGATCTATAATTTGGATACATTCATGACTTTGCGAATGGAATGTACATGATTTCATTACGAAATATGTTATTAACTATTATTTAATAGGTTTAAACTTAAAAGGATAGATGAATATTTTGGCATTAGGCGCACGGTTATTTGGTTAATGCTTTCTGTGGCTAGATTACAGGGTAAAGGCAGTTTACCATTAGAAAATAGAGTATATTTTTGTAATTGCTTCTACTTTGTGAATTTTGTGATTTTGCAGGCACAGACACACAACCAAGGGCTTATACGAAAACCACGACACAGATTCAAGAAATCTTTCATCAAATTAAGAAAATCACCATAAGCCATCCACGAACTTTTGGAAATATAAAATCTTTAAAACTATTTCATGTGGTGGTCATAAATTACTGAATTAAGATGCTAATCTATATTATAAAGATGTCTAGAACTAACTTCCGATACCAATAATTTAATCTATAAGCAATACTTCTGTCAGAAAGAGAGCATACAGATATCCTAATCTAGATCTCGCGTCGTGACAATAAACTTGATTTAGTGTCCGCGATGCCACGAGAAGGATATTAAAACGTGTTTTATGCTAAAACATATGCTTTACAAGAATTTTCACCCACGCAAGAGGAATGATTGATTGATCAAAAGATTTGTAAAATATTTGCCCATAAAACATATATTTTATTTTTGGAATATTCGCATAACTTTTAAACAATTCGCGTTATTTTAGTAAGTAGATAGACTTGTACGTAGGTTACACGATGAATAGGTATATTAATAAGTCTAGTCAAAAGCATATAGTATAAATAATAAATCAAATAAATAAAATTGAAAAATTTCTTCTAGACCGAATGAAACGGGATAGCTATGAAAGAATCTGTAGACCCAATTCTATGTTCCTGAGAAAATTATTACTCAATTTAAAATATAGTTCTTAATACGAGCTTCGAAACTGGGACCACACGATCATAAACTTAAACGAGACAGTGAAGATTCGAGTTTTTAATCTACAGTATATCTTTATAATGAGCTTAACTAATAAAATCTATATTTATATTAATTTTATTCTCCAGGGCAAGGCTTTATGATGTACAAAGCGAATGAAAAGAAATGTTAATTTATCGTTTGTAATGTTAATTTAAGATCTCAATTTAATGAGAGGCGATAACGATAAAAAATAAAAAAGGAATTAATTTTAATGACCCACCAAAGTTGGAGGCGACCGCTGGGTTAAAATTATTACAGGACGAAAGCAAAGAGAGAAACACATTATAATGTTTTAGACTTTTGTTATTTAAGCTAAATACACATGCAAATATGTAAATCTTTTGTAAACCAAGGTAACTTGTTTGCAGAAAGGCATCTTTTTTGTAAAATATTAAGTTTCTTTTAGCGTTTGTTGCGAAATAAAGTGAATTTGATGTCTAACAGATTTTATCGTTTATTTAGTTCTGTTTAAGCTCCTGCTTCGATGAATTATTTACTAATGTGATTTCATAAAACTTAACGTTTCGTTTATTGGAACACGCTAGCCTTGGATAAAGCCTACTATATTTCGGATTTTAAAATTAAATTTTCAGTTGACAAGCTAATTTTAGGAAGAGTAGTTATGTCACAACACGCAATAGGCAACTCTTAAAAGCAAAGTTTAAAGAAAAATACTACGAGTGTACATCTACTTCTACATCTACAACTAATCACAGGGCATCTATTTATGATGCTGAAAAGGACAACGCTGTCTCATTATTTGAAAATAGCGCCGAATTAGTAGTTACGAAATGTTATATCTAACTACCTACATACAAGTAAAGACAATAATGTATGTTAACATACAACCGTGGACACGCGCGATATTAATTTATCGATAGATAAACAGATTATAAATGCTTTATTAATCCTCCAATATTGAATCGAAGGCTTTTGATCACATAAATAATATATTAATTAAAGTATTTACTATTAGGTGGGTGAAATCGAAAATTATCAGAACGATCAGAAACCAGTAGAATGCACGACGGTGAATTCGATACGTTATCTTTATATAAATAAATATAATAATTTAACACAATAAATAATAAGTTAAATTTATTAGCTGTGTAGCCTTTACGCTGATAGAATGCAGAGATAGTAGCGAGCATAATGTGTTGTATTATAGAATAATGCGACCTTTTGGATAGATTATGAGAGGGGGTATAGAGAAAACCTTGTGTGATATTACGATTTCAAGTGAGATTTCAGGGTTAAGTTTACCATATCAAGGTTGGAAATCGTAAAACGGAACAGTTGACTGGTAGATAGAGATAGGCAGATAATTAAAAGAGCTTTAAATTGAAATTGGATATTATTTAAAATCAGGGCTTTACCGAATCCCTTACAAAGAAAACCGTAACAAACTTCAATACGAGCTGTGTTGCATTTTGTGGTGGGTGTAGTCCTCAAAAGGATCGGTTCCAAGGAAGTCTAAATATTTTTATCGAATATAACCTAACCTAACATTTGACCATAATCTCCCCTTTGGTTAAACGATGATACTGATTAAGATGGAGTATGTTTGCCTAGAAGGTACCTTTTCATCTGAGTCTTGAAAACATCAAGATTGTACTTCATCAGGAGACACCTGATGATGAAGTACAATCTTGATTTTTTCAGACGCAGGCAAAGATTTAGCAATTGTTCAAGGTTTGGGAGCGTACCTTTGGTGTCGATGGGCGTGGGCGCGGCGAGGCTGGGTATCTCGGGCTGCGGCGGCTGCACGCGAGGTCCGGGCCAGGTAGTGGTGCCTCCAGAGCAGTACCGAGGCCTGCTGGCCTGGCACCCGTCCGCCGCGTCGCGGAGCGTTGACGCGTCTGCTGAGTACTCTGGAATGGTAAGGCACTCTGTCAGCGATGTAAAAGAGTGCTGTGATGTTAGAAAGCTGACTGCTAATATATTGTCCATGGGTGATTTCGAGTGACTTAAACGACTGGAGCTATTATGTATTGGAGTACAGCCAACACAATATCGACAAGAAGTCAAATTGTAGCACTAACAATTAGTCAAGATAGAGTCGTAGATTAGACGGAAGGATAAACATTTTTGTGATCTAAATTGCTCTAAATTTTAATTGACGAATACGGTACTGCCTGCACATAATTTAATATGTGGGATCTTAACCTTAGCTATACCATTATAAAAATATGTGTATGTCTATGCACTTTTGCTTCAATTGTTTAATGATGACTTACTTCTAGTTGTTGAAGATTGCAGCAGACTCGCGGTTTGACCCCCGGGGAACGTAGCATTCCTCTTGTGCCGGCCCTGAGAACAAATAAACCAAATATTTTAGCATACAAATACAGTAAGGTTAAACAGTTATAGGCAGATAGCGATCAATACCTACGCTGAATCATATTATTTACAAAGAGTCATATTATATTGACGTTTAAATTATATTATCGCAAAAAAGAACTAGCGAACTTGTGACTTATAGCTTCGCATCGCTATCGTAAACAAATTAAAGACCTATAAGACAAGGCAACCCTTAAAAAGTATAGGCATCTGTAAACTAGGTCAGTACGTAGCCGCACCTATATCTAACAAGTTCTTAATTAGTTATTTCCTATCACGCCAGATGGGCCAATTAGTTGTGATTTCCAATCGGACGTCTCTATTACCTTTCCCAAAGCGCAGGTATGTTCGCAGGTACGGTGTCCGGCTGAGCAATGTGAAAACGGACCGATAGCTATCTTTTAATTGTTCGAAAGCACATGCCTGGCTGGCCATGTTCGACGCAAATTCATACTGTTAGTCTTAGGCTGTTTTGAGGTCGTAGATGGTTGTTCAATGTTGTTAGTTTATGGACAGATACAATATAATATAGAGGAGAAATAATTATCTTTAGTGTAGAAAACTAATTATCTGGGCTATTGATCTGTTTGTTAATTACCTAAAAATGATTATACCGCTGGATATACTGGATTTCTTTCGGCATAAATGACGTCGCTTCTGCGGCTAGACAAGATCAATTGGAACTACAAAACAGGGCATGGTGTAACGGGGGAGACGGCTACCTAGCGACAGAATCATATCAAAAATTTAAACTAATTAACATAATCATCTTGAGGCTAGAATAAAATGAGTCTTAGATATAGCCTAGTCCAATTGTAATTTACCGCAAAACTGGTCAATTGAATGAACAAATCCCTTAGGCACTGCAGTACGTTCAATCAGAATTCATGTTTGTCTGCATGACTGCATATCACAAGCATTCAACATTACAAGCTATAACTTTATTTACTAAAATAAGGGCCACATTAATGAGGCCATTCATACAATAGTCACCCTTATCACAACGTACAAAGGTAATAAATCAAGTGTCGCTTGAGCCATTTCTCTCGTTGACTTGGTTAATCGGTTTTAATGGATTAATTGGCAAATTACTCGGAAACAGCCGTTCGCAATGACTTGTATAGATTTATGGGTGTGCACAATTGAACTGTTCCAAGAGTGAAACTTTTCTTTGTCCTACTGTTGGGACGTTCGACTTTATAAGACAATTGGGTGATAATGGTTTTACTGACGAATGGTGTCCATCACAATAACACCTAAAACATCATATCTATATATTATCGACGTAAAAAAATGCATTAACACGTTGATGGCTATGTTCATATAGATTTGAAAGTTATCAAACAATATATCTACACATTGTAATATGTCAACAAGTATATTGTGCAAAGGATCTCCAGATAAATGTTTATTTGTTTAAAATACCTTTATACGAATTTCTCAGCAATATTTTTGAGGAAAGTTTTTAAAAATGCTGTAACATAAATTATTGCCAATTAATGCAGAGATGCAATTTTATTATTTCTGTGTAGTACCTAATAGGTTATAAAGTGGTAACGGTTAATTTTATTTGTCGTGACGTGGCGGAAATGAGGCGACTTAAACTAACCTACTGAATTCTACGAGAAAATTTTCATAAAATTTTCACCGAAAATCTTAAGAATTCTTTAGATCTACACTCAAGATTTTCTTAAGATTTTGAGAACAATGTATCGTATTAAATTTGTGTACGAGTACTTTTTACAGTAGTTTCGCCCGCTTCGGTGCCATATGCTTTTGTGATGTATAAGCTTTATTACTGCAAAGTAAAATTAAAATCCGTATCTTCGTTCATCTGTATACAAACTGACAGGCTCGACTGTTTGCATGATTCGTGAAGAGAAGCAAGGGTGCAACGTACCACTCCTCAAAAAGTATCGCTAGTGGTCTTCAACTCTTAACTGTCGTAAACACCTATAAAGTTAAAGCTCTCGAACATTATAAGATTTCTGGCAATAAACGGGTAGATTTACATCAATTTTAAGATTTTGATCCATCTCACTGATGAGAGAGAATATAAGTAGATTTGAAACAATCATATATCATATATAGCGGCATAAAAACAAAAATATTTTCATATCAGATTGAGTGTTAACTGGGACTCTTCGATATTATAATATCGATATAGAATTATAGATAAAAATATTTTTTATTTAATCGCCAAATGTATGGCGTTAATCGTAGCGTAATATCAACGTTTTAAAGCACATAACCTCGGTTGTCAAAGACTGCACAACTAAATTTCACTCGACATAACACTGTAACACGCAAAAACTAGTCTGTAATACGCTTTTGTCCGTCTATGCGACGCAAAAAACCTAAGAGCGATATCGTAAATAATATCCGCATGTTGTTTATAAAAAAGTCATGAATCATCTCAATAGAAAATATAAAATTAATTGTTTGGAACATAAAACAATAATAAAATCTGTGCGCCGGCGCCGCCCGACCCGTTAGCGCGTTGAGATCTCGATTAAGGCTCGTTGCATACTCACGACTTGACGCTATTTGCATATCTTAATATATATAAAATCCTTGCGTTACTGACTGACTGACAGACACGCTACAGCCGAAACTATTGGGCGCAGGAAGCTGATGTATGTTTCTTGGGGACCGTAGGGGTGCACTAAGAAGGGATTTCCCGAAATTCCCACGGGATCGGCTAAAACGGGTAAATTTAAAAAAAATGCAGGCGTAGCTGCTGGCGTCCTCTAGTTAGAAAATAAAGCTGTTTGCTCGAAGGATTTTTCGATAAGTTGTTATTCTTGTTCTGTACTTTACAAACGCTTCAATCGTAGAGAGCATGTTGATTTACGTATGAATACGTAATGTATGTACACATTACGTACTTGTAATTTATCGTTGCTATTGCCGCTTTAGCAACAAATCTATTCCTTTTTATCGAGATTCTGGATAAGAATCCTATTTGAGAGATATTATATTTTATTTTACCTAATAATTTCCTTAAAATACTTTCAGTTTTATTTCATGAAAAATTGTTGTTCTTTTGGCATTGTGTTCTCAACGCCATTTAAGATTTGTTGAGATCCAACGGCTTTTGATCTCCAGACTACTGAAATACTTTACAAAAAAATAGACCTGTTACTGACTCGCTGACAGAAAACTCATAACCAAAACTTTTGGACACAGGAAGCTAAAATTTGGCATGTATGTTCCTTGGGGACCGTAGGGATGCAGTAAGGTATGATTTCTCGAAATGCCCACGGGATCGGGAAGACAGGGATTAATTTTAAAATGTGCGGGCGTAGCTGCGGTAATTCTCTAGTATGTAATAAAACTATACTATATGTTAAGAAATGTCGCAGGAAAAGATTGCACTTAAAAGTAAGAGTAGGAAAATCGCAATTGGAAAGACGCAGGGAAATATAATCGCAGATGTATAGACGCACGACTGTCGCCAATCTGCCTCCCACCTACCAGATGCAGACGGGTCTTTGAACTGCAGCCGTCCGGATTTTATGAGTCGTCGTGATAACAGCGGTGGGAACGGATAACACCAATGCTTATCGTTACACTAAACAGATTGTTTAGTGACGAGTGTTTGTGACGTAAAGGAAGACATTCATTATAAGGCGGGCTTATCACGCGCGACTTGTGGGACTGTCACTGTAACCACTGTTTTCTGTTAAGATACCATCGGGGTAATTAAAATAATTGTATTAGAAAAGAATGTATTGTTTTAGTGATAAGGGTTTTTAAAAATAAATACAACTTATTTATGGCTCACTGTTCATATGAGGAAGCAAATGTATGATGTCAGAAAACTAAAAGTTTGAACATTTACATTGCTTGCATTCAGATTTAGAAAGACAATACTGGGCATTTAGATCTATGGTTTATTAATATATCCAGAGATAACTCGAAAATATGCGTCGGAATACAATATTTTGGCTACCACACTAACAAGACCAAGAAATTTGGTTTTCTGAAAAAGTCTTATCATAAATGCGACATTTAGTGATGATACTGGCACAGTCAAATAATCCATACAGTCGTTCGACGAACGCGTCTAGACGGGTCAATCGTGCGGGGGACAAGAGGTGAGACGCGGGAAGAGCGGTACCTACTTACGTATATCGCCTTAGTTCCCAACTAGGTACATATTTTTGGGGGCTGGCGCGTGCTTGTTTTTTGTTCGTTACTTATTTATTTGCTTATGAGTATTAATTTAGATGCTGCATACGGCTTGTGCTGTGAGACTTTGCAATGCTTTATGGTGCTTAAAGATTTAAAGAAATAAGGATTTAAAAAATCTGCGATTTCATCAATTTTCTAACACCAAAAAAAAAATTTCATTAATTATAATTAAGTATTTAAATTATTTTGAAATGTATTTACCTATAACCACTTAAAATAATGTGCACGTACCTACTAATCGACTGACATTTTACGATATCTCATGTCTGGCCCAATCACTTGATAAAGTAGTAATTACTGTGCGTAAACAACATGTCAGACCCAAGAAAATATGCGTTTTAAGGAAATATTCGATTCAAGTGTGATTTTAATTTCTTGCAATGAGTACCTAGTATTTTCGTATTCGGTAAGTACCTATCACATATTATTATGTATCTTGGTAACGGCGCGGCTTAGCTCAAAAATAACCATATTTTTGGCCCCCTTTTATAAACCCCACACATGTTCTCCGTAACCTCATAGCCCGGTGACCCATCCATAAAATGACCGTGGTATCTATTGCTTTACCTTGACGTAGTTTGCACGAAAATAAATCTGCAAAATACTTCATATCGATATAGGCTCTGCAAGCTGATCCCATGGTTACCCATCCATTAAACGACCGCTATGTCAATCGCTTTATTTTAACTTGGTTTGTATGATAAAGACCAAATGAAAAATGCTTCATATTCTTAACCGCCTCCCACGACACCTGTGGGATGAAATAGGTGCTGACTGTGTATGGAAAGCTGTCACCGCACGAAAAAATGCTCACTGTTTTATAATAATTATTGATCGTTAATTATTGTAATATAATAAATAAGTGATTTATGATATTCATGTAACGTATGTAGCAATTGTTATATTTTCTATAATAAATAGACGGTATTTGAATAAGTAGGTATTGTTTACATGTGGCAGCCCTAGCCTCCTTACCCTTGTCTAGACGTTGTCGGCTTTTTCTTCGAGATCAAAGGCGTCAAACTACTGTATGATCTTTATACTGTGATACTGGTGATGGATGTTTCTCAAGCAAAAATTAATTAACAAAATTTTTCAGCAACGCGCTAGCTTATGTATTAAAATAGCACATAGGCTATTTTTTGTGACGATAACCGATACCAAAATAGAGGAACTGCGGGTAAATTCTAGTACATATTGTATAAGCGTAGTATCACATTTGCTCCAGCTATATATGACGCATGGTATGTTTCCCATAGATTTCCATATATAGAGCAGTATTAATGGCATGATATCCCGTGGCAAAGGCGCCGCGCATCACCGCTACTACATATGGACGATGGTCAACAGATGCTGCGTCATCGCTCGGCGTCACGATCTTACGACAGGCTTAGCGTGGACAAGTTGCCAGAAAAATATATTAAAAAAAGTACCTAATAATTATGGCTATCGAAACTTTTGCCCAGGCCCTCTTAGAAAGCTCAGTACTACCTCCAGTTCAGTTAGTAGCCAAAAAAAGATGCGGTTAAAACTTATTATGAGATGGAAAAATAATTTGTGCATAAGAGCATTGTAATAATTCGGCTTGACTATAAAATCGGACCTGGCTTTGATACAGAAGAGGTAAAATTTTGTGAAAGAAAATTTGCGAGTTCTTCTTTAGGCCTCCCTCACATTGGGCGTCAGCGTTTCTCGAGCGTACGCCCAGCGTGCGCTCGGCGTTCACTCTGTTGTACAAAGTGAACCCCGGGCGTACGCCGAACGTACGCCGAGCGTACGCTCGAGGAACCCTGACGCCCAATGTGAGGGAGGCCTTATTGTGCAGATGACAGATGGTAAACGTCTGTATAAACCTTATATAAGAGCCTACGATAACAACCAATTGAATTGTCAAGGTATTCACAGAGACGCTGTGATGTCAATACCTACTCACAATAAAGACCGAAAATCTCCTCATGGAGCATCCATAATATGAAAAAAGTAAGTATACTCTACATAATAAGGATTGACTTAATTTAAAGAAACATGCAAATACAAAATAAAGTACAAACACAAAATTGTATGTACTTATCCTTGTGGCAGATCCACGCTAATCCAACCGGAGCATATCATAATAACATCGTATTGGTAACGAGAGGCGATACGGCGCCGGCGGGTCAACGACCCCGAGGCTGATACCATTCCTTATTGTTGTACGCACAGGTACTTAAAGTACAGGTGACGGAAATGAAGAGGTGGATTCGCTTGACTTCAAGGACGAAGACTGAAGGCTTTGTTACAAAATAAGGACTAAGTATCGAACCGACATTGTTGACTTGGGACATGAAGAGGCTTTTAAATGAGTTCGTTATTATACAGCAATATTTCTTCGCAAACGTATTAGTAGTAGACGTTTTGCTTTTGCAGTAAAAGACGAATAATATAATAAACTAGAGGACGCCAGCAGCTACGCCTGCATTTTTTTTTATTTTACCCGTTTTGGCCGATCCCGTGGGAATTTCGGGAAATCCCTTCTTAGTGCACCCCTACGGTCCCCGAGGAACATACATGCCAAATTTCAGCTTCCTGCGCCCAATAGTTTCGGCTGTAGCGTGTCTGTCAGTCAGTCAGTAACGCAAGGATTTTATATATTAAGACTAGAGGACGCCAGCAGCTACGCCTGCATTTTTTTAAATTTACCCGTTTTGGCCGATCCCGTGGGAATTTCGGGAAATCCCTTCTTAGTGCACCCCTACGGTTCACAAGGAACATACATGCCAAATTTCAGCTTCCTGCGCCCAATAGTTTCGGCTGTAGCGTGTCTGTCAGTCAGTCAGTAACGCAAGGATTTTATATATTAAGATAGTGAAAACCCATCGCGTTCCAATAAGCTTAAGAAAGAACTGCAAAGTACAACCAGTTCACGAAGCGGGACAAGTTAGTAGATATTCTTGACACTCTGTGAACTTCTGGCAGTGCAGCAGTGACAAGCAATACATCCGAGCTATGCCACATAGTATGGAGCAATGAGATGCTTCTGCCTACCCTTCTAAGAAACAGGCGTGCTGCACATATAACGTAACAGAGAACAAATTAGCCGCCGTCATGTACAGTTAACATACTTCAAATCGTCGAACTCCGTAGCGGTATTCCCAGGCCCAATGTCTTTATTATTTTACAGTCGATCCAATTATTTTATAGCCCTTATAATAAAGTATTACATAACAAATTATACTAATACGGTGTATGACGAATGGTTGTGATAACCCCCTATTGTGCTTGTCAGGTCGTTATAGCTCGCTCGTGCATTAATTTAGTCGTGTTATATATAGTTGGTAATGTTCTAATGTAGATCGATTTGATATGCCAGTGAGATTTCACTGTCGGTACCTTTTAGTTGTGATTTGGACGCGTTATTTTTATCCGACATATCGAATAGGTGGTGCTCAATGAAAACGTTTTGGGAATGGATCTTGTGCGGAAACTGTGGGAGAAATAACAATGTCTGCACGTATGACTCAGTAGTTAAAGCGACCGTCTAGCAGATATACAAGGCTAGTGTGAATGGGACAGGACGAAGGGGAAGACCTAGGCGGACGTTCTCTGACCAGATTGGAGACATCCTAAAAACAGGACAGGTTAGAAGTACCCTGAACAGAAGAGCATGCATGAGGAATCTGATGGGAGTGAATGAAGCAAGAGAGATATGTCAGGATCGTTACAAATGGCGTTCCGTAGTCTCTGCCTACCCCTCCGGGAAACAGGCGTGAGTATGTATGTATGTCTAGCGTATCGTGTATTCGATCCCGACACTGGACAGCACTTTGTGGTCTACAGATTGTTGTTCTACGTCTGGACGTTCTATGAGACCGTTGCTTTAATCATTGTAAAGTTTCCAGCGATACAAAATGTATTCCTAACACAGGCATACGCATGTTTGCATCATGTAAAAATATATTTTCTTGTGCTATCTATTGAAATTAAACTAGTCTTAATCTACAGAAGCCAGCAGTAGAACAACTAGAAACTTCTGCTAATTGTATTAATATCTGCCTTTAATAGATATCACTGAGACAAAATAAAACAGTGCTTTCTCTGAGCCGTCTATCAATCGCCATATCTGCCGTCACAATTACTTGACCGTCTTCAATCACCCCATCAGCCATACATGGTCATCACCGATACCATCTTCCGGGTGGTAAAAAACGTAACTTAATTGCCTACCGTCGCTAGCATTGAATCAAACTGTGAGTGCCTTGTTTTCAGTCTAGTAAGGAGAATCCCCTTTTGGAAACTGCTGATGATTTCTTACTAGTTTTTAAGGGTAGACAGTAATTTGCTTTTTTTATGGCCAATATTTGTCGATGGGGATTAGTAGCAGTTTATGGCGCGTTTTTTGTAAGTCTACAGCGTTTAAGGCATGGCTTTTCAATAGAAGTGGATTTATTAAATTATTGTATAGTAGACAATTTCCAAGGCGTCGTTTTGCAATGGGTAACCATTTGTTTTATATCTACTTTCCAATCCGTTGGTTGTGCTTATGCTTATTACTTGGTCAGAGTTAGACTACACGAGTAGCGTAGTGGTTCAGGAGGCCACCTCACTGTTTGGCACTGCGACGAGTATTGTGGGTTCGATTATTTCGCACATAAGACATTACTTTGTAAGATTCACAATTTGTTCATAGTGTTTGTCGTGTTCTGCGATTTAGGATTTTTGCAGACAACGGCAAAATATCTCAAAAAAAAATTTCGTTAGTAGTTTCAATTAATCGACTTGTAAGGTTAAATCACCTTGCAAAGACCTGCATCACATTCGGTTCCGTCTAAATAAATGTCTTCAGACAAGCATATGCAGTGTGCACAAGAGATCTGGCGAGATACGTAAATGGTGCGCGTCTATACAAAAACTGTAGGCACATCGTTTACGGTCGGTGAATTTGATAAATAGCTGTCATTTGATCTGACAGACAGACAGACGTAGGCGATATGTAGATGAGGAATGTGTTACTAAGATACATTTAAGATTTATCAATGCAGATTTATTAATTAGTACCCAGTAAAGTCAAGCAGGAAATAAGCTAAAAGGGAAGTAAAATATTCGTATTTAATTACAACAATAAATTGTTTGCAATTAAAATATGTCTTATATTGATCTTGATATCACCTCGAGTACCATTCCGTTGAAGAACTAAACAAAAAATAAAACGTTAATTAATGTATTTTCTTCCTCAAGAGGTAACTCAAAAGTTTAATTCAAGATAATTTCGTTTTATAGTTAATTAAAATGCCAATTCAGCCTGAATTTATATATATTTATAATAACCGTAAATGTCAGACAACAATTAAATCACCATCGTAAATCTAGATAAAAATACGAATAACGGTTCTATCTAATAGAACTTTAGTTCTTAATAATAACAAACATATTAGAATACCGTAACTATTGAACTGTCTATATTTTAACAACAATTAATTTAAACGGTGATTTTATAAGTCTAGATTCTAGACAAAAGATTTTCAAGAAATTCAGGCAGAATGAATTGGAAACATTCTGGCAAATACTCAAACAGAGTCATTATCTTCTTAACAAAAAAAAACGATTGTCAATCAATTTGTATAATTCGAGTTGAACAAAAAACTAAAACCATAAACCACAAACCACACTACAAGAGCATACACATCCAGTTTTTCATGTCTTTAAAACATTTTATATCTACTTTGAAACAGTTTCTATATAGTATATAATAACTTAATATCGTTCTAAGTTATTATCTCAGAATGTTCGAGAACGAATAATGGATTACTAAAAAACGTTCAGGATGTTTTGAGGATTTAGATAATGGATTACTAAATAAGAATCATTCGGGGTGTTTTTTGGATTCGCGTTGTTTGTTTTCAAAGGTGATATTAAAGTCAATTTGTGGGCAAGATATCTAATAATATAATAGCAGTTTTTATTTGCAACCCTATTGTATTAGGCGGTAAATTAGCATGGTAGGTCCCGTTGTACACATCAAATAAACACAACGAACAAATACAACTATGCATTTAGTCATAAGTAGTCATAGGCTTTTAATTCCCATTTGATAAGTGAGATGTTCAAATTTGCCAAAAGTATACGACGAAGCAATGCGGGCAAAAGCAAGTTACCTATACGTCGGGTTAAATTGTAAACTCAGCTAGAATTTACTGTTTGGATAAATCCTTTGACATAAGTACGACTTAATTCGTAACTACGCTTGCAAGGATATCGTATCACCATCCAAGCGATCCATTAATCATATAAACAATTCACGAAAGCGACCCAATTCCAGAATTAGCTTACAGATTTCTCCTTTCATCGGCCACAAACAAAACCGGGTGAGTCAGAGCGGCAATGTAACGCGATCCTGCGCTAATTACCGCGGACCATTTGCTCCAAGTGTGTCGATACACCGCGGCGACCCGACACATCGATCGCCTGATTACTACCAATTGAAAAATTGACCGACGAATTGAGAGTATCTTTATGGAGTCTGATGACCTGGTTTGTCAGGAATGTCCTGATTTTTCAGTGATGTCAGTTCGCGTTATGCGGGTGGGCGGTCAATTATGAGCAAGATTTTGCTTAAGAGTGAATTGGTTCCAAATATGGTGAAACAGTATGTGTATTTATTTAAAATTAGTTTTTTTTTCATAAGTTTATCGTCGTACCATTTTAAGAATGACTTTAGTTAGACTGAATGAATTTTGTTGAAATTTTGAATATTGTTAATAAGGACCGTTCTAAGAAACTCTGTTTGAATTACTTGAAGAGTAACACAATCAATTAGCCAACTTTAACCCATAAGTTTCTTTAGTCATGACCTAGAATGTAGCAGGCTAGGTTCTGACGTCACCCATTTCATGTATTTGATTCAAAATGTCCTCACGTTGAGTATGAGTAAGTCGGGATTCTCAATGTATTTCACAATGTTTCAAAATCCTGGTACATAATTAGTTAATTACTGATGACGCATCGTTTGAAGCGAGTATAGATACAATCGTCCATGAGAAGTATTCAACATTAACGGTTATGGACCAGTGTAAGTAGAACTTTGAAGGTTCCTGTTCTCTTTGGACTTGGCTTCAGTACGTTTGCCATTTCTATGGTGGAATCGTCATTTTCGAACTCTTGCCTTAATAGTTGTGACGATTTAGGTAAGCGTTTAGGGTTTGCGGGAGTTAGCCTCACTTAAATCACCACCCAGAAGATTTCCCGTAGCGATATGATTACGCAAATTATGACTAATGTACAGTCGAGGCGTTTTTTTATTTTCAGACAATTCAAGAAAGTTCTATGTATTCGTATTTTAGGACCGAATAGAAGGACTTAATAATAATCTAGTATATTTTATAAGTAAACATTTTCTTGCGTGTGTATACAAAAATCTAGGCCTGTACCCGCTTTTTCTAGTACTTCAGTACCGTCTTAAATAATACTAGTGCGTCTAATTTATCTCCAAGGGCGCCAAGAGGCTGTGTCAGCCGCCATTCTATGGAGTTATTGTTTGTGCTCATCTCTCGTGACGGCATACGATACAACACAATACTTGTAAGAATACCCGTCTTAAGAATCACTTATGACTCATGTTTAGAAGTAGTCAAGTAGCTTACAGTTTTCCTCGTGTTCCAGGGTATAAACTTATGGCAATTTGCTGATAGTTAGGGTGTCAGAGTTGGAGAAAATGTTTTAATGAAATCCTTGGTAAAAGATCGAGATTTGAAATGTCAATCTTCCCACGGTAATAAGCGTGCATAATCCAATAAAGACTTTTAAAACGATGTCTAGGCATTATAATTAAAGGATTTTTCTTATAGTTATAGATTTCAAAGAGCTAGCAAAAACACAGAGGCTACATTTACCTCTGACTACGACCTAAACCTGCGTGGACGCGGGCGCACGCGCCGCACTTGCGTGCAGGAAGCGGCGATTATTACTCCGCCGTATTCGTTTAGAAAATATCACGTTTTGCGCGTGACTCCGTAACTAGAATTCATAAATCACTTCTTTGAGATACATAATATCATGTTTAAGAGGCTAAGCAGACTCCCTCTTTCTTAAAACAACTACTATGCTGCGCTAGAGTCCATGATTGATACATACATACATACTTATAAGATTACCATATAATCAAGACATACTGCTATTTACACGTTATTTACACGTTATTTTAAAAAGTCGCTTCGGATTAAGGATTTATGATTCCAGCATGCCTTTAGTTATGTATTTAAGACCCAGGTTTTTTTTATAATATTCTACAACATACACACATCACCATCTAGTCCCCAGCCAAGCAGAGCTTGTGTTATGGGTACTAGATAACGGATATACATACACATATATATATTTTTTTGTAGATACATAACATTATACATAGAAACAATCAATCTGTCTTATCTAATACAAACAACTTATGCACCTAGAATACATATGCACATACAATTATAACTAAAATTCTCAGACTAAAATTAGGCACCCACATACACAACGTCACAATTTAATCGGTAAAACTAAAAAGCTACAATATATATAATAAATCTTTTATATTGTATTTATTTTATGCAGTCTGTGGATTAGCAGCAATGTCCACGAGTTGTGTCGAAGCCTACTCGATTTCCTATCTCGATTATAGCACCACTTCTCTGCGCTTTTCTAATCATGGCTACATGTCGTAAGTACTTCCTTACTCGCGGTAATGCGCGCCGCCTGCCAATCCACCTTTATACCTAGTGCGTTATAGTCGGGAATATTCCTAAGAATTGTGAGGACGGACTGGGTCCCTGATTACATGGGATAGGTGTGATGAGATCCAGTACAGCTTTGTGTAACAAAGTAATTGCGTAATACGTGAGAGGATGTGGGAAGTTTAAACGCTTATGTGAGTGGCGATTGATGGTTTTGATACATCGTTAAATTGTAAACTAACTTAGCGCCTAGGCACTTTACAGGCAGGGTAACATATGGGTGTGTTTAAAGTTGCTCGTGAGCAACTTTAAACACACCCAGCAGTCGTGACTGCTGCAAGATGGAGACCTTTTATTCTTATTTTCTACAATCTTATTGGAAGAAACATCGCATAAGGCCAAGTTTTATGGTCCACATACAGATTCTTATTTAAGCAACGACAAACCAAAAAATTTCTAAAATGACGAATGTCCGTACTACCGGACACTGTCACTAGACAAAGAATCTTTTGCTAATTAAAGCTACCTTATAAAAAGTACCTAGTTACACGACTAAACCCCGTTAGAAAATATCCTTTTCTCAACCCAAAGGGCGGCAACTTACTTGTGCCTCCTCTGATGTTGGATCTGGTGATCCGTCTGCTCGTATGCCGCTTATTACATAAAAAAATACGAAAAAGTAAAGGGTAGGTTTGCTACTCACCTTGCTCCTAGGATAAACGCTGAGCACATCAGACCACCACCGCGCCTCCTCGCGACAGGTGCCCTTGACGAATGTGACCCTCTCGGGCGCGGTCACCGCCAGGCTATACGCGTGCCCAGTGACGCTGTCCGCCTCCGACACCTCCAGCACTGTCGTCATGTCTATGCTGGCTTGCGGGACTGTGTCTGGCTGTGGGACAAACAAAAGAATACTTTAATAATATGCCACTTTTCCGAAATATGTTACCTGTAATTTTTGTGATGGATTGCATCATCATCATCAGCCTTTAACAGTCCACTGCTGGACTAGGCCTCTCCTTTGAAAGGAGGAATTGGCCTACTATACCACGCTAGACAAACGGGTTGGTATAGGGTTTGTGTCAAGTTTTCCTTCTCTTACAGTGCTGTTCTCTGCATAATATGCTCCCTCTGTCGGCTCTTACGACACCCATGGGATGATATGGGGTGGTGACATTGCGTATTCTTAATCCGTCACCACACGGACATTGGATTGCATACACAACATTAATTTATGAAGGGTTTAACACGTTTTAATCGACCTCACAAATATCAACAATGGGTGCAGTTAAAGTCACAACACTTACATGTAACCGTTCTAAGTTTTCAAATACTAAAGGAAATTACTATTGCAATATTCTTTGACACAAAATTTCCTTTTAGTATTGAAAAAATATTGGACTCATTACAGAAGTATTTTTCTATTTTACGAGTATTACCTTAGGAAATAGGTACCATAAAGATTACACTGATTTAGCGAGACATAATGAAGTAAGCTAATGGAAAAAGCCTTTTTAGAAGCTCGTTAGTAGCCCATTTATTCTATCGTGAGATGAAGGGTGAAATGTTCCTTGATATTATTCATTTTAAGTCTCAGTAGCAGCCTAGCATCGCCAACGCCGCCTATAATAGTCTAGAATTACCCACAGTAAAACTCAACAACACATAACTCGACCCGGAAACCAAACCCACTCACTAAAGCGATAACCGTAAGCGCTAACTTACGCACCTGAGTCGGCGACCACTATTTTACTTTTTAATTCCCCGATAAGAGGTTACTAATGGTTACATTAAAGCTACAGCTCCTGTTCTCCTATGAAATATTGCTTATGGCATGGGATATTTTTCCCTGTCGTATTACTCGGCCAGTGTCATTGGTCGCCGTCTATTTAGCTCTGTGGTTATAATTTATATAGCCTGTGGTAATTACTTACCGTTGTACGCCCCGTAATTGTAGGACAGTAAAGTTTTTAATTAAAGGTATCTGGGATAGGCTTGAATGTTGTTTTGGTGGACGGTTTCTCTTAGTTAGAGTAGTTTGATGTGCTTACATTATTATGTTTTATTTTATTACTATATTTTACAATATTATCGTCTTGATTGCTGATAATCATTACGCAGTCATTTATGGTTTTGTTTATACAAATAGTATTTTTACTCTCTAGGAGAAAATCAAACAGACGTATAACGGAGCAGAAATCACCGGTATAGCGATTGATTAAAGGTCTATTTCCACCGTCATTTCGGCTACTGCAGAACATGTGTAGGTTCAGCAGAAATTACTATAGAAGACAGTTGTGACATTCTTGCAAACCACAATGAATCAGAATTTTGCTGTGAAATAATTTATCAACTTCGCGGTAGATAAAAATGAAAGTTCTTAAACACAACTATTTCAAGTAATCATCTTTTTTGTTGCTGGCAAATGAAACGATAGATACATAATTACACATATAAAGGTATATAATCAAACATACCATCATCTACACCATCAACTAGAATATATAAATATACTTGTACAAACATGACATTTGTAATGCAGTATGCAAATAACTGAGTGTTATATTGGACAGGCTATAATTTCCCGACATTACCATTCGTTTTAAAAACAAGTCCAATTACATGTGGCCAGGACCTTGCACTTGCGTACTGAACTGGTGATCAGCCGAGCTACGTGTAATTTAGTATTTAGCACTGCTCATGACCTACTGCTTATCCTAGCGGTATGATAATGCCTGGTCGACAGCAGGGTGGGTTCTAGGTTATGGGCAGATAGCGGGTTAAATGATATCTAGTTGGTTTTTAATATGAGAAGTTCAAGAAATAAAGCTACAAAGATTTTGGTTTATAGATGTTGTTTTGCAGTGTAATTATCGCTGCGAACCTATATCATCATAGGGCACTAAAAGAACTTTTCGATATGCTCTTTGCAGAATTTAACTTTTGATAATTATGCATTTTCATTTTTGTCCGGAGGTTTTTAATTTTCGTTATTGGTTCTTGTTTATTTCTGACTTAGCCAAAGTATCCTATTGATGAAAAGTACCATTGCACTTTTACAATAGGTACCATATCTCTGATTAAATTCGCCAAACGCGAAGAAGGATAACCGCGAGTTGCTTCAGCCGCGAGTAAGCCTTTTGCAGTAAGCATGATTTGAACAAATCTGGAATAGAGGGTTTATTGTTGTGTAAAAAGTGTACAATAAGAATGTCGTGGTATGTCTGATATTTTGTCTCCGAAGTACATATGTACCAGGTTGCAAGCGCCATGAGTTCGAATGTTCTGGTGCATCCGTGATCATACGCGCTTTGGTAAAACGTAGGTAAATTAACTGATAATGTGATTAGATATTTGCTCTCATGTCTTGCGCCGCTCCAATATGCGCAAACGTCGAAACGCTGCGGTTGACGGGCGTCGGGCGCGCGCAAGCGACCAGCACTCAACGGTACACGCAAGTACCAACACCGCGATACAGACACACTTATCTAGCGTTATCGCCATCGCGGTACCACAGCCTCGATTACGTAAGTACTGCAGCTTTTAGAACTCAAGGATATTGAGATATCCTTCGATTTTGTTGTGATCATTACCGGAGACTTATTATAATTGTAGGTTTTTAGCTTGCAAGCTCTGCTGCAAAGTTTAAGTGGTAACATCTTAAGAATATGGTCACATTGACAATAATCGCTTACTTAAATGTTATGTGAGGGTAATACTTCGAACAGTTATTATCTACTAATGTAAGGTTATCTATGGAAGTTTATGATGAAATTAAAAAAAAATCTCTACAAATCCTTATTGATGCATTTTAAGGACAAGGAATTCGTGAACTATTTATCTTAATCAGTTTTACCTTTCAAATGTATTATCCATAAAATTAAGAGAAAATATTTACTCCATAATAAGTAAAGCTGCTTTTAATAATAATAATGATTTCCTTGGGAGTTGGGCAGCTCACACCCAGTCATCTGCATTTTTGAGTTGCTGTGTAAAGCCATACAATGATAGTGTGAGTATTTTAAAAACGACATTTTATATCTTGATCGGTCTGGTGTACCAAATCACGGCTGTAATAATTGCCCATGGGAACAATGACGTAACGCATAGTTGCGCCCGCGGACTCGAATCAAACGCTGACTACGGCGAAAGTTACCATATAAATCAAATTTAGCCATGTTATTGTCAATGTCTGAACATTAATCACTTTTGTAATGTATTATTTATATCGCCCTGAATGAGTGCTCTGTCCCGCTCACACTTATGGACACAGACAAGGTTAAAATATAGACCAATTTGGTTAACGTTTCGTAATTCTTGACTAATGTTTGTCGTAAGATTGAGTTTGAGATTCGATTAAATTATGCAATTGGGAAAGTGATTGCAGATAATTTAATAGAAAAATTGTATTCCGTTAGTAATTAGTGTGCGGTTTGATTTATAGATCGTTTCTCATGTTGTTGTAAATATTATAAGATGCACTGACTAGTTTCGATAAAGAACAAATTGAAGAAAGCTGCGCTGTCGAAAATTCTAAGAAGATCGGTGATGATTGAACATCATTAAAACATACCATAGACATGTGTGTTCAAAAATATTTCCCGTATATTTTGCAAGGTACCGTAGTGTACTGGGAATTTGCTATCTATTTTCATTTTAATCGTTAGAAGTAGTTGTAACTATATTTTATCGTCACACATCTCACAAGTTCTATCGATCTGCAAATTGGCGACTGCCCGGAGGTTGCTCAGGGCAGGAACTTTTATCGCATTATCATGTGGTATCTTTCCTGAGATACATTATCTGGATGCACTAGGCTCTGTAGTGCAGATCTATCCCACATTTTTACAACATCATGGAGATGCCAGATGCAAAGTTTATTAAAGTTTCTTATGAGGGCAGCAGAGCCGGCCATTTTCACTACGCAAACTATCAGACCACGTGCAAGCTTGTTCATCAACACAGTTACAAAAAAGTTTCATCGTTGATTATAATTGTGAGTCAAAACTTTATGATCTGTGTATGTGCCATGTTTATCTGTGGGGGATCGTCAGCGCGCATTCCGCGGGCTCGTTATGATAATACACCCCGAGGTCTTTCATTGTGCACGGCTAGAAGACCTTGGAGCTGGTATTTATGGGGCCAAAGGCGCCTCACTTCGTAGGTATCGAAACTGATGACTACAACACCAGACGGAAAAATAAATATTTGTAAAAGAGCTTTCCCGACATTTTTACTGATTTTTACCCAAAATTAGACAAAGTTCGGGTACATAATTTGAAATAAGTTTCACCAGCTGTTGCCGTGCCTGCACCGGCGTGGAAGTCGGTTATCGGGACGAAAGGCAGTAGGTGTTCTATTCCGATGTACCTACCTATAAAATATTTAACTGCAAAGTTTCATCAAAATCTGTTCAGTAATTTTGAGTGAAAGAGTAATAAACATCCATAAACAGAGAGAAGGTGGGTTTAATAATGCAAGTCTGTCGCGGTATTTTGCAGAAATTCGTTGTAAAATAAATAAATTCTCTAAGTTGTATGAATGTTTTAGGACTTTAGGTGGATGAGGTACTTAGGATGTTAAATCATTGATGGTTGGGTGTGGCTGGGTCCCCCCCCGTGGGATCTCCACCTTGTCGTGGTGGGGGGGCTCAGTAACCGTGGATTGGTGTCCCGCGGTGAAGCTAAGAGGGATCCAGGAGGGGATGCTCCGCGTGGGCTTGACGGGGCCTGCGCAGGATGCGTCCAACGGTGCGGGTGCGGGGGACAGTTCTGTCTGTCCCTCGCAGTCGGGTGCGGTCGTGGGAGGAGAGGCGTGTCGGTGTTGCGTTGCCGCGCGCCCTATCTCCCGCGACCAAATGGGGGCGCACCATTCGATGCGTCGCGGTGGGGCCGCAGAGGAAGAGGAGATGCGGTGTTGCGTTGCCGTCCTCCCTATCCTCTGCGGCCGCTGAGTGTTTTGGCGGCGGAGCCCAACACCTTAATCCGCCGCCAAGGGGGTTTTGTGCGGGGCCCGCCTGACCATCTGGCGGGCCAATACCCGTCGGGGGGTTGCGATGAATGCTTATGCGTATCCCTACCCTCCGACACACGGGTACATGAGGAACACGGGTTGGTTTTTAGTCAGTAAGAGTCTGACAGTCCCCTTCGTCCTTCCCCCGGGGCGGAGGGACTCCATGAGGATTTTCCAACCCGACACCAAAAAAAAAAAAAAAAAAAAAAAAGGGTGTGGCTGGGTCGGCAGACAATAATTGTGTCTACGAGAGTTTTACGGACTTAACGGCGGTTTGCACTCATGCCTGCAAGCTGGGTGGGTTTATATCCAACACGCATTTAGTATTCAGACAAAGAATATACATGTGTTGGTTTCATTCATCAAGGATAGAACATAGGAACACTTGGTATGTATGAATGTGTATCTATCAGTAAGTATGTATAAAAGACATACATTGACCGAAATAACATCGCAGTCTAAACTACAGAAGCAAGAAACATGATATTTTGTCTTTTATGACGTATGTAACCACTAAGAATGGAATCGTTATTATTCTACGGAGGTAAATGAGTAGTTGATAAGCCGCTGATTTTGAAGCTAGCCTAGCTATGTTAGTTTGGGAAACAGTTACTAAAATACTAATGAAATTACGGCTCTATGAGATTTTTGTGTTACTTCAACCAGACGCCCTGTGAGCCGAAAGCTATTTGTTTCGTATATTTACGATATATTTCCACAGAAATCCTAATGATGTGTACTTGTGTGGTGCTAATGATGCACAAGTTAACACGCTTCCCACAGCGCGGAAGTCGAATCCATCGTGACGTCATAAATCCTATGGACGGACTCCAAACAATTAGCCTTACACCTTTAGCGGCCACCGACCAGCACACCTAGACACGCGCCTTCGGTAGAACCTCGAAGTATATCGGTTCACGTCGCGGCTCAACCCCGCTGGCCATTACCATAGTTGGCACATTACAGATTTGTCATGGAGTTGCAGTACCGTTGGGTGTCGAGATGATTAGGTGGTCGTACCGTTGGGCCAGTGTTTGTTGTTGGTGGCCAATGTTGGGCCAGTAATACAACCAAGTGTGTTTCTTTAGTACGAACTTACTATTTTTTTGTTAGTCACTCGTTGGACACTGATACCCAATCATAACCGATTTCAAATTTGTTTTAAATTACGAATTGTTTCGTAAAAAAATATTTTGGGCATCTGAGACCGCGGTCTGAGTTCGTTGCGGTACCAGTCGCCGGCTACCACATAAAAATAGGAAAAAGAACTTAATCTTTTTGAAAAAAATAAGTTGCGCTTAAGCAAGCAGACTCTCAAACCATTAAAAATGTACGCTAGCACTAAACTGGCATCACCCCACGCATCAGGGCGGGGCGACCTCTTTAACCACTGCGCCGTATGTCTAATCGTCGGTGCTTAACGCCCGGAACACTTTAAGCCCTTATAAGTCTCGTGATTACCCTGGCAGTTTAGTAAGTGTGACAAACAGTTAACACCGTTATACTATTGTCGCCTACGCATGCGAAGCGGGTTAAGATCTGTGGAGTGTAGACAACACTGCGTGAGGATACAGGTTCGTAAAGATTGTTTATGTATGTTGACATATATGAGCGGTTGGGTGCGGGCAGCTGCGACAAGAGCCTTGAGGTAGGCCTATGTCCTGCAGTGGACGTCTCGATGCTGAGAAGATGTTTTTTAATATTGCGTCTTAAGGGTGCAAAATAAGGACTGAAAGCTTGGAAAAATATTTATTAATAAAATACCAATGTCGAGATTTTTAAGCAATAGGTCTTTAACAAATGGTAGATTATCGATAAAATTAAAAGCTTGTAAAATATTGGTGACTAAAAATAGGCGGGTCTACAGTATTTGAGGTATGAGTAGGATAGTAATAATCTACCAAATTAAAAATTATCTACAGAAAACAGAATTACTGACCCAATCATCCTCAATAAATATTTATTCACATCGGTGAGCGCATTCAAACGAACAGATTCTCAGACTTTATAATATTAGTATGGCTGTCAGGAAATGCCGTAACGGCTATCTGAGCACCGAGACTTAAATCTAAAGTTTTACAGTGAGGAAATCGTAATCGTAAACCTGGTTTTAGTTAAATTACAGCGGCTCGGAATAACTACACACTGGGGTAGACAACAGGCTTACACGTTTAATGGCTGGACGGTGGCATACTGCGTATAGACGATAAAAAGTCCCGGGTTCGATGCTACAGCCTTCTTCTATAGAAACTTAAAGGTCGTAGGGTTTTGTTAGAGTATCTATCCCACTGCTATTATAAACGCGACTCTTTGGACGCATGGATGATTGTTTATTTCTCTTCCCCGCGAGAATGAATGAAATTCTAAACATGTTTTGATGAAATTTTGCAGTTGTGCTACTTTGACATATAAGGTAGGTAAGTACCTACCTCAGCACAGAACATAGGCTACCATCTGACCACTGCTAAGGCTAGTTATCCTCGCGGGCTAAACCCCGACCAGCAGCTAATCTGTTTAAGTTAGATTTATTTAGACAATCACAGAATTAATTTATTTTGATCCATAATCGTCGTAGCTAGAAGTAAAAAAACAGTACTAGTCAAGATATTTTAACAATGCAGTGAACTATGAAATCAACAATGCCATTAAATATAAGTCACAACAGCTAGCCAAGTCATATACTTCACGAAATACTAAGTACAACTTTCATATGTAATTTGCCGACACTTGGGACACATCCGGCATGTGTCTATAAACCGGAGTCACGCCCCATCGGCTATCCACACTGCTTGTTTAATTTCCACTAGTTTATAAGCCTTGATAACCAGTTAGGTGCAACTGAGCCGAGCCCTATAATTGGGTGGGTTAGCCGATTTACGGGGTAATCCATTAGGCTGGCAACTCTGCGTCCGCGTTTCAAAGATTAGCCGTTCCGTGTTAATCAGCGTGCGATGTCATTCGTGGCTGTTTGCGAGCGGTAGGGTTGCCAGTGTGTTTATCCAAGTTACTATTAATTGAATGGGCGTTTAATTAGTAAGTATGATAGTAGGTTTACATGACAGACTGCTTATTAAAGCCTTCTGGTACACGGTAAACATCTCAGTCTCATGTAATTAGAGAAATGAAGTTAAAATAATGTTATGGAGGCACTTATGGAGGCGTTAGTGGTTATTTGACTGGATGACTTATGAAGACCGCTTCCATGTAAGTAAATCTGATGCGTCTATCAAGTGAGATAAGGATGAAATTTGGATAAACGATTGCCACCTTGCCCATGGCCATGTTAGTTTTGATGAAAAGCTCCTTTTTCTGAACTTCTGGCTGAGGCTAATCTGCGTCCATAAAGTTAATTCTAGACATACGAGGGTCTTGGGGAACTCCTAAGACCGCGTGGCTATAAACTAGGCCTCATTGAATATGGAGCACGCGCATTACCTACATATTACTGCTATACAATTTGCTATCAGAAAAACGTAATACCACTTATAACAGAGATATAACGGATAGAAACAACACTAATATTTACCCGCTATCCAATATCTGTTATTCCCCATACAAAATAACGGTAGCAGACTCCATTCAGCTGTAGGAAATGGTGGCCAGTGATGCATGAACATATAAATGGCGGACTGAGGCGCAGGTTCGGTGCCGGTTGAAACAAAAATTGCAGCTAGCGGTGTTGGAACCGACGACTGTGACGGACTGACCCTTTGGTGGTGCACGGTGTAAGGTTGGAGTGGCAGCGGATTCAAATCTGTTTCTTATTGTTTTATTTTGATGTTCTGGGTCATGGCAAGCATTCAAAGAGTTCCTGTATTGGAATCATTTGTATCGCACAAAATATGGCCTTGCGTTGCAGTGTGGGGGATCCAGTGAAATCCTTAAATTATGAAATGGCTATGGTCTATTATCGGACAAATTCATTTCACGGGTGTTAATCCCTTCATTATTTAAAGTATAGTACCTCTTTTCGCCGACGTTTTAATAATATACTTCAGTAAAATCAGTCGTGCTATTGGCCTGCAGTTATCGTTCAGCCCTTTGAACTGTCCCACTGCTGGGCACGGGCCTATTCTCACTATGAGAAGGATAAGGCCATAGTCCACCACGCTGGCCAAGTGCGGGTTGGCAGACTTCACATGTTTTTCGAGAAAAGTGGAGAACTCTCAGACATGCAGGTTTCCTCACGATGTTTTCCTTCACTTAACTTCTTAATTCTTTTAATACGCACTTAACTTCGAAAAGTAATTGGTGCGAGCCGACGATTCGAACCTGAGGACCGACCTGCCGGTCAATGCATAGCAGTCTATCGGTTTCTCCACTCGGCTATCGCTGCTTCTTCAGTTATAATATACAGAAGTTACAGAATGCCTTTGTTTAGTGCCTCAATGAATTCCAAGTCCCGTTCTAAAAAAGACTCGGACAATCTACAAACATTGCAAAAAATTTTACATTTACGAGAGCAAATCATCTATAACTTATACCACATCTTGCTGTCCCGGTCCGCATCACAATATTAAGGTGATATCTATAGTTTTTGCGAGCGAGCCCGGGGCGTCGATTCGGCTCAATCAAAACTGGATTGCGGTTGTGTTGCATGTCCGTTCGTTCGTCGCTCATTTGACCGCCAAGTAAATTGTTACCGCCGTATTTGTGTAACGGTTTACCGTCTGACTTACCTATGATTTGTTTGTCGCGGTTTTGTGTTACACGTGCGGTAAAATCTAGATTTCTCTTGTGCTGATATGATTTACAAAACTGCCAGTAAGGTATTATTTTTGAAAGGAACGTATTATCTTTTTTAATTATGCGTGTACCACTGTAACAATAATTGTTTCATCTTGTTTTTGTCATCATGGTAATCCAATTTAAAAGCTTATCCTGCACCTTTTTGGTCAGGCAGAGTCTGACGCTCCCCGATAGGTGTATGAGGCCTTTACTCGATACGAACTCGATTAAAACAGTGGGAAAATACCCCAAACAATAAATAAACGATGTATACAAGTGAAATAAAGGGCGATTTTTCCGCCATTGATCGGCAAAGGTCGGTCCTGCAGTCATTTAGCATGAGAAGCAAACTTAGCACCTTAAATTGTACAGTAGGCTTAACTCAGAGCGTCGTATTGTCCAAAACAAGTGCACCACATCGAAAATAACGGTGTCCATTGTGCAGTTTCGACACAAAGCTGTATCGCGGAGGTGCGAGCCATAAAAATACCATAAACGCGGTAATGGCTGATAGCCGTCGACGGACACCATAAAACAACCAACTCTCTTATCTTGTGATATTGACTAGTCGTGACCCGCGGCGTTACTCGCTACTCCCGCGGCACACATATGACTTGACTTTATAGAATTCAGAATATTTCTTTCTAACAAATTCATATATTAAATAATGACCGTCAAAGTCATAAACAAAGTCTGTTTTTCTTTTCATTCAAAAAGTCATTGAAAACTCCATCTTTATCGGACAAGCTATTGCAGAGATTTGCGTGAACAAACATATGAACAGAAAAACCTTTCACAAATTCATTCAGTTTTTATATCTGAGTGGGAGTCACATTTACACATGATTACAAAGATTTGTTTATCGACGAGAGTATCAATGGATGCTATTGGTATTTATCAACCGTTGTCATATAACTTAAGGTTGTTAAATAGTAGTTTATGGTAGAATTGGTAGGTTATTGGAGACTGACAACTGCTGGTCCGTTTTAACACTTTCTCCGTCAGCGGTTCGTAAAACTGGATGTAAATGATGTAATGTTCGGTTACTTATTATTATTAACGAATTTACCGTATTTTATACTTAAGTTATATGGTAAAAGTATTGCTGCGGATATTTTGTAAAGGTTTCAGTTTTTGAATGCATGAATGGTGCAGTGTAAATGGTAAAAACTCAAAAGACAGAAATCGGGCGAGCAAGAAATACCTACTACTACTGCTTTTCGCAGTCCACTGCTGGTTTTAGGCGTCTACTTCTTTGCCTATGATTGCATTGTGAGTAAACAGGAGGATGTGGTCTACTTTTCCACGCAACGGGTTGGTGTAGAGTTTGATGGCGAGTTCGCCGTGTCTTCGCAAAGATTTTATTTACATACATACATAGTCTCACGCCTATATCCACGATGAGGTAGGCAGAGGTATATTGCTACACCCACTTTTCGCCAGATTTATTTTAGTCCCACGTAATAGGGGGCGAGCCTATTGCCGTACCGTGCACATTACCAGACTACGTGCTGCTACTGAGAATTTCCTAACGGAAAAACCCAATAACACTTTGCCCGACCCGGGGATCGAAACCGAGACCTCCCAATCCCACGCAGTCAAAGAGAAAGAGATTTTATTTCCTTCGAATATTTTCCTTAGTGAGGCGGACTAAGGAAAATATTCGAAGGAAATAAAATTACGGTACCGACAGAATGAAATAATGTATTGACACGTAGTATTCTTGAACCGTCACCAAATCACCACACGGACCTATTATACCTAGTTGTTCTGAATTGAAGTGCATTATGTGTCCATTGATCCAAGATTTGTCTCAGTTGTTTTATAGACTCACGCCTGTATCCCCGAAGGGGTAGGCAGAGGTGTAATATTGCACCCACATTTCGCCAAGAATTTTTAAGTTCCACGTATAGGGGGCGAGCCTATTGCCGTTACCGGGCACATCACCAGACTCCGAGCTGCTACTGAGAATTCGGAAAAACCCAGTAACACTTTAGCCCGACCCGGGAATCGAACCTGGGACCTCCGATCAGCAGTCGCATACGCTATCCACTGGACCACGGAGGCAGTTACAGTACATCTACTTTGTAGTACATTATTCTGCAACCCTTAAATACAAAGTAGATAGAAGAACCACTAAAGTGAGAACATGAGAATAAACCTTCGACGCTGTTTTATTATTCAGTAATAGCGCCTGTCCACACCTCTATTTGTCAACTTATTTCAGCCATACATCAAGGCCATACTTGGTATGGGCTGTAATCGAAACTAGGTCTTTAATAGCAACGTATTCATATTATAAAAATCGAAGCCACTAGACAAAAAGGAACAGAAATACAGGATGATATCTTTCGAAATTGAACTTAGACACCGACATACATATGTATGTGTACGTCGATTTTAAATCACATCAGCCTAATATTTATTTAGACAGGTGATTATGCTATTAGTAAATCCTTCACTTCTATTTTAAGTTTGTTTCAAATCTGATATGAAATTATTGCACCGATCAACAGCTTTTAGGTACAACGGTTGCAACCAAACCAAATCATACATATATGTATTTGTTTGGAGCTTAGGAACGGGTAATCCTACTCATGCACAATGATATTATTAATGCTTTTCAGTGAATTTTCAGTACCAGCCAGTCTAAGAATATCTGTTGACGCCATCAACAAATAATTTGCTAAAAACAGCTAGCGAAACATAAGCGCGTACGAATATATCCTCGGCAACAAATAAATATAGTCGTGCTGTCAACTATCTAAGTAATTATTATACATACACAATGTCTAACTCACACATCAACTTACTTCCTCCAGCCTTACTTCGTTCTTTCTTGGCTTCATCATCATCAGCCTTTAACAGTCCACAGCTGGACTAGGTATCTCCTTTCAAAGGAGAAATTGGCCTACTATACCACGCTGGCCAACCGGGTTGGTAAAGGGTTTGTATCAAGTTTTCCTTCTCTTACAGTGCTGTTCTCTGCATAATATGCTCCCTCTGTCGGCTCTTACGACTCCCATGGGATGATATGGGGTGGTGACATTCCGTATTCTTAATCCGTCACCACACGGACAATTTCATGGCTTACACTTTAAGAATATACAGACTTGTTTCGAAGTCTATACTGAATAGACCTTCTATATAAAACATTTTCTATGGAGCACAATTGCGAGCTTAAACAAACTTTCATATGCACATCGAACGACATCGAGCAACGAGTGAATTATACGATAGATAAAGATCTCAATCGATGCGAAAACCTCGTATTGATTGAATAAATTCGATTTTTAATCGATTCCGATTATAACGTGCGCGTGCACCGCCCATATACACGAGTGATTTATTCGATATCACTATAAAGAGAGTACCGATGTGTTTTGTTACTTTAATTTTAAAGTGAAAGTGCTTGCTGTAATAAAGTTTAAATGTAATTTAATATAATATTTTTGTTGATGTGTTTCTGCGGTTATTGAAGAGATAAAGTCGCGAAAATGTTATATTACGTGGGTAGTAATGAACCCTGTCGTGTCATAATGTTGCAATGTCTTCTGGAAAGTGGTTTCGTTTTTTATATAATGGCGGTAGTTTATTGTATGTTAGAATTTCGAGGTGTTATGTAAAATTATTTTTCATAAGAACTAATGTAACATACATGATTCATAATAACACGAAATGGTTTTCTTATGTCTGTGTTTGGTTGTCTTCGCTTTTAAGAGATAAGCCACATACAAAGCTTTCTTATTAAATTCGCGCTTTTAGTTATGTTGACGTCTTTACATTATTTAATGCTCCTGCAACACCTGCGTCTTAACGCGTCAATTAGCGCGTTAATTTAGGCGCTACGTAGATGTGGCCAACGTTTTAGCGCGTTAAAATACTAATTTATGGGTGCATAGGGTTCCCACCAAGAACTTAGGGTCCCAAGCCAACCTCACCTGCAAGTGGTGCACCTGCCGATCAACGGACGAGGCTCTGGCAAACAAAATATCCCGAGAAGCGGCAATAGGCTCGCCACCTATTACGTGGGATCAAAACACTGCCGAAAAGTGGGCGTTTAATATGCCTCTGCCTACGCCTTCGTGGTCTGTGATAAGCAATAAGCGAGTAAACCCTTCTTCAACAAACTTAAATAAAATCTAATTAAATCCAAATAGCTCCTACTAGACCTAAAGATCGTTCATATTGGGCTAGTAGTTTCGGAGGACGACGCGTCCAGACAAACTCTATATAAGTAAAAATGATTAAAATGGAAACAATCGCTAACGATTACAACTCAGTACACGACAGTTGTAAGTTTGATTGCGTATTGTATTGTAATGTGAGCGGTGTCATTACAGTACATATTCGTAGCTTGTACGACGCGCGACAAACGTATGTGGAAAACGTACTGAATACTAAAAAGAATAATCGTTGACAAGTAAAAAAAGATGATATGCCAAGTACAAAAATAGTTGAGATTGCCAAGTAAAAAAATATAGATAAAATTACTACGTAAAAAAAAGATTTCCAAGTAAAAAAAAAGGTGTGTTCAGTTCTCTCTCTTCTCAATTTCGAGTTGAATTGAACTTACTCGAGTTTCTTGTAAAAGATTTTTAATGTGAAGGAATGTCTGTAAAAAATATGAGTAAAGTAAAGTAAGAAAGGATCTAGGCCATCATAGAGGGGTAAATATGTAATTAGTAGAAGACTTGAAGACTAAACTTTGACTCAACTTCTAAGAAGTGCCTAGGTAATCAAAGGGGTAAAGCCATATTAGCACGGCGTTGATCTACCATTTAGTTTAACATAATTAATTTCCTGTTAAACAAACTATAATTGTTACGAACATCATAATCCTAACAATAGTGTTCTACAATGAGGCTCATTGGAATCAGGGCACACGTCAGATGACGTAGTATCCGGTATGTAATTACCGTCCACAATGGCGCATTGTACGACAGCGCGACACTTCCGGCCTGTGAGAGCATCCTGCGTCAGATCGCTATCTCTCCCGTATTGTTTTGTCGTTTCGGTTCAGCGTTGTTTTAAACTACCGTTTTGTTAGTATATCTCAAAAAAGGGCTGATATCCAGGCCTGATGGCTTTTGATTGGTGGCTGCTGGTTCCTTCCGGATTTTCTCTACAAAAACTGTTAAATGGTTGTGCGCTTTTTATAATGTGAGATGATTTTTTTAGGCTAGGTCAGTGATAGATTTTTCATAATTTAAAAGCGGAAAACGAGCTAAGGTCCAGCTGATGATAAGTGGCTAATGTGGTAAAATAAACGCCAATAGTACCAGACATTAACCTCGCGAAAAGAGGCAGCTGTCACCGACCATTGCTCCGGAAAATCTCTCGATAGGAGAGGCCCTCAACTCTCTCACCGAACAAATACTGCTATTTTACTCCTTTTCTGTGGGAGAGTGGTACTAGTCCTAGCCTAGTCAACCAAAATGTATTTGGATAAATATAAATACTCACATAAAAAGAAAAAAACTGCAATCTGTATCTTTTCACACATACATTGGTTTAGCGACTGTACTCTCATGACTTTTTATTATTCATGTAAAAAGGCTTGTAGAATAAAATCAATGTAATCTATAAACAGAGAAATCTGAAGTTAAATGCTACGATAACACTGCTATGTATTTTAAAACTGGCAAGAATACCAACAACTCCGCCAAATCGACACGAAAAATTACCCTCGATAAAGTAAAGTTCACCCTATTTTTACACTTTTACATTAAATTAAACTTAATGTTGTCCGATTACATGTATCTCATACATGTGTGGTCTATCACAGAGTACTAAGAGGCTGTTCATTTATAAAAATAAAATTGCTGCGGTCATTGTCCATGGGCTTTACCGATAATTGGGCCCGAGATAAAACCTTGTTTATGAGTGCCAGAGACACTTACTGTTGTCAATTTATGGTTTTGTTTATGGTATGCGTGTGCGCTTTTTTAAGTGTGGTGTGGACATGCGAGGAATGTTTTTTTTTGTTTTCTTGGGTATGTAGTGACACGGCTACAGTCACGCTCTTGTTTTACAAGCTGCCATAAATTATGGTAGCCACTTAGTACAGCCTTATGACGGTACAGATGTTCCCGTATTTCTACAGAGAAAAGTCGACTGGCCTATTCAAAATATCTTCTGTATAATCTGAGTTCGCCTATCTGGCAATGAATGATGAGAGATAGAGAAGAATATGATAGAAAAAGAACACGAGAAATAGTAAAAGGTCAAGAGCAATGCCACAAGCAAAATGATTCCAGGAACTTCACGATTAAATAAATGGAACTATAAATGTTGTTCTTATATCTGAACACTGCTTTATTAATTTAACTGTGTATCTTTAACATAAATCCGATTAAAAAAACAATTGAATATCCAATGATAATTCTCAGATACCAAGCTGGAGGTCCATATTCGACTCCCTTCCGATACAAATTCTCAGACCATATTGCACCTGTCTCGCATTATTTGTGTTATCAATAGTTCTTTTACAAAGTTTTAAGGTCTCATGTAGATACACCGAGCCGGGCCCATTTACATAGATAAGTAGGTGAAATAGGTTTCCTGAGATAATCTTAATTATTCAATTTATTACTTGGGCGAGTTTCCCTCTGGGCGATCTCGGTTTTTTATACGCATATCGCACTAATAAATAATTTAGTTCGTTTTATTAATTGTGAATATTAATTTTGCTTCTGTTGACTAATATTGTATCATTAGGTTTGGCATGGTGTTTAGACTGGTGTTTTACACCCACATTGTCCGGTTAACTGAGGTCCTAGTTCATAGAATGTAGCTTTAGCATACTATTAGACACTATTCTGAAGTTCTGACTAGCGGGTAATGTAAAAAAACAGAAAGAAATGAAAATACCATTGGCCTGAATTGGCCTGATTTGTTCGGGAATCATAAGTGCGAACTAGGTCGATACTCAAAGCCAAAATTGTTTATCCGTATAGGCATAGAATAAACAGTAGTATAGGTTGCAATGTGACGCTAGTGCACGTCAACAGATTTGTTCGTAATTAATAACGTTCGAAATGCAAGGCCGTAGTAAGGAGGGTCTACTTGAACCTGTTGAAGGGAAGAAACACGCATTGCTTTTGCCCCTGTATCCGCCTCAATATACAAATCACGAAAGTTTGAAAGTGTTCCTCATTGTCGGACCGTGTGTCATTATCAGCCTATCACTCATTGAACACACCTGTAGCTGGGTACCATTTATGGTATCTTTCCTCGTATGACGCATGATTAATCATGAAAAGCAACGCTAGTATTTACGATCGATTCCCAAAACCAATTTGGTGTTATTTAAAGAAAGTTCATCGGTGAGATGAGTTTCCGGTCGTACGTCAAATATTTCGGCCATCTTTGGTCATAAAATTAAAAGATTTATTTAATATATCGTGTTTGTACATAATTAAAGGTGCTTTACTAGAATTTGAAGAATCAAATAGATATTGAGTTTGTTTTCTAAATGAGTAATTTCGCCTTCTGAATATGTATTGCTAGATTGAATCTTTAGAGAAATCAGTTAAATTGTTTTATAGTTGAATCATCTTGGCATTTATAGCGTTCAAAGCTAGGCATACCTAACTAAAATGCCACCA
Source organism: Euclidia mi (assembly GCA_944739405.2). Lineage (NCBI taxonomy): Eukaryota > Metazoa > Arthropoda > Insecta > Lepidoptera > Erebidae > Euclidia > Euclidia mi. The sequence continues at coordinate 59,716,069 of OX123198.2, forward strand.
CAACATTCAATAAGAAAACCAACATGATCATTTAATTTAATTCTTTTTTTGAGTTCCTAAAACATCTACATTTTTGTTTGAAGATCATGATATCAAAGACTGCAGTAGGATCTAAATCCTAGCAAGTGTATTTTTGTGTGCGTATAAATTAGAGCTTCCATATCCAGCTCATCACAACTTTAACTTTTCAAATTAATTGATTAATTTCGACAACTATTACTACGTACAGTCTAGGATTCAGTACCTTCACCGGCCCACTCCAATTCCGGAACAGTTTCTACCACATGCTACCGCCTACGTCACTAGAACATGGAAGTAGACATAAAGCTATTATTCTATAGCTCCATGGAAGTAGGTGCAACGCCATGTCATAATGACAAAGGCCCGTCACGGCGCGCTACCAAGAGTCACAAAGCCCCCGGCTTGGCCCCCGGCGTCCCGAGATGATGACAGTGGCATATAATGACATATATGTCACGTAGTAAGTACACTAGTAACCTGTTTTTTCCCAGTGTTATGCAGATTGCCCGGACAGTTTGCTTAGTAGCTGGCCGTGTCGCCGCCGCGAGCGCTAATGATAGTTGTTGTGTGGACTAAGTTATGAGAGTGAAGTTATTGTAACTTGAAATTTGTTAAACTAATATTATTATAGAAACTTTCGTCTGATTTCGATACTATCAAGTTATTAATAACGTAACGCTCAAAATTTAAAGTGATTTTTCATAGAGCGTGTGATTATTTTTTGTGCAAATGACGAAAGGTTTTGTTTAATTTGTATGATGGTTATTTTAAAATTCACCAACTAGTTTTGTTTACTCTTGTATGCTTAATATGAGCTTAAAGAGATATTTTAACTTAGCTTTTTATTAAAATTTTGGCGTTATGAATATTTTACTACCTTTAATGCGACACAGCCTGGTGAAAGCTAGATTGATGGACGACGGTTTTTTGTACTAAATGGGAACAACATTGATCTCATACGGGACTTGAATAGAAACGCATAGAGGAATATTATTTTACTAACAAATAGAAAAATTATTTATTATCGATCACTTTTTCAAGTGTCTAGTTACTTACTACTATTAGGCTACTTTTTTAATAGAATTAAATTCCGCTGCATCTCATCCCTTGCGTCCGCTAGGTGCGGCGTCGCAGGCCACAAGACCCGCCTTTTGCCGTTTCTATGACGACGTTTTGGAGCGAGTGCCGGCTCAAATCACTATTTATTAGCCGCGTTATTTTGCAACTAAACACACGAATACCACTGCAGAACCGCCATCTGCCGGCTGATTGGAGCCCTCATTTATTTAATACGTGGAATAACAGGACCTGTGGTACGCCCGGTGTATTTCTAGTTCAGATTTGTGTGTTCGCCTGGAGGGGTGCGTATTCTTAGAGATGTAGGACACGCCATAAAATCCATCGCCATTATATCGTCTGGTCTATTGATGTCCAGATGAGGGACATTGACTTTTATGCGAAACCACCTAGGATAAATATTTGTGCGATGAGCCAGGTTATTTGGTCTGTGTCTGGCAGTAATACCCGTAACAGAACTTTAAGGTTTGTCGCCAATGGCTGGTAGTAAAAATTAAATTACTCGCAACGAGCAAAATACGCCATTGTAAGTCACTTCGGAGTATGATATTCCTAAATCCAGGTGCGTACAATGAACCCCCCTGTGGGATCTCCCCCTTGTCGTGGTGGGTGGAGGGGGGGTTCAGTAATCGTTGTTAGGGCACCCACGGTGAAGCTAAGCGAGAGCCCGGGAGTGGGCTTGATAGACGGCCTGCGCAGGATGCGTCCCAAGGGGCGGGTGCGGGGGACAGTTCTTTCTGTCCCTCGCAGTCAGGCGCGGTCGCGGGAAGAGAGGCGTGTCGGTGTTGCGTTGCCGCGCGCCCTATCTCCCGCGACCAAATGGGGGCGCATATGCGTTGCGGTGGGGCCGCAGAGGAAGAGGAGATGCGGAGTTGTCAGGTTGCCGTCCTATCTATCCTCTGCGGCCGCTGGGTTTTAGTACCTGCGGACGGCGAGCGCTGGGGCTACTCCCCGTCCGCCAAAAGGCAAGGAGGCGCCGTGGTGTCCGCGCCGCCTCCAAAGTCATAACGAGACGGGGCCCGCCGTTGGTTTTGGCGGGCCCCGGGGTCACGGAAAAGTATGTAAGCTATTCGCGAATCGCGTGACCCCGCCACTACACGGGATCCATAGGGACACCGCAGTGGTTTTAGTGGGTATGTCCCGCCTTTAGTGGAGATTCTCCACACACCTCCTCCGCCAGTCCTAAGCCCGGTCGATCACACTCTGGCCGGGTTGGCGTCGAGTTGAGATGGCTCATAAGGAGAGTTTCCTCAGTAGTGAACATAAAAAAGGAGCGTACAAGGAATACAAAATCGTAAAACAATATGACATATTTCTGCTTTCCTTGGCTCTTCCTGCAATTCCAGAAAGAGCAATACTTAACGAAACAAAGATGTATCATAGTCAGCACCTTCTTCCTCTAATATAACATCGTAAAAATGTCTTCACAATAGACAACGTGAATGAATAAAACATCGAGATAGGTGCAGTTGTTTTTGAGTTAACCACTAAAATACAAGCGGACATTGAAACAGTTTCAGATAGTAATCAACGTAACAGCTCAGTGCTAAGTGTCACCTCGATAGTATCGAACAGACCCAGGTTCGAGTGTTACATTTATCTAACAGCATCTAACTCCCTACATTTATTTTAGTTCATGTAACGTTTTGTTTAAGTTTATTTAATGTGCAACAGTTAGGTTCAATTCGTGTTTACCTAGTCTGATTATAGTTGAGATATTAATCGCTATTATTATATTAAAATGGAATAAGACTGAGCATTGTTTGTCACGAACTTTTGTAGTTTTATTTTAACATGTTGTATACATGACTTTGATCCGAGTGCTGTTCAAGCAAGTATGAAAAAAGAAATTTCGGACAAATGTAACCACTTCAAATATAATGTCTTCAAAAAGTTAAAACATAACTTTGTTATCAATATACTCAATTATTACCCACAGCAAAAATGAAAATATGAAATTAAATAAATAAAGTCAAAATCAATATAAAAAAAAGAATTACAAGCCTATTAAGCAAATAGTTGCAGCAACACTCCGCTTAAACAAAATTATACATGTCCATTTTTCATTTCATTTCATTTATTTATTTGCGAAAATGGGTTGTACATTGGTGTTATAAATTATAAATTAACAAGTCTCACCATAATCAGCTATATCAGCATGCAAATTTTGAACGTAATAGGTGATTACATAACATTATAGAAATTATTACAGATTTTATTGACAATGTTCTAATTTAATTTTACAAACAAACATTAAACAGATATAAAATGTCTTGATATAATGTCAAAAGTATCTTAGTAATTAAAAATAATATGTCACAAAATAATTAAATTACATTACGAATAATTATTAAAATAATACGTCATAGCAGATAAAATTAATTTACATACAATATTATACACATTTCAATTTACAAAATTTAAGTCATCCAGATATTCTTTAACGCTATAATAGGCTTTATTGATTAATATTTTTTTTACGCTCTGCTTGAATGAATAAATATTTGATTGTTCAAGGAATGACTTTGGTAGATTATTGTAAATTCTTGGAATCATACAATATACACTATTATTCATTAGTGTTGTCTTGTTTGCAGGGATTCTAATGAGTAGTTTGTGTCTACGGCTATTCAATGTCTCAAACAGATGGTAATTTTTCCTAACAAATAACACAACTTCTAATATGTATATACAAGGTAGGGTAAGCAGATTTAGTTCCTTAAAATGGGGTCTACAGCTATCTGTTGCCTTTAGTTTACAGATAGATCTGACACACCGCTTTTGTGCTTTAAATGCAACTTCTGTATCTACTGAGTTACCCCAAAACATGACTCCAAACCTTAAAAGAGGTGTAACATGTCCCTGATATGCTGTAACCAAAGTTGCTTTATTGACTGTTTTAGATAGATTATAGAGTGCATATGAAAACTGATTCAGTTTTGAGCATAGTGAATCTATATGAGAAGAGAAATCAAATATTACCTACATTACATTACGACATTATTTTTAATTAGTAATCAATACTTTAATATCTATTTACACCTACACTGTTACTTAAAAACTGGTCTGATACTACTAATTAATTATTTAATTATTTTCTAGTGCGCACACTTCGGTACGAATAAATGCGAAAGTAACCAGTCGTAGGTACGTCTGTTACGTTTTACTGCAAAACTGGTGAACCGATTTTGATTAGATTTAGTATTTTAGCGAGAAGTCTGGAGGAAATTAACCTGGTTATGGGCAGATTAATTCCCTCCAGACTTCTCGCTAAAATACTAAATCTAATGGCTAGTTTCTTTACAAGTGAATCACGAGATGTTTGATTTATCCCAGACATGTTAAGCCAAAGTAAAGTCCTGAAGATAAAGTTGTGAATACTCATTATCAGCTTCATACATCATGTTGATCCGGCGGCCATTCAAGATCTTATGACCTGATCAAATGAAACTTAAAATTGTCTAAATAAGTACCTACCTACTAAGATTCATTAAACTATAGAAAGACTTTCATACCACCATTATAAACCCAACGATTTGTGAGGACTGGTGAATGGGTGTTTGCTACTGTTTCGCGATAAAGTAAAAAGGCGCGTTTAGTCATAATGGACACCGGCAGATCTTATACACTCTACTTTAAAGCCAAGCAGTCCACGTTGCGAGTAATAGCTAGCTATATAACCTACGTAAGGTACATGCAGCCATTCGTGGCCACTGGGTCACCGGTGGTCGCACGGGGCTCCAGTGACCAACTAGGCGACCACTGGGGCGTGGCCCGACCACACTTTTATTTGCTTTTAATGTTAACGAGAACGTGCTATTGATTTAATATTGTGCCACAAAAACTTGCCGGTAGAAATCTAGCAAATATTAATTTTAAACGATTTTATGTATAAGTTATTGCGCGGGAACTAGGTAGTTGCAATAGCGTAGATGTTAGAGACTAGAAGTATTACGTTGCATTCTGTACTAGGAATTAGGCAATATAACAATATAAAACACATATACTTTAGAGTTGTGTTTGTAACAATAAAATTATGTATCAGGATCAGGAGCTATGAAATATTGACGCAGTGTTGTTGACAATTTATGGTTTGCATACTTCAAATAGCTACTTCGTGTTTTATTTAGTCTTGTTTATTTTACCTATGCAGTCAAATTTCTACACAACAACGGTACCTACACTTCTGCCTGACCCCTACGGACTTAGATGCGAGAAATATCTTTCATGTACCTAGTAAATCTGCGTATCGACTAGGCCCAAAGGTGAGTGACCAAATAAGGAGGGATCGAAATAGGCCTCACAGATGCGCAAGTTATTTTAAACAACAGTTACTTGATCACAGTGATTTCATCACCAATGAGTTATCACTGGAAAAAGCGCAGGCGACATGAAACCATCGGATTACGTGTAAAACTGTAAATGTCATTACAAAGACTTGTTACGAGCGAATTATATGCGTAGGGCTGAACGGTAAGTGAAAAAGCTGGTTGAAAAAAAGCTTTAAGAAAACTTCGAGGTAGTTACAAGTGTGACAGCCAATTTTATGCAAGAAATTATTTACGAGTATTGTTAATTGTTACATTAGCCATCTTGAATACATTTGTACCTTCATGACAGACTAGACAGAAATTAGCTTAGTATTTTTAGTCAGAATTATAGCTTCAGATCGGATTTAGGTCTTTTTTAAGATTTTCATTTTGCAAGAAATCGTGCGTAGAGAAACATAATTTATTTCAATCGATATTTCGAAAAATGCTTAGTATTGTGACTAAAGCTATAATAAAAGGCCGTGAATAATCACACGTAGGTGCATATTTGTGTTAGAATTGGCACATTTTGAAGCCCACATTTATTAAAATATGCAAATAATGTGAATTGCAGAAATATTTACTTCGAGCCAATTTGGAACTCTTTCTAGGAGTGGTTTGAAAATAAATCAATGTGGAATAAAATAACGATCAAGAAATTTTATTTAAATTTGTCATAATTTACCGTAATTTAAAAATTCTTTTTGAACCTTTTAACGACAACCCTACCCTAATAACGAATCCGGCACGCCAACCATCACGTCTCGATCGAATGAATGAATGAATGTATTACATTTCGAAATGATCGAATCATAGTTGACGGTTGCGTAACCTACAATATTAAGTTCCAAAATCAATCTTATAATGTTTATCTGCGGATATATTACACAAACAAGATAAATGTTAGATAATGCAATATTATCTAATAAAAAAGTCACAGTGTGCAGATAACGTAATTATTTTTAATCTGTGATTTTTCCCGCGCGTGGGAGCAACACTATTGTACGCTATTGTTATGTCACTGAAGTGTCAATAATTATTATGGTTTTACCAATGTTTTACTTTTCAATGTGATACGAAATGCATTATTGAATTAGGTTTACTATGTGCTTAAAGAATATAAATTGAGATATTAAATTCACTGTTAAAAATATATATAAATATAATTCAATTATAGAAATAAAATGCCTTAATTACATTGCAAAGAGCTCAGATATTTACATATAGTATTTCCTATGGGTGGTCTGAAGACAAACTTTCTGTAACCCAAATTGCCGCTTGGCGGCGTGGCAGTCGCGCTGTGACAGCTGACTTTACGAGAGCAAGAGAGACGAACGGTCCTCCTGTGCATCTTAACTGCCAGAGTAAGAGAGATATTGGAGACAGTCACCACTTGGAATCGGTACACAAAACCCTTAAGAACTGCGCTTCTATGTGAATCTGTATTCATTGCTTTAGGGTATGAAAGAAACATAGGTAGGGCTATATTATTATCTTCTACCTCAACCACGTTGTAGACCTATAGTGTATTCTTACGGTCTCCAAGGTGCTGAGCTTAAGCTCACACGATTCGGTTATCATACTGAGCCATAGAGGCATTGTGACTTCCTTGATATCGTTGGTCTCAAGGTATAAATAGCTAATCGAAATTAAAACCCGACATAGTATAATATGTTTTTCTTTAGGAGTGGCGGTGATTTCAAGCTCGTTGTTTCAATTTTTGTAAGGACTCTTGCGATACACGATTTATTCCCAGACAGAGAATAGTCTTTAAGAATAATGAGCCCTTTAATGTAACGCACCTGTTTGGAGTATACGCTTCTTACATTTAGTACAATGTAATTTGTCAGTAAAGGGTCAACGGGCTACAGATATTTAACATTTCAACAGTAGGCGTGTTAATGTGGCTTAAGTACGTAACACAATGAGTACAATCGCCCCGCCGCTGACCGCCCAACGAAAGGTTACGGGTTGTAATCCACCGCGATTGTGTATTATGATGAAACTAACGACTTCATTCACTGGTTGCGAACATACTAAGGTGATTTCTGGTTTCCAGATTAATGATTTTACTTCGCCATTACCTTTTATTTATTGATACCCTGTTTTAGTAGCCGTAAATATAATTGTCATACGTGAAGGAAATTCCTATGTATCAGCTAAAACGAGATCACACGACACTAGATCCGATGGTTCCATCGTAACGCATTGCGTTGTCGTGTCATGGAAATTCGCAACGTGCGTCGTAAAACACATGAAACGGCTATGTTGTAGTAAGCTGTTTCGCATATCCAAAAATTCTCCTATAGGGTCTAACTTTAGAAGGATTTTTCGTTCTGTCACTTAAGGTAAGTGTTTTCGGCGATTAATAAATCCAATATTTGAGAAAGGAAAACACCAAGTGCAGCAAGTATTGAGTGCTAGCGTTGGCGGCACTTGCTCAGCGGATGCACTTGCGCAAGTCACTGGCGTGTCGTTCTAATTACCGCTACTAGCGTGCCTACTTCCGTCGAGTGATTTGTGAGCAAACTACAAGATATGAAGGATATGTGGCGCAATGTTTTAACGTGGAGTAAAAGTGGATTTGGTGCTGTGGTCAGGTTATGTGCAAAAATTTAAAGGGGATTGACAATTGAGACGCAAGGATATTGATGTAAGCACTCTAACAGATTGACTGAAGAAGCCATCTTTAAATTTGTAGGAAAAAACCCTATGTTGAATTTCTGCTCGGGCAGAGGGACTTCTTCTTCTTCGTCTATATTGTAGTTGATATACCTACAAGGATTCAATCTTAGCTGAAGCCTTAAACTCCAACTACCAAAATATAGGACGATTTAGTATAATTTTCTAGTAATTATACTAGATGGTCCTATAAATTTTCTAACCTATTAATTTTCTCTTGGAGTTCTGTTTCTAAACAATTCTTAATAGAATTCGTCAAATTACGTAGCAATTGCACGTTTTCCACACATCCACGGCTAATTGGGGACCACTTACATAGCAGTTGGAACGCGGAGTCGAGGCACATTACTAGTCATAGGTACAATACTTAGCCCTGCGTGTTGTAATTTTCCAAACTATTTAGTATTTCTCGCGAGTGCACAAATCGACGTGATTGCTACAGGGTGTTGCGACACGGACCACAGTTCATGAGACGAGAGGTAATGGGATACTATTGCTGTAATGGTGTACATGGTAGCCATGGTTTAGATTATCTTTCATTTTATCATATCTGTTACATGGGTGGTACAACGACGGAGGTTAATAATTTGCTAAATCTGGTTCTAGAAAGCAGTCCTCGGTTTGTAATGTAAGTTCTTGGATCATAATTATGATGGACTAGAGGACGCCAGCAGCTACGCCTGCATTTTTTTTAAATTTACCCGTTTTGGCCGATCCCGTGGGAATTTCGGGAAATCCCTTCTTAGTGCACCCCTACGGTCCCCAAGGAGCATACATGCCAAATTTCAGTTTCCTGCGCCCAATAGTTTCGGCTGTAGCGTGTCTGTCAGTCAGTCAGTAACGCAAGGATTTTATATATAAAGATAATGTAAGTTCCATCTCAATAAAATATTCATTTTGTGAAAATAAAAGCTTTGTCAGGTTTTTTCTAATAGTTCCTAAGATAGTAGGGTTCCATAGCTTGGCTTTATATTTTGATGCCGTTGGGGAATGGCCCAGTCTCCATATAAGGATATCTCCGCTTCAAACTACTATTCTATCTGAAAGCCTCTTCGTAGAAAATTTGCGACGCGAGGAAAAGTGATGAAATAGTGTATATATTACACTATTTCCTCACTTTTCCTCCGACACACTGGAACTGTTATACCAAGAATTGGCATGGTGGTTATCACCAACAGCTTACCAGGAGCAACGTGAAGTAAATATGAAATGAAAATAAAAAAATGCACTGGCACTTGGAATACTGGACTTACTGCTGTGTTAAAGGACTTTGCAAACATTCAAATAAAATACACGAAGTACAGTGGGGCATCATCATCATCATCATCATCCTAGCGTTATCACAGTTGCATAGTCTACGTGACTATAGGACGCCAGCAGCTACGCCTGCAATTTTTTTTAATTTACCCGTTTTGGCCGATCCTGTGGGAATTTCGGCAAATCCCTTCTTGGTGCACCCCTACGGTCCCCAAGGAACATACATGCCAAATTTCAGCTTCCTGCGACCAATAGTTTCGGCTGTATCGTGTCTGTCAGTCAGTAAGTAACGCAAGGATTTTATATATTAAGGTATATATCAAGTTCTCCGGTCTGCTTACTGGTCTAATCAGATTTGTCATAACATTAGCTTTCGGGACAATTACCTGATGATGACAAATACTTATCCCTTTTGATCGAACAAAATTCAGCATTATATCGTACGGGATTCAAACCTACAGCTCTCATCACTATGACAAGATTGCGCTTCGTTGTATGGTACATTGGGAATTGTGATGCTCGTTGGCCGCGGTCGCAGGTGAGTCTCAGTTTGGGTGCGGTGCGCATCGCTTGCACAACTCGACCGCATTCCACCAGCGGACGCCGACGTCGACGCACGCGACTCATGTTTACTAATATGTTAGATGCCAGATAAAGAAGCTTTTAAACTTGTGATAAATGATTATCACGAAGATTTTGTTACTAATCGCAAATGGTCTGATCTATTAATCGCCAGTTGGCTAAGTTTGATAAATATTAGACAGATTGCCTGCGCAAAAATTTAAGAATACTTCTGAAAGTTTTATTACATTTTCCGAAAAATGTGCTATAAAATAAGGATTACCAGCACATTTTCAAAAACAAGTATGTAGAGCTCTATGAAGGACACTGCATGAACTGCATCCCAGAGGATGTCGCTATTGTCGATGTTGTAGAGGATTTTGCTAGAAATGTCACCAGTAGGATGAATTCATTCATATGGTACACAGAAACTGATCTGATACAATGTGTTTGCAATGTCTCCATCTACGCCTACCCTATAATTATGTGATAATATATAAAAATGTACATATAAGTTTATTTTCTACGGAAATAAAACCAACATCTTATAAACAGTAGCAACCACTACAACTATTACAACACCCTTGCATGTTTAAATCAATATTTAACATATAATTAATTCCCAATCAAAACATGGCCTTAACTGCCCACAGATAAAAACAAACTGTAACCACACAACAATGAAAAACGCGCCTCCACTGTTATCTTGGCGATCTTGCTTCGACAATGGAATGCATTAATTGCTGAACAATTACTAAAATGATTTGTAACTGATAATATCGAGTTGGTAGGGCGTGTAAATAATTACCGAGAGCCAGGCCGTGAAACAGTTCGCGGGACCCTACGGCGACGATTGCTTCTTTCCTTAAGTCGGTACCGTACCTAGGTAGTTGTAAGAAAAACTATTTGCGCACTGTTTCCTAAAGGCATGAAGTTTGATTTCTGCTTACTGTGTTTTAGGGTTTGGACGAAAGTCAGGATATACGGTGTTGACTCCATGAAACGAGTGTCAATATTTCTATGCTTACCGTAAACGCCGATGCACAGAGCAGATATTAACAATTCAATTTCTGCCAAAAAGATGATCCCTGTATATAAATTTGTTGGCCTCCCCACAGTCCAACACTACTCTACTTACATAAATGTATTCACGCATCCTATCTCAATTTATTTTGGGCGTTGGATGTACGTTCCTCAGCCTAAAACATCGGGACTCATAAAAACTATCCGCGAATCGTATATTTGTCTCGCACGTGCAGAATTGATATCGACAAGTCTTATGCGGGCCACTTGGAGTACAAATGAATGGGTGGCATTTCAATTAGTTCAACTTCACGTTACAGACCCAAGAACACCTCACGTTTTCGTCCCATACGCCCGTAACTTAGGAGTTACTTACTACATCTCACATGCGTTTATTTACTGCTAACAGTGTTTAGTAGGACAGTGTAGGCTTATTCGCAATACGTTCATTAATATTGATGTACTGGGCATCAGTTCTGCCTACACCAACGTGCCCTAATTGACACGTCATTGTGTAGCACAAGGCCGAAGCGGAATGCTAAATTATTGAGTTGTTACTTATAAGTTATCGGCTAGAATTGTCCTTGTAAGTGGAATGGATTTGACTACTAATTATATGCTCCCGGTGTATACGGTTGAATGGCGTAAGTTTAATTGATTTATTTATGCTACGAGCACACTGTAGCTTACTCCACCCTAACATTGATTTAGAAATCTTCGAGCAGAAGGGAACAATAGTAGCCAATAAGGATAGTGTGCACCCAGAAGTTGTAGTCCGACAATGTTATGGCTAATACCTGCCCAGGAGCCGGCAAGGAAATTTCTAGATCTCCTATTGTTGTTAAAGAAAATGTTCGATAATCAAAAGATGTATCGAGAACCAGTCCACCGTGCCTGCGTCTCTATCACGAAATCACGTATTTTCTTAATTACCGTAAAATATTGCAAGTAAACAAAAACAGAGATAATTTCGCGTAATTTTCTGGTTCTTGATTAGTCGTTTGCCTAATTGGCACCAGTTCATTATTTGTTGAAGACGATACGGGTACATTGCAATGTTGCGAATGACGGGTCACTCGGTCCACTGGGACTTGTAAGGCTTTGTATAATCCTATTTGTAGCAGGGCTTCATGACGTAAACTATGATTTGTACGTGTATTCGCGCAGTCATGTCATGGAGTTACGGCGATGCCTAAATTAGGACAATAGTTTTAGTATTTTTATTTTTTTGTTCGCAACTTAATCTATAATGAAGTAAAGCGCGCTTAAGAATTGAGTAGCGTACCTCTTGTAATAACATATAAGTAGGCTCAGCAGTTGTCGACCGTATCTATAGACCAGCAAATCTAAAGTATTATCATAAAAAAGTTACGATTAACTGAATATAACACGCATACTAGTATAATCGCATAACAACAGTTAGCTACATGCATCTATTTGTCACTAAGTTATTTAAAATAAAATGCAACTTATGCAACCTTTCATCAACTGTGTGACAACAGCAGACCACATATGAGCGACATACGTAACTCCTTTGCAATAAACATAACATAGTTAGTTATTTATTCGTCGGCAATCGTCGGTGATGAGACTTTACAACTTTATATTAATTTTTAAATTAATCCTTCCTCTATAAATATCAACATGTTTAAGTTTATGTTGTTATTTATTTTAAATTAACTGTTAACATCGAATAATACGTTTTTGATGCAAATGTATTCATAGGAAATCATCTCTGTTTATTTAATATTAAATTGCCGTAATTTTTCACATAGGTATAAGGTTAATCCCAGTGTGAGCAGGACGCGATTTTCTAAGCTAGGTTAGGTTAAAAGGTTAACAAGAAAACAAGTAACCACAACTGCTAGCAATTAATCATAGAATATCAATAATTTAATATCATTAATATATTCTAAGCGCTGTATAAATATTAAAGGGTGCGTCATAACGGGTGTAAGCAGGCTAGTGCATATAATCAGGTGCAGAAGTAGGCCGCCTACACGCGAGTGATTCGTCAGCGCATGCATATGCAAGCGCTCGTATTAATACATGCGCTAATAAGAGACGCGGAACAGAATGAGTATGTAAAGTGTCGCATGTGGGCAGATGGGAGGTTAATATTTACATAGTACGACTTTCACGGTTAGAGGCTGTTGGCTGTTAAATATTGGATTAGTGAGGGACAAGCATTAGCATCGGATTTTCGACTTGCCGAACGAATCAAAATGTAGTGTTTGGTTAAGAAAAGTAAGGATCACATAGCTAAGATTATGCCAAACCTAAAGATTCATAAATTAAAGTAACAAGGAAAGTTTAAAATATTAAAAGAGGAATAGAGAGGCATTTACTATAATCATGAATGACATTTACGGGAATTTATCGCCACACTTGAACATCTAAAATATGTATATATGTATTTACGACGATAAAATTATTCAGACAGAGACTTGATTCAGTAAAAAAGCTCCTAAAAGCTACGTCACGAGTGCACAGCTCTTAGAAACGCATATATTAACCAACAAAGCAGCAAAGACAACAAACTAATCACAGAACTAACACAAGTGTAAATGAACAAATAAACATTAGTTGTTTCAAACTCTACGCCCATTAATTTTCCGACTTTCCCCGCAGTGAGACGTTAACGACTTCCCCTGTACTTTAGTGTTAGACGCATAGCAAATCTTCAGCACCATTCACATGATAACGAGGTGCGAACCGGCGAATACATTATGCGTCACATTGACGGCCCTGTCCGACAACTGCCCTCCTTACCCACCGTCAACACCTCAATGAAATGCACAACTCGAGCCCGCAGCCCCACTGATCACTCTCTGTTCTACATCCAGATTGGTTTATGTACCCTCTTCTAACACGAATACCGAACCAATCTACCGATAAACATCATTGCCTTGTTAATTATTGTCAAACAGCTAAAATCAGGGTGAGACACCCAATCCTCGACCAACCAATTTTAGATTCAGGATTTAAATCTATAAATGGCAACTTGTTTTATTACAAGTGTCTGAGAGAAAGCCTTCCTAGTGTTCCCGTGCTCATTGTTCCTGGTAGGTTTACATTACTCGCCAAGTTTTTTGTCTCGTTCGCGCACTGGCCGCCTATTTATGGTGCGTATTAAAATTCATATACTCACTTGAAACCGCAACGATGCCAATTATTATGAATATTTATGAGTGCGGGAGAAAAATGTGAAAGATTTGATATTGATAAAGCGAGGTGAAGATGAAACCGAGCCTCGTGCCAGCCTCCCTGACCGGTTGGACGATGTTTGTTTTTATAAAATGCTAACATTATACGCGGATGAAAATTATTATTGACAAAAAACGAACGCTCGGTGTCGGTATAATTATTGGCATTTATATTTCGTTTTTATTGCTTTGTAAAAGTTTATGTATGTATAATTAATACAATTTAAACAAATGGCGTGCTTGATTGAAACGACCAGACTGCTTCTATGGCATACATCGATTCTACGAGCCGTTTTCCCAGTTGGATGTGAATAAAAACTATAACGATATAACATAATCTCGAACACGAAATAGAACCGAATTAAGGATGTAGCATTGGAGCGTCTCGCCTTTCTAATAACAAGTCAATTATTGGTCGCGTTACCCTACTCGGTTTCAATACTGCTCTTTAAGGTATCGAGCAGGTTTGAATTTGTTCGTGCGATAGATTAGCCGGCGCAAGAAGCAAGATGTTTGTAGTTAGTTGATATAAAAGTACGCGGAAGCGATCGCAAGTGCCTTTTTAGTCGTCGCGGAGAAAAAGTCGAAAGGGACGGTGTCGATAACAAGGTTCGCTGCCTTATTTGATTGATGAAAGTTATTTTTGTAGCGCTGATCGATTGTGGTCGCAGTTTATATTAAGGTTTGTTTGTTGGTGAGTGCAGGCGGGTGCTGGACATGTTTTATAGCTCGTTTGTGAGGTACTTACGTGTTCATCCAACGAGTAGGTGAGCTCTCCGTCGTCGTACAGGACGAACCACCTCCGCTGCCATCTCTGTAACAAAGATGAAATGTTTTAGTTATAAAGAAATATTTAAACATATCTTACAGTGACTGTCTCCGTGGTCCAGTGGATAGCGTATGCGACTGCTGATCGGAGGTCCCGGGTTCGATTCCCAGGTCGGGCAAAAGTGTTACTGGGTTTTTCCGAATTCTCAGTAGCAATACGGAGTCTGGTGATGTGCCCGGTAACGGCAATAGGCTCACCCCCTATTACGTGGGACCTAAAAATTCATGTCAAAATGTGGGTGTAATATTACACCTCTGCCTACCCCTTCCGGGATACAGGCGTGAGCCCATAAACAAAAAAAATTACAGTGTTAAGATGGATTCTCTCTTCGCAGACATAGACTTAAGCGCCAGTTCTATAAAGCAAAAACAAGTATCGTAATGGCTACGTCATCTTCATTTGGCCAATGCGAAAAATCTTGTCTAGCTTAGTTGGTAAAACATAAAAAAGGGCATGTGACAAATTTCAAGCCCAAAAGTAAAGACGAATCCAGTAAAATAATACTCCACATATAAGCTTCGAGAGCAGTAATCAAAAATTCAATCCACGTAAAGATCTTGAAAAAAATATCTGTCTCGTATTAAAGCACAGGTGTTTAAGGTCGAGGGGAGCGTGCAGTATGTACAAATGAATTGTTTTATAGTTTAATGTGGGTCACACTTGCAGGTTCACGTCCAAAATGAGAAGATTTTATTGTTGGGCGATTTCTGGTTTTATATTATCCCACCAGTGAGTAATTGGTTGGTGAGAAGTTTTTTACGTGACATAAATAATGTAATGTTTCCTGGCAATAATGTAATGTAAGCTTGCGTTTCATATAGTAAGACTTGAAGCTAATGGGAAAGCAAACCTGACGAATGAAGATTAAAATTTACATAATTATACTCGTATAAGTATACATATTTAAGAGGCTTAGTACTTCCTTAAACATAATGACTATTTTAACTGTATCGTTATTTTAAGCACAGGTCATTTTACAATATATTGTCTATAACATTTATAACTTTAGTAGACGGCGCTTGGTACTAAAATCTTACGATACCATTTTCATCAACAACCCAGAAAAACATCAACACAACCTAATCCTAAACCATAATCCTAGCACAAAACAGGCCGATACCTCGTTTGTGATACGATGAACAATTAATGCTACCCCAATTAACGTATTAGCTGACCCGTCGGTCAGTCCCGTGGCTCGGATATCTAACACCACCGTATCTGGTTACCGGCGGTCTGGGGTTCAGTGCGGCGTGGCTGTGGTGATCAACATACTGAAGGATTTTTGTTAAGGTCGTTTTGGTTTATAGAGTTTCAGTGTACACGTGCGTATTTTTGGATACATAGAGCTATGTAAGTATTTCACCACTATTTTTGTTGCTGTGTTTTAGGTGCTTCTTAGGAGATGAGCCTTTTTGTGATATATACGCATTTCAATACTTCTTCATTCAACTTGATAACTGCTCATTAGACAGAAATGGATCAGTGAGGGAGTACCTATTGATATTCTTGATAGAGCTGAAGTGAAGTGGAGTTGGAGTAAATTCATTCAGGTGATAGAAAATCAGTCTAATAAATAGAAACGGCAGATACCAAAGATTATAGTGCTCTACTAA
This sequence comes from Euclidia mi, assembly GCA_944739405.2. Lineage (NCBI taxonomy): Eukaryota > Metazoa > Arthropoda > Insecta > Lepidoptera > Erebidae > Euclidia > Euclidia mi. Next base: position 59,732,648 of record OX123198.2, read on the forward strand.
CTATAGTGCAGAGCTAATTATCGAGAAATGTAGCGATTTATCGGTGTCTGTCTTTAAGTGACGAAATTCACAGACTTTGGTAAACGCCCACTGGATAGATTTACTCTATTTTGTCGCGTTAGGAAAATGTATAAAACCAAAGGCAATATAAACCAAAATGTAGAACCATCAATCGTGTTACCATTCGATTTGTACAACAATCTGTAGTGAACTTTTAATTGTTGGTAAACAGACAGACACAAATGTCGGAGTGTATCTGCTATCGACATAATTAGAGTGGCAGGCACACCTCGGGACATGGCCGATGCCAGATATCCGCCAGCCTACGTGACAACTGGCACGATTTGCGCTACGCCGATAATTGGGTGGCCCACCCTATTGTCATATTTGATTGATTAAAAATCTCGACCGCTGAGAGGACGCACATTCGTCATGAATCCATGAGAACATTTTTGCAGGTCTCCTACCGCGTGTCTTTATGCCTATTTGCAGAAGACAAATAGTACTAGACGGACCGACTTAAGGGCACATCTCCTCGTGTGTTATGGGTGCATAAACTTGCGGCTTATGCACATCTGCCAGTGTGAGATACAAAATTTTTGATAGGCTTTTCTTGTAAGTAGGCACATATCGTGTGCTCTAGAACAAGATTTTTCAATTTTTTTATTGTTGGTCCTCGGAATCAGATTTTTTTTTTCCCTCGTTTTTAATTTTCCATAAAAGGTCCTTTAAGCCCTCTTAGGGAGTTGTGCCCTCCTTGGACGGGATGTTCTAAATCAGAAGTAAGTATATTTTAGGAATGCTGAAGCAGTTGATACTTGAGGAAATATGAATAATATTAGTTTTGTTATTATTTTGAGAAAAAGTCTTGAAATGTAGTTCCTATAAGAATTTGCGGTAGTGTAGATTCTAGTCTAGTAATTACGTTCAAAGATATAAACAACAGAAGGTGGGTGGCATCACATTAGTTCTAAACGCGTGCTCAACAGAGTGGTAATGTCAAACCATCTCGTTCATTCTACGTAATTACTGAACACAAAATGATGAAATCGAATACAAATAATGAACGTGCAATACCAACGCCGTGAGAAAGACAAACAAACAAACAAGATCGCTAATTGTTAGCAATTAAATGCAACGCAAGTAATTGCTATTAGACATGTTTCTCTTTTTTGCAATAAAACAGCGAACACGCCATTGTTACAGTTATTTGAAATAGGCTTTTCTTTTTGTAAATATCAAATGGATTAATTGTTAATAAAAGATTGCTTTATAACAAAACTTAATTATCAATCATAGGGATTTAATCTATTTTACGAGGTTTTAGTAATATGACCGTAGAGGTATGAATTAAATCCAACTGACCATGGCATGAACGCTTCAATATCAAAACATAGCTTCACCTCAAAAGAGGAGCCTGATATAAATTTGATCAGTAATATACGTATGACGAGGACATCTAAGGGCTCTGTAGACCACATCGCTTCACAGTAGTGTGAGTCGAGCGGTGTGGGTTCGATTTCTACAAGGTACACAAATTGTTATTTGGTTCCTATCTTGTTATTTGGTGTCTAAATTTTAACATACTGCCTCCATGGTCCAGTGGATACCGTATGCGACTGCTGGTCGGAGGTCCCGGGTTCGATTCCCGGGCCGGGCAAAAGTGTTACTGGGTTTTCCCGAATTCTCAGTAGCAGCACTGAGTCTGGTGATGTGCCCGGTAACGGCAAAAGGCGGCATATTACGTGAGACCTAAAAAATCATGGCGAAATGTGGGTGTCGTATTTACACCTCTGCCACCCATTCGGGGATACAGGCGTGAGTCTATAAATAAATAAATATTTTGTTTAACATCTATGTAGGTATGTTTCCAGCATGTATATGAAACTCATTCAATAGTACACATTTATGTACATTCATCATACTTATATTAAAAATGCGAAAGCCTGTCTGTCTGTTACTCTTTCACGGCTAAACCGCTGACCCTTTTTAGCACGGTGATAGTTGAAGACCATTTATGTCATAAAAAAATAATTAAAGAAAAACAAAAAACCCGACTGCGTAAATACTAATTTTAAAAAATACGTGAACAAATTAACTTTTAATTAAAAACTAAAAAGAATGAAACAAGCCCAGTACTTTAGAATTAAAACTGAAACTGAACGACTCACAGTCGGGGCCCATTCAAATTTTGCCAATCAAATCTTCCCAATTGGCCCCGACTGTGAGTCATTCAGTTTCAGTTTTAATTCTAAAGTACTGGGCTTGTTTCATTCTTTTTAGTTTTTAATTAAAAGTTAATTTGTTCACGTATTTTTTAAAATTAGTATTTACGCAGTCGGGTTTTTTGTTTTCCTTTAATTATTTTTTTATTTTATACTTTTTAGTTACGATTCATTACCGAAAATATTTGTTCTTCATGAATTTTCACTGTTTTTGTTTGTTTGTATATCGTTTACACTTGAAATAAAAACTTAAATCAATAAGTAAGAAAATTAGCGAAAATGATTGTTTTGTTAAACAACTTTAAATCGTTATATATCCTAAACTATTATTTAAAATGAAAAATGGTCAAAGGAACCTAAAGATGATTTTAAAATACCTATTCAACGACACCCCATTTGACATAGTTCATAGACTTTTTTTTTTTAATTTTGACAATATGGCGTCTGGTTGTCGCTGTGGTGAATTTTGATTACTGTCATGTCTTTAGTGACACTCGCAAGTTTGAGACGAATCGATTGACGTAAGAATCATCAAAATCGGCCGACGCATTTGGTCTCTAGAACGCCACATAGAAACAAACAAACATACATACATACATACATAGACTGATAAACACATTACCCTCCTTTGCGTCGCGCAGTCGGGTAAAAAGTATTTTCAATAATCAACCCTTAAGATTCTGAGAGGTGTTATAGTTTGTATTAAGTATGGTATACTATTTCCAATATTATTATCTATATCGTCATACAGGTGAAGCCGAGTCAAAGGCTAGTAGTATAAATGTTGAATGGTTGTTTAAAACAATGAAGACCCTGACACAGAGAGGGCACAGGCAGTCCGCGAGCAGCCTCGTTACCGCGCAGCTTCATAAACAAACCTAACAGCCAATACTCATTATTCACGTCGCAGATGTAACAATAAAATATCTGACATACTTTGCACTTTGCTGCTAGGGTTACCACGATGAAAACTTAATGTAGCTCACGATCCTCAGTTCATATGAAACTATAAATAGCAGGGTTTTGGCATATTTGATTTTCAGGTTGTTAGGTAATGAAAAATCTCAAATTAAGACTACAAGTACATACATACATAGACTCACGCCTGTTTCCCGGCGGGGTAGGCAGAGACTACGGAACACCATTTGCAACGATCCTGACATAATCTCACTTGCTTCATTCACTTCCATCAGATTCCTCATGCATGCTCTTCTGTTCAGGGTACTTCTAACCTGTCCTGGTTTTAGGATATCAGAGAACGTTCGCCTAGGTCTTCCCTTTCATCCTGTCCCATTCACACTTGCCTTATATATCTGCTTGGTCAGTCTTTCGTCATCCAGACTACAAGTAAGCATTTTGCGTACAATTAGACTGAGTTATCAAATTATCTAATAAAGAACTAGAACATGGGTCAACCCTGCATTTATTTTGGCTTGGATCAAGGTTATAGGTTATAGTATCAACTCATCTTGAAGCCTTTAAATAAATATTTAAAAATATTTAAAATTTTAAATTGAATAATTATTAAAATAAATAGCCTCATTAACAGTTAGACAAAACCAACAATATTTTAAGAATGTCCGGATAAATCCGGATGTTTGGTAAACAGCACTGCGGCCTTTATTAAAGTAATAACTGCATGTGTCTGGGTACACATAATCTAGCAAATCATACGTTCATTACAGAGATTGTTGCCTAAAGATTGTATTAGTGATCTCTGTTTAGATTCGACGAGTAATGTTGTAGGTATGCACGAGTTCATGGATATTACGTGCATTCATTCAACATAACTACAAAAGTATAAGAACTCTTTACAATAGGAGGCTGTATAATAATAGGTTATCTAATTCAATAAAAAAAAAAAAGTTATTTGAAAATAGAACTGTCAATTTGACAGCCCGCGTAATCTTGGCGCGCTTTACGGGGTTGGCATTTCAATTACGCCGCTGTTAATATAATGTTACAAGCGTAATAATAGTATTTTACGTGGCGGCGCTGAATCATATTGACCTGAAATAATCTTATTGGTATCAGTTATGGATCAGAAACGCTCATTATTCGCAATGTGTAAGTATGCGGCAAGTGTCACTGGAAAGCGGTCGCGGAACGCTGAGGGATAAATAGGGCTTGTTACAATGAGTGCGTTGAGCTAGAATAATGTAGTGTTCGAACCGCTATGTAAACAAATGTACTTACTGCATTTGAATTGAAGAAGGTTTTATGATAGAAATAGAGTACCTATGAAAAAAGAGAGATATAGAGAGAGAGACAAATGTACGTTATTTATTATCAAACCGCAAGTTTTAATAATATACCTACAATTTTTATGCCAATGAATGAACTTTTCAAATAGTTTTGCACACATTCTATTGGCATCTAATATACCCACCTATAATTTTTCTTTACCATATTAAAGTAAGCAACAGGTGACATATACCATAAGTTTGTGACATAGTATATGATATTTCTCCTACCAGGAGTGAAAATAAGATATCCTTAATTTACCGCTTAAACTAAAGTAAAGGTAATAAATAATATGGAAAGCTAAGCAGCTCGACCTCTTGCTACTAGCTCAACGTTCTCAGAGGACAATCGTCAACAATCGCCCGGTCTACCCTACGGGGAAAGTCGGTCGGCCAGCTAATGGTACTGGGCTGGGCTGATACAAGCCGATAAGATAGTCATTATCTACCGCCCGTATACTCAAGGTGTTAACATTAACCGACGACAATTGGGACAGAGACCTTATGGTCCAAACATTAAAAAACAATATATAAATCTTTTTTTATGAAAAAAGTTAATAAATATTTATGGATGGAATTTTAGTCATGGTAACACCGATTTTGGTACTACATTAAGTCATGACAAAACCCTGAGATTAAACTATATCGACGGCTATAATAATAGTGTCCGTGTGGATTGAGGAGCCACTTCAGATTTTACAACGAAGCTTGGTCCGTTACTTAGTACGAAGAGAAATAATTTTGTAGGCCAAATGTTGAAATTTGTACTAAAGTATTTAAAAAGTTATATCAATCTAAAGGTGGCACCTCAGTACATACGTCTGAACTGAGGAGCCACCCTAGAACTCGAAAAGTATTGAATGAATATTGATGAACATTTTGTATCATTTTGTACTAACTGTGAACAGCATCTACAATTGGCGGCCATTCCATTGTAATTATAAGTCATGGTCACCCTAATCGTACATTTTTAGGTTATATCGAAAAGTGATTTGTTTTTCAGCTATCGAATGTATTACAGTGTTGAGCTGTACATATGTATTTTGTACAAATGTGTACAAAATGTAGCCGTATCGGGTGTTTGATTTCGTTGTGATCTCAGATAGGTACAATTAATTATTTATTTGCACAGCGTCAGGATTGAGGAGCCACATTCATTTGTATTTTTTACAAATTCCCTTGATCTTACAAGTCTATAATGTTAATACAAATTTGATTACAACTACTACAAAATGACCATAAACTGAAAACATAATTCGAATGACTACATTCACGGAATTCACACTCACATGGCGTATGGATTGAGGAGCCACACTTAAAGTATAATATCTTCCTGAATATCAAAGATACAATCCTCAGATTTTTTGTAGATGCTGTTCACAGTTAGTACAAAATGATACAAAATGTTCATAAATATTCATTCAATACTTTTTGAGTTCTAGGGTGGCTCCTCAGTTCAGACGTATGTACTGAGGAGCCACCTTTACATTGATATAACTTTTTAAATACTTTAGTACAAATTTCAACATTTGGCCTACAAAATTATTTCTCTTCGTACTAAATAACGGACCAAGCTTCGTTGTAAAATCTGAAGTGGCTCCTCAATCCATACGGACACTAATAATAGGCACGTCTTTGATTTACTAGATGAAATTTACTACCGAGAAATATAACGATATCATAAACAGGGATAAGAACTTTGAGAATTTACGGCAGATATACATAAAGGAATTGAAATAATTTCCGCTACGCATAATAAAAGCATAAAATGACTGCATGATTACAACGTGCATTGAAGAAGCAATAAATTGTTGCCATCGTAAATTCAGATCTGCCACTGTCATCATTAATTATTTATCAATAACAACCCCGCGAATACCTTTCTATCGAATGCCGTATTCAGATCATTGCATGTTTCGAACGCACGTGCGAGATATCGACCAATCGGATCGTTTCGCGCCGCGTCCAAGCGCGATCAGAACATACGATTACATTATCAAAATCCTGCTAATGAAGCATTCAACATTACTGGCAGAACATATTACGTCGTTTCCGCCGGTTACTTTGATAAGTTTTTTGACTGACTAGGGTCTACACCTTTCAATTAGACGGAGTGATTTGGTATATTTTGTGCAGACATTTAATCTTATTGAGGCATCTAAAAGGACGAGTTTTATTATTTGTACGGCTTTTTATTTTCCATTGCATTAACTGCAAGAGTTTTAAATAAAATGATGATTATGTTTGAGAAGATTCAATGCCCGCCAAAATTGCTACTCATGTTTATTGGCGCGCAAAACCGATCGCCATAGGCAAAGGAATGCCGATTCAGGCTTTGTTTGCAAAAACCTTATCTACACGAGAGCATGGCGCAAAATGCAAATTCGAAGTGAAAGTGTACTGCTATGTTCTTATGCGTATTAAAATAATTATCTTGCTATTACAAAGAGGCCGTATATCGCCTGGGAGCGATAGCAAGAAAGCTTCAGATGTGATCGTGCTAAACGCTCCATTGTAACAACATCGTTAGTAATTTTTTTCACACATGGCTCACAATCGATCGTTTTTCTCATTATTAATTGTAAAAGTGAAACTAATATGGAAACGCATGTGTACAAGATATTGCGTGCAGATGTAAGATTTCGTAACGAATGTTATAAATTCAGATATCTTACGATCAATAGAACATTAGGAACATTAGAGAAGATACAATCATATTTCTTTTTGTATCATTCGTTTTTCTCTTATAGCTTTCCCTGTTTGGCAACGAACATAATTATAATTGGTGTACAGGTCAGTTTATCTAGATGTTTCTTTTGCTGTCTGTCCGTCACACGTCGCGGTGAGTCGACTACGAGTATCTGATTTGTTTCAACGTAATCGTTGCCTAAAACGGCAAAGCAACAAGCGTGGTATTATTATGTAACGTTTACGTGAGATACTACAATGATACCCGCGTGGCTTACTATTCATGTAACCGATACAAAATCGACTAACTTCATGTCCAATTGATTGATTGGTTTCTTAATTCAAATCTTTTTTCGAAGTAGGCGCGAAGTGCAACGTCCGTGTGACTCTAGTGCTGTGTACTCGATACACTAATCGACTAATCAGATTTCTAATCGATTGGTTTCTAAATTCAAATTTAATTGAACTGTAGTTTTAAGTTTAATTGAACTGTAGACGCTATTAACGGTTATATCACAACAATGTTGTAAAGTTTCAACACGGAAATAGGTTTTAGTGTTACAGGCCCATTAACACAGTTGCCGGCAAAAACGTAGGATGGAAATGGCTCCTATTACTTCTGAGTACCATAACCATCATCGTTGCCTACAATTACTGCGGCCATGTCAGGTCTTTAACACTTCATGTTCGACATTTTGCATCCCTATGAAAACTGTTTCACGGTACGTGCTTACACGCTCGTTTCTTGTGAATAAAGACATTATCTATTTATTCCTGTGAAGTGGCCAACTGCCATACAAACTTGACCTTTCGCTATGTGAACGTCTCTAGTTGCATAATCCTAATCACATGTAGCCAAATTACAGACTAACAGCTCCAAGGATACCGCCCAGAGATTGACACGCCATGACCTATGACTTGCCAAAAAAAATCACCGCCTATTAATAAAATATTGTTTTCGATCGCGATTTTTTTCGATTGTTCGATTATCGATTTTTTATTATAATAAATATCAGGTGTTCTAAATCAGCGGGGCGTCCTAATGTGTGATTGTAATCGAATTGTATTGACCATTATTTATTATGTAATCGTTCACGGAGAGACAGTCGATAATTCGACTAAAGTGTGGTCGATAAATGTCGGAGTAGTCGAGTAGTCGGTGTAACATGGCCGCGGCGATTTGTCATAGTGTTCGTATCTTGTACGCATGGGTCGAGATTGTATCACGTGTGGCTACGCGGGAACGAGAGAGATGTCTTGTTCATAAGTGGTATTTCCTAATGTAGTAAAATGTTCTGGGAAAAGTAATTTAAACTAGACTGTCGTGTTGCTCCAAGAGTTTGTACCGTCTATGCTTACGGTTGATAAGATCTCGGTTCGATTCTGAGGTCAGGCTAGGATTTTAGTGGTGGCATGGGGTTTTGAAAGTCGTTGGCATACGATATAAAACCTTACGTTACGTATGACTCGAGGTAAAGAATCTATCAAAGATCTAGGTCCTACTAGATTGACAGGCCGAGCTACGTGAAGGCAGGGCAAACCACTAATGCACGTCACGTAAGCAATTTTCCGTTTCCCGTTCAGGTGCGCTTATTAGAAACATATGCCTTCACTGGTCTAATAACGGGTGTCGTGTGCCGATATATTGAAATATTACATGAATTCATTTGGTAATTAAATTTATAAAACGCTGGCGATTAGAGGCCAATATGAACTTATAACAGTTATAAGTATAACGGAAAAGAACGTCTGCGCTTACGCTTCTGATAAGTTGCGACCAAGCCAATTGTACCAATCTTTTGATTTTATTTTCTTGCTCTAGAAATGTATATCCTTTATCGTAAGGGACTACGCGAAACAACAATTTGTGGATCGCACCCATGTGGGGATCGAATCCACAACACTCGACGCAGTGACGAGGCTTTAAACCTTTACACCTCATATTGAACCAAAGAGCTTATACTTTTACATCGCGTGCTATGTTTTATACCAGTTATACAAAACGTGTTTTATAAAGAAAAGTTACGGAGACAGGAGTACACAATCACTTTTACCAGCGGCTTGTCACACGTTGATACGTCGATCTGATTTAATTAGTGTTTTTATTGTTAATTACTATCTCTCGCTTCGTGCTTCGTGTGTAAAATGTTGTGTACGATCGTCCGCATCAATCATTGTTATTTGATGTTCTAGAAAACTAGAAAATGCTTTTGATTTAGAGAAACATTATACCAACTAACTCACTACAAACACAGAAACTGGCTACACTATAGTATAGAACATTGATCATTGCGCCAGTCATGCAAGCAGAAAATAAACATTTACAAACTTGAAAATTGACGACCGGTTGGCGCCGCGGGAGTGTAAGCGACTGCTACGCCGAAGGTCGCGGGTTCGATTCCCGCTCAAGTCAAACATTTGTGTGCATGAACATGGATGTTTGTCTTGGTCTGGGTGTTTCTACTTTCTATGTATAATATGTATGTATTTACAAAAAAAAGTATATATGTATGTTTATCCGTTGTCTAGTACCCATAGTACAAGCTCTGCTTAGTTTGGGACTATATGGTGTTGTGTGAATGTGGTAGAATATATATAAAGCCCAAGATTTATATCTAAAGCCTGGACAAGTAAGAGGTATTTTACCTTTATTTTCAAAGGATTATACTTATATGAAAATAAATATTAACCACAAACAGTTCTTGAGTTATTAGTTTACCGATGGAAACGTCCAATTACCATACGACTATTAATTAAATGTTCTAAAACTCCGCACCAATACTAAAATACATTGATATTAATATTAAAACAATTTAGTGTATTAAGACGATACATTTATTAAACACATAACGGCACTGTCAAGCGTGAAACTGGTCCGTTCATCGGTTGTATGTATGTATGTATGTGAAATAATTATCTGAAATGCTCGCACATTTTTTGTTAGGTATATCGAAGTGTTGTGTTTGTCTATGTGTGTATCACATCCTTGTTACTTACTGTAATTATATTTAGATTAGCTATTTAATGTTTCATTGCCTTTAAGAGTCTTCGCGTCTCTCATTGCGCGCCATGAGATGAGGCTTCGATCTACACACGGGCCGGAATTTAAGAAGTTTTCTAGTAGAATAATATACATAGATATCAATTACAATCTATGAGAAAGAGCTATAGATGAGGATTTGTGTTTATAGAAACGTGGTCCTGGAATGTCACCCAATCTTAGTTGGGATGATATTATCAGTCAAGTAATTCGAGGACCTGAAAATGCAGGTCGGATTAGATTGGATCAGACAGTAGGGTGCTACGACGCAATTTGAAAGAGTAGGCTGACATACTGATTCGGATCCCGACTTTCGAATAGTAGAATGTTGCAGTAGAATCTAAGGCTTAAAAATAAGAATTTCATTTACCTTCATATGGTTAACTAAATAGCAGTTTGAGAAGAATTTTAATTTGTTTAATCCCGCCCCCACGCCCACTACTGTATCACATGGGCAGTAAGGTTCAGCAGAAGTGACCAGAGAAGACACCGAGGTTTAACAGTCTTGAAGCCCCGGGGCAAGTTAAACAGTAATTAGAATATCAATAACGAATTTTTTCGCATTTCTTGCACCACCAAGAAGACGGTGAGGCAGTGAAATATAAAAACAAAATGGAGGTTTGCATAAGTTCTCCAAATAGGTATTTCTTCTACAAGACAAATTTAACAAATGATTTTGCAACAAAAACGAATAAATACCGACTATACGTGTACGTATCACTTAAACTTTTCCAGAGAATCTTGAATCTTGTCCAAATTACGCCATGTCCTCCAAATGTGTGATATTAAACTGTTGCAAAACGATTTCGGGAATTTAAAGTAATTGCACCTTCTTAACAAAATTGATAAAGCATTTTTAACCTTCTTTTCGTAAAGATAAGTACTATTTTAAACGGTATTATTTGTGAGGAAAGTGGCGTGTGGTATAAAAGCAAATGGGTGCAAAGCGATTGGTTTAATACAGTTTATATTGGAAACATCGGTTTTATGGGACACTTTATAGCGTATTTAAAATAAATCACAGCGCAAAAATATCATTAGCTTACAATGTAACACGTAAATTGTATGTCCCGCAGTATTTTACAACGCAAGACCAGGTACTGATCCAATAACAATGTTCTATAAAACGAATGATGGAGAAAATTACAATCTTGCGTGTCGTTAGTACACGAAAACTATACAAAATTTATAGACTCCCTTTAATTTATTGCCACAGAATGTTCCCCATGGAACGCCCAAAATAACAAACCTATTCATGTATCATCAAACAGCTCATAACTAACTACAGTCCAGAATATAATTGCCAAGATCAAAAGTACGACAATCCAAGCGAGCACTGTCACAACTCAGCTTAATTGCTCGGTGTCGTTGACCTCAGAAAAATTCGGACATACCATAGACAACATAGTTCATCGTTCACGGAGCCGGCTTTCGACACTCATGTAATTGCTCGCGAGTTTTTTTAATTACGACACACTCCGTAAACGCACCACACACGATATTTTAAAAAGTTTACCTTTGACAGCTCACGTCAAAAATCACTTTAACTTGTTGACGTTAGGGTTCAAAATTGTTTGTTAGTGGTGTATGTAGCTTGTAATGTAGATGTTATCAGCGTGTTTCTATTGCATGTGTAGTCGGTCTGTTTATCTGTCCGTCGATCGTCAGTATCATTTTGGAGGGAATACAATACAAAATGTCGTACGTAATACTGATTCAAAGTTGCGAGCCTCGCGAGAATATAGTCATGTAGGTAAATGCTAGTCTTGCTCATGAAAAAGCAAGATTTAATCGAATATTAACGTAAAATACTAAATGGATATCAAAATGTGGGCTGTCTATGAGCAGTACATAAATGCAAAAAGCACTCATCCTTAATTGAATGCTTTTTCCAAGTCTGAGCACAAAGCTTCGATCAAAGGCGATTCGCCCAACAGCTACGAGGAGGTGGAAACTAGTATGGACAGATATTTTCACAGTTTATACTAGATTTCTATTGAAAGCTTCCTATACGAATCATTGTTTTTAAAAAGTTTTATTAAACCATAAAGGGCAACACTTCTTTATTCTGGCGGTCATCAAGCCTTAATTATTGTAGGCTTGAAACATTTTTTCTCTGAAGATGTGTAAGAGATAACCAAATATGACCAAAGGAGGCATTAACATGATGTACCTAGATAAGATCTGTTTACTTTAAAGTAAAAAATATGCTATAGCCATTGGTCGACAGCTGTCCCTTTTTATTTATTTATTAAGAACCAAAAATAGTAAGTGACAATTGGTATTATTAACTGCATCGTCATTATCATCAGCCTGTTTTTGTTTTAGTCGACTGCTGGATATAGACCTCTCTGATGTAAAGTTATAAGACACTAAGTACATGAAACAACGACAACCCAACCTACTATAGTTGGTGCCACGAGAAGATAGACTTTTTGTAAACAAACATTCAGGGCTTCACAACCTTTTTTCAAACAGTTGTGTTTTAGATTTTATACTTATTGAACAATCTTTTTTTTTCAATGCCTAATTATGCCACTATGTTTTTTAATTTATATTGTTTAATTTTACTGAAATTAAAACATTTGATTTTGTGTTTGAATGGTCGAATGTTCATAAATTTGCCGATATTTTTGTGGTTTTACACATAATTTATTCTGTAAATTAAGGAAAAATAGAGTACCATGTATGTTAATGATAGAGTACATACATGTTCCTCTATTATTGACATGATTTTTTAAAAACATAGACAATAAATCATTTGCTCAAAGTAGCCTACCTATCCTAAAATATTAAATGATTGACCAACAATGATTAATATTACAGATAACTAGCTATTACATTGCACAAAAAATTCTAGACATGGAGATTTTACGTTGTTTGTGAATGAAATCGTCAGAATGAACTTAAACAACATCCATTAAAAGTTACGGTTATTTAATTTAATTTTCTGCGCGACTAATAGTTTGCCATCTGCTATTCTGCACCCGCTTTTTCGAGATGCCGGCAGCGGGAGTAGCGTTGCGATCCTATAAACTTATATTTAACTTTACATTTACCCCATCTTGACAACTAAAAAAAATAATTTTGTCCACTGATATATGCATGTTAAGCCCAAAAATGTAACATTTCAATGAACTAACTCCAAATGTTGACATTCTAGGCGTCAGTACCTCAAAATATTAAAAGATCCTGTTGACAGCGCATAATATCGATAAAAACGCGATCCATTGACATATTAGTTTCCAATGACAGGTATCTGTGTACAGTTGCGCTCATTGGATTTGACATTATTTGTTTTTGACAGAACTATCGCTAAGTCACTTGGTAGAAATTCTTTGTTTACAAAAAGTCTATGTTCTCGTGGCACGGACTATAGACACCTAATGTTTTCATTTCTACAAACAAAAAATTCTGTCAAAGCGGTGAGGTATGCGGGGCAAGGGGGGGCGACAAAAATGCATTCTAATTGGCCGGTTCAAATTTACGGAACGTCATAATTTATATCTAGTGTTGGGATTGGTCCAAATTGGTCTTATATAAGACGTATAAGTCTACTGTGTTGTCCGAAAGTGTTCGCCTTACATGCGGCGTCTAGTAGGCTGGGTTGTCGTTGACATGAAACAATCGGTAATAAAAATTGCCACGATATGTCACTAACAATTACAAAGTATGTCAAAACATTGTCACATAATTATTACCACTTGGTTTCCACTTGTGTGAATATGGCAACACTTTACACAATGTGACATAAAATCAATGACACACACACGATTTATGGAACAAATGTATAGACTTAACAAATCTATGTTCATGTTACAGTAAAGCTAGAACTATAGAGAATCCTAACATTAATAAAGCTATAAGGTAAAAGTCCGAATTTACAATGAGATACGACATAGATGCTATTTTGAGATCATGCCTCTTACTTCGCGGGGTTCTTACTTTACAGGATCACAAGAAACCTAATATTTTAAATCAAATTACAATTTCGGACTATTAGCGTAAAGACGCAGTTAATCATAGGTAATATTCTGTCATATCTGGCAAACTAGAAAGCGGACCCCGGGCCCTAAGGCGTGTAGGTCTTGGATGCAACCGGGATAACGCTAGAACGTTGATGGTGCTGTAAATCGTAGGTGTGACTGGTAAATATTACGATTAAACAAAAACGAAACTTTTACAGTAACTTAAACATAGTGAAGATGATTCGACACACCCAATCAGACAAATAGTTCTTTGTAAATTTACAGAATCAGTTTCCCAACGAGCACAACCTATTTATTTATTGCGCACGAAAACAATGTTCTTTGGTGTTTAGGACCGCCTGCTAGGGTTGAGAGTCAAATTGGTCAGCGCATGAGAACATTAATTATTGAAGAATGTGTAACCGATCTTTAAATGTTGAGTAAAATGCACACCATCTTCCAATTAGATAGTGAAGCCGATCAAAGTTCTGAATGGAATAGAAATCAATATGTTACAATACGCAAACAAGAAGTGCAAATATGTACATATATTCTCAGTGCCCAAATATTTACGTTACGCAAGTGTCTACGAACAACAAAACATACTTATATACGTATAAAAAGCATGTTTTGGTACACTAAGTCAATATTATTCAGGGTTGTGTAAATTACAGTACATAAGTTGGTAACCCTGCAACGTAGCAACGCGCGTTCCGAATAAGGAGCGCGTTACATGTTTTCATCATTTTGTTGTCACTATGACGCAAGCGCAGTGTCAATGCGCTCGAACGCACGTGTGCGATGATTGATTGACGAGTGTGCTTTTTGGCAAGGTTTCGTACGTAAGGGCACACATACTGTTACAACAGAATGTGTTAATGTTATGCGAACTAGCCTAACTGTGGGAATTGGCTGAATTGTGAAAGGGTAAGACGAACGTTAAACCTTTAGCAATCTCAT
Organism: Euclidia mi; assembly: GCA_944739405.2. Taxonomy (NCBI): domain Eukaryota; kingdom Metazoa; phylum Arthropoda; class Insecta; order Lepidoptera; family Erebidae; genus Euclidia; species Euclidia mi. Next base: position 59,747,772 of record OX123198.2, read on the forward strand.
GTGATAGAATTTGTAAGTTTATTTACCTGCGATATGTAGAAAAAAAAGCTTAGCCATCGAATATTATAATCCCTTTGGGTTACGGAGTTCAGACTGTAGTCGCTCTGTGGAAAAGGTAATATTTCTGACATATCAGTTTGGACTAGCAAGCGGATTACGGGCTCCAAGGCGTGCAAGTCTTGGATTCAACCGGGATACCGCTAGGACGTTGATGATGGAGGGCTGGAATAAAGCTTACCAATTACTATGTGTATACTATCAAGTAAATGGTCGATAGGTTCTTTTGGTAATGGCATATAACTATCCCTTTGGGTTGCGGCGATCAGACAGGTAGTGCTCTGTTGAAAGCTAATATTCAGTCAAAGCGGCTAAGGATAGAACGCGGGTCTCGGGTTGCAACTGGGATAACGCTAGAATGATGACGGAAAGCCTTTTGGTCACTCAATCACAAAATTTCTACTTCTATTATCTATGTTTAGGCAACAATTAAGCCTTCTAGCTCCGCCGAGTGCTGTTTTTATGCCCTAAGGAAATCTATCTCTACCTGTGCAGTATATCTACTAGTTCAAAGTTCTTCATGACAATTCGAGTGAGCGGGATCTGGTTTAAGTATCGTGATTCACGACTACGGTTATGGAACCGGCCCGACCACTACCTAATTATAATATATTACTTAATAACTTATATTTGTATTTATTTATAGTTTTAAATTAACCTAGAAAAGATAACCTGGAAAACTTCATCGAGAAATGCTCATTTCTGAATAGACTCCACTAGACTCAGAAAAGAAAATTTCCTTACGAAATCGCATGAAATCTTTTGAATTAAATTATTTAATCGATCGCATGTACCTACATAACTTTTGGCAATATCGCGGCTTTCTAACGACCAAAGTACGTTTCATCCCCACACTAATAAAATAGAATTAAATAAAACGATGACACAAACATGATAAAACGACCCCACAGAATAAAACGCACGATGTGAAATCTTCAGACTGTTGGTCCAGGTTTCGGTGTCCAAGTACAAGAGATCATGTTGACTTTAACAACTTATGAAAATGTTAATCAGTCAGCAAAATTGCATGAAGAAAGACTAAAATATCGTGACAATTTTACTAACAGTTGTTATTACTTTTGTATTAATTAATGGGCCTTATTTACACATACTGTTCTAAATAATGATTTCAGTTTATGTCAAAACTCACTCACACAATCGTCACATTGCGCAAGCGCAGCCCGCCAAAACTAACAGACATGGCCGACCCTTGCAACACGTGATTGATTAAAAAGTTTACTCCTATTGTCTTTGGCACAAAGGCCGCCAATAATTATGGGAATTATATCGGCGGTACAAATGTCAGATGTAGGTGTTGTACTGCGAATGATTTGTAATTGCTAATTATTTGCTATTTTAACACATTGCATTGCGAAATTACGACATGGATGTGTCAAAGTTGAAATGTCTTTATTAGCGTACACTTGTCTGAAGGAATAAGAATGATGAAACTAAGACACGCGAGAATATATTAAGCGCTGGGTTATGAAATGAATTAAACTGGGCTTTTGGTCTGACCCTCTGACATATTTTTTTAAGAAGTCAGCACGCATTCTGCTTTTAAATTACTGTTAATGCAGTTTTAGGAAGCCTCTATAGTTAAAATTTATCAAAAACGCAATACTTTGCCTATAAGACGGTCCATATAAAATTGGATACCCAATACTGAGGCTAAATTCAGGCGCTTTGCGAACGATTTCTGGTCAGAATACAATGTTTGTATGCTCCGTTTAATGAGTGTCTTCATGAGACATTCGTCTCTATGGTAATCAAGCATCGAAATATCAAAATACACTTCAACATTCAGTAAAGCCGAGAGTACAACCCTACAAGTCGGCTTTTGTCAATCGGAGGCGGACGACCCGGTAATGACAACTCACAAATTCACAATATACGTTCGACAATATACAATGCGTACGCAAAAACTGGCGTATAAAGGGCATTACCCCGAGACAACGAACTATGACAATACCAGACGTCTAAATTAGTCGATTGATAATTACTGAAACAATTCAATAGTCGATTCTATTGATTCGGGCGTTAAATTAACGCAAATCGACTATTGTTCCTTTAATAAAATTAGTTACGTTTCGTTACATCGCGGTACGGTGTTATAGACCCCTGGGTCTCTGTAACTTCTTCTTTGCAGGAATGTCCCGAAAAGTGTTTTAGGTACCTATATGAGGTATTTTTTATCTGCCTGAATATAGTGCTTGGTTCACAGTAGGTACAATTAGATGTTTGTACTGTTCAGAAGTAACATTTCCATCTTAATTATGGTTCAGTGTAAGAAGATACATACATACTTACATATACTCCACGCCTGTTTCCCGGAGGGGTAGGCAGAGACTACGGAACGCCATTTGCAACGACCCCGACATATCTCTCTTGCTTCATTCACTCCCATCAGATTCCTCATGCATGCTCTTCTGTTCAGGGTATGAACATGAGTTTTAGTTTTAATGACATAAGAATATAGCTACTCGTTTATATATCTACTAGTTCCTACTTACTTTAAATCAGTGCTGTTTTCGAAAAACACACGGTTTCAATTAAACCGAAAGCCCTGAGCTTGCCTATCATCTGAATAACCAACTACTGAAATATCTGCACGAAATAACTATGACCTTACCACCCACATGACCCACATACATGTGAAAAAATCTAGGAATGAATACGTCATAACTTGCCATGACGGTCACATTGTTATCGCCTCTAGACCACCATGCATGACGGGTATTGGTGACCGGCCCCATACCGGTCGGTTGCTCAACTTTAACCACATGTAACTGCAACCAATATCTACACATTTACATTAAAAGTACCGGATTATCATTAAAAGCAATTTGGTACCATAAGTGCCTACAATTAGTTATTAACACTAGAGATAATGGCACTTGTCTAATATGCCTCTTTATGATACGTAAAATAAGTCATTTCAGTCTATGGTTTTAGGGCACAGTAGTAAACTAAAAGGAACCCTTCTAGTTTCGCCAAATAATTCCCGAGTAGTGGACAATGAAATTAAATTTCTAATTGTGAGCGATAAAATGAATATTGCGCAGTGCGCTTGAGTCCTATCTCTGAGGTAAAGAGTACTACCCGTTAACTTCTGTACTTAAGTTACTACAATCCCTACATTGTGCATGTCTCGACATGCAGCTGGCCGATTTCGGCACGGGCGATCGAAATGCCTGACTAAGATTGATATAAAACTAAACTACGAATAATTCGTGTTGTGGTGATTTTACAAAGATAATAAAATTGTGGATCACATTAGAAACTAAATAAAGTATTATATTCTGTTGACCATCAAAGCTGTTTGTATTTGTCGAAGGTTTCTGCAAATACACGTGAGGCACTAATCATGATGTTTGTTGAAAAAATAAAGGATTGTGATGGAATAACATCATGTCCCGAGTGGTTTGGACATCACAAATATAGGCTCTCGACTAATGTTTGATCGTCGCCGCCGCCATGCTCTAAGCTGACACGTTATTATTCGATCCAGAATTGGAACAGAACAAGTCAAACAACAAACAGATCTTAAACAGAAAATAACTTCAAAAGCTGCACCAAAATGTCGGTTCAAAATCAATTTGCTTTTCCCCCGACGTGGCGACACCCAGCTTGCACAAATAAGTCACGCCACACATCAAAGCAAGTGCAAGCATGTCATTATTTGATCTCGTCACTCGCTACAACTCAAATATTTCCATAACTGAACCGTCTAATTAACCGGAGGTTTCCAAGAACGGTGTTAACCGACGAACAAAACGAACCACGCGAAAACTCGTCGAAAGACGAATTCAAATTGGAGGCAATTCAAAGTGCGAAGGAACCCATTATTTCGGTAGCCGAAACAAGAAAAAAACATGCTATTAACTGCCCTACCAAATTTTTTATCCATCAAAGGTGGAGGAAAAAAGTTTACTGGCGCATCGTTGCGCGGGCGCACGTGTCCTGTTTTTGCTGCGGTTTCGCTTGCGGAATTACTAAATGATACCTTGCAGTGGAATAACTCTGAAGTAAATTATTTGACGTTTTGTCCTTTTTGCTACATTTAAAATTTTGACAAGAGGACGCTGCGAACGCAAGGTACATGGCCGCGGCTGCGGTTTTCGAGAAAAAATAATTCCGTCATTAATCACTAACCGCTCTTAGAAGGTAATTCATAAAATGCTTCATCATATTTAGATTTGCACGTATGCTCTGATCTTCAATCATGTTCCCACACACGACGGGTCTTTCCGTACTTTTTTGGCAAAGTTATTTATCAACAAACAGAATGTTCTCATTACCATTGGTATATTTCGACTGCCAGATATTTCATTTGACGTGGTGAGTGATTGCTCTCATCAGGTTCCGAGGCATCTAATTGTGCATTGACCTTAAGGCGGCGCGTTTTTAGCGGCGTGTCGCGAGGTGGTCCTTATAAACGATAAGAATTCTTACGATCCTGTTTTTGCAATACATACGGGGAATTTGTTTCGACTCGTGCCGAAGACCCGTTGAAGACTTATTTAGCTTTATCGAAAGACATGTCTATCGAGAAGCATAAGTAAGTAAGATACGTATTAAGGAACAAGATAACTAATTACTATAATGTTAAGTTGAAGGTTGTCGTATTGATATCATCTCAAGATGTTCCACAGAAGCGGGGAACTAAAGAGCGTCTTATTCTCAGGGGATAAAGTGTGAAGCGCCGTCGACTGGTATGCAGTGAGAACCTTGAGACCTCCGATGCAATATCCGGGGTCAAAGTATTTAAAATTGCGTTACTAGTAAATGCCAAGAGACGCGTCGAGAACTATTTTAGGGTCTGAGGCGAGACAAGATGACACTTATTTTTAAGGCTATGGTTATTTCAATGGTCTTTACGATGTAGCGAAGCATATATATGAATAGTATATCGTATCTCTCTTTGCCTTTATAGTACGCTACATAGGCTTCGATTATAGTTCGTAACTCATCATCAGCGTTTAACAGTCCACTGCTGGACTAGGCCTCTCCTTTGTAAGGAGGAATTGGCCTACTATACCACGCTGGCCAAACGGGTTGGTAAAGGGTTTGTATCAAGTTTTCCTTCTCTTACAGTGCTGTTCTCTGCATAATATGCTCCCTCTGTCGGCTCTTACGACACCCATGGGATGATATGGGGTGGTGACATTCCGTATTCTTAATCCGTCACCACACGGATAGTTCGTAACACGTATATTAAAAAAATGTTTGTGATTTGGCCTACAACGGCAACAACGAGTGATGCTGGCCGACCAATTAATCAATTACAAAAACTAACTATGTGATTACAAGAGAAAGCTTATTTCGAAGATACAAGTTATAACATTAATTGCTACGTCCAAGCGTGATCTCGGTTTCAAATAATTAGCTTACATCGCGTGCATGGCCTGACCTCAGCCGCTTTGAAGCCATAATGAAGGGTTTTTATTAAATCAATGTCAGAAGTCCATTAAAGGCTGGCCCCCGAGATGAGCCCAGGCCATCAATCAAGATACGGATGGACACCCAAAAAAGAGGGACTGTACTACGTTTCTGGATGTTGTTTACTTTTTGGGACACGATTTAAATAGCTGGCTTGACCACATTGTGTTTTGCCATCGTTGGACCGACGCACGAAGGCAAGTCAAGCGTAATGCAGCTTTAAACTTTAGTTTCGGATCGGTAAATGTAATTTTGTATTGTGTTAAACAAGACGCAGACGGGTTGATGGTAAACAAGGGTTGTTGGAACATAACACATTAATCGGGTGGCGGGCGAAATAAGAAATACGAGCAAGACGGCGGCCGGTAACAATTAATTACAAAGCCTGTGATACGATCTTCGCTGTTTAATTGCAGAGAAGATATAATGCCTTCCGGATTGTTGGCGGTTGTAATTCTTGAATTATGGTTTGGAAAAACCAGAACAGAATCAATACCAAAGAGAATTAAACTTACAAGGGTCACGTCGTGTCACAATTGAATATTATAAATCTGTCAGGGATGAAAAAGTTCATTCACAGAAGATTTTCGTATGCCGCACAGGTTATAGATTCCTAACATCCATGAAATATAAAAAGAAAATAAGGAAACTAATCTCTCCAAGTCGCTCCCCGACAAAAGATCTTCCCGGGTTTTATAATTACATGGTTGAAATTTAAAGTGGTACACCTGTGGCGGTCAGAATACAGGGCGGTCATGAGCATGTCGAAACGACGCACCATCACATTTCTCACCGAACACTTTTTATCCATGACTATAATAAACCTTTTAAAAGGATTCCAACATTTAAGGGATGTCCAATATTTTGGGATGGAAGTAAAAATTCCTTTGGTATCTAGTCGGACATGTTCTGATAGCTCGTGCCTTGTATAGCTGTTTGTGACATTCCCAGGTGGGCGAAACATGTTAGGAATTTAGGAGACATGTCTGGAGTTGTTGATAAACTTTCGACGCCCATTTGTCGTACTTGCGATTCGGCATATGGTATACAAAAGTAGAATGTCTGTTTTGACATTCTATATTCGATATTTCATGTCACATAGTCAGTTGAGGTGGAAATCATCAGCTAGCAAATCTTATATGACTCTTCGTAAGTTGTTAATTTATATATTTGAGTAAATTATTATGGTTTATACTTATCGCTATGGTATTATAGTTGTAATTCCACTCTCCCAGAGGGCACGAAACACATTTGTTGAGATTTACCTGTAAAGAAAAGAAATCAATGGTTTAGGGGTCAATTCAAAACAAAAACCTATGAATTACTTACGAGGCTAACCAGATAGCAAATCTAATTACTTTGAATATAGTTTTAAATAATATTGTAAGCCTTTTTAAGACTCAAAGGATTTGAGACATATCTAAACTGAATGCAGTGGTATGGTTAAAAGTATCCGTATCAGATTGCATCCCGTAAGCTTAAATAAAACCTTTTACTACCACTTGAAAAAAAAACCTTTATCCTTGGACCAGTTTTTATAAAAAATGATCCGTGCGCGACAGGAATGTCCATTAGATAATATCATTCGTCCTGTGCACCAAAAGCGTGACAGGGACAAAAAATGTCGCCAGGACGAAAGTAAAGGACTACAGCAACCGGACAATTGCGAGAAGGTAACTTGAATTAAAAAGTAAAATATTACAGAAGCGGCGCTTTGAGACTTGTGTGTGTTTATCGGAGTTGACTTAAATTATATATTATGAAGGTATCTTTAAAGCATAGTTTCTTTAAAGCATAGTCACTAGGTATGTTGATCTGATTCTTAAATTAGCGGGGCATCTGTATGGGGACAGTAATTCCTATAGACGTCGAAGATAATTCAAATCAAATTCACTAAGCAATTTAGTAACGTTAAAGTTATTTATACTAGTATTGTATCTATATTATTATTTATACTAGTCATTATGTATAATATTGTATTATTCACTATGCCTGTAACATATATTTCCCTTTAAAGCATATTCACTAGGTACATATGTTGATCTGAATCTTAATTTAGCGGGGCATCTGTATGGGGACAGTAATTCCTATAGTCGTCAAAGATAATTCAAATTTAAGTTTTAAAAGTATCTCATCGAAAAGATTCAGATTAATAGTGTTAATCGTAGCTATACACCTTAATGATTGGGAATTAGAGTTGGTAAAGAAATCTTCCAATGTGCGAGCTTCAAAGCCTAGCAAGCCAATTTGTTAATTATTTCAGTTAAACTTCAACAAACCGGAATATGAGTCTAATAAACGTTATCCTAACTCCGCTGACATATACGGCCGTGAGTTACGAATATATTTATCAAACAATCAATCTTTTAGACAGCAGACATAATATTATCTCATACATTACGCATAAGTCAATCGGTAGATAGACCATGAAATATTTCGCCACGCACGATGTCATCGTGCGTTACCAAACCAAGCGCACGAGGTGCTCAAGAAAAATGGAGCAGAAACTCAAGGTTCACATGTGTGCTATCTGTTAATCTGTGTGTGATGTGATCGTGATCGTGTGTGCAAACATATGTTAAAGTCGACCATTCACTGTCTGAGACATAACGTTAGAACATATCGTTGAAAACAAATCCTTACGTCACAGATTTCTACTGAATAAATGTTATGCCGCCCCCGCGTCAAGGGTTGCGAACAATGTAAAGACTGGGATTTGTGAAGTTAAGCGCATTCGTCATAGTCTGGTTTGTAGATGCCCGGCCACAAAAAGTCACGAGGCTGTGTGTCTCAAAGAGCAAGTAAAGCCACCAGTCCTGACTTTTATGGGCAGTCAGTGTTCTTAAATGTGTATCCTGCTCTACACCATAAAATATGGCTGTCCCTTGGGTGCCTGAGTTTAGACGGCAGTCGAAGAAAAGAACAAATGATGAAGATTCGCTGCGTGTCTATGCCTGTACGTCGACAGTTATAAAATTGTAGGAAAAAACCATAAAAAAGATAATAATATATGTTTGTCGAGTTCCTAACATAATTTGAGTGATACAACATACAACCCAACTTCCCCACACGTAACACAAATAATACAAGCCGACCACAAAACAAACACTCTTCAGTTGCGGTCTAATTTATTTTTTCTCACCTACCACAAAATGGTGAGCAAAACTAACAACACATAACAAACAATATTACTGATTTTTGTTCATATATATTATTAAGGTGCATCCACATCCGAACTGCGGACAAAGATAATGATATTTCAGGCTGTTTACGTTAGCGGATCGTTGTCAAAAACTGACGAATGGGGTAGCTAGTAAGGCTTTCATCCCGGGAGTCTCGGTCTCGACAATTTCAAGTCTCGTCGATTTTGTTGTGTTTTCGAGACTCGAGACTGCTACCTCCAGTTTTCGAGACTATCGAGACTTTTGAGAATTAGTCGTGACAGGGGAAAGCATTTACATCAGTGTTATAATTATTTATTTTCTATGCCCCTAACTAGCGTCGAAACAGAGAGAGGTTTTTCTAACGCGGGCTATTTGTGTAATAAGATCAGATCCTCTGTAATTCTCACATTGGGTGCCCTTTGCCTTCTACGTGCATATTACAAATATAAAAAAAATATATAATTTGACTTGTTAATACAAACTATATATAGTCTGTTGATAAAGTCCATAATTAAAACTTATTGTATTAACCGCAAGTATTTGTATACTCTTTGGTATTAGCTGCCTAAATGTCTAACTTATAAGTATGAAACCTTTTTTGCAAGACTCTCGAAAGTCTCATGCAAAGAGCTCTTTTGAAGTTAAAGCTAGGCCTAGTGCTAAGTGACTATGTGGTCGCTTAGAACACAACGTCATCCATGCAGTCAAACTGATAATAATTCATGTCCTTATATTGTCGTGATCATATCTATCATCTAAGGTCGCGTTACCACTAGGTATGTATTGGCAATTAATTTTCGTAGGCTAACTGTCGCCTCTAACTTTTACATTGTATTGAATCTACTATCACTGCAAAAAATGTCGAGTCTTACATGTAAAGTCTTACATTTAAATTTATAATCTGTCGTCAATACGCAGTAGAAACGTGCCCTAACCGTGGTATTATGTGAGCGGAGCACGCGCCGGCGTCGAACCGGCCCCGCGCTATCGCCAGGCTCCTTGCACTGTGAACCTCAACCATCATTATCATTTATCAGTCCAAGATTGATCATCACTACTATACATGATTTGTTTGCCGTTTGTAAACTTAATCGTTCATTTCAGTTTATATGGAGTATTGCAGTTTGTGCACTTCGTGTTCGCTATTGTTTAGAGAGAGTTATATTGACAAATGATTTGTATTTTATTGTGTACGGAAGTTGAGTTATCCTGCTATTCTGTATCGAATGTTACGTTATATAACAACGATGCAATATTATTATACCATTTATGTCTCAGACATATTTTTGAACTTATCTTTTGGCCCAAGATGACTGATTCCAGAGAAAATGCACAAAAATCTATCTAGTCATTATTTACGGTAAAGGAGGACAAGAAACATTATTCTAAGGATTTATTTAGTTAAACAAACGTCATGTAAATGTTGCAAACTTAATTTAAAAATTAAATTTAATAAATAATAATAAATTTAACAAATTTTCAATTACATATTGGCACGAGTTTATAACCTTTTGATATTTATAAGACTTAGTGTTAATTTGTAACCTGTAAGAAAAAAAAACAATTTGGATTTGGACATAATAAATAAGTGCATATAATAAACAAAATAAATGACGTGCTCAGCTATAGTCCAAACATAAGAATAAGCGAATTTACAACATTGGCCAATAACTTGTAGGTCAACTCAGTTTTTTGACCTTTGCTTCACTCAAATACGAATCAGACACAAATAAAACAAAAACGAAATCATTTTTGTCAAACGGATGAATCAGTTTTGCGGATGAGTTTGGGAGTTAAAGATGTTGTATGTATCTGCCTGAAGGTCAGGCATGGATTTGTCACGCGACGCATGCGAGTGTGTTGTCATATACCTACGTGAATACGTAACTCCGTGGAGTTACGTATTCACGTAGGTAATTTTTTTTTAATAATAATCATTGAAGATCGTGATCTTCAATGATTATTATTAAAAAAAAATTCAACGGTATCCAAAATTGAAACATGCATGTCTTTGGTAGGATGTATGAGTATTACGCAATTTTTTTCTAGCCGTATTTTGATCTAATGTTTCAGCAATCTGATAACGTACGACGGGTAAGGGGTGTATGTACTATATCCGCTGATTGAATTTTTGTAGAGTCTCCCGCGACACAGAGTTGGTAATGACTACTTGGTAATAAGGGTCTTTAAAAATCAAAGTAAAATCATAAACGTATCTACACCCAGACGCAGAACAAATAATCGTGCTCAGGTTGAGGGAATCGAACCCACTAATACCGTAGCAATATGTATGTAAGCCTACGACTCTACATGTACGTCGTCAGTAACATTATACTCAGCAATAACACTTTGTCCAATGTTTCTTCGTCGTTGGCAATACGTGTCAATGAGAATCTGTCCATATCCACATTCTCTACACTAAGTACAACTCCAGACTTAAAATTCACTGCTCGTCAATCGACCGACAGGCACTGAGGGCAAGCCCAAGGCAGAAACACTAACAGCCTAAGAATTCACAAAATATTCCACCGATTGCTAGATTGATTATTAATCTTCCGTTATTAGAAGTTCATTCACAGAATCGACGATCGCTTGAAGATCCTACGCATTCTGGGAAGTCGATTCCATCAGAAAAAACCCCGTGCGACTGTTCGTTGTACAGAAAAAGAATTAAAAAGCTGACGCTAACTACATGGGAACCGTAATCCATATCAAAAACCGCAGGTCCTGTACCTTGTACGTTAAAAGCATGGGAGGATACGTAGTGTTGCCAGTGTTGAAGTCAAATCCTGCCGTTTGGAAGGAATACATTAATAATAGCAACAGGTTTTTATGTATGTGATAGTAGTATTTTTAACAATTAACATTTAAGATAACACAAACAATGGGTCCTTCATTTATAAACATTATGTTGATAACATTATCTTAATGCCTTTATTTCGGACATAACGTTAGCAATGTTCAAAAACTACACACAATATCTTGGCAATTTAAAAAAATATGAAGTTACTACATGACTTAAGGCACATTAACAACACAGATTTACAAAATTGAAGCAATGTAAACATCAATACTTTTTATATATCAAATTGGGAAGAAATTATTTTTAATCTAGCAACCCTGACCGTGGCAGAATACGATACTTCCTTTGCTGACCGCAAGAGGGAGAGTATAAAAAAGCTAAGCACGGAGGATCGAGTATCCTTACGTAGTGGATCTAACCGCACATACGTATAAAAAATAATCGAACCGACACTACAACGACGGCGACTGGAATTACAGTTTTGTTCAGTCAATATTGTTTGATAATAATGAAGATTTACGTACTAATACACTGGGCTTTCGTTAGAGAGTTTTCAGTAATTTATGTATAATCTGAGCGCTACCGTGCCTCGAGCAGGTAAAGCTGTCAGTCCCGGTTCTTGTCTAAGGATAAGGATCGTTAGGCCACGTCGGAGGCCTTCGGGCGGCCTGAAAACTCCAACACCAGAGTTGGCCACACACTCACACGAAAAACAAACAGTACCTAATTTGTGGTGAATTTTGATTTTAAAGATATTGAATGCGTGCAGAGTCTCCCAACAAGTAGGTCTTAAGATGAACATGGAAAAGACGAAAATCATGTCGAACGTCCATGATGTACCTGCTCCTATTCAGGTTGGGAACTCTACGCTCGAAGTTGTCGACAAGTATACCTACCTGGGACAAGTAGTCCAATTAGGTAGGTCCAACTTCGAGAAGGAGGTCAATCGTCGAATCCAACTCGGTTGGGCAGCGTTTGGGAAGCTACGACATATCTTCTCGTCCGATATCCCGCAGTGTCTCAAGACGAAAGTCTTTGACCAGTGTGTGTTGCCAGTGATGACTTACGGATCAGAGACGTGGTCGCTCACTATGGGCCTTATCAGAAGGCTCAAGGTCACTCAGAGGGCGATGGAGAGAGCTATGCTTGGAGTTTCCCTGCGAGATCGAATCAGAAATGAGGAGATCCGCAGTAGAACCAAAGTCGCCGACATAGCTCTCCGGATAGCCAAGCTGAAGTGGCAGTGGGCAGGGCACATAGCTCGAAGAACCGATGGCCGTTGGGGCAGAAAGGTTCTGGAGTGGCGGCCACGTACCGGACGACGCAGCAGAGGTAGGCCCCCCGCAAGGTGGACCGACGACCTAGTCAAGATCGCGGGAGGCGGTTGGATGCGGGCGGCTCAAGACCGGTCTGTGTGGAGAACCTTGGGGGAGGCCTATGTCCAGCAGTGGACGTCGTTTGGCTGATATGATGAATGCGTGCACAGGTATTAACCAGACCAATATGCTAAGTCTAGGTTATAGCTATAATTAAGGTTCCACGAATAAAAAATATTTATCATTTGCGAAAATCTAGTATTGAGGATTCTTATTTCAAGTTAAGATCAGCAGATTTGTAGTAGGTTTTTTGCTACAAATATTTTATTTAGTTTTTCTAAGCTTTTGCAATTTAAACATTTATTCAAGGGCCAGGAGGAGTAAACCTGTTGCATTCAACATAACACATTAATTACAGACTTTGTTTTGTTCCACTATAAGAAATTGCCCAACAAAAATTTGAATAACACTTTCTCAGACCCGTAATTTCATAATATATCTTTAAAACGACGTCTTCAGGTCTTCCAATTGAAAGTGCACTTGAAAGGTTCTAATTTCCCCCTCGTGTATGCGGCTAATATGCAAATGCAGTAATCGACGGCGCGGGCGCACGCACCACGCCATTTTGGGCTCACTTCATTATAAGCCTATCGGAAGGCGTGTAATTACTAAAGGTACAGATTATGCAAGCTTCAAAAAGCAGATGTTCGACTTGAAATTACTGGACCACTGGTTGTTCGATTTTTAGGGTTCCGTACCTAAAAGGTTAAAAACGGAACCCTATTAGTAAGCCTCTGCTGTCTGTCTGTCTGTCACCAGGCTGTGTCTCATAAACCATGATAGCTAGAAAGCTGAAATTTTCACAAATTATGTACATACATACACATACATACATAGACTCACGCCTGTTTCCCTGAAGGGGTAGGCAGAGGCATATTAAACGCCCACTTTTCGCCAGTGTTTTGATCCCACGTAATAGGTGGCGAACCTATTGCCGCTTATTGGGACATTTTGTTTGCCAGAGCCTCGTCCGTTGATCAGCAGGTGCCCCACTTGCAGGTGAGGTTGGCTTGGGACCCTAAGTTCTTGGTGGGAACCCTATGCACCCCCAATTATGTAGTCAAATATATACGCTATAACAAATACTAAAAATAAAAATAAAAAAATATTAAGGGGGTCACATACAACAAACTAGATTTTCTTTTTTATATGATGTTACGGAACCTTTCGTGCGCGAGTCTGACTCGCACTTGTCCAATTTTGTTTAGATTTAATGCTAGATTGAGACTTCAAAATAATATAATTTTTTTCGGGTCTATATCTATAGCGCCTATTTAAATATAAAGGTGCCTAGTTTGCCATTAGATTGCCATATGTGAAATGCGCCGAGATATCATTGTTATTTGCACATTCATATTTTCTGCAGTCACTACGGTTTAAATATAGGTACGTATGCCCTTTACGTAACGAAATCTCATTTAACTGGGATGACAAACACTATAGAATATTCTCACAAATGATGGAGGAAACGTAACCTTTTTGAGGTTCGTTGGATCAGGTGAGCGACCCGCGCAGCGCGCAAATAACTGCGCAGGCGCCGTGATTGCAGTGCGCATGCGCGGTAGCCGCCACTTCACCACCACCGCCTGATTAAAGGGTAGCACTACCTAGCTGTAGGGTACCGGTATTTATTGTAGCTAACAAGTTTTAGACACGGTTTATGTAAATTTCTATGATTGGAAGATGATGATGATGACTATGCAAGTTGGAGCAGATATTTTCTTATGCAATCACAACTTTTCTTCAAAGAGACACGCAATTGATACCCGATACAATAAAAGTACAAGACATGAAAGTAGTAACCGAATTCATTATCCTCCGATCGCTGACTAAAATTCTTCGATTCGTCACATAAAAGCGCACCTTTACCCGAAACAAGTCAAAATAAAACGTCACAATATGTTTGGATATAAAAACTAGGCCAATACAAGATAATTTTAATAATAGTACTCTAAATTTTTATCGGCTTACAACTACCGTTCCAATTAGCAACACAACGTGGTGGATATTTATAGTAAGGCACCTGTCTGTCGATATAATATGGTAGTTCTAGCCTTATTAGGACTACCTTGTAAAGTAGTATGCCATATGCCGGGTACCACGTTGGCAGAGTGGCGTAACCGCTTGCACAATCGTCTGGGGTTCGATGTTTTCTGGTAGACATACATAGTTTTCGAAGCTATTAACATCTTTTGAGACATCATACAATATTATTTAGCGGGTCTTAGTCGCAATAATTTACTTATTTCAAGGCATAAATACCTCTGTTATTCTCCTACGTTTCTACCGGCTTGCAACGGTCGTGGTCGCGGAGGGACTCGCGTGAGGGTCAGTCCCGCTGATTTGCGATGTCGCATTAGTGTAATGATGAGTTCATTATACTAATTTTCCTATACCTTAATCGCGTAATAATTTAAAACAAATATGAATTCGCCGACGTTTCACCATGGGTTAGACTCACCAGCAATGTTTCATGTGATGAGTTTTCTATGCCATTACACCGTGTTTGATACGAACCCCTTTAATATAATACAGAACCGTTTAATATAATACAGCACCGCTAATTATGAGCTTACTGTAGCTTTTGTACTGACAAAAAGTTTTACTGGCTTGATATTAAAATCATATTTGGTATTAAAAGGGCTACTTTTGCTGCTTCTCGTTATGTAAGGCAGCATATTTATGAAACATACATATCAGTAGCTCCTTCTTCCCATAGTCTCACGATACAATTACAATGCAACCAAAACAATAGGTACGCTATATATTCTGCAATGTGCAGTAACAGTCCATTCTTGATTTGTAAGCATAACAGCGCGTAACGCCGGCGATTCCCACCGAGTTGAAGGTCGATCACGACTGGTTGCGAAATCGTAATGACGACTGTGGATATGCCTCTCGATAGTTCAACATTGTTTTTGTTATTTCATCAGTAAAGCATAGTACCTTCATAAAATATTGGACAGTAGGTAGTGACTTGCTCCATCGAGAAAGTAATTCCCTTTTGCAGAATATCAAAAAAAATAGCAGTACTTGCACTGTTCTATGGTCAACTTATAGTAGATCATAAAGCACCTAAATTCAAACTGTTGCTTTTACTTCGGTAATTGAGAGTGCAAGTGGCCCTAGCCATTCTTGCAATCCTTTCTTTCCTAAGGGAATAAGAATAAGATATCAGAAACGGTAAAGAGGGTAAGAAGAAAAGGCGAAGGATGAATTTGTCTCATTATCTATTTTACAATAGTTTTGGCAACGCGAACCGGAATCATTGATCATTAAGGGCTAATATAATAAACCTCTTGACTTACAATCAGACCAAACCTGGCTCGGCGAAAAATCATATTTTATAACAAAACTAGAGGACGCCAGCAGCTACGCCTGCATTTTTTTTTAATATACCCGTTTTGGCCGATTCCGTGGGAATTTCGGGAAATCCCTTCTTAGTGTACCCCTACGGCCCCCAAGGAACATGCATGCCAAATTTCAGCGTCTTGCGCCTAATAGTTTCGGCTGTAGCGTGTCTGTCAGTCAGTAAGTAACGCAAGGATTTTATATATTACAAGATTAACAAAAGTATCATTCTTGCATTTTAACCACAATTCTATCTATACAATCGTTATGAAACAACCCAATCAATTCAACTTCATCAAATAAATACAACTAATAGAATTTGTGACCGCAGATGATTAATCGCCGAGCACATTAAGGTCCCTTAAACACAATGCAAACAGGCGAGGTCAAGTATTGAAGACGAACAATTAAGGCACAACAATGCTATACAGGCGCCATTAAATTTAATTACCGTTTTGCGCGCGTTTCGGATGCGCAGCGAGTTGCGCAAACGCAGGTGCGCAAATGTCAGGTGGCGCGCGTGCGCGCAACATTGTACGCTTGTGACATTATGGGAACATAGTGCAACAGGTTTATCAAAAAAATATACTTCGGTATTATTTAATGAGATAAAGTGCATCTTTATTTGTGTTAATGTGAACATTTTGTTCTGTGACATTTCACCGCTGTGCTGTAGGCAGCATATTTATCAATCTCGTTAAATAGCGTTCTATAACAATAAACGCGATAATATTCTTTGATGTTTTGGCACAATAGACGACAGCTGTAGTCTCAAGATGACTCGGCACCGTAGGCTAAGGGGGTTGTACCGGCAGTTTTACAAATCCTGGGATTAGTATAGGCTGACATTAAGTCGGGGTAGTCTTGATAGTAAGTTATGCCTTAACCATAGAGGTTTATTCATGACCATTATTGTGTTCTGCGAAGTTATTGAAACGTAACAGAATAATCCAAGGATCATTGCCGCTACGGACAACTGTCTATATCAAATGCTAATTATAATAACTACAAAACAAGTCAATTATTTAACAATATTAAATCAAAGATGGTCCTACCTCCCAACTCCAGCCTCATGGGAATCAATAATAATCATTAATCCCGCTATATTACTTGCAGATCTACGGAGACGCACACATTCAATAACTTTAACAGTTATTCTATAAAACAAGATTACGTTCAATACTCTCGATTACCCTGGAACGGAGAGACGTGTCCTGGAACTGGGAAAGAGGCGAGACGGGGAATATGGGATTGGGGCAAACGGGGCGAACGGGGCAAATGGGGCGATCCAGGATTGAGTTCCGCGTCGGCGGTGCCTTTGAGCGCACGCGTACTCTCGTCTAATCGTACGATACGCAATCAAGGCTTGTAATGGAGCCGAGATCTTACGAGTACCCTCGTGTTTTGTGTACCGTTACCCGCTTTATGGGATGTTATCCCTTCGGAATTTAGAAAAGTCTTATCTAAATGACTTATTACTTTTGGAATGTAATAAAGGTAGGCTTATTGGGAAGGGTAGTGTGTTACTCGTAACAGTTCCTTCCAGCTTGCGTAGTTGAATAGATGTGAATCCTTGGCTGGGTAAGGTATAGATTTCTTAACCTGATCCTTATTTTCTTCGAAACTTTGGATGCATTTGTGGCCCTGTACAGATTTCAGCACGTCTTGGAATCAGCCAGCTTGGAGTAAGCACTATGACTTATTAAGGCAGACTCTCAAGAGCTTTGAGAGATTATGTGGTTGTTCGAGGTATGGGACATTTACTGAGATTTGGTCACAGTTTGCGTGTAAAATTTGGCACGAATATTGGTCTCTTATATACCTATTTTCTATATACAGAAGTGATTGGATGCGGTGTTCTGAAGTGGAGGTTAGAATGTGGTGGTATGTGTACAAATTAAATTGGTATGCATTAATGTTCATTCTGAACTTCAAAGGGTAGCATCATTCGTGGAAACTAAAATGTTAAAATTAATTGTGTAACCAAGAATTTATTAAGAAACAATGATAATAGTATGTTTCGGTTGTTATTTCGGTGGCAATAGGTCGCGGTGCCTCACAGACACCTTTGCAACCAAGTAAATTGTATTTTGTGTTATTGTTTGTGGAAGACGACTCTGTAGCACAATACCATAGATGCTATTGTGCTAGCACGAGTTTTAAAGATGACTTTCAAAATGAAAATCTTCAGGATAAATATTAAAAATGGAATTTTCACATTTGGGGAAATGGGTGAACTATTTAACATCTCCTTCGAACCAAATCTTCTTAAACATGTCGCCGGCACAACTCGCCATTCTGGTTAATTGTTAAAACTGTTTCATTTCCATTTAGGTAAGATTCCCAGGGACAGCAACTTTATGTGTCTATGAGCGCACATAGGCGAAAACCGTTTAATTTCCATTTAGGTAAGATTTCCAAGTAAACAACTATTTGTTCCTATGAGCGCACATAGCCAGGCGATCCCCTTCCGCTACCACACCCCACTGTAAATAAATAAACAAGGAACACAATACACTAATCATATTCGCGTCCGTAATGTATTTACTGCGAGCGACCTACGCGGCGACCGGCGTTAGTGCCCAGATACACGACCCGGCAATAAATACACTGCATGCGAACATTTGTAATAACTCCTCGCTACGTTCGGAGCTGTCGGGACAGGTGTTAGATGAAACACTGGTATTTATGTGCGCTTTCTATTGTTAGCACTAGAATAGCGCGGCTGTCGGGGTAAGTAATGAAGGTTAGTCTGATGGTGAGGCTGACGGATTGTAGACATTACAGGCATAGATATTTGAAATGGATTGGATCAAATTGATGAATTTATATATCTATTGCTGTTATATTGAAAGGGATAAAGCCCAAGCTAATTAGTCAATTTAGTTCTATGTCTCAGCCAAATTTCCTGCCTGGTTTACATCCCTAGGCCTGTCTACTACTTTTGATATTTCTTTTTTGGATACCATTTAACCAAGTATTCGTAATAGATACACTAAAATACTTGTTCAATAAAGGCTAATTTACAAATGAATATACATAATACATACTTAATATTTTGATATTTAGTATTATGTCATAAGTCTTATTAGTTATTCGGTTTCGGATAAATTCCTTACTTTGCACCAATATTCTCAAATGCGTATTAATTTCACGATATGCCTCGTGAGCCCCACCACTTACCCACCATCGCCGGCCGGTAATTGCAAATTGAGCGAGTGATAGATACGAACGAAGAAAAATATCTCAATTCGTTAGCCACGATTGAGTCGGCACTCGGCACACGTTACGGGGTATTGTGGATCGTGTGAACGTTACCACGGTGCGGGAGACGGGTATGACCGTCCGACAGGATACTTATAACACGCATGTTCAGTTACATTGTAAGATTCGTTTTTTTTTTCAATTGATTAGATTGATGATATGAGCATAAAATATGCTTAGTCAATGGTTATATGTATTGATATCTTTGAATTGAGAGGTCTGCCAGAGGATTTAGAAATGCTGCTGTAATTTTATCGTGTGAGAGGGTGGTTAAATATGTTAATTCCCATACCGTATTTACCACCCTTTCACACGATAAAATCGTAAATGAACAGTATTTATAACGTTGTTTGATCGGCGTATCTTTGTATAGTGCGCTTATTGACTGTTTCAATATCCAATAAGTATCTAAAACATCAAAGGAAATAGTTTAGAATTTCTGTTTGTAGAGTTTAAGGGACGGCTATTGCTTGACAAAAATATACAGAATTAATAGATACGAATGCATTATGCAGATCACAAATAATTGTGAATTATTTAGTAAACTTCATGATGTATGCCTACCTTAAAGAAAATTGCGTTCATTTCTAGTTTTTAGCTATTTTGAGACTTACCTTGCTAGGTTATCCTAAACAACGCATAAAATAGGAAAAACAACCATATATCTTGAGGTGATAGAAAATATAAAATATACTCTGCATGTTCACCCATTTATAATAAAAGTAACGTATTAGGCGTGCGCCGGCAGATGTCGCCACCTGTCCTGCGCGTGATATATCGACATAAAGAAGTTAGGTGAAACTATCTAACGTATGTATGTGAAAGACTGGAGTTATACTCCGCTGTACGGAATTCTAGTTTTCTAAGGATGTAACAAATAAAAATACACACATAGTGGGATGCACATAGCGTGTCTGGTACAATCAAACAAGTCGGCGGTGGATCAGTTTGAAAAAAAAAACACTTGGCTCCTTCAGAGAGTCGAGGTACACTAGAAACTGGTTTTGTATACGAGTGTCAATGTGTGTGTAGAGAAGCACTGGAAGCGACCATGTCTTGCTGAGCGATTCTCGCCCTTATGGTGGTCTAGCGGGAAGTTGTTCGACTGTACATCATTATCAGCCTGTCACAGTTCACTGCTGGATATAGGTATTTCCAAGGAAACGCTTCTGATCTATATTTTGGGCTTTTCGTGTCCAGCCGCTGCCAGCCACTTTGCGTATATCGTTACTCCACCTAGCCGGAGGGCGTCCTACGCTACGTTTGCCAAGACGCGGTTCCACTCTAGAATAGGACTACTCCTGGTACAGTAAATTCTGTGTATTACTTAAATGCCTGGCAATATTAGAATCATTACTTCAGAAATTGCAACATTTGAAATGTGCTCACAAATATCTATACAACATCTTTAGATACATTAGATTATTGTGTTTTTCTTAATATATCTTAATACGTTTAGCTATTTATCTATATATCATGACTGCAAATAACGAGGTATAAATAATAACATACTAAGTATTAATATATTATAATGTCCGCGATGTGTGCTAAGCTCGCGGGTCAGCCGGCCGCCGGCGCAGGTGTCCTACTTAACGTGGAGATATACGGGTAAGTATTGTGAACCGGCACGCTTATCACAAAGATACGTTTTCATATAATTTTATGCTGGCAACGCCTCGAAAAATCACGCTTTTCACTATGGGTCGTTTTCATTGAATTTTGAGGTGAAAACGCCTGGAAATATTATAGGTGTTTACATTGAATAGTTTGTAATAATAAAGCTAATATTCTCTCAAACTGTCTTGTTAGACTAGAAAGCAGATCCCGGCGAAAGTCTTAGATGCAATCGGCGTTACTAGAATAACAATAATGATAGTACGTTTTTAGTATTAAGCGTTTAATTTGTATTAACAATTATAACAGTACTTATGATTAAAAACATTCATTAAAATTAATGCTATTTATTTTTAATGAATGTTTTTGAAAAAAAATTTATAAGAAAAGCTAATATTTAATAAGAAAAGCTGATGTCTATAGATCCAATTTTAACGTCATGACAAATTTCTCATCTGCTCTTCATTGATTTGTACCGCATTTTTAAGCACATCCATCCGTTTTGGATACTTTACTCATTCCACCGGCTCACCCTTCTCAGCCAATCTCTGATCTAGCCAGACAACATAAACGCTTGCCCTGAGGGCTTCCCCAAATACGGCAAATCTGATAGTCGATTGTCTCGTAAATTGAAATGCCGCAAATCACATAAAGCAAGAATTGTCTTATTTAAAATCTTAATTCGTACTTAAAACGTAGCGGGAACGCGAACGTAATCAGAATCAATAAGTTGAGTAAAATGTCAGTAGCCTGCGGGCCCGCACCGGTTGTAACATTGTATGTATCGACGACTGATGAAGCTTATAAGTGGAAATACTTCGTAACTCTCTCGTTATCAAGAGCGCGGTTTCGTATTAAATGAAATTTAAGGAAAACAGAACTTTATATCATTCAATGCGTGTGGCATAAATTGACTTATTGGTATTTTTAAACTATTCATACCGTCATACGCAGTAAAATCGGGCTTAGGTAGGACTCACAGCAAATTGGATTATTGACAGCCTTCATACCTAATTGTGGCTAATCTGAAAATTCATCTCGAGACTTTATCACCAGTAAGCAATTATTAGTAACATTTCTAGTCAAGAAGCGACCTTTAAAACACGTAACGTCTATATTTTCAATTGCTGCATTCTAGACATAATATCTAGAATATATTATTAAGTATTTGGCTAAGGAGTAGTAAAATATTTTATCTGATTTACGCGAGCATAACATGGTAAACTATTGTGAAACGATTCTCTAACCAAAGAATCGTACAACAATCAAGCAAATATAGCAAATAGGCTCCATATCTAGGTCTTAGTTGATAGCTTTTCAAGCTATATTAGCGTATCTCCCACACGGATAGTACGCGTCGTGCATTACGCTAAACGTTTCCGCAAATCGTTTAAGATCCGCGATCTACACGCATGCGTCGGACGAAAGGGAAACGCGTCTGCGCACGTGGGAAGATAGTAAGGGCAATCGACATTGTACTGATCGCATTTATAGCTATTTATTTTGAATTACATGTCAGCCAGAAAAATATGTAAGTGGGTATATATTCGAAATACCGTATAATGAGATCGATGGATATTGCCACATACCGAATACCAAAGCGACCCGACCATATCATTAAAGGCTAATTATTTTTTAATACTGAAAAGGAAAGTATTCAACCGCGCGATTCCATATTATAAATAAATCAACAGAAAAACGCTACCTTTAAAATTTTACGAGTTACATGAGTAAATTCAATTTCTTATCCGATGAAAATTTTATGGCGACCCAATGAGGGTGCGCGGACGCAATTTACGAAAACGCTTCGGGCATCATCGGGTACCTTCGGTGTTGTTTTTTTGAATAATTCATGCGGAAGGTATCAAAGATGGACTGGTTATGGGCTACTTCTGAACGTACATGGGGTTATGGGTGATTACTTTGCGTCCGTAACAATGGTCGCTCATGTAATAAGTTTTTGTAGGGGAAAGTTATGTAATTGATAAGGTAACTTTTTCAATTTATGAGTTCCAGGCTTCTTTGGTGGGAGGCTTTGCGTATGTCGCGCCTTGAAATGTTACCTTTAAGACGTAATACGTAATAATATGACCTGATGAAAGTCAAACGACTTTTTGACAAATGTAACTCGGCGTTGCATAAGAAACGGGTCATTTAAATAGGCACATTAAGAACATTTAAAGTTAATTTTATAGTGAATTTCAGCCTTTCTTAATAACCATTTTAATATAAAAAGCAAGCACTTGCGAAAATAAGGTCATAAGTGACTACTAATATTAAACGTCGTGTGAGTTATTAAAGTGATTTTATACCTGCTTCAATGCGGTATTGCTCTAGACATGTGCAATTACTCATAGATAAACCAAATCTGTGGTCAAGCTACCTTGATGATGCTATGTAACGATGCGTCACCTGTAGGTATCTCTTGTAGAGAAATATTGCGACTTTAGACCTTGGCCTTAAATACCAGCGATGAATATCAGACAAGTCTGGTGTTGCCAAATTTGCATTGTAATTTTTAGGGTTGGCCAAACACAGTTAAGTCATGATTTCAAACGTTCGCGACTTCTACACGTGAGGTGATATTTGTAAATCGGTATTTATGGTGCTTACTTCCCCGCCGATTTGGGCGATATTCGGCGGCGAAGCCGCGAGGCAAAAATAGGAAAGTTATGACGAAATCAGAGTTCGGTCGCTATTAAACCCTTCAGGCCAAAAAAACTACCAGTAATATGGTCACCAAATGCCAAAAGGCGTACAACATTTTTGATTTGAAAGTTTAATACGATCGGCCACGTTGTCTGCGGGGTATAGGCCTTAATAGACAATTGGCTTCTGGCCCGAGGCCCTGGGCGTCACTGCACACAAAAGTAAAAGTGTGAACGCGGTGGAAAAGCCGCGATGTACGAATAAGTAATAAGTGCCCGCCCACGCTGGCCAATCGGTACACTTTCTATTGGCACTTCACTAGTGGGTAGGGCTGGGCACTGCTGGACACTGGACTATGTGAAGAACTTGTACTCTCGAAATGTGTGGATGTGCATAAAATAGTTTATAACATGCAGCAAAATGCTATTGGATATTTCTGTTCGAAAATTCTTAAGCATTTTGAATATGTTTGGGCATTAACCAGAAAAAACTATAACCACTTTATTCTATTTGCATGATTGGATTTTTTGGATTGATTCGATTTTGCAATATATGGAATTTTATTTGTTACGTTCGTTTCCTTCGTTGAACTTAAATACTTATATGATCACTAAAAGCAATGTAAGTAAAAGATATATTCACAGTAGATATACTCAAGAACTACAAAAGTTGCATCTCAATACATATATTTGATTCTACATCTTCAAAATTCAACCGTCAGAAACTACGCCCAAAACTAAATGTTATTATATTCAAACAATGAGTGACAACCCTAACATGGATGGACAAATGGTCAATGTTACAGTTTGTATATAATGATAGGTGAAAAAATCGACGCTAACTTTCAATTTTATTACGACAATCGTGGTTCAATCAGTTTTATCTTCTGAATGATACTTATTGTGTGTACTCGTAAAGTGCTTCAATTACTTTAAACTTCAATACGTAGCTCTCAGTTTGAGCAGATTCGAAGTGAGGGCCGTATTTCAACTGTTTATTGACTCACTTTGTCTGTGTAAAGTCCTTGAGTATATCAAGGGTTTATCTCAATTGTGATCTTAGTAATGTGCTGAATATAAAGGGATAAAGGGATAAACGCAAGGATTGGTTATACAGGGTGTCACAAGACCCATTACCAAGCCGAAGTCTACTCGGTGCAGACATCCTGCCAAGTCATGCTAACCAAAAATAATAATAAACACAAAAAAATGGGAAAAGATTTTTTATTTGAGTTTTCATATTTATTAAACCGCATTAAAAGCGCGCGCGTGCAATGCTCGAAATACCTACTTATCCATGGGATTATAAAGTATATCTAAAGAACATATTGGCGGGGTAAATGCATCGGTTTTGTACCTAATTAGAAAAATTCCATACTAACTTTGAGCCTCAATATCTTCTGAACCAGTAATTTCCCAGGTATGGTGCCGAAGTATAAAATGTTCGAAGTGATTGGTACAAGATGGAATTTCAGTTTTCGTTAAGGGTCTTTTTACACTCTGTATATGCAGGTATTTATGTTACACGAAGGCGCGAATGTGCTCCCAGAATATTAGGTGTTAGGTTTTGTCTGCCTTCGACCAAGGACTGCACCTAAGCAGACCACATAATTGGTCACACGGTCATCAACTTCTTCTAGTATGGGAGGCGGCGCTAGATTCTCAAAGGAATTTTATACCGAATGAAATGCTTTTGTACTTAGCAGTTGCTTACTATTTACTAATCAGCAATATATGCGTCAGTCGCCGTTGGAACAAAAAATATGTACCACATAAAAAAAAAACCGCAAATATAACTTTGTCGTTCATACTAACAATATGGAAAACAAAGCTATTCTTGGTGGCGAAAAAGTAATAAAGATATTTGGGTAGGTGAAATTATTGGGTAGGTATGTTAAGTGAATCCCTCTATTACGGACCCTTCATGAGCTATTTCGACTCGCACTGTGCCTGGTGTTCTCGTTGGCAGAATATTGGCACTTAGCAGCCAAGCTACAGCATCGCTAGACGATTAACGCGATTAGTTTTAGTGTTCGCTATTCCCCATTAATGGGGATTTGATTAGAGATGCATTGATGCCCTTATCTGCTGCAGCAAAATTAGATCTATTAAAATTTTAATTAAAAAAATAATTAAAATTATCAGCGTCGAGGCGGGAAATCTAATAAATCATTGTTAACTTTCATAAATATTCACTGATAGAGAACAAGCCGATATTAGAGGCGGTCAGGTATTTTATATTATTAAGTTTTTAATTAAGGACCGTGAAAGTGTAGGGAATAGATTTAATTAAAATATGTTCATAACTTTAAGGGTCACTCGTGAATTGAATAAATTATAAATATTGTATTGATCTGTAAGACACACCTACATTGATTAACTATATTGATAGTGAATACATGTATTTGGCGGCAACTTTTGCTATGGTGTTTAGTAACTCACATTGATATAAAATTTATCTATTGGTGCATTTTTCTATAATATGTTATTAGTCTAGTATCTGACTTCAAAACTTGTAAGTTAACAATCGTGATTATAAAATAGCAAGGATATCAATTCTGATATCATGTAAATTCTACAACTAGGTACCTACTAGACCTAAAGGCCAGTAATATGCCATTATCTCTAATATAATAAAACTGAAGAGTATGGTTGTTTATTTGGTTGAACGTGAACACAAGAACTAGGTACTAGTTCCTGTTGAATAATTGTTATTGAGTTGGATATCTCATTCATCGAGGAAGGTCAGGAAGGCTATAATTATATAGCCTACTAGCTGTTTCCCGCGGTTTCACCCGCGTCCTGAGGGAACTACGTCGCGTACCCGGTTAATTTATAGCCTAAGTTACTCCTACAGTACATCAGCTATCCGCAAGTGAAAGTCCCGTCAAAATCGGTCCAGCCGTTCCAGAGATTAGCGAGAACAAACAGACAGAGAGACAGATAGACAGACAGACAAAAATTGTAAAAAAAATCATTTCGGTATATACATAAGCAACAAAGCGGTTATTTTAATATTACAAAAAGACACTCCAATTTTATTTATATGTATAGATGTATATACCTAGCATTACGCTTCATGAGCCAAGGGTGTGGAGTAGTAGCCCTACATAACGCGGGTGTAACCGCGGGCTCAACTAGTTAACAATAACTTTCGCTTGTGCGCATGTTTTATATCTAAATTGGTTTTAAACTGGTTTTGGTTATTTATTGCTTTGATGACATTGATCGTGGTAGCATACCACAGGCTAAAGAAAGTTGTCGCCATCTAACTGTGGCTACAAATATTTGGCAACTAAATGAACTAGTCTAGTTGGTCAAGGAGATGTACTTGCGGATAAATGTAAGTGTTGATCTAATGTTTCGTGTTGTCTCCTTCTAAAGATGTTTGAACACGAAAATTGTACCTGAAACAAAAAAATATAGTTCGTTAGATCTTAGTTTAGTGAGGTAAACGATATAAAATATGCAAAAATCTCTTGTTATACAGTCTTGTGATTTGTAATTAGTTATGAGAATGACTGTCATCTCAGTAAAGTCTATTATGTTTTAAAGTCTATTATAGGCTGTTATGTTTTAAGTGTTTCATCTGCACAAGTTAAATACAGTTACAAATAGCAGTTATTATGAATAATTATTCACTAGGGTCACACGCAAGTACGTTCAAAGCTTTTTCTTGATACATTTTACGTTCCTAAATCATAGCATGATATAATTTTTTTAATAAGTAGTAATCTTTCCACATAAATAATATTTTATTTGGCATTCCTCAAATTATCCTTTCGAATATAGAGGTGTCACACCAAATGCCATGTTAGCGATTAAAATGTTACAAAAATCATAAATATTAAAATCATACAAAAATATGATGCAGGAACAGAATTATCTAAATAACTAATAATAATATAATATAGCAAGCTTATTGGCAAGTTCCGTAAGTGTGGCGCAAATTCCGCAGCCTCAGATTACGGCTTGAGATAATATGCCAGCAGAAAATTTCTTTCGTAATACAGGTATATACAGAGTTCACTCAGGGTTTCCGATGCTTACCAATAATATAATTGTGGTAGAACATAATTGTAGTATTGAAATTGATATTAGGCAGCATTTTACTGTGTCCAAATATTTACGCAAAGATATAGACTATTTATATACTTAGTGCGTATTTGAACAGATCTGAACTGACACTGGTCACCATTTCTAATGTTATTTGTATTTGCCAGAACCTTGATATTCGCGTTGGAGCTGCAACCTTGTGTTAAACATTGAAATAAGCTGTCGTATCTACCTATTAGATAATGGACTAAGTTCGCTATAGGTAAACTGTGTATATCGACTTTTACAGGACAGTTTTCTTACGGAAAGCACTAGTAGCGCCACGTGTGTGATAAGTTTTTAACAGCATCCCTAGCCAGCATACATACATACATAGACTCACACCTGTTTCCCGGAGGAGTAGGCAGAGTCTTCGAAACGCCATTTGCAACGATCCTGACATATCTCTCTTGCTTCATTCACTTCCATCAAATTCCTCATGCATGCTCTTCTGTTCAGGGTACTTCTAACCTAACCAGAATGACAGCCTATTGATGATGCATATTGATCTCATATTCCCTATTGACCGACATTCGACCTTTCGATCTGACTCTATAGTTTTCTCATAATAATTTCCCTTCCGAAGACATGAGTTCGGAAAGTAAAAATAAGGCAATAAGAGCAGTGCGCGTCGAACCAATAAATAATAATAAAGCGGACACTGCGGGTTGCGTGACGCACGCCACCGAGGCACCGCGGTACCGTGCAACAGACCCGCGTGTGTGTCCACCGACACTCACCAATTTGTTGTCTTTATGATATACTAAACTAGCTGACCCAGCGAACTCCGTATCGCCTTTTTAAGAGTTTTTATTGAATTCCATTTTTTCCAAGCCCCTTTTCCAAAGTTACCATTGACTTAGCGCTTAATCACTTATCATTTCAGAGTCTACAAATGATGAACAAACAAACATAGATTTTTATAGAATATTGAATTCCCCATTCCTTAAAATATCGGAGACGATACCCATATCGACTTTAAAAAAAAATTCCGTCCGCCATCTTTGATTTCCTATCCGCCATCTTAGATCACGAAATAGATGTTGTATTTGGATTCATACATACATACATACATAGACTGACGCCTGTTTCCCCGAGGGATTTGGATTCACCATCCCTTAAATCATCAGAGACGATACCCAAATTGTTTTTTTTTTTAATTTTTCCCATCCGCCATCTTTGATTTCCCATCCACCATCTTGATGATGATCACGAAATAGATGATGTATTTGGATTCCCCATCCCTTTTAACATCGCAGACGATACCAATATTGACTTTTTAAAATTTTCCCATCCGCCATCTTTGATTTCCCATCCGCCATCTTTGATTTCCCATCCGCCATCTTTGATCACGAAATAGATGTTGTATTTCGATTCCCCACCCCTTAACATATCGAAGGCGAAACCCATATTGATTTTTTAAATTTTCTCATCCGCCATCTTTGATTTGCCGTCCGCCATCTTCGATCATTAAATAAATTTCATATTATTAATCAGCGTCCCGAAAATCTCGAAAACGATGCCCATATAAATTGTATCCTATTCGTTTAGCCTTTTTTTGCCTTTGACCCAACCCTCCCCCTTCTCGTTTGACCATTTTATTATTTTTGTCTGGCCCCTAAAAGTTGTGGCGTAATTTTATATAGCCCTTTCGGAATAATTGGGCTATCATAGGCAATAACAATTTTTAAAATCCGACTGCTAGTTCCTGAGATTAGCCGACATTATCTTTTAGCCTTTTTAGCCTTTTGCCCGGCTCCAAAGGGTCGAAGCGTTATATTATATAGCGTATAGCCTTTCGGAATAACGCGGCCATCGTACACAAAAATATTTTTTCAGATTCGACCGGTAGTTTCTGAGATTAGCGCGATCAAACAAACAAACAAACTCTTCCGCTTTATTATAGATAGTAGAGCATCTAAGACTTACTATTCGAGTATCGAGAGAAAAGTAACTTTTTGATTGCAAAGATTCAAATTAACTAATAATTATGTAATCCGGCCAGAAAGTATTTATTAAAAAAAAGAAAGAATTTAGGTGGCAGGTACCTATTACTTTTCTAATACAGTAAGTAAGAAACTTAAATATGAATGTGAGTTTCATCAACTGATCATTATGTTATTTTACATTATCAAGGCCACAGAAAGGGATATTTAAGGGATACCGACTTCCACGCGGGCGAAGCCGCGGGCACAGCTAGTACCTAATATTAGTAGGGATTAGCCAAGGCTGTTATAATAATTATTAATTTATATAATGTAAGCGAACGAAGTAATCACAGTGCATCATAATTATGTCAATGTATAATGTGACAGTACTGACAGATATAACACATGCGCAGCAACTCAATTATTACAGCGCATGCGTTGTTACTGTCAATAGGTAGGAGGTTTGTCCCTACAAATTTCGACCCTCTCTAAAATCCCTACCAGATTATTTTTTGCATTTTATTGTATCCTACGTGTTTTTCCTGGTTCTGAGCTCCCCCCCCCCACTAATTTTCAGCCAAATCGGTTCGGCCGTTCTTGAGTTATAAATAGTGTAACTAACACGACTTTCTTTTATATATATATATATAGATATCGCCCCCGGGTTCGGCCAGGTCCATTTCCCGTTATAAGCACAGGAATTTTAAAGCGCGCGTTTTGTAGACATGCCTCTTACTGATTGTGAAAACAGGAAACCGTTGGGTTAATTCATGTAGGCTGGCTATTAGTACGTTTTATTTAGAACAGTCTAAATGAATCTAATTTTATCGTAGTATTCTAGTTAAAAAGCCAGTGATGCCTTTCTCACTAAGGCAAGGGAGTTCAAGTAAATATAGCGACAATCTCGTCACTATTATTAAAAAGCTTCCAATGTTATACAATCAAGATTTGTCACGTAACATTGTTCAATAAACCGCACTTATTCAATCTAATTCCTATAACATAACATATCTTCACGCGTTTTATCCCCGAAGGGGTAGACAGTGGTGTATAAACACCCACATTTCGTCAGTTATGTTTAGATCCCAATGTAATAGGGGGCGAGCCTATTGCCATCTACCGGGCACATTATATCAATTTAATATAACTATAATATTAATATAGCTGATTTTCCACCAGAGTGGCGAGACGAGGCGAGGCGAGGAGAGAATTGAAATTTGTATGGCAAACTTTCAATTCTCACCCAGCGCATCTTTGGTGGAAACAGTGTGGATTGGCGAGAATATGCGAGTCGTGAATTGAAATATTTGTTTGTGTAAAAATGAACCGTATTGCTTCCGACATAGGGTATAAATTAACTTTGCAACAGAAACACGATTCTCGCGATAGAAATTGCTTGTGTACTGCAAGACGAACTCAAACAGCACTGTACCTATATCTTTATCTAATGAAGCCTACGAGCCTGTCCAGAAAGCGCGATTTACGCGCGTGTCCACTCGCGCGTAGGCACTCGCGCGTGTTCGAGATACTAGAGCTACATACATCCCGTCCAGATGCTCTCGCGCGTTACCACACACGCGCGTAAAACGCTTACAATGAGCGGGACTTTCGACTCGCGCGTTTTACGCGCGAGCGCCGCGCGAGTCGAGATACTCCGGCGCCATTGCTGCGTCCAGTACTACGCGCGTGTCCGTGGCGTGGGGACGTATTCGATTCTGTATTAATATATAAATATTATAATATTAATTGAAAAGAGTATGTATGTAGCGGTGACAACCTTTTTACTCCTCTGATCCGTGGTCTGTTAAAAAGCGTCTTGTCATATCGCATTCAAATATTCAAGAAAATATTATAATAAAATGTTTTAGTAATGTATCCGCATATTTTATTTTATTGAACATTATCCAACAGACAAAATGGAGCGTGATAACTTTGATACGGATCTTTTTATTGACGAAATTGAGAAAAGGGTAGCTATATGGGATATGGAATCATCGGATTATTCTAATAGAACCATTAAACGTAGGAACTGGGAAGAAAAAGTAGAATTTTTTTGTAAACCTGATGATTCTGAAATTATTATAAATTAAATATAACGATTAAAACTGATTTAAAAATGGTGTTAAGGTTAACAACTAGGTTTTTTTAAGCATTAAAATCATCACTGCAAAATTAATCATATAAAAGTATATTAAAATCTCCATCCAATCTTAACAATCAACAAATAGGACAGTATGAAACTGAAAATTCATGAAATTTCAAATATGTTTTACGTAAAATTGTTTTATTTTATATTATTGTTAATATAAAAAACAGATAGCCTGTTTCGTATATTTTCAATGTATGTTCAATTCATTACCAAAACTATTAGTTAAATATTTATTAAAAATGCATATTCCTTGGGACAGCTCTAAAACAGCAATGTGTCATTTAAAGTGAAAATGCCCAAATACGTCTCATCACATGCGCGCGTGAAACGCCGCATCTGGACGCAATACAAATCAAAACGCGCGAGAGGACGCGCGCGTAAATCGCGCTATCTGGACAGGCTCTACGGGCTGCGCAGCGGTCACGCGCGAGCGATGGCAATTTTTAGTGGAAAAGGGTCAGTGCGATTTCAATTCTCTTCTCGCCTAGTCTCGTCTCGCCACTCTGGTGGAAAATCACCTTATTACACATAGAACTAAGTCTGAGTTATGTGATTATGCCATAGTAGTCAGTATTTTTTTTTTAGTCACGCTTCAAAAATACCGTGATCAATATGACAGTGGAAACAAGGTTACTCATTTGTATGGTAATCACTGTTGAATTTTCTGCGCCATCTCCAAAGTCAAAGTCAAAAATGATTTATTCATCTAGGTCACAAGGTGACGCTTATGAACGTCAAATTTTTAAAGTAAATTACCAATGCTTCTACTCCAACAAAACGAACTGTTCATATTCAAATCTAGGGCAGCAGCTATACATCCCATGACGTTAGACAATAGGCACAGTTCACGCGCGACGCTTCAAGTTCACAATGTAAATCACCCGCTTATATCATTGTAGAACAGCCCAAAACAAACAAACACTCCAAATGTTAACATTTAATAATTACTTAAAAACATACTACATAAAATCAATACAATAAATTAAAGTAACTACAAAACTAAAACACATAGAAATGTTAACATTTAATAATTACTTAAAAACATACTACACAAAATCAATGTAAGAAATAAAGTACCTATAAAACTAAAACACATAGAAATGTTAACATTCAATAATTACTTAAAAACATACTACACAAAATCAATGCAATAAATTAAAGTAGCTATAAAACTTAAAGACATAGAAAATACTTTTCTTCTGCTGTTGGACCAGTTATATTTAGTAAAGAAGGCGTAATTATCACTTTGTCTTTTTCTTTGGAGATTTTTCAGGTGAAGCTTTCTGAGGTTTACCTTTGTTTTTACCTTTCCCTTTTACTTTTTGCGGCTCCGGCGCCGGCGGTGGGTCCGGAGGCGGGATATACTCTTTGTCTGGCCATAGTCGTTTGATATATTCTACCATGGATTCCAAGTTTATTGTCTTCGCCTGATTCTTATCAGCGGTCTTTGGGCCACCAAAATTTGCCGTGAGCTGTTCTGTCATCTCGTCAGGCAAAACCAGGCCTTTAAGCTTTAAATCCCTGAGGAAAAGATTACTAATAATTGGTTCAGGATATTTCGCATGCATTTCTAAAATTATCATTGGAAAATCAACACGCTTGTTTATCTTCTTCGGCGCCCTACCCAACGCTTCAAGGCGCTTTATTATAATGTATTTTATATCGGGTGGACGATGAACTCGTTTCGGTGGAACATATCCGTGAGTAACGACAGTATCTTTGCGGAAATCCTGCGCTAGAATCTTTTTACGGGTTTCTACAAATCCTTCCGTAACTATAACATCATCTAGGAGTAGATTTTTAAGTTTGACTTGAGGCCATCTCAGATATTCCAACAGTAACGTCGCATCCTGAGGCGCCAGGGGATTGCCCGACAGGTTCAATGTCTCCAGAGTTTTACAGTTGGGTAAACCTTTTGCTAAAAATTTGATAGCCTGGCCTGTGAGCCTATTGTTACTTAAGTCAATTGATTTAACTGATTTGGAATTAATTAGTAGCAGTTTTATAGCTGTGCCAACTCGGGTTGCAGCCAGGGCATTCCAGGCTAAATTCAATTCAACGAAATAGGGATTTTCCATTAATTTTTGGCATAGTTTATATACAGCACCCGCCGTCATTATTGTATTCCATGAGAGATCAAGATGAGTGACTCTGTTGTACGTCTCGAAAAGTTCGACCAGGCTCAGAACGCCGTTGGCAGTAATTTCATTATAAGAGAGATTCAGATGAACAGGCAATGGGTTTTTTAATATTCCATTTGCTAAAAATTCGACTCCTTTGTTTCCAAGTTGGTTTCTAGAAATATCTAGTTTATAAATATTTCGATTATAAGCAAGGTGATGAAACAGAACCTCTGCACCTGCAGCTCCGATCCTACAACCTTTCAGAATTAATGCCTCAATCGTATTATTGTCTCTCAGCATGTCACCCAAATGGAAACACGCGTCTATGTCCATCCAATTGTCTGTCAAATCTAAAACTTTAACCCACATGTTATTGTGTAGGGCCAGGCTTATAGCACGAAATGCCTTAGTACTAAGTCCGTAGTAGCTTAAATCTACCTCAGAACTTAATAACGAAGAATAGAAGCTTCTTATTGGAGCTATGTTCATTTGCTCACATACAGCCAGGTATAGCTCCTGGCCGTCATCACTGTACGTTATCTTGCGAAGAGGCCCGAGTAAAGCTTCTTCTATTCCTGGATCTTTTATTGCAGGATATTTATAGTAAGGATGGCGCAGGACGGAACTGGCTGAAAGAGGAATATATTTCGCGCAGATTTCACCACTACCAGGTTCGTATAATCCGTCTGCATAAAGAATCCTCTTAATGTTCGTTTCTTCTTCTTCAATCTGCAAGGATGACCATTCTTCTTCCGGCACATCCTCAGAAGATACCTCTTCCTCTACTTTGTAAATAACTTCTATAGGGACGTCGCTATCAGCTTTGCCGTCGCTTTCCGCATCAGAATCCATTACGTACAGTCGATTATATAATATTTAATAAAAATTATTGTACATATTAAGAAACTTGTTTTGACATATTACTATAAATCTGACTTCTTTGTTATTTTGTCACGTAATATCTTCTTAAATTAACAAAAAAGTCTCGGTAAAAAGTATTATGTGTTGGTATACAGAAAAAAATCAACTTCAGAACAAAGCTCAGTATTTGAGGTTTTAGGGTCGGAACATATCCGACGGAAGATGCGTCGCGTATTATCGGTCGCGTAACGCCAAAACATACAAATATATAGAAAAACATTCAACCTTTCACACCTGCCCGATGATCCGTTAGTACGTCGAGCGCACAGCGTCTGTTCCGTCCGCAGAAATACACTGGATAGAACTGCATCAACTACAAGTCTTATCCACCGATCGTCACTATTACTCCAGGATAGTACCTGAAGCGGTAGAAATCAAGAAATATAACAATTTCAACCGGGAGGATGGATATAGATTATCGGCTACTTGGAATCCCGTCATCAGCAATTGTAAACACCGCCGCAGTGATAAATCTCAACAGTGCGTAGACGTCATTAGTGTAGTGTGTCGGAGTACCGACATTGCGAACGTAAATAAAGACCAAGTGAGGGTAGGTGCCAAAACCCGCACTTCCACAAGACGTCGCTGAGCTCTCATCAGTCTCTCCGCGACCACGCTCGGTGCAAGACGAGCGAAACGTCGGCAACAAATAGGTATTTATACCTTAAATAAGTTAAGTTAACGCGATTAAGACCCGCTAAACACCGTACAAATATAATAATATGTGTCCCCACCTACGTAATGAACTCACCGATATACAATTATAAGGTTGAAGTGTTCAATAATCTCCTATATACGAACTTAAAACACAATAACGCATATATATTTGATACCAACAATGCGCTCACCTATGATATGTTTTCAAGAGGATCAGGCAGACTTAACATGCACGGAATACAGAATATCTATAGAAATATAATGCTGCGGATACAGGTTGACATGTATATCTTTCCATATGAACACAATATGACATGTAACAGCTATAATGATGACGATACAAATTTGGCAACCACTATGAAAACAAATCATCAAAGAAATTTGAACAGCATATATGTTTCTTAAAAAAGAAAATTATAATATGTGGCGACTTTAATATAAACACTTTAGTGAACAGCAAAGCGACTGATATTTTTTTGGACACATTAAATAGCTACAACCTAATATTAGCCATTAAGGAACCAACTCGTCCGGTAAGCGGAACGTGTATAGACAACTTTATACACAACATTAAAGGATGTAAATGTGACGTTTATGAATTTGCTCTATCAGATCATACGAGTCAGTTGTTAACCTGTCCTGTTAAAGAAACTTGCTCATTGCCATATTGGTTCATAAAACGAAGAGACTATTCGACAGAAAATATTTTAAAGTTTAAAGAATGTATACAAGCCCTTACCTTCCACGAAATATACAATATGGATAATCCAAATGAAGCATTTGATTATTTTCATGAAATATTCACCTTATTTTATTATTTATGCTTCCCTTTAATACTAATAAGGAATACATCTCACAAAAAACCATCGTGGATGTCAAAAGGCATTAGAAATTGTGCCCAGCAAAAGAGAGCCTTGCTGTGGCAACTTAGAAAGCAGCCTAGTACATATAATAAGAATAAATTCAAATCTTACTCTCAACGTTTAAACAAAATAATAAAAATGACTCAGAAAGCTCAAAATAACTTCAGAATTAATACTGCCTTTAATAAAAATAAAGCAACTTGGTCTATTATTAATCATACTAAGAAAAACTTTGTAAAGGAGAATATTAGGGAAATCAAAGTAAATGGAAAAGTAATAAGCGACCCGATGGCAATCGCGGAAACGTTTAATACATATTTCGTTAGTGTCAATGACGTAAATCGGACTGTTATAGACGCAAATTTAAAACTATCAACAGGTAACAAGAATTATGGATCCATGTTCATGAATGCAACAACTGCTTTTGAAATCAATACCATAATAAATTTATTGAAAAACACTAAAAGCACAGGTTATGATGATGTTTGTACAAATGTTGTTAAATGTATATCTGAGTTTATTTCACCTGTTTTATCTCACATTATGAATTTATGTATATCTTCTGGCACATTCCCAGATAAATTAAAAATAACTATAGTGAAACCTTTGCACAAAAAGAATGAAAAACATATCTTAACAAACTACAGGCCAATAGCA
The DNA here is from genome assembly GCA_944739405.2 of Euclidia mi. Lineage (NCBI taxonomy): Eukaryota > Metazoa > Arthropoda > Insecta > Lepidoptera > Erebidae > Euclidia > Euclidia mi. Next base: position 59,784,884 of record OX123198.2, read on the forward strand.
CTAATACCAGTATTTTCAAAAATATTTGAAAAGGTTATAGCTAACGTCTTAATGATTATTTTGAAACAAAAAGACTCTTTACAGAAAAGCAAGTCGGTTTTAGAAAAAATAAGTGCATAAATCAGGCTATATACAATTTTTTGAATACAGTAATGACTGGTTTAAATGAAAAACAATTGGTTGCGGCACTTTACATGGATTTAACTAAGGCTTTCGATTACGTTAGTCATAGCATACTATTAAATAAATTAGAGGCTTATGGTGTTCGAGGTAATGTGCTAAATCTTCTTAAGTCATACCTTACGGACAGAAAGCAATGTACGCAAATTACTCGAATGTGTTTAAAAACACAAACCGATACTGTTTATACTTCCTCATATCGTCCAGTAACACAAGGTGTCCCACAAGGGAGTATTCTCGGTCCATTGCTATTCATTATTTATGTAAATGATCTTCCAAATTTTGTGCAACATGAAATTGTCTTATTTGCAGATGACAGCACAGTTATGTTCACCAACTCAAGTAAGCATCAATTAGAATCAGACATTATCCAAACTCTTGACACAATAATTCAATGGCTATCTAATAATAATTTAATAATTAATTTAAATAAAACTAGTATTATGACATTTATGAATAGAAAAAATAATTTAGTAGACCTTGACATAAATTTCAATGGACAAAATATAGTTAAAGTTGACAACGTCAAATTTTTAGGTTTGAATCTTGATTCCAAATTAGACTGGAAATCGGAAGTAGAAAATATTTGCACTAAACTTAGTAAATTTTCATATGCGCTCTATATGCTCGCAAAAATTGTGAACCAATCTGCAGTCATTTCTGCATATCATGGCTACGTAGAATCTGTGCTGAGATATGGCGTCATCTTTTGGGGTAACTCGGTAGACATAGAAAAAGTATTTAAAGCTCAGAAGAGATGTGTGAGGGCAATTTGTAAATTGAAACATACAGACACTTGTAAGCCATTTTTCATTAGCCTAGAATTATTAACCCTTCCAAGCATATACATATACGAGGTAACCATGTTTGTTCTCTTGAATATTTCAAATTTTGCACAATTAAAAAGCAAAAGGCATGAAGCAAAAATATGTTTTCCAACAAATAAAACAGCGCAGTTCAGTAATAGTTTTTTCTGTATGGCACCACGTATATATAATCATCTTCCTGTAGATATATTAAAATGCGCTAGTCTAAATATACTTAAATCAAAACTGAAACAGTTACTTATCCAAAAGGCATATTACAGCGTAAAGGAGTACCTCGATGACAGATTCACTTCTTAAGTTTTTGACTTAATTATACAAATGTAAAATTATAACATGCTTTTCATTTTGATTATTTTATTGATATTTATTTGACATTATGATTTAGATTTTGAGATTGTTAATTATTTGTAATGTAATATTATTTTTCGTGTTAATTTCTACTATTTTAATTTAATTTGTATTTTTTTTTTTTTTGATTATTTTATTAATATTGCTATTTATTTGACATTATGATTTAAATTTTGAGATTGTTATTTATTTGTAATGTAATAATATTTTTTGTGTTAATTTCTACAATTTTAATTTAATTTGTATTTTTAATATTGCATGCTAAGTGGCGGAATATGGCTGTACGATATTATTATCTTATAATTTAAACATCTCCTAAACCTATATTCGCAATAAAGATATTCTGATTCTGATTCTGATTCTGATTCTAAATTATTTTCTATGATGTATACAAATCGCGAAAGTTTAAAATCTATTAGCTCCAGTGTCATAACTCATGACTCTATAGTTTGCACATAATAATTTGTCTTCCCAAGATATGAGTTCGGAAAATAAAAATAAGGCAATAAAAGCAGTGCGCGTCATGACAACCCTCGGTCGAAACCTTCACAAGAGATCACAAATCGGAACGCTACACTTAACATCTCACTGAAAATCATTCGGAATGCCGCCGAGCACCATTTTATAATATAATGTGCGGTGTATCTAGGGGGAGATTATTGGAAACCAATAAATAATAATAAAGCGGACAACTGCGGGTTGCGTGACGCACGCCACCGAGGCACCGCGGTACCGTGCAACAGACCCGCGTGTGTGTCCACCGACACTCACCAATTTGTTGTCTTTATGATATTATAAATATCCCCCGGGTTCGGCCAGGTCCATCTCCCGTTATAAGCACAGGAATCATAAAGCGCGCGTTTTGTAGACATGCCTCTTACTGGTTGTTAACACAGGAAACCATTGGGTTAATTCATGTAGGCTGGCTATTAGTACGTTTTATTTAGAACAGTCTAAATGAATCTAATTTTATCGTAGTATTCTAGTTAAAAAGCCAGTGATGCCTTTCTCACTAAGGCAAGGGAGTTTAAGTAAATATAGCGACAATCTCGTCACTATTATTAAAAAGCTTCCAATGTTATACATTCAAGATTTATCACGTAATATTGTTCACTAAACCGCACTTATTCAATCTAATTCCTATAACATAACATATCTTCACGCATTTCATCCCCAAAGGGGTAGGCAGTGGTGTATAAACACCCACATTTCGCCAGTTATGTTTAGGTCCCAATGTAATAATGTATGTATAGATATATAAATATATATTTAACATTTTATAAGTATTTATTGTGTAGATTATTATAATGTACCTATTTATAATATGATTGAAAATTAATATAAAGTTTTATATGTTTTATACACCTGCCACACTCTTCTCTGCATCACCCTAAGGTTGACTGGCAGAAAATGCTATATAGCATTAAGTCCGTCTTGCATACATTTTGCAGAAGTGTAAAAATAAAATAAAATAAATAATAGGGGGCGAGCCTATTGCCATCTACGGGGCACATTATATCAATTTAATATAACTATAATATTAATATTACAGATAGTACTAAGTCTGAGTTACGCCATAGTAGTCAGGATTAGTCACGCTTCAAAAATACCGTGATCAATATGACAATGGAAACAAGGTTACTCATTTGTATGGTAATCAACTAATCACTATTGAATTTTCTGAGCCATCTCCAACAAAACGAACTGTTCATAGTCAAATCTAGGGCAGCAGCTATACATCCCGTGACGTTAGACAATGGGCACAGTTCACGCGCGACGCTTCAAGTTCACAATGTAAATCACCCGCTTATATTATTTATTATTACGTTACATTGTAGAACAACCGCAAAGAAACAAACACTCCAAATGTTAACATTTAATAATAACTTAAAAACATACATACTACATAAAATCAATGCAAGAAATTAAAGTAACTATAAAACTTAAACACATACTACATAAAATCAATGCAAGAAATTAAAGTAACTATAAAACTTAAAGACATAGAAAATACTTTTCTTCTGCTGTTGGACCAGTTATATTTAGTAAAGAAGGCGTAATTATCACTTTGCCTTTTTCTTTGGAGATTTTTCAGGTTTACCCTTTTCAGGTGTAGCTTTCTGAGGTTTATTTTTTTTTGTACCTTTCTCTTTTACTTCATCCGGCGCCGGCGCGGGCGGTGGGACCGGTGGCGGGGTATACTCTTTGTCTGGCCATAGTCGTTTGATATATTCCACCATGGCTTCCAAGTTTATTGTCTTCGCCTGATTCTTATCAGCGCTCTTTGGGCCACCAAAATATGTCATGAGCTGTTCTGTCATCTCGTCAGGAATAACCAGGCCTTTAAGGTTTAAATCCCTGGTGAAAAGATTACTAATAATAGGTTCAGGATACTTCGCATGCATTTCTAAAATTATCATTGGAAAATCAACACGATTTTTTACATTCTTCGGCGCTCTACCCAACGCTTCAAGGCGCTTTAATATAATGTATTTTATTTCGGGTGGACGATGAACTCGTTTCGGTCGAACATATCCGTGAGTAACGACAGTATCTTTGCGGAAATCCCGCGCTAGAATCTTTTCGCGGGTTTCTACGAATCCTTCCGTAACTACAACATCATCTAGGAGTAGATTTTTAAGTTTGACTTGAGGCCATCTCAGATATTCCAACAGTAACGTCGCATCCTGAGGCGCCAGGGGATTGCCCGACAGGTTCAATGTCTCCAGAGTTTTACAGTTGGGTAAACCTTTTGCTAAAAATTTGATAGCCTGGTCTGTGAGCCTATTGTTACTTAAGTCAATTGATTTAATTGATTTGGAATTAATTAGTAGCAGTTTTATAGCTGTGCCAACTCGGGTTGCAGCCAGGGCATTCCAGGCTAAATTCAATTCAACGAAATAGGGATTTTCCATTAATTTTTGGCATAGTTTATATACAGCACCCGCCGTCGTTATTGTATTCCATGAGAGATCAAGATGAGTGACTCTGTTGTGCGTCTCGAAAAGTTCGACCAGGCTCAGAACGCCTTTGGCAGTAATTTCATTATAAGAGAGATTCAGATGAACAGGCAATGGGTTTTTTAATATTCCATTTGCTAAAAATGCGACTCCTTCGCTTCCAAGTTGGTTTCTAGAAATATCTAGTTTATAAATATTTCGATTATAAGCAAGGTGATGAAACAGAACCTCTGCACCTGCAGCTCCGATCCTACAACCTTTCAGAATTAATGCCTCAATCGTATTATTGTCTCTCAGCATGTCACCTAAATGGAAACACGCATCTACGTCCATCCAGTTGTCTGTCAAATCTAAAATTTTAACCCGCCTGTTATTGTGTAGGGCTAGGCTTATAGCACGAAATGCCTTAGTACTTAGTCCGTAGTAGCTTAAATCTACCTTAGAACTTAATAACGAAGAATAGAAGCTTCTTATTGGAGCTATGTTCATTTGCTCACATACAGCCAGGTATAGCTCCTGGCCGTCATCACTGTACGTTATCTTGCGAAGAGGCCCGAGTAAAGCTTCTTCTATTCCTGGATCTTTTATTGCAGGATATTTATAGTAAGGATGGCGCAGGACGGAACTGGCTGAAAGAGGAATATATTTCGCGCAGATTTCACCACTACCAGGTTCGTATAATCCGTCTGCATAAAGAATCCTCTTAATGTTCGTTTCTTCTTCTTCAATCTGCAAGGATGACCATTCTTCTTCCGGCACATCCTCAGAAGATACCTCTTCCTCTACTTTGTAAATAACTTCTATAGGGACATCGCTATCAGCTTTGCCGTCGCTTTCTGCATCAGAATCCATTACGTACAGTCGATTATATAATATTTAATAAAAATTATTGTACATATTAAGAAACTTGTTTTGACATATTACTATAAATCTGACTTCTTTGTTATTTTGTCACGTAATATCTTCTTAAATTATAAAAAAGTCTCAGTAAAAAGTATTATGTGTTGGTACACAGAAAAAAATCAACTTCAGAACATAGCTCAGTATTTGAGGTTTTAGGGTCGGAACATATCCGACGGAAGATGCGTCGCGTATTATCGGTCGCGTAACGCCAAAACATACAAATATATAGAAAAACATTCAACCTTTCACACCTGACCGATGATCCGTTAGTACGTCGAGCGCACAGCGTCTGTTCCGTTTCCGTCAACGCATTATCGGTCGCGCGCACCACGCACCACGTGAATTTTGACCTTTCAGTAAGGAATATACATGGAGAGGGCAAATAGTACATATAGAAAAATTACATTATACACATATAACCGAAATCGACATAAAGCCACCAAACATAGTGTTGTCTTGTTTTGTCTTAGGGATATCTCTTGTCAGAAAAAAGAGACAGCCATAGTTTACTGAATAAATTAATAATCATGACAATATTTTATTAGAAAATTTGTCAATCGTACCATTGTCGCCTTATTTTTCGCCAAGATTTGTAGGACATCTGCTGTCAAATCGTTGTGTATCGAACATAATAATTTTGTTTTGGGCATAAATATGTCTAAAAACCAGATGAATCAGTGCTTCAGGCTGTGTGTTTCATTACGGTATGTATGGCGCTATTCATGTCCGGTACTTTCTCAGCGACATCATTGTCTTGCCCTGGTCCAGTCATCCGATCATTTACCATTTTCTCTTTCATATCCATCCTCACACTGTCCATCCATCTTTTCCTTGGCCGTCCCCTCCCTTTTCGTCCTTCCACATGCATATTCATAACTTTTTTACCTACATACATCTCATCTCTCCGCATAACATGTCCATACCAGGCCAATCGTACTTTCTCAGCGACAAAGTATCGATATTGGCTACCAGAGATTATTTTGTTACATGTTTGATACAAGGGTCGTCTTTCACTTTACCATGTTCGCCGGCATTTGCATTATGGAAATTATGGAATAAACTAATCTGGCAAAAGATTTAAACTAACTAAAGTTACTTACTACAAAAATGTTTTATCTTCCTTTAAATCGATATCGCTCAATATTGATATCGATTATGTTCTGGAGTACAACCCAAATGGCAGCCATTTTTTTTGCCTAACGTTTCGTAGTTATGCACGCTAATTTCGTTGGTATACACGCTAAATGCGTAGGTATGTCCAATCCATGTCATTCCCACATCGGTGATTTTGACTGACGCGTTGTAGAGTAAGATTCCAGGGCCGCCAGACCTTACTTATTTTTTCAGAAACGAAATGTTTAGAATAATGTAGTGTTAGTATGTGCTAGGAGTGTACGCATACTTGCTAACTTGGATCGTGGTCAAATTTTTAGGTATGAGGTGCTAAAGGTCTGGGACATTCTCCAATGTTGAGGATAAAACAATTCTGGCCGTAGTATCCTGACAAATAAAACTACAATAGGAGAAAACCGAATGATTTCCGATACTTTCATACTAATGCAACTATCCATTGACAAAAAACAAATATAGAAATTATTTTAATTACATTTATATGCAAAAATTTACTAGAATCGTCATTAAATTCTGTGTCCCACACGCCTGTCTCCGGCTATTTGGTCACATAAAATATTCAAATACAAATAAAAATATTTGTTTTAAATGTGAAGTTGACTTCAAAGATCTAATATCTTCAATCCTAATAAATTTTAACTTTTGGCTTAATAAACAAATTACAAAATCAGCCTGTTAAAAATTGTTACAAAAAAATCATCATTATTAAAACAAAATATGTTTGCAATTTATCTCCGTCCCGAAAACTCTAACAAAGTCAGTTCAATACCTACGGGCTTCCCCTCGGCACCCCTCAGTTGAGTCACATACTTTGAACGGATTGCACGTGTCGGATTTCTCTGAAAGGTAATTTTAAATTTGATTCTCCAAAATGTGTTTTTTTTAAGTCATTATCCTTTTTAGCATATCGTAGCAATTAACTATTGTGCTCATCAAAATTTCTGCTTTCATTATATATAGTTAAAGGGTTTAAATCCCTCTTGAGGTGTTTTAAGCATAATCGTTTCATTTTCAAAAAGTTACGACACGTTTTCTTGTGATCGTCATTATTGATAATATCATTATCCTGAAAAAGTATGTAAAGTATAATGACGAATGCGTTAGATTAATGACGTCCGTGTTTTTAACAATGACAACTTATTAGGTTAATGACCCGGAGTATTGATATTGTTGTAAACATCATAATTAAGTATGAACATTGGGCAGGTACCACTATCTCGTACAGTAAATATAGACGTAAAATACCAAAATGTGACTATATTTTACGAATTTATTACATGACTTGCTTTGCGTACTTACCTGTTTCAGCTTTTCTTTACATATTTTTTTATGCTTGTTTAAAATTAATATTAATATTTTTAGGTAAGACATCGACATGCCTAGGAAGAAGCAATCTGAAGAAAGTCATGAGGCACCAGCTATTTGGGCTCATTTGGTGCCCATAATACATCACGTTCTTAAAGTAAATCCCTTTATTGACACGTTACACTTCTTATCCGATTCTCCGTCGTCCCAATACAGGAACAAATACTTACATGTTTTTTTATAATCAGTCATATACGTAAGGATTTTCCTCAAATCGTTAAAATAACATGGAACTATTCCGAACCTGGACATGGAAAGGCTGCTCCGGATGGCGTGGGAGCAGTCCTTAAAAGGACTGCCGACCGCATGGTTCTTTATGGTCAAGATATTGGAACATATGATCAATTTTATGACATGATAATAAGCACAGTTGAAAATATTACTATTAAAAAAGTGGATGAAAGTGAGATAATAACAAAAGAAAGCTTGATTCCAACTAACTTGAAACCATTTAAGGGCAACCTTTCCGTGTATGGACAGGGCGTCATAGTTGGTCAGTTGCAGCGGTTATATAACTTGTGCTGGACCACTAGCCGAGTACCTAATGACTGGGCCACAGCTGTAGTTATGCCTCTTTATAAAGGAAAAGGCTCGCAACAAGATTGCAAAAGCTATAGAGGCATTAGCCTTCTCAGCATTGTTGGCAAATTGTATGCAAAGGTACTTATTGAAAGAGTTATGGAAGTAACCGACAAGAAAATATGGGATGTACAAGCGGGATTCCGAAAGGGTATGGGATGCACGGATCAGGTTTTTTCCTTGCGAAGCATAGCCGAAAAGTTTTTGGCCAAAGGTCAAAAGGTCTATTGCGCATTCGTGGATTTGGAAAAGGCTTACGATAAAGTGGTGAGGAATGAAATGTGATCGGTGCTGTCAATGAATGGGGTGGACAGCAGCCTCATTCGAGCTCTGAAATCCCTTTATGAGGATTCTAGAGCTTGTGTGAGGATAAACGGGGCATATACTGACTGGTTTACCATCGAGAAAGGTGTTAGACAGGGATGTGTAGCGTCGCCGTGGCTGTTTAACCTCTTCATGGACAGTTGTTTGCAAGATTTAAAACATAGTGACTGCGGATTAAGGATGAATGGGTTACTCGTCAAATGCCTCCTTTATGTTGATGATCAGGTAATACTTGCATCTTCAGCGGAGGAGTTGCAGGAGATGGTAGCAATCATGCATGGTGCGTTAGAGAGGAAAGGAATGAAAGTGAATGTAAGTAAAACGAAAGTTATGGTTTTTGAAAAGGAGGAATGCGTTACGGCTTGTAATGTTTTGATCGATGGACAGCGAGTGGAACAAGTGAATGAGTTTGTTTACTTAGGTACGTTGTTTACAAGAGATGGTAAGAATGAAGAAGATATTGAAAGGAGAGTTAATGCAGGTAATAGTGTGAATGGAGCTCTGAAAGCGTTTATGAACAGTCAAAACGTGTCCAAAAAGGCACGTTTGGCTGTACATAGAGGCGTGTTAGTGCCTACCCTTATGTATGGTAGTGAAAGTTGGGTATGGCAGAAGAGATTTGAAAGTAAAATAAATGCTGTAGAAATGAGAGCACTGAGAAGTATGTGTGGTGTGTCTTTGACCGACAGAGTAAAGAATTGTGTGATACGAGAGTGGTGTGGGGTAAAAGAAGATGTAGTGACAAGCATTGAGAAAGGCATGTTAAGATGGTTTGGGCACATGGAGAGGATGGATGACGATAGACTGACAAAGAAGATATATAAGGCAAGTGTGAATGGAACAGGACAAAGGGGAAGACCTAGGCGGACGTTCTCTGACCAGATTGGAGACATCCTGAAAAAAGGACAAGTCAGAAGTACCCTTAACAGAAGAGCATGCATGAGAAACTTGATGGGAGTGAGTGAAGTAAGTGAGGTATGTCAGGATCGTTGCAAATGGCGTTCCGTAGTCTCTGCCTACCCCTCCGGGAAACAGGCGTGAGTCTATGTATGTATGTATGTTTCCGAGTATCAGGTCCCTTGGGATGTAACAGTGCAACAAACAGTTTTAAGAACAGTAAGTTGGTTTGATTGTAATGCTGATAAAAAATGTATTCATGGGTATGATTTAGGCCGTATCACAAATAATAATCATGAATATGTTGAAAATATTGATCCTGATTATGTTGCTCCGTCCAGGGCCAATCATCACACTTATATTCCAAAAAAAACATCCATTCTGATGTAACAATAAAACACGGTAACACTAGCGGGTGAGAAAAATATATTAATAATGGTCTTTTGACACCTTTGGGCGTATAACGTTCAAAGCGCAAAATGGTAAGCACTCGCAAAATGGTAAAAGAGCAAAATGTGTGTCAAAAGAGAACCTAACATAACCTATTTAGTTACTTACAACAGTTTTTTTTATCATTTTGCGCTTTTACCATTTTGCTCTTTTAACTTTGTGCGCTTTTACCATTTTGCTCCTTTAATATTTTGCTCTTTTACCATTTTGCGAGTGATTACCATTTTCCACTTTGAACGTTATGCGCCAAAAGGCTTTTGACATATGTATCTACATACAATTTATATCAAACTATCTAAATTTTGACATACTTACATAAAATGTACTAGGCTGCCATATATCAAACGATCATGGTTCAGTCTTGTGCAATAAGTCAAGTATAAAAAATGATAAGTAATATAAGTGTATGTATAAAAAGTCAAAAAGTTATGTGAATCAAACATTGGATAATATAATTGAACAAACTGTGATTTTGCTATTAAAATTATGTTGATTGTTAATTTTGTGTTTGCTTTATTTCTTTGGACGTTTTTTACCCCACAATTAACATTATAAGTCATTGTTCATAACATTAGTCATTTATCCTCATTGTATTGTCATTTTCATCAACACATGGTCATTATTCGCAACAGGCATTTTTTAAAAACCTTGATATATTCCCAAAATAATAACATTACAATAGTGCTTCTTACATAGATTTCCTTATTATGAATCAAGTAATGATGCTAGCACAAAACAACTGCTTTGCCAACAGGTTTACTAGCTTTCGTCTAAAACCGGCTAAAATATATTCCGATCAAAGAATGTCCCGTCTACGGGAAAAATTTCCATACATTTTTTAAATGCACCCTAGCGGTCTCTACCGATCACTAGATACCAATAATTATTTTGGAAGCTTTAAAGCGTCTGGAAAAAAATAATGCCCGCGTAATGAGTCTGGCAGTATTATTTATTTTATATATTTTTTAAATAATATTTTCTAAAAAATACCTAAAAATCAGCACTGAGAATTTAAAAAAGTTAGTAATATTTTTGTTAAAGTAAAGTAGATATGCGTACACTCACAGCAGATACTAATACTACATTATTCTATACATTTCGTTTCTGAGAAAATAAGTAAGGTCTGGCGGCCCTAGGATCTTTGACTATTGGCCGTTTTTCCATTACCGTTTCTCCATTCCAGTACCGTGCCGGTACTGGGGAAGCAAAAATGTGTGAAAATCTATGGCTCGTTTTTGCACTTACTAACTCCGCCGCTGGCCCGGCTTTGAGTCCTGCCGGCGCCGCGCTGTCGCCGTCGCTGGGATAGCAAGTTTCCGAGTCGGTGCAAGCCCGACCAATCTCCATGTGTATTGTATAATTATGAGTTGTAGCCATGTGCGTGTGTGAGTGCGCGGGCCGGTAGGACGACGCAGGGCGGGTAGGAGGACGCGGCATCGATACCGGCGCCGTGGCAAAACGAAGCCGCGCCGGCTAATGTAAAAACGCCCGTTGAGCAGAGACATTAATTTAAATAGTTAAGCTACGATTGTCTGAACATTTGACGGACGCGGTCGCACTTAAATGCTATCAAAAAGTAACAGAGGTAGGTAAACTGAACAAACTAACATTTCAATGCATCAAGGGCCACAGTGGCTCAAGAGGGAATGACGCAGCTGACGTACTCGCAACCTGGTAAGACACAGAACCAGTACCCAGCACAACCAGTCCTGGATTGGTATTAAAACATGTAGGCAGGCCAAAGAGGCTCTTCCCGCAGCAGACGGTAAGATAGCTAAACAAGTCCAAGTGGAGTTGCGGGTCTGCGTAACTCCACGTAGCACGTGCTACCATACCATACCAACGTGATCCATCCAGTCTATTATGTAGTAATATATAATAATATCGCCTACAGTTTCTTCTGCACATCAATGATATGCTCAATACTGGGTGCATACATTGCTATGCAGATGACAGTATATCTAGGCTCGGATGACAGTATGCATGGGCGATATCTCGGTCACCCGGCGGCTAAGCAAATCGACATTGAGGCAAATAGGCTAAGAGTTGTCGCTGAACTTGACCAGGTTTTCAGAGTCTCGCAGTGGGGTACTGAGAACCTGGTCGAGTTTAACGCCAAGAAAACACAGGCGTGTGCATTCTCAGCAAAAGTGTCTCTATTCCTTTCCCAACCCTCTCTTCTGGGCACTCTATCACCGTTACAAGACAGTCTCAATATCCTTGTATGGTCATGCACCATGATCTCAACCAAAAGAACTATATCGAGGCGCCGTTTATCTTTGCCGAACCATTAACATGTGGAACTCATTACCTGCCCACGTGTTCCCTTCTTCCTATGATCCCGGGTCCTTTAAGCGGGGCGTGAAAAAGCTTTCCTCTAGGCCATCAAAGTATCTAGCCATCATGCCATATTAAAGTCCGTGTGGTGACGGATTAAGAATATTGAATGTCACCACCCCATATCATCCCATGGCTGTCGTAAGAGCCGACAAAGGGAGCATACTATGCAGAGAATAGCACTGCAAGAGAAGGAAAACTTGATACAAACCCTATACCAACCCGTTTGGCCAGCGTGGTATAGTAGGCCAATTTCTCCTTTCAAAGGATAGGCTTAGTCCAGCAGTGGACTGTTAAATATCTATATGTGTATTAATAATCAATAATACACATAATACATATTAATAATTCCATAAAACCATTAGGTACTATTTTTCTATTACTTAAGCACTAGAATGAGACTCGACTGAGTCCACAGTCAAACTGTTTAACACAGTTTTGTGGACCTTTGATCTGTTATATGGATTGTATTCTTTGTTTATTAATTGAAATAAAAAAATAAATAAAACAAAGGCTGATGATGATGATGATGCCATTATTATTTATATTTTATTGGCATGATGAGTTTTGCTATAGGACTCCATGTACGCTTAAGATCGGGCGGCATGTCATTTTCATAGGCAACAATAAAAAGTATTTATTTATGTCAATGAGCACAGATCGTTTAGTTTACAGGCCTTTCGAAGTATTTTTCATTGCAAATGTAAAATTATTATACATATTATCGAGGAAGCGAAAGAGGTATGTTTGAACCGAAGCATGTGGCGTTCCATAGTCTCTGCCTACCCCAATGAGAGACAGGCGTGACGATATAGATAGATAGATTAATATGTACACCCAAATTTTTACTGAATTTTTCACATACAGTTTTTGAACAAATTCTTTGAGTTCGTAGCTGATAAATTTCTGATGATATTAGTATGTTTCTCATAAGTCCTTTTTATATGATCTTTGTATAGTAGGACGCATACGATCGCTGTGATTTTTCACAATTCTTTTTTGGTCGTTAAAACTGACTCGGGTCAATATTTCAACTAAATAAAATTTGGCCTAGGCACCATTTTTGTCTTTTGTCTTTCTATATAATTAGCATAATTAAAAATAATCGCAATATAATGTAAGTAAATGATTTTATGTACATTTCAGATAGCCAAAAGATGAGGTACCTACTGAAAAACTTATGGTTCCTCGCCTCTTGACATTGCGCCGAGTGTTTCCGATCTCCACACGAGACAGCACTTTGTGAGATCCATATTGTTGTTTCGAGTCAGGGTGTTCATTGTGTCCGTTACTTGTATGTTTGTAAAGTTCCCCGTGACACAGGATTTTGTCCTAGTGCGGCAGTTGTCTTTTTAAACAAAAATAATGGAATATAGAACATGAAGAACACGATTGGTAACCAAAATCCACTTTTACCAAAGATTCTACTTTTACAGTTAATGCCACGTAGAGGCGTAGAAGTTAGAACCATGAGAAAGAACATATAGCAATAAATCTCACGGCTTCTCCTTTTGATTTCCAAACTTTATATATTAAAATACCTACATAGAAAACATTTTGTATCAGGCGCTACAACTGTAACCCCTTCTGTATCATTTGTACAAATTTTGTTAAAAACCATAACCAAATCGTATCATCGTCTTTTATTTTTGAACCTCCGTACCTATATAGGAAATATATTCAAATAACGCTTGTTGGCTTTTATAAAAAATCTCCGAAGTCCGACATATTTTTAATAGTCAAACTCGAATTGCAATATAAACAACTACAGGACTTCAGTGACTACCTACATAATATCAGGGAACATGAAAATGATTAGGTAAAAGAATATGACAGTAAAATATTGAGCTGCCCTGAGTGCGGCCCTGCACAAATAATTGATATGTGTGCACAATAGACACGCTTTCAGCGAATGTGTGCAGATACGCTCGACGCATTTTCCGTCAGATGCAAGTCAGATGTGTACCGGCTCATTTGACGTAAGAGACGCGACCAAAGATACGTTCGGCGCATCTTCCGTCAGATATGTGCCGACCCATACGCTCTGTATGCAGTATGAACTCTCGTGGGTTTTTATTGAAATCTTGATTGAAATGCAGTGTAAGCCATGTGGAGTCTGTTTATAATGACATCGAAGTGAAATTACAAACACGTCATAGGTACCAAGCGGACATCTTACAAAGCATTTGGTAGAAATTAAGCAACCTTCTGTATGGATTATTTTTATAGAGAAAACATATGAAATTAAAGTAAAAATTGTATGTAATAAGTATATAATTGGAAACGAAAGTAGGCTAACATTATTGAGCTTCTTTTGAAAACCACGGCCACCACGCTGTACGTCGTCGCGCGCCACTTGACCTTCCCGAATATACCGATATTGTTAGGAATCATGTCGATCATAATAACCACACATTATTTATTAAAAATCGGTCATAATGTGGTTATACTAACCGACATGCCACTATAAGCATTATATCCGATTTGTTATAGAGAATTTTATATGAAAACCAAAATTAATTATGTAATTAATTATTATTATGGTTTTCCTTCAAGAAATCGAAACTCAATTTTAGTGAAATAATTTGAACTTTAATTAATTGGGTTGGCAGGGTGGGATACATAAATTCTTAAAATTCTGGCCACTATTTGTCACACTACCTATGATTCTGCCTATTCACTGATCCGTCACACATAAGATGTCAATTATCAAAATTTTGGTTTAGATGTGGTCGTGTGGGTAGCTTAATGTAATAAATTAAAATCACACAAATTATGTTGATATTTTATTCCGATAATCTATCTCACTATGTGAACTATTACTGGTAAACGTTTCTTAGTTATAAATCATAAATTAGTGTCTAAAATTAATCATATAGATAAATATTACGATTTTTAGAGACTTATTGGAGAGTAGGGATACTGGCCTAAAGTGAGGCACTACTTTTTCTTTTTCTTTTTATCTTTGTTCTGTTTAGTTTTTTTCGGTTGCACTGGGATTTCTACTTCCGGTGGAGGAGTAGGTGGGAGGTGGCGGTCTGGCCATTTTTGTTTAATATAATCTACCCAAACATTAATGTCTATTGTTATTATTTTTCCCATAATCTCGCCAGGGAATGCACGCATCAGCTCGTTGACAACATCTTCGTCCAGTGACGCCCTAAAACGTCTTTTGAGACACATATTGAATTCCTTCTCAGTCATTACTGTGTAATTATCCTTTTGTAGTTGTAATGCAACTTGTGCTATATCGATTTTATTAGCTTTACTTTTCTTACATAAGTAATCTACACGATTGAGGACCAACTCTCTCGGGTCTGGCCCTGTGATTTTATAATTATTCACCACGTAACCATATGTCACCATTAAGTAAGGTTTTTCTTTTATAATCGTTTTTAGCGTAGTTACGAATTCTGGTTCTACATAAATATTGTCCATATATACAAATGGCACTTGAACTTTAGGTCGTTTCAATTTCGCCAGCACTTGGAGAGCATCCCAAGGGGTCATAGGATTGCATGATAAATTTAAAGAAACTAGTTTCTCTGCTTTCGCTAAAGGTTTCAATGTGCTCAGTATCGCTTGACCATCCAATTTGTTATTGCTTATATTTAAAACTTTCAACGTTGGAACACGTAAAATATTGGCTATACCTTGAGCTACTCGGGTACCAGTTAAACCATTCCATGATAAATCCATTTCTACGAGATTGTCACAGGTTTCAGCCAGAGTGGTCAAAAAATGATAGGTGCCTGGAGCGAAAAGTTTATTCCAAGATAAATTCCAATGAGTGATTTTGTTATGAGTTTCAAAAGCTTCTGATAGGCAGTCCACGCCTTTGCCAGTAATTTCGTTATGGCTCAAATCAATCTCTGTTACGTTAATACCATTAAATATTGCCTCAGCCAAATGCTCCATACCACTGTCACAAATTTCATTACCTCCTAATTCAAGTGTGGTGAGGGACACGTTACCAACCATTAGAGTTAGCAATGTCTGTAAGCCATCCGGACCAATTCGGCAACCTGTCAGATTGAGTTCTTTTAATATGTAGTTATGGGAAAGCATTACACTTAGATGATAACAAGCGTCGTTGTTCAAAACGTTATCAGTTAAGTTCAATGATTGAACAGTTCTATTATTTTCCAAAGCCATGGCCATTGCACGGACGCCACGAGGATCGACACCGTAGTACTTCAGGTTAATGTCGGTTTCTAATAATCCTCTGTGGAATATTCTAACAGGACATAGATTCATTTCTTTGCAGATAGCTAAATATAGCTCCTGACCATCATCAGGGTAAATTACTGGATCTTCTGGATTAAACAAGGCGTCTAGTATTCCAGGGTCTGTGATGGCCGGGTATTTGTAATACGGATGTCTCAAAATCGAGCTCGCTGACATTGGGATGTATGCAGTACATAATTGTTCGCTCCCCGGATCATATAGCCCTTCTTCATAAAGAATTACTTTTGGATTACGTTCTACAGTTTCAATTTCCAATGAAGACCATTCCTCCATCGGCGCTTCTTCGGAACTCTCCTCAATAACAGTTTCAAAGATGACGTCGATCGGCACCTCAGCTACAGAAACAGATGAATCCGAATCCATTATGATGTCTGATTGGTTAATAAAAATAAACAAAATATCTAAAAAAATATATGAATAATAAAACTGTGTCTATCAAACATTGGTTAGTCAATCTGACAACCGATCTGAGGTTTCATGTTTTCTTTTGGCATAAACGTTTTCAACCTTTTATTTTTGACCAGTTGCATCGTTGCATCTATGATTCCGATATAAAAGCTCTGAACTATTAATATAAAATCGAATTATATAATTTTAATTTTAAAAGTGTAATGTATTATTTGTCTGTCGTGTGGTTGACGGCATAGAATACAAGTGTCACCACCCCCTATCTTCCCGTGGGTGTCGTAAGAGGCGACTAAGGGATAACAAGCAAGCAAGCAAATACCATCTTTGCGTAGAGACGGAAAACTCGACATCAAACCCTATACGACTGCCTCGTTGTTCTCGCGGCATAAATGTGCGCGTGGGATCGGGAGGTCCCGGGTTCGATTCCTGGGTCGGGCAGTGTTATTGGGTTTTTCTGTCACGAAATTCTCAGTAGCAGCACGGAGTCTGGAAATGTGCCCGGTACGGCAATAGGCTCGCCCCTTATTACGTGGGACTAAAGTATATCTGGCGAAAAGTGGGTGTAGAAATACACCTCTGCCTACCCCTTCGGGGATAAAAGGCGTGACGTTATGTATGTATGTATGTGTATTATTTATTTTATGACACAGTGTAACATGTCTGAAGCACAAGTTTTAATGGTCGTTTAATTACAAACGCTGAGAGGGCCGGAGCGCTTACACGGATTTACGATATTTTAATTATTCTAGAGGCTGCATATAATTTAATTCGCTGGATAAGTACGTCTTTAAGTTCATTGATATAAATTATTAGTATGTATATATAAAGAGAAATTATTAGTATTATTACTGAGCACTTAGAAATTATTTAATATTTTGTGGGCGTTTTGCCTATGTACATAGGTATGTGTTAGTGTATTGGCGCTTTTGTGCGCTTCCGTTTAATAAGCCACGGATCTTATAAAAAAATCCTCGATAAATGCTTGTGTTATGGGTATAGCTCTGGTCTGTCCGCGAAATAGAAGACCAGCCGCAGCAAACCAGTCTTGGGTGCAGGCAACACCTCTGATAATCAAATTGAAATTCCCCCTCAAATCTCCTGGCGACCTATCTGTCCACATTGGTTTGATCAAAAAACCACTCAAAAACTTTTAGCAATAGGATAATCAACAACCTCAAATTAAAATGTTTTTTTTTTCGCAAGATTAAACAACTTGGACGTCTACAATCTGAGTAACTTTTACTTTCTCTCGGCGTTATTTGATACAAAAACACAAGTGGTTGGCACTTGAATTTTAAGATGAGCGTTTTGGTATGTTTGATACCTAGAAATGCAGAGACGGCAGAGATAGGCTGTAGTGAAAGTGCTGCCGCAGGGCATGCCAACGTGGGCCAAGGCCAACGGCCTGAGAATACTTGTGTAATTGATGACTGCACCAAAAGGTAGTTTTAAATACGTATGTCTAGCCTGCGTGTATGTAAATTGAGTTGTTGGATGCTTAGCAATCTTGTCCCATAGCAGGGAAAGAAAGTTGAGGCGTTGGACCACCACTCTGTTTACTCTAGGCTATTTATAAAATTATTTTGTTACCAGGCTTAAGCAGTTAGTGATTGCAAAAAAATATATGAATTCGTAAATGAAGGTGAATTTTATTCCCTTACCTTTTATTGTTCGCTACTACCACCAAAATACTAACACCACTACTCAAACAGCCTCGGAATTATCAAGTATTCTAAGTAAATCTTATACAGAGCATCAAGGTGATACATTTCTTCCTACATCATCATTATTCATTCTGGAAGATAAACGTGGTATTCTAGTAAATGATGAGCGATTTCATTAGACGCGTCCAAGAGCCGACAGTCAGGCTAATGAAACTGAAACGATTATAACGTATACCTTATAATGTTTAAGGGTCCACTTTATAACTTCATTAGTGGTAATAGTAACTATTAATATTATTTAATGTAGCTTATTTACCTGTTTGTATAAACGCAGAACTCCTAACAAATACTCACTTATTTTGATATTTTGTTAAAAAATCAGGTATAGGATTAGTTAGATCCTGTATGCCGGGAAACTTTAATATTCAATTCAAATCAATACTTACAGATTTTTTCGAGGCTAAGCGTAGGCTCCGGTGTACAAAGTACCCACTACTGTCTTATGGGGATTGAAACCACAGCACTGTTAAATGGAGGACGCTTAAAATACTACACAATATTTCTTATTTTTCGCAAGCAATATTTAAAAAAAGTGTAGGTAATGTGTCATTTCCCTCGCTATAATTCACAATATTACGCAAGAGTAGTCAAATTTTTTTTTGGGTACGATCTATCCACCCAGGAATCAAACTCCCTTTAAGATAGTGGTACTTATACCATGCCAACAACCAGGCAGTCAACACTTATCCGCGATCAAACTTTCGCGTTTACACAAGTGGGTTAGTATAATATTTACGAAGCACGCTCGAAGATACTTGTAAGTGATTCAAATAAATAATGCAAGCTGCAGAAACTTCGTTTAATTCAATTATAATAGAAACTGCACTATGTTTCTCACCCTATATTTTATCTGTTCTGAGTCTCGTCTATAAGGGCTCAGGCATACACGCCGCTTCCTAACTGCGACTTTATATACTTGGACTTTAGCCTCAAAAACCAGATGGGAAACAGCAATTTGTGAATTACACGAAGTTTATCTCAAGTAGGGATCGAACCCATCCCATATCGCGTTAATCAAAAAGTCAACTGCATAAACTACTACGACATTCAACAAAACTATAGTCAAGTCAAATTCAATTTTTTGGCAAGCCGTGTCAAATTTAATAAATGATCGTTACTTACGTAAATGTCATTTTGTCACCAAAATGTAATACACCTTCTTTATAATACTCTCACTAGAAGCCTTGTTTTTGACGTGAGCGAAGGCCACTTTTTATAAAATCCATTATTTTTCTATAAAATGTAATCAGTTGCCAGTCCCTTTTATAGCTTTCCAGCTCATGACGCCACCGCCTTCTAAGCTATTAATGCAGTCGCTACAAGTCTTTAGTAAAAGCTAAAAGCGGCATGTGTGCTTAGACCCTGAGTGATCACGGTGACCCTTGATTGTGGCTTCTCGGAGAGAGTTCCACCTAACGTTGTAACTTGTTTGAATATCCGCCAATCGAGGAAAGTGATCATTTACACCGTGGCGAATGACGAACGCAACCAATTTGGGAGTGTGGCCAATCTGACGAATTACAGGTATATTTTCTATGTGATTGAGGACACGACTCCTTTGAACGTAGCTTTCTTTGGATATTGTGGGTTCGATAATTAATTAGACGTTTAGATTTCTATGGAGTGAGAGTTTTAGTAGTAATATTGATGAAAACCTATATGGTCGTTTTCGTCCTCTAGGTCGTCCAATCAGGCCTGATGCCAATTAAAGTAATTAAAATAACGTGGTTGTGACTGACGAGTTCGAAGCTACTTCATTTATGGTCTGTAGCCATTTTAGGCTTAGTTTAATTGTGAGCGGCTCAGTTACTATGATTTAGAATCGTGTCACTCGTTTCTCTTTTGGTTATAGCGTTATATAGCGCAAATGTCAAGAGAACATTATTTACGTACCAAGGTATCGAGAGGCAGTTTGAGAATATTTTAAAAAACTTTTCTCTCGCCGTCTATCCACAATCAGAGAGAACATCAACAATTGGAAAAATGTTTTGAGTGTTAATTTTTTGTCCTGATTTAACGTTCGTATTGGGTTCAGATTTGTCTTGTCTTGTAGCTTATGTACCATCAGAGTTTTAAGAAAAATATAAAAGTCATGGTAGAAATTTTCATCGGAATTTCCTAGTTGATTATAAAGCCATCTTCACACGACCAGAGCGGCATCGGCCGGCACACAGAAATATTTAACACGGAACTGAATTACGAGCGCGTTTAGTACCGGCGTGGCTATAAATCGTGGCTATGTACGACTAATATCTAGCCACCAGTATTGATAATAAATAACTTCTAGCTCAAACTGGCTCGCGTGTGTGACTCCTCCGCAGATACAAGGAACGCCGAGCGAAAATTAATTGTTCTCTGGATTTTATATTGACGATCATTATGAAAACTTACAAGTAGTTTGTTTATATATTATCTATTTCGTTAGTCACGCGATACAAACATTGTGTGTTAGGGATGGACGATGTGGAACGATTTTTGGAATACAGCTATGTAAAATAGTATTTGGTAAACAAAAATACATTAACAACGCGTGAATAAGAAAATATACAACAATATAGACCGCCTGATTAAACAACTGCAAATAAATATACATTACTTTTATTTCTACAGACCGAAAATATCCATTAGTAAAATCTGATAAAAATACTATGGGTTCAGTCACAATTCACAGCTTGCTTGCCACAAGCTCCGGTAAAAGTGAAGCTGGACAATCTTGACTGTTTTGTTCCCGCACACGGTCTGGTAGATCTCTTTAGTAAAAGCGTGGGTGGCTGCCTTTAGGATTGCGTGTCAGGGATACGATTGCCCCAAGCGATGATTACTATTTGGTGCACCTCGACGGAAAACGATAATCACCGTCCACTGCTGGCAAAACTACTTGCACTCCTGTGCCCTCCTATTCTATCTATGAGGTAATTTCCTCAACCAATATTTAAGGGAACCAGTGTCCAAGTGTATTTAATATAATGACCGTTTACCCGCTAGCCTGAACCACATTTAGCTTGAGATAACAGATTATTGTTGTATAATTGATTCAAAGTATGCGCCGCCGCACCTAATTGATCAAATCGGTTGTATTGTGTGTAATACTATCGCCTTCTACGGGCGCTGTTATGATTTCTAGCATTGGTCAACGTTTCCAATTCACGTAATTAGGTTTAAATATGGTGAGTGTTGATTTTGATAACAGTTTAGATGGAACTAGAATTCGCACGTGTTTGTAAATTATAATTGACTTTTTTTTTGGAAAATGACTATCTGTGTACCTATATTTTTTTTTGCGTTACTGATGCCCGGTTTCTGAAGTCCCCAGATATACTCTCAACAGTTATTGATTCATTTAAGTTATGGAAAGGATAAACGTTGGTTAACTGACACTGCGTTTCTGAATGCCCATTGGAGCGTTCCATAACTATTGAACCAATACGTAGTTCTTTTTCTGCCACTAGATGGATCTGTTATAAAAAACGTGTTGCAAATTTATTTAACTATGTTAATTTGTCCGTTAAACTAGATTTCTAAACTATATTTTTAATGGTATATATTTTTTTCAGGAGTAAACAACTAGTTGCTCGTTATTTTACTAAAATAATATCATAATGCGTCATTCGTAATGGCTTTGCAACGTTTTACAAAAGTCAAACTTCAAATAAAGTTATGGAACCGATAAACGGCGAACATTGGTCGGTTAAGTTAAACTAAGGATAACTGGAGTTTATGTTGTGATGCGTTGTTCAGAAACGCACATTCGTGAGCTATCGAACCAATAACGCTAACGGATAGATAAACCACCGATAAAAGTACCTCAGAAACCGGGCATTACTGACAGTCAACCGATTACGCACAGCCAAAAGCACTGGTCGCAAGAAGCTATAATTTGGCATGTTTGTACCTTGGCGAGTGTAGAGGAGGATAAGAGAGGATTTTGGGTAATGCCTCACCATAAGTGGGTTTAAAGGTCCCACGTGGTGGAGCAGCAAAGTCTAGTGTAGTCTAAAAGTATCTAAGGACTGCAAACTATAATAGATATACTCAGCCCTACGTGAAGGAGAAAATATATCTCAGAAGACTTTGTAGAATGTAAATACAAAATTAATTGCCAGCAATATTTATTGGACACAGAATATTCAAGTTGCTAAACAAGTAAAACGCAACACATCTGAATCACAGCTACTACAAAGAGTGTTCTAATCGCAATAAATCGTCGGGCTGCGCAGGCGCGACCATAAATATAAGCAGCGGCCAGCGCGGCCGCCAACAGTCCCGCTCATAACCGAAGCCCGGTTTTGGGCTTTCGCGCTATTTGATTTAGAGAAATGGAAAGGCGTTACCTATTGTTTTCTCTTTAAAATTTACAGAGCCGAGATAAACTGTATTTGGTTTTGTAATGAAAGCACTGTTTGTTTAAGAAAGTACAGTGATTTACCGCCCGCTTGACGGAATGCAAATTGGCTGCTCAAATATGCAGTGGCTTAAGAAAGTTGGTTTTGGTGTTGGCCCTTTGTCTCGCGTTTTGAATTTTATATTGTTTCTAAGATGTTGCTTTGTTGCTATGTTCTTGGTATTGTGGTGTTTGCTCGCTCGTGTCGGTAGGGACTGGCAGGGTTCGTGTGTGGCCGCTTTCGCCACGTGGATTGCATTTTTGATTACAAATCCTGAGCGCAATAATTGTCGTTCATAGTGGCCACCACGAAGCTAATGGTATTGTTGTGTGGAGTTAGTTATAGCTTCTGGTGGAATTGTTTAGCTTGTAACTGGACTGTAAGCTCAATCTGATATGTGGACTGTTTGAATTGATCTCTGGCCTGCAATTTTCGAAAAAATAATATAATAGCAACTTTTTAAATCTGAAATATTGCTGAAAAGTAAGGACTATTGCTTAATAGGGGCACTGTAATGCTTAGAACGCATTTTACAAAAAAGTCGCAAATATTCTTACGGTAGCAATTAGCATCAAACATGGTATCTAGCTTAATGCATAAATTGAACTGAGTATGAACTTTGTAAACGTGCTTCTGTATGCCAAAAAGAGTCATCAATAGGTACTCTTAAATAAACCAAAAGGGGTACAATCAACCTGTGTCAATAAATCGACAAGAAAAGGTTATGTGCCACGAATTACACAACAGCACATTTTCTTTCAGTTAACACCCACTGGATGAAAAAGCAACAAGTAGATGATGCAACGTTGGCATTAAACCGTCGACTACAACTCGTATAAGCGACGGTATATGTAAGAAAACAAAAAGTAACGTATAAGTTACATCATGTATAATATATTGCGCAAGGCATCCATAAAAGATCGTCTGTCAGCCAAAACTGGTGACAGGTATCTACGAAAAACCACCGCAGAATGTACCAGCATTGTCGAGCTAAGATCGGCCCGATCACAAAACTGAGCAATGTTAATTGCTCACTTGTCCTGAGACCGGCGCGTGCGCACATACAAAAAAGTCGAGTCCGTAAAAGGATTATAAGGGTACAAAAGACACCGAAGGAATCCATGAATAAAAATGCCAGGCCAAAAATATTGCGCCCAATATGGGATTTGGGAATCTCTAAACTCATGGTTCGTTGGTTTGCGCGTGACTGTATGCTTGGAGGTATAAATAAATTACGTATGCAAGGCATTGGGGCAGTCATCATATTGTATGCGCAGGACTGTGCAAGGCAAAAGGTACGTTTCGCTTTTTAGCTACGATTGTGGCGTTCTTCTTGAAATATTCTGCAACCATTTTATTGTGTTTTATCCATTTCGACAAATGCATTTTATGTTGTCATTTGCTTTTTGAAATATAACGATCTTTATAAATGCCCTTTAAAATAGTAAATTCAGCTATTGCTGCATCTTAGAAACCAAAACGCAATTCTAAAGAAAATATATTTACATCGAGCAGTATATTTCACACATATTGCATATACATTGGTATTTCTGACTTCCTCAGTGATTCCCCAACGGAAATCGAACGTGCAGATTAACACTGATAGCCGGCCAGTAATTTGTGCCAAGATCGCTTCGAGTTTCGTGCCTGTGAGAAAGTGAAGCTGGCAGGTTGTTCTGAAGGAAATTGATTTCCACTACGATGAAAGTTTATAATGGCTCATGCAATATTGTATGATATCGGTAGATGATGAGTTACACTATTAGTACAGCTGAGTTAGGCTTTCATATACTAGTCTAGAAGGTATATATTTCATAAATATGTAATAGGATGGTCAGGAACATTGATTTTAGCCTTATGTTAGTGTCTAAATTGTGAGAAGTACCCGTCTTATTTCCCCTATTCGAAAAAGGTACTTACTTGGTAGAGCCTCAAACTAAAAATTAATGCAGTGTAGATTAAATATCCTGGAGGTTTCACCCAAAGAACCTTATTCGCTCCATGTTCTTTTTTTGCCTAGTTTATAAGTATTATAAGTTGATATTTAATATTTCCTTATTAATTTAGGCTTTCAACTGCAAAAATAATTTTCCATATTCGATTGGCAGTTCAATAAACAATCAGTGGCCATAACTTAGCAGTGCCACCGGTCGCCAATTAAATGCAGAACAATTAAATGTATGTACCAACATTTCTCAAAACTTATGACTTCCAGTATTGTTACGGCTATATAATTGTCCAAGTAAAAACTCAATTAAAGTGGAACTGCAAATTACTTCATTATTCGCACGTATTAAGGACGTGTTAGTCGCAACCTTTTCCGGCTCATACAATATTGTTGCCGTGAGAATTCTGCTAAGTTTTTTTTTATTTACTATTTATAGTAAGCCGGTTAGTATTCAAACCAATGCATAGTTTACCAAGCCAAGGTTAAATTTACTATCTTGATTTTGAATGTCATTGCGGATCCACTTTCTTATCAGTACTGTATTATTTTTGTTGGTTTTTCTTTATTTATAGTCTCACGCCTGTATCCCCGAAGGGGTAGGCAGTGTTGTAAATATTACACCCACATTTCGCCAAGAATTTTCAGGTCCCACGTAATAGGGGGCGAGCCCATTGCCGTTACCGGGCACATCACCAGACTCCGGGCTGTTACCGAGTATTCGGAAAAACCCAGTAACACTTTTGCCCGACCTTTTGTTGGTTTTTCTATCTTCTTTCACTGCTTCACCCGACTAGTGAAGATTCAATCGAGATTATTGCAAAGTATTATAAAAATATCACCTGTTCGACTATAAGCTGCTCCTTTGCGTGAAGTTATTATTATATTTCCACTAACAGACTAACAATGTCAATCAATGGGGTAACCGTCTGAACACAAGCCTTAGTTTTATTCTTATCTGTAAGTTCTACGTCCGTCTGTCAAACGAATTAAAGATCTTGATTGTAATTGAGACTAACAATCACTTTACGCAACGCTCGTTGAATCGATACGATACAATGCACACAGTCCTTAACACCCGCAAATCAATCTAGACTAAGAAGAAGAAAGGATTGTAAGTCTGTATTTGATTGCTTGTCTGATTCGATGGCTCCATGGCCGAAGCTTGCCAGGCATGAGGTGAGCATGAGCAGCAGTAGCATTTGCGATAGGACCGTTATTGCTTCCCTTTTTGAAGAATATTGCGTTTAGTTTACATAGTTTTATATTTAGAACTTTAATACATCCCTGTTTCGAAACTTCTACCTGATACAACAGATCATCTCGGAAACGGATCAGTATCACGTTGCTTTCATAGCTTGTAAACTGGGAGCGAAAATTAATTTTATTCAATGAATACCGCTGAAATTGAAGTGATATTGTGCCGTTATATCGTGTGTGTATTTTATTAATTTATTTGGATAACTAACAAAACATGAAGTTAAAAATAATATGAAGTTTAAAAACATGTTTACATGTTGTATTTATACGAGGCATGGTGCTTCCGGAAAATCTCAATTAAAGAGCATACTTGCGTCTTTAGATACGCTTTCAGTCTTTTCATACATCTACAAGGAAGTCATAAGAAGCCATGTATGCAGACAAAACCGCGGCGACTACAATCTTTGTTCAAAACGACCTTAAAAATCACAAGTACATTGTGTACAAGCAAGAAACACCGCGGGAACAGAATTGTGAATGTTATTGCTAAGCCGATATCTGTATTGTATTATTGTAATATTGATTTTTGTAATGGAAAATTAATAATTTGATTGGCAAGGTTAAGCATAAGTCGTAATTATTTAATTTAAGGTGTGGTCTTGAGAATTGTGTTTTAAGTTTATTGTGTTAACGTTTGTGATTGTTAGAATTTGTTCGTGCATCTTATTAAAGAGATAAGTTACTGACAAGCAAAGTCATTTGTTGGCATGGATAGTGCAGTGGTTAAAAGGCGGTCAGTAGGTGCCAATAAGAGTTATGAGATTCGACAAGAAACGAACCACTTTGAAATAGTAAAGTTTAAAATAGTAGGCGTAGTTGTGTGTATATGGTATCCCAAAGGCATTATAGAGATCGAAATAATTTAAAAATATTACTAGAACCTTTCATGGACATAAAGCTTTAATATTTTAATTTTAATAATTTGTAAAGCACCCATAGACCACACAATAAGCCATAACTATTTTAAGATGACCCATATGGATATTACCATTGCCATAAAAATAAATATTCGTATATAAATAAATATTACCATATTAAAACTATTAGGTACAAAGCTGAGCCTATTAAAGAAACCAAAATTACCATATACTGAGTCAACACAAAAGGAGTCAATAAACTTATTTCCTTAAAAAATCTTAATAATGGCTACCTGCCTAAAGATAAGCCCACACCTGTTATCTAGAGCAAGGTGACATGTTAATTACAAAACTATATTGGCTCCAACCACATCGATAAAATAACAAAGACTCTATTATTACTGACATTAGCACCATTTTTGAATAAATAAAATATCTATATAAGTTTGTAATGCCAAGCGTGGGATACTATTTTGAGGTTACAATCGAGTCTCGCGATTAATTATCGATTCATTTGAACGATTGAATCGATTCAGAATTAGGGTTACCATATCGAATTTTGTGGCCGGACGATAAGATATCGGATATATAACAGGTTTAGGGTCCGGATGTTGATATACATACATGTATGTATGTAGGTATGTATGTTACGAAGATGTTCGGCAAAAAGGGGTCGGATTATTCATATTTATTCAGAGGAAGTAGTATTTATTTAAATAAAGTTATACATCAAAGTCCAATAGCCTTAAAAAGATGTAAAGTTTCAATGTTAAATATCGTAGGCAAACAAAGGAAGGTTTCTCAGACATGCTTCCTTTGCGCCCAAATGCTCCAATAAATTGATATCGTTGGACGCTGAGAGATGTAACAGATATCAAGTCCCCTTAGGGAAGGCTGTACCGCTGCTATGATGATTCCCATAAAAAGCGGTTATTTACGGAAATAGCAAAAAACATTGCATTATCGGAAATCAAGCTTCTTTACGAGCAAGTCATCGTATTGGGCAAGATTTAAAGGAAGATGAGATATCATTGACTTATATCATCGCAGATCTTCCAGGATCAGTTTCTTCCAGGCTCTTCTCATAGCCCGACCATCCCGAACCTGGTTGTAAAAAAAAAGAAATGACGTTCATAAGTGTTGCTTTTGTAACCTATATGAATAAATGATTTTGAATTTGGATCCGAAACTAAGTAGGTACTAAAGCTACATGACATTTGTTACACAGCGTTTTAAAACGTGGGTTTTTTATAGGCCACCCATAAGGGGGTAAAAGGAAGGTTGAAAGTTTAGGGTAGAAGCCGGGGCCGACTGCTAGATGTCAATGAAATGTTATTTGCTAACAGGACATGTCCGTACAAAACTTTAATTTATGGTGAGCCCATGGCTCGCCTACGTGTAAAAACTCATGAATGGTTGGTATGTGTGGTACATAGCTTTTGCGTTTGTTTCAATTGCTTTGGCCACATTGTTTAGCTGGCATGTCAGTAGTGTTTTGCTACGCACAGATTTATATCTCGCAATTATTGTTTATTATAGTGCACATATTTATGGCTTCGGTCGCTGCTCGATAAATAATTAATTGAAGTTTGTTTGACTTAGTAGACGTTTCGTGACGGTCTGTGTGGTGACGCATTAAGAATACGGATGATCGCCACCCCATATCATCCCATGGGTGTCGTAAAAGCCGACAGAGGGGGCATATTATGCATAGAACAGCACTGTAAGAGAAGGAAAACATGATACAAACCCTATACCAACCCGTTTGGCCAGCGTGGTATAGTAGGCCAATTCTTCCTTTCAAAGGAGAGGCCTAGTCCAGCAGTGGACTGTTAAAGGCTAATGATCATGAGTACACGTTTCACTGCTTGTCACTGCTCCAAGTGTTGTGGGTTAATCTAGGTGTCCTCTGCGTCCGTTGGTTACGGGTTTGTTAAGTCCCTTGCGATACAGAATGGATAGTAGTAACGTCGGACGCTATCCCTTAATAAAACTAAATTATGCTTCAAGCATAGAAAATAAAACAATAGGTCCTGGTCAACAGCTAAATGTGGCCTAGGGACGATCAAAAATAGTAAAGAAAATTATTCAAAGTAGAGAGTCTGGTAAACACGCAAGACAAGGGGGGAATTCAGCTTATCATCTCTTCGAGAAACTATAACCTAGCTAGGTATAATTAGTTATACCAAACGTGACGATAAATAATTACTGGCATATTTTCACGACTAACTCGCAGTGATGTAAGCAGTAGGTAGTCGTGAGCTCCGGGAAGCTTGATTTCTTTTTATATCAGGATATGTCAGAAGCAGCTTTGAAGGTTGCTTGTAGACACGAAGAAGTAAAATATAACGCAAAGCTTTGTTCTTAATTTATTTGTCTTAACTTTGAAATCCAAGCAAGTCAAAGTTTCAGATATAAGGACTTACTTAATAGGTACAAGGAAAGCAGTAATGTGCTTGTCAGAAGAAATAGCTACTGTTTTACACAACATACCTACATTGATTCTCGTAGATAAAACTCACATATTATCAACAAAGCGAACATTAAAAATAAAACAGCATATAAAAAAGGTTTCGTAAAAAAAAATCTTTATAATTCGGCGCCACATTTTAAGCATATAATTGTTGTATTATCATAATCATATGCCGTTTACATACCATTTAAACTGACTCATATAGAGATTAAGAAAGGCATATTTCAGAATTAGACACTCATCCTTTTCGAATTTAAACATGAAGATGTTTCATATTAACACACATTAAAATGCTTAAATGATCGCTAATATTTTAAAATAAACTCGGAGTGAATGAATACAAAGGAGCTAATTATGATTGATGAGCGAATGACTGTGTTTGAATGAACAGGATGCGTCTGACGTCACACTAACGCTAATAGCAGTGGCAGTTAGAAGATAAATAGTTAAATATGTTAAGTATTAAATATATTAATTGTATCGTAGGTGTATTTTCCCGTGCTGCCGCTGACCGTCGCGTTGGATTTCGGGTCAGTCTACCTATCTTGGAATTGTTATATAATTGAATGGAGACATCTGTGAGATGATAGAAGATACACCAACTGCTAAGAGGGAACTAAATGGGATAATTATATCAAATACCCATTAGGAATTAAACTTTCGTGGTATATACATTGTCTTTCGGGATAGGTAGGTACATAAGAATCATGTTTACTATAATTACAATATGCAAAATTTTGCCACTGGTGCAATGCTAATATGACAGGTGTACCGATTGTAAATTAGATCTAAGACTAATGTGATATTTTAATGATTGAAGTTCGTATTTTCAGCACAGTTTCGGTCATACTACCACATATAATATCATCATAGCATATAATAATAATATTTGTCTTTCTCAGACTTGAAATCAACGCAAAATCATACGACCTCCCACAAAAAAGAATAACACAAGAACCCTCAGACCTAAGCATTTCAAAAGACTCAAATACCTCTATTATTAATAAAACAGATTATTATTCCGATATGAATCGATTTAATACAATACCGGTAAGACATGGCAGTCATTGGCAGTGCCAATAATACGTTTGCTAAAATAAATTTCGAGTATTGAACAGAGTCGTTTGTCTTCAAGACGATTGTGAAGGATAAAGGGACCGAAATTATATAGGGATATTTGATATATAAGGTTATTTGAAAAACTGATGTATTGAAGATATATGAAAGGATTGCTTTGGAACGTTTTGTGTGGATGAAGGGGTATTATTGTCCGCACCCACAATTCGCGATGTGTGTGAAGATAATGCTTACATTTTAAACATCTTAATGCCAAATCTTATGTTTGTGCTTTTGTCAAGACACATACGCCTAAATTGCTAAGCCGTGTTTTATGTTTGATACTTTTTTTTTTTTAATATTTTATTGGCAAGTAAATAATTGTAGTATATTACATGGAACGGTAAGTAGTTACAGTATCTGTGAAGTAGTTTACTACACAATATAGTGGATGGCTTACTGTTTTCCTAGCTAGGCTATGCAATAGCCTGTATTAAGGATAAACAGCTCCAAACTCGCATTAATAAAAATACATAATATTTAACTACAAACTAGATAGACACACTGATAGAATATATAGATTCTACCAAAAATAGACGCTCGCGCTGTCAAAAACGTAATCAAATCTAACTATACACGTCCTAACTCAACAAGCCCTTACTTCACAACCCTACATCTTGGTCAAAATATGTGGTCGTAGACTGCAGCATGTTGATAAGATGAGAGGTTTCAATGCTTGAGTCGTATAGACGTCGAAAGTACGACTACTCCGATGACGCAGTATTTAAGCTGCTGGATTGTGGCTTGCCACTGCGCTCAATGTTGTGGATTCGATGCCTTACTCTATTCAGTTCAACTTCAATTCAATTTATTTATAAGTATCTTTAGATGTTAACAGACACAATGAATATATACACAACACCATCTGGTCCAAAACTAAGTCGAGCTTGTATTATGGGTAGTAGAAAATATATCTATAGTATCCACAATTGAATATATCAGACAGGGCGTTGGAATATCCGTATATATTCACACTCATCACGATCAATTAAAATAGGGTGGACGCTTTCAAAAACGCAAATTAAAATATAAAATTGCGGTTAATATAAAACCGTGATTGTGTACACTTACATGGCTATACAAAAACCGCAATGTGAATGTATGTATGTTTGTAACACTTCACAATCTAACCATTACCATGAAAACATAATAAAATAATTGAAAGTTTAGCAAATCAATTAATATAAATCGCTGGAGTGCGTCAATCATGACAGACACGAATCATGGGCGACCGTTAAAAATAAGGGCTATTTAATTAAATTGCGCCATATGACCGACATTAAACCTGATCTAAATTGTACTAAAACCCTTTATAGCGCACGCGCAGCGAATTTTATACGTCGCGATCTTACTAGGGTTGTCAAATAGGCGAAGAACATTTGAAAGAAACTGCCACCATAATGATTTTAATTTTAAAGTTAGGCTAAAATAAAAGTAAAAATAGATAGACAAGACGGTCTTCCGTCTTGTCTTTCTATTTTAATTTGGTTTCGCATTGGTTATTCTTATCATATGCAATATGTATGTGTATAATCATACCTACACACGATTGAGACTTAATTTATGTTGTAATATCTATTTTAGATCGAAATTCTACAAACATAACTGAGCGGGCACAAATAACTCTTATCAAATCTATTACTGCATAATTATAACTAACATCCCAAATGTGTATGGGGGTCGAATCCACATTTTAAACATCTTTCTTCACCATTGTGATCTGTTCTAATCATTTTATGATATCATCATATAAAAGTAAAGTTTTTTTATTATAATTTAATTAAATAAACCATTTTTAAGTGACAACCCTTTTATATAAGTACAAGTTCTTAGAAATTGTAACACAGAATAATTACCTGTTAAAGCACCATAATGCTTCAATCAATGTTTTACCAATTTAATCCAAGGTCAAAAACAGCTATGTCTTATAATTTTATTTCATTATATTTAACTACCATACCTACAATTTTATGAAGGCTGATGGTTGACAGTCACTGGATACTGGTGAGCATTGCGACACTTTACGTGTATTCAGACCGTGCTCGCACTAGGATTAAAGCCTGTATCACGACGGGCTTCATGAGGATTTAAATAATTAGCACAAAACAGACCCAGACTATGGCAGCGATAGCCTAGTGCAGAGACCGACAGACTGCTACGCAGAGGGTCCGAGTTCGAATCCATGGCGCGCACCAATGACTTTTCGGAGTTATGTGCGCATTCAATTGTTAATTATCGCTTGCTAAACGGTGAAGGAAAACATCGTGAGGAAACCTGCATGTCTGAGAGTTCTCCATAATGTTCTCGAAAGACATGTGAAGTCTGCCAACCCGCACTTGGCCAGCGTGGTGGACTATGGCTTTACGCTTCTCATAGTAAGAAGAGGCCCGTGCCCAGCAGTGGGACAGTTTATATACAGGGCTGATGATGATAATCGTGACACCCAAACTTGATTTTGTTAATTAAGTACACAAAGTGTTGTACCTCATATAGGTCACTGAACCCACTACACACTCGGCCCCTAAAACCTAAGCTATATTCAAAAAAGACAATTCTAATACCAGTGTACTTGACTCTAGATAAAGCTACTTTATCACCAACCGATAAGAAGCCGATAACTACCAAAGACCAACATGCCAGTCAGAAAATATTCAAAATTCTAGTAGCCGATGCAAGCGAGTTAACAAAAGTCTACCATTTCAGTAGCACCTTCGCAGCAGTTTACCTTTAGTACTTTACCTTTTTAATACAATTCAGTAGCCAATAAAAACCGATCCAGCAAGCTATACAATTAAATCTCGCTACAAAAACAAAGGTTTACCCACGCACAATTCTAGAATTAGTTCCGATGCATTTGGTCGTACGAATCATTACGTCTCTGGCCATCCACAAATGGCGATCGGCCGTGAAGATACCGACTTGCAACAAATAACACCGGATAAATGAAACAATTGCACTTAATTGCACAAATAATCTACGTAATTGGCGGGCCTAATTTATCTTAGGCCACGTGGGAGGCGGTGTATTGTGCCCATGGGTTTACTGATTTAAGGATAATCTTACCTCTATCATAAACATGAAAGTTTGTGAGCATAGACCGATGGATACGTTACTCTTTCATGCAAAAACAGTTGAACGGATGGTGAATAAATTTAACAGTAAAATACATAGGTTATAGCCATTAGAATAGCACGTGAGGTTACCGTTTACCCGGATAACAAGCTACTCCTGCGTATCTTTACGCTCTCGCAGATTGCGAATTAGTTAGTGTGGGGTAATAAGTTATCACAATAGGTAATACATTGCCTTGCAATACAGAGGTCGAGTGGACGAGTTTTACCAAGAAACTGACCCATGACAACGATTCTAGTAAGGAAATTTTACAAACAGTTAAAAAAGTGAGATGATTGATATGTTTTTTTAAATACGAAACGCATGCATGCATATTTATAAAAGTTAAGGTCTGCACATTTCTAGATCAAGTATAAATCACTTAGCGTTAGCAGTTTTCAGATGATGGCGGATAATGGAAATTAGAATTGTTTAACCTTTTTATGGCTTATCTCAAGATTTCCCGTCACAATATGGCTACCACACCGGTTCACAAAGCGCATGTTCGCGGCCTTGCCAAGGCGCATCTTTACAAATATTATGTCACTTTAACTATACGTATACTATTGATTAATAGATTATTATCGAACGGCTTTACGGAGGCCTTGGGCAGTGTGCGAGCGGGACAGCTATCGTTACATGACACCGTGAGTAAGGTCAGGGATTAGTTATAAGGAGTTATTTATATTAAAGATCTATTCATGTCAGTAAAGCAATATCAAGGTTATTGGATATATGGTGGCTATAAGTCATGAATACATGTAATTGAAGTTAATTTGCCCGCGGAGATGATGAGGCTTTTAGTGAGCGTCGAGGCAATAATGCCTTGCAAAGCTCGTTCGTTCGGAAACTGTAGTAAAATTACCTTCACGCCTCGTCTTTTGGACTTTAGAATCTTGTGATGTTTTGAGATATTTACCTGGAAACAAACGAAACATTTTATTAGTACAATAAAATATACTGCCTCCGTGGTCCAGTGAATAGAGTATGCGACAGCTGGTCGGAGGTCCCGGGTTCGATTCCCGGGTCGGGCAAAAGTGTTACTGCGTTTCTCCGAATTCTCAGTAGCAGCACGGAGTTTGGTAATGTGCCCGGTAACGGCAATATGCTCGCCCCCTATCACGTGGGACCTAAAAATTCATGGCGAAATGTGGGTGTAATACCCATTACGCCTCTGCCTACATCTTCGGGGATACAGGCGTGAATCTATATACAATAAAATATATTATGAAATTTCCTTTTTTTATTTTAAATATTAAGTAAAGTTTGTCAAGATTTGAACACATTAGGCTAGGCAGTGGTAGGTGAGCGTTTCTGAGTATATCAACATTCTTATGAGTACATTGTTCTTTCAAAGACTATACAGATCATGCCTACTACTTCTGTTTTACACTAGCAAAGCTGTGGTACCAACATTACATAACATAGCTACGCACTTAACCAAACAATCTAAAGTATGTCACACACAAACCAACTCAATTACCGAAAACACAGCTATCCTGATCAAAGCACACGACTTTCGCATACCGATCACAGATAACACATGCCGTCTCATTCTAACATGCAGAAAAGTGCACGTGGGAGCGGGACAGGCGTGTGTAGTTGCTAATGAGTAGGTGAAATGGCATATTGGATAGGGACGGTGAAATGTGAAAGTGTCCCTGTCGCTATGCGAAGTTATTTAGCGGGCAATATATCAGCCTTTTGTCGGACAATCATTCGTTTGTTGGTTGAGAGCCTTTTGTCAATGTATTGCGTTAATGTGTTTGACGGTTCCGTTGGGATAGTGGTTGAAGCGACTAAGTATCTCACATGATAATACTGCAGCAAGTGTCGAAGGTTCGATCCCGACGCGGGATAACATCTTGTGTTGTCCATAAATTTAGATTTATTATTTCGAGTTTTGGTGCTGATCTTCAACTGAATGTTTATATTTCCACTATATATGACATACTTACTACCAGGACGGACATTTTCTTTTTAAAATTCTAAATTTCCCACCCGAAAGTTGAAACAGTGAACTCCATAAAATATAAACTTGTGGACTCCTAAAGAATCCGGCTTCTAACGCCGCGCCCAGAAAAAAGTACGAAAGGCAGTGGCTATTTTGGTTAGATCACTAATTTGCGATACTTGACAATGAGAATCTATACATAAATATAAGCATTTATGACAGCATGTGAAAACTTCACTTCGCTTAAGTCCTTCCAAGTTAATTCAATTATATTGTTACCTTTAAATAAACACAAATCTCCACGTATTTTCATCAGCCGTTCGCAACAAATGTTCAAAGTGCACCAGTTTTCATCAGCGCTGGGCAATAGCACGATATATTTCAATGTCAGTTTACGGACACGTATCGGATATCGCACAGAATTGGACGTCCACTTTCTGACAGGCCACACCCGCCATTGTCCCGCTAGGGTTGTCACCGAGCTGTACTTTGCTCCAGTTTCGAGAGCTTGTTATCTGATACGGTATTGCTAGATCGGTTTTAGGTGGCGTGCGGATTTAGTTGTGCTGTTATTTGGTGTGCCGATATAGGGTTTGTATATTGATATAATTAGGAGTCAACGAAAAAGGGTCAAAGAAAGTTTTGATTAAGCTTTAGAAACTGTTAAATAAGTTATTTCATCAATTATTTCACCACACCTATTTTAAAAGGATATTCTGAAATATCATGCATTTGCTTTTATTACGATGCTAGTAGAAATCTCTGTCTTTATCAGTCACAGCACTTTCTTCGTGTCTGTAAGTCAAGATCTTTTTGCAAGTAATAGATCACCCTCACAAACGTGACTTATGTAACATACAGGTAACTTTTACGTATAACCTCAATGTAACCCCTATCAACTTTACCTCCGTGACAGCCCTGCTAACTCCGTTTGTTTCACTAATCACTTGTCAGCGGCCGACAAATCAAGATCGATTCTGATACTCTTAATTCAAATCTATCACATCTCTCTTTCACCCGTACCGTCGTAATATACCGTCTCGCTCTAAATCGTGAGCTTTACTAGAGGCGTGAGCGGGCTATCATTTGTCACGGTAATTTTTTTCTGTGAATAGATAAGGGAAATTTGTTATGACACCTAATATATTAAGCAAATTGATACGCGCGGATTGGTTCGTGCTATGGCTAAACGTCCACCTGTCATTGTTTAAGTGTTTAAATTTATTATATTTGCTAGGTGACCATAAATTATTATGTTATTACTTTTGAAATTTATAGATTGTTTATTGATACCCCGTAATCGGTTTCAGTGAAAATGTCAGGTAGGTATAGGTATTGCCTCACGAAGAGTGCCAAACATTGCATCATTTCCAATTATACGTAAAATCACGTCAGAAACCTGACCGAATATATAATCATTCGTGTCCCGATTGCCTTTACAGTCAAGTCGTATCGACAGTCCATCCCATTACACAACCGAGCAATCAGCGCGACAATTTACAGGTAAGCACGTAAGCAGGTAAACAGGTAGAGCAACAGCAATAAATCTCAGCGCTCAAACATTACGAAGATGTGCAGCAGGAAAACTGCATAGTTGCGTCACCGGGGCGGTCGCAGCTAAATGTCAGGTCACGCGCTCCTTCCTGAGAGAGGCACTATCACCCTGGGAACACCACACTTGCTCGCTTATAGCACGCTCTTATAAAACACCGCTATTTACAGAACATCGTTTTAGTGCTTAATTAAGCTGATGATATTATAACGCTAAAGGGCATTCGGTTTCTTTGGTGACATCGGATTTGTGATAGTTTCCTGTCTCGGATGTAGTTAGACTTATATTTTAAGTGGGTCGTCTAGATCTATCTATACCTAGGTAGTAAAATTTACTTTCATGTATTTTTTTTCTAAGTGTGGTAACGGATTAAGAATACGATACCAGTCACCACCCAATATCATGCCATGGATGTCGTAAGAGCCGACAGAGGGCATATTATGCAGAGAATGGCACTGTAAGAGAAGGAAAACTTGATACAAACCCTATACCAACACGTTTGGCCAGTGTGGTATAGTAGGCCAATTCCTCTTTTCAAAGGAGAGGCCTAGTCCAGCAGTGGACTGTTAAAGGCTGATGATAATGAAGTTATTTTTCGAATTTCTATAGTGACATCCTTGAGCAATGCCTCGTCAAGAGTTTACGTTAGATTTACGATATGTTAGATTTTGATACAAATATCTGAAAACGTGCTATCTGCAACGTGAAATGGTGTAAGGTTAATTAATTCATACTCGCAGGCTAATTATATTGAACTATGTTATACAATATAGTAACAGATAAGCTGTTTAAAGGCAAGCGCAACGATTAAGGTAAGGCCTATATAAACCACAGTTATATTAGTAAAAACTTTGGTTTCATATAAAAATTTACGAAGTCCCACACGCGTTAAGCAATATTTCGGCAACTCATCGCACAAACGCAACCAGGAATTGATACAACACCTGATAAACTCAACAGATATAATTACAACATCCGGCGTACAATTAACTCACTTTCAGAAATACGAGAGATTCCTTACTTAGTTCATCACCCCAATAACTCATAATCTAGATAGCGCAGTTATTACACAATCGGAATATTACGAAACTATATAATAAATAGTACATTCACACACATTGTTCTACGGCGATGGTCCGATAGACTTCATTTACGCAATTAAAAGAGCGCAACTAAAAATTAACGCTTTTCTTTGTGGTCTTACTGTTTTGTAACACGTGAGAAGGCTTTTTTTGTTTTGGATCAGCACGATTGGTTGTTAATTTAGTTGATACAATAAGACATTGTCTTTACGTACTCGTGCTGTAAACTTTTTTTTGCTTTGCGTGTACTATATTATTGTTGGGTAAACAACAAGTACGAAACTATACAGCAGCGATAGCTGAGTGGAGAGACTGACAGACTGCTACGCAGAGGGTCTCGAGTTCGAATTCACGGCACGCACCAATGACTTTTCGCAGTTAAGTGCGTATTTAATTGTTAATTATCGCTTGCTAAACGGTGAAGGAAAACATCCATGAGAAAACCTGCATGTCTGAGAGTTCTCCATAACGTTCTCGAAAGACATGTGAAGTCTGCCAACCCGCACTTGGCCAGCGTGGTGGACTATGGCCTTACCCTTCTCATAGTGAGAAGAGGCCCGTGCCCAGCAGTGGGACAGCATAAAGGGCTGATGATGATGATGAAACTATACTACTAATACTTTCTAAGTAAAGAAAAAACATACGTGATTAAAGATGTTAAATGTATTGGATATAATCATTATAAGTCGGCACCATGTTAACCAGATAACTGATTCAACGAAGAGTGTCCTAAAGTCTTGATTCAACGACGAATCCCATAAATTCGAAGACAATCAGCAATATTCTATTTAACTAATATTCATATTTTATTAAAGTTACATCAAATTAGGAACTTAGGAGAGGCTAAAGTTCAGCAATCGATTCCGAAAGGGTATATAAAACTGGCGTAACAGTTCTGAAAACGAAATAGGTTGACAACGTTCCCAACATCCGAATTATTCCAAACAATCTCGTAACCAACCAGCTGGACAAACTCCGTCACACTTGCGCCGAACACACATAACTGGCGTCGCTAGTACGTGTCGTACACGCGTGTTGAGTGATATAAGAAAGTAATATGTTGCGTGGAGATGTAATCACCGGTGATTGTATCGAGTGAGCGGACGGCACGCGTCCGACGACCGAATTCGCGATAACATTGTTCGTACAGCTATACAGCCTACTCCGTGCGGACAGCGTCGTGATATCATTACTACTACATGCGTGGAGTATAGTCCAACTACAATAGTATTTAGAATATTGAGTTATAAACAGAATGGATGTAACTCCCTGTCTTATCTGAAAGAGGCGACGGCGAATATCTCTGAAAGTTAGCACTTCTGATAAAACGATATATGTATTGTAATTATATTATATAGGTACGTTTGAAGCCGAAGATTGGCCTTTCATTCTTGAAGAGGACAATCTGGATCTCTCGGTCGAGTAGGTTCATGACTAGATTAAAAACGATTGATTAACTTTGGTCTTGACCTCAAGAACTTCCATAGTATCAATAAATTTGACTCAGTTTGGTAATACTTCTGAGTCGCAATGAAGACAAATTCAAAATATCTTGCACTTCTGCGAATCGCACAATCTGTTATCCTTAGCTATAATCCATCTCTCACTCAGCATCCACATCGCTATCAACACTGTCCATCAGCGCTATATAGGGCGGGGGTGTGCACCCACCAGCCGGCGTGGCGCCTGCACTTTCACTACGGTCGTTGACCCGCGCCAAAAATACCTACGTGTATAATGGCGGCGCATCGTTGCGTCACGACGACGCGGTTTCCGCAACACATCGCCTCCTGCGGTTAAACGACAGTTTTAGCCGCTAAGCTTGCGCAAGTGCGCTACGCAGCACCTACTTTGAGTTATTGTAATACTCCTGCTACACCTGCGTCTTAACGCGTCAAGTAGCGCGTTAATTTAGGCGCTACGTAGATGTACGTATCTACGTTTTGACGCGTTAAATTACAAATTGTCAAGGCGAATTTTTAACGCATTAGTTAACGCGTTGTTGGCCATTGCCATTAACGGTAACGCTACCGCAGGTGTAGCAGTAGCATAAGGAATGTGGGATTCGATTGAGATGGTGGTTTGGTACACTGCTGTTATTTTGTGAAGGTACTTGTTGTTAGGAGCTGTGCTTGTTGTCAACTAATGGAATTGTAATTTTTATAAAGAAAATAGCACTAGCTTTGTGCGTAAATCACAGTGCTGAATTGCCTCTCAATCTTCTTCAAGAATAGCCAATATACACCAATATTCGACAGTTACCTACCCTATGTTTTACCCT
This sequence comes from Euclidia mi, assembly GCA_944739405.2. Classification (NCBI taxonomy): domain Eukaryota; kingdom Metazoa; phylum Arthropoda; class Insecta; order Lepidoptera; family Erebidae; genus Euclidia; species Euclidia mi. The sequence continues at coordinate 59,825,578 of OX123198.2, forward strand.
AGGCGCATTACCACTCAGTTACAAGCTTTGCAGGACTGCTTCATTTACTTGTGTGCATTCAATCATATTAGAAGACTATTAAAAACACAATTCACCTGGAGTGCAATCATCTTTCTATCTACAAGTTCCTATTACATGGACAATAGATGTATCGTCTTTTACTATGTGAGATCACTCTCGTAAGAGAAAGATGATAATAAAGTTACGGTAAAATTGCAACAACAGTGCCATAACGAATGATAGTGGCGTTAGATAGATTGAATGTTTTGACGTCATCCATCACGGCCTTAGCACCAATCCCACTGCACATTCCCGATGCCTATCGCAGAAAGTAAAAGCTCACACATAAAACAGCGTTGTCATTAAAATAAGATAGATACTGAATCGAAAGATAGCTGAAACAATAGAGAGAGCGAGATATTCGGCTCGGGTGCCCACTGATCGATGAAATCGAGATTTAAAACCGGCCAAGTGTCGAATTCGCGTGACCAGAGATGTTCATTTCAATTGTTAGAAAAGAAAGTTTTTTGTGAGAAATCTCTGTAATAGGTATATCCCATTTCTTATTAATATTCGATGCGCGCCTTGTGTGGTTGCGAGGGCGTTGCTCTATGCCGCGTCGTATAACGTTGTCATGCTTTATAGTTTTGTAATGTGTTATACCTACATCATTTTACATACATACATACATAGACTCACGCCTGTTTCCCCGAAGGGGTAGGCAGAGGCATATAAAACGCCCACTTTTCGCCAGTGTTTCGATCCCACGTAATAGGTGGCGAGCCTATTGCCGCTTATCGGGATATTTTGTTTGCCAGAGCCTCGTCCGTTGATCGGCAGGTGCACCACTTACAGGTGAGGTTGGCTTGGGACCCTAAGTTCTTGGTGGGAACCCTATGCACCCTTACTTTTTTACATCATTTTAATAGCTACGTAGCATTCTGTTTGTGTTGCCGAAAGAGATGAGCACACGTGTGTAAATTCGCTTTAGGTGTGGTAACAAACAGACTAGGTAGAGAGCTTTATGACATACCTTTCATATAAAGCAAAACTATTAACCGTATTTTACAATAATCCCAAATGCTTACTATATCTACTTCACGCATTTAAACCCCAATAACTCCATAGCAAGTTGGCTAATTTTATGTAGGCATTAAAATGGTCCATTGAAATTCAAATTATGTTTTGGATAATGCACCCTATCCTAGATTGAGTTTCCAATATTTCAGCACTGCAAACAACACGAGCACGGATGTACCATACAGATTCTCAAAGCAAAGATACGTGGAACACATCCCTAAAGTGGTACGTGGTAAAAATCCCTTTCTCATGGTTCTACGCCCTTGCTTTGCGAGCGAGGCAGTAAATGTAAATGTAGAGTCTTTAAGTAATCTTAATATAAAAAATCCTTGCGTTACTGACTGACTGACAGACACGTCACACGCTACAGCCGAAACTATTGGGCGCAGGAAGCTGAAATTTGGCATGTATGTTCTTTGCGAACCGTAGGGGTGCACTAAGAAGGGATTTCCCGAAATTCCTACGGGATCGGCCAAAACGGGTAAATTAAAAAAAAATGCAGGCGTAGCTGCTGGCGTCCTCTAGTTATTTTATAAATTTATTAATTTGACGTTCATAAGCGTCACATTGTGACCCAAATGAATAAATGATTTTGACTTTGACTTAAAGGCCATTACATACTATATGTAACTCGGTATCGCGGCCTCTCAAAATAATAATCCTAATATATGCGCAAGTTCCTTCATTAAGCGAATTAACATAATATTAAAAGGCTGCTGCACCCACAGTGTCTGTTCGTACATTAGAATTGTATATGAGTAGTTGATGGGATGCGAATAGCGCGGGTACTACTATGGCCCTGACTTACTTTGCTTAGTTACACATGGCAGACGAGCGACTAATGTGCGATTAATTGCTGTTGAATTACATGTTAGGGTAAAATAATCTAACCTGAAGTCCCATTTTTAACTTAGCATTATACGCACTGTACTAACATTGACAAATATTCTCTGCTATACTTTAAAATCCTTATTATCGCTAAGAATATTCATCGCTTAAAATTTATTTGAATCGATCAGTAACATTTTATAGAAATCTCGCTGTGGCTGGTTTAAACTGCGTCAGTTTTTGTATCAGAACTCCACCAGTTTAGGTTAAATATTGTACCTAAACGATCTTAGTCAAAAAGCCACTTGTGAGGACTCCGCAGACATACTCTTGAGTAGTAGAAATAACAAAGTCACTGGAAGAAAAACGTAAACTAATTAATACGTTCCTAAGACATTCGACATTGAGTAATCCAGCTCGCTTTAAGCGACCGCGTAAGGCATTCAAGCAACTTTTTGTCGCGTCGTAGCAGCCCGTCTACAAAAACCGAGATTAACATTTAATTGCTCATATCCCCGATACGCCTGCATGTACTCGATAACCTTACCAATAAATATAATATGCTTGCACGGTGCTCAACACAATTTTATAGCATGTGTTTGAAATGTATGTAGAAAGTTGTTATATAGAATTTCTTGGAACTGTGTTTGGTTAAATCGTGTAGTATCCACAAAAACCACTTATGGAAAACATTATATAAATAACAGGTTACAAGGTGCTAATCCTAATATACATTTTTAATTATAATGTAAGACGTACCTTATGGTCATAATGATAACCTAATTAAAGAATCTTTTAAAAAAGGTTGATCATGCTATTAAAATAACTCCCAATATGGAACTCCAATCACAATATTATAACTACACGAATAACCAAAGGAATCCCAGCAGTAATGAATAAAAATAAGCAAAATGTCCACCGTACCACAATTTTCTATAATAATCCATGCGTATTACGGCGCAGAATAAATTATGAAATTGATTAAAACAAAGTTGCCAGGATAACACGGATTCAATCATTAGCCAAAACAATGATTACTCGTTATTTGGAACGAAGGATTTTAGTCCTTATTGTTCAGGAAATAATGTATACGCGAAGTGCATTCGCTGTTTGGTACGTAGTTAATGACAACGAAGATTGGCATCAGACCGTGTGACAGATGAGAAATTACTGTATGGCTGTGTGAAAAATTACTTTTGATTTCCTTAAAAAAGTAGGTTTCCATAATCACCACAAAAATTCTTAAGTACCTACACAACTGTTGATATTTAAATGTCTAGTCGATTTAAATGTGGCAACATTTCTAATGATTCAAAATTCGATTAAAAAACTGTTCTGCCAATAATTAGTTTTTAAATAGATCATATATTATTAAAGATTATTTTAAATATTACTTACGGATTATTGACTAATTTTATTTATTAGAAATCTGGCAATATAGGTACCTACTTATATATTTTTGGTATTTTAATATTGGTATACTTTATCATATCGCAACGAAACTGGCGGTTGACTCATTGTGGATAGCAAAGTTTATTAAGTTATTTTGTTACAAATTGACTACTAAAACAGCAATATGCACATATAACCTATACAAAGGAATAAGAAAAGAAAACACATTTCTTTGCATATATTTGTGTGTATCCGTTTAAACCAGGATTTAAATTAAAAATAAGAATAATGTCATGTAAGAACAATGCAATAAATGACCACATCCTTGTTCCCGTGGATTTTTATTAAACAGGTCTGCTTACGACCGATCACTACGGCTTTAGGTTCAATTCCCAAACAAGAAAATATTGCGAACATAACATCAATTCACAATTATTGTAATCTGGCGTTTGCAGCGTCAAATTGTGCAATTCGACGACTGTATCGAAACTGTACTATACGGATCTTGTGGCAAGTAGGACGAATATCCGTGCGCTTAGGCGTTTCTGCCATAGGTACATATTACTGGAAACAGGTATAGTTCACAATTTAGGCTCCATTAATGCTCATGTCCGTGACGCTTATCTTTTCTCATCATTATATATCTTCGTTGCTCGTCTCCCGCTTAAAGAATCCACTTCCCTCCTTAACAAGGAGGGAAGTGGATTCTTTATTTTCCAACTCCTCCAATATAGTTCTGATTAAGTTCGTTGCGACTTGCGGGTTCCAAGACAGTTTAACTTTCCCGGGACGAGTGTCAAAACTCGTTGTCATCAATGGTCACTGATGCTGAACCTGGCTACACAGGTCACACAGTAGTGGGGATGAGGGTGGGACTAGGCCCATTTTTTGTATCGAAACTGAATAATATTCATCCGAATATCAGCTTTAGATCGCTTTATCTAAATCGGCCTAGTCAGCCGATAAAACGACTAGTTTGCCAAATTAGGTTTGCATTACGGGGTGGACATTTCGCAGCATGCATTTTCAGCAATCGTCCAAAACATCAGTTGTCGATATTACAACATGCATGTATGAACTAAAAAAAAAAAATATCTGGCAGAAGTTTCCTTTGTCAATCTAAAGAATAGCTAACGAAGGGCATGACTTCTCGTCACTCACTATTCTTTTGAACGTCATCGATTTGCTTGTTGAAAACCTAAACCATGAAAACACTATTGTTTACTAGAGTGGGATTCAGAAGGTATCCTTGTTTATAATAGGATTAAGCAGGTCTGACAATATTAGTCATTCTTCGAAACCGTAGCCTGCCGCCAGACCACAACAACAGCCATGTTCTATGGTTTAGCCAGGATATCTGAGAGCATTGAATACACCAAGTAGATATTTTATATACAAGGCAAGCGTGAATGGGACAGGACGAAGGGGAAGACCGAGGCGGACGATCTCTGACCTGGGGGGCGATTCAGAATCGTTCGATATCTCAATTGACATTCGATTTCGTTAAATGTCAAACGGGCTACTTCATTTTTTGTCAAAACTATCGCATTTCCTATCAATTTTATGCATTCAGTATGAAGTAAATTAATAAATAAACCGAATTCAATGAATATTTGTTCAAAATATTTCTGATTGGCGGCTAAAAGACGAGGACAGTAATTTGACATATCGTACGATTACTTGTCGTGACATTCTGAATCGGCCTGCAGATTGGAGACATCCTAAAAACAGGACAGGTTAGAACTACCCTGAACAGAAGAGCATGAATGAGGAATTTGATGGGAGTGAATAAAGCAAGAGAGATATGTTAGGATTGTTGCAAATGGCGTTCTGTAGTCTCGGGCTACCCCTCCGGGAAACAGGCATGAGTCTATGCATGTATATATGTATGAATACACGTAACGTGTAAAAGATCTTTATGATGCAAGCAACAATTACTACATTAAGCTCGCCTTTATTCGTCTTAAATAGCTGTACAATAAATTATTAAAAGAAATACCGCCAATTGTCTTATCTAAGTAACCTTACATAAACTCTTCGCTGCTTGTGAGAAGCCGTCAGTATATGAACCCTGGTCCCCGAGTCACGGGGTGACGGACGTCGGCCACCCGTCACGCTGCTATTAGAAACCCGACGGGTACTCTTGTATAACACACATGTGACGTCATTGACGGGCATGTAGCTCATCAGTCATACCAGTCATAATACACCCACACATACAAGTGTCATGGTGTAGTAAAGTTATGAGCCTTTGTATTGGGCTTAGTCTACAAAATGACTGGATCAATTTGGATGTTGTTTTCAGTGATGAGTGAGTGAGGATGTATTAACGTTAGCAGTGAGGTATTGAATGGTCACCGGTGACAAGAATAGAAAGAGTGAGAGCAGATCTACTGATATGGGATTTGTAGGTATTCTACAATAAAGATTTTTGATGATATACCATAAAAGGTCATCGCAACATAATAATAATATGGTAAAGAATAAAACCATAGTGTTACAGTATCTCAATATAATTGTACGGTTTACGTACATTTTAATTTGCATTTTAAACAAACTGCCGACTCATCGATGTCGCAACAAATTATATTGTAAGTAGTGTGCATTTTAACTAACGCGCGAGACAGACGTATGTGAGAATCATCAACTTTTACGTAACTATTTGTAACGAGTGAATAATAAATCAAAATTCGGTGTCTCAACGCGTGTATCCTTTAGTCACACTCACAACCAATAACTACTACCTAAACTAACTATAAAACACAACGAACTATAAATGTACAATAACATTGCTCTTTTTTTAATTTTCTAATGGCGAAGATATGATGCTAGCAATGTTAAAGTAGAAGAGAAGTTAAATATCTGGCAGTATTTGATTTACGCCACACGGCATTTAAATCGACAAAATTGTCCATAAATAAATCGTCTGAAAGATGATATGTTTCTACAACTTTCACTTTAAAACAAGCTATTCATAATATTTCTGAAACGTCAAACACACCCACGTGACCTCCTCATCCAATCGGATAACGTTCTTAATTCAAATTCATATGTCGAATCATTTTAAATCTTATAACAATGTAAAGACTGTTAAATGTCGTTAGGGTTGGCGGCAAGTTTAAATGAGTAAGTGCATTTTTTTTGAGGTTGCAACAAATATGATTGCTATTTGCTACGATGCCAACATGTTTAGTCTTGGTCTTTTATCTTCCACGTGCGTCGTCGGTCTGGGGTATTTTTAACTTGGCCTTTTCTGCTTGTCCCAGATCTGGTCAAAGGAAAATTTTATAAACTTATTTCCTTAAGTAGTTAGATACAAGAGGTCGTAATATGACCATCTTTATAAATTGCTACAATTTAATGTAAAGGTCATCAATAGTTACTAAATAAAAACAGTAAGGAAAATACTTCACAAAAGAGACTAGATATTCTGAACAGATTCTTACAACCTATTGTTTATAGGTTTTTAGTTAATTGTTTTTATCAATCTCTTTTCAGAGTGCCATGCACCAACCCTTGCACATGTGACGCATCAAAGGCATCCGCTGGTAATCGAAGCGTTGAGATCGCGACCGGCTCGACCTTGGCGAGTTAAGCCGCCGTGACCCCACCGCTCGGGTCAAATTGCTCTAATCCGCCGCGCATATTGGATTACTCACACCATTATATTGGTAATAATCAATATCAATTATAATATATGTCTTTTTGTGAAATAAAATGTTTTATATCAGGGTTTTATTGTAGGAAGGAAGTAAATGATTTTAGGGTCGTCCTGGAAAATTTTTTATTTATTTTTATTTATAGACTCACGCCTTTACCCCCGAAGGTGTAGGCAGAGGTGTAATACTACACCCACATTTCGTCACGAATCTTTGGGTCCCACGTAATAGGGGGCGAGCCTATTGCCGTTACCGGGCACATCACCGGACTCCGTGCTGCCTACTGAGAATTTGGAAAAACCCAGTAACAATAGGCTTGTGTCATAAAATGTAATTAGCGATTGATTCGTTCCTTTATGAGATGTTAAACCGAAATGATTGATTTTTCTTCAAAAATCGATAAGCAACATTACTAATTACAGCTTTTTAAAAAACTTTTTTGAATTTGACACGAAAACGCTGTAAACCATCATGGCGGTTGAGTGATATCACAAAGTGCAAAACAAAACAAACCGTGAATGAAGTCTGCTCTGGTGCATAGTCTGGTGTACGTGTACCCACTTTTATTTTGTTACATTCGATTTGACAGGTACAAAGTTTGACGTTTTAGTTGTATTTACCACCAAAACGTCAACAACATGAATGGCGGACGCACTGTTAGACGTAATGCTCTCTGATTGATCACTGTTACAAGAATAAATATATAATTTTTAGTTTTAGAACCCTAAAAATAACATTAATCTTACCTTTTTAAAATAAATAACAAACTTTATTGAGATCTTAAAATCATAATAATAGATACTACAATCAAACCGATTTATTTTTAGTGGACACAAGCCTATTTTGCCCGACCCGGGAATCGAACCCGGGACCTCCGATCAGCAGTCACATACGCTATATCCACTGGACCACGGAGGCAGTTTAGAGAAATTTGTGTTGCCTAAAGGGATAACCTTCGAATGACCTGGATTATTTTAGGCGAAGGCAATGGATAATTAGGTGCCTATGACTTTTTGACAGTGCAAATAAAGACAGTCCTTTTTACTAATCGAACCGAGATTAATTATTAATTTGCATACAAGTTAACATAAACTCTACATATGGAATGACCAGATGAGATTCTGCTACGTTAATGATATTAAAATCTTGCAGACGGAGCCGAAACAGCTAGTCAAAAACAAAATATCATCAATCATTAAGTTCTACATAAAAATCCGTGTAACAGTTCACATACGTAAAAATGTAGGTATACCACGGAATGAAATAACGGTACTTGGCGGAATGACATAAATAATAGCAGGAAATATATGTAGATAATAATATATTATAATCAATTATGACAGCTTTACTTTATTTCATTGATTTCTTATAAAATAACGTGACATTTCGTTTTTATTCTCACTTCCTTTTTGCACTTCCTTAGTACCATAAATACCTTAAAAATAATAAGGCGTTTTATCATTTTAGATCATAGGACACTTTGAAAAGCCATGCTACCCACCTCAGAGTCAGTGTCCCTAACAAATTAGTGTTACATGTGTTACCTAATTGTCCCTCAAGTTGTTAGGAGTATGACGTGACATGACAGACGGCAATGTGGCTACTATTTAAATAAGGGCTATTTTAAGGAAAATTACATTTAACCTGTACCGTCGACTTAACAAGCGGAAATGAGCACTTTCAGTTAACTCCACATAGAAAACAAACTTCTGCCTTCATAACCTCCGATGAGGTTGGTTCTTGAACCATTTTAGTACATGTCCACGATGTAGATGCAAAATGCATAACAATCCTACAGCTACATCCTCATAAAACGAATAATAATATACCAGGCATTTTAGGTAAATAAGGAGACGAATAAAGTTTCAGACAAACCAAATCATTATTTAGTGATTGTAAAAATCAATACAAAATCTTATCAGTTTTTACCATTTAGTAAAACTATTTTCAATTCTGACAACCCTATCATTTACACAGTAGCAACATTGTTAATGCGCCGATCAGGCTGCGTGCAAATAATGTCATTTTCCATGAACGCTAATACTGCAGTACTCAGCGCACGTAGTTATTTAGAAAAATCACAGTTTATAAGATTTATCCCACGGTGAGGCTGGTAACTAATACTTAGCTACGTGTGACTAGTACTCCACACCCACCGGTAAGTGGGTCCTTTAAATTACAGGTCCTGTGGTCTAAATGCGTTGATTAAGTGTTAGCGTTCAAGTTTAAGAATTTCAAGTTCATTTTGAAACGATCATACTCGTACACTTTCTCTGTGTCTCGTAGTGTAGGTATTTTGTAATGTATGAAGGTATAAGCCTTGCCAAACCTTTATTTCGTCTAAGTGTAGGGGCGAATACAAATGACTTGATGAAAAGATATCCCAGATCGCGCTTGTCAGAATCAGAGAAGCTTCCTATAGTGTAGAGACAGTTTTGATAAATAAAAGAGACAACTATCAAATCATACTTTCATTTATTCAGTTTGGCACAAGGATATATCTTTAGATTACGTCGTGATTCTACATTTACATTTACAGCCCAGTTCGCAAAGCAAAGACATAGAACCAAGAGAAAGAACGGGCAATAAAACTCTTGATCATTCTTTTCAATAACTATATATAACAATAATTAACAAACAGTGGTACAGCCAATTTATATCAAATATCAATGTTGTGGGTAGTTTTATATTACTAGAAAGGTCTGTCTTACAACAGAACATAATGAGCATTATTTAGCATCAATACAATTGACTAAATGTTTACCACAGGTATATACCTAATGAATCTCATTGATACGACTTGATCCACAGTATATTATTCTATACTATATTACAATCTATAATATCTCACAAACGATCAAACTACCCACAACACAATATCAATAAGATAATGATTACACTATCTTACATTGTTTCCTAGATGATGAAACAAAAGAACAAGCAACACAGAATATTGGAACACAGTGGCAATTAAATAGTCAGAACCATATCGTACCTGAGCCGTCGTCGAAGGAGAATAGGACGAGCTAGCCGAGCCTGTCGACTTATATAGGTACACCTTATTTACACGTTTGACAGTTTAACTGTCAAACGTCATGTCAATGTAATTTAGTTGCCACTATCCTCTTACATATTATGTATAAATACTTGGATATCAGTAATTTCAGCCCAAAGCCTAGATATTATTACATATCTCTCACGCTCTAGGCAATTTCAGGCCGAACTTAAAAATTGACGCGGCCTTATTTTAACCTGTGAGTATGGTTGTATGTAATCCCTAATGGTCAGTCTATGGACTTAGGTAACACCAGGCGTCTTTTAATATCTACTTAAAGGCCCCTGAAGGACTTCATCGTTAAAGAATATTGTGTGAAGCATATTTTCATAATATTTTATTTCTCTAAAGGCATAGGATACCGTGATAGTAGATGACCACAAAACGGCGTTGACTAAGACTAATATACTATGGAGGCAAAAGACAGCACAGATGCAAGTAATTTCATGAAACCCATAATTAATATATGAGTCTCGGATCTCGCATGCTGGAAACAATTACAGCCTCCATATTTAATGATTATTATCATTACGACACAACCCGTTCCGGCACCGGGCAGGGCGGTCGGTCGAATTTGTCAAAATTGCACACTTCGCGTGACCAAGCCATTTTGTAATGTCAAAATTATTTTATGTAATTGAATTTTTGACCGTCTTTTTGGGTTTGTGGATAATTTTACGACTATTGAGAAAGGATAGCTTCAATTTCGGGTCAAGTCAAAGTATTTTTGTTTCTGTTGAGGCTTTTCTTTGTAATAGATAGTGATATTAGTGATCGTTTTTGTATCTTATAAAAAGCCAGGACTTAGGTAAGACCTAAAGCATAGCTGACGAATTTCTACTTTCTAGGAAATACACAAGCTCCTTCTAGGATATACCTTCAAGCATAAGATAGTTTCTGAAAGTAGTTCAACAGTCTTAGCTCTTCTTATGTCTCTAACGAGAAAAAGCAGGTCCAAACGTGGGCAAAAACAGACGTATTTACACCCTTAAAATCACTAACTATGCATTTAGAACCGCCAAAAATATCGTAAAACAACACCAGTCCCGAGAGTATACAGTCATTGCTCCGGTTATGTGTTCAACCCTGACGGGTCCGGCAGTCAAAATCCCATAGATAGGCGTCCTACACTTAGAAACAGGTATAGTAAAAAGCCACAATATGTACGTATTAGTTGTAATAACCACGTACGGAGTCCCGTTACATTGCAGCGTCCGCGCCGATGACGCCGCGAGATTTATGACACATTCATATGATTCCGGGAGGGGATAATGGACCAATGTAATTCCTATATTCCTATACAGCGTGCTATTAAAAGGTTTGTTCGCACGCATCGTGTGAATAATGCAAATAATTAGAATAAGAAGACGGTATGTTATTGTCTGGAAATGAAACTGGTTAAAAAGAAGATATATACCTGGGTATTGTTAGTTGTTTCAGAGAGTATTTTACTTTATAATAATTTCCTTTCTTTGTTGTTTTCTTTTTTACTGTAATATTATGTAACATATTATAATATGGTATTTATAATTAGACGATAAGAGCGTATCTCGCCAACAAGCGAATGAGCTTGGCGAGTAAAAAACATTGTTAGTTTAAAATACCAGTTATGTATTACAAAAAAAAAACAAGCTTTTCTTTTCTAACGAATACATCAAATGTATTAAGTAGGTACACTCCGTTTCAAGTCACACTGTTAGGTGAGTCTTCTAGAAAACATTAACAGAAAGGCAAATTCCTTCTCTATCAACTATCAACAAATTCTACTTAGATTGTAATGTGTGACCGGACACACGAATACTGACACTTTACAGTGGTATGCTGTGAAAGGATAAGAATCAAGTTACTTCATACAGAAACCTAAGGAGCTCAGTGTCATGTTTTTACTACAAAGGACTTAATTGTCTCACGTACTTGATTCCTAGACATCCGGAGGCATTATTACCGAGAGAAATGGAATTTCAAAGTGATATTCTTTTTCTCGCAAAAAATAATCCCACGACGACGGAGTCCCGACGTGCCATGACAGAGCACTGGGCCTAATACTTGTTTCTTGGTTTGTTCTATGACAATCAAATACAACACACTGTACAGTATTACGTTCAACACGGCCCTGTATAGCAAGTACAAGTATATATTATGAAAGTGTATACCTTCACAAATTAACGATTATTTGTACTGGCTATTACTGGGAAAAGTTCTCCATTAATATACAATTACTACCGGAGATTAGCGCTTAATACCAGCCTGTGTGCACTACCTCGATAATTATGTTTTAATAGCATCCGCTTTAATTTATATGATATTAATAAAGTTTTATACGTAAAATTGGTAAAGGCTTTCCTTTTAGCATGTTTGCATTGCGTCAAATGTAAATTTTCCGATTCGGAGAAAATCTCCGCTCATCAACCCATTCATTGCAAGTACCATTCTGTTTGGAATTATAATGTATTATTTTTATTATCTGAAATGCCGATAAAAATAAATATCTGTTCTAGTATATTGTTTCCATATTTTCGGAAAATTGCCAGCCTGCTTATTAAACAGATTTTCTGCGTTGTTTAAAGAAGACCAGAACATTCTTTGCGACGGTATATATCTGCGTATGCTCTGCTGCTACATTGAGTATAAAAGTACATATATCTGATGGATCCACAGCAACTGAGGAAAATTAGCTACTTATCACGCAGTCAAAAATGAGTTCTTGTTCACACGGTAAGTAGGATATCCTGAGTTTACAGGCTAGCAGCGAGATAATATATCCTCATTACGTTTACTGAATTTCTTGGCACTTCTTAGGAGTCACACTTTTACGAGGATGAGCGTTGCTATTTAACTAACTTGTGTAAATAGGCATATTATTAAGGAGAGCAGCAATTGTGTAAGTATAGTGTTATGCCTTTAGTGGAGTGCTATACGGAGGATCGCCGGATGGTACTCTCGACGCGTATCAATCACTTTCATAAGTCGTGTGCGTGCGTTATATGTGCTTAGAGCGGACGTGCCAATCCTAGCAAGATCTTTGACAGTTGTTACAGACAGTGAGGCCCTACTAAATTCCTCCTGATGCTTGTCTTTGTTAACAAATATGCTGCTAAACTTGGCTCTGGGCTGCAAGGAAGAAGATTATTTTTAATAGTCAGTAATAGTAGTTTCATTTCATTTCATTTCAATAGCAGTCTTAATTTATCTCCACCTCTCTATCGAGAGTCGAGAGCTGTCTATACCCACTCTTTATTCTTTATTGCAAAATTGGAAATCATTTTGCCGCCTAACCTTAGCCCTGCCACGAGGACTCTTTCGGTCAGGATCTCACAAAGTAGTAACCCAAAACTGGGGAGAAGATTTTGGAATCAAACAGGGAGAAAACTATGATGATGATGATGCTGACGAATGGATGATGTAAATATAGTAGTAGGTACATAGTTGTCGAATTGCGCTCATTACGGACGCGTGCGGTTGCGCAGGTGTGCGCAAAACGACGTGTACGACGCAAATATTCGACGCACGTATCACTTGTGTGTTTTTACCGGTAATTACCGCGGCGGTAAGGAGCGGGCCCGGTTTTTTATTACCGTTTCTTGTTTATGTGTACGTTAAAAATTACGCAGCTATAGTTTTTGTCTCTACGTTACATACATACTAATATTGTGAGTACAGCTGTAGTTCTGTCTCTGTCTGTTTGTCAAGTAAACAAAGCTAACGAGAGAATTTGGTGAAATTTGATATGGACCTACATCATAAGTAGATCCTACAAATCCTAGAAATTAAAATATATTTACGAATTAAATATTTTCATTGTAAGTAAATATTATTATGCAGTTACATACATATTTCAATGTATTTTTGGCTTTTCCAAATGATAATTATAAGATTACAACAAGCTTACAAGTTTCTGTAATTTATGTGTTTCGTACGGCGCGGCGTGTTGTGTTGTGTCTGATGTAATCACATTCTTGCCATTAAGTCCGAGTGGATCTCCAATACTTGTTACAAGGCAGCCATTTTACAACCAGTAGTGATCTATTGCTGTGTTGCTATTACTTGTCAGTTTCTCCCGACAGATATTTACTTAAGACTTTCGCAGAACCTGAGACGCAATAAATCCAACGCAATAACCGCAACCAAACGAGATAATAATCAACTTTTTCCACCATCATAAAAAGCTAATGTGCGCAATAACCGGTCAAACCGCTGTTTCCCCGTTTTCCCCACTTTTCCCCAAGTCAACAACCTCCTCATACATACATGGGCATGTGAAAATGACATAAAAATGCGCGCGCGCGCACTTTCAATCTCGAACAAGCTTCCGTTGGCAAGTGCTCACTTTTAGTTTCTAATCGACTTTCGACGAGATTCAATTATCTAAGAATACATCTCTGGAGATATTATCGATTCGTATCACGGAGATAATGTTCAGCGCGGAGACTGATGGCTGGATAAATATGTGCGGAGAAGTACTTTAGTTTACTCGTGATTCCCGTTAACCGTAATTCGTGATCTGACATATAAGACTGCTAGAGCATTATAGATTTTTAGGTTGTTAAAGTAATCTTCTAACTTTCTTATATTTCAAACTGGTTACCTAGACTAGGAAAAGTAAGTTTTCTTTAGGTTCTCTTTTTATGCAAATTACAGACGATAAAAATAAGTTTCCAGTTTGCGAACTGGAACCCGGCGTGAAAGATCTAAGGAAGTATTCGTACTAGTACTATTAAAAAACCAGTTGTATTTTCACTCCTTAAAATTGTAGGAAATATGTATGACAGGCTACAAACTTCCATATAAGTAGGAAAATCTTGTACAAACAGAAATAGGTGTTTGAAACTGACCACTTCTGTAGTTGAATCGTATCGATAACTAACTTTCGACTCCTCGGCTCATCGATCATATCGGGCCGGTAAGGCTGGTAATTAGCTCGGTAACCGGTTACCGCGGTAATTGATTGTATCAGAAATGGAAATAAATTGTAACACCCAGTAACGGAGGCTGGCGGTTGCAGATTTGAAACAATTAATAATATTAATGAAAACAATCATTCATGTTAATTTGATAAGGGGAAAGTATGGTTTATTAATAAGCGGTTTCGCAGCCAAGATTGTCAGCTTGTGTCATGTATTTATTTGTTATGTGGACTTGTAATTATAGCTTTAGCTTCTGATTAAACGGGTTTAAATATAACCTATACAGTTATGGAACGTTTATTTGATTAATCGAGAATATACTAGCGGACTTAGCAAACATTGTCCTGCCGTTCAATCAACAATGACAACAGCCTGAAAGAAATTTATATCAGATGTCTAGTCAATTTCGGCAGCAATGCAAATAATAAATACTGTATTAATATCCTACATCTCTGAGAAAATATAATTTAGGTACACTCTCGACAATGCTTGACCATACTACAGTGACCGGAAATATTAGTTCCTCAACGACAAGAGGTGACATACTCAAGCACAAAAACCTAATTTGAATAACAAGGATATTAGAAAGTAACTTAATAAGGCGGTGAGTGGTCTGTCCTCAGTTGTGATACTCCATGGAAGACCTTCGGGAGGCCGGAACACATCAGCACCATGGTGCAAGGCTCTGTTGATATTATCTCTGGTTTGTTTGCTGTGTGCTTTTCGTGGCCTTATTTGTTCCGGTTTAGATAGCGAGTATGAGGGCTTGCCTAGGAGACAAGTATGGCTTCAAGTATGATGCTGTAGTGAGGAATTAATTATATGAAACAGGATGCAAGTTTGGATGATTAAAATGTGCACAGGCCACTGCCATACATGAACTACACCTAGGGGAGAAAATAACTAAATTGAAAGATAATGTTTGGTAAGCAAAATTTTATCATCTGTTAGACAATATGCACATAGTTCAGCAAAAGTCTACGCCACATTTTTCAATAGATCCCGATCTTTTGCTTCATCTTGCCAGTCAGCCAGAAAATTATAGCCATGTGTATAATAGCTACATTAATTGTGCGAAGCTGCTTAAAAAAGTTATTTATGACGTCATACGTCCATATTATACTACATTGAGACATGTTAGTAGATGCATAATAGCATTACCCATAACAATCATCAACACAACACAAAGACAGCTCACAACAACGGCACGTAATAAAAAAAATTATAAAGCGCATGTTACACTTTTACTGGGCAGTCGCAGCCAATTTTACACTTTTACTTTTGACGCTTTAAAGACAATGATTTGGCAAAAATACTTTATATCAACCGTGGGCTCAAAGATCAATGAAACGCAGATGCGATATGCTTTTATGTAAACCAACAGATTGTGGCTATTCAGAACAGATAGATTATTCAAAAGTTGATATTTGCTTAAAGCGCAAAGGTACAGGTTAACTTTTGATATTTAATATTGCAAGTCTGCAAAACTTGTATAGTACCAACCAATATGATTTCTATCTAACAGGTACAGGTTGCTTTTTGATACTTTTTCGAAGGAGGAAATCGACACAAGGTTGTCTAGCTGAAGAATTCTGAAAAAGCAGTAGTCTTAAATTCCAGTTACATACCCGGGTTCCTTCAAAATGTCGAAGAGTAAGTGGATAGGTGGAATGTTTTAGAATAAGTTTCAATTATAACTAGCTGTGATAGTATTCATTTGTGAAACTAAGTAGCACTGAGGATACAAAACCAACACATAAACATCTGACATATTAATCTATGACCTATCAGGCAAGTGTGAATAGCGGAATCGTAGATAATTGAACTAAAATCGAGAGAAGTAATAAAGGTTTTCTCACAACATATAATTGTGTGGAGGATGGGAACGATGACTCGGCAATAATATCTATAAGTACTTCGATAGATCGAGTGCGTCATAATAAAGACGGTCCGTAATTTCCGTTTTAAGAGGAAAATGAAATATTTTTCTGATGATATTTAGTTTCGGACTAGTTATGACATGAAATCGTAGCGGCACTAAACGAATTACTTCAGTAGTGTATCACAAAACGAATTATTTTGTAGGTCACAATGGCCCTAGACTGTAAAGATCGAGCGGAAAGAATCTGAAACTTTTTTTTTTATAGTGATAGGCGGCAAACGTGCATACGGATCGCCTGATGGTAAGACCGCCGCCCATGGACACAAGCAACATCACAGGAGTCACTAGTGCGTTGCCGCCCCTTGGAGTCGGGAAAAGGGATAAGATGAGGATTGGGATGAGGGAGAAGGAACAGGGCATAGGGCCTCCGGCACTCTCTCTCACCGAACGAAACGCAACAGATGAAATACTGTTACTTTACGTCGATTTTCTGTGAGAGCGTTGTACTTCCGCGGTCGAGCCGGCCCATTCATACTGAAATCAGCAAGGCTCTACTACCTCCAAGACAACTCGTTGTTAGGTTATCTGATAAGAATCCTCAGTAGTAGCACTCAGGTTGGCAATGTGACTCACAAGCCATGTGAATTATTCTAAAGAGTTGATGAGGAGTGTATCGTCCGTATAAAACTTGTACCTACTTTTTGAGCAGATATTGGTCAATTTTCTGCAATGTTTAGGATAGTTTAAAATTACTTTTGTCTATTTAACCAATCGTCAACCAACCATCAGGTGCGGCATATTAAAATAATCTTATACATTAGTAGAATTTCTCCTCATTGTAGCAATTTCTACAAATACATAGAGCGAGGTAAACTCGCCGTGTTGTTGGTAACTAATGGCGGCTTTTCTCCACCACGATTGATTACTTGTGACACTAATATCTTACAACGACTTATTGCACCTACCGCTAATAATAATAAGTTTCACAACATTACACAATAATGGTAGGTTTTCTAGAGTCTGACAAACAATTGGTTATATTCAGAATTGAGTATGTCAGGTGAAATCTCTATTCATATAAGAATGTACATAGACTCAAGTCTTAACATAAGCACATATATTATCTTTTAAAGCATCGACAAAGGTAAAGCACACGATCCGGTTTTCGACGGCCAAGCTTAAGTCCACGTAGTGTAACTATTTTGTAATCTGTGACGTAGTAGAAGCGATTATGTTTACTTGACAAAAATATCAGAAACATTGCAGACCCTATGCTGTACTGCAAATACTGAAAACTTCCTAACAAAAAACGGCATGTTGCTATATTAATGTCATATACATTTGTTACATTCCTCCTGTGCGTATGAATTATTTGATTAATTCCCATACTTTTGTATTAGAAAAGCAAAGATACCAGTATGTGTTTGAATATCATAGTTGTAAGCCCACGTTGAACATGTAGACTAGGCCCACGATGCTAAGCACACGTCTAAAGAAACTCGTTGCCCAAGGAATCAAACTTGTTTGCTTTCAATCCTACAAAACATATAGCTGGCAAATAAGATTTCCTCGATTTGAAATAAACATTAATAAAGGGATACGAATGGTGTTGGGTTCAAAGTTCCGATGCCTGCAAGCGGTACTTCCTTACAAGCTGTTTTATGTTGATCTTACCTGTAACAAGAACATACAGTGTATTAATAAAGATGAAAGCATAAGAGTATAAAAGTTGATGGATTTAATTGAAATAATTCTCTAAAATGTCAATTTTTTACTTCTATTTTTATATTATAAATGGGTCTCCATACAGTAATGGGTGGTTGTTTTCCCATTGGGGACTGGTAATCGTAGCTGACAAACTTCGCTTAACTCAAGGGTTATACACAGCGAAGCCGCTGCCTACCGAATGACGTCAATAATATTAGGTACTAAAATCTTCGGAATAGTAATTTGCCTGCATTGAATGCTTCATGGCGTTACCTATATTACTTTAGTACTTGTATATATTCTGTGCCTATATCAAACAGTCTGTGAAGCTCTCTGTAGAACAAACTAACTAAGCGAACTAATGCAATAGAAAAAAACTAAACCTAAGTTATAGCATACGGCTCCTAGGCTATTATTTTTACTCGATTAGTATATTTTTATGTACTACCGATATGTGCCGTCTCCAAGAAAAAAATCCTCTACCGACAATTCTTTTTCCAAGGTATGTTAGTATCCACTGTCAAATGGCAATAAAATATCGGTAGGTATACTACATTTTTGCCGCCGCCGCGCCGCGGCTAATGCTTCTCATCCGGTGCAAGCTATTTTAGATGCAAATAGCAAAGATAACACTGAATAAACATATTGCAACTTTAACCAATACTGGTAATATTTTAGCTAGTAATCTTATAAATTAGTGTGAGACAGAGCTTGTCATAGACAGTGCAGGTTTAGTCAAAGGTTTTAAAACCGATCCTAGTTTACTCATGGCAAGGGAGGGAGTACCGAGTAAGTAGCCTTACCCGGGCTCCGGTTAATATATTGTTTTTCTTATCCTTTGTTCTGTATGAGTGTGTGACCATCTCTGCTGTCGGGGTTCAAAAACCACCCGAAGGCCTCCGACATGACCTGACGATTCTTATCCCGCGACCAACACGATCACTGAGGACAGGGTCAAAAAAACGTTTTTTAAACTTGGCTTTTTGGCCTTAAACTGGCACTGCCAATAAAAAATAAAACTAAAGTATCATCACACCAAATTCTATCGCAATTTGTTACTTAGTTTACGCGTGAGAACGAAACAATGTATAACCGATTCACTTTCGCATCCATTTAAATAACCTCACATATACAGATATATTGCACTAAATACTAAACAAAAATACAATTTAGTTCTCCAAGTGACATTTTAATAACCAAGCGTAGCAATTTACGTCATATAAATAATGAAAATAAAATATTATCGCACGGTAAAGCTGTTAACGGCCTATCTTCCGGTGTAAAAAGGCGTTATGATTAAATAACGTGAGTGTGAAAATGTAATTACATGTATTAATGTTCTCGCTCAGTAATTAGTTGGTCATTAAATAGTATCGTCGGATAGCCTTGGCGTAATAACTGTAGTTCCGTTGAATACATTTAATTTCGCAATATATTCCTATTACAGTGGCACGGTCAGTTTAATTTTTTGAATGGCAACTGACGCACTCGGTATGAATACTGTGTCGAAGAGCACTTTACAAACAATCTATGGCAAACAGTACGCACTCAGATTTCAGACAACTAAGCGTGGATCACAGATAATTTTGTATCGAGTGTTGTGGATCGAATCCACAACACTCGATGCAGTTGTAAACGACGAGTCGACTCCCAAACTAATATAATATAATCTCCTGCCTCGCTCAGGCGAAGATCACACTAACGCGAAATCGTAAACCTTCACTCCACATAAACAAAGCCTGAAAGCTAATACATAACGTTCGCAGCCAATAAACAAACTCTCGTTAAACATAATTAGAATGGCTAAGTGTCCATAATTGCAGATTAAAATTACACTAATCTTAGTCCGAGATAGTCATTGAGTATTGGAAAGCGTACGCATTTCCGGCGCGGGTACTTTCCATTTCGCTACCGCGCATACCCAGGCTGCGAACGTACGGACCGACGGAAAAAAGCGATTAAGTGCATACGTGCTCCATTCATTGTATATTAGTGGTGCAGAAAAAGTTGTACGTAGGTACTTGAATTAAAATAGATTTTGTGCTTCTTATTTTCAAGAGTGTTAATAAGATGGGAGAAGGATATTGGAGGTAGCGACTATCTTATTTTTATTTGTCGCACATTAAACGTAAAAATATGCCGAAGTTACATAGATACATAGAAATTTGTTCACCGATCCAATAATATAAAATATTTTAGTGTAGCTGAAGAGGTTAATTACTCATATATTGTTAATTTACTCATTTGATATCTTTTTACCGAAACGACGGTAGCGCTCATAGCGAGACTTGGCTTGGCGTTCGTAACAGATCGGCAAAGTTATGTAACGCTTGCACAGGTTGCCACTTAGATGGGTGACCATGTGTGGCATTTTCATCTGAGCGTTACCGTGCTTCGGAGGGCACGTAAAGCTGTCGGTCCCGGCTCTTGCCTAAGATAAGGGTCGTTAGGCCATGTCGGAGGCCTTCGGGCGGTCTGAAAACTCCGACACCAGAGTTAGCCACACACTCACACGAAAAACAAAACAAAACCGAAACGACGAAGGCATAAGAAACACAACGCGTATAAATAACACAACATATAATAAATAAAAAATGGGCACACAAATCCTATCGATAGTAAATAGTCCTTTAAGAATCTGTTATGCCCCTACACTATTTTTCGACGCGGTTGCGCTTTGTGGAATAAAGTAGTTGCGCTTTTTTAGTTGCGCTCAAAAATAGTTGCGCTTTCAGGAATACCCCAAAAAACTGATTCACTAACTCAGGAAACAACTCTAGTGATTGAGAATCATCTCTAATCTTGTCTTATTTATATCCACTTTAAATGAACGATACAGTAAAGCTAAATAAATACTAAAATATACAGAACATGCATTTCATTAAAACACTTTTATTTATTGCAAAAACATAGACAATTTAAAAAGTATAAACGGCGGTAAAACTGAAATCTATGCACATATCATTATTATTATCGATGAAGCAATAAAACCGATGCTAGATGTTTCAGATATAATCATATCGATATATTTAATTGCTCTATAACCTTATTAGTTTATGTTTCGTTTTAAAATAAACTGCAATCTGCCGAGTATTTGTATTAAGCTGCGACTTCGGCAAGAGCGGCGCGTGCAGCCGGCTTGTATTTACAAGCCGGCTGCACGCGCCGCGAGTAATGCTCGGGCCACACTACCGGGATATGCCAACAATTTTTGCCATAATTTCAACAACGCCTAGGTGTAACCGCGATTTATGGCCATAATTTTACAATGCCAATCAATATGGCATATGCCGGTAGGCAATAGCTCCGGCGGCGGTCTTTTTTGCACATCAAAGAAGATTACCGCAGTAATTATTGCGTTTGTGGCCACACTACCGTTTGTTCAGTGTGCAACACGAGTTCGACGACGACGCACGTATCTACCGATATGGAGTGGTCAAATGAAAAAGCGCTCGAATTTTCGGAGTTATTGCAATCCGAACCGTCTCTCTGGGATACCCGACAGAAAGCTAAAAATTTAAAAGATTCATGTTAAAATAATTGGCACTCATAAAATACCAAACAGCTGCAGCTTCATCCGCCATTTTGAAAAATGGTATTTTTATCGCCTAGTTTATTGGCATATCTCGGTAAACTCTTAGTGTAACCACACGACTTCACGCAGTAGTTTAACGGTAATTTATTGCCATAATTATGGCGGTAACAGCCCGGTAGACGGTAAGGTAGTGTGGCCCGAGCATGAGGATAGACGCGTCAAAGACTGAACGCCGTATTCGTGGTCACTTACAACTTTAAACTAATTGTAGAGGCATGTATATCGTACCGCTGTTTAATTTTTTTAAAGGTTCCGATATCACATTTGAATTTCATGGCACCGTATCCCAAACCGGCTAACTAAATAAACGATAAGTTAATATACTGTTTTGTTTATGAAAGTGTTATTTTGTCCCTTTTGATTTTTATGCTTTATGAATATGTCAATATAATTTATATCAAGAGTTCAGTTTTCTCCGTGAATACTTTTAATCTTAACCTAATAATATGTAGTAAACAATTTTGAACTACACGCTACCGCTTCAGTACTTACTAAGCCCTCTACCTTACACAGTTTATAATCTCTCATGGTGTGTATGTCTGTATGAATATGTCCTCAGAGCGTTTTATGAGCCGCAACAAAGTAACAATATGGGTTAACAGATGACATTTACTAAAGATAGCTTCTATTTAAGATACGGGACAAGATTCACCTGCGCAGACACTAATATACACGAGATAAGAACAGATATATTTTTTCTTTGTATAAATTTTTAGGTTATGGACAGATTATGTTGAATTTTATGTTATGTCTTGGTTGACAAGAATGTGATCTAGGATAAAATATAATTGAATTAGAGATTGTATTAAAATATTTGTACTGCTCAGCTACTAGTTCTCTCACATTTAAAGTTCAGATCAAATAAATGTAAATTACATCAATTACATGCATTCTGAATCTATCTAAAATTTGCAGCCAATCATAACCACCTACTAAGTCTATACAACGCCACCATTCAATGATGATCATTTTGTGCAAATTCGGCCAGTATCATACACGGTTTGAGACTGCGCTTGGTGCTGCCGGTTGAGGGTTGAGCTGCGCCTATCAGCACCGCATCGCACTTTCCTATGCTTCTATCCTTTTCTGTCACTTAGGACCGTCATTTACTAGAGCGAGAAAGAGAGAGGGAACACGATCGGCTTTTGGATTCCGCGGCGTGCTGACGCGTTCCCTCTCTCTTTGTCGCTCTAGAAATGACGGTCCTAAGTGACAGAAAAGGATAGAAGCATAGGAAAGTGCGATGCGGTGCTGATAGGTGTAGCTCAACCCTGAGTCGCCAGACAGAACAATATTTTGTATGATCCACAATTTGTTGTTTCAAGTCTTTGTGTCCTTTAGTTGTATGTTCGTACCTATACCTCGTAATACAGAATTTACAAATGCGGCAGATGTATTTTTAAAAAGAATAGTGAACACACCTATTAGAACATAGTATTAGTAATTACAACTCTCTATTCCGTCTCCCAGAGCGACATAACGTTATCCCATAAACAGACAGGTGCATCATCTCCCAACTGCGTACCTCAAAACCTGCCGACACCAACAGATTCCAACATGGCGACCATAAAACAGATTTACAACATACACACACAACTCACTATAGAATTTCGTAACACGAAAGCCAAACAGGTATATTATTTAATAGTGAAATTTCTATCAGTTTCTTTTAATTATAAATAAATGTATACTTAATTAGTTACATTGTACGATGGGATGTATTATAAAATTGTTTCTTTTTCGCTTGTAATGGCTGTATTACGTGTCATATTGGTAATGGATATAATTTGGATGGTTTAAGTGCTTTATTGTAAGTTGCTTAATATTTGATGAGTTGTTTAGTCTCTTTGTATGGCGGTATAAATGAATGCTGTTCTGTCAATAGGTTCAGAAGATACTTTTATGGTTATCTAACCAGTTAATTTACCAGATTGGGTGAGAGATTAGAGAGTAATCCAAAGCCCACACTTTTATTACCTAAGAGTTGTCTTAAGATTGTAATATCAAAGGTGTTGATCCCCATTTTAAAAGATAAGGCTATCTTACGCATCAGAAACGCAAGGATATTTGGCTTTGATCGCATGTACAGTGGAAATACATCATCAAAATCTTAGCACTACCGCGGTTGCATCCTTGATTTTCCGCTTTCTAGTTTAAGCAAATTTAACAAAATAATCCCTTTTTTTCCACAGAATTACTGAAGTCTGCCCTCCGCAATGCACAAGGATCCTATAGGCGATATCCTATAGGCGTAAGTAAGTGTTAGGATATTAAGAGTATGAGCCACGTGTCAAAAGGCACTATGTGTTAAATAGATGTATATTATTAGATGTTTTGCGGTCGACGGTTGACTTCATGAAGTCAAGTTGTCAAACAAACATTTTGATCAAACAGCGTGTTTTTGTGTGTGCAATAATAACTGTTGAATGTCCACGGGATGTGTATTTCCCGTGAAAACCCATCGATGCAGGCTTTCACAGCCTTCCTGTGCTTAGTCGCTTCCCCTGGACATATATGGTTGAAATTGTGTGGAACTCGATCGACTGAGAGAAACGGACCGTCAGTTACGCACCTGTTACGGGATGTGTCGGCGATTGATACGTTGTAGCATTTGGATTTGTTAGTGGTTAATGAGGTGATGGTATTGGCATTTTACAGTAATTATGACTAGCTTTCACCACAGGCTATGTAAGAACAAGCGGCATATAACAGTAAATTAATAGTCATCGGTAGACCTGCATAAAAGTTTATTTTATAGTTGGTCTAAGTAATACTTTAATTGCATTAAATTTACGGTTAGTGGTATTAACTCCTCGGTGTTTGACACTAAACCAAGGTAACTGAGGGTTTGATCCAGTCACAGGCAAATAATGTGATCCATCCACTATTAATACGAGTCTGACAGCTCTTTGTATTCACTGGTTGAGTTTTGTAAGGACCCTCGTTATTACTTACAAAGCTAGGGTGGTCTTGAAAAAAAGGTATACGTAACATAATAGTTTAACACTCAAAAACAATTACAGCATTTACTCCATTGGAAGTAGGTTAACATTTAATAAAATCTCATCCTCATACGAAACGGAAAACCTAATATAACAACACATAACAAATAATATACAAATAACAATAACCGTACCACCACAAAATTATGTTATTAAATTGAAAATTTTAATGTCTAGCAATAAAATAATCGTAAAACTCCCATTGATGTCAATGTATTCAACACTATTGACCGAGATTCGAGAAAAACAATCGAGAAATAGTCGAGAAACAATCGCAGTGATAATAATAACCGTAAGTGTTTCTATTACAATAATTATTAATAATAAATGATGAACAGTTTGGCGTCAGTTCATTGTGCTCTACGATAATAGCAGTGACATTTGAGTGTGCGCCCGACGCCCTACTTATGCGGAGCGTTTTAATCATCTTTAAATATAGTCATATTATGTGTTATTTTATGCGAAATGTCGGGGATTGACTTAGGTTTTGGCTGCCATTTACAGTGGGGTGGATATACAATGGCAATAAACTGTATCTACAGTCTAAAAATAATAAGAATCTGAAATATAATCTATATCTATAAAATATACACGCCCCGAGTGACAACTACTAAAACTAGAAGTATGACATTTGGACAGTAGACTGAAAAGAAGTAGACACCTACTCAGAGGGTCTTTGTATATAACGCTCTCCTCCTACGGCGATTTACAATTGGGATTAAGAATTTTGTTTGAAAATTATCTGGTTTTGAAGCTAGTAGTACCTACTATGAAAATAGGGGCAACAGTAATCCATGGGTCAATTTGTCCGTCGTGTCGCCATCACGTGGCAGTCTCGTCGCTTCGCTGTAACATTTCCATACATATTGCTTATCAAGCAAGCTTTCCCTTTGAAGGTACTGATGGACTCGCTTCCGCATTCAAACTACGACGATAACACTCTCATATTAGCCGAACCAATATCGACTTGTAATTTAAATAAGAAATTATACGTGTGAAGCATTATGTTACAACTCGTATTTTTGTAACGGACGATGTTAATAAACTGACCTCAAAAGGTCCTATTTATAAGACCAGCCACTTGGCCACAGAAATATGATAGCTTTAAAAGAGAGCTTTAGTCGTTAAAATCTGTTTAATATAATCTGCTGAATATTTATTATTTTTGTAGAATTTCTCAGAATAGTTAGTAGTTGACGCTATTAGGCCAAACGAACGGTTACCTAAAAATGTTGGTCAGGATAAATTAATAATACTTCGAACTCTATAAGGTATCTTAGTAATTTAAGGTACTCGAAGAGACTCACTGGATCTTCTACCCTGTCTATTTAACTCATGTACCTATATAAAATTTACATAAAAGAACACGATATTCACTAACTTGTTCAGTTTTGCAACGAGACATAGGTTAAGACTTTCTCATAGCGTTTTTGCAATACTACTAGAATACTAAGAAATACACAAAATACATTAAATATCGAATAAAACTACGTCACATAATTAAATATGCGGGTATGACGCTCGTTCTAATGGCAAATTTTCTATTACATTGCACGTAGATTCAGTCGATTAGTTCAGTCTCGAAACAGAATAAATTAACCTGACTTTTTCATAATAACCACTTGCAATCAATTTATTCTCGATAAAAAACAACAGTTTTGAATAAATATAGATTCAACAGTATAGATATTGTTACACAATTTACAGAAAATAGTTGTTAATTATTTTGCCATTGACGGTGGCTATGCCGCTCCCATGCGTCGTAGAGCGAAATTACCTATATCCCTAATAACCATTGTCAATAAACAGAGAATAAGATTTTTTTTATCGGTCTAGTGGTTCCTGAGGTTGGAGCGTTCAAATAGTCAAATTGCTTAACTTTATAATAAAGGACCTATACTAATCGTACATGATTCAACGTCTTAAAATAAATATCTCAATAACCCTTTTAGGTGTCAAAATATTGGTTGATCCATTTAGCAGGGTGCTAATGCGCTAACCCAATATTTGTCTGACCCGGACCCGAACCCGGTGTTAACGACTCAATGATACGTGAAGCGGTATCTAATTAAGTAACATTAACACCCATTTGTGGTGAGCCTTGTTTTATTAATAGTTTGTTTAAGGTATCTAATGATGTTTCAATAATGGGAGTGGCTTTTCGATGAAAGAAAATTATTATAATTTTTTATTGATAGAAAATAAGCCTTTGCTTTCAAATTGAAATGTGTTTTCAAGTCTCATAGTTACGATCTTAACAACCTTTTTGAAAAATGTTGGGTTCTGTCTTTTTGTCCAAGGTACAGTTAAATGATTGCTGTTTATTCCGACCTCCAATGAAAGGTACTTTCGATGAACCACGTTTTACGTCTTACATGAAATAGCATATCGAAAGCAGCTAGCTTCCAGGATATCAAGACTTTTAAATCTTAATGGAAATCCGGTATTCTCGAAACACTTAAGATGTATATTCATTAAAAGAAAAGAGCACACAGCTTATAGGCTCACGAATAACACCAACCACTATTCCAAAGATAATTGCGAATAAAACGTTCAGTGTTAACCTATAAAATTAAACATTCTACCTGTGGCGCAAGAGCAATATAATTAAATTTAATTAGCGAATAATTTGCAATATTCTCGCTGTTCCCGTGTGTTTATATTCAGTCAGTCAACACGTCCAGTTAGATATTACCACATAATAACTGCCTTCTTTAGTCAGCGGGCCGTGTGGGACACACTGGCATTGTGATCCTCAAGCCTAAAGGATGCCTTTTCAAAACCGATCAAAATGCCCTGAGAAAATGTTTGGACAAAAATATATTATTGAATATGTTGATGTACCTTTGATAAGAATTTGTTTGTGGCATCAGACTTAAAAACTTTACGACTTTAGGTATAATTGGAGGGCACTTCAAAGAAAATCAAAGGCAAAGATCTTGTGATTAAAATTATTTATAAATCGGCAGCTCATATAAAGGCCTTGCCACACGGCACAATTTTACGTCCAACTTGACTAAATCACTTGATGAAATCGAGACGTGTAGACACCAGTCGTCCAACTCAAGTTTATCGGGTGGGCGGGAGCTCCAGATTTTAACGAATCGGATGGACGGAATGAAAATTAGTGATTTGATTTTGTCGTGTAGACGGGCAAAGCCAATACGATTGAAAATTTGATCAGTGGTAAAATTGAGCCGTGTGGCAAGGCCTTAAGCTAATATTACTCTGAGTTGCTAAATTGTCGACGCAATAACTGCAATTTTATTCAACATTCAATGTTTGTCTTTGGTATTGAAATCATCATGTGGCAAATCCTAAAGTGATAGTTATCAGATCGACTTAATAATTTACTTTAGACAAGCGATATCTTGAAGCAAAGTTATATAAATGCAGTATATTTTATCTAAGTATCACGAAGTTAGTTAAGTGCCGCATTTTTCTAAGCAATGTCTGTCATAGAGCAATGTCGTATCTAGCGCAACCATATCTCAGTCTACATTACTCTGATGTCCCGGGCGCATTTCGATCAAGACGTAAAAATTACCCGTAATTAAAAAGCCCACGGCATCTTCCCTATGGCAATAACTAAACGTAATACCATCATAAACTTAAGATGGCGCCGTACCGTCGATAATATCACAGCGATAGCATATTAATATCAAAGACATCAGTTATTTCATTGCGCCATATAAATTTTATTACGTACTAATATTTCTCGAATTGTATTTTGACAATAATGTGATCTTTATTCAGTTATATAAAGAACACCGCTATTGCCAAAATATATCATAAAACTGCATATAAAAATATTTATTATTAAAATATGCAAAACCGCAATTTAATAAAAATAAACTCGTAAAAGAAAGATGGCGCTTGGTAAGGGTAATATCCCTGAAATATAAAAGTAGTAAAGGATTGGTTGATATTACCGCGTTGCGCATTCTTGCGCATCTCGGACGACACCAATTAACCGGGGGCGTGTCGTTTGCGCACTAAACCTGCGCCGATTTAGTGTTATGTGCGCAAACGCAGCCGTGCGCCTGCGCAGCGACACACTGCTGCCAAGAATGGACAATTAAATACAAAAAATGCTCAGTAAATCGACTTTTATGGCTGTTTATGATAAGAAGAAAATGTGTTCCGTAACAATAGAATTAATGTGGTTATGTAAAATACGGCTCAATAGATTTTTATTTTTAACATTAGAATCTGTAATTTTGGTAACGGGAACAGCAAACTATGCTGTATCACGTTGTTTAATAAATGCTAATATTATTCAGTAGAGTTGCTTGTTTAAAGACGATAGCCTCAATCGGTTTTATCTAAAATCTATTTTTATTTGCCTCGCTTATGATAACAAGGTAAACAAACCCGGTTTTGTAAAACATCTCGTATTTACCTACTTTAACCATAGTCTTATCATAGTCCTAGTTTAGCTTTCGCTAAGCCGCGGTCCATAGTGTTGAACCAGATTTGACAGAATATTTAGCTTTTTCACAGAGCTGTTTGACCTCCGTATCCCATAGGAATAACGATTTCAAAGTTCTGCAAATAAAACTAGTGTACAGTATATTCAAGAGTAGTAGAGACTCCATTACGATTGTAAAACCGCCTCTTGATAGTTGGGACCGACAACTTAACGTACTTACTTAAGCTTTGTTTGTAATCTGCTCCGCTGCTGGGCTCAGGCCTTGTTTCATCGTGAGAATGGTGGCGCCTTACACCACCACAATGTGAGACTTCAAGGCCGCTTTTCGGTTCGCAAAATAGTCCAGCACAAATCGCAGACTCAGCAACCCACTTCCATACTTTCTCTCTCCCGTTCTGCAGGACATAAACCTGCCATAATGACGCTCGTCAAGCATGATTCCCGTGTGTGTCCACTACTCCATTTCTTGGTGGTAATTGAGGGTGCATCCACCACTTCCCGGTCGGTACCATTATGGCGCGGCAACCAGTCCTGCTACATGCTTGAGGAAAAAACATATTAGTATGCAGCCTATGTGCGCTGATACAGAGAATATTAATGAACTTATATTCTCAAGCTTTTGTTTTTGTATGTTTTGTTACGTAAGGTAAGTGGTGTTTTTTTATCGATTGTATGTAAAAAGATTTGCGTGAAAATTACGGATGTAAATATGCAGGCCCCTTTCCCACAGAAAAGCAAGTTCTAATCAAGGAAAGCTTTTGCAAATAACAGCGAGCTTTTACAAACATTATAATTACCCGGAAAATTATGGATCTTGATTCATATTTTTTTTGGGTTAATAGTCGTAAGTTTTCAATCGGCAAATAAGGCCTATTAAAATACTCGTTATGTGATAAATGATACGCATCGTAGTCATGACATTAGCATTGTAATCCTATAAGCAATTTTATCCAAGCTATTATAAAATTCTGGTGAAAGAATCAGCGCCAATAGGTAATGATCTTGTGACAGCTACGTATCCAATAAATCAACAATATTGTACAATACATGTGATTTACAATCACTCTTCGGTGGTCCTGAACCTCTAGCCCTATCGTAATTACGTTCACAATAGAACAACCACGCATTATACCACACGGATGTATATATACAAACAAAATTGTGTCTGTTCGTGCCGCCGCGCAATGCGGAAGCGAAAACCGCACGCCGACACAGACAGACAAATTATATATTGTACATCTATCTACGTAGCGCAATTTTCATGCTGAGCTAAATGAAAATGGACTAGTTTCTAACGCAGCACGCGTTAGAAACTGTCATGATCGGCCTGGTGTCATAATATAGGCGTAAAAAAGTTTATAAGACCATCCAAACTAATTAAAGACTATCAAGTGGTCTATTATATATTCTAGTTATCTATCTAGCTAGGTGGGCGATGATATTCGAAGGGCAGCGGGCAGGGATTGGAAGAGGAAAGCTGAAGACCGAGCACATTGGCGCGCCATAGGAGAGGCCTACGTCCAGCAGTGGACTGATATAGGCTGATGATGATGATGATGAAGCAGTCTATTCCAATTTTTGAACATTCTTATTGCCAATTCTCCAAAGCAATAGATAAGCAGACTGCTAGCGACATATTATTAGGAGTAACGTTACAAGGTAGGTTTTTGGTGTCTTTCTGATGTATTGGCACTAATTTCTACGACTATTTAGGTGTATATTAGTTTCCACGTCAAACGCCGTGAGGTCTAAACAACTTTGAACATTTTCTAAGACATAATTAGACACCTACAGGTCTTGCTCATTTCCATCCCTTTCTATCTGACAGATTTTATTAGGTTCCATCATATGTATTGCATCATATTAGTATCCATTCTAATTTTATCACGGAGAGCAACAGCAATAGTCCAAAGGTAACATAACAACCAGCACTGTCATTTGATAGACTTAACTATCTATTTGGTTACTTTGTTCTCATAAGTCATTGTTGTTCACTGAACCTAGGTGGAGCTTCGGCAGCAAATTAGCTAAGTAATCTCAATTTTACAACTAATAAAATATGTGTATTACTTTATTGCTAGGTAGACCAATTTTCAGACTCTATTAAAATATGTTTATTACTAGGTAGTTAATAGAAAGCGTGTTAATAAACAAGGCGGTACCTGGGCCCGTTCCACTCTGATAACACGTCACGGCGCGCGGTTTTGTAACTATATCACATGTCGCGACGTTTCTAATACATACATACTATATTGTATGATCAATAATAATATATATGAATGACCGATGTGGAATATTGAAGGGAGTAATTGTTATGTATGGAAAGTATTGTTGCTAAGTTGTATGATGTGTTGATTCGAATAAATATGAACATTGTCAAGTTACGAATTCAGCCGACTATCACATGCTGCACCCTAAATAGAATTAAATAGCTGTTTATTACAAAACGGACACGCTGTTTATCGCAGCAACCAAAACTGGCTAAAATCCTGACCAAAAAATTCCAGTTCGACCATCAAACTCCTAAAGAAGCATAAACCCAACACAAAAAAATGAACTTCAAGTGCACATGGTTTGCAATGCGACAATTATCCGCCGTAATAAAGCAAGCCTTCCTGAACATCTCTTCGTTATCAGCGCGTCATATCACACGTTGCATCATTGGTCCACGATGACCACTAATGTGAACATTATTTATGCATTAAAGGATATCATTAAAAGTACATCAGCTGCCGTCGACCCTAAAGATGTAACAACTTGTTTTGTAAGACTTACACTCGGTAAGGCTGTACGCTTGTAAGGCAACGCTGAACGCGGGCGATAAGGGTTTTTGCGCGGACGAAATGGTAAATGTACATATACTTGACTAGAGGACGCCAGCAGCTACGCCTGCATTTTTTTTAATTTACCCGTTTTGGCCAATCCCGTAGGAATTTCGGAAAATCCCTTCTTAGTGCACCCCTACGGCCCCCAACGAATATACATGCAAAATTTCAGCTTTCTGCGCCCAATAGTTTCGGCTGTAGCGTGTCTGTCAGTCAGTCAGTAACGCAAGGATTTTATATATTAAGATGATAGAGGGTTTACAAAACAACACTACCATGTTTGTAGCTCTTCTAAAAAGCAGTTACTGTGGGACAGAGGTGTATGTACTACAAGCAAGTAGGTAATACTAATCAATAATGATAGTTTGGAGTTCGGTATTGTCTTATGACTATGCGAAAATGTGTGAGAACGGATAGGTAGATATTTGTTACTTTTTTACGCAAAACCCGCTGAACAGATTTTAATAAGACTTTATACACCAGTAAAGTGTCATAGAATAGCAGATGGACCTTTTGACCTGATTATTGATCCCTACAGTACATAGGCGAAACCGCGTGCAAAATATATTATGTCACAATAATATTTGATACCCGCACTCCGTCGCTACTGTACACACATCCCCTCATCTCGTAAAACTAGATGGCCAGTGCAGGTAATTTTTAATGTTAACACATTCGCTCCGCAGCATCCACAGTGCGATGAAAAACAACCTGTATGTACCCGCTCGTGCGCTCCATGCATGGCCATCTGCGCTTTACACAAATATTATGTTATTCTCAACGATGCCTAATACGGTTTTAGGAATTGTAAATGTATTTAAAATATACAACATGTTGTAATTTTTTTATGAATACGGTTAAGTTTATGTAACCTTTCAAAAGTCTATCTATGCAAAGCATATTTTTTGTTTACATTAAAATTTAAAAGCAGCTGTAACTGTCTTATTATATACTTAAGTCGACTCGCAATTATTACTATGATGTTGTATGTTTCGAAAGTGTAATTTTAATACACGATTTCTGTGCACTTAGCATATGCTAATATACTCGCTTCTGTACGTAATACCTATGATAGGAATTAGGAAGTATTAGGATATCGTAATAAGATAAGTCCGACAGTCATAGTCCGAGCTCAATCATCCACAAGAATGAAATGAAATGTTGACAGATATCGATATTAAAAGATATTGTTTGCACTATCTACTCTCTAATACAGGTACCGACACATGCAACAAGCTAATTTAATAGTTAAAGCGTCCCAATTTTCCTCATCTGAACCAAATCTGGTCCAATTTAATGCTACGCGAAGATGGTATCCACCAAACTTGGCTATCATTAGTTTCCAACTTAATTAGTGAGAAACAAGTACAATTTCAGATTTATATTGGGTAGCATCTGAGCACAGTCGATGTAGTATCAGCGGCATAGTCATTTGTTAATTAAACTGCGAGCTTTCTCTCAGTAACTTAGTGCTTAATATGTATCACTGAGATCTGGTACGATTTCGACCTAGGTACTGGTCCGGCTAAACGATAAACAAGATAATTGGAAAATGTAGTGTCCAGCCATTCTGTTCTTAGGTAAATGATGACCTGGAAAGGCGTAATAAGCTGTGCTTACATGAATATATGTAGAACACAGTTACAAGTACAAGAAGAAGGTAAGCTAAGATAACTATAAAAGATATTTATGGAATCTTCAATGAGCAATCTAATATGATTTGTTGAAGCGAGATCGACCAAGTATGAGAAGTACACATAAAGGACATTTAAATAATTCGTGAAAATACATAAAATTCTTATTCAATCAAAATGTTTTCTTATACTTTTAAATGAAGTCTGGACACAAGTTTATTGAGCCTCTAAGGAATTACGAGTAAGAAGAAATACTCAATACGTCGATAAAAGACACAAAAGGTCTTCATTAAAATCTTTTACTAAATGCATAATTTATGTGGTACTATAATATTCCATTTGAAATCGTAAAAGTGGACAAAACAAATTCGCCATATAAAGAATTTCATTTCAAACTCAGGTAATTTTGAAGCATTGTGCTTTCTATCCAAAGCTTTTAAAAGCTACCTAGCGTTCTGAGTATTATAAGCATTATTATAATTTATTAATGTGTGTGTGTATAAGGTGCATTAACATACTGGTGAAGCATTATGTTATAATAATACATACATGCATACATACTCTCACGCCTGTTTCCTCGAAGGGGTAGGCAGAGGCATATTAAACGCCCACTTTTCGCCAGTAATAGTACACGTAATAGGTGGCGAGCCTATTGCCACTTATCGGGATATTTTGTTTGCCAGAGCCGGACGAGGCTGTTGATCGGCAGGTGCACCACTTGCAGGTGAGGTTGGCTTGGGACCCTTAGTTCTTGGCGGGCACCCTATGCACCCGTATATGTTATAATAATATGTAAAGTATATACATAATTATGTTCACGATTGTAAGAATCAGAGATGTAGGTATTTCAACTGAATTACGCCTAATGTTTCTTTTAGTTCGCATGATGTACAGTTTTTATGGGACTAATGCCATTCTCTATACAGCTGCTAAAGAAATTCTATCAGTACCTACTATTTTTCTTTAGTAGTCGGGATCTAGTACTATTTATTACCGCAAAAATGGCTAAGGATACGGAAACATTCATGAAAAGTACATTTAGTAACGACAAAAGTTCATCTAGTAGTTAACGAACATTTATTTTTAAGCGGGCAAGTACCAAAATCCTTACGAATATTTAAAAGCCACTCTGAAAATGTCAAGAACCTACTTTCTACAATTCTATCATAATATACTTAGGTACCACTCTATCCCAATAGCAAATCTATACTAAAATCGCTGTAATACAACATTTGCAGTACAGCTCTCTCAATCCCTCTCAATTGAATACTTCAACCCGACATCTAAGGCATATCAAACCTACTATTAACCTTATAAATCCGTGTGAAAACTGCCTGTACTAATGAATCTGGTCAACGCGAACGTTCGGCGGGTTATCCGTCTACCCGCTACACATAAATAAAGGCCACGGTACAAATTATACCGGTGCGGTTGCTTCATACACCCTACAGATACAACATGCTGATAAATCTTGAACTATAGCTAAAGATATACTATGTTTGGCTGCTTTTGAGGTTTGTTTTTGTGAAAAAAAATCATGAAAATATGCTTCGATCCCGTCCAATCTTCGTAAGTTGCTTTGAATTTAAAGGAATGAGGAATTCTAAGAAAAGGGAACGTAAAAAATATTTGGCGCTGACTTGTTGTGTAAGTATATCTGTAAAATATATTTGCTTTGATTACACAATAATTTGATTTTCCATTAGTTAAAATATATCCTGTTAGTGGCATATCGCAATTAAGCGTCTTACGGCTTGAAGAAAATATATATAACGATAATATAAATAGACATAAATAAAAGTATCGCGTATCTATATGTACGCGGGTAGGTTAGAAGCAGCGTGTAGTCAGCTCCACTCCTTAGTTGCTCAATGGTTGTAGTATGAAAATAAGCAGATTTTAATATCATAACCTTTGATCGTGACTAGACCGTGCACTCTTTACTCCGTCCCTTTTTAATGTACCGATTTAGAATGAGACGCAAGTACACCATGGTAGTTGTGTTCGGAGTCTAATATTTAATCACGTTGTTTGGCCTGTCCTTGATCGTCTATAAAATATTATAAAGCATACATATTTATTGTTTATAAATAAATAAGACGTACCATTCTTGACCCAGTTTTAAGTCAAACTCGTAGCATTCTGATAAATAAGGTATCAAAGGAAATGTGTGCGAAATGACGTCTATTTTGAGAGGCTGTGTTATAATTTTGATGTTGTAAGATTTATAGTAAGCTACTGCGGGCTATTTATTTCATCAGGCTACCCGTTATCACGAGACCTACAGAAAGAAATAATATTTTAATCAAGTGAAATATTACGATCAGTGGCGTAGTTCCCATGGATACCACCTAAAGCAGTAACTATGATGTGTCTTATCCCATTTGCTACCTCCAGGAATTCATACCGAACTGTGGAATTGGGGTGCACTCTCCGACACCCGACAGTACTTTCTCGCGCCCCAAAATGTCTTCCTGTTGAGTAACAGTTCACACCCCTACTACTTCCCACGTCTCTCGCTATGGCACTGATCGGATGATAATCATTCTGTACGAAAAAGGCATCAGCCTCCTCCAGTCCTTTCAAGTTGAAACTATGAAGGCTCTTCTATCTAAAATACCCAGTATGTATGCACTTGCAGACCTGTAAGCTAATCTAAGACATGACAATTGATAGATTGCCTATAATTTACCAATCCCAGATAATGCATCTGATAACTTCATAACACAATCGTTAGAACAAAAGATTTTATCTTAAAAAAACAATGAGTTTATTGTTCAATTTATTGCTCGTACTATTTAATATAATGTTGTGAAATTTTAATAGTTATGATTTGAACCTGTTATGTTTTGCTTTGATTAAACGCAATGCGTCATTCATCATAGTGAATCCTTGAGTGCTAAAAGTGCATATGAATTTTGTTACTCATCCTTTCTTGGCCTCGTATTTTTAAAACATAAACATAACTTCACGCCTGTTATCCCCAAAGGGTGTATGGCCTCGTATTTTTAACCTCTCGCAAACAGACCTCAGATATAATTAAAACTCATGAGCAGCCGCTGTCTTACACCAGAGAGACCGCTGGCTAGTTTTTATTGAAAACTGTAGCAATAACTATTCTACCCATTTGAGTAGGAATTTTCTTCGTTCAAAGGAAATTGCAAACGTCCAATAATAATAAAGTTACAGTTTGAAACAATGTAACATGGAAGCCATTAGTCGTTTACTGTTACAATAATTACCTTACCATGTTTCAATGTTGTCATGAGGTTATAAATATTACCTATTATCCTTCCTTTAACGGTCTCCGTAAACGATTTAACAAAATTGAAGTAAGTGCGTGGAAAATGGCTTTATAGATCGCTTACAACTTTATCACCATCAAGTCACTATTATGTTTCTTCTTCTATCATACATCTTTCCAGTAACTTGGATATATTACTCAGGCATTGTTTCATACATAACCACTGATGGTCCGGGTTACAAATTATTGTCTATGACTAGCTCGTCCGCCATCTTTCTAGACTCAGTCTAAAAAATTTACTTTGTGCTTTCTACAACAGCAGTCATGAAATCTACCGTTTCTGTTAACAATCTCACAAATGTTGCCGCACAAGCATCAAATATATTTTTCTTTCATCATTTTTATAGCAATGTTTTTTTCGATAATTAACGATAATGGCCCCATAGTGGTCCAACAAAAAGTATTGTCGTTGTGAAATCAATAGCTTTACGTAAACAACTAAATAGCCAGTGAACGGATTAACAAGGCGCTGATAATAGCCCAACATTGTGCAGTGACAATTGACGGCGACTGTATTGTGCGGGAAATCATAGGGGCCCGTGGATGAAATACCCATTTTTTACTGCAGTTTGAGTATTCTATAGGCTTTTTGGTTATCTTTGAGTTGAATTGAAACCGTTTTTACAACCTTGTCAAAAACGACAGGGTCAAAGCTGCGAGATTTATTACAATTGCTGTCAGTGGCAGGTACACGATTTTGTTATGAGGGGGGAGGCCTAATTTAGTTTGGGGAAGGGAAAAAGAGAGAAATATCGATCAAGTAACAAATGGACCTAAAGTTCCACATTAGTCAGCGTTACCTTTATACACAAGGTTGGAACTTCTTTCATAACGAAATCTTGAATAAATAAAACCAGTTTTAGCATATCTATAATAATCGACTTATATCCCTTTAAAGATACGAGTATGTTTGATATGTAGTATGAAGTAATTTTTTTATATGAATTATCATTAATAAATAGACTTATGTACACAAGTACGGGCGCAACACAAATATCGTCTATTTGTACTATTAGATAATTATATGTTTTAACACTCGTTTTAATGGTGAGCACAAATATTATGATGACATGTCTAAGACCACTTAGCAATGTGTCCAAAATAAATAATATTTGACCAATGTAATTAAGCCTGGAGATTTGATTTAAAAACGAGGCTTTAAACATGAAAAATATTTTTATTAGCATTGAATACATAGGTATCAGGTTGTCCCGTCTGGGACGCGAACCCACAACACTCGACACATTGCTAAACAGAGAGGTGACCGCATCATACCTACTAACCGATATAATTATGATAATTAAAAAATTACAAACTTAGTATTTTCTACACAATCTTTTATAAATAACCATTGGCTTAGGCCGCCATTATTTCCACAAATATATTTATATACAGAACACTTAATTCATACAAATGCTTACCGTAGTTCCGCGAGATGAGTGGCCACAGCGCAAAGTGGCGTAACTCACCAAATAAAAAAATACAATAATCACATTACATAATGTTTTTTGGGCTACTGTTGCCGTTATTCGTGATTCTCGTTAAGACATTGTTTGAACAATATTTTACTGTATCAACAAAAAAGAGTGTCATAACACTCATAACACAATTTTTATAAGTTATATTTATTGTGGAATATGGTATGAAAGGAATTTATAATTCTATTGCAATTTTATACTGTAATCTTCTATTTCTTTGTTTCTTCTTTTTTCCGCAATATTGTATGTGTAAATTTTCAGTCCAAATAAATACATTTGTTTTCATTTTTATTTCTTTCGTTTGTCTGTGAATGGTTTTATTGCAATTCGTACCTATAATACGAACCAGTAGTGCACCAAATGGTATGTGTTTCCGGTGGCTAGTAGAAATAGTTTAGTTTCCCTGGCATTACTGCACAGCATGAGTAACGCCAGGGAAACTATTACCAATTTATCTAGTGAATTCTAGTATTCTACAGTTCCTTATAGGACTCAAAAGTTCCTAACTAGTCATATTTGCGATTATGGTAAATTCGCATAATGCTGTTAGCTGTGCAGGACTTCTGATTAGTTAGTTTCATTCATTCTTCTATTCTTATTGTCTATAAATAGCAAATGATTTATAATTGTTGCACTTACTGTACCTACATGTAAAAACAGGAAATTTTAATTTAGTTATACAATAGGAATGTCAGACAAAGCCTTATTATACGTAATTCTAAAGGAAATGTTTATATTTAAACATCTGCCTTCGGGCGCCATATTGATATATTAGGTGGCAGCCATGTTATGTCTCGTAGTCATAACAATCAAGTGTAGTTTCAAAACACCGCATCAAGCACATTGATGTGCAAAAAAGCCCTTTATCTACATAACCGATTAAGCAGTAGGTACTTACTTTTAATTATGTAATGTTTTTTATTTTATTTTTTTCATTCTATTTTTATTAAGGGGTTTTGTCTTTAAGACATGTCAACCCCATTGTGACCTTCCCAAGCTAAATATTATCTAATGTTAAACTGTCAGAATGCCTTTACTTGAATGCAGTGGTGGATCCAGCATTTGGTTTAGGGGGGCAGGTTATCTTGGTTCGGGAGCAAATGCTTGAAAAACGATTATAAGTATAGAACCTACCCAGATAGGAACCTACAACAAACCGTGTGAATGAAGTTATGCAAAGAAGTCAGTTCAGCATAATAAATAATTAAAAACATGTAGGAAGCAACGTACCCTTTAGTTATCCCCTTTAATACTAGAATACCACAGAGTCACAAACAAGTACATAGTTTTCTTTACATCGGTGTAAATAACGGTGGGTTAAGTAATTATATGTAAATATATAATTGCATAGTACCGTTAATTTACATGTAGCATGAAATGAAGGAGTGGGCTAAGTCTATCCCACGTTCTTCTCATGGACCTACCTAATATTAAAAGTGTTACTATGTGTATTACCTAAATGAGTCTTGCAGTGCGTGAAAAGCTAAAACCACCGACAGCCAAGTCTTTTAACTATTCTCTACACTTATTTTATTAACAAAGGGAGGTAAAATGATGGGCAAATTCAATTAACCATTGAAATATTTTATTTCAGAGTGACGCAATAACATTTGAACAAAAGCTCAACAATGACATGAGCATTGTAATAAAATAACTAAAACAACAGAATAAAACATAATGCTCATCCCGCATAACAAACAAGGATTTCGAATTAAATTATGACATTTTAATTAGCACCTTGTCAAAAAATCGCCTTCTAACTGACTTTTTTTATCTGTGGTTCTGTAGCGGCCACTAACGGGACGCTGGGCCGCGCGTCCCGCCACTTTTGTAAAGAAAAACGAAAAACTCACAACCAGTATAAAGTAGGATCTGGCGGCTGATTACATATCTCTGATGGGATATAAACTCTTTAATATATGTACCTACACGTAACTAATGATGACAAATGTAATTAAATCCCACAATCTATGGCGATGAGTTTTGAAGATTGTATCTATTACTTGTGTAAAACCCCCTGACGTACATTTTAACGTATTTATTCTCCAAATGAGCATACCAGTGTCGATATCGTCTGTAATTATAATGGTTGTTGTTTTAAAAATGTTGATCGAATTCAAGAGAACAGGTTGTCGATCGATTTACAAACAAACTAAAAACTATATGATATTAATACAATGCAGGTAAATCGTAAAAATAATGAGTAATGAATAACTAATAAGAACACAGCACGAGATTTTATTCCGTATTCGCTTCCCAGTAACGTAATGTTGTTGTTTGAAAAAGAGCAATCTATTATAATGAGTGGAACCTCTTGAACTCCCGTCTGTTATTAACTATGATTTAAAAATTATAATAAAAACAACGTAACAAAGGAAGTTGCTATTAAAAAACAATTAGACGGACAGACTGACAGATGTTTGTAATGGTAAAATTTGTTTCGGTGTGATCTAATCATTCTTGTAAATAAGTACTTCAAAACTGTATCTAGAAAAAACAATATAATGGCTTATACGCTTCTTTATTTTAGATAAGTCACGGCCCTACGTTTGCGTTTGTTTTGTTTCGGAAAATTATTAATTTTATACTTGGGTGGTTTTCCCACAGGGACCACGACGCTAAAACAAATAAATTATCTACAATAATGCTTTTTGATAAATATGAGCTTTTTGTAAAAGTTTAAGTTTATCAAGTAAAGGGTATTTTAAACATGTTCTGATCAACTTTAAACTAGATTAGATCTTATGCGAAGATCGGCTATGTTAGCCAAAAATCAAGGAAGGCAACATGGCCTAATCGGTCTAGAAAACAGCGACATATAAATTGTATGAAATCTTTGAAAAACAAGATTTAAGATATTAAGCTTATACATTAATACTATATAAATAGCAAAATTAATTAATAATAACGGAATCTCATAATTGGTCACGAAGGATTTACAAAAACTTGACAATCGTGCAGAAACCGATTGATTGACAGAAAACCAAAACAACACAAAATTATTTTAATATTTTATAGCTATAATTAATTTAATTCTGTGAGACTACAAAAACGTACGTAGATAGGAATTCGTAATATCAACTTCTTCTTTTTTCACAACAGATTATAAAATAAAAAGATTACATCATCCAACATTCCGACAGCTTAAGTTTTAGGAACCTTACAGCAGACAACCCTACATATACGTCTGCTTCTTCGTTGCTACTGTCTTGACGGAGTAGTGATAGTCATTACATTAGAGTAGGTACATTTTCAGACTTCAAACCGGGAACTTCTCAAAATGAAACTAACTGAAAACTGGCCTATGTGAGGCATCTGAAATTCAATATCAAGAGAGAGTCAGCTATCGATCGATGCCAACTAAAAGCCACAACTCTTCCATCAAGATTTGAAACGTATTTCACAACTAACTCCGTTACTTTATTCCTCAAGTCATTATGATGAGGTTTTTCTACGACGTCAATTTACTTGATTTGATTGTATTGTAATAGACGAGTCGAAGGTCGCATTTATAAACTGGATGTCTATAATTTTCATAGTAATTGGCCAATCATAATAGAACCGAAGTATAAAGGACAAATCAAGGACGAGGTAAAACGTCACTACTCGAAATATAACAGATTCATGATAAGATTCATTCGTATATTTTTTACATTTTTATAACATAATTTGCAACTGAAGAATATTGTAAAGGTGTCTATAATTCTATATTACAGTAACTATTCGTAAGCTAAAGGAATATAAGTATACCTAACATATAAACATTCATATTGCATAATCATCATCAGCCTGGATACATACTGTCCCACTGCTGGGCACGGGTCTCTTCTCTCTATGAGAAGGGTAAGGCCAAGTGCGGGTTGGCAGACTTCACATGCCTTTCGAGAATATTATGGAAAACTCTCAGACATGCAGGTTTCCTCACGATGTTTTCCTTCACCGATAAGGAAGCGATAATTAAAAATTTTATACGCATTTAACTTCGAAAAATCATTGGTGCGTGCCGTGGATTCGAACCCGAGATCCTCTGCGTAGCAGTATGTCGGTCTCTCCACTCGGCTATCGCTGTTTTCATATTTCATAAACTATAAACGAAACATGACACCACACAATAAGGACAAGTCATCAATTACATGTATGCATTTGTATGTTGTACTAAATTTTAAAGGAAATCCCATAACGACTCACTAGCCGAACCCACAATCAATGGTATAACTGACAGGATCACTAACTAATAGACCGGGAGAGTCAAATTATAAGATTGTTTCACATAAAATGACTGCAATTCGACCTCTACAAATAATCCGAGGAGTTACAAGCCGCTTAAGGTTACAATACTTATTAGTTTAATTTGAACTCATTTTCTAAATTACTTCGTAACAATAAGGCATTTAGATTGTAGTACGATAGGAATGAATTGAGAAATGAAGGTGTTTACAGAAAACAAAAAGCGTAGATTAAAGTAAATTTGGTAAGTAACGGTAGCAGTCCATGACCACGGGCTCTGTAAATCAGCGAAACGATGGGTGATAGTGAATTCTTAGTGAATCTTTCGTCCTAAATGTAGTCACTGTAAATTAAAAAAATATTCGCGATCTATTGCGTAAAAGTGGTTTACTTTTAATGTGTAACATTCGTGTAAACGAAAATACTGGCAACTTGCACCTGCGTATTTGGGACACAATTTTATGTTTGCGATTCCGCTACGTAAGTGTTATGTAGTCATTTAACTAGTGTCAACGATGATTTCAATATTGTAATACATCGAACACGTTATTCATTTAGTCGAGTAATATTACTTGGTGTCAACTGAAATCGAATATCGGGCAGTGTTGCATAACTGCCATTCAAGACATCGTACCTATTACAAATTTGAATTAGGCGATATCTGCTTGGATAAAGATGGATTTCATTACCATTTCGCCAGTCTTGAAAATTCAATTAAATTTCTCTAAAATTGTGAGTGACGTAATATTTCCTTGGTTGTTTCCCGCCGCGCTACATAACAAAAATGGAGTAAAAATACTCATTGCTTTCTATAATCAGTCGTGCGTACAATCCACGCCACTTGACAACCGCACTCGGTCGAACACACCGACTAGAAAGTACTATGACATGAATAATATCATTTTAAGTGCAGCCGTTACAGTGAAAACGATTTCTTTTTTTTATAATTATTGTTTGAGTAAATGTAATCATGTGGGTTTAAGGCAAGTAGCGGTGTTTGTAATCTGTGGGACGGCGCGCGCGTGCGCGTTTCTTTAAACTTTGACAATGTTACCTGCAGTAGTTGTAAAGAGAGGTTGATCAAATAAGATGACTGTCGGGGGAGCAGAAGGAGATTAAACTAAGAAAGGACAAGGAATAGTCGACTTGCAAATGTATTGTAGCACCAATGATTTATAGGTTATACAAACAATTGTAAACTAGTATATTTGCTTGCGGTCAGTAACCGTTTTGAAAGGCAAGAGAAAATAATGGAAGGTACACTGCTATTGCCAACGTGAGGGGCCCGTGGCACAGTGGCGATCGCTCAAATCAAGCGATTCGCAAGGTTAAGCACGTTCGTCACCGTCTGGTTTATAGATGGGTGACCGGCCACAAGAAGTCACACCCCTCCGTACCTCGGAGAGCACGTTAAGCCGTCGGTCCCGGCTGTCATCAGAAGATCTCTGACAGTCGTTAGAGGCATCAGTAGGTACCCTCATACCTATATCTAGTCTAAACCATAGAATATGGCTATCCCTTCGGGTTGCGGAGGTTAGACGGCAGTCGCT
Source organism: Euclidia mi (assembly GCA_944739405.2). Taxonomy (NCBI): domain Eukaryota; kingdom Metazoa; phylum Arthropoda; class Insecta; order Lepidoptera; family Erebidae; genus Euclidia; species Euclidia mi. Next base: position 59,870,132 of record OX123198.2, read on the forward strand.
CTGTGGAAAAGCTAATATTCAGTCAAATCTGGTTAGACTAGAAAGCGGACCCCGGGCTCCAGGACGAGGGTCCTTGATACAACCGGGATAACGCTAGGAGGATGATGATGACTGCTATTGCCAACTTATCTACCTGCATGCCAATGCCATATTTTAAATAATTACTATATTTTGACATAACTTTACGACTCCTTTGATCAATCGGTACGCACATAATGCTCACTATCAGACGTATAAATCTTAATTTTACGAGCGTTATCAGTATTTCGGACCACAATACAGCATCTGGGATCCTTGGGGTCCTTTTTTAAACATATCTCCCACATTAGACCCTAATCGAGTTCGCAGAACGTGTATATTTATGATGATCGTAAACACCACGATCCTGAACCCCATGAGAGGAGACGGACAGAATAATAAACTGCGTGGTATTTTTCAAATCGGTTCTTATTTCTATTTTTGTTGTGGCATGCTCCGTGAATGTAGGAATCACGAGCGTGATTTTTTTGCTCTGGTAAGCCTCACATGAATTTGATGTTTAGGGTTGTCAGATCAACTTACAAGTCAATTTAAGTTCAAACATTTTGCAAGTTGCTCTGATATACAGTTACTGAATAACCACATACTAGATATACGAAGAAGCATGCTTTTATTAAAAAAAAAACGGTGAAAATGCTCTCAGTTCTATTTCTTTGAGATTCAGTAATCTTGCGAAGACAGAACATTGCAGAACTGAACTAAATACCTATTATAAGCAAAAATTAACTAAAAACTAACCGCTTGGGCCCCAAGTATCATCGCCCAAAATTCTTTGATATAATTCATCGAAATCGCCGTATAATCGTGGCACACCTCTAGATATAATATCGAAGCTATCAATAAATGATCAATTTATCGATGAATCTTCAATTAAAATCCAGATATCCGTATAAGTTCGCCTTTAGTCCTTATCGCAAGGATATAAGGTTCAATTCTTATGTTTCGCTATACAACCTCAATGCGTGTGTCGAAAGAATAATTAATATTGATCACCTGACAGGACACCGTTATGGAGAAAATGTCCAAAATAATCAGGTTACCTGGTGTTTATATTAAAATTTTATATGAGGATGTTTGAACACAGATATTATCAATTCAAGAAGAGCATTATTCCGTTATTTTATTTTGTCTTTAAAGTAATGTTAGTAATCGAGTTTCCTTTTGTACTACACTTAACACGAACTTTGAGGCAATCTTTAAGTTGTGTAAAATTGAATATTGAAGCTAAATCTTATATTGTTAAAATATTAAATTATTTAGAGCATGTCAGGAACCCGTTAGAACTGCTTGTAACTGACTTGACAGTTGCAATATGTACTTGGTAACATGTTTTTCTTAAGCAATTCATAATTTGAGATGCAAATAACTACCCAAGCATTGCATTTATCCCGCAAATGTAATGATTTCCCACAAGACCGGTTTTAAAAGCCTTTAATTCCTACGGAAAAAATAAATCCGACATATTTATTCATTGATTCGATAAAACTTAACGATATGATTTTTTAAGAATTTAGTGCACGAATCAAATGTTAACGGCCAATTCGATTGCAGAACGACCAATGAGCATCACTGTTATTAGACATAACCGAAAATATGGCGCATACGCAGCAATTGTTGACTTTTTGCTCGTTTCATTAAAGTCAGGTTCGAATGGCATCGTCGATAAGAGCGGCATGAAATATTATTATTATGCAAAGAAAAAAACGTCCCGAAACGTGAATCTCTGGAGATTACGATAAGACCGCGGCGGGGGGCTACGCGGCGCCAAAAACTGTCAAAAAAGATGGCGGCTTGTATTTTTTTGGCGCGAATTTAAGTTGACAGAATATTATTAATCAAGAGAGATTTGCGTTATCAATTCCACTGGTAACGTGTGGAGAATGATAAATATTTTCGATCCACTAATGAAAAGATGGCGATAATTCGATAAGTAACATGCATATATCAGGTTGAGTTTAGGATAAAAAGTAAATGCTTCTACCGTATTGCATTTTTTTTTCACAGAAGCCCCGCGGCGACGAATCTTTTGCAGACTACGATGCCTGGTTATTTTATAGGTACGGTTTGAACGCTTTCAATTGAAAATTCTCTAAACGCATGCGAAGTCTGCCATCTTAACTTGGTCAGCTTAGTGGTTTGCGACCTAAGCCTTTTCATAGTAAGACGAGTCTTCAGCACTGGGATGGTTTTTAAACAGGACCGATATTCTTCAAGGTTTGATAATCATTGCAATAAACAAAACAGCGATATGCTCAAAACAATGGGCATCCTAACAGTACTTTATGAAAATGAGTTCGGAAAAGTAATTAGAGGGCGGTGTGTAAGGCGCATCGCAAACAATTGAACTGTCACAACTGGAGCGATTAGCATACGAGGGTGTGCAGTAATGGCCCCACATCGAGGTCAAACACGTATAATAACACCGTATTATGTAACTATGTGATTGCAATAATAAGACGAGGACGGAGATTTAAAGAACACCTATCATTACGGAAAAAGAGAAAAAATATATTTTCCGTTTACATGTTCAGTAACATGAGACTAGTAAATGACTGCCTACCACAACGTTTTTCTCGTGTATTACTCGAACTTGTGAAGTAGTCAGGCATATTCTTACTGTCACTCCTTTTAGATTTTTGGTACTTTTGTAAGTTGTTGCGATTAATATTATGATCGCCTGAGCTAATATAGCTATTAAATAATATTTATATTATATTATTAGTAGATTGAGGACGTTGAATAAGTAAAAAAACAGTAACTCACCTTTGTTCTGTAGAGCGGATTGGAGAAGTCCCATCCAGGTGCCACGAACAGATACCCGCATTTTGATATCTTACGGCTTGCCTGTAGACAAACAAATAATTACTTAGTACAAATGAACATGATAACTACTATTTTATGTTCTGGAGTAAAATAAAATTGTAATATTTTGGGTCGTTCATAGTTGTTTGCGTAGACACACGACGTAGCATTTGATAAATCTGCATGCAATAAGAAAAGGAAATATTTATTTTATTTCTTTATTTATAGTCTCACGCCTGTATCCCTGAAGGGGTAGGCAGAGGTGTACTAATATTACACTCACATTTCACCATGAATTTTTCGGTCCCACGTAATTGGGGGCGAGCCTATTGCCGTTACCGGGCATATCACCAGACTCCGGGCTGCTACTGAGTATTCGGAATAACCCAGTAACACACAGGAAAAGGAAATATTTGCTACACTAAAAGCACAGGAACATTTTTCTGTAAATATCAATCAATCGATAACGATTAGCAAAATCCTCTTAACTTTTTTGTAATAATCCGTTCTCCCTCCTAAAAATAGGTACCTCAATTTTTTGCTCAAAAAGCCAAGTCTTTGATGTTAACAAAACGAATTTGAAATTCGATCTTTGTGGTATTTCTAAGCAGATTATGTTCTTTTTTTAAATCGATAATAGCCAGAATTCAACACCTATAAATTTTGTGAAAAGATAAAAATAAATGTTTGACCTTATGAATCCCAAATAAAAATCCTTAATTCCATGCATGTTTGGTTTGGTTCAAAATACGACTGTGTTTATCGGAATGGGCAGTCTTTTATCAAATAAAAACTATTTGATCTGCTGCCCACATGAATACTCAATTAATATCAGAAAATCTTCAACTTAAGATGAGACCTAAAGTACTTACCTAGGATGAGATCTAGGATAGGTACTTTAGGTCTTACCTATATCGGTATTTTGGGAATATCAAGTATTCTAGCTAACCAATTAGTAGTGTAATTGGTTGTATTCCAAATCACAACCAAAGCCAATGGAGATAGCACAGTTATGGTTTAAGCTGTCGAACTTAAACCATAAGGCTGTTTAGTGATTTAATTAATGAAACTATTTAGATTGTAAAGGTTCTTCATTCTTTTTATGTTTTGTATAAGTGTGCATAGCACATAAACTTACGCGATGTCGTTCTGGGAATTACTGAATTTGTTTATATACTTAAATGATTTCATGTATTTTGCAGCTTACTAATGTAAACTTTTATGTATATTAGGTATTTGTCCTAATGACTTAAATCGAGCGAGTAGAGTTATAGAGTTTTGTCTCTAAATTCTAGTATGAAAAAAGACATAATGCGAGGCGAGAGCAGTTGAATAGGTATTAGAAAGGCTACCTGTGAGGCTAAGCGGTTGGACAACTGGCGTTTTTTAAGAACGTTGAATACATCTTATAGCACTTAAGACAAATCGAAACCCTCTTTCACATAAATCTGCTTAAATGTGCAGGCCAAAAATTGCTGCCTCTAATATGCAAGAAGGGCTCAGCGACCCACTTTTATTTTCTCATAAATCGACTTGAAATCAAACTTATTCGGCGCGAGAGACAACTGGTGGCTTTATCAAACTTCTTTCTGTGCCATCTCTTTGAAGATGAGCGTTAACCGCTCAATGATCGGCAGTGGTACAAAATCCTTACTAGAAGCATAAATTTAACTAAACACATTTGTGAATTAAATCTTAGTTTATCTTGCAATTCAAGACGCGCTTAAAGTAATGTATTAAGATTTAAGTGCACTTCTGTGAAAAGAGTTTATGGCAATGAGATGTTGAATGTTAAGAGTTAATTTAACGAAGATTGCGCCTTTCATGCTACTGAATTTAAATAGCTTTTGCAATTATATATGAAGGAAACATTTGAATGGATTATGATATTGATGTGAGATGCGCTTTGTAAATCCAATGCCGCGATGATGCCTTCAATTACTGTAAGTTATCTAAGTAATAAGCAATGTAAGCTAATAGTTATATTCTTGAAGATTCCTGATTAGGTACGATATACACAATCAATTTTCGTAGAAATTCTATTAAAACCGCCAATACGTATATATTTTGCTCAGACCGAGTCAATCACGCATAACTTAAGCTACGGGACCCTAGCTCTGAGGTATAATGTACACAACATAATGCTAGTGTTTACTTCAGAACAAAACGTCAAGTTTTCTCTTCCAGTAATAACTTCGCTTTTAAAGCCGTCTCGCTTTCCATAAACAAAATATTTGCAAGGAAAGTCGTCATCCGCTTATGTTAATACATAATAATGTCTTAATTTTCTCACAGAAACACATTATTTAAATAATACATACGCTCGTGTATAAATTCACAATTTGCATGTACCGCGGCATCATTTAGGCAAATAAACATGGTTTTAGTAGATAATTTATTAATTTTCACTACATTATCATTTCATATTAGTGATCAAATATTAATTAGTAGTCATTTATCATGTTAATTACTTTGTTGACGACGAAAATTGTTTGTTATTAGCAAAGTTACGCAATGATGTGATGTCAATTTTTGATTTGATTATTAGGTACCTATATTTGTTGTGTATTTCACATGTACGTAACTACGTATGTATACACAGATTGACAGCTTGTAATTAGCTTTATGTAATATACATTTATTGGCTACATTGGATATTTGTTGCTAACTCCGAATTTTTCATACTTTATATGGATCTGAGCCATTTAAAGAGTTAACTGTATGGAGGGCGCGGTGGTTTCGGTCTGACGGTCTCGTCGCTTAACAGAAACCGTGTATTTGGGTTGGATCCCGGCCAAAATAACACTTCTTTTCATCTAAAAATTGCTGTTCTGAATCTAGATGTACTTAGTGTCCGTTGTTTGGATGGTTTATAGTAATCTACGACACTGAAATTAAACTACAGTTTACAGATTTTATCGCGTTATATTGGTTTCAATTGTTATTACATTTAAACCGAATGATCTAGAAACTACATTTTTATTACTAGCCGACGTTTCGAATTCTTTACAGGATTCATGTACACGGCAGACTGAGGTGATATTTTTGTGAATCTACGACACTGTCATTAAATCTAGAGGAGTCGTCTCTAAAAATAGGACTAGGAACACTTTATAAGTGCTAGAAAGTGCAGTGCAGCATTTTGTAAATAAAAATAACATTGACGCGATAGATAGTTGCATCAGACCTCAGATTACAAAAACAACCTTATGTAGGTTGTTTGAAACGCTGACGTCGCCATTCGTAGAATCGTCTAAAGTATGATAATCAGCCTTATTAAGGTAACATATTGGGCAGTCACAACAAGCTCGGTAGTGCGATGTCACAGGGGTCAACGACCGCTTACGTCACCGGCACAGTTATTCCCATTGCGTGAGTCGCGTTATTTTTTTTTTGCAGACCATCGGTTCTTGTGTGAATCGGATAAATTCGGGCGTTTTAGTGCATGCAAGCAAGTGTACTTCCTTGTAACTGTTAGGTCATTTCCTGAGCCGTAATCAACGAAACCGAACAAGTTTATGATGGTAATAAGAACAAGGCAGACAAAAGGCGTAAGTTTGTTTTGATGTAAAATAAAACAACTCGGAATAGTTTTCAGTGTGATTATGACGAAATTGCTTTAATTTGTAACGGATTTAGTTAATGATATCAGAGACAAATAAAGAATATTAGATACCTACGTAAGAATATTCTTTACTTGTCTCTGATGATATGTTATTAATGACACAACAGATATAATGATCGAGGAAAGAATATTCATCATCATCAGCCTTTAACAGTCCATTGCTGGACCAGGCCTCTCCTTTGAAAGGAGGAATTGGCCTACTATACCACGCTGGCCAAACGGGTTGGTATAAGGTTTGTATCAAGTTTTCCTTCTCTTACAATGCTGTTCTCTGCATAATATCCTCCCTCTGTCGACTCTATGGGGTGGTGACAATCCGTATTCTTAATCCGTCACCACACGGGCACATGAAGAATATTATGAGTAAACAAATACTGTCATATACCTAACTGGGTAAAGTGACCAAAATTCGATCTTATCTGTATCCTAAGAAAAGAAAGCAAAGAAGATTCATACCCAAATTCAAGAACATTCGACTACACCACTGTAGCAAAGAAAATAAGGAAGAACATTCGAAAACTATCAATAGCCTCACGCTAATCGGAGCCGCTCCATTCCATTGTGAACAACAAAGCTAACCTATAAACGCCACCATCCACAGTTTCTCCTGATCCGTTATGGTAAAAACAACACGTTTGTATGTCAGTTTGTCAGTCCAGTCATATCTTACCGTTATGACATTAAGAGACAATACCTATCCACGCGTGTCGAATTTCAGCATGCGAGGTGACACGCTATCTTTAGATCGCCATACTGGTTCTTGGTGTAAATTGAAAGTTATGATTGCAATGGTGACTAAGTTTGGTGTTGGCTGTATTCTGCAAGAATATTTTTTTAACAGTTCAATGGCCTCATCGTGTAGAACTTATCTAACGAGACTGTGAAGCTATCAGTTACTTTTTTGTAGTTTTTCGTGTGAGTGTGTGGCCAACTCTAGTGTCGGAGTTTTCAGCCTGCCCGAAGGCCTCCGACGTGGCCTAACTCTTATCCTAAGACAAGAACCGGGAACGACAGTTTTACGTGCCCTCCGAAGCACGGTAGCGCTCAGATGTAAATGCCACACACGGTCACCCATCCAAGTGTCGACCTGTGCAAGCGTTGCTTAACTTTGCCGATCTGTTACGAACGACAAGCTGAGTCTTGCTACGAGCGCTACTATACACACATTTACTTAGGTTTTTGCCGAAATGGCTCAAAATCTATCTCTAAAGAGGACCTCGAGGTGGCCTTTGTTCAGCAGAGGTCGACCTTATGCTGAATCATAGTGAATGATGAATTCCAAGTTGCTACCAACCAAGAAATCAAATACTGGACTTTACCGTATAAGAACTCTCTATCGTAAAGTTTACCTATTAAACAATCATCCAAACGAAATCAACAAAACCGAATAATATCCCAAGATTTACAACTTGTATGGGATGACAAGCAGCTTATAATAATCGTTACATAACTATTGAAGACTATAAAGTGTACGAGCTACCAAAATCATATAATTTATGGCTGTTACGACCAAAAACCTATTATGTAGTGCATTAAGCTACCGTGGTCCGACCAGAGGCGGTTCATCCCGACCGACCATAAATTTGTCGCTTGACAACCATAAAATTATTAAAGCTAGGGATAGCTATGGTTTAATTTACGGTTATCCCTTGCTTGGTTAAGCGAAAGGCAGAAGCGTTTGTGGAAGAATGGGATTCTTTGGCAGATTTCTTAAGGGATTTATTTATAAAGAGCAATGGTTAATGGTTTTATGTATAGCCTCATATTAACCGCAGGCAAGTAATTCCGCGACAATAAGGTATTGTACTCTACTGGTCCTGGCTAAAAAACATTGAAAACTGAGACATCAGCTATGAATTTATTGAAATCATATTTTTTCTCTCCGTGTAAAGATTGAGCCGAATACTAGTTAGAGTTAAATGAAAGAATCATTTAATGTTTACGAAGACACTAAAATAAACAATTAAAGTTGAGGAGCTAGTTTTAAAAAAGACCGCAAAAATGCTGGTAAGTAAATTTTACCTAATTACAATAATATGTAAGCACGAAATTATTTACATTATCATATACGTGACAATGTTAAGATTAGCAACTATAAATCTTTTTTTTTAAGTCCTTTGCGTGACCATGTGAACACTTTGGACAATTTAAAACTATAAAACCGACGAGCAATTATGCAAAATATGTAAACGCCTCTACGCATTAAGAAATAATTACATACAGCACTTAAGATTAATTGAAAATAATGCGCATATTTCATGAGAGATGTCCAAAACCACATAATTTATGGGATTTTATGAACATTGCTATAATTAAAACATCGTAATATACCTGTCAATTCAAAGCAGAGCATCTACAAACATATCCCAATAGTTATGTGTGCAACAAGAGAGCAAAGTTGTTTTTTGTTTCGAGTGCTGATTTGAGTCCGAGCAAGCGAAGGATTCTATGATTGATTCACGAGCGTAGCGAGTGATTCAAAGTTAGAATCCTGAGCGTAGTGAGGGACTCAACAGCACGAGATGCAAAAATCTTTGCTCTCGTGTAGCACATAACTTTTCACCTCAGCAGTGAGAACACATATTACTTAGGAGACATAAAAATTAACAAGAATAAATGGTGCATAGGGTGCCCACCAAGAACTTAGGGTCCCACGCCAACCTCACCTGCAAGTGGTGCACCTGCCGATCAACAGACGAGGCTCTGGCAAACAAAATATCCCGATAAGCGGCAATAGGCTCGCCACCTATTACGTGGGATCAAAACACTGGCGAAAAGTGGGCGTTTAATATGCCTCTGCCTACCCCTTCGGGGAAACAGGCGTGCGTCTATGTATGTATGTATGTAAGAATAAATTGAAAACAAAATTCTGCATTAATTACTTGTTGTTTTAACTCTTCTGGTGTTAAAGTACAGTCATCATCGCTAGTTTCACTCATCTTTTTAGATTAAGTGTTTTATATTAATATAATTTAACACGTTACGCTATACGCTATCAGCATCAGCGAAATGTTTACTTTATTCCCGCAATTTTTTTTAATCGCGTTTTGATACCGCGTCCCTGATGTTTATTTTTCAAATGTATCATTGTTGAAATGCCAAATAAAAATGTATAGGTTAAATACCAATTTTCTACTATTAATTAGACTTATTTTTATTAAAATCCAATAATATATTAAACATATAAACAATAATATTTAAAAATCAACATAATTTCTTTATATATAAAGATATTTGTATATCTTTAAATTTTAGGGCATAACGCGTTTCCGAACGTGTTTTCTTTGAGATCGAATTCCAAAATCGAATTTCGAAGGAATTTGTTTTTCCACTCGCTTTTTTATATGCATATGAAAGAGACAGAGCACAGTAAAATTCGAATGTTTCAAATTTATGGCTGAACAATGTCAGTTCGTGGCACTGAAGATTGAAAAATTAAAAAGCTACTTTGCTTCACGCTCGAATCAAAATCGCGTTTTGTTCACTGTTGTCTCGCAGCAAAAGCGGCATGTTTGAGCTGCTGTGGTGAAAATACATAATTATATTAAAATTGAATGTGAAGGTATTATTCACAAAAAGCCGCTTCATCTTATAATTTGTACAGTCACATTAGAGAACATATTCTAAGTCGAATATTACAATTTATTGTTGAGCTAATACCTGTATAAACCGGAGTTATGTTGACACATCAGTTCATGATATCAATAGCAGCTGATACAGAGATGTAAATCGAACAGATTTAAACTTACCTAGTGAGGAGAATCTTCCTCATTAAGGGCTCATACACTACTATGAATGTTTAGAGAAGGCATATTGTAGACTAGCTAGACTAGAGGACGCCAGCAGCTACGCCTGCAATTTTTTTTAAATTTACCCGTTTTGGCCGATCCCGTGAGAATTTCGGGAAATCCCTTCTTAGTGCACCCCTACGGTCCCCAAGGAACACACATGCCAAATTTCAGCTTCATGTACCCAATAGTTTCGGCTGTAGCGTGTCTGTCAGTCAGTCAGTAACGCAAGGATTTTATATATTAAGAAGATAGTGGTTTGCCTGTGTGTATTTTCCATATCAGTCAGTATTCTTAGTATTTCAGAACTACTAATTAAATAAATTAAACTATTTCTACTAAGAGGACTAAGGACGAAAAATAAAGTGTTCTGTTTCACCCATGTTTCTCGTAAGAAATGTTGGTCTTGGCATATATTAATGTGCCTTTTATACAGCTACTTAGATTAGCCATCAACTACACTTTACTAAAGACTAATCAAGACAACATCTCGAGAAGTTGTTAATAAATAAAAAATTAGAAGGCTATCGTCAGCTTTCTACTGATTAAGGGAAATAACTTATTTCCCTGCAATCATAATATCTGTCCAGATTTAGCGCAGAAATCAATTTTAATAACTGCGGCTAACAGGCAATTTGCTGCAGTCACCAGGAATGTATCTACACATAGCCATGAAACTATTAAAACATAACCAGTTTAGTTTCCTGGTTTCATAAACGTAATCATTTTAGTCAAGAATATTGCTTCATGAAATTACCACTTGATAGTTCATGAATAATTAAAATATATTTAAGATACGGTGATCGTAGGCCGCTAAGTAGGCAAAAGCAAACTAAAGTTAGTAATTTTCAAACATAATGGTGCGCAAATTGGCGCGCCTAACATGGCGCTCATGAACGTTAGCGTCGCGTCGCATACGAGTTGCGCGGCTACGATTACTTTCCGAAAGTGTAAATAATTGGAATTACAATAATCGATAGTTTCTCAAGTCGGTCGGTAGATGGAGGTCGTGCGCGGTGGCGGCGCGGCGCAGCTGCGGGCCGGCGGGGGGCGGGGGAGGGGGTCGTGAGAACTGGGCGACTTGCACTTTCGTCGGCGCGCGCGCACCTCCAAGCGCGATAGCGCTGCGCCCGGCGCCGCCGAGTCTGCGCACGAGTCTAGCCCAAGTACTGATTAATCATCAATCTCTGTGCTTTACAAGACACGGCAATCCTCGGTGAAAGTCTGATAACTTGAATCAACGTCGAATTTGCGCGTGAATACAAACTGCGGTATAGGAAAGTATCAAAACACTATCGAAAACAAATAAAACTAATACAAAAGATGAAAATGACAATACAAAAAAGTGAACTTACTTTCTATCGCATCAAAATCAGACGAGACTGCACACAAAAAGTAGTGACAATGAAACTAAAGTGTTGATAGAATCACGACTTTCAACAAACAAACATTAGACGATAAGGCCCCGGGACCCCTTGGGGTCATTATTAGCGTAAATAATAACTCGACGATAGGCGTAACAATAGAAACTATTCCCAATCAACTAAATTATGCAAATAACATTATTATCCGATCGATTAACATTTGACATCGCGAAAAAGAAAAGTAAAACCGGCGATAGCCGGAAGAAACAAACAGAAAGAGCCGACAGTGAATATAAACATCGTTGTCTTAACTTTTATATTCAACATGTATTTGCTAAAACTACGAGAGCTCACGCTTGGCAACTCGCTAGAAATGAAAATGATAACACAAATTGAAGACCATAAAACGACGACCATATTTCAACAATGACAACAAAAAAAAGAGTGTATTACACAGAAAAACATACCAGATTGTATAGAAGTAAACGATGCACGTTCAAATTCAAAAGCAAACTTGTATCGAGACTAATTAGCAGTCATTGATCGATAAAAAATTCATCCATATTCATTCACACAATCCTGAATGGACATCAATAGAGAGCTAGATGAATGGATTTCTAATTATTTGCATTAGCCGTGAACACGCTGAGAATTTCGACGTGTTTAATATTTCAATTAGCGATGCAAATTTTGCACCTTTGGAAAGTGTCGGGGCGATGACTCAACTTCCCGTGGTTAGTGTCGGGAGGGCGTTCCGAGATCGTCACGGAATCGCTACCGACACAATTATCGAATCTAGACCACTCTCACTGAAGCAAAAAGAACACCGAGACGTAAAGAAAGCAAAGTCAGGTGCGCCCCCATTTCACTTTCCAACGACTTATCTTTGGCCAGAACAACGAACGAAAATTAACCTAAAGTTGAATGAGGTAGGGTTCTATTTCAAGTGAACTTCAGTTGCATTCAGTCAGTAAGCATTTCATTATCAAGATTTACGAGGAAACCCTTTAAAAGCAGTTAATTGCGAGTGTTCATTTCGCTTTCTAATGATTTCTGTAAATTTCTTTGGTATTGGCAGAAATATGTGAGGTGCAATATCCATTAGCTGCAATGGTTTATTTTTGTTAAATGTGTTAATGATGATTTATGACATTGTCACTGCAGGTTCAGTGGTACGGTGGTAATGGTATGCAATTTTGACATCAATACTATCGTTTGCATCTGAGTAGTGGATCGTGAGCGGCCATTGTGAAGTTCCGCTGCCGTGGAGAAGCGCCCGCGCCACCTTAATGACAGACCATTTAGTGCAGATATCGCGATTGAGTTGTCGAGCGTCGACCATGATGTTCTGACACAAGTGTTTTTATTTTCTCGACGTGTATTTAGAGTAGATCATAGGAAGACAGCACGCCGGCCGGTGCTCGTAATTACTTATTGTCGATTGTATTGACATTAATGAGTCACTCAAGTTGACCCCGATAGATTGGATTGTCGGTTCTCGGAATGGCAGATTATATTGCAGACGGTTGGTATTATCGGTTATTTGGACAGTCGCACGGTTATGTTATGTGACTATGAAAGTTTAAGGTCAGGTTGTTGAAGGTCTCGGACGAAATAAAACGGGGCTTGATTAGGGTGACTACCAAGTATACTAAAACCTTTTGATATAACACTACAGTTAAATCATTCGATACGATATTATTCTATCGATAGGACAAAAGCAAACGGGACGCTATTCCAAACAATGCATATCTATGGACCGTTAATTAAAATCTATCGTTCTCTTTCTATTATTAGACAAACAAACGAGACAGATTAACAGGAAAATAGTTGAATGATCGGAATATAAGGCAAGGTTCAATAGTCAAATGAAGAATCAACCTTGATGATATTAACAAAGGAGGTACTTTATGTGTGGAGCATATTGTTTTACTAATGATTGATGTTATGTATTATTTGTTGGCAATAAATAATGGTCTGGTGCTTGTAACATAGCTGTACTGACCTAGACGCCTTTCTTGTTTCTACCGGACTGAAGCTGAAAACGGTAACTTCTAAAGAAATGTCCTTTACTCCACTGTGAGCGTTAATGGATCAAAAGCGTTGAGCTGCCAATACAAACAGAGAGACAGCTACTTTTATTTTTATACAAGCTTTTGAAACTGGTCCATGCGTGTTTTGGAGTTCATAATTGTAATTAAGCCGAAGAAAACCTTTACGATGAAGATCTTAACAAGAACATAACATTGAGAAAGCAAGCGATCAAAGTAATTGGTAATAAAGACGAGGTAGTCGATGAAATCGAGCAAAAACTATCATTACGCACGTTGTACTTAATGTACCTACGTACTTACTTAGCTAAGGCTGGCAATAAGCCAGCCTTAGGTACAAATTGTAATAGAAGGAGCAGCATAGTGGTTGGTATATAGGTAAGCGCAGCGCCGAACCAAAAACTTTGCATCGAACCACTTCTAATCAGAATTTATGCCCAAACGAACCAGCTGCAATTTTATTAAAAGAAATAGTTTGCGAAAAAATCCGGGACTATCATTTAAATCCTGGAATATGTTTATTTTCAAACTTCTGCAGCAATGTGCCTACTACGCGTATAGCCATAGTCACATTTAATCTATAAACATAGAGCATGATCACTCCTATCAAATAACTCACATTAAGTACACACTAAACGCACTTTATTTAGCCTATCTCTTTCCATTGTCTGTTACAAGAGCGGGATGGCAACAGAGTTGGCGGTAGATCGTTCTGTTTGATCGATATTCGTATCGATATCGTAATTTGTTTCGCGTGATCTACTCAATCGGTTTGATTGTTTAGCGTTGACATTTCACCTTGACTCGGTTCGTGAATGAGTGAATGACGTACACTTGTGGAGGGCTGTGTGCCCGTTGAGCACTCGGCTAAGTACGTATTGTCACGATAGCACATATTTCAAGATTCTTTTATGATTTCTAAGGTTCAACTTTGTTTAGTTTTTAGGGTCTGTAAAATAGCAGCAGTTTACATAGATGTAAGTATGGAAGGAGAAATTAAGGAAGCAGCAATAAGAATATGGCAGAATAATTATAAGTAACTCAAGACAGCGCTTACAGAGAAATCATTTAAGCAATGTTTTCAATTCTGATATAGCTGGCCAAAAGAGATCACACATACATTATCCCAACACTACCCCAGTCACAAAACGAGGTACAAAACGCATTTGTGCAACAACTTGGTTTCTAAAACAGTCCGCCAACTGCACCACATAAATTAGAATTTCTCTGGATGGCAAGTACCTAATTAATCAGCATTAGCGGTCTGGATCAAAGCCCCACGAGACACTTTCGCCGCCTCGGCCGATAAATAAACGCCCACCGGACGACGGTGGCTCGCTGCACAACACATGCGTACTTATAGGTACCTACACACATATTTAAATACAATGTAACACAATTATTGTATGAATGTGTTACTATTGATTTAAATTGGAAATTGATCGAAGGTTTGGATTTTAAGTTTTGGTATGCATGTGTGTGTGCCGTGCTAGATCTACTGGTTTACTATTGTTTAACAAAAAACGTATGACAAAAGATCATTTTACAAACAACGTTTGAAAAACTAATCATTTGACAAACTTTCATTTCTGTAATGTTTTACTTAGAAAATAATTAAAATGTTAAATAACTATTTTAAAAATAATCATTTGACTAAATAATTCGTTTGCCAAGTTGGTGATTGTACAAAAAGTTAGAAGATAAATTATTAGTTTTTAAAAATAACTATTTTCTAACCAATACTTACGCGAAATTATGAAAATATTTAATTGCATGGTTGCAATTTTCATCTTGGACAGATTATTTATAGGCAAGGAATAATTTTATATTAATACTAATTCCATAGCAACTTACGTCTTTAAAAAAAATACACACTGCCTGAATTAAGCGAAATAAGTAGAATTCGGTTCTGGCACTCGCCGGTCGCTGCCGCGGCAGGCTCGCTTCGCTCGCTCGGCTCGTGCGTTGTGGGCGCAGTTCTAACCTAACCTAACCAGCCATTGTTTCAGTTGACCCTACACAAAGATTGTTGTGTTAACGTAGATTTTAGTTAATAAAATATTTATCAAGCAATGCATTTTGTCAAATGTTATTTATACTTTACGTTGTTTTGTCAAATAACATGTTTAAAAAAATAATCAATTTGTAAATTAATGTTTTAGCATAATTACTTTTTTATATTAAATATATTGTCTAATGAGTAGTTTATTAAACAATAGTTTGTAAAATAATAAATGTATCAAGTTTAATTTTGTCAAATGTTATTTGTCAAATGAAAATTTTTCATTTGTTTTTTGTCAAATAATCGGACACCAGATCTACTGTACTACTGCTTCCTACTACTGGTGGGCAGAAGATTGTGTTATTAAATGTCCAGCATGACGATCCATGACAGTGATTCTATCTATTATAGCCTATAGGATCTGCGATGCTATTCATTTTGAGTCTTGAAAAATGTCGTCTGGCTGAATTTAGCTCTAGTTCTAAAAATATTTCTACCCACGCAAGAACAAAATATTGGATTATTAAACTTTTAT
Organism: Euclidia mi; assembly: GCA_944739405.2. Taxonomy (NCBI): domain Eukaryota; kingdom Metazoa; phylum Arthropoda; class Insecta; order Lepidoptera; family Erebidae; genus Euclidia; species Euclidia mi. The sequence goes on from OX123198.2 coordinate 59,886,338, forward strand.
CTTTTCAAGGAACCTGAATGTTAAAAATATCACTAAATAGCGAAGATCTTGCTGAGCTCAACTCTCAACGTACAAACAAACATCTAAGTTAATTATAGTATAAGTCACTATAGGCTATAAATACAATCTACCAATCTGACTGCATATCAATTATAGTATAGGCTAAGAACTTAATCTGACTGCATGCATACCTATGCATAACAGAAAGGATTTCACCACGACCTTGGCTCCTCATTTGCTTAAACACAAACGTTCCCAGGAAATGTGCAAGAATGTAGTCGTGTACAAAACACTACCCACACAAGTAACAACAATAAAAGAAAACCATGCATGTACGCGGTGATGTCACACACATTAACTACAAAATTGAATACAACCGCGGCTTTTCACTTAGTGAAATACGTTTTCCATACAAGCTTTCCACCGACCGCTGGGAACCAGTCACTTTCTACATAGAAAATTATCGACGTATATATCTAGAATTACTTGACACCCGCTCCATACAATATTATCAAGACCTGCGAAGAAATCAGGTTTCAAGTTAGACCGGACGTCGCTCTATTGACATTTCGTTTCTTGTGTCATCTGACGTTGGTCATTAAATGCAATACGTAATTATTGTACATTGTTTGAAAGTAGATAACATGTTTAAAAAATGGCTTAGGGTTTTGTTACACAGTGTGTTGTTAGGAAAAAACGACGAAGAAAACAATGAGAGAAATCTCGAAAATGTGTTTGAAAAACCGGTATCTTTACTGATAGCGATAATTGAAGGTAGCTATATTTTGACAACATGTAGGTACATGCCTTTCTTTGTCGAATAAAATATGACATAATGATAAAATATTGTTATTTAATGTTATTAAATGTTATGTAAGTTTTCTATTGCCGTTATTGTCAATACATAACTTACCTACATAACATGATAATAGTGACAATACATAACTGCATAGTAGGCGGTAGTTTTTACACCTACCTTCGCTTCCTATTTTAACATCCTACGTAATTAAATCAAACATAACAGAAAGCGTTCTTATAGCCGTTTACGCAATACCAAAAATGTATAAAAGCAAATGGCGATAATCGACATTGCACTACTGGAATCTAATCTAATTCCTGCATAGATCGTCATCGTGTTAGTATTGGAGCCCGGGGTTCGCTTCCTACTCCAACTAGATACGACAAAACATTTTCTTTTTTTACGGCAAAACTGGCATCGTGATCTTCACAATCCAATATATCAGTAGTTCATGTTAAGGCCAGTATCACGGTATCAACATGTCGAAACTGTCAAGATAGTCTATGACATGGGTTTGAACCCGAAAGCTTCGAGAGACTATCGCTGGATTCTTCACGGATACAAACGAAAACGGCGGCGACAATTCCATCAACATAAATGTCATATTGGCGTCAGCTTTGATAAACACAAGTCCTAGTCTAGACTAATTTATAAAATAAACACGTGATTTTCTTATTAAAAAAGATACCGTATCATAATTAGTTATCGTAATACAACTCGACATTGAATCGACCAACGGGTGCGACGCCATCGCCACCTATCTCGAATCATCCAAGGTTAATTGTATACCTATTTCATTTCCACACTTTCGTTTTTATCTTGATGTAAAAAAAATATCAAGTTATCTTTAAAAATCTTATCTCGAAATCTATAAATGGATAGATTAACAAAATGATTCAGTCGAAAGTGGATTTATGATTACCTATAATGTTGATGTTCGTGTTTTATATCTTGGTGGAAAGCAAGAAACCTGCCTGATCATATATAAGCTTTTAGATACTCTACGGTGAATAGCTTTTCTTTCTGCCCAAGAGGACAACGACTTCCTCTAACAAAATCGCGTCGCTTTATGGAAGTCTAGAAGACCCATCATGAACACCCATCATCGTAGGATAAGCTTGAAGAACTGACTTTAAATGTATATGTACATAAATTACAATCAGATCGACTATACACATTAAGACTAAGTATATGTGATTTCTACCTGCAAGGCACCCAATGACCCAACGCAACTTATAATGCCGATAATTGTTAGAGGTCTGACTTAAAACGTGTAATTTTTTTCGAATGCATAAGATAATGTCTTCGGCGGATAAGCAAGATATGTAGGTACAATTGACAAATATACAAAGCACATATATTTCGATAACCTTTGTTAATAATACATTGGCAAGTGTTAAATTTGATAAATCACGTATTTTATTGGGCCCGTCGTCCTTCCGATTGTTAATCTCACGAAGGTATACAAACAGGTTTGGCTCAATTTTGGCGAAATCTTCTTTCCTTTTTGCATTCTTTAGCAACAACAAATGGCCAGACCTTGAACTTGCAGTTTGGGGTTATTTTTATATTTAAACTCGATTTTATAACACTTAAAAAAATCTACGTTGGTTCTCTAAAAATGGCTCTTAACCGTTGACAATCAGGACTGACGTGACAGAAAATAAATCTCAAAAGTGACTTACACTTTTCATCAAGTTATTTTTCGTTATGCCTACATTTTCCTAATGGTGTTCCTAATGATGGTATATGTGCTTTTATTTCGCATGCTGTACAATAATTTAATTCGTCTAGTAGCCGAATCACTTGAGTGACTATAAGAAATCGTGACGTGCACGCACCTCTGAATCATTTTTAACTTACCCGGGCCAATTTAGCCCGAAATCTCCGTGTTTTAGGCGTGGGATGCATTCGTGTAGGAGTGTTGATCCTTCATTACCTCCCATTCAGAGGGGGAACGATGATTGCTGTATAATAATAGCCCGGTACATTTCTTTCTTACAAAATCTCATCGTTAAGATGGTATCAAAAAAGCGACTAGAAGAAACCATGTTTGTTTTTTTTTTATTCGGTATCCTTAGATTTATAATGAGGTCCTAGTTTTGATGTAAGTGGGCTGTGATTACTACGGTGTAAATTACAGGTTTGGTTGGTGTGATTGAGGAAATAAGGGGCGTAGATGCCATGGCTATTAGCAGACGTTTTTTGCTGCATGCAATGTGTCGACATATCAAAATGAGCTTTTTGTCTAACAGCGACGAATGTGAGAAGGAGCTGGGTCTAATTTTTGGGACTTATATATTTAATACAATATTTTACAACATTTTCAATTTTTGAAAATAGTGATTAGAAGCCACTAAGCATCAAGCCGAGTGCTTACTGATTAAAAAGAGGATATAATAACAGTAAGAAGATAGCTGTATCCACATATTGCTGTCGCTGGAGAGTTATGGTCGCAAATATGTCTTGTGGTCAGATATGTAAATAGATTCCCTTCAAAGACCCCGAAATGGTAGATCGCCTGATAGATAAAAAGCTAATCGGAATTTAAGACATCAAGAGGGAGATCCTTAAATCTCGACAGTTCGATCGACCGATCAACAGGGTCTCATAGTTTTTTCACGTTAGAGCTTAAGCCATAGGTTCGTTATGATAACTATTATTTCTCTAAATAGACAGCGGTGCGCGGGCGGGAATTTTAATGGGCAGGCATCTTGTGCGCAATGTTGCGAGCGAGGCTTTTTATACCGCACCACCGGGCACGCAACTAATTGTTGCTGCGCCGCATTTTGTGCGTTTCTAGGGTTCAACGGGTTCTTGGAGAAAATGAAATGCGTGCTTCTGGAACTACTTTTTACTATACACACTGAAATGTGTGCGTCTCTACCGGTCTGTGAGACTTCTGAGGATCAATTAAAAGATTGCGGTGTACAAAGTTGCATGACATACGGCATATGGTGGCGTTACGTCTGCAACTTAACGTGTTTCTGCCTTAAGTATATGATGATGTAATTCTGTGCGCTTTAGTAAAAACTATCCGACTTGATAAATGCGATGACAACTGCGGGTCGTATTTGGTTTGTTTTTATGTTTCTTGGGTAACTAGATCTGACAACTAGCATGGCTTATATGGCTCGGCCAATAAACGACACGTGCGCGAAGTGATTTTAACTTAGTAAATGGCAATAAATAAACAAATATGACCGACGCTTATGCGCCGGCATTACGCTGAATCTCTAAATTGTGATTTCAATTTCAATATTTCATACGACAACATCCGAATGTTCGATGCCTTTACACATATTTTTACATCGACAACGTATAGCCTATAGTTACAAGCATGTACAGTTGTACACTCTTATTGGCGTCTGACGAACCAAATACCTGTTTACTATGATAGCAGTACAAAAAGCGAGTAAAAGTCACGCACAAGTTATAACCGCGGCCATAAAGTTGATACATTTCTTCTTAATTACGTAACAATAGTCCGTTGGTGCGACCGTGAATCTTCGCGTGTTCTCTCATTCCCGATGCCACGGCCATTAACACAACATAATTAATCGATAGTATAAAAGATTTACTATATATCTATCCGATGATATCTTTATGTAACGTGATTTTATGAGCTATTAGAAATTTTAGGTACCCGTGTTGCGCAACCGCCGCCCGCCGCATACTTTCTACTAGGCCGGCGACATCACGTATGTAGAAAATGTTTGATTGCTTATGTAATACGTCACATATTGACATTCTGTTCTGTGGGAGTACATGTGTTGTGTATCAGATCTGATACACAAGATTGTTTAGATTGTACGAGATGTCTGCGGTAATTTTGCGTATTAGAAATTAAGTATGGACTTAAGACAGTTATTTTCTGCGTTCCCGGTTGACATTGGTATTTGATAGTTCGATTGTTCCAAGTAGAATTTAAGTTGCATTCACGCGAGTATAATAATAATAATATTCTACCACATTCACACAACACCATCTAGTCCCAAACTAAGCAGAGCTTGTACTATGGGTACTAGATAATGGATAAACATACCTACTTATATACTTTCTTTTATGTAAATACATACTTATTATACATAGAAACACACCAGACCAAGACAAACATCCATGTTCATGTACACAAATGTTTGACTTTGCGGGAATCGAACCCGCGACTTTCGGCTTAGCAGTCGCTGACACTCCCGCTGCGCCAACAGGTCGTCAAAGTATAAGAAAGTATAAGAACCGTGTTCTCACCAAGAAGCTTTTGAATTTACTCCACACCTACTAGAGTTTTAATAATCACCCGATGAGTGTTACATAAAGGACTGCTCCAATACGATCAGCGGGCTTCGCAATCGTGTCATATTTAGGTACGTCCTATTAAGGATGGGTTAAACTCTTTTATGCAATCAAATAGATTTTAAAATCTTAATATGGCAATCCTACTGCCATTATCAGTCTGCAATACTTACATGAAGCAAGGTACTCAATTAGTCAACTAGAATACGAAAAAAAGCTGCGTAATTATGTTTCAGACTAATCAACTCGAGCACTGAACCCATGAGCAACCTTAAACATTTCCTCCTCCTCTTCCTTTCGAGGCTTTCCTTCACTTTTGGACTTTATCCTCTCCAAATTTGTTTCACTGCCTGACTGACTGCCTCCGTGGTCCAGTGGATAGCGTATACGACTGCTGATCGGGTCGGATCGGGAGCTGGGTTTTTCCGAATTCTCAGTAGCAGCCCGGAGTCTGGTGATGTGCCCGGTAATGGCAATAGGCTGGCCTCCTATTACGTGGGACCTAAAAATTCATGGCGAAATGTGGGTGTAATGTTACCACGCAAAGCACTAATTCCTAATAATTTACGCACATTTATGTCGTAGACACTTCGAGGCATCGATTTTATAAACAAGATCATAAAAATATACTTGGCTAAAGCCGTTATTTTATGACAACATTACTTATTTCGACACTTACAACATATTTCTTGTAACTGGTAATAAAGCTCTTATATAAAAGTAATAACATATTCACGTTATAATAATATAGCTACAAGAAATTCGGTAAACTGAAGCGGACGGGATTTAAGAAATATAAAACAAAGGGGTCAATCACTCTTTTGTTTTCCTCTTAGAATATTTTTAGAAGTCCAGAAAAAAATATTCTGATGACGAAATTTCGTCATTTTTGTCTTGTCATGTTTTAAATGAAAATGGAAACAGTCAACCATTACTTGAATTGAAATAACGCAAATAGGATTACAAGTTACATCTAACTCAAGAAGCCACAACATGCGCATAAACAACGCTCCACATTTTTAAACAAAACCTTGACTAATAGACAATAGTGCGAACCCTACGGGACTTTTTCTGCATATTTCACTATGCAAGTGACTCCTATAGCCCACAATAGGGTGACCATACTAAAAGGTAAACGTACTTGTAAAAAAAAATTAAACACGTCGTTAAACAAGTTTTTGCTCGAGGTCGCAGTTTTACGACCTTATCTTAGCTGTTAATCATTGTTAAGAATTATTTATGTTTAAGAAACACTTTAACCAGTTGGATGGACGCTTGAGCCGCTCGTAAATCATATAAACTGGGGTAGCCTTAAAATGTTAATCTCGTTCTACCGTCTATAATACACACACAATTTTCCTGTGACCTGAAATATTGACATCACTCGCATTCCTACGCGTTGACGCCCCACATATGTCATAGTTTAAAAAAAGAAATTAATATGTACGCCGACACAGCCACCATGGTAGCTGATTTCAATGCACGACGACGTACGTTCATAATTTTCTTTGGGTCATGAAAACTACCAGTTTATGAAGACCTCCAAATGTTACGCGTCATGTGCAGAAATTCTAACATGACGATAGTTTATAGCTCTTCTAATTTTGGATGCGTTGAGGCACGTCCCTTTCAAGATGGCGCCGAATACGTGACGTTTCAAAAGGCGGGAAACAATGGTAGGCCCGTTATGAATATTGAGAACTCGGGGATTGTCAAAGGCACGCGCTTGGACAATTTTCGCCGTGCGCTCAGGTAGACAAATGAAGTCACACTGGAATCCATTGGCCTACTGCGGTACGCACGCGCGACCGTTCACCAACCATTTTGGCGCCATGTTTCTTGACATTCGTAATTCAAAACAAAATTTTTAAGCGCTTGGGACGCGTACGCATTAAATTTACATGCGGCCAGGATATGAAAGGCCTATTATTCAATTTTTTATGGCCAAGGGTATGTGCATACGCCGAATAGGTAAGTGTCGCATAAATTTTCATTGTTCACAAAACATTTCACGGACAAGCTTTTACGACGAAACAAATGGGGGTGCTAAGTGTAAAACATACAAGTCTAAAAGCTGGACATTTTCTAAGTCCAAATAGCTTTATTTAAGTTAAACAATTTAATATACAATATTTAAACAAAATAAAACAATATGAGAATATGGTAGCCATTGTAAACGTGCCTTAACGACGATGGTATTGACAAACATATTTATGTAGTGACACGACACCGCAATGATTAGTCGTACGTTTAGTAATATTTTTGCATACTTATTCGGAATTCGGTGAGTCAAATATAATGGACATTTGTATTCCAATGGCATTCAGCGATATCGTCGGTATTCTAAGAACGAAGATGAACATAAAACCTAAAAGGAAAATGTAATTGAAACTGTATTCAAATATAAAAACAATACCACACGCAAAAAACATGGGTTTATTTAGTTCAAATATTAAGTGATACCTCACAGGGCTCACAGAGGCCTTTCAGCTAACTAAAGAAGTTATTTTCAAATCAACAAATCTGGACCCAAATACTTCAACTTTTCAGTGATGATATTTTACGTCTGCCAAGTCTTTAGCTGGTGTGAATATTTGCACATGAAAACAAACTTAATCGACCTGTCAGTATTTTTCTAGAAATAATTAATTAAGCCAATAAACATGTAATAAAATAAAATATATGGACGTGATAAAACGGACAAGAAATCAGTTTGTTTATACAATTTCTAATCGGCATGGTTAATGGACTCAAACTGTTATTTGATTAAAAGTAGGACATTTATATGGACTTACGATAAACGGAAGATGACTACATTATTCAATATCCTTAATTAAATACGACATAGAATAATTATGCTGCTTCTAACGTAATTGTAAATGTCGTTAGCTGCTTATGATATTAATAATTTCAAGCGCCATGTAAGGCCATTACGAGAAAACAGGACAAGAGATAGCTGAAGATTCATATGTTACTTTTTTCTTTTATTTATTATAGACTCACGCCTGTATCCCCGAAGGGGTAGGCAGAGGTTTAACATTACACCCACATTTCGCCATGAATTTTTAGGTCCCACGTGATATGTTACATAGTACAAAAATACTTAATAAAGACAAATACTTTCAGCGTACAGAGAAACACTTTATAGACACATGGAAAAATCTGAACTAAAAATTGAGACTGTTTCTACTATGTTAGAACTGCTAATTTTAATTTCCGATCTGAGAAAGTCGTTGTAGGAAAAGTTCAACACATTTTCCCGGTAAATAATCGCAAAATTATAGAAATATATCCTTTAGAGAACTATTACATATTATTACATACATCAGCACTTAAAAAAAGCATTACTTATACATTACATGAATTAATATCCACTATGACTTAATACAGTTCCGCTTTAGAGTTGATATTTAAAACCAGGATATCGCCACAGATACAGAAGCTGTGAAGGATTAAATGACACGCGTTTTACATGTAAATGTTTGCTACATTTAGATATGATCTGTACTCATGCAGCGACAGTTTAATAGGCCTTTTAAGGTGTTAATATAAGCTGAGATAAAGCTTCATAAGTTCAAGCTTGTTGAATATGCCAAAGGACAGAAACTTAACATTTGTGGCAGCAGCCAAGTTTCTGAAGATCCGTAGAGTTAATAAGGACTTCGTCAAAAATATTATGAATAAACTTTATTGAAATGGTAACCATTTTTGACAGTATTTAAGGCCTTGCCACACGGCACAATTTTACCATATTTTACCACTGATCAAATTTTCAATCGAATTGGCTTTGCCCGTCTACACGACACAATCAAATCACTGATTTTCATTCCGTCCACCCGATTGGTTAAAATCTGGTGGTACCGCCCACCCGATGAACTTGAGTTGGACGACTGGCGTCTACACGTCACGATTTCATCAAGTGATTTAGTCAAGTTGGACGTAAAATTGTGCCGTGTGGCAAGTCCTTTATAATGGTATAGTACTACACAAATCGGATATTCCTATCACTACATTTATTCCGAGACGAAATGATTTTTAGTAAAGTACATTGCCAAAATCTCCAATGAAGTAGGAAGAGATGTAATAGATATAAAAACATTTCGCTCACTGTGTTCGCTCACAAATGTACATCATCACATTCACTTTTATTTTTTTAACTTCCAGTTACCTAGTATGTATATCATCTACCAAAATTATTTCATAGCTCCGTACCACTACTAAGAACTGTTGAACAGAAAGAATGGTTGTTTACCCACATCGGACATCAAATCTGGCACTCCACGATCAGTTCAATAAACTTAAACGGAATACTATAAAATATAAATTGAATAAACATAAAAACTATTCTAACTCTAGCGCATTATGTGTTGGATTGCGCTTGAGAGCTAGCTGAGACTCAACGTGAGCGTTTACGAAGTGCGCTATAAAAAGATTACCGCGGTTATGGCAATGAGTGCGTTTACGGTGCGCGCCATAAAACCGCGCGCTCATCTGTAATATCTGTTAGTCACGTGATAATGTAAAAGTAATGACGTAAGAAATAAAGACAAAATGGCGTCATTTTGTTTTTATTCGTCCAGTTTAGACGTTTGAGTTGGTGCTATGTTATTTGTTTAAATTGCTGCAAGGGTCAGTTTGGTCAGTAGGTTTGATAGTATAGGCACAGTATAAAGGCATAATAATATATTAAACTGTGGTATTACGCCCCGGAAAAGACTTTATCCTTTGATCTATTTAATTTCTCTGAGCTATCAATGTGATTATTAGGTACTTCTTTAAAGTAATTTTGAATCTTGAACCTTTTAATTGCCTCTGGATAGTCTGGATTATCAAGTTTATCTGTGGCAGCGAGTCAAATTAGTGTCAAATTTGACAAAACTTACGTAAATACACCAAAGTAAAATAATTGAGCACACACAACGCGACGTTATTAGAAACATTTGAAAATTTACAATTTCACGGCCCCATTGGTTAATGTTGTTCGCGAAATCTCGACTTTATAACCATAGGTGAAGTAACAGACGATTGTCCGTTATGTAATTATTGTAATTATAATTGTTTATAGTTAATGTTTTAGTAAAATACTCGTTGTTTATGCAAATAGACGTGTTTAGTCGTTGATTGTAATTGTTGTTTGTTTTGAATTGTCTGTCGTTTTTATTGTTATGCGTTAATTGAATAAGAGTGTCCAAGACAGCTGAGTGTTTGTATTATTAAAAGCGTTCTTCATAAACTTTTGTTTTACAAACTTGGTAAACAAAGATTACTTCTTGACTTTACCATAAAAATGCTTCAACTAAACAGTCCAAAATTTTGTAGGACCACATAAGATGTCCAATAAACATTTACGACTAATGATAAACATATACGTTTCGATTGTTATATTATTTCAAATCTTCCTAGATACAATAACACACGAAACAAAAAAAGCCATGGGAAATGCATACCCCAAATATAATGATGCTGGATCAAAACATGGTCCATAATTCGTAATAACGGATGAATGTGGCCTAAAATACCGTCACGTAAAGACGCAGCCGAAATGTACATTAAGGAATCGGGAACGACGTGGAATTAAAGGAATTACTGGTAATGCTCCGGAGTAATCTTTGCCCGAAATGAGTCTTGAAGAGTAGGTGCCCATTATACCCCTGTGGTATACGGCAAGGACTCGAAAAAAATTAAAATAACGTGAAGAGGTTATTGAATTTGATTTGTCCTGTGACTAGTTTAATTTGGTCGAAATAACGAAAAAGAAACATATACACATATGCATATACATATTTGCAAATTAAGCGTCAATACAATAAACTTCTTTGGTAGGAAGATACGTCACTTGTTTGATATGACTTGCGAATGATTTAATCTTTATTAGACAAAATTTCTTCAATGATGTCTATACTGAATAGGCGGGTCCACACAGATCGAGCAGCCTCGCGCAGAAAATGCCTCGCGAGGCTGCTCGCTCTGTGTGGACCCACCTAATGAGTCAAAGTACCTATGTCGATATGTGTTCTCTGTGTTGATATATTTCTTGATATACTGGTAAAATGTTTATTTCCATTAATCGCTTTTAAACTTCCTCGATTTGTATACATACGCGTCTAAGATCCGCAAAATTATTTTGTAAGATATTTCCATTAAACCGGGGAGCCAAAGTCAAAATAGTCTTAAATCGTCCATATGTAGTAGTAACGTACGAACTCATTCAGAGTCGAGCACCTCATTCATTGTAGCTGACCCCTGGCACGCTATTCATAGTCAACCCACAAGCAGACCCCCATTATTAAGAGATCCGCTACCTTTTGCAGATTTATCCCCATCAAAAACTACGATCATGAGCGATGGACGACATTAATCAAACAGCTATTCAATCAAATGAAATTACTAATTAAGCAAATAACAGTAACTTACTCATTTATAACCACAATAGGCTCGCAATGATGGATTTAGCAGATTATTCACTATAGGTACTAGGCCTATAGTGTAATGTTAAATATAGTGTTGCCACTTAAGGCAATTTTGCTGAATGCCGAATGTCCGGCTAACATCGCGCCAGATATTCGACGGCTGAATATCTAAATATGGGGATAGCGCACAAACTTCGAAATGTACCAAATCTTTAGTCTTCTATCTTTAACATTACACTATAGGCCTAGTACCTATAGTGTAATGTTAAAGATAGTGTTACCACTTAAGGCGATTTTGCTGAATGCCAAATGTCCGGCTAACATCGCGCCAGATATTCGACGGCTGAATATCTAAATATTGGGATAGCGCACAAACTTCCAAATGAACCAAATCTTTATTTATATATTTTATTTATTTGTTTAATATTTGATGTGGGTTTGCCCTAGAAAATTTTGGACAAAATTTCATTCTGTATTTGAGTTCTGAGTCATTCAAAGTACGTCAGTCCCTCCTCTTATCTTATGGATGCAATAGCTAAAAAATATTGAATTATATTAAACTGAGCCCTGATATACTAAGTTTTATCAACGTATTAAAAGTGAAAATATAAATATGCATTGCAATTAAAGTAAAAATAATTTTAAGTATTATCTAATTATGTGCATATTGGGTGACTAAAATTCTGCCAATTATCACTTTCTATATTAGCCGGACAAGTTAAACCCCAAACATAATCCGAATATCCACGGCTTCCCGGCTTCAATAGGCAGGTAATTCAGTTCAGCGTGTCGTGTCGTAAACACAAACGGACTAGTGGTAGGTTTATTTTTCTGTGGTACCCACCACACCCGCCAGGGGCCGCAATTAGCCGCCGATTTGCGTACGCCTCGGCCGAGCGCGTCACGAGCGATATGCGATCGAGATCGATACATGATACGTGCTCGTTCAGAGCTGGAAGATCTGTCGGATTTTAAGCTAATGCGGGTGTTTCTGTAGCTTTGATGGGATTGTGGTTTGAATTTATTTTTATTTATAGTCTCACGCCTGTATCCCCGAAGGGGTAGGCAGAGGTGTAAATATGACACCCATTTACGTTTGAATATTCAGTTTTGAACAGGGTTCGAAAATATCCGATATTTATTATAAATATCAAAATATCGGATATTTACGATATATCTCGGATATATATCAAGTTTGATATATATATCAATTTTGTATGAAAGTTACATTATTATTTCATTGTATTATTTATGAATACTATTTGCATATGTGTTTCATCAACATACTAAAATGATCAAAAAATAAAAAACTGTATTCATTTGAGTTTTTTCTGACACCACTGACGGACTGAGGCCGGCAGAAGTGTTGCCATTTTTAGATTAGAACTTACTATTAGGGATTATGATTTAACTCTACTCCCACGCCATCTACATTTGGGAAGGAGAAATACAGTAACAAACGCAAAAATAATATTTTTAAACCATTTTTGTATTGTAATATATCACAAAAACATTTGATATATATCGTCGAATCGAGGTTGATATATATCGGATATTTATCGGATATATATCTTGATATATATCAATTGATATATATCCTCGAACCCTGGTTTTGAATAAATAATGATTAGCTCTATATATTATTTTTGGCCAAAATCTAGTTATGTTTATTATGCATTGTTTAGCCATTAAGCAGATTAGCTCTATCTATAAGTACAAAAAATAATGTAGACAAATATTACGTAGGTATAAATAAATAGCCAACCCTGGTCGTGTAATGTCTGCACCTATTTACAAACTCTAGGGAGATGCAGAGAAATTCCTAAAAGACGTATCCTAGAATCACTTGAGCCACGAATCTGAGCTTTTGAGGTAGTTATTATTTAAAACATTTTAAAGCGGTTTTAATTAAAAGAGATTGTATGGTGCGTTCAAAGGATTTAAAAAACACAAAAAGTAGGTTACAAACTCGGATCGAGCTGACACCGTAATGACCAACCCTACAGCACATCAGGGGTCAGAAATGGTCAATAAATCCATAATATCGTCGTCGGATCCTCGGCAGAAAGTTCACACGGTATCCACAATTTATGATTCTTAAAAACAAATAAGGTTCTTGTCGCATTTCACATGCGAAGTGGGCCGGCGAATTTAAATTTTTAAATTATTGTGTGAAGGATATTTCAATGAGAACTTTTATACGGAATATGCCGATTATTCCGAAGTCCGTTACGGGAGTGGCTGATATGACGTCGTACCTGCAACAAAAAGAAAGGTAATGGTTAAATAAGTACTTTATGAAGACAGGATGACAACCATTCGTGGTCATTTTATGGTAAAGAGTAGGAATTTAGTTGGCAGATTCAGGAAATGTGCATATACTCTCCAGGAAATGTGTTCTTAGTAGTGAGACAATTGTGTGTTCGACGCACTATTAAACGCACTGAGATGACTATTATTCTATCTTCTACCTATCATCAAATCTAATATATATTTAATTATTTTTTTGCCGTAGACGTGTAGTAAGGAAAACTCATTTAAAAAAAGATAAACCTCCGTAAGACATAATAAATTATTACAAGATTAATCTTAGAAAATATTATTATCTAGGACTAGTACGGTTTAATTGTTTCAATCCTGAAAGGATTAGGATTTCATGGATTTGTCGACTATCAGCATTAGCTCCATACGGAATAATATGTCAAATTAGTGTCCCTTAAAGCTAAATCCATAGATTGATCAAGTATTAAAACCGTTCGCAAAGCTTAGTTGTCAGCTAAAAGTCGGTAGTGTGTGGCAGACACGTTAAAGACGATATTTATCAGAATGCTTAGTACAACGCATGGCGCACTTCTATAATTTACTTATTTGATTGCAATCGCGATACGACTGTAGTTCTCGACAAGTTTCATCACATGCATTGACAGTCGCAATCTGTGATTAAAACAGGTACCGATGAACAATGCAAGTGCCTCAATACATTACTAATTACCCTAATTCGTAACCAGTTACATGAAGTAATCCAATTCGCTCCAGTTGCGACAGCCGGCTCAAGTGACTCCTTACAGTGAAGCAACCGGCAAAAATATGAAGCTTACGAGGACAATAATGATACATCAACCAGCTCAGGTAGTCAACTACAGTGAAGCAACCGTTAGAAATCCGAGGACAATGATATTTAGCATCATAATACGCTAATAACATTGTGCAATGCTGTGTTGACAAAGAAACACTTGGCCAGCGTCTGATTACTTTCCTGATATGCTAATGAGTTATGCGGTGTGGCATTACTGATTTCTTCGAAGTATTAAGAAAATTGCCAACGGGCCAGGTGTGGTGTGGTGTTTCTTACGTCTAATAACGTAGGATCCTTGGAAAATAATATGCTTGTGGTGCACAGGATTTTCTACTACGCTAGTTGGTAGGAATTAGATGCAATTGCTAGTGTATTATATATCTAACTGCATTTCCACTTCCCTAAGAATGTGCCAAGGAACATCAAAAGATAGCGTTTCTGTGATCATACAGCGGTAATTTTTTTTGGAGGTAGTCTACCGTGATACAGTTTATCTTTTACTAATGGTGCCAGAAATAAATAGAGCACTTGTATTTTGCATACCAGATTCAGAAAATAAGAGGTTTTCGACACAAAAGTAGGTGGCAAGAGTACTACAACTGTTATGCTAACCCAATGATATTCAGCGTCTAGAAATGTTGTCCAGGTTTCCTCATGAGCATCTTTCTTTTGCATAGGTAAATGCTAAATATTGTCTATCGAAGACACGTTGTGGTTTGTAAAATATTGCAATACAGAATAATATAGAAAGTTACTGTACAGTGAAAGTAAGTGTTGAACTGCCCCACACTGAGATTTGAGAGGGTAACGCCACATTTTTCAAGCATTTGCCGATTTTCGATGCAATGCAATAATTTTTATTTTTATACAATCTTTTTACGAAAGTCAGTCTAATGATAAAGGTTACATCCATTGTGAAATCATATTTAGGAAATATATTATCATAAACTGTTGGGTTTCTAGACTATCTGTTTGTCTTGGTCTGGGTGATTCTATGTATAATATTATGTATGTATTTACAAAAAAAAGTATATATGTATGTTTATCCATTGTCTAGTACCCATAGTACAAGCTCTGCTTAGTTTGGGACTAGATGGTGATGTGTGTATGTGGTAGAATATTATTTTTTATTGCTAAATAATTGAGATTCACTACATAGTATAAAACTAAGTCTGTCTTCTGTCTGTCTGTCCCTATGTATGCTTAAATCTTAAAAACTACGCAACGGATTTTAATGCAGTTTTTTAAATAGATAGAATGATTCAAGAGGAAGGTTTATATGTATAATTGACGCGGGCGAAGCCGCTGACGACGTCTAGTATCTTAATATAGTTACAAAAGAAAAACCATTCACCCACAGACTAAACATGATAACATAAACGAGTACAGCTACGATGAACAGCTACTATATAATAAGACTAGAGGACGCCAGCAGCTACGCCTGCTTTTTTTTTTAATTTACCTGTTTCGGCCGATCCCGTGGGAATTTCGGGAAATCCCTTCTTAGTGCACCCCTACGGTCCTCAAAGAACATACATGCCAAATTTCAGCTTCCTGCGCCCAATTGTTTTGGCTGTGGCTTGTCTGTCAGACAGTCAGTAATGCAAGGATTTTATATATTAAGATAACACTCTCGTCTCCTTTGAATACATAAATATAAAGGTAAACTCTACGACGTAACAACTATCATCGTAAAATCTTTACAGTTGTAAAGGGGTATTATCTATTCAACAGTTAATGATTTAAACGTCAAATAAGAAATCCCAATGTCTTAAACATAACAGTATAATCCCTATAAACTTTTAGTGTTATTGCTACGGGCCCCTCTAGTAGTCAAACAGGACCCAAGTAGGGCTCCTGACTCTAAAATAGCACTTTAAATACCCAATAATTGCAACTTAACGGTTATTATTATAGGCACGGCAGGAATGTAGCATGCGATGACGGACAGTGATTTTTATTTCAAGTAAAAAGTCGCTCCAAAGGTCAGTCAGGCAGCTCGGAGTCTCACAACTGGTTCAATACGGGGCTGTTAATTCTACTATACGCGATACCAATTACTTATCTTTACTTTTTATTTGTTTTCGCTCTTATTGATGGACTTTTGTCTTCAGTATTGACTGCTCGTCTTGCTTTCTGCTATATCATCGGAATGCTTTGTGAAATTTATTACCCGTATCGATATTGTTAATTTTATATTTATTATGTAGGTACAGGGCTGCCTTTTGTCGATTATGCTTTTATTGTTGATGATTTTCAGTAAATAGTGTGAACTGTGTAAGAGACAATATACCTACGCTTTTGTTAAAGGTCTAATATCTACACAATATGTTACTAGTAGTACTAGTACTGGCCATCTATCGTACTGGCCATATGTCGTGCGTCGTGCATTATCGGTAGTCATGTATAGGTAGGTACATGTATTTTGAATTCTATGTTTTCTTCTATGGTTCTAAATAAAACGTATTCAGTTTTTTGCCACTCGTCGATGGGAAAACGTTGCTTTATTTTAGCTTTCTTTATTTCTATAATAAATAAACATAGATGACAATATCCTAGTATTGTGATTTAGATCCTCACACGAAAGAATACTTTGCATAATACTCAATCTGTTATTTTGTATATTATTAGTGTTCAGCTCTCTGAATGTTTGTTAGGTCTCCTGCGATACTGGATTTATTATTGGTGTTGAAAGCGCCGATTTTATCAAAAGTATTTTTATTATAAACCATTTAGCACCTGAGACTATTGTCTCTCATTAAGTTCAGCAACAAGTAACAGTATATAATCCACCTGACCAGTTTGCGATAAGTCGGCAACATCGCAACAGTATGTTGCTAATCCGCCTACAAGTATGGCAGCATTGGCAACTGCCATTACAGATAATGTCTGTAATATTGATCAACTGACGTGCTGGGATTGCAAGTGTTCGACCATCTGTACTGTGGGCCATCATGTACGCAGCCTGTAGGTATAAGTAAGATTTATCAGTTGATAGTAAGATGCATAGCAATGAGGAAAATAAGCAGCCTGTCAAAAAAAAATAAAGAAAAGCCACAACAAAAATGTAATGCGTAGGTACACTTTTTATTTACTCTGCTATCATTAACATCATTATCAGCTTGCCACAGTCCACTGCTGGATAAAAGCTTCTCCAATGGCCCACCACTGAGCTCCGAATATATTATAGATACCTAAGTTCAATCCACAAAAAATAACTACACTTTGCATCAATGATGTATCCATCCTTATACTAAACTAGTCGACGCCAGCGGCTTCGCACGCACATATTTTCGAATTTCCCGTTTTGCCCGATCCCGTGGGAATTTCGGGAAATCCCGTCTTAGTGCACCTCTACTGTCCCCAAGGAACATACATGCCAAATTTCAGCTTCTTGCGCCGAGTAGTATCGGCTGTAGCGTGTCTGTCAGTCAGTCAGTAACGCAAGGATTTTATATATTAAGATAAACATCAACTTATCCTCTATCTAATTACTATGGGTGTACTGGAAGAATTCAGTAGTTAAAGAAATACTATATAATATATAGCTTAGTTGGAAAGCCTTGTCGTGATCGCTGGTTTAAGTCTGACTATACATCGAAAGTGTCGAGTTTCATTATCAATTTATATGATCTGAGTTCATGTGGATGAACTATTACATCTACAATTCACTGACTACGTTTTAAATGTCTTCTTAGATAAGAAACTTGTGACATTAGTCGCTCAGCAACAACCTAATTCCACGACACCAAACATGCACTAACAATAACATTCAAATGGCAAACCATAAATAAAATTAA
This sequence comes from Euclidia mi, assembly GCA_944739405.2. NCBI lineage: Eukaryota > Metazoa > Arthropoda > Insecta > Lepidoptera > Erebidae > Euclidia > Euclidia mi. Next base: position 59,904,716 of record OX123198.2, read on the forward strand.
CAATAATCATATTGACATTATTAGTTCCGCACGTTGGTCAACAGTGCTTGTGAGGTAACGAGATCTTTGGACCTCAGTTCGGAGTCTTTGACATTATCACTTAATGCGTGTATCCTTAAGATATTACAGCACAAATGTCGCGACAAATAAGGATAATTAGGACACAACAGATGTTTGTTCTGCTACATTTTTATATAGAGTATTGTTCGAAGCAAGGTGGTGGGATTGGGCATACAAGGTTTTATAAGAAGCCGTTTGAGTTCAGCCATATTAGTAGATAATCTCTTGAAGGTTGAGGCTAGTAGGGGTTTAGTGGAGCTTAATCCCTTTTGGTAAACCTTTGACATTGGATTGTTGCCATAGTAGTGCTGAATTGTGAACTATACGTGATATATTATAAAGAAACGTAAAAACATACGTCTATATTCGTCGTAATTCACTATCTTTTTTCTACTGAACGAAAAATATGAAGAAAGAGGACATACTTAATTTAGAACAGCAAAGCAAAATGGTATGAATGAAATCAAACTAAACGTTTCTATGACAATAATTAATCAACTGATGTTCATTACAATTGCAAAAAGTCGAAAACGACTGCACAGAATTTAATATCTTTTTAGTGCTGTTTGTCTCAAGATTGGCATGGTTAAAAAAAATATAAAACGTATATGCTTCTCAGGCAGATCTTACGTAGCATTTCACTATCCAATTCAATAAACCAAATGGCGAAATAACTCGCAAAATTTGACCTCTAGTAGCCATACATCAGTCAGTAGGTAATACATCTCAAGTAAGTAGTACTTACCTAAATGTCAGAGGACCTGTCGAGTGACCCAGTCAGTTTTTCACCAACTTTACTTATTCGCCGCCAGTAATCTGATCGCGACATTTACGCGTTATTCGACTTTTTAATGTTTAAATCTGGCCCGGATTATGACTACGGATATAACCTGGTTACGCTGTGATACTAGGTCAAAGATTAAGAAGTTTAACAAAACAGTTGGGTTTTCAGCGAGAAATGCTTTTTGTATGCTATCTTACGTGTAATTTATTAATACAAGAAACATTTTTACTAATTATACCGTAATTGCAGCTGAAAACAAACATTTAACTAAGGCAATAGCCTGATTGGAGTAGCAAATTAATTATCATATTAACGCTTCAGGTAGCAGTCAACCGATCCTTGAAGTATACCATAAAAACGTCACAAATGATAAGAGATTCATTACAAAAGCATTATCTTCCATGATGCATGTGTTACCACAACTTCACGGAAGGCAAAGTCATTAGTAACAAACTCCACTGTCAACTTTTGTATCCTTAGATTATGGACGAAACTTAACGGTTACTTTGGTTTCGGGTTACCACTATCTTAAGCTGAAGGATCATCAGGATATCACTTCGGGTTAAGGGAGCACTCGACACCGATATCGTTTGCGGTTCAACATAAAGAAAAGAGTAATCTCTGAGTAATTCAGTAAGAAATAACTTCAGTTTTATTAAGGCATCTTTAATTGCTCTTTCAAAAGGACATATGAAGGTTGGCAGCATCATTACTGCTGAGTAAATGTTTTAATCAGATAAGGTCATTTTAAAAACGTGTCATATAAAAAAGAAGAAGCTACCTACATAAAATTGAACTTTGGAAGCAAGAGGTACATTTGTCAATACAAACTCCATTTTAAGCTGACATGTCATAGTACAAGTTTGACATACAAAAACAGATCAGGTAATACTGGAAAATGTAGAAGTTCCTGTATACGTAATGCCTCATAAGGCAATACTCTCCATACAGGTATCTCTCGAGCCACCTGAATAAATATCGCGGTATTATTATAATTTTTCGACAAAATTGACAAAAGAAAGCTTTTTCGCTGTAGGTCAAGGGTCTGACGAGTCATGGTCTCCACATAAATCGCCGATTCAACCATATTTGGTTTAATAGTCATTTCGAAACTAAAGAAAGTAGAATTTAGGCCTAGAACCGTTGATTGTAAAGTTTTGTTACTCGTAAACGATATTTGTTGATGGATGTAAATTGTGGACATGCTAACACATTTCGGCCGCCCTATACGGGCCGTGGCAGGCTCACCGTGACCAGGTAATTGCTAAAAGTAGTTCAATAATATAATAGGTATGTTTATTGTATTTAATTCATATTAGCATTTAGATTGCTTGTATAAGAAGCAATGTCGAGCGTTGCCCTTTAAGGAACCATCAAATTGAAAATATCAATGAATTTATTATCCAAGATTTCATATATTACTTTGAACATAAAAGCATCACTTTCTTTGTCGATAGCAATTTTACCTAGTTCATATGTAAATTCTCCGGACTGGGCACGCGCATTTGTCCCGCTAATGGTGTTGCCAATGATTTATGCGAAACCATCAAGTTGGCGCCATGCTTTTTTCTCCAAGAAGAAAAATATTAACAGCATTAAGATTATTATGGGCATTTTATTTTAGGGGTCCGCTATAAATTCACGCTCGCTTGATTTAACATACAATGGACGAGCCGAAAAACGCCCGAAGCGGGAAGTGTAAATAAATGTATGATTTCTCCGAAATATGGATTGGAAACGATCGGTATCGTGATTTGTGGAGTCTTAGACGATTATTATTCAAATTTCGCTTAATTTCGCTCACGCAGATAAGGATTTGGGAACTTTCTGTGTAAAAGGTTTTAAAATATTAAAAGCAATTTGTACTCAAACTGCCTATATGATTATACAATTAAATATTGTGTAAATTGCAATACCACCCACGTAAATAAATACAAATGGATCTAAGACAAGATTATAGTAAAGTAGATAAATGAGGATAGAGAGGTAGGGTCCTTTAAACTACAGATAGCAAAATATACAGGCGATATTTCTAAGCAGAATAAACCTTAACCACGATTTAGTTTTAATTTAAAAGCTGAACACGTATCTATTAACAAATCATAAATCCTTTCCATTAGCAACCGAACCTTAAATCGTTACATCTAATTTCGGCTCTGACATTTACAAACTCAGCACCCGAAACGTTAATTAAAACTTAATTCCCGTATCAAACCCACTCCAACTATTAAGGGCTTTATAAAATACAGTTAATATCGTAAGCTCTGCAATAAATTGCAATTACCGCCAATTACTACTAAGCACGGTGTTTGGGCGTTCGATAATTTATCACCTAATTAGTAAACTCTGTTCTGTAAGTCCTAAAGGGTCGGATACACTGGGGTACTTTGAGGGTTCAACTAAGGCGGACCAGACTGATCGACTGTGCTTAAGCAACGTTGTTGCAAACGGAGATATCGATCTTTAAAAATCGTGTGAGGCACATTATTTGTTCACTTTGAGAGAAAATAAACAAGTCTGCATATTGCAGTGGATTAAGAGGTCACCCCGCAGCTATCCGTGCCCGTCGGCTTGCGGAGCAAAAGTTTGTCTGATCCAAATAAAGCAGTTTTAATTTTGACCGGCCTTTTAGCGCGAGATTTCGGACCATAAATAAGATTTTAACAAGGTAACCAGTCTGCTTTGCGTCTCGTGATAACTACATATTTTATGTCTATTTTAAGATACAGCAAAATATATGTCCTTATGAATAAATATAATATTGGCAGTTATCCGTGCTGTGATAATAATTTTCGAACTGAGTGACGTAATAACTTATTGTATGTCAGTGCCTGTGTTCAACTGTGCAAGTAACTTGATATACAACAATTAAGCCGAAAGTCGTGAACTAATTTGCATGCTGATGTATACCTGACTTTACAATAGCGGTGTGCTTTGTAAATCTTAATAGCTGTTCGATAGTGCTCATGCGAAAGTACGCTGTACTAAATGAATGAGAAATCGCCTGGTAAACGGTGGTCGCCGATTTTGTGGTACTTATGAACGGCTGTTGAACCGAGGCACTTTTACTGAGGAACTTTGTTGAGAGTGTGACCGATGACGTGTTCTGCCTTTGAGTGGAAGGTTCACGGTTGCGCAACTGCGGTGGTCTGCTTCCGAGGAAACGGTATTATTGCCCTAAGTATTTAAAATTTACCTTTTCTCAGTACTATCTACGAGAGATCTTAATTTCTTTTTGGGGTAGGTATTTAGACGAAAAAATTTGGGGATGAGGAGTAGAGTGGTACTATGGAGTATTCTACAAAAAGTTCGATAGAGAGTAGCGGACACAATAGTACTTACTTTCTTTCCTACTAGTGTTACCTACTCGACTTCAGTTCTCCGAAACATAACGCTCTTAGTTTTATCTTTTGAGTACGAAAATCTTAAGACCCGTAGAATTGTTACAGCGTATAAACAAGTATGTCATCACACGAGTGCAAAACATTCTCACATTAATCTGTTCTCTGGAGTTGTCGCACAGTTGTAACACAAGAATACCTTAATTATTGTGCTTGTAACCCACATCCAGGACGTGAAGCGTGGTCACGCGGTGTCGCCGGCCCTCCGACACAAATGCTATGAGGAGATAACGACGTTAGGATAAGGACCCACTGGGACTATGGAAAAGTATAATAAAATATGATACATCGAGCTCTTGATTTCTATATGAATCCAAAGCTTAATAAAAGTCATCTTTTACTATGCAGGATTTGGGAAAACTGGATTAAACGGCATGGATAATACGCCTCTACCTGTCTTAAACTATATTTTCCTTTGGGGTGTAGTAATATATCGTACGTTGGCTGAAACCGCTTAACTAGTTTTTTCGAACAGAAAATGCCCGAAGTAAAACAACATATTTTGCGTAGGTAGTTTCGTCCGCACGTTGTCCTTAAAGGATAAAGTTTTTTTTAATTTGCGTTTATTACCATAGCCGTAGACGTAGGTTTAGCTAGCTACTGTAGAACAACCGTACACAATGAACGTTCCTATATTTATTTGCGAAACCAGATTACCCCTATTAGTACTAAAGCAAGCAATATATGTAAGCATTACACATCCGAGCGAGTTCGAAGCGACCATTACATTCACTAATCGCGATGTGGTGTCGCAAAACTTGCCAGTCGACGTTCGCTTATGCAAGACATCCTGGATGGGCTCCGATAGCCGCGTGTATGGGTATCAAGTGCATGGGACGGGACAGGAACTGTCCGGTCGGCGAGAGGCTTAACCCTCCGTCTAAAGAGTAACAGATAACATGACGAGGGTTGGTCACGTGGCCGCGTGGGACGCAATACACCACTGTAGGGACTCACGGTTTGAAAAAGTTTTACAATGTAAGCGTATGGAGCTTTGACGTTTTCTTAGCATCTCAGATGAAATTCAGCGGCCTAGCAGGTCAATGAATTCCAAAAATTTACGGTACAAAAAAATATCTCTAAAATATAGGTTCACTGCTCTTTTTCTAGTAATGAATGATTAGATCCTAGAAGTGTTTAGTTCTTGGTCATGTAAAGGGTGTCCCAGTAAGATTGCACTTTTTAAAATTGGAATATTTTTTTAATGCTATTGGCAACTCTGAAATTTGACAGCTGTCACCTCTGTTTATTCCGATTATTAAAAATGGAGCGCTTTTCGAAAGAACAACGCGTTATGATTGTGAAAACTCATTACAAATGGGGAAAGTTAAGCTGAAACCGCTCGCAAACTTCGCCAAATATTCAGCCGAGAAAGTGCACCTAATGTGTCAACCATTCAAAGAGTGGTCAAAAAATTTGAAGAAACTGGGTCAATTATGAATAATAAGAATCCTTTGCGTCAACGTACCGGTCGGTCTCTTGAAAACATTGCTGCTGTAAACGAGAGTGTCGCCGAAAACATCAATTCGACATCGTTCTGAAGAACTTCAAATTTCACGAAGCACTACGCAGAGAATTTTAACTAAAGACCTTCATGCGTACAAGATTCAGTTAACTCAAGAGCTCAAACCAGCAGACCACGGAAAGCGCCAGCAATTCGACCTTACTTTTTTGAAAATGAGGCCGAAATTGCAGTGACTGTGAACGGGATTCGTTACAGGAATATGATAACGGACTTCTTGTGGCCTCAACTGGACAGCATGAATCTGGACAACATGTGGTTTCAGCAGGACGGCGCAACCTGCCACACCGCGCATGAAACAAACGACTTATTGCAGCAACGATTTCCAGAACACATTATCTCACGAAATTCTGATGTCAACTGGCCACCAAGATCGTGCGATTTAACGCCATGCGATTTTTCTCTTTGGGGTTTTGTGAAAGCTCGGTCTTATGCGAATAAACCCGAAACAATTCCTGAGCTCAAATCGAAAATCCAACGCGTCAACATGTGCGTGAGATACAGCCACATCTCTGTGCAAAAGTCATGGAAAATTTCATGAAAACAGTAATGGCCTGTCATCGGAGCCGTGGGGGTCATTTGCCGGATATTTTATTCCATACTTAATCGGACCATGTATTGTCTTCTTTTGAAAAAGTGCACTCTTACTGAGATACCTTATATAAGCGTGACCTGGTCAATACAACGACACACAGCACAGACTTAGAAGAAAGAACAGTTACACTAAACATACCAGTTACAATACATATATATCTTATATTAAGTACCTTAGGAACAGGCCCGGCGAAAATGAATTACAAAAATTAATAACTTCCACACAATCGAGGTATTAATAAATAAATCTGACACCTTCATTAATTGGCAACCCTAGCGGGACCGTTAGGCGCACGCGCGAAATATGTACGAACGAAATATGTGCGCGCGAAAATCATAAAATGGCGGGCGTGCGAGCTACGTCACATGCCACGCGTGTAGTTGTACAATCATAAACAAACACGGAACGTGTCAACGCGCTAGTGTTAACAACTGTTACACAGATTTCGTACGGCGCAAACACTCAAATTCTTGGTGTAATGGCCTTTCTGATTATCCATCTCGCTGGAGTTATTAAAAGCTTTTATTTTACTTGCCGTGTTATTTAGGCGGTTAGGTGTGTGCGTGTGTCAAATTTTGAAGTCACTGCACTTGCTGATAATCTATGGAAGTTATGTTTTAGATATTGGTTCAGTTCAGTGCGTTTTATGATAAGCCTGACCTTATCTCACTTCATATGAGTAATCGATTTAACAGGTTGCATAAGTTGATTTAATTCTCGTTTTATGTCGTTTGGCTGTTGCATAGTATTATGATTATGATGTAGATAGACGAATATATTATTTTGAGTTGTTAAAGAATTTCTTGATGTCGGTGTTAATCAGTCAGGAGTAGGTAATTATTTATGACAGACTAGTCGACGCCAGCGGCTTCGCACGCATATATTTTCGAATTTCCCGTTTTGGCCGATCCCGTGGGAATTTCGGAAAATCCCTTCTTAGTGCACCCCTACGATCCCCAAGGAACATACATGCCAAATTTCAGCTTCCTGCGCCCAATAGTTTCGGCTGTAGCGTGTCTGTCAGTCAGTCAGTAACGCAAGGATTTTATATATTAAGATTAAGATAACGACGCCTGATTTTTCAACAAATGACTACCGACTAGGTATCTGCTATTTAAAACGTAAGGCTCGCTTTTAAGTTATTATAGAAATAGTATTATTAAAATCTATCAGTAGCAATGGTGTAGCAACCAAGCAATCAAGACAAATCGTCCGGAGGGAAGCACCGGGTATCGCCGCTAGGCCCCGGAGGTTTCTGCAACCGCACCGCTCGCTTACCGGACGACAAGCAATTGTCAATACGGTTGTAATATTCAGAACGGGATCGGAAGCTATTGTGTACACAATATACAAATGAAGGTAATATTGGTCGATTTTACATAACATTACAATCAAGTGTCAATACTGAATAGAAATCACTCATCAGACTTATGAATATGATGGTTCCTAAAGTTCTTTATAGTGAACTGAGCCGTCAAAAGACGTGTTATTATCGGATACTTGTCGCTTGCCCAATATTTCTAATATCCTACATAAGTAACATTTGTTTCGTAGAAAACTACAAAAACGCCTTTTTAAGCATACAAAACTGTGAAATAAAATTAAGTAAAAGTTGTTCAATAGGTCTCTTTATGCTGTTCCTTCTGCACTTTTTCTATGCAAGGTCATATTTGCGACTTTATTTATCATCAAACTTAACCTGTCCTCATCCCGTACCAACTAAGTACAGTATTTGAGTGGGCTGTAAATTATTCTAAGTAGTGGCATAATAAAGAAGTTGTAAGAAATCACAACCAAGTAGCCTTTACAAGTTAACGAGTACAAGCCAGGTAACTCAAACTTATTTTCGCGGATGATAAAATGAATGGTTAGAATAGTGGTAATGTTCTTCTAAGGGCAACTACGAAACTGTACATCGTTCACGATTCACGATACGCACTGTACCTACCGGTTTAGTTTTTACAAGAACTAATGAATATTCCCAAGAATAAAACCATTAACTAAGTACTGAGCAAAAGGTAAAGGCATTTTAAATAACTCATCTTCCGCATTACAACTACTTAAAGTGGACTTAAGTTTTTGCGTACGGTTGTCGTCTGTCAGCCATGATTACGTCTGCAGATAAACTTAATGTTAAAACTGGTATTGTAGGGCTACCAACCTTGGGTTCACGTCCGGATACCCGCCAGACTTAGAGAAAAACCGGATTTTGAATAGAACCCCCAGTTTGTAATCATTCTTATTCTTAATTACATTCGTTGATTGGTTTTCCTTCGTTTGTAATGAAAGTTTACTGCGAGGATGCGGCGGCGAAGACGATTGCCTTTCTATGTTTTCGCGACGTTTCACGTAGTCGCAACAAGTAATTTAGTAATCCTTATAGAGTGGCGGTATTCTCTCAGTTCTTTTATGGCGAAGTCCAGTGATAACTTGTAAAGCAAGGAAGGAAAAGAAGTAAATGCATATAGGTATTAATTTTCGGTTTCCATACATCCATCACCAGCCCTTAACAGTCCACTGCTGGACTGGGCCTCTCCTATGGAAGGAGAAATTGGCCTACTATACCACGCTGGCAAAACGGGTTGGTATAGGGTTTGTATCAAGTTTTGCTTCTCTTACAGTGTTGTTCTCTGCATAATATGCTCCCTGTGTCTGCTCTTACGACACTCGTGGGATGATATGGGGTGGTGACAAATTTTTGGTTTCAATTTAATCAACATCATTCAGGGTCACTCTGTTCTATCATTGCAATATATGAAGCCAGAACGTAAGTATGTTCATGAGATTATTTCTTAAAATCTCACGGTTGTTTTGACGTCTTTTGAGATGAGCATGAAATTAATATTTTATATGTGGATTATTGTACACTTTTGTCATTACAAACGCTTTTGAACTGGCAGTTAGTTGGCACACATAAGCAACTAGTGGCTACAAAAATCTTGTAACTCATGAACAATTCGCAAAAGCGAGCTCACTAACACACTGACCGACCGAAAACAAAAAGTTGAACTGGCCACAGATAACATTGCGTACAGTTATACTGTTTTAACCCATTTCATGTAACAGCTTTTGCTAAAACACTACTCAGGTTGAACACGGAGGCACTGGGGCAACACCGAGAGCTCAATTATCGAGTGCTGACTAAACACCGTAGTTGCGTCTCACTGGGATTTCATGATATGTGTGGGAAATATAAATTATGGATATCATTGTTGACATATACAAACACCAATATTGTGGAGTTGCAACACTATGTATAGATGCTTATCTCAGGAGTAAACTTAGTGTAAAATAATATTTCTAGGTTTTGATTGCCATCTTTCAGAAAAAGAAAGGAATGCAAGATCATGCTGCAACAAAAAGTAACAACATAAATTTGACCACGTCACAAGCCCGATTTCGTAGTTGCTCCTCGAAGTACTCAAGCACAATAATCGTCACTATACGCGCCTACCTCTATAGGTTAACTTGATTGAATAGTACGAGTTAGTAAGTAGCCTAGGTAACTGTGATATTCTTAGAAATCGTCTTTCAAATAGTTTTGTAAACTACCTACTTCTATAAAAGAAAAGTAAACGAAACTGGTAGATTCCCGTGACCCAAATTTGTCAATTACCAACATACAATTTAGTGTACAGATGTCAAAGATATTAAATTACGCCGAGGTGTGCAGATAAATTGGTTTGATCTTGTTTACAACGTTCAAGGACAAAAGAATTAACGTCAAATACATCATAGCAAAGCTGATTATAAACTGTCCCACTGCTGGACACGACACTAATTTTAAACTATAATTTATCACGCAAGCACTCAGTCGTGTCATTTTCTAGAATATTATGGTCTAAGCCTTATTCCGAGTATAGTCTTACCAAATGAAGGATGTTCATGTGCCACTAGAATCAGAAACTTCTGTGCTTACCTGTGAAAGAATAAAATAATAATGAGTACATATTCATGATCAATAGTAAATAATAAGATTACATCTTCAAGTTTGTATTTAATTGTAACATTAGCAGAAGAAACACACAGATCACTTCGAATTTTACACTAGGCGTGATGTCGCTGTAGCCTAAATTTTTTAATTTTACTTAGTCTTCTGATCACCGAAAAGACTGTATCGACTTTGACGAGGGTTTGACTGTCAGAAATAAGATGTTATACCATACCATTAACCATACCTTTAGATAAAGCGAATCTTAACCCATTTTGTATTGCTCAGAGGATCAGATATCTACGTGCAAAAGATTTAGAATCTAATCAGGTACCACGTCGGAAGAAGGCACGCATACCACTTGTATAGGTACATTGTACATTGGAACTGATTGCAAAACTTTTACATTATGCAAAGCTAATCTACATAGGAAGGGCTTAGTACATAGCCGGGTACGTAAGGCCCATAATGGGCGTTCAGTAACGTAGGCACGTATTTGAAAGGTGGTGACGCATCGAGTCCAGGGTGACGCGTACCTTGACTAGCAATTGACACTTTATTGCCTATTGCTCATCGCTGCTGTACTGAATAGACCATAGAAAGAGGACGATTTCACCGACCTATTATAACATTTTGGTAACATTCTATGCCTTGCGCGATCGAGTAAATAGAAAAAGGACGATTTCACCGACCTATTCCTATCTTGGGTACGATTCTATTCCTTGAACGATCGAGTTAATTTAGGCAATGGTCGTACACAAGAACGTCTAAAATGTTTAAGGGGTGTAGAAAATACGGCCTAATTTACCAAGTACACATTCATCCTATGCGTTCCATAATTTATAGGTATCCTATAGACTAGTTAAGTGGATATGCCTGCCGTTCATACTAATATCGAAAACTTTCAGCAAGCAAATCCGAAGAACCCATGTAACAGCAAAATTTAAACAACAAAGAAACTAAACCAACCATAAAGAAATATCTAAAACAGCATAGTTATTAATTATTTTGACGTATTCTCTGTACACTATTTCAGCTGAACATGTTGTGGGCACTGCGTGGCACGTCTTCGCATATCAGATAGTATAAATAAACAATACCCGGCCCATTGTGGCAAACACGAATAATAAACAATATTTGCTTAGAAATAAACGATTTACCGTAACTCTTGTAGCGGGTTTGGTTCAACTAATATTGAAACTGTGGGTTAATGTCGTCATTCATTGTGCACGCGTTAACCCGTGCTTCGGCCGTCACGTGCGTTTTATCGCCGCTAGGGTTGGCGATCGCACGTGCTTTCGCGTGCGATACGCCTAATTGCGATTGTCGAGATTGACAACCCTGGGTCGGAGGATAACGGTGGCGGCTGTTCGTGGTACGATAAAGAATGGCATGTTAGCTTATTACTGTTTGGAGGTAATTGACGGACTGTTTGTCGTTTTACATGGATTTTCCCATTCGTTTTGTAATAAAGATTCGAAAAATGTATGATGTTCCCAATGATAACAATTATACCTAAATATACTCTTATAAAGCTTAGTTTAATGTATCCACCGAATGAAATTCCATGAATATTCTAAAAGACATCTTAAAAACATGGTAAATATGTATATTTTAGCCTTCGACAGCTTTATGGATTTGTATTTTTTGCACAACACAAATCTACAATCACGTTCCAATACCATAGCACTAAGACATGATTGGTACAAAACCAAAAAGAATTTAAATCTTCTATTGCTAAGTAGAGGTCAAACAAAAAGCTCGATTGCGTAACAACATTCAAAAGTTTTTTCACAAAGTAGAAGCCGGTCAATTTATCACCAAATTATCGGGACCGCTACAAATCCGCGACAATGTCCTGCAAATTGCAGTAAATCCGCATGTCGCACTATGGTTCGTCTAAAACAAGCTAGCTAGACAAAATTATTTTATTTGATTTTTATGTCTAGATGCGGTTAATAAGCAAAGATATAAGGTTTTTGGTACTTTTTTCAAGGCAGTTTGTCATTTGAGCTGGTATCATGAAAAAAAAAAACATTTATCGGGCATATGTGTATAATATATTTTTTGAACATTTTATAAAGTGATTTATCCCTCGACGTCGCTATAAAATCTAATAACAGATGCATAAAATATCTAAGAACTAAATCTATTACTCATTATCATCACTATCATCAGATGAATCATCCATTGAATAGTCATGATCGTGAGGGGCAGAACTATGAAAAGTAGAAATCATATTAACATTTTGTTCCTTACAGCTAGGTGGGACAATTAAATCTAATACTTCAGTTGGAAGCGTACCTATTTTCTTCCGAGGAACTTCTCGTAAACCGTTTATTACAGGGTCAGATGTTATCAATAACATATTAAGTAAATCTCTATTCGTAGCCTCCCGTGATCGCTTTCGTGTGTTGTGCTCACGAAATCTTCTGCAGTCCTTATTCCGAGCTTCCTGTGCTTCCTCGGAAAGCTGGCCTATAGATAGAAGGGACGATCTAATTACTTCGCCACTGTGCAAAAGTATTTTGTGGACAGTAGCGGGCATGTAATACCATGAATAGAGATTTACATAAAGTTGTCTAGTTTCTTGAGCTAAGTTAACGAATTTTTCAATATTTATATCATATCCCGATGATAAAGTGCGAAGTAGTATGCCAAATTTTTGTATTAGTGAAACATCTAACCCTGTAATATCGGCACTAGCCTCGGGATTTCCAAAAAATCTTCGCGCGGTGTTCCCGTCATTAGTGTTACCGAACCCTGGTTTTGGTTTGTCTACAATCAAGCCCATTTCGCTTTTAAATCGTTTTTTAATGTCATCTGAACGTTGTTTCACACTAGCTTTGTCTTCGGCTGTTCTTAACTGCCATTTTTTTATATTTAGTCGATAGCTAATGTGAAGCAAGCATTCAAAGCACCTTATCCAAGCGTGCAACGTAGACAAACCAAAACCAAGATTATCTTTGTCCGCAGCAAACTCTTTTGACAGATCATTCATCATTGTTGGAGTTGCCCCACAAATAAAACATTTTTGTGAGGAAGAAGTTTCGGTCAGAGCATTGCAAACTTTTCCGTCAATCATTGTTAAAAGCATAACATGTGTGACAGATACTTCGGTCTCCATCACCTTGCAGGTTGTCGGCAATAAAGCGTTTATCTCTTCTAAAACCTTATTGGTTTCCGAAATCGTAAAATCTTTCGTTTCCTTAGAAAAGATAAACTTTATTGGCCGACAATACATTGTAGAACAGGGCCGAGGATTCTGCCACACAATATTACCACTTTCATCTTTCAATTGAAGAGGAACGAAAGAAAATACAAATAAAAACTCGTCACTATCGTCACAATTAGTGAATTTTTGTTTGTACATACTATGACCGGAACTTCCATCACAACCCCATTTACTGATTAATGTGAATGACGTGCAAGGTAACAGACTATGAACAACTTCTTGTTGTGCTGAAACTAAACGTTCGGCAGTCTTATCAAGAATTGCCTGAACTTTGATTTCAGCATGCGTTTCATTGACTGTAATTTGTTCACCTGACGGGTAGCAGGCTATTTTAGCCTTCCTAACACTGTACATTGACGGAAACACCTTATGTCCAGCTTTAATACTCCACTTCCGAGTCTGCTTATAGCTATGGCTACTTGATTTACTATCAACGTAGTACGCTAAAGCTTCCTCACTTGTTAAACTCCTGGGGGCACTTTCTTCACTCGTGGTCTTGGTTATTGAAGGATCACTAGTCACATCTTTAATTTGACGTGCTACACTTCTCTGACCCGAGATTCGAGCTGACACTTCAGCGGCGTAAATTAATTCACTAGCACTTCTGGACTGTAATAGATCGTCTACACGTCGTCTCTTCGTTTTGAGACTAGAATGTTCAAAATCTTTAGTAGGTCTTCCGGGTCCCGGTTCTCCAGATGTAGTTGGCAGAGATAAATAAACGGACACATCGAAAGATATGTCAAGACCCTCCAGCCACGTCGAATACTTTTGTAGGAATCGCTCTCGATTTCTTCCACAGCTGCTCCACTTTTCAGCAAATTTCGTTGAATATCTTGAGATTAGTACTTTAATATCTCGCAGAGACTGCTCCATAACACCATCAAAATTATATCTCAAAGATATAAACCGAAAGAGCTCCTCATTCCGCGTTTCCTTCGGGTGTTTCAGCCATTCTTCGAAAAAATCCATTCTTGAGACGGTAAAAACTGTTGAAAGAAAAAAATAAATAAAAATTAGTTGTGCAAATATATCGCAATGAATTTTTTTACGTATAACTACTAGACACTTATGAGAATCGTATATGATCGGTTCTACGGTGGGGACAAGTGGGGACATGTTATTATTTGACCGATGAATTTGAAAAAATGAGTAAAAAAGTGGGTGAAAATTCAAACATTTCATTTTATAAGACTAAAGAATGAAGTTCCCATGTTGAAAATGAAATAAAATATAACTACTTACCCTTACGTATACAATCCATCACAAAAACACTTTCACAAATTTCTTTTAGTGACATAAACAATGCTATCAAATATGATGTAAAAATGCAAATGAATGCCCTTTAAATAGTCAACATCTTATAAACATACCTTAATGACGCTCTTAATGAGGGTAGTATTGATAATTAATAGGTGTAATCCTCAATGTATAGGGGTAATGAGTTCGTAATAGTAATTAACTTCCAGGAATTTAAGAGTTGTTTTTGTCTAGCTAGCTTGTTCTAGACGAACCATAGTGTGTCGGCGACTAATCGCAACGTCACGCGTCGCAGTCGCGATGCGCAGGAGCGACTGTCGAGCGTCGAGTCAAGTAGCGCGTGTACGATGCGGTGGTCCCAAGCCTCCACTTCTGAACGAAATACACCTTATTTGTATTTTCTCAACAAATATGCTAGCCGTGGGAATTTTACAACTTATTGATACCGTTTTGTATATCCGGTGTTTCACGTTATTTGTTATGTGTATTAGTGATGGGTAGGACAAGCCAAAAACATGAAGTTGTATGAGGTACTCATTTCAGAAAATGAGGTAGGACATTGTACCACCTCATTTGAGGTGGTCCCCAAATGAAGTGTTCGTTGAATTACACTTAAATGAAGTGTACGTTGAAGTAGACATAAATGAGTCATGTCGTAATTTTTGAGGCATGAGCCTCAAAAATTACAACATACGTCATTTGAAGATATTGAGGCGATATTTGAGGCATGAGATAAATGATAAATGATTGGACATACCAAATACAAGTTAACGAAGTAAACTTTGAGTTTGCAGTGTTTTTATTGATTGATTCTTCAGTGAATGAAAATCATTTTTTATTAAATGAGGATTCTTATTTTAATCAATTAACTACATACATTAGACCAAAAAAGATTTTTTGCAAAATAACTTTTATATTGTCTTAAGTTATGTTCATTTATGAAATGTTAATCATCTGTAATTCCAGTATGAGTACGAGTATAAGCAGGACAAAACACTTCAAAATTCTACGCACGCGCTCACTCATTCACTTACTAAAATTTGCAACCACTCATGTCATGTTGTTGTGAGTGAGAGAGAGAGCTCGAGCTTCGCAGTACTTCACAGCCTCAAAGAAGTTGAGGTGGTACAAAATGTGTATTTGAGGTGATGGGACAATTCATTGCTTTGTATGGGACATTTGAGGTGCCTCATGTATGAGTTACACTACACTGATGTGTATGAGCGAGATAGAATACCTAACGGTTGCAAGACCACTTCGCAAAGTACTTAACTTCATAGTTGTGCGTCATGTATGCAATTTTGTAGAAAGGGTACAATCTAGGCCCAATAGCTTTTACGAGCACTAGATAAAAATTGATTTATCGGGGCTGGTTCTCATTTACACCGCCAATAACTATTCGATTTAATATCGTATTAAGCTTACTTCCTATAAGTATGCTTACATTGTACCAAATTCAACCTCTCATATTTATACCAAAACTATTTCTTTGATCTACTTGTTATTGTACCAAGTTCTATTGCTGCATTGGGTAAATAGAACCATGCAGTATGCTGACTATACCAAATTGCCAGACACTTTATCCTACGGATAGAAACAGGCCGAAATCATATGCAAGCATTCACAGAGAGCATTTACAAAACACTTTCCAGTCACACCTTCCTTTCAAAGAAAACTGCACAACAATTTCCATAATCTATTACACATTGCGGCGGTAATGTCGACACAATGTTCCATCGTGAGATCACATCTCATAATGTGTTGCGACGTCCACAAAAAGTTCATAGCTTGCTTCATAAACACAGGCGTTGCGTCAGTGCATCGTAACGTGAGGAAGTTTACACCACACTCGGATTTCCCTGTTGCTGGTAAAAACAATTACAATACAACAATAATGTTATAACGGCTTCTTTATTTTGTGTTATTCATCGTTGTTACAATTGATGAATGTGTCTGCGATTTTGATACGATGCTGTAGGTACGTAATAACTTGAACGATCTTTTTGGTAATATTTAAGAAATTAATGTCCATTAAGTAGAGCTGATCCGATGATGAGATGATTTAGATTTGGTTTTAAATATCATCAACGACGTGGTCCTATTACACATAAGTTGCATAAATATCTATCGACGGCGATTCAATATAAAACAAGTATCATCTTATATATCACAATATGACAAATATCTCATTGAATTTCAACTATTCCTATATATAGCTCGGCGCCATTACTGCATTAGCTGATGTTTTTATGCAATAGTTACACATCATTATAGATTATTATGACAATGACGTAAATATGGGCGGGAAATTACCATACATCTGTGCCACAACCACGCATTTTATTTAACAAACAAATCTATATTTTAAATTATAAATGCAAATGCAACAAACTATTTGCGACGTATCCACTACTAGTGGTCAAACAATTTTGAAAAATTTTGCCATCTTTTAAACATTAAGGTAGAGAAATGGTAATTCGAAACATAACAATCGAAACCACAAAACAGTTAAACCATTACACATTGATAAATGAAAATAACCAGTTACGAATGATAATTGCGAAAATTGAATATTCATAAACGCGTAGTGTAATATTACGATAATTATAATTTATTATTTATTGACAATAATTGCGTATGTGTGGTATAAGATTATGACATTTGTCGTCAACCGTTTCTAGATCGCTGAGATAAGCGAATATATTATTTAAATCATTAGGTATGTAATTAGCGCGGCGCGGCAGTCGTCTTCCCGCTCCCATACAGTTAGGTCGTAGATTTGTAGTATATTTATTTTGTAACCTGGTACCAGTAAAAGTATATATTTATTCTTTTCGATTCTTTATTTATCTCTTACAACGCACATCATTGATACCCCAACATTGGTGACCCCTGACAAAGGATACGTAACCTTCGGCACAGCTTCGGCGGCAACGCGGCATCGACGCACGTGCACATGGTCAGCGGAATCAAACAAGCGCATGTGCGCGTGGCAACAGCGTGCAGCCAAGCAGCGTGGACATGGAGACATCTTAGACTCATGGGAGACGACTCGACCTTTTCACTACGACCGAAAGGGCTTACGACCTAACTGCGGAGAACACCTGAGTCAGGACACGTGGAACCTAAAAGTGGAACATACAATACCTACGAACAACAGCGATCACGGCAATATGGGCAGCAGGCAAATTCCGGAGCGGCATACGACGGCGGCGGCACTCTGCAGGACAGTGCGTACGTCGAGGCACAACGCGTAAGGCGTATTGACCTTGGTGGCGAGGCAGCATTCCGCACCAAGACGAATAATACGCAGCACATTCCGAGGACGAGATCGACACGGGACCGGCGGTGGCACTCTACAGGACAGTGCACGCGTCGAAGCGGCTCATCACACTTGGAGGCGAGGATGAATACCGCTCAGTGTTGGATTGCGCACCCTGTCATCTCTCAGTACGGCCCAGGCAGAATACGAAGATCGCTGGCAGAATCGGTGAACGTATTTGCTTCTTCGTACGACCAGCTCTCTCTACAAGCGGCTTACGAAGAGCAAAGGAAGTTCGAAAGAAACGGCGGCAATTGAGTTATTATTGTGTTTTTGTGTTTACTTATAACTGTTCTAAAAATAGTCACATAATTTATGTTAAAGAGTCCCACATATTGACCCGCTATAGTGTTTCTGTTTAGTTGGCATTCTCAGAACTAGCGCTCCGGTAACTTGATACATGTTTATGTGACGTGAGTCGAGCGCTAGCGTGTCTGATTAGCTAGATAGTTACCTCAATATTATTTTGTCATTGTTTCTTGTAGTTGTTACCAATTTCTTTTTGTATAATGTTCTTCGATTCTTTTTTCAATAAAGGGGGGAATATTGTAGCGGCTGCTGACGCTACAAATTATATGCGAGGTGTAATATTGAATTAGCGCGGCGCGGCAGTCGTCTTCCCGCTCCCATACAGTTAGGTCGTAGATTTGTAGTATATTTATTTTGTAACCTGGTACCAGTAAAAGTATATATTTCTTCTTTTCGATTCTTTATTTATCTCTTACAACGCACATCATTGATACCCCTACAGGTATATTCCGTTTACGTAGGAGTTAGTCATAGTTTAGAATATTTACTAGTTCACGCTCCGTAGCATTTATATTAATATTGATGACGTAATAAGGATAATTTTGCTTGGTTTTATTACTGATTCGAGCTAGATTTTTATGACCAGTTATATGGGAAGCAGGCAACCCGGAGAATTTGGGTATAGTTTCTCTGTTTTAGATCATCGTAGACAGTTGCAGACCAAAAAGGCATACCTAATGGTAATAGCACATACACTACAGCTGCAAATGATCAGACCACTTTACTACAAGAATACACCCAATTTTTTTAGTAAATCAAAGCAATTGTTTATTTTCATAATTGGCAACGGAATGAGATTTTTTACCCTTTAGTATTTTTGTTAAGATTGCGTGTTTGGAACATATCAAAACGGGGAAGATAATTGATGTAATCGCTCGCTCGCCTCGAAACATCACCAACGAGGCTTTTTAAAAGAAAACTGAACCATTATTGTAATGAGTACTTATTAAAAAGGTTGATGACACCGGCTCAAATTGTAGGTTAAGTGCTAGACTAGTACAAATGACGTAATTGGTGGAGGAAACTTGTTTTGTGGGATGGTGGATTCTGGAGCACTTTAGTCAGCTTACGTTTTAAATAAAGGTCTTGAAATATACAAATTTATTCAACGGTTCTAATTCGCTTTAAATAATTATTAGAAGTTACTAAATAGCTCTGTGTTTCGCCACCGGACCGGCTTGCAAAGAGAGAAAGGTTTTGAAATTTGTGGTAGCCTTATATTTTTATGACTACAGGCTAAAGTGCTAAATTATAAACCTATGTTTAGTCTGTGTCCACCTTGTGTTTGATTGGTTTCCGCTGCTTTTGATGAGTACACGATATAACGGATGGTAGACATGTCCCAGTTATGAGCACAGTGTTGCGGCTTAGCACATTATATTTTCCAGCAACTGACGAAGATTTTTATAGAAACTTTTAGGGTACTTCCCGTTGACAACACTTAGTGACGTTTCCTTCATTTGTTACAGCGAACACGTGTCATGTACCCTCATAAAATGTTACGAAGAACAATATGGCTAAGCAATAAATTAAAGTCAATTTCCAAATCATTCACACTTGCAGATTAGTTGGGCACTGACTATTGTAATTGCATAGTAACACCGAAACTTCGCCGCGCCTTCTCCATCTTATAAAAAGTAAATAGGTGAACTAACAGTACTAAATTCCCGTCCAATCCAATGAGAACAAAATTTGTAACAATTATATTGCGTTTTAATATTATTTGTTGCTCTTTCACATGCTATGTTCGTTACGTTATAATGCAATTATATAAAAACACTACATTTTACAAGCATCTAGAACAACCAAGGTAATTTGTACCGATCGCTATCTTAAATTTTACACAAAACTATAACATAGCTAGCGACTATAGTTTTTATTGTTAGAAATGTAAGGTTGAAAGTCGTGTAGGTGTTGTTAAATTTGAGTGATCGCTTGCAATAGTTTTTCTTTTATGCAATATGGATTTACTGGCACAAGTATAGGCTTTGTGCGTTATCTTTCTAATGCCTATTAGTGCAGACTTTGATTATGAGTAGAAAAGGAAGGAAAGAGGTTCAATAAAGTTGATCAAAATGACGTAGTCATCTTGTCAGCATCTACCTATTAGGGTTGCCAGATACAGGCGAATAATTTCGAGGATAATTCGAAACGTGGTTAGATAGTCGATAAAAAGGCAAGTTACAAAGTTAAAATATAAATAAAATATATACCTGTTTGGAATCCGGGACAAATCGGGAAATTCGGAGACAATCTCGGATTTCCCGGTTATCTGACAAACCCATTCCCAATACCGTAAATATGTGTTACCACTTGGCAGTGAGCTGACTGGATAAACTATACATATAGCCCACATGCAATCGCGAGACAGCTTACTTGTAGGTTCTCTTCTTCGATAGATATCCATACTATTTCTTTTTTTGCAGACTCCAGTTTTAAGCACATCATAGATACGAAATATATTTTGTCGTCCTATTTCAGAGTAATTAGAAATTGTCTTAAGTGCGAAGCTATTCTCTCTTTTATCAATATGGATGTCCGCTTTCCTGTTATCGGCTGTACCATCGCGACACGGTCTAATACCCAAATCTGCGTGCATCACGCAAATACTTTCTGTTAATTTAATACAGAAATTAATGGACTTATGTACACACAGCTTAATGCAATATAGATAGTTATTCAGCACCAATTTATAACGATCAACGGCTTAGTGTTTTATGGAAGAGGTGATAATGATCAAATGTGAAAAAAAAGTATACAGCTTCTTAACAAAATTATTTACACAAGCTGGATTTTTAAAGCGATTCGGAGGGAAAGTTAATGGGATGTTAAAATATAATTGAAGGAAGGAAACATTTTATCAATCCTTAAAAAAAAATTAACCACACCAGTAATCCCATAATAATAGTGTCGGATCCTACATAGTTCTACAATTTACAAAGTATTTTTTTAAAAGAACTCGCCGTTTGGGTCTGTTCAGTCTATGGATGCCCTGAGATATGTTAATTTTGGGGATATACAGTTTTCCGCACATTAAGTGCCAACGTTCGCCAAATGGTTTTGGTAAAGCACAGTACGCACGCTTTAATATCTTTAAATCTCTCTGCAGCTATTAACAATACAATCTTAAACAATTTTTCTATTATTAAATTTATAAACTTACTATCCCCAAGACAAATTCCAGGCGTTATCGCGATTTCAGCAGCAATGTATTTTATTAAAAGCCTTCAAATCGTATACCCAATCCAATAAAATACGATGCACAAGAGAGTTCACGGACACAAGAAATTAGTCATTAATACCTAAGAAATAAGGGTTATTACTGCGTAACGAGTATAGTTATTGAAGGGTTTGAGGTATGGGTTTCTGTCGGACGCCCACAGGTGGCGCTGATTATGATTTGTGCAGCGATATGCGCGGTCCAACCATCGCGCATCGGTTTAATTGCTGGGAGCAAGTACCCGTTTGATTTATATTTATATCTCGCCATCTTTTAGCTTCCGTGTTTCATCACTTTGATAAACTTAGGCCCTTCTAAGGATTGGTATTGTTTATCAGGCGCCGGGGGTGGTTCTGTATTACAGGCGGTGTTGATCTAATTTGAATCGGGAACATTAGGAACTGTGCTATACTGCTACTCGTCGAACATTACATCAGATATGTATGTTGAACTTTATTTCAAGGTACATAATGTTGTTTCAGCTATGGTCTACTTAAAATTACATCCATTTATTATCTCGACTAATCGACTCGACTATCTCGGTAAATCAGTAGGTATAATTTCTTCTAAAACATCAAAACATAGTAAGTAAATATCGCATGATTGACATTTGCCCTTGCTTACATAATATCGTCGTGTTCTTGAATAATCATTATTCTAATAACAATCAGTCCTTGCACTTAGTCAAACTTAGTGTCAATCTAAATTATATGATAAGATAAATGTAATAAACAATTTGGTAAATCGAGAAACGTCCATTAAGTTGATAATTATCGTCATTAGTTACATTTTATAATTATATTCAATAAAGATATATGACTTTATTTTGAACACGGACCTTAATGATAATCAAGTTATTTCCATTAGTAATTACGAATTATTTAACTAAAGAGTACTAACTCATTGATTGACTGCTCAGATGGTCTTTTTTAAAAATAAAATTTTTTCAGGTCTGAGTTTTCTTTGCGCCTTTTAGTTGCATGATGTAAATTGTAAAGTCTCGCACTACAGGCTAAACATAGCGCGGAAGCCTTCTTTATCTATAGACTCTATAGAGAAATAGAAACTGATTACCCTGACTGGTTAAGCCTGACATTATGCAAATATCAGATTTTAAGAAGAACCTCCTAACACATGACCGTATTAGACCCAGGGTTCGAGGATATATATCAATGGATATATATCAAGATATATATCCGATATATATCCGATATATATCAACCTCGATTTGACGATATATATCAAAGGTTTTTTTGTTATATATTGCAATACAAAAATGGTTTAAAAAGAATATTATTTTTGCGTTTATTACTGTATTTTACTTCCCAAATGTAGATGGCGTGGGAGTAGAGTTAAAACATACTCCCTAATAGTAAGTTCTAATATAAAAATGGCAACACTTCTGCCGGTATTAATGGCGTCAGTCCGTAAGTCGTGTCAGAAAAAATTCGTTACGAAAAAGTAAGTAAATTTTTGTGTTTATTGATTATTTTATTATTTATATAATAGTATTCATAAATAATACAATAGTATTCATAAATAATGCAATTAAATAATAATATGACATTCATACAAAATTGATATATATCAAACTTGATATATCGTAAATATCCGATATTTTGATATTTATTATAAATATCGGATATTTTCGAACCCTGATTAGACCTGAACTGCTGTGAACAACTCTACCTACCCCTAACGGTACCTAGCTATTAGCAGGTATATGAGAGTTAATTGACGACCGGTTGGCGCAGCGGGAGTGTAAGCGACTGCTACGTCGAAGGTCGCGGGTTCGATTCCCGCTCAAGTCAAACATTTGTGTGCATGAACATGGATGTTTGTCTTGGTCTGGGTGTTTCTATGTATAATATGTATGTATTTACAGAAAAAAAGTATATACATATGTATGTTTATCCATTCTCTAGTACCCATAACACAAGCTCTGCTTACCTTGGGACTAGATGGTGATGTGTGTATGTAGTAGAATATTATTATTATTATTATATGAGCCAATCAAAGACTTTCAGAATACTTATATCCGAAGAAAACGATCAGATAAATGACGCAGGACAGAGAGCCAGATTTATAGAAAGAGAAAACATGAGATACAACCAAGTACTGGCAATATTTTTCGAGTTTACATACTCGTCTGAATGTAAGTTTAGTACGACACTAACGTACGAGCAAGCATTATATAACTTGTTCTATGTTAAGAGTTCGTAAGCGGACATCGTACATAAGACGATTTCTAAGTTTGCAAATGGACCTCACTCGAGTTAACACAGGAGTTTATTTATATAAGAGTCGTTTTATTAATTGCTAATAACTATACATATGCAAATTTTAGTCTCGACTTAATTATGATAACTACGAAGAAGCTTGATGCCCCGTCAAAATGTTCTTTCTTCGCAAACAACAGTGTTATGGAGTAAGTTACCTTCTTGGCAGTTGATGTCATTGTTCAAAATAGTTTGGCGGACCCATAAAATGAGTGTCATCACCTTAGTCTCCCCATAAACATGGTGGTCTTAAGAGCAACCGAAACATCGGCGAGAAATATAGATAGGCATTCATGTTACACCACTTTAAACTAGAGTGTAATGGATACCATGCAAAGAAATTTAATTTCAATACTTGACATTCGCATGAACACTAAACAAATATCTTAGCCTTTAAACGATTTACAATCAGATAGACATAACATTAAGTCTTACGAGAAAATCCAGCAGGCAGTCCAGTTCAGTCATAAGACTCATAAGTAAGGTCTTGTCGATGTCCGTTCGGCCGGTAATATCGCAAGTTGGCAGATTACTTACAGTACTGCAGCATGCGACGTGTTGTTGCCAGTACTTGTAATGACCGTTTTACCATACATACAATGTTTTAGACCGCTACTAATGGGCAGCTTGTCACACGATTCTCGCTTTAACTACTAATTCTTTGAGTTACTCTCCTATACATTGTATCAGCCAGAATGATAAAGAATAATATTAAGATACTTCAAACGCTTTCTAGGTAATAAGTCTCGGTCATATTTACCGATTTATAAACGTATCAATTGTAGATCGACTGTTATCAAATTGTAGGAAACCCTGGTAATAGCTACTATAAAGCTAGTTCATATAAAAACAACAATGTAACTAAGCTACTTTTCATTATTGTTTTAAAAGCATTGTTAGAGACAATGCTTATAAAACAATAATCTTTCTTGTGATTTATCCTCAACTGCAGTGAGATATAGCTTATTTATTTTATTTCGTTATAAACAACATTCCACCGTTTGTTTTCTAAGTGTCGATTCACAATTTATCACGTTTTCAATAAACAAAAACATCTGACGACACAGAACCATCGAACTATGTATCAAATCTCCAACTACAGGCCGTCTTGATGGTAGTTGAATAAAGCGAGTTGGGTTCGAGTTCGCACCGATGGTACTCGCTCGGTAGCTGGATACGTTCTCAGCATGCTCCAACGTATTATTTCATAAGCTTATCTTTAGTATCAGCATTAGATAGGATACCCGGCGCATGCGCACTCTACAATTAAGCGAACCCGATACTGACCAATCAGAGGCCTGTTTTTATCAATGATCTATTCTGTATCGACAGTTATGGAACATTCCTGGACTTCCTTTCTTTTCTTCGATCGTTTAAAAATATGTCGAATTTGCCGAGTGGAATTTTAGTGTTTTATGACAGATATCAATCGTATTGTATAAGTAAATTGAATTTTTGTCATAGTATCGCACCTAGTCCTACATTCAAATGATTATAAGCTAGTCGTTTGTATTAGGTATGGTTGCAGCACCAGCTGTCAATTGATGATGCTAGGCAACAAGTAACCTTTGACCATAATCTTACCTGACATAGTCGACGATGATATGGTCAAAGATAGAGCATACTTGCCTAGAAAGTACTTATTCATTCGTATACGCAGATTTTAAACACCTAGATTATACCCATCAGGAAAACAACTCGGATAGATTTCCACACTTTGCTAGTAGGCACGCACAAGAAAGGAAGAAGCAAAGCACTTCGTGCCTCTATTGACTGCGTAAAGAAAAAATATCGATAGGTCTGTGAATGCACCATTGCGACACCTCCCCTGAAAGACACGATTAGTCCAACTTTATTGGCTTATAGATTTAAGACAGCCTCGAAACCTACGCTCTGCTACCGATAATTTACGAAACGACCATACCTCAAGGGCAAACTACAAACGATAAAACAATGTAGTCTTAAATGTGGGCAGATACACCATTTAGGCATGAAAGAGAGAGTGCAACTGACCAAATACGCTCTTCGGCGCCTCTTTTACATGCAAATCGTAAAACAAAGTCCAATAAATTAGAAACTCTCTTTACCAAAAAGATTTATTTCTAATTAACGGCCTATCAAAACAACTCGCACACATAGGCTAATCGTTATTTCTCTCATTTTTTATACACCCACACATTCAAAAGCCCGAGCCTCTTCTAAATTATTACGCATTTAACATAAAACCACCATAAGCTGGGCTTATGATTCAATAAAAAATATAATAAACTACCTTTTTGTTTGAGAAAACAATGGTGACCATAACATATGTAACGCTTGCGAAATTACATGAATAATTGTTATGTGTAGGTTTATATTGTATTGTGTTGTATGTAAAATATTATGTTTGAGTGAAACGCCTTCAAGGTTAGAAATAACATTTTAAATGGTAAATCTTAACCACTGGCAATGACGGACCTTAATGGGTAAAGATCGATATAGAAAGTGCAAGCAAAATATAAGGTTTCTAGATTTTTTTTTTAACACCGCGACTAGTCTGACCGATAAGTATCGATTAAATTACGTGATAGATACACGTTTATATTTTTTTATAGACTCACGCCTGTATCCCTGAAGGGGGAGGCGCAGGCGTAATATTACACCCACATTTCGCCATGAATTTTTAGGTCCCACACGTAATAGGGTGCGAGACTATTGCCGTTACCGGGCACATCACCAGACTCCGTGAGCTACTGAGAATACGGAAAACCCAGTAACACGTTTATATTGTTTAATTATATTCTACTTTTTAATCTATTCGGACCAATATTGCTATGCTGGACTGGAACTACTGCCGGATAATTCGGGAAAGAAAAAATGAAAACCTTAAATACGTTTAACCGTCTACTGGACTTACGAAATACACATTTTTGTCAAAGTACCTACCTAAATTCGTAAGTTATAGGTACCCAAAAAATTTGAAATAATCTAACATTTCACAAATTCACCACAACAGATAATATTTAGGTTTCTATAATAGCGATATAAGTTACACTGTGTTGTTTATATAATTTGCATAACTAGACCAACTATTAATACTCAAGGCAAAAAATAAATAGCGACAGGTAGCAAAAAATAATTCATATTACTTAAGCAGTAGCAAAAAAACCGACAACAGAAACAAAAATTATTTCCCACGTAAAGGCTACTGTGAAAAAGTAAAATTTAATGGCAATTTTTTTTCAACACGTTTTATTCAAAACATTAGTTACGTGTATATAATACATATGCCTTACTTAAAACTAGTACAAATATTATGTTCCTTGTAGTTCAGCATACCAGAGTATTAACTACTACAACTAACTATAGCAGAATAGTTAAACATTTTCGAAAAGGGACAAAACCCCAACTTTACTTGTTTTCCTGATGGTAACCTAATTTGGTCTGTTTAGTCTCAGATTGGATGGAGGGATGTGAGAGACAAAGAAACAAGAAGTAAAATCATAAAGTATACTAGACTGCTCCTGGAGGCAGAGTCACTCAAATCTACCACATCATGGCACATACAGAACAGTAATACAGCATGCGTAGTTTTGCCCTTAATTTCTTCAACGTCACGCGTAACAAGATTACTCATACTTTTAAGCGAGAAAATCTTTAATTTTTTGAAAATTTTGAACATTATTTTCAATTTTCTTACAAACTTTATTGAAAATAAATCACCGAATCACCGACGAGAGTATCAACAAGCTATTTAGGAGAAAATGACTTTCAAAAACAATAAATTATTAGTAAGTTGTACGTAATAAAGGCCCACACACATTATAAACAGATAAAGTATTTGTCATCCGATTACTTCCCACTATCTACCAGCTTTCGACAACTATTAATTTATTATCATATTCCTATTTAAATCAGATGTACCGGTTTTAGGTAAACGACGTTCGATAATACTGCTCCGGGTCTTTTGGTTGCAGGGTGATGTTATATAGACACACCTACAGATAAAAATCAGTTCTTCAAGTAACTGCTGTTTATTGCAAAAATAGTTTTTACAAATCGCAAAAGTATTTCCAGAGATAAACGCGTTCAAACAGTTCTTTAAATACAACAACCGCTAATAGATAATTTATCGCGAGGAACTTGACATATACACAAGCAACGGATACAAAGCAAACCCATATTCGGAACGATAATTTGTGACTGCGGCATAAATGTGCGCGTGGGATTGGGAGGTCTCGGGTTCGATTCCCGGGTCGGGCAAAGTGTTATTGGGTTTTTCCGTTAGGAAATTATCAGAAGCAGCACGGAGTCTGGTAATGTGCCTGGTACGGCAATAGGCTCGCCCTCTATTACGTGGGAATTAAAAATTCATGGCGAAATGTGGGTGTAATATTACACCTCTGCCTACCCCTTCGTGGATACAGGCGTGAGTCTATAAAAGAATAAAAAATAATTTGTGGATCACACAATGAATTCTGGAGATAGACTCACTGGACACAGTACCCGCGCAATGTTATACGAAATAAGGCGACCGCTTAAACCATACAATAAAATCCATGCAAATATAAATAATTACTACGTGATACTATTAATATTTTTAAGTATAGATAATATTATATTAAGGATTACTTTAATACTCACACAGAAACTAACAACATTTCAAAGACATTCAAATACTCATTTCAATCTGTTTCTTACTGCACGCTTCGAATTAACTTGGCTATTGCAACATTGTACTTTAATACAACGCTCGAGTTCTTCACAGACTCCATCAATGCTCTCAGATCTAGTGGACCACACACGTCGACCGCCAAAGGGTACTAACTACTAACTGGTCTTCGGCAGACATTAAGGTAATCACCACTCTTACGAGCTTCGATGATCAGGCTACGTTTTCAAATAAACTTAAACTTAAAGATCATATCCACAGACTTACTAAGTACTAAGCAATGTTCGTTGTCTGTAATATCGCCATGGAAATGGTTCAAATGCCTATTAAATATGTTTGTCCGTTCGGTCCAGACTCGGTACAATGGACGCTTTGGAAAACTGTTTGGTATACCTATACTTAAAGTTAGCTCTTAATAGGGTAGTTTCCAGGGTCAAAATAATTACATTTTATTTAAATTAAAATATTGGACACGTTTTTTTCTTTTTTCGATTAAATAAAAAATAACAAAGATATAGCCCATTAAAGTTACGTGTGACGTCACCTAGTGCGAAAAAATGCAGCACGGCGTGAAGTTATACGTAACTTTAATGAGCTATATCTTGATAATTTTTGGTTTAATTTACAAATAAAAAAATACGTATCGCTTATTTTTTAATAATCTAAAGGACGGACTTATAAAATTTTTTTCGTCAACTAGCCTATTGTTCTAATTTTCCCGTATCTGTACTTGTGCCTTATAAGTAAATAAATTGAAATAAATCTGAGTGCAAAAGTGATTAAGTATAAATAAATGAAATCATTTTTTGTGAGGCATTGGTCTTTAAGATTCGTTAGATCTAAAGTCTAAGTAAAATATTATGACCTTCTTTTAAAAATCAGTTCTGAATGTGGAACGATGTCTGGTGTTATACTTAGTCCCTATTTTGTAATAAGGTCTTTAGTTTTGTCCCCTCTGGGGATCGAAGTCACACTCCGACGTAATGGTGAGGCAACCTTAAACATTGCGTGGCCCGTGAAATGTATTACACCTCTGGCTACTCTGGCTATACCTTTAAGAATACATAGTAACACGATGTTATTTTGTAATATAATCACGTCAACACACGCATAGATATACATATTTATATAAAACGGTTAACACATACAACTTCAGATATAACACTAAAGACTTCACCACGTATATCTCATAAATGTTAAAAATATAACCATTTCAAAGAGGTTATCGACACAATTCCAAACGAGAATTACATTACGAGTAAAACGTAAGCACTTATGATATTTTATTTTATCACTGAGCCAGTTTTAAACTGATTTCGACACTTACGCACTATGCTTTGGTGGATTATTTATTTTCAACTCATTCAATATACTTCGGATTAAATTTGTTGCGGGTTTCAAAACAGTTTAACTTTCCCCGGGACTACAAGAGGCATGAAAGTGAGACAGCCACCACGCTTAGGCGCCGCGTGACGGCACTACCCCGAGATGGCGGAACAACACCAGGACTCGTCCGGAATGGAGGCTAAAACCACCCCGGAGCTGCAGACCAGGCGTGCGGAACACGAGGGTGACCTGCGTGCTTTCGACGCCCTTCGTGCGAAGGGTGGCATCACGCGGGGCCTGCAGCGCTGGGTTGAGGCCTACTTCCGGGCGATGGATGTCATGCTGGGAGAGATGAGGAAGGAGGACCTCACCCCCACCGACTTCAAGACCCTACAGGTGGTCCAGGCCGTGTTTCCGGAAA
Source organism: Euclidia mi (assembly GCA_944739405.2). Lineage (NCBI taxonomy): Eukaryota > Metazoa > Arthropoda > Insecta > Lepidoptera > Erebidae > Euclidia > Euclidia mi. The sequence continues at coordinate 59,935,032 of OX123198.2, forward strand.
TACTGACCGGACCGGACACTGTCGCCACTACCACCACGGCGACCATCGGCCCCACCACCATCACCACCACTACCACCACCACCTCGCCTGAACCAGCGCGCACGCCGGAACGGGCTCTGACGATCCAGAGTGCAGGGGAGGATCGCGGTGACACACCATCTGCCACCACCACCGATCCGACCCCCACTACCACCACCACCACCACCACCTCCGAGATCACCCCCTCTACGGCAGCGCCTACCAAGAGGCCACGTGAAGAGGAGGACGACCACCAGACGGTGAAGAGGCCCGACCTGGAAGACTCCCTCCCGTCTGAAAGGGGGGAATCCCCCCCCCCCCCTCGGCCAATCAACCCCGGCCCGCGCGACCTCGCTGGGAACGAGTGAAGGTAGGATGGACGTGCAGGAGGACTTCTCCTCCTCCTACAAGTCCCTCCCCCCCCTGCCTCAGCGTGCCCCCCCCCGCAGGGAAGTTTACCCTCCCCGCGGGAGAACCGACTTCCTCGGCAACAGTGGCGTCGACTTCGGCATCAGTGCCGACGCCAACAGCACCCACCCCCGCCCCCCCACCGACCCCCACACCGGCCCTGACACCTGGCCCAAGGACGGCAGCCGCAGTTTTGGCAGCAGCGCCATCACCGAAGCCGAAGCCGACAGCCGGAAGCACCGCTCCTACCACCACCACCACCACCACAACCAAGAAGCAGGCCGTGTTTGTAGTGGACCGCCTGGAAAACTGGACGGTCCACTTCAAGAAGCTGGCTGACCAACTTGGCCATGCCCCTAACGGACGGCCCTTTGGTAAGGGCATCCGATTTATGCCCAAAGACGACCAGGAACTCCGGGTCATTCAGGCTTACCTGGACAACCTGGGGCAAGAACAGGCGCCGTACTACGCGATCGCACCACCGTCGGAGAGGCCTCTCAAAGTCGCCATTCGGGGACTTCCAGCGGACACCCCTGCGGAGGAAATAACGAAAGGCCTGACCGACAAGGGAGTACCGGTCAGGTACAGTAGGCACATCCGGGCCCGAACGGGCAGACCAGGGTGCATTTTCTTCGCAGAGGTGGACAAAACTCCCCAAGCCACCAAAGCCGCTTACGCGGTGAACGAAGTCCTCCTGATGCCTGGAGTCACCGTGGAGCCTTGGAGGGGCAAGAAAGGCCCATCACAATGCCACCGTTGCCAGGGATTCCGCCACAGCTCCCACAATTGCCACAGGCCCCTTGCTTGTGTGCGATGTGGTGGCGGACACCACGCTGCAGACTGTCCGCGTCCCAAGGACCAGCCTCCTACCTGCGCCAACTGTCAGGGAGCCCACACAGCCAGCAGTCCCGCTTGCCCCATCTTCAAGCGGGAGGTTCGCAGTCGGAAGACTGGTCTTGTGACTAGGACCGGCCCACCACAATTGGTAGCTCACCCCAACCAAGTCGGAGACTCAGCTCCGACCACACTCATGGCCAAAGCCAACACTCCGGCCGAGAAGGGTTCCATGGCACCTACTCAGCCGAAGAAGAAAAGGAAGAAGAAGAAGAAGAAATCGCAGCTCGGACCGGACCAACCTCCTGCGGCCATTGTAGGGGATGGATCTGCCAAGCCCACCTCCACCACCAGCAATGCCAACGAAAAGGAGCAGCTTGCCGCCCTTCTCTCGCTGTTTGCGCAGCAAGTAAGGGCTGGCAAAATAGACATCACGGGAATGCTCCAGACCATCCCCTCCAATGGATAAGCCGCTTAGGGTGGTTCATTGGAACGCTCAGTCCCTATCTGGGAAGATAGGCCTCCTACGCCTCTTCGTCAAGGAGCAGCAAGTCGACATCATGCTGATAAGCGAGACCCACCTAAAGACCACCGCCCCACTCAAGATCCCGGGGTACATTGTGTACAGGCAGGATGAGGTCTCGCCGGCAGGCACAGCCTACCGGGGACTTGCTGTCCTGGTGAGGAGGACAATGGTGCATCAACTAGTCGAGCCGAAGAGACACAACACCATCTACGCCCTCGGTGTTGATGTCCAAGTCGGCGGACGGGAGATGCGCCTTTACGCGGCCTATCGACCGCCAGGGACCGGCTCCTCGAGCACTTTCAACGTGGCCGAGCTGAGGAAGCTTCTTCTTCCGACCACACCCACCATCATCGCGGGAGACCTGAACGCTAAGCACCCGGCATGGCACTGCGCGAGCAGCGACCGAGCGGGGGAGCTCATCTTCCAGGATGCCAGCACCTACAGTTATGAAGTTGCCGGCCCCCGAGAGCCTACCCGGCTGGACCCCACGGGGCGAAATGACAATGTGCTGGACATCCTGATTTCCCGATGACTGAGGGCGCCTCCCACGCAAGAGGTCCTGCCAGACCTGCCCTCCGACCACCGACCGGTACTGCTGGTGTTCAGGGAACCCGCGACGATGGTCAACCCGCCAAGACGACGCACCCAGACAAACTGGGATCAATATGAGGAAGAGCTGGCCGGCTACCGTCAGCCGTCCATCATCCACACTTCTGAGGAAGTCGACGCAGCCGCCGAGAAACTCTCCAGCACTATTCAGGCCGCGCTTCGAGCATCCTCGAGCACCAGGGCCAACTCCGAGAGGCGGGCACCCCTACCCGCCTCGATACGGAAGCTGCTTGAGGAAAAGCGCGACGCCAAGAAGACTTGGATGAGAACTCGGCACCCCCGGGACAAAACCCGGTATAACCGCCTCACCAACGCGCTCAAGGCCGCTCTGTGGGAGCACAGGGGGGACGAGTGGGAGCAACACCTGTCCCACATCGAGGACAACCAGGCCTCGTTGTCACGCCTTTGCCGACAGCTGTCTGCGGACCCAAATCCGACACGCCCCCTGCTCGGAAGAGACGGCCTTTTGCGCTATAAGGCCGAAGACCGGGCGGAGATCATCGCGAGCAGCCTCGAACAACAGTTCACCCCCCACGAGGTCCAAGACGAGGCCCAGTCACAAGAGGTAGAGGAACTAGTCCGGACCTACCTCTCATTGCCCCTCGTCTCATCGGACGGAGGTGACCTGCTGGTGACCCCGCAAGAGGTTGCAGCGGTGATCCGAAAAACCAACCCCCGGAAGGCGCCTGGTGAGGACGGCATCCCGAACTCCGCGCTGCATCGACTCCCTCGGAAGTCACTTATTGCAGCGACCCAGCTCTTCAACGGTATCCTGAGGACCGGCCACTTCCCGACCAGCTGGAAACGGGGCCGGATCATCGTACTCCCCAAACCCGGCAAGGACCTCAGGAAACCGGAGAACTACAGGCCCATCACTCTCCTCTCGACGACGTCCAAGGTGTTCGAGCGTCTGCTGCTGGCGAAGCTCACCCCGCACCTCATCCCGAGGCCTGAACAATTCGGGTTTCGCCAAGCACACTCCACCACGCTGCAGCTGACTCGCGTACTGGGCGAGATGGCCACGTGGATGAACAAGCGAGGCCACACGGTGACCGTGATGCTCGACATGGAGAAGGCGTTCGACAGGGTGTGGCATGATGGCCTCATCTACAAACTGTCGACGTCCACTATCCCACGACAACTCATCACGGTCATCGCATCATTTCTCCGAGGGAGAACCTTCCACGTGGCCGTCGAGGACGCCACGTCAGAGGAGAGGACCATCAAAGCTGGAGTTCCACAAGGGAGCTGCCTATCTCCTGCCTTGTACGCCCACTACACAGACGATATCCCAGTAGTGGGCGACGTGAAGCTGGCGCTGTTTGCGGATGACGCCGCGTACCTGTCCAGCTCACGGAACGCCAGACACGCTGCACGGAAGCTGAGCCCGACGGTCAAGTACCTGGGCGTCATAATCGACCGGAACCTGACGATGACACACCACGTCGGGGCTATCGTCGGGAAGGCCCAAGTAGCAAGAACGAAGCTACGCCCGCTGCTGTCCTCAAGACTGCCGCTGAGAGCCAAGCTAGCTCTCTATAAAACATACATCAGGTCGCGCCTCACTTATGCGGCGCCGGCCTGGTACAGCTTGACTGCAAGGACCACTCGGCAGCGACTGCAGCGGGCGGAGAACGTGTGCCTCCGCTGGGCGGTCGACGCGCCCAGGTACCTAAGAAACACGACCATCCATCGCGACCTTAAATGGGAGCCTATCGAGGGATTCGTGAGCGGTCTGGCGCGGGGCATGTTTGAGCGAGCTGATCGCTCAGAGCATGCCCAGGCCCACCTCGTCAACATCGCTCCCCTCCCCCATCCAGACACCACGACACTGATCCGGAGGAGACTGAAGCGCCCCGCTCGGGAACTGATCCCGGTTCCCTCGAGCGGGGCACTACCACAACAGCCAGATGACCAACCGCCGTCCTCTCGAAGGCGACTAGCTGGGCCTCCCCCAACGGGGACTCACCCGGCTGGTCAGCCTCGGGGGCGGCAAAGCCAATGACCGGCCCATAGTAATGGGCCGCGAAGAAGACCACCTAAAGGAAATTAATTTCCAATAGGTCTCCCCACCGCCCCCTCAGGGGAGGTGAGAAGAAGACAACGGCACGTCCCAAAAACAATACACACTAGGCCGGACTAGGGACGTGAACGAGACTACCTAAATGTAAAAAAAAAACCTTGCAATCACTGTAAGAAATGTACCATACGAATAGGTTGTCCCTATTTGTTTGTTATGAATTATGATTGTAATTCTAAGCTGCTGGACAGAATTGCATATTACTCGTAAAAAATTAAGTTGGAAGATCTTAAATCTCGATGAATGCTTATTCCTTTGCCAACTTAACAACATAAAGTAGAAGTCGAATAGTAAAGCACCGCAATAGACCATCGAGCAGTACGCAATTAATACCTGCATACACGAACCATTTCCGCCGACCACCATAACAACGCATAAGGAATATTAAATAAGAAATTTTATTCAAATAACGTACATAAAAACAGTGGTGTGGTATGTCGGCATGCGAACACGATCGAATCGATTTTCTAGCCGTCAATCGGTCCGAATGATTTATTCGGTTCAGGCCGACATCGATTTGCTGCGTGTATGAAACAATTATGTATGTATCGCCATTTTGTTTGTGTGCATCGCGAAATGTTTACGATCGATTTCGCCGGCCGTTTGCGAACGATTTATTATTTTCAGTGTGTACTTTTGATTTATTGCGATATGTTTTTAAGTTGAAATACGTAATAATAATAAATATTTTTGATTTTGTGAACGTATATTTTCGTGTTCCAGAAAATTAATTATTTTCTTTTCATGTCATAGTCCAATCATCCCACATCACAAAGTTTGTAAAACTTGGCAAAACATATAAAATTTATGTTGAAAATTGTCGAAAGTAACTTTGTTTGCACATCTCAGCTGCTAATCTAATTTGATGTCTGGTATGCAGATAAAAAGACATAATTTAAACTACGAATCTTAAGTAAAGAAAGTCGACGTTGTTAAGTACCTATCCAAACATTGTCTTCACAAAAACAGGGGGTATTCCTGAAAGCGCAACTATTTTTGAGCGCAACTAAAAAAGCGCAACTACTTTATTCCACAAAGCGCAACTAAATATCAAGATGCAATAGTGCTGGTTAATAACATACGGAAAATATCGATAGTTGATAAGACAAGACATTTAAGTATACTTTAGCTGTAGCTGTGCGCCTGAGTTTTACCTATACCATCCAGTGCTTTATTTCAGATTCATGACCCTAAAACCAGGTTTTTATAAGGCTACTAACTTCTTAATTTATTTTATCCTGGTACTTTTCAAAACATTTTACTGATTGATCTTTGTTACCAGACCCTATAAACACTTCTAACCTCTGTTCATTTCTGTTATCCTGGTACATTTGGAAACGATCAGCATAATAAAATAAATAAGGAATGGGCAGATGATTTAAAAATCCTATCGATAGTAAATAGTCCTTTAAGAATCTGTTATGCCCCTTCACCATTTTTCGACGTGGTTGCGCTTTGTGGAATAAAGTAGTTGCGCTTTTTTAGTTGCGCTAAAAAATAGTTGCGCTTTCAGGAATACCCCAAAAACAGAACTTATAATATTGTTACTTAACATTGTAACAAGAAACTTCAGTACAAAGGTACAAGTTTATCTAAATAACAGTAACTTAAGTCAGCCATTCTTCAATACAAAAGCGTCGCATCGCATCACTTATAAAGCCTAGAGCACATCGTCTCAACGACCTCTAAATGTTACCGAATTAACCGTCTTCAAATTTATTGCGCCGCATCGATCGGCGGATATTATCGATAAATACACGTCAATTTACCGATATTGCCGGACATCTTATCGATTTACCGAGATATAGAGCTGTTCACAATCGTAGGTGATGACAACGATTATTGAGCAAAAAGTTTGATTGCTCGGAGAAGATTGGAAGTGGGGCCTGAGACAAACGCTTAGATTAAGTTATTTATAGCTAGCCGAGTATCATTATTTTCTTTCATATCTTTATATATCTTGACTATTTTGTTAGTATGTTATCATTAACTGTCTAAGATAACTGAAGTCCTAAACAGCCGCGAAAGTTTTGAAATTATCGGTCGTGTGTTTTTGAGGAAGCCCTTGGAACGACAGATAGTGTGATATAAAGTAGTAATATTCTTACTAAGGTAACTCAAAATCAAAGGGCTTGCTTGATAAGTTTAAGAAAAATTGCATGTAGCATGAAATAATTATGTCGTTATTTTTTTATTTTAAGACACATTTCAAACTAATCAAGTAATCAATTACGAAGAAAAATAAAAATAAAATAATCACATGTTTCATACTTGACTGTATTTTGTGATATTTCAACGTACGTACAATTATTTTTATTGCTATACCTAGTACAATATCATATTACTTTCAAATAGACGACAAACAATCCGCTTTGCATGCCCACCAACATAAAGCAACATTAGTCCACCAAGACTCACAACTAACGTCCGAAACCCTTTTTACAACCGTCGGATACAGTTAGACAATTTAAATTCAAACCGACCGGCATGTCACATCCAGTCACAAATAAACGGTGGTACATAATAGAGGCGCCCACCGCGCCGCTCTATCTGTATTAGTTTTAGCGACTCTAGCGGTATCCGCAACGGTGTGCCCTAAGCCTATGATTGTACTCTGACAGGTGTACTGTGGTACTCGCCAATTTTGTTGGTACACTTGAATTTATTTTACCTGATAACGCTGTTTCCCTGTTGATTCGCGGAAACACGCTAACTATCTGCTTGTTTATATTACGGCGGAGTTGACGGAGACTAACTTGTTATGCTGGAGTCTAATGACTGTTTTGTACTATGAATGCTCTGTGATCATTTAGGATACTATGTAATATGAAAACGTTCAAGCAAATAAGTATAGTGTACCGACGATAATCATATTGACAAATCCAATTTTAGTCATATTCGCGGCTTATTCATAATCCGCAAACCAGTCTCGGAAATCCATTAAACTACAGTAAAATTTACGCGACAGCTTGAGACAGATTCTAACGTGTCATAGTAAACAAATATTTACATAAACTCGAGATAAACCTCCTCTCCAACGACCATCACATGACTCCGTCATCCTACTCGCTGCAGCCAATACATCGATTCGTAGTTTCCCCGTTCAGCCGCGACATGAATATGTCAGCTATGACAACCATTTCTATTAACTTGTCAAGAGAGTAATCCGAAGAAACAACTTGTAGGAAGAAGAAATATTAAACTGGTCGCAGACATGTAGTATGTACATCTCTATTACAAGTCGTCGAATAAACGATTCCAGTTACAAGTTCCAGTAATTTATTTTTATTTACCATTCTAACATGCCACCACTTCCTGCTATGAATACTACACGATCTAGTTAACTTTTTCTAATAACGGGCTGTACTGATTATTCATGTTAAGGTTCAGAACCAGTCCGTGGAATGCACATAATAATATGTTACGTGTAAATGAACAAAGCCGACTTTGTTGTTGATGTTGACCAATCACTTCACTGCTTTCCAATAACGCCTAACATTATTTTACATCTTGATAGTTATTCGTAATAAATAAATAATAATGTCATGAGACTATCGACAGCTGGCTATATGATCCTAAACTAGGCAGAGCCTGCATTATCGCTGTGCTACTATACGGATAAATATAAGTAGATAAAAATTGTAAGGCTAATTTCACCTGACTAACCGATATAGCTACAACCGCGCGATACCTTAATGTGTGGAATGCTTTAAAGTTTTAACGGATAATGTGATTTAATGTACTTTTCAAAGCGAAGGATCTAGGATTCAGGAAGTAAAAAATTAAGTAAGTAAATCAGTTCGACAATTTAATTCCTGTAATAGTATGATAACTAAGTCGCATTGCGTCTATAATCTATTTGCTTCTTTATTAGTAAGTTCTAAAGCTGTATTTAAATTTTTTCGGTGTGAAAATTGGTACGTCTAGTCAAAGCCTGAATAAGTTACTTACGCTTATGCAAAGAAAATCCTTGGACGCACATCTACTTAACGAATCCGGAAAGATTTCAACTTTCATCTGCCAGACAGAACAATGATTGTTCAACCAGAATACGTACCTGAAAATAAAAAACAAAAGGTTAGCTTTATTAAATAATAAACTTGCATTTAGTGGGTCGAGCTGACCACAAGGTTTCTTCGTAACTTACGTCACTATAGACCGCATAAAGATTATGCTGAAAATATAGGTACAATGTCTTAGTATATACGAAAATAGGTTATTCCAAGATTTTCGTAGTAACAAGATTTTATTGTTAAATATTATTGTGAACGGTAAAAACAGGCAAATTAAGTACCGACAACTGGTTAACTCGTTATAAGATATATGTCTCTGATCCAGGAACTAAGTATATCAAAATGGGAAAATTATTTCTGCCTAATTATATATATTTATACGCCTTGAAAGATATTTTATCTTATGTCCGCAAATAGCTATAATTCCTATCTGCATATCCCACCAGAAAACAAGCATTAAATCTCAGTACATCTTATCCACATAAATTAATTCCAACGTTGATTGAACATACACAAACCAATTATCGTCGGATAAACTCAGCGCGTTTATAGTTCCTAAGAAATTATCTTCAGAGACATCACTTGTTTAGTATTTTCATTTCTATACTGAATTGTAAACTTCCGAGAACCTCAATGAAGCATCAACTACCATGTAAGGTCTACGACTCATTCTATAAAAGTAACTGTATGTTTAAGATATATTATATGTACATTACTCGTTTTTAAGGTCTCCATAGTTATATCAATTACACTTTAGACGCAATGAAAGGCTTTATATTCGTCTGTCTTTTAATCCTACTAATTTATCGTATATTAATAACTGATACTATAAATGCGAATGTTTGTGAGGATGTATGGTTTGTTTACCTTTTTTTTCTCCCTGGGGAGGAAGGACGATGGGGACTGTCAGACTCTTACTGACTAAAAACAAACCCGTGCCCCTCATGTACCCATGTGTCGCAGAGTTGGGTTTCACCGAAGCATTCCTCGCTACCCCCCGACGGGTATGGTTTGTTTACCTTGCTACTCTTGCACGCAAGTCTACTAGACAGATTTCAATGAAACTTTGCAGTATTATGCTTTGCATATACATATATCAGAATAATACAGACTGCTCTTAGTTAGAAGAGGAGTTGCGGACAAAACCTAGTTTGTATAAATTAGCCATTATATTTAGAGATTATTTAAATTAATACATCTAAAAATAACACGTATATTGTATGCATGATCTATGATTTCCTCACATAATAAAATATTAAAATTATTTAATCAAAATATTAAAATTTGTTTATCATTAACATATTAGAGTCTGATATGAATGTAGTTTCGCGAAATCAAAGTTGATTAAGTATGATAATATGATTGTGCAATTCGTGATAATGTCACGCTATCAATAATAACGACATTATGAATATTTCCAACACAAGATCGACGCTGATAAAATATTTTTTTGCCTGCAATGTGTACGAATAAGTGTACTTTATCATGTTGTTTTATATAAAAAAACAACATGATAAAGTTTAACTTGTAATGTTACGATCAAAAATATAGGTATACATCCGGGTGCTCTTTTGAACGGTACTTTCTCAAATATTTTTATGCATTTGGCTTCGAAAAATATTTAGCACTAGACATACCGAGGACTTTGAAAACATTGAAGTGACCTAAAAAAACTTCATCATTAATCGATCATAAAAAAAAACAACATGATAAAGTTTAACTTGTGTTATGTTACGATCAAAAATATAGGGTGCATCCGGGTTTTCTTTTGAACGGAACTTTCTTAAATATTTTTATGTATTTGAAAAATATTTAGCACTAGACATACCGAAAAATATTGAAGATATGTACTTGTACTCAGCGTGAATATCTGTGGATTATAAATGTATTTGACCCGAGTAAGTAAATCTAGATCAAAACACTTGGTGCTTTGCCGATGACCTCTTACCACTGCGCTATCCGTACCGTCATCGAGACAGTGTTTAATCGTTGTCTAAGTAACAGTAACGCTAAAGCAGACACACTAGACTTATCACCCCATTCTCCATAGGCATGTAATCAACATTTTGAGGTTACCACCTGTTCCGAATGGGAGCTCGTACCTTGTACCACAAATAAAAAAAATATTACAAGAGAAGGTAAGTCCCGTTAAATTTGTTCTAACAGAACCTGTCCGCTTTCGGTTCATTCACAAAAAGCCGCGACCAACCGGCGCACGCGCGCCATCGCTACGGTGACCATGCGATTGTCACGTACTTAATATAAATATTTTTTACTTTTTATATTTCAACTGACCGATATTTTTTTCAATTAGAATTTTCGATTCAGTTGTCTAATTTAGGTCCAGAGCAATGAGTTTATTAAAATTGAAACTGGTGGTGTTTTTTGTTGAGAAACAGTTATGTTACACAATGTTGTGTTGGGTTACTTGATGAATTCGTTACTCGCGGTGCCAGCCGCTGGTACAATGGGAACAGCTAAGATTGATTTCTGTTTTAATCTACCGCATAGAAAAACATTTACATATGTCGGTGTACAGGATTTACACCTAGTTAATCTAAGTTCTGTGCAGTATTTTGAATTAATCTTTTTGTCTGACGTAGGTCAGGGAATCTACTGTGGGCTTCAGAATCTAACGGAGTTAATTTAAAACTGTACATGCCATTAGAATAGCAGACAAAAATCATTACATTTTATAAGTCATGAACACTTAATGAATGAGTCGCAATAAATCGCAATTAGGTACAATACCTCACTAGTCAACACTAGTTAGGTATTGTAATTGCAATCTAATCCAACTCAACTGACGTAAAACCGCGAATGCTTTTGGTACTCAGCAGAGTAAAATACGAGAGCAATCAACGAGTAATAAATTAGCTACAGTTTACAACCGCGTAATAACAGTAGCAGCAGCCAATTATTTAAACACAAATTGCATCCGTGTCTCATTAATTAAGCAACGAGTAGTCGCACTACCAATCACATGTACTTAAAACATAATTCCATCGAACATTTCCGCGTAACAAACACCTTTGGACCAACAACACACTAGTTAAGATATCAAAGCATTCAACCGAGAAATAAAAATGGCAGCGAAAAAAAATTTTAACGCTAAGTAGCCACATGTGCCACTTAATGCCGTGTCAATTGCAAGCATGCATAATGGTCGAGAGACAGACAAACCGGTACCAATAGCTAATAGTCCGATTGTACTAAATCATTTCTCAATGTCTGCGTAGTATGATTGAGAAATAGTTGGCGAGCTCTCTGTTAGAACTCCTCTGAAGCCTCCTTTTAAAGCCTGTTTTTCTAATGATTAATCTACTGGGAGACCGGTATTAATTTGTATGTCCAGCTGGTGTATCATTAAGTTATATTTTACAGGCAATTCTTGGTTGCCTGTACCGAGGTAAGAAATTAACTTCACGGATTAAACTAAGCAGCGGCTTGTATTAGAAACATGTCTGGAAGCGATGTCTTAGATATGGAAATAGAGATTGATGTACGTGGTTTCTGGTTCCAATACGAGAAATTGCGGGTGAACTCTTAATATCCAGTAATGTATGTGACAATAAAGCTAATACGTTTTACTATGTGCATTTTTATTCTCCCACTTATCATTATTTATTTTTAAGCTATATTGTTTTAGGTAGCCGTTTCACCATCGACAAAGTTTTGTACATATATGCTAAAAGTGAAAAGTTGTAATTGGCCATAGCTTAATGAAAGATGTTTGTTAACTAGCTGTAAGTTTTCAAAATTCGAAAATAAAATAAATAAAATAAAATACCAATTAAGTACACTTCAAATATTAATATTTTACGCATTGGTATATATATTAAAAGTTTTAAAATATCTAGTAAAAAGAAAAAACATCTCATCATTAATTTGCAAATGTTCATCTCAAAACTAATGGCAATCAGAGGTCGGCATCTAGTTTGGTCGTATCTCTCTCGTAATCAGTAAATGCATTACTTACTTATCCTTCAAGTTAGTGTTCTCCATAATGTTGTTGAAAATAACGGCACTTGAACAATAAATAACATGATTTTGGCCTTATTTTCCTCATTCTAAGAACAGACATGTTTATATAACCAGCATACTACTTTTTCACAAGTGTCCTCATATTCTTATCAAAATCTCAACAATGACAGCAATTATGCCAAAGGGTCATTCGGTTGCTATAAAATAAAAGAGTTACTTATGTGCATAAAATTAATGTTGCTAGTTTATCATCCGTACACTCTTGACAGCTGTCATTGACATAATTCAGAGAACTGTCAGTCATGGCCGACAGGCTGACCACATAGAATAATCATTATTATTGAGTATTCGTTACAGAAACAGCTAATAAAATATAGCCCTAAATCATTCTAATTACGTTGGCATAAAACAGCGATTACTAGACGACCTCAATGTGATTCTAAGAAACATCTAAATCAAATGGTTTATACAAACAAGTGTTGTTTATTTGTCAAATTGAATGTCGTGCCAATGGATACAGATTTACATAATAGAAGCTTATTTCTTAAGGATTTCGTGTGCCGATTCCAACTGGCGTATTGACGGTTGTCAGTGTAGTACGTAGTTGGCGCCGTTGGCGGCGCTGGCGTCGTTCTCCGTCTCTCTTGCTCTCGTAGTTAAGATACACAGGAGAAACTTTCGTCTCTCTTGCACTCGCAGAGTCAGCTGTCACAGCGCGACTGCCACGCCGCCATGCGGCAATATGGGTCACACTGGTCACAGAAAGTTTGTCTACAGAGCGGCCATAAGAAATGTGCCTCTATTAATAAATATCTATGCTCCTATGGTCGTGCGTTGGCTCCGTGGGCATCTTGACGTCAGTAAATCACGTCAGTTCGCACATGCACTTTTCATTTCCTTCGTTATTTCCACACGGCTACTTGATAACCACGTTTCGTAAAATACGAGGTATCAACTAAAAGGCTTGCGAAGCTTGTTAAGTCTCACTTCCTTACGATTTAGTAACTCGAGTGAACGCAACAGTAATCCGATACATAACGAACACACAAATCAGTACGTACACACCGCTAATTTAAGTTGGCATTATCAGCCTCACATTCGAAACAAGCCTGTAATAATACGCTACCGTCAAGATATCTTTATTATACAGATAAATCTACGTTTCATAAGGCTGAAGAACCCGCCAATTTGATATAATAAATCAGGTATATAATCATATCAAGTTGTTTACAATTCATCAGGCAATGAAAGCGATTCTGTAGTGCGTACACTGGCCTATTTACCGAATGCAATCAATTGTTAAGGTTACTACATATGATCGGTAAGAACATGCGGCTTGCGATATCGCTCGCAATAACTACACAAGTTCGCATCAGAGCGTGATTGCATTCGCCCCGCTATATCATTTAGGTTTTTCTGCGACGCTTACTGACTTATCATAATTTATGGACATTCTTATCAGATAGGTATCTAGATTTTTTATTTTTTATTAGGTGTTTTATTAGCAACTGTTTAAAAAGCCGTGACTAATATTGAAACGTATTATAGATAAAATAAATAATATATAATTAGTTGTTTTTCCTGCAAGACTTGTGCCCGATCATCAATAGGTCACCGCAGCTCACTGTCAAATGCGTTCTGCAGATTTCTTACACTCACGAGGACACTGCTGCAATCTTACCGTCAAAGCAACCGATACTAATCGTTTTAATTCTAGCAATTTCACAGATAAACGGAAAAAAGGTAATTTAGAGTTAAAGACCGAATAACGCATCTTTTTCCTGTAAAAGCAATAATATACCAACAATATTTTTGACTTGATCCTTTTAACATGTAAGATTAACATTTTAAAAGGTACGTTTACGTAACCTTTTTATCTTTTACCCCTTGTTGGTGAAACATACGCTACAATTAAGTGGTACACAAAAAATCGTACAACGAGAAGTTTGGGCAGCAGCTTTTGTATTTTTGCCCAATGCAGCGAGTTTTTATTTCAGTTATAGGTACCTACTGATATCTACTGTGCTAGGCAGTGCAATTTGGCAAAAGAGCTTATAGCGTCCTGATTCCTGATTGTCCTACCGATAAGCTGGTGGTTATCTAAATTCAATATTTGATCTATATTTTTTGAGATTTTTTATTGAAATTTGACATAAGCTCCATACAAAATAATTCAAACATGTATCTGTAATCTCCAAGTCCATGGATAGATTGAATATTGAAGAATGGTTCATTCGGTCGTTTGTGAGGCGTACTTAATGCAGTTTGTATTGTCTGGGAACTATTTAAGTTCGGATATCACACAAAAATATTTTTTGAATTTGTCGTATTGGCTATTAAATGAAGTCTCATAATTAGCATATGTCAAAAATAAGACAAAGAAATCCTCGAATTATTGTTTAAATTAATCCGACTTTAGTCGTAATCGAATTTTATTTATTTACTTTATCTTGTGATAAATTTGTCAAATAGTCTGCGATAAGCTTTATTTAGCACTAGACCGGAAGTTTTAGCCCCAACGATAGTATAATTTGCATGAAATTATCCACGGTTTTTTCTTAGCGTCTAGACTGGTTAGTTCTAAAGAACACGTGCTTTTGAATGGTTTTTTCGAGATCTAAGTCAAAATGTCTGTCTGTCTGGCATTTTTGACGATCTTATTATATGCTTTGTCGTGTCAGATGTCTTCGGCAAATATTTAATTTAAACAAATGGCGTATTTCGAAGATCCGTTAAGTAAACTTTTACTTTTTCTCTTCGCGTTGGGAGTAATGAACGTGGTGTTAGAGATCTCAAGCGTACGTTGACAGAATGACGGTTAGATCAGATAGGAAGATATTTTGAAGAACTGACTTCTCATGTTACAGTTATTAATAGCGCATCGAATGACGTCCTTAAATATCACAGATCTTTTGCTTCTTTTTTGCTTAGCTAGCAAATAAAAAGGTATGGTTCTTTAAAAGTGAACATACTGTCATTACTGGACCATTCATTCTCCTAGCGTTATCCCAGTTTGAAACTGGGGTCCGCTTACTAGTCAACCGGATTTGGCTGAATATTAGCTTTTCCACAGAGTGACTGCCTGTCTAACATCCGCAACCCGAAGGGATAGCCATATACCATGGTTTAGACTAGTGTCAGTTTATTTAGAAGGTACTGACGCCATATAACGACTGTCAAAGATCTTCATGACAACCGGGACCGACGGCTTAACGTGCTCTCCGAGGCACGGGGCAAGCGATAATTTATAATTCAATACGCACATAACTCCGAAAAGTCATTGGTGCGCGCCGTGGATTCGAACCCGATACCCTCTGCATGGCAGTCTGTTGGTATCTCCACTAGGCTATTGCTGCCTCTTTTGTCATTAGTGGACCAATGCACATATATTTTTCAACTCATACATAGCGATTTCTGTAAACTGACATCCATTTTTCCACTGACGCATATATCCTCCCGGATCCTCATATTTATGATTCGATCACTCTTCTTCGAATTAGTTCAGTTTCAATAACATTAGTCACTGAATGTAACCTTCAATAAACGATTTCTTAAGAACCTGTTTTAGATACATAATTAGTATGTGTACTATTGGGACAGTATTTTAGCCTTGTACCTACTTTACTATAGATATATGAATATTATATATATAGCATAATATATAAAGGCGGTCTGTCTGGAAAAAACTATGCAGACTTTTTGATGGCATTACTTGAAAGGCAGCACAGCCCCAAGGCCATTTTCTTTTAAGACAGTGTACTCTGGAAGTCCTGGGATCCCTAGGCTACGTGTTAAAGAATATAATTATACAGTCCAAAATAAAGACAGTAAAAGCATTGATTATTTTACAGGTAGTAGAGTCTTGCTGATTTCAGCATGAATGGGCCGGCTCGACCGGGGAAGTACTACCCTCTCACAGAAAATCGACGTAAAGTAACAGTACCTAAACTGTTGCGATTCGTTCGGTGAGTGAGAGTACCGGAGGCCCTATCCTCTATTCCTTCTCCCTTATCACACTCCTCATCCTATCCCTTTTCCCAATCCCAAGAGGCGGCAACGCACTTGTGACTCCTGTGGTGTTGCTTGTGTCCATGGGCGGCGGTAATTGCTTACCATCAGGCAATCCGTCTGCTCGTTTGCCGCCTATAACTACAAAAAAAATATTGTATTTTACAAAAAAAAAGTATAGATGTATGTTTATCCATTGTCTAGTATCCATAGTACAAGCTTCGCTTAGTTTGGGACTAGATAGTGTTGTGTGAATGTGGTAGAATATTATTATATTATTGTTATAACAAGTTACTTTTACTAGCAGTTCACTCAAAACAAGTTTCTTGTAGACATTGATCGACAAAATTATGACTCTAGAACAGTTCTGTTTAACTCTTAGAAGATGCAGACAGGACAATGCTGGGTACTGATTTATTATATGCAATTCATTAATTTATTGATTACCAGTTTAATGTCACAAAGAATGCGTCCACCTTGAACTACATCTGTCAAGCTTTTATGATTTAATACGGAAATTGCATTACATTTGCCGACAAAACATAAGACTTATGGCTGGGTCTGATTATCTGTCAAACACTCTCATGCAATTTTCAACACTAAGCAGATGGAAATACAGTTCAAATTTGTGTTGCCATGTTTAATCTGATGTTTGGATGCTGACAAGGTTCACACGTGATCTCCCCCGCCCACCTGCGCATGCGCATAAGTGCCAAACTGCACTGTAATTATGACAAATCTCTACGATTCGTCTTGTAATGTTCTTTAACGTGTGTCTGTTATTATTTTTTGCCACATATTTCCATGAAATAATACTTAGTTATTTTTGTATTAAACCCGCCAGACAGTTTCAATCATACCAGACGTACGATAAAAACTATCTAACAAGTGACTGTTATAAATGGCACCAAATTAATACTGAGACAAAGAATTGCTAAAATATTCAGTCTTGTCAAATTGTGTACGGAGATCGCAAATCATTAACTTTAAAGAATATCACGACTAACGAGGAAAAGTCTACATAATAATATCATTGAAATTAATCCAACGACTAACACAGGAAACCTTATAGAGGTTTATGTATGTAAAGTATTAAATGATCACGTGATGCCTGCACGCGAGACTAGCACGTGTCATCTCATTGGTCGTTGAAACAAGTGACATCGATACCGCCAATGAGGATGCATTATTTATCTAATTCTGACAGTTATCCGCGACATATCTCTTGTCACAAACTAGTGTCAAAGTTGCTAATATATAATCATTGCACGCGTTTAGTTCGTTTCCTACAACTAGTAATAAGGTAATGAATGAACTATTTACATATAGATGAGGATATTATATTGTTTACTTATGGTAATAGATGTATCTGTTCTGATGTTTGTATGATTGTCACTTTATATTCTATGCATTTGCAAAGGGATGGTAATGACGATATTATAACTATGGGAAAGATGTTATAACATATTTGCACGTCCACAAAAACGTTTTCTAATTAAATTACTCTGTGTTCTCTTATGAATCTCTCATTTTTGTTTAGAATACATAAGAACAAAACAGACAAACTGATTTCACCGTGTGACGATGTGAACAATTATTCTGAAATTTAATAAACGAATATTTTAATATTACCCCAGCTTACACATAATCTGATCTACAGTTAGGGTGACCAATACGGGATGTATTGGTCATCCTAACTGTTGACGTTATTGTCATCATTGAGTCGAAGACTCCAATTTGGTTTCAAACTGCATAACATACAGTTCGTAAGACTGTACTTTTTTATTACAATTAACATATCATTAGACTGCCTCATTGGTCACAGCGATAGCAGAGTGGATATACCAACAGACTGCCATGCAGAGGGTATCAGGTTCGAATCCACGGCGCGCACCAATGACTTTTCGGAGTTATGTGCGTATCTCGGAGCGTTAAGCCGTCGGTCCTGGTTGTCATGAAGATCTTTGACAGTCGTTACAGGGCGTCAGTACCTTCTAAATAAACTGACACTAGTCTAAACCATGGAATATCGCTATCCCTTAGGGTTGCCGAGGTCAGACAGGCAGTCGCTCCGTAGAAAAGCTAATATTCAGCCAAATCCGGTTAGACTAGAAAGCGGATCCCAGACTGAAACTGGGATAACGCTAAGAGAAATAAGAAGAAGACTGCCTCATTAGTTTCGCGGGATAGATGTGCGCGTGGGATTGGGAAGTCTCGGGTTCGATCCCGGGGTCGGGCAAAGTGTTATTGGATTTTTTCGTTCCGAAATTCTCAGTCACGGAGTCTGGTAATGTGCCCGGTACGGCAATAGGCTCGCCCCTATTACGCGGGAATAAAATATAAGCTGGCGAAAAGTGGGTGTAGCAATATACCTCTGCCTACCTCTTCGGGGATATAGGCGTGAGACTATGTATGTTTGTATATAGACACAAATAGATAATTATACTCATATTCAGATTTCCTTGCATTAATTCGCAATACCTGAAAAGAAAGTACAAGTCTGTCTTATCAGTAACCATCAACCCTTAAGAAATGATCGCCGTGCTCTAATAAACACGTAGTTTATAAGCGATTAGAGAACTCAGATAAAACCCAGCTCCGTCCAACGATATGATCTGGTTGAGGGATAAATATTTATACTTTATACTAGTTCCTAGATACTTTGAATACATATCGCTGTTTATACACAATTTATTGAACATCACAGCAGAAAATCTGCCTCAGTTAATCCACTTATTAATGTTGGAGTTGGAAAGTGATGCAGGAAATTGCTGGCTGTACAAGGCTGCAATTACACAAGCAATAACCTAGGTAACCTAGGTTGTTATAAAAAATATTGGCAAGGGGTTTGTTTATAAGCTGTTATCAATAATGGATCTCAACTAATACCTAACAAGCCTCATGCAAGTGTAGAAGTACATTTAGTTTTCAAGGTGTGGGTTTGCAATGAAGTTTTGATTGATAAAATGTACATACATACATAACTTCACGCCTTTTATCCCCGAAGGGGTAGGCCGAGGTGTATTACACACCCACACTTCGCCAGTTATGTTTCTCCGGTCCCAATGTAATAAGAGGTGGGCCTATTGCCATAAAAAGAAAAAATAAAGTTAAAATGTTTTTATTTTGTGACCCACGTCACGGTGTGCATTAAAACAACCTTTGACTAAAGTAATATGATCGACTGGTGTCAACACAACGTTTCAACGCGGTAATCGATACGTGGTAAAACAGGGTTACTGTTTACAATCACACTTCAGCTTCTTAAAGATATAAAATTGTAATAAAAGTTCCATTAATGTCTCATAAACGTACCAGTATCAATATTTGGTAACCGTGCTTTCGGGCTTATAGCAAACGTGTCTCCAACTGGCCCACTTTTTATCAATTTTCCTTAAATAATCAAGGCAGGTACCTTGATTTTTCAGCATCACCTAAGAGATTTAAAAGGCGCTGCCAAATACGATAAGGATGCAAATCGGTGTGATCTACAACTGACCCGATAAACGTCGACCTGTAGAGACTAGGGCTTTCAGTCTCGATACATTTTCGAGTCCCGGGAAAAAGAATCAAGACTCAGCCTGGTCTCGAAATTCCCGAAAAAATTAGACTTTCGAGACTCTTTCAAAAAAAGGTTTCGAAATTATGAAGACCGAGACTCCCGAGATGAAAGCCTTAGTAGAGACTGCTGCGTTATAATTCTAACGTTACGTTAAATTGGATTATTTATTTTACCACAAACTCACGACAGTAAATTCCAACATACCCGTTAAACAATAATCCATATTCATAATTTCGCTCATCCACGGAACCCACGGATCAACACTGTTCGCGCAAGTATTTTTGCCGCATACGTGAGGCCACGTAACATGTACCGATAAAGCCAAGGCGCACACAAGGTAACTCGATCTCGATACGGTAATACTGCGGAAACTCTTTTTATAAACCGAGGATATCATGTCTGACTCCATGCTTAATTACACCAAGTGTCGCGCAGACAGAGAAGTGTTCCTTCACCGAAATCGGTAAGACCAACTGTCGATTCAGTAAATTACTAGTAAATTATAGGGCGGTTTTGTTTCGGATTATGGTGCAGTCGAAGGCTTGTTTAATCGAGCTAACTGCCGAAGTTGGGCATGTCATGTAAAGGTTATTTTTAGGGGTCAACTTCAGATTCGTAATTACTTTTTCATGGAGACATTGTGGACCTAGGGTTCATGCTCAAGGTATACTTTTTCTTGAAGATTAGTAGAAGTAATTTTAGTGCCAGTTGGGTGCCAAAGAAAAGTATTCGGCTACCGCCGCAACCCAATATTGTAAATGAATTCTATTCTTTCATTCATAGATTTGCAACGATGAACTGTAAAATACATTAGTTGCTAGCTGCCATACGCAGACAATCACCGCTATTGCCAATACCTAAGTCCAATAAAATGTTTCAATTAAGATACCGATACCTGTACAGTTGAACATAAGAATAATTGAAACGATACCCATCAATCGCCGAGCTAACTGCTCGAAAGAGGCTATTAGCAGAATAACAAATCAAACGATAAAGTGTGTGCAAGTGATTCGATTTGGATCAACTGCCAACTTGCAGATTAAGATCTGCGTCTAAATAGTTAAACTGTGAACGAACGATGCCCCGGAGCGACCCGCCCGATCTACGCAAACAAAAAATATCTAGACTCCAATATCAATTTTATAACTCCCGACTGCAATACGAATCGTTCAAGACCCCCATGAAGATAGTAATGGCGTCTAAATTGATTCATATTGTAGGTTAATTGTAATAAACATCAAATAAACGCACGCAATATTTCAAACGTGCGCCATATTAAAAGAGAAATAGTGCCGTAACTCATCGAAAAAACATCGATAAAATTGCAAATAACGTATCACAGATTAACACAACGGTGTCGGCACCTCTCTTTTATATAATTTTTTTATATATAAATACGTTTCAAAACCTGTTGCTGTGGAAAAAGTAACAAATTGGCCTACATACTGCGGACACAAATAAGAGGAATTTACACAGTCCGCCATGGCTAGAACTTTACCGTTAAATTATATTGTGCACGGGAAAATCGAACTGTCAAACTTAGCACTGTTTAGAGTTTTTATCGCTTTTATCTACAACAGGTTTTTACAATCACTCGACCTGTTAATTGTATGATTATGTTAATAAGTCATAAAGAAAAGAGACTGTCTTGTTATTAATACGTTAGGTGTATGTTATGTCTGTTCACGCACATGTTCGCATTGTGTTAAACATCAACCCGTAAGCGCATATTTTACAATAAATATCTAATCAACATCGAATTATGTATAAATTCCACACCGCGCTTGTGAAGTAAACAAAATGTGTTTGAAGAAGTAATCTTTACAATAATGATAAATGATAAGTAAAAATCACACCTATCTATTGTAAATAGCTGTAAGCTACGCCTCTTGGACATTTTGAATATAAAAAGATGGTTTCCCATCACTGAAGATAAGGTTTAAGACTTGGTGAGGTCATGACCCCGAGTTTGAAGAAAAGACAAGAATTTTTCGTTCTCTATTTTTATCCGTGCCTGCTTTAATGAATAGCTTAAAGCTCAAAAGTGCGCTCGCCAGACTTTAATGTAAATAACCATTCTAAAAATTCATAACAACTTTATATAAGGCTATAAAAATCCACCTGTTATACCGCTACTCGTAAATTCTAAGAAAAACCATATTGAGCACTGGCTCTAATGAATATCGATAAGTTTTCGCAACACTAGTCACGTATCCCTTGTCTCGTTGACAGGTCATGTACTTTAATGTCCTTCATAAACAATCGATTTTTTTACCCATGCACTCGATGCAAAATATCTCGGCATACGTTGCACGAGGACAGAACGCAGCTTTATAAAATAATTTATTTTAAATGTTTCGTAAATCCACCTCGTCTGTCAACGGCCAGATTATGATCGGGAAGCCATTTAAATTAATAGTAGATGCCGTTGTTTTATAAAATCGTTGAATATTTATAACGATTAGAAGTCGAGTTCCGTAAGGCACGGATGAAATTGTGGCCGGTGGTCGTCAGTGGTCGATAGTCAATTAGTCGAATTGAGTGGTCGATTTATCTGATAGTTAGCTCTCATCGTGTCCCACTTCATGACAATGGCGCGGCTTTCTCAGTGAGCGAGCTGGAGTCGATATCGTGACTGTTCATATCAGCATTATCGATACCGTTTACAAATATTTCGACATAGCGATAACCATCACAAATATTGCGCTACGTTTTATTTACGTTTATTTTTATGTGAATCTTCTACAAACATCAATAATATAGTCATTAGTATGCATAATTACAAGTAATCAATTTCAGAGTTTCTCTTGTTGAAATTTAAGTTTTAATTTGTCTATTTATCGATGTTTAATTAAAATGAAGGAATATTTACTTTCATTTAACATACATATTAGACCTGATTCCAATTATGTTTTGGAATCCGTTTATGAGCCTGCTAATAATCATAACTTGATCCGAGTTAGTTGGTTTAATTGGATATAACATATCTGTTATGCAACAAGGTCCAAATATCGAATAAAATAACACGATAGTATCTAGATATTTCCTGAGCTTGTAGTAGGTACATACTTCGATAAGTTCTGACATAAAACTCAAATAAATAGTGTCACTTGTCTGTGAGATAAGCGTTCAAAATTTGATAAATCCACATTTTTTTATAATAAATAAAATTTCAACAATACAGTAGATACAAATCGTTTGTCGTTAACATAATTGCCACCTTAATCACGATAAAAAGCCGATACCGGCGGTGAAATTTTTATTCGATTACGTCAAAGTGAGATAGTATTCTCATAAATTCTAATAATCAAAATATTTTGTAAACCGATGAAACAATCATTTTGTCACAATAATTGTGCTGTTGCATTTTGAACTTTATTATGAAGGTGATAGGTGTTCGTTGTAATGTTAATATTGTGAACGTGGGTAAGTCAGTTTTGCAAGTATCTTACTGTCGTAATAGATCGAAATGTCGTCGTTCTGGTTTCGGATCCATTTGAGCGTGTGTTCAAGGTCCCAGATGCAAATCAGGTTGAATAACTACAATACTATCTGTTTACAATCGTAAAATTGTTGCTGTAAAAAGTCAATCAACTGTTGTATCATTTAATGTCATAAAAAAGAATCGAAAGCTCAAGGTAAAATACTAAAGGTCAACAATGTTTAGGTTTAGAACGGCCTGGAATCTAAAATCGATTAATTGATATCAGTCATGTCACAATATTTGTACTGGGTCATACATAACATACGGTTATCGAGATTCAGGATTACATTCCATATAAATTCTGTAATAGAATAATATGTGTATGATTTCGTCTTTCAAGTAATTTGAACGAATCAAAAGAATTTGAATGAACCAAGAGAGATATGTCAGGATCGTTGCAAATGACTTGCCGTAGTCTCTGCCTACCCCTCCGGGAAACAGGCGTGAGCCTATGTATGTATGTATGTAAAAGAATTTGGCTAGCCTTCAATGTTAAAATTACGAATAAAATTTTCAGGTTACAAAATGAAACTCATCTACATTACCGCATCACTTTCAATTTAACCTCAAGGCTTATAATAAAACGATTGCAAGAATTTCCCTACTTTATTAACTGTGATTAATTACAGTAGTTATTGCATGACTCCATGAAAGTGTGGTTCAGCTAACAAGACCCGTTCAGAAACAGATAACCATGAGTTTGTGTCGCTCTCTAATTTGAAATTTACTGCGATTGAGATATTATACATTGGCTCCCACCACTACTCAACTACGCATAAACCGGATGAGAAATACTACCTGTTGTTGACGAATCGTGTTGTTTGTAAACACGGAAATGATAGGATTTACGGCATTCGTTTTAGGAAAAAATTAGAATGTGTTACGAGGGTCAAACTGAAAGTTCTTAGAAAATCAAAAACTGATTACATTAGCCAGTTATTAGTTTTATTATATATTTTCAAAATATTGTCCATTGACGTCAATACACCGCTGCATGCGATGGAACCACTGGGAAAAGCACTTTGCCCACTCGTCCTTAGGGGTCTCTTCAATGGCATCGCGATACGCAGCCACCGCTTCTTCAGCATTCATAAACCGCTTTCCTTTAAGTTTTTCTTTAATTTTTGGAAATAAATAAAAATCACAAGGCGCGAGGTCGGGGCTATACGGCGGGTGACCCAGTAATTCAACGTTTGATGTCGCCAAATAGTCGATCGTTCGCTTGGCGGTGTGCGACGAGGCGTTGTCGTGGTGAAGGAGGATCCTACTGCGAGGTCGTTTCTCTCGAACTTTTTCCAAGACAAGTGGCAAACAATTGGTAGTGTACCATTCTGCAGAAACTGTTTTTTGATCCTTTAACACAATTGTTGCGAAATGACCTATCCTTCCAAAGAACGAGGCCACCATTTTTTTTCCCGCACTTCGATCTCTCTTCACTTTAGTTGGCAACTCCTCGAAAGGAAACACCCACTGAGCAGATTGTCTTTTGGTTTCAGGATCATAACAGTAAATCCAGCTTTCGTCACCTGTTAGTATGTCGAACACAGCATTTGAGTCACCTCCGTTAAATCTTTCAATCATTTTACGGCACCAATCCACACGATGGAGTTTTTGAGCCTTAGTCAAATTATGAGGTATCCACCGGGCGCAAAGCTTCCTGACCGCTAAATGTTCGTGGAGGATTTTGTGCACTTGACTCATACCGATGCCTAAGCTTGTCCAAATCTGCTGATAGGTCACTCTTTTGTCAGTCTCTATCATACGCCGCACAACACAGATGTTATTTTCAGTCGTCGCCGTAGAAGGCCGTCCCTCACGTACATCATCAGTGAGATTAGTGCGACCACGTTTAAACTCATTAAACCAGTTGTAAACAGTCGCACGAGATGGGGCTTTATCGTGAAAGGCCAATCGTAGTCTATCATAACTTTCTTGTTGACTTAAATGACATCGAAAGTCATAAAAAATCATTGCACGAAAATTTTCTCGTGTTAAATTCATGTTGACGTGACACAGACAATTTTCAATTTGCCGCCAAATCGTAAAACAAATAACAAATGAATGAAATATATACTCAGTAATATTGGCAAAGAGTTCTATTTTCAAATTTTAGATTTTTTTTTTATTATATTGTTTATAAGTGGCCAGTTCTAAGAACTTTCAGTTTGACCCTCGTATCTATCTCCCAAAAAAATGACCAGTAGACAGATTAGATAGAACTTAGTTTTATAGGACTTGGAAACTTTCGTGTTCGTGAACATAAATGTTAAACTGTCTTCAGGAATATATAGCACATTGAAAAAGCAAGCGAAATTTTGGCACTAACAAGCGACATGATCACGGGTGAATTGAAACATCGATTACTCGAAAAACAAGATACATAATATTTTACATTCATTTCAGGAAAAACGATTTCAAAGATCTATATTAGCTCTTATATATTTTTTTTAATCTACGGACAATTTATCTACGATAAATGGTTTCTAGACATTATAGATTTACATTTTAGGACTATATATATTTTTAAATCTAAAAATAAAAATTGTAAATTGTAAACACACCTGGTGTTTAGGCGTCGTAGAATGTCTCCGCATCAATATTATCGGGTAACGTGCCCAGAAGGCTGGCAGCATTGCCACGCTGGATGGCAATGCTGATTCTTTGAGCAAAGAATAAAGCAGTCTTTTAGTCACGTGAGACGTCGATTAACCGTTTAGAAATTTCCCGGAATAGAGAACGAGAGCTCGGACCCCATGAACGATCAAAGATCTTGATTTTATTATGGAAATACTGGCAAACGCCCGAACATGACAAACAGTTTCAATGAATATGCTGTGAGTCTAGCTCGCATATTAGTATAATATGAATCGTAAGGTTATCAATAGATCGACCGTTACACGGAGTACGTTAAACTATCCGAGTATCGTAAACTTTCCTTTCCAATACAATCAAAATATAGGACGAGCTTGAAAACTAGCACGCGCCGCCTTTAAAGGTATCCTAACCGCCAGATGTAAACGGAGCCCGTCAATGGCCAATGTAAACATCAATCGGTAAATAAATGTTATTTTCCATTTAAAGCCAACACAGCTATTGTGTCCCTTTTTGTAGATAATTACTTGAGCTTATTTGTAGATCCGCCATAACGTTCATTATTGAGATAAAAAGATCTCGTAGCTAAAGCCCTTGATACTGACTGTTTGAAAAATGGTAGATCTCAGAGATATTCGTGGAGTTATTTTATAGGTTTTGGAATTTACTGTTACCGAGTCTTCCTGCCTTCAAGAACGGATTGTGGCGTCAACTTTATGTTTTTGTGAGCAACATTTATCTGACGCGACATAAATTACTTTGAGATCCGCAAACATTGTGGCTTGCGGTTCAAATCCGGGTACAAAAAGTCTAAAACCTGAATTGGCAAGACCAAATGCATTGAAGTTTCTCAATTCTAAGCACTTAAGGTTATAACTCTTTTGAACAGCCTCACTAATTCCATTAGTTGGAGGGGCATAAAGCACATTCCTAATTTGGAGGCAGTAAGAGGTTTGCTCAAAGCCTCCTGTGGCTGCGACCTGACAATTTATTTAGTCAGTTTCTAGTAAATATCGTGTAGGCAAACTGAGCTTCGTACGCAGTTTACTTTAGCATTCGCACTCCTGACTGTTTACGTGCTTGTCTGTTTATTTGTTTGTTCTTTGTTCTGCGCAAGCTCTGAGCTAAAAGCGTTCGGTATTCTACGCTTTAGGATTTTCCTTAAAAGGGATTTACCCATATTCAGTCTCTTATTAGAGGCTAGGATTTTTTCTTGGTCGTTATTTTTTAACGCAGCCATTGCTAAGATTGCCTTTTGTGTTATGTACCTATAAGACATATAAATTGTACTCAGAAACCTCGTTGCTAAATATGTACAGTATTCATACGATTCTTTAGAGAACCTTAATTAATTTGCAACATATGAGAAAAAGCACACGCCAATAAAATATAGACTCTCTCGAAAACGACTTCCAGAATAACATACAATAATTATATACATTTTCAACTGAAAGTTCTATTAACCAAACAAATGTCGGCGTTCAGACTCTAACCTTCTATCCATTAGTTCAGTACAGCACTTCGCTCGTCCCAAGCATTAGTCCGCGTGTCTGTTTGTCCAGCGAATCCTGTAATACATCGCACGGCGTGTGTTTAGAGATCTATCGGTTTGTACTGGACGACGTAAAGTTGTTTGTTGGGCTCTTACTCTGCTTTATTGCGTGTTACACTTGGGTTTACTTGACAAAATACGCAGCTTCTGTTTGTTGCAAACAAATATAGGTTTAGACTTCTGGTAATAAAATTAAAAGATCGGCTGAGAATTTATAAAACAATCTTCGGACGTTTGTCGCGTTGAGCTCTATCATATTAGTTCTTTCAACCACCAGTCTATTTTCAGATAATAAGAACAATTATACTACCAATTCTTGTTGTTAAAGATAAAGACAATCCATTTTTCCTCGGTTCCCACATATTTAAATATCGGACACCCATCACGACGTGGCGGGAACACGCATGATGCATCGTAACGAGCATGATGTTTACATTGTGTTTACATGGGGATACATTTAGCACGTCCTTACGTCCTCACGCTGTTATCGTCGAGGGCTAAAGGGCTCTGTAAACATCACGCGTGCGGTTGAGGGGACTGCACACAATTTACATGTAAAGGTTAGACCGCACTCGGCTGGACTGAGCCGCGCGATGTAGCGTTTAGCTCATTACCGCGTATTGCAGCATCGGCGTCTCTCAGTTCCGCTGCGTATTATCATGCTATGAACAATATTTTATATCTTGTTGTAAGTAAGCACTGGATAGACCTACACTGTAGTGGATAGACCCAGCATTGACAAAAGATTATTTATGAGATTTCTTAATAACTTTTTCTGGGCAGAGGACGTGGCTTTATAAGTTTCATAACACTTTAGTGTCAGTGCGGCAGGCAATGTCGCTCCCTAGGCGTTAATAATTTCATAAAAGATGACGTGCCGTACTGTGTGTGCCGGGCATTGCGAGGTAAAATAAAACATGCTTCAGCGCCAAGATACCAAGTGTGGTCTTACCTTTACCCTTAGATTTGTGTACGTCGAGACGTTTTGACATTGATCTTCTTTGTTGACTCTTTTTTCAATACACGTTTCGAATTGATGGTGACGAGTATCTTGTCTTAGCACAATAACATATATTCTCGCTTGAGGATAAAGGAGGAATATCTCTACATACTCAGTACAATGCCTAGTTTGAAACATGTGAGTCGGTTATGAAATCTAAGAATATTGAACTGTCTGTATTACTTGTTCCACTTATATTACGAGTAATTAATAAGATGCTTTAATTTATCAAGCAGTTAACCTAAGTATAATCGATTTCATATGTTCAAAATAAATGCATGCGCAGTGGAAAAGCTCTTTCATATCCTTGCAAGAACGGACATATATTATATGCGACATTAATAACTCTATAGGTATGCACTACAACTCAATAGAGCCTAACGACTTGTTTGCAAGAAAAACTAACAAAGACATACATACATGCAGATCACTTCCGACAACACAAGAACTAAATTACTCCGGAACAGAAAAAACGTATAAATCACAGAAAGGAGGTAATATAGGCAGAACCTTGGCTACTAAGCTAGAGGTTATAGGTTCAATTCTCATAAAGGATATTTTTGATGCGACGATCACAATAATTTACTCTATGTAGACACTATTGTATGTGAATATATGATTTTGTAAAATAGTTTATTTCCAGGTCGATGTTCAATTTGGTTGCATGTATAACAATTTTTTTATAGGCTCACACGTCTGTATCACCGAAGGGGTAGGCAAAGGTGGACCATGGAGACAGTCCTAAAATGTATTAATACAATTTATCTCGGTATAATGTTAATTACGGGCTCAGTGACGTGCGCGAAAGATGTGTAGTTGTATAGTACATCCAGCAGTGGATTATGACAGGCTGATGATGATAACGTTTAGGTATCACTTTTTGAACAGACATTATTTTTTCGTTGCATGTTACTTGTTCCAAGATCAACCACAACCGTCGCAGTTTAAAACCTTAAATTTTGGAGACAATTCCACTTCTTATCCTAACCAGATTTGATTTCTACAGAATCCTAAGATATTATAACGAAGTTCCCGCAGTATCGTATCAGTATATGCGCACTTGTGCACTTCGAGACGCGCTTTCCATTCGCACCTGCACTTTGACACACGGGGAAACCTCGACCCGCGCTGCACTGACTGGTTTTGAGTTATATACCTAAAAAGCCTGTTATGCTGTACTACTTGAAGAGCTGCGAGGAATTGTTTTGGGTGCGGCTAATAGATGACCATTAAGTTGCTTGAGATGATTTTGGCATTTGACTAGTGTTCATCTGTTTGATAAACAGGTTATTAGTTCACGGTACGGTTCAACACCATGTTTGCGGGCTGTTAAAAAGGAGCTACATAGTTTGTTTCCCGGATTGGGAGACAATTTAGGACTCCTGCCATTTTAATGAGACATTCCAGTACTAGGGCAATACATCCGAGAAAAGAAATATTTTACACATCTATGAGAAATACCAAATGTTTTCGAAATTTGATATTAAATTGGTCAGCTCGTTGTAATAAATACAGCTATAAAATCAGTAAAAAATGCAAACTATTCAGGTCTTGGAATGTTTAGTTCTTAAATTCAGAAGATAATGATAATTTAGCAAAATATTTATACGATATAAATAATTCAGTATGCATGTAAAATATTCACTTATGCAGTATAAAAATTAAATATTTTTGAAATAAATTTGTGCATAATTTTATTTCTTAACATTAATAAGTTGCAGCCTGTTTATATTTTTCCTAGTAAAAGAAATCCATTCTCATCTTTACTAAGTAGTCGTTAGTCTCATAAGTGCAAAATAGTTATCTACGGTTGGAGATAGTTTTCCACTGTGGTTTACCTACTGAGCCTACGCTGCTAGAAAATAATATTCTCAATGCGATAAGGAAAAAAATATAAAAAAGTGCACATGCCAAAGAGAAATTTCTAAAACATATAGACCTACAAAATACCACCTGAGTTGTACAGTAAAATATTTAGAGGTTAATTAATTCTCTAAATTGGGTTAATAGTCGTTAAATAAATAAATATAATCACTTATGAATATTCAACAGTGGAAATAAGGTCATTGTTGCGATCGTCCGGTGTTCGTCCGGAACTCGAACCTGGCGAAGGTCAGTGGTTTCGCTAATTACTAACAAATATTACAATAACGAGGAACGCACAGACTGAGTTTGCCCCACTTATCTGCTTAGATATTAATTATAAAAATATGATGAAGGAGAAATTAAAGCGATAAATTATAATTTAATTGATGTAATAAATTTTTAAACATTAATGATCACTCGTTTATGGTTTGGAATATTAAACTTGACATCCTTTTTAATAAGTTGAGTTAAATATATTAATGTGTGGCCGTATATTACTTCTCAGAAGTGAAATAATCTTAAGGAAAGTTCTCAATGACGAATTTTCTTTATCAGTATAACCAAATTCAGAGACTAGCCATATCAGTCAGCCGTGCTCATTGCTATTGAGTGTATGGGAATTACTTAGGAATAAAATCTTACTATTATAATAAACGTGAAAGTATGTGAGGATCCAATGCATTGATGCATTCCGTGTGGTGACGGTTTAAGAATACGGAATGTCACCACCCCATATCATCCCATGGATGTCGTAAGAGTCCACAGAGGGAGCAAATTATGCAGAGAACAGCACTGTAAGAGAAGGAAAACTTGATACAAACCCTATACCAACCCGTTTGGCCAGCGTGGTATAGTAGGCCAATTCCTCCTTTCAAAGGAGAGACCTAATCCAGCAGTGGACTGTTAAAGGCTGATGATGATGTGAGGATGGACGGATGAAATATTTATTACTCTATCACTAGTGAACGCTTTTGATGAACCTTCTTTTACTGGACGCTTTTATTGAAAGTTTGTGTATTACTATAAACTTAAACATGGGCTACCTTTTGTCCACACGCCTGTGTAGCCGCGGGCAGAAGCAAGCACTTTATACTTTAGAATAGTTTCGAGGAGGGTCGTCTCGGTCGACGCTACGTCTAGCTCTTAGTGCCACTCACACCGATTGTGGTAAATGGAAATAGGTTAGACAAGTACAACGCGAAGCCCGGCTCTCTCCACTTACGAGCTATTGTGATACACAGACATACACTCTCTGCTACATTACAGTAATACTTTATAATACTCGGTACCCTAATACTTTATTTTGAGCCGGCAATAAAAATATTACACAGGGTTTCAATCCGCTATTTTATGCAATTTAAGTTTGAAAAAAGAACACACGTTCTAAAATACAAACATAATTCAATTAATTTCAGTACATTCGTGAACATGGCGCTTACAACACTGCCGAAATATCGGTAACTCGAAACAATGGTACGTGATATAATTATATCCCCTCGGAAAATGTAAAAGTAATATTAATCACAACGAAAGTTTAAATTTCTATACATGTTTACATTTCAACATTATATCGTGCTCCTGTTGAAAACGCACGATCATGGGGGACACTTGGGCAAAATTGTGTCACGGGATCAGCTATAGAAAACTATCAGTATTTTCCCGCTTTGGCCATTAATCAAGTAAAGACCCAGCTAAGTGGCCCCTAACAGCAAATCGCGTGAAGATGCAATAAATAGTGGTTGGGTCACGCACGTTGATATCAGTTAAAATTCCGAACATAACTACCGGTACTCAGTGCTCCTTGCGTCGCCTGTCCGCGCGCAGATATGTCCCTACTACGTGAACTCATAGCCATTGACCCATCGGCGCTATTTGATGGCAACTGTTTACTTAATTATGGCTTACCGGTGACATTGGAAGAGTGTCTTTGAATACTACCTTATCCGTAATTCTTGTGAGCAGATATGATGCTTACCTGGAACAGAAAAAAAATTATAATGAAATACTAATGAGCAACTTAAATGAGAGGTATCATCGTGAACATGAGGTGATTCTCTCTATGCGAGTAAAGAACAGACATTGATCACGAATTCGTGTGTGGCCAAAGTTGGCCCATACTAACAAAACAACAATTCGAGAAACATTTGTGGATAGTAGATTAAACATACTTTACTACCGCTATTTTGATTGCAAATGACTTGTATTATTCTCCACCTGTTCTGCTGAGCTGCACTAACATTTCAATATATCATGACTTGTTCAAACAAGCTAGGTGGTATGCAATGCTTTGTTATCCGGTGTCCACAATTCTCATGATTATACATTCTTAGGTGAATAAAAATATTTCAATAATGTCCTCGTGCTGTCGCGTTCTCAGAAGTTATGTGGCTTATTACAACATGGTGCGCATTCAAATCACTTGCGGCAGAAGCAGTCAGTTTTATATGGCGGGTAATAAAGTAGACAGGACAACTTGCTACTGGTTGTATTTACATATTTATTTAACAAAAAAATTAAAATAAAATTTGTTTTAGCAGAGGTTATAGGTTTAACTGCTGTTGACATTTTTATGTCTGTTTTTTTTCTGACATAAAATTACAACAGGTGGCGTTTTATTTGCGAAAGATGATAAAAATATATAAGGTATAACAACGTTAGAAAAAAAAAACGTATGATATTACTCAAAAAGTAAACTGATGAAATTAGATACCGTTTTTTGGATAGCATATTTAGAAGTTGTCAAGGCTTTCAAAAACGTTTCAAAGTAACCAACCGCTTTAAACCCCCAATAAAAAAGGACAGTATCACAATCTTATATGATATTCAAGTCATTATCTTCCAGATCACCGCTAGGCAGCGCTTTTCTCGACATTAACCACACAGGACGCCACGCACTGCACACATATCAATTGCCTAATGCCATCAATGTCCATGTCACGTAATACGTCTAATTAGTTAAGTAACGGTGTGGGCACTATCAACACCTCGGCTGTCGCGATAGACTATCGCCGAGCCCATCTTAACCCCGCTGCGCAACCTCGATAAATCGCCAGCACACATTATCAAAAGGCTATTAAGCGGTAAAGTACTTGTTTCTGTGTTGTTCATATTGGGATAGGGTTTGTACTACATAGGAAATTAGGCTTTGTCTTTCTATTGTGTGGATGGCAAACGAGTATAATTTGATCTTCAGCAGTAACACTGGGTCACTTTACCACTGCGAGATCCCTATCAATTAACTTCGTATGTAGCTATGACATTCCGCCAAAAATGCATTTTACTGGATTTTATTTGTTATTATTACTATTTAGTAAAGGTAGCAACGTGCTTAATTAAACTTAAACTTGAGCATTAATAATAAGTGTTTTAAGAAAGCACCTCACAAGAGAGTCAACCTCAGAGATTTAACACTCATAGATTATGTTGTAATGAGTATCTATTCCAAACATTTTGGTGGTTTTGATATAGAACACCCAGCATCTCACACAAGCTACAATAACGCAGAAATTCGTTTGGACGCAGTAAAAACGAATCCTACACATGTAGTTGTGTGTTGGCCGTACGCATTGCTCGGTGCACATACCCATGTGCGTCTAAAAAGGGCTCTACTATATAAAGAGAGGCCGGACGCTGCCCGCTCGACGTATAAGTCGAGATGAGCCGACGCATCTAACGGGCGGCGCGGCATGACCTTCTATTAATTACCGTTCACTCCTCTATCGGTACTTCCAGTTTTCTTCCTACCGACAAGAATGTCACACTATTTTTATAGAACTACCAGCCATATTACAGAAAACGAATGTAATCACAATTATGAAGATAGAAACCACATGCAGTATTTCATGCTCATGTTTTGCCAAACTTGTCAGAAATGTATTAGAAAGTGGTGCCCGGGGTCCAAGGTCCATCTCAGATCACAACAGTTTACTTTTACGCAAAATGTTTTCGGCATCAGATAAATGTTTAAAGAAGTCAACAGCGTTTGAATTACATGGTTCCTTTGGTCATCGGGCTAAATCGGATAAAATTACACTAGAGAAAACGCCGCCAATCGTACTTTTGATATCTTGCAAAATTTCATAAAAACATCTTTCACCAGAGTTCTCCTCGGCATACACTGTCATGTCGACTAACTCTTTTGCAGACTTAGGTTTAAAAAAACATTATGGTGCTGTACTGACAACTGTTATATTTTTCTTCACTGTGAAGGCAATTCTTAAGCAGTACTTGGTAATTTATAAATCGGCTACGTGTTGAAATTTTCTAGAATAACGTACATCAAGTAAACTTGTCTCTTACTAACAGAAGAATAATAATGTGTTTGAAGACACGTCATTTCAGTTCCTGGTCAATGCTCCGCGTTAAAAAAACAATTTCCCTGAACCAATATAATCTGTACAAAACTCTTTAAACCAGTTTCTCCAGATGTCAGTTCCCTGTTACATCGACTTGCTAATCAGCTAAAAATTACCTCGTAATTATTCCGGGAACGGACAGGGTGGAATGCAAATGTGTTGATTATAAGACCGCCAGGGTAAACGGCTACATGTCACTTGTAACGCGATAATTATGATAAGATTTATGACTCATCACGTATACATGAACAAGCTGCAAATTAAATGCTCGTCTCCAAAATTACTACTTTTTCATGTGCGTAACTACCGACAGTGAAAACAGATGATGTCTGTGAATAATTGCCTCACAGCCACTTACAAATAAGAAAACTGGTACTTAAATTGGTGTGACTGTTTCTTAGAAAATTGACGATCGAGGGGAGCTGGGTGCAAGAGGTAAATAATGATGAAAATATACGTTTCCATGCAGATACCCTACATGCCTTCTGAAAAAGATTGTGAAGGAAACGTGCAGTAAACTTCTAATTTGCGTAGTCATTTTCTTGTGCCTATACGACATAAGTAAGTCTTCATGATGAAATGAACAAAATTGTACAATCATGCCAAGACACATGTAGCCTAAGACTATGTTCTTGTTTGTTAAATCTGTGCATGTAGCGATTTGTAAAAAAAATATGTATATTCGTCATTAGAGAGATCGTCAGATACCCTATCTCGTCAGTACCACGTCCTGTACATGTAGTTATAATAAATTACCTTTGTCAACACAAAGATCCGGTTTCAGTTCTTTCATAATATCTAGCTTGCATATATTTTTTTTAACGTCAAGTATGGTAAGCCTAATTATATGCTACCTGTCTCTGTTGCGAGCTTAGAATCAAGGTTGATATTGCTTTAGGTTTACGTTTTATATATTATCTTTTGACGTAGGTATACTGAAGTGTTAGAAACACATAACGACTGGAAGAGAGACTTACACCCCATTCCTGCAGAGTCATTATCATCCTCTTAGCGTTATCCCAGATTAAATCTGGGGTCCGCTTACTAGTCTAATCGGATTTGGCTGAATATTAGCTTTTCCACGGAGCCACTGTCTGTCTGCCCTCCGCAACCCGAAGGGATAGCGATATTCCATGGTTTAGACTAGTGTCAGTTTATTTAGAAGGTACTGACGCCATGTAACGACTGTCAAAGATCTTCATGACCACCGGGCGGGACCGACGGCTTAACGTGCTCTCCGAGGCACGGGACAAGCGATAATTAACAATTCAATACGCACATAACTCCGAAAAGTCATTGGTGCGCGCCGTGGATTCGAACCCGATACCCTCTTCATGGCAGTCTGTTGATATCTCCACTAGGCTATCCTGCAGAGTATGAGTCCATAATTTTGGTTTCAATCATGGGAAAAAGATAGGTACTACCCTCTAGAGACTGAATGCCAGGTCAGTATAGGTTGCTAATTCTCATAGTTCTTAGTCACATGGTCATCAAGTCATTGGAAATTTCGACATTGATCAACTTAATATCACCGAGTAAGTACCTAACCATCTCCACAACCAAATGTAAATGTGTCCATACGGAACTGGCCGAGTTCTCACATGGCTGGCCAACCTGTTAAAGTTACATATTAAGATACAGTGGCCAACAAAACCAGCGGTGAGTGACGACAGATCGATACTAAATAGAGCTTGCAGATGCGTGCGCAGCTTTATACCATTCCTCTTATTGGCGATATAATTACATATTTATTATTATAACAGTTCTCGATTTTCTTTTGAGGCAATGTGTTAATTTTCTAGACCAGTACGAACACTATCGGATAGCTGAAACATTCTTAATGATGTGAAAAACGGTTTTTATAATGTAATTATAACTATCCCATTCTCACGTAGTAGGAACCTAGTTTTTCTAGATTAATTATGAAATTACATCTGTATATTTTTATAACAGTTTCTTTCAGTCATTAAATCAATGTCAGAATTTTTCTGACCATCTGGTGGGACGCTGTTGGATGACTTGTCATCAATCAGAGTGGTGTAATTGTGGGGTCTAGTTCCGATGATCAGTGGCAAGCAAATCAGAAACGATTGCTCAGTGTATTGTAGCCAATGGGTCTCACCTATAAAACCTTTGCAACCCCGATTTGTTACGGCAATATGTTTTAAAATGCAGGAGCCAAAAAGCCCATATAAAAGTATTTGACTAAAGGTTAAGCCAGGACATCTTTATTTCAGGTATTATTCCATCGTAGCTATCCCTAGCCCACAATGTGTGTGCCACAGTCTAAAAAATAATTCCCTTATTTTAACAAAGTCGGGTAAAAACCCCCAGCCCTGTGTAAACACGGTAAGTACAGGGAGTATTGGTCGGATCACGATTGGTCGCCGAACAATAGCGACCAATTAGAGCAATGTTCCGCTTCAACAGATCGCAATGTGCGCTACAGTTAGCGCAGCCGGTAATTAGCGCAAATTAGCATCCACTCTTTATATATGCAATAATTTTCCGTTTGAATTCGAATGGAAATGGTACGTTTTGATTGAGTTGCATGCGATGTGTGCGGTTGAGTGATTTTACAGCACAGTTATCAAATATTGCTTAAAAAATTGTATGATAGATTAAAAGACACTGATTACATGTATGAATGTAGTCCAGAGGCTCTATACGAAGGTAGTGTAGTTAGTAATCTATAGCATATTTTTTTTGACTCACCATTCAGCAGTGTGGTGACGGATTAAAAATACGGATTTTCACCACCCTATATCATCCCATGGGTGTCGTAAGAGCCGACAGAGGGAGCATATAACAGCACTGTAAGAGAAGGAAAACTTGATACAAACCCTATACCAACCCGTTTAGCCAGCGTGGCATAGTAGGCCAATTCCTCCTTTCAAAGGAGAGGCCTAGTCCAGCCGTGGACTGTAAAAGGCTGATGATGATTCAGCACCAGAAGAGTTGACTCTTCTGGTACTGATTCAATGCTCTTAAAAGACACTACTGCAGAATTCAATCACACAGACGATACAGTAAACGGAAATTGGATTGAACTGTACATAGTATAAGAATGGTTTATAGTTACATTAATAAAAAAATCCGACCTAAGAAACGAACACGGCTTCTACTACAGCATAAAAAGATACATGTAAACATACAGGTAAACATGGCAGCTGTAAGCGATACGCTTATCAATATTCAAATTGATCTGGTCCAACCAGAAGTAATCTTTATATGAAACCGCCAAAATAATAAAAAGCAGCTTGTTTAAAGCTTGAGCTAAAACTGCATCATGTACATTAACATTAAAACGTTATAACCATAACAAAGATCATGAAAGTTAACCTACTTGTTTTTGGGTTAACCTAAACAAACTGTTCATAATCTCGTCCGACTGCAGACGACCTAATTTAAAAACAAATGCACGTTCGTATTTTGAATAATACGCCAAAGTGATTCATTGCAACAGCAGCAATAAAAAAAAGTTCTTTATTCAAAAACGGATTAATGGTTTTCTTCGTCATATGACGTCACTTAACTTCTCTCTATGGTTTTGACAATCTGGTAAAAATAAAGATCATTATAGAGAGAAGTAAAATTTAACTGACGACATTTAGCGAAAATGAAATTTGTGTCATTTAAATGTAAGTATTCATATTACATCCTGATTTGGGGTTATTCACCAACTCGACACAAGAGACTGGACACACGTGTGTCCAGTTGGTGAAATTCAAAATTAGTACTACTAATTATTTCGTCATGTGGACACGCCATGATGTTTAAGCGTGTCCACATGGTGAAACCTAAATTAAATCACTTTAATGTTTTCGTCAACTGGACACACGGTTATATTTTACCCGAATTCTGGACAAAGTACAGTCACGCAGATAAATGTTTTTGACACATTTATCAACGACTACTAAACCAATCCAATTTTATTAAAAGATGGATACAAATATATAATACACTTAAGGAAAAATAAAGATGCATCTTCAAGGTGGTATTGCTCGAATTAGTCATCTTCAGCTATTTACGATTCATGTCGATATTGGGAGTACGAAATATCATACCAACATTACTCCCACCATTTATGCTCTGCTGCCCAATAGCACAAAAGAAGCGTATAAAAAAACCTTAATTTCTTTAATTAAAAGTCAAATACTTGAGTGGCACCCAAAAACTATAACATGTGATTTTGAAAAGCCACTTATACAAGCTTTACAACATGAATTTCCGGATGTGAAAATTGTGGGGTGTTATACTCATTTCAAGATATGTCTGTGGCGAAAAGTAGAAACGTTGCACCTAACAAAGTTGAAATTGAGCAAAGAACACATAAAGAGATGTTGTACATTGCCACTTTTACCGATGGATGCGCGCAATCAGATACCTGGCTATATATCACGGCTGAATGCTTAAACACGAAACTTCACTGAAGATATAACAACATTTAACGCCTATTTTATTAAAACATGGCGCGATGACAACTCCTGTTATGCAAAGACTTTTAATTTCTATAAAGAACATCATCGAACTAACAATTCCGTAGAGGCTTGAAATGCCGGTATAGCTAAAAAATTTAAACGAAAACCAACAGTTTCTCATCGCAATAAAAAGGGACATGAACGATTTTTGGCGCCGAGTTATGAGTGATGGACCTATATCAAAGAAAAAATTGAAACAATCAGAATTAATAATATGATCGCAGCCACTGTAAGGGAGTTTGAATCAGGTGAAATTAGCATCGGTCACTGTATCGAAAAAATTACGTAAGTTAAAAGATTTTTATTTTTATATTTTATGTTTTCTTGTAATGTTTAGCTGTTGATTTTCTTGATATTATCTTAATCGTAGTAAAATGATTGTCTTTATCTTATACTAATGTTCTCTTGTAATGTTTAGCTATTGTTTTTTTTTACCTCTATTTATTTTACTACAAATGTGACAGAATGTGATTGTGATAAGTACTTATTATTAACCTTGTTGACTTACTATATTTCCAAAGAGTCAAATATTGTTTTTACAGAGCTATGTAGGTTGATAATTGTTTGTAAAATTACCAATTTAAGAATTGTCATGCTCCAATAAGGTCTTTTTATATTTAATTGTATGGCACCTATAGGAACTCGGGGTTGAACGGTGCAAGTTTGTTTGTCGTTGCATATAACTTTGAAAATTCAGAAATATATTTTTAATGGTGAATTATCTAAGTCTTTATTTGTGATTATTAAAGTGATTATTTTAAATCATTAGGATATATTTAGATAAAGTATTTTGAATATTTTGAGTGCTGTTGTAATATAAGTATCTAAAGATACCCAGAAGTATAATTATTTTTATTCATATTAATAAATCATTATATTATATAATTGTTATGTATTTGTTGTATTTCAAAATTAGGTTTTAATCAAATGTTAATAAGGTTATTCAACAAAAAAGTAAAGCAACTTTTTCATCACATAATGATGTACATCCTCCTGCATTATTGTTTTTGAATTACATTGAACTTTCCAACTCGGCTTTGCAGTCTTACCAGATTGGCCTTATATTTTGTTCACAAAGCGGAATTCGAGATTCTAAGGTTAACTAGATGTTAGATTATTTGAGGGCACTGACAACTTATACCAATTGTTATAGATGATAATGACAATTGAGACCGATGGCTTAACGTGCACTCCGAGGCACGGACTTTTTTTTTATATATGGTCACCCATCTATAATTCATACGGTGGTGGAGTCGCTTGACTTTGCAAATCGATCGAGCTACGCGCTTAACCCTGTGTCGCGACCTTTATTATGAAATCGCCACGTTTAATAATTTAATGAACGAGGCGATTATGAACCTAACTGTACCTTTTATTGCAAAAAAACTGAGTGTGTCCAGTTGACGAAAACATTAAAGTGATTTAATTTAAGTTTCACCATGTGGACACGCTTAAACATCATGGCAAAATTTACAAGGCCAACTACTTTTCTCCATCTTTACAAGGCCTTGGTAAGGTCCCAGTTAGAATATGCTGTGCCAATTTGGAATCCTTTTTATGAAAAATACAGGCAAGAACTGGAGTCCGTTCAGAAAAAGTTTATGCGTACTATACAATACAAATGTTACCATAATTATCTGTCATACGAACAACTACTAGAAAAATATAATATCTTAACACTTGAAAATAGACGTAAACTGCTCGAATCAATGTTGCTCTATGACATATGTAATAATAGATATGATTGTCCCTCTCTAGTTAATCAAATCTGTTATAGAATACCTACTAGGACGCATTGCCGTAACCCCTGTAAGCTATTTGCAACAGCTCGCTGTCGTACTAATGCAGGTAAACGTTCTCCACTATATCGTATAGTTAATTCTTATAATATTAATTTCAACTCTGTAGACATTGCGGCGATTCGTCCTAGCGTCTTTAAATGTAATATCATGAAGCTCCTAACATAGTTTTATCATATTTATCATATTTATTAACGCTTAAAAACAATATTATATGTAATACGTCCTAGCTCCTTTAAATGTAATATCATGTGGCTCGCAACACAGATTTTATCATGTTTATTAACGCTTTAAAAATTATTATATGTAATTCGTCCTAGCGCCGTTAAATGTAATATCATGAAGCTCCTAACAGTAGTTTTTATCATGTTTGTTAATCCTAGCGCCTTTAAATGCAATATCATGAGGCTCCTAACATGGTTTTATCATGTTTATTAACGCTTAAAAAATAATGATAATGTAATTCGTCCTAGCGCCTTTAAATGTAATATCATGAAGCTCCTAACAGTGGTTTTTATCATGTTTATTAACGCTTAAAAACAATTATTATAATTATGTAATACGTCCTAGCGCCTTTAAATGTAATATCATGAGCGTTAATGAGCATGATGGGGACTATGTTGGGAGCTAACATAGTTTTTATCATGTTTATTAACGCTTAAAAAAAAAAAAAAAACTATTATAATATGTAATTCGTCCTAGCGCCTTTAAATGTAAATTTATAATATCATGAAGCTCCTAACATAGTTTTTTGACGAGTTTATTAACGCTTAAAACATATTATATGTAAGCTGCGGTAAACGGTGTTGGTGACACAATTGTCAGCACCTTATAAATATTACTCTTTGTTGTCAATATGTATTGCTGTCACTGTTTGTTTACCCAAAAAAAAAAAAAAAAAAAAAAAAAATGGCGTGTCCACATGACGAAATAATTAGTAGTATTAATTTTGAATTTCACCAACTGGACACACGTGTGTCCAGTCTCTTGTGTCGAGTTGGTGAATAACCCCTGATTTGGTAACTATTACGGCATAAGTAATGAATGCATCAATGAGGAAAACCAAAATTAAATTATGTACTCGTTGAATAAGATCAGATACAAAGGTACTTACATTCTATGCTCTGGTCTATAATAACATTAATAAGACAATAATAAGTCAATCTGGCTCGCTCAGTGCAAAATAATTAGTGTTTGAATGTTATGTCATGTCCTAACGTTGCGTAGCTAAAAATGTATGATAATATAAAGTATGATGACTGGTTGTATGCTTACAATACAATAATAAATAAAATGGAACCCTTTTAGTCAATTGACTAAAAGGGTTCCATTTTCCACTTTATTTCGTGAACCTTTGTAGAAAATTAAGCTAAATAAATTAAATTCCATCCCCTGCTTGATATTACAGCGTCACCACATTATGTTACAATTTGATTAAAATTTATTCAATGATGTATTACTGTCTATAAATAATCATGTGAAGATCGGTTTCTCCTTCTAATAGGATTGTAGAATTTTTATACAATCCTATTGGAAGCCAATCGCATTGAGATAAAAGCGTATCAGTACAAAAGGTATATTTCGTTTATTCTAACGGTGATTGTTTCAGTTAGTGGCAAATGGAATCTGCATCGCCTGCAATTTCTACACAACATTATAAAAAGTAATTTTAGCAAACGTTCCAGTTCCAAACTCAACACCTTTCCCCTCTCTACCCGTCACGTTAAATTAGTCTGTCGACTAATGATTGACACAAACCAGTCTGTACTCGTGAAGTTTGTGACCGGCCTTATCTTTAAACCATATGGCTGCATTCGCAATACGGTTATTCTAGGAAACCGTAACATATGGACTACCGGGAATCGTAAAAAACGACCCATTTGATCAGTTGTTGCGCTAGTTAACGTTGGATGGAGGATTAGACGAATCGCTCCACTGCTGCTGTTGTGTTATGACAAGCGTGAATCAGACGGAAATAAAACCAGAATGAATACAAAAATAGGTGCGATGCAAGATATAATAGGTGAATTATTTATCTATCACACTTTGAAATAAATGCAATTACGTAGATTAATGTATTTACACACAGTAAAAAATGCAATATGTGTGTGCATATTTCGTAAATATAATAATCGATTATACAACGACAGCAATTTCAAACATGCATTGTCCGGAAATTTATTTTAACGATGGTCAGGAAATACCACAGAAATAAAGTACTATTTATTTCTGTGGGAAAATACGCTTTTATTTTTGAACGAAGGGTTGAAAGTAGAACGCTGAAAATCAACGAACTTTTTTAATTACTAGTCAGATGGATGTCATTAACCAAGCAGCCAAAGGTTATAGGCGATGTAGTGATTGTTTCAAGAATGAGGAACCTATTCTGTCGAGCCGTGCGCGCTCTAATAAAACTGGGACCAAGTTGACCTTTTATTTTATGCCATCACCTGACTTTATTGTAAAACGATTCTCAGTATTTGCGATTTTATGGCCAGGCGACTAGGTATGTCTCTTCAATTCTCGTACACTTGCTGAATTGTTTCGTATGTTTAACAATACGACACGACACTTTATAAAACACCTCATAACATTAATGTCACATCTAAAATTAGCATTAAATTAACATTTTGTATGCAAATGTGGAAATGTCAAATAAGTACCAAATTCTTTTATTTCTTAGCTTGAATTCAAAAGTATTTATCATCTAGAGCTCACCTAATACAGAAAACAGCAATGCAGCGTTTAATTAATTAAATAACTAAAAACATTAATCTCTGCGCATCTTATTTTAAATCATGTGGCGCGTTCGGTAATTTTGTGATGCATATCAGAGTAATTTATTGTTCCATATTCAATTTATTGCACATACTTACTCGTAAAAATAACAGTGTTTTCGTATGGCATATGGCTACTATCTATCCGCCTGGACAGATAAAAAAACTGATTTATTCGTTGTATAACCATAGAGATAATATACTGATAGAGAAGGAGACCTATAAGCGCGTAATGAAATGTTCGCGTTGATAGAAATAGAAAGAAACGTATAAGTTTTTCTCATATACTAATATTATATACCAGATTGGCTTCTTCTAGGTATTACGCGCGAAGCTGCTGGAAAATAAAATTAGAAACGGGTACCTACCTTATTCATTTTCTTTCTCTCTCTTTT
Organism: Euclidia mi; assembly: GCA_944739405.2. Taxonomy (NCBI): domain Eukaryota; kingdom Metazoa; phylum Arthropoda; class Insecta; order Lepidoptera; family Erebidae; genus Euclidia; species Euclidia mi. The sequence continues at coordinate 59,979,375 of OX123198.2, forward strand.
TGCTTAGCTCGCCTACTCTGCGTATGTAATAAGTCTATATCTGGAACTTGATTAGTTGAGAGGATATTTTGTCAATTGTTTGCAGTAATAGATTTCTTTGGTCCTGTCTTAACTGTTGCTGTAACTGTAATAAATAATGAATGCCGCTGATTGAATTTGAGTGCAATGTTAGATTTATGTGCGTGCAATTTACAAGTGTGTTTGAATTAAACAGTTATTTTATAATTGGAGTCGATAAGGATATTATTATTTGCGTCGTTTACAAAAAAACTTAATGAAGCTGTTTTTGTTTTTTGCGCATTAATATTACGTAGGTAATTAAATTAGCGATATGATTTTACTTTTTGCTAAGCGCCTGTTTCACTACCGACCAATAAGTTCTGGTTAAACTACTTGGCAAATAAATTCATACAAATTTCGTTATAATTTTGAATTTACCTGGAAGGTAACGCTTTCTTAGAGGTGGTGAAACAGGGCCATAGTCTAATTGCAAATTTTTAGCATGACGAGGCTATGCTCGGAATCCCGACAGGCACAGAGCCGAAATCTATAATCTCTTAATATACTTACTGAGATTTCATCAACAATGATTTCCATACGTTTGTTATGTCATCATTGTTCTAAGATTTCAACAAAATCAAAGAAGCCCAGAATAACCTGATAACCAAAACCTATAACATAAGCAAGGTCAAGATTCCGAATCTGAAAACGACATTTGTTCATTCATCATCATAAATTACTAAATAAAAAATCTATACACAAATCTACGAGGTTAATAATACGAATCTGAAAAGGACATTTCTCCATTCATCATCATAAATTACTAAATAAAATTTTATGTTACACAAATCTCTGCCGCCCACACATACGAGTATTTAAGCTAGCCAAGCTTATGCACTACAAGTAGGTACGTATATACACGTCTGTCTGGCTGCGATGTGCACTATGTTCGGAGAGTGCAGACAGATCAATACTGGCAGTCTCGCCGTTTTGTTTTAGTTCCCTGTCTGCTCCGAGCGACGGATATTTACGTCCACCCCGGCACTGGAATACACGGTATACTTTTTGTGAAATCCAATATGGCCTGATTAATATTAGATGCAGACGTTAGATAATTATACATACGTTTGAATGTAACTGGTTTTAAATAATTATAATTGCACACAGATGGATGGACTATCACAGTTTTGAATAATTTTAGTTATGTCCTCGATTTTTATGAATTATAGTCGATTTATTAGCAGTGAATGATGATTCTTCTGATTATCAGTTTTTAGTAAAGTAGACCAATAGTGCACAGCTTATTAAGCTCAAATTGTTTAACAAGATAAATTAATATACCTACACATCCCACTTTTTACATCGATATTGCAGTTCAGTACATCGTGTAAATTTTGCATGTGGTTGATCTTGTCTCCTTCGCAAGATACATATGTATGTGTGCGTGTACGAGCTAGTTCATAGAAATATTTAAAATTCGAAGGGCGTCACAATTCAATAAAATGCAGTTCAACACAATGACAAAAGCACGCACACATTCAAGCCGGTAGACATGTACATGCATAATGTCCGAACGACAGTAAAATATCATTCTACCCACAATTTGCAAGTTTCGAACACTATACGTTAAACAAACAGTCGCGGCCATGCTTTTCACTTCAGTAATACCAAAATAACCGGTAATGAGGAAACGCGTAAAACACCTAAAGTCATAACCAAACGGCTCTCCGTATTTGAACTATACGGGACATGAACCCACTTCGTCAACTTCCTTAAAAGATTACGTATGTTTACAGATAAGTTAACGTTGATTGATTGCATAATCTCATTTAATAAAAAATAGATAACGTATACACATACGCAAAAAATATCATTGTTGATTTCTCGCACGTACGCCAAAGGATAAGATAAGTGAATATGGCAAAAAGAAAACATTTTTATACAAAGGGAAACATATGTTTAGCATTCCTATTAGGTTTAATAGGTAATAAGGTTTTATGGCACAAACAAAATTTCAATTCTTGCAGTGCCTTACAATTATGTTCAGCTACATTCTTTGAACGCACAGGCGTCTGCAAAAGCTGCATAACAATTAAAGCAAGCCCAGCATTCTGCAAGCTCGACAAAGCTCGCGGCGGCACGTGTGCACGACTTATTTCGGTAAGCAGGTCGGCGGGGTCAACGGCCGGCGCGTCGCGACGTCTAATAATAAAGATGCGCAAGCGCAGCCGCAGGTGCAGCGCGCTTCTAACACTCAATTCACACAGAGCAAGGAAACAGCGAGCAGTCTATCAAACAATCCTAAACCTTATTCTCCTTGCAGGACGACATAATATCGCCTATTAGTATTCAAAACGCGCGGCAAAGTCGCGCGATGCTTCTGCGTTCCCGGCCGCTCGTCTTTCTGCGTGAATTACGCCTAACAAGAGGGTACTGGGGGGATGCTGTCGGAGATTGATGGCACAGATGAATTTAGACGACAACATTTTCTATGTTTAGCCTCGCTTTGATGTTTACCCGTATCACGTGTCCGATTTTATTGGTTGTATGACATTGACGGTAAATACAACGGTTTATGGATACGCCCGATTTATCGTATATTTATAGGCAAATATGTCTAAATATATGAGCTTAGAAAATATCACTCACTGGTTCCTGGCATTTCAAAAATAAGGAGTTCTGTAGCTATTTAGCTATTCCGGAACTTTCTAGAACTAATTTACAGTTTTATCCTAGTAACTGCTCATGGCTAACATTCCAAGAATAAATCGAAGCACATGTGCAGATACGGAACTAGGAGTGTTGCAAGAAATTCTGCGAGAACATGACTAGCTTTATAATTCGTCCTAGAATCCAGAATTAATAGTCTGTTTATGGAAAACACTTTAAAAATACCAATAACAAATGATATACAAATAACCGTAACTTGTAACAGTATAAATATTAAAACCGATATGTCGTTTTACATGAAAATAGTTTCTCCGATTGCAAACCCTGATACATCGGAAATATCTGAATGGACTTTCGAAATGGCCTGTTTAAGTAAAATAGTTATAATTAAATATAAACATTTTTATAAATGTTACCGACGCAAATTCAAGCTTGTCGATGTGTTCTTAACATTCTGGGGTATAACAGGCTTGTTGCGTATTCTGAAGCTAAGCGACAAATATAAAAGTGTCGCATTGCCGATCCTGACCCAGGAGAAAGAAATTCAGCCCCGGCATTTATCATTACGCAACAATTCAGTGTATAAAGAATGGCAATTTTACGAATTATTTTAATTACCCACTAACACATCTGATAACCTCACATACCATAATAATGTAAACCACAAATTATCGATTGGTATGTGCAAGTCGTCGTGGTACATAATGAGGTAACTACTTCTCGTTAACAAAATATTTAATTAATTAATTAATTTCGCAATTTAAAAGATAGGTGACTGCCTCCGTGGTCCAGTTGATAGCGTATGCGACTGCTGATCGGAGGTCCCGGTTCGATTCCCGTGTCGAGCAAAGGTGTTACTGGATTTTCCGAATTCTCAGTAGCAGCTCGGAGTCTGGTGATGTGCAATAAAGATATAAAAGCAATAGGCTCGCCCCCTACTACGTGGGACCTAAACAATTAATGGCGAAATGTGGGTGTAATATTACACCTCTGCCTATCCCTTCGGGGATACCTACAGGCGTGAGTCTATACATACAAAAAAGATAGGTTTCTATTTCGATGGGTGATTGTCATTCGTCAAGTTGTGACATTAAAATCAAAGCGCTACCGTGCTTCGGATACCACGAAAAGCCGTCGGTCATCATTATTGGTGTCGGTATTGTCAACTCTTGACACAAGACACGAATCGTTTGGCCACGTTTGAGGCCTGTAGGCGGCCTAAAAATTCCGAATAAGCCAGAGTAACAACTAAAATAAAAGAGAATTTGAATAATTTAAATCTTTATCATAGCTTTAAGTGTAGTTCAACCTTCGGACAAGTCGGTCGCAACCGATGAACACCGCTAATATCCCGTATCATAAGCGCCACTCGCAGATATGACTCGGATAATTAAAACTAAGTATTGATGAGTATGAGATTGTAAACCGGTGGTTGCACTTTTAATTGAGTCGGGTTTTACAGCGTTTATACAGGAGGATATGTTTTGTTTTGAGTTAACTTTTTATATATTACTGCTGAGAAACAGCTCACCCGGCAAACAACGTTTGCCGGGTGAGCTGAGCTGACCCGGCAAACGTTGTTTTGCAAAATTTTTTTTTTCTTTTTTTTTTAAAAAAATAGATGTTGGCCTATTCTCATAGATACCGGATAAGCACAAAAAATTTCATCAAAATCGGTCAAGCCGTTTCGGAGGCGTATGGGAACGAAAACTGTGACAAGAGAATTTTATATATTAGATTTAAATAAAATTGACAATATCAAGTGGCGATAATGTTTAAATGCGAAATCATGGGACCTCGAGCTCCAAGGTCTGGACGAGGGTCTTGGATCGCAACTGGGACAAAGAAAGGATGATGATGAATCTTTAAGTACGAAATGGCGGTCGAAAAACCGCGAGTTTCTGCACTCGAAATGAAGCTACTTCTACGGCAATTCTCAGTTCCTAGTCAATTGCTACCGTAATTCTTGACATTGTATTAGAGAATGTTAGTATTGACCATAGCTAGGAGAATAAGTTATGTCCGAAAACGGTCTTAGCGAATACGCTCAAGCTTTCAACGAGAACTTGTAATGAACTGACGCAATTAAAGTTGATTAAAACTACATTTATCTCTTTTAATGTAGAATACATACTTAGATAGGTAAATGATGTAAAATTATAACAATTCTATAAGACACAAGGCTGCTCTAATAAATAAATCCTTAAACACTAATTAAAAAAAAATGTTTCCCATTCTTATTGCCACTACAATGTCAAGACAAACACACATTTAGCAACTACTTACATAATAACGAGTACACTATAGATGGTCAAAGTAACCATTACAGCTGGCCGATAATCGACTACAGTCCGCTAATAATCGACTCGGTCGATAACTAGCCGACTAGTGATGCGACATCAGTTACTAATGTAGTCGCTAGTAATATCGGTATAAGTTATCTTAATTAAGTAAGTCAATAAGTTTTTATGTAAACGCTCTAATTACATCGCTGACCAACGTGTTCACTTGAAACTTACGAATGTGAAATAAAGTTGCAGTTATGGTGTCTAGTTGTGTTAATGTCGACTGCAAGAGAATATGGCGTTGGTAGTGCGTACCTATTTATTAACTTAAATACTGCGTCGTGTCCTGGGGCTTAATTCTGCGCTTTTGTTTTGGTCGGCTTGGAATGGGTGTAGAACGGAAAATTTTCGTTTAAGGTAATTCTAGGTAGCACACGCATTATATTCACACGATAACCTTCAACTTTAAAGAAACTTTGCAAGCATTTCGATAACTATAATACACATCTGCCTATCCTTTAAGGAACCACGAAGTCTACACATACAGATCAACACGTCAAATTATCTGCGAAGGACTAGAATGATTATCTTATAAACATAGCTTATGTATGTAAAATGTACATGTTTATAGATCGGCCAATTACTTTAGCCTGTTTGGCACTCCGCGTATTTTCAATAAACTGAGTAACTATTTGGCTTACCGTACCTTATACTATTTGATCGAATCTTTGATAGCAAAAGTGGTCGTCGGTTTACGGCATCAGGTCAAAGTAATCTCTATAAACTGCTGTAATTCAAGTATAGGTAAAGGAAAGTGTTTCATATCCTATTACTTAATTAGGGACAACGCATGATCGACTACACAAATTCAAATTTATAACTAAAGGGCCCATCACTAGCTTTCTTTTTTAGTGATATTATTATTCAAATTGAGTAATCACAAAATTCGACTCTACTTGTAAACGTCCGTCTATCACTTTATATTATTACATCGTTAAATTTCAAGTTTCATGTATAAATGTTAAACACATTCGCCCACACGAAACAACTTTCTAAGCGCGGTTTAGTAAAACACACAGTTAATTAGTCGATTAGTAAATCGACTGTTAGGCACATGTTAGTCGAGTCTAAGAGCTTAAGCTTGCAAGTATAGGACACCTAATAAGGTGTTTTATGACATGTTTTGCTGGCTGCAAGTCGGATCCATTTACGGCTTAATAGATTTTGTTACACAATAACAAAACGCTGGACAGATGTCTGTGAAAGCGATAAACCACATGCGTAGCGAGGTGTGCTGTGTAAAGGAGTCTCAGGATCAGTAACCCTCTGGAACTTGTTTAACAACATAAAGTACTAGTATCGTTCATATTATTGAATGAAGAAGCGCGTTCAATGATGTTAAACGCTTAGGTTTATTTATATCGTCACGAGTCGCGTGATCGCGATGACATCCTGTCTCATTGCTCGAGGATCTGCCTCCACTTGCACACAAAATTTTAACTCCGTGCGAACGAAACCGTGAGAAAATACCACCCGCGCGTAATTCTATATTTTCCAATCAAATAAACATTAATCTCCGAATTCATCTTTAATTCATATTTTACTAACACCATAAATATAAGAAACCATGGACTGACATAATGTACTCATTTCTAATGGGAAGCTGGCAGTTGATTCTGAAAGCACTCGCCGTCAATAAATATTTAAAACCTGAATCGACATCTCAATTTGTAAATATAAGTAGATGAATATACATTAAAAAACAATAAACGTCCTTTAAGAGTGCACCGGCACCGGCAGCGGTACAGCACCTACGAACATAACGACCAGACAACTTCATTATACATCTTAATTTATTGTTATTGTTTTTCTAGATTATTTAAATATAACTTGTATTTACATACAAACAGACCACCCTATATTTCTCACGAACCGGTATAAAAATGTACATTTGTACCGGTAAACGTGCGTTTTTAAACGAGGCCATACTGTTAGCTACCCTTGATAAAAATATGTAAATTGCTGTGGGTAGTATTATGTTACTATCACCTTCGCAGAAAAAACAAAACTAGGACGGATGCAGCTCGCATATGTCTAGAATCCTCGACCAACATACGAGTAACAGCGTGCGTTATGAACATTAGTTTATTGAAGTCATATTTTAAATATCCCGTTTTGTTCTACTGTCATGGTTATAAATTATTTAATAATTCACGAATGTTTCAACGTTTACTTTTTAATTTCCCAGCGAGGCCGTGACCGCTATTCTATGTGGCGTCTTCGCACGAACTCGGGCAGATTACGCTTTTAATTAAAAAACTGGTACTGTAGCGGTCCAAGATAACGAAATGCTAAATATGGTAGATTAATGAACCATAAACTTAGGCGCTGAATTAATAATTGTAAGATAGCGCTGAGCTTATCCGACTGACACAAATTATTTATTTTTAGTCGATTATCAGTTAAATAAATAGCATGGGAACCGAGTGTATCACCGAGCCAAAGTGGCATAAAACTATAAAAATAAATAGTAGCATGTTGATTGAAAGTGAACGTAGGCGCACCTGTGACGCTAACCGTGACCGGTCGATGGTCTGATCTTTTTCGTCGGGTCACTGTGACGCTGTGCAGTACCGTTACACATTTAAACATCAAACACGGAGCTTACCAAATATTTATACATTTTAAAAATATGAACGGTGCGTTGCCGAACAAAACTGAATCTGTCAACGTAATAGTCGCGAGCATGACTCATCTGATTCTGCGGCGCGACGACCGGCCGCGCGCCCGATGGACAGGACAATGTGCACAGAAAAACGGCTCTGGTACAAACGGGACACTGGTGAAAAAAAACCGTCCCACTGAAACGTTCACCGTTGCACAGACATGATTGAGTAATAATGCATGAATTATTTACGATGTGGTAATTTCCTGGCGGGCCTTTTTAGGTATTTCGCGGCGGGTTGGGTTCTTAACTCATACCGGGGTTACTTTATGTTCCCACTCATATTGTGTTTGCTGACCAACGATTTACGACACATTATGTTTTGGTCCTGGATAAACTTCAGAGATGGGTCATTATATTTCATTTTTTATCCGTATACTGTAAATGAATGTATTCTCGAGATGCCAGTGATGTCGATTTCAATTTTAAATGAAACGTTTAGCCCGACCTCGACAAAATTACCCTTAAAAGGTGAGATTGGTGAGTGACCTACTACATAGACGTGTAATGAACATCTGTATTTGGTCACACGCTGGCTACAGATGCGTTCTTTTTGCATCAAGGCGACGTAATGAGCTAATCTGACTTGATTTATTATTATGGACAAGTTTTTGTTCAAACAGCCTATACGCAGCTTGTAAATTAATATTTAGTTTTTCTTCATCAGGCCACGCTGATGGAATAGAGTTAAATTAACTTTTATAAAGAACAAAATTGTCATGAATGTAACCTGTTGTACAGAACGTACACACTTTAGATACAATCAGTAGCCCATGTTTTATGGACTAGAGGTATTAACAAATGCAACATATATTCGTAAGTTTACAATCAGATAAATGGCCAGTCTTTATGTCACATTTTTATCGGTGTCACGACATTTTACATCATAATACGCTTAGATACTTATACATTTGACAAGGAGCCGTCCCGTTGGATTACTTATATAGTCCGTGCCACGAGAACATAGACTTTTTGTAAACAAAGAATTTCTACTAAGTGACTTAGCGATAGTTCTGTCAAAAACAAATAATGTCAAATCCAATGAGCACAACGGTACATAGATACGTGTCATTGGAAACTAATATGTCAATGGATCGGGTTTTTATCGATATTATGCGCTGTCAACAGGATCTTTTGATGTTTTGAGGTACTGACGCCTAGAATGTCAACATTTGGGCTTAACACGCATTTATCAGAGGGCAATTTTTTTTTTTAGTTATCAAGAAGGGGTAAATGTAATGTTAAATACAGGTTTATAGGATCGCAACGCTCTTCCTGCTGCCAGCATCTCGAAAAAGCGGGTGCAGAATAGTAGATGGCAAGCTATTAGATGCGCAGAAAATTATTTATACCTAAAAAAGAATTTGCGTTTTCAGACTACTTTTAATGGATTTTGTTAAAGTTTATTCTGTCGATTTCATTCACAGACAACGTAAAATCTCCATGCCTAGAATTTTTTATGCAATGTACTAGCTAGTTATTTGTAATATTATTCATTGTTGGTCAATAATTTAATATTTTAGGATAGGTAGGCTACTTTGCAAATGATTTATTGTCTATGATTTTTAAAAAATCATGTCAATAATAGAGTAACATGTATGTACTCTATCATTTACTTACATGGTACTCTATTTTTCCTTAATTTACAGAATATGTTACGTGTACAACGACAAAAAAAAACGGCAAATTTATGAACATTCGACTATTCCAACACAAAATTAAATATTTTTATTTTAGTAAAATTGAACAATATAAATTTAAAAACATAGTGGTATAATTAGGCATAGAAAAAAAAGACTGTTAAAAAAATATATAATCTAAAACACAACTGTTTGAAAAAAGGTTGTGAAGCCCTGAATGTTTGTTTACAAAAAGTCTATCTTCTCGTGGCACCAACTATAGATCAGAAAGCACACCAGCATGAAGCGTCAGATTACCGTGGGCGTCGCGTTGGCGGGAAATCAAACGTCACGTTGACAGCGCGCGTTACTTGACAAATAAACTTTTTCCACTTTTTTTATTTGCTTTAGGCCAGTTCTACACAATCCACACGTTGAAGTGAAGTGTTAACTGTTTACACATGTCATCAACACTCGGCGCAATAAAATAGTCGACTACTCCACAAAAGGCTAGTTAGTGTTACGAAATGGTTGGAAACACGTTTTACAATAAACAAGCGCTCTATTGACTTTGTAAATGATCACGTTTAATTTTTACTAGACACGACATTGCAGTTTCAACGATTTTGTAAAGTCTGTGCAATTTTGAATAAATAATGATTACATTCAATTTAAATTAGTGTACTGTTAAGTAGGTAGGTAGCTGAATTTGTATCTGTTTCTAGTGATTTAAATCGAGCAGTTAAGGAATTATGTTGAGATAAGAGTATGACGAAATGTGCGAATAATTTAAACCTTAACGCAAGTAATGGTTTCTAAGCTGGATGAAAGCTGTAATTCGTGAATTAACTATACACCGCAGTTCAGACACAAATCATTATAATTAAGTAAGATATGTTGCGTACAATGTCCTCGGAATATTGGAAGGGTTTCTGAACTCACGTAGAACAATCATCGAGAATATGATGGCAGCTCGCGTCAAACATTATGCTCAATCTGTAATCAGCAAGTAGGTACCAAGTTGAATTGAAAATTGTGACTAGATAATTAGAAAATTCTGACAGTGACTGGCTCTACATTCAGACCAAGTATAAAATTTGACTGCATTTATAGGTACCTTTTCGTGGATACATGTATATGCAGGTATATTGTGCAAGTAAGTATGGATCTAACTTTGGATAATCCATTCAGTGCTTCATATATTACCTCATCATAATATGACATACGGTAGCCAAACAAAAACGGCGTAGCAAAAAATAATGAATCAATCTTAATGCATATTTATAACTGTCACCGTTTTAGTACGACGTCAGATCGCGTATCTGACTGTTATCCGTATTATTTATTGATATTTTGTTCCAAATAAAATCTAACAGTAATAGTTTAACCGAATCCGGAAACCGTTACATATTTTCTTGTGTAGTGAGCTTGTGACATAAGAACGCCCGCGTGGATTAGTCGACGCGACGCGCGCACCCAATGTCACACTGAGTTAATTAAACAGCGCTATCTGGGCCTTGCACCTACGTCTTATGAAATGTTACCTTACCACATAACAGGTGGCGTGTCGTTTCCAATTACTACAAAATAAACTGATTAACTAAAGGTCATGGTGTACTAAATTACTTTAAGCAACGTTAACTAGGGCATGTTTTTCATTAACGCATTACTTGAATCGCTTATGTCGCTAAAATAGTCATTAAACACAGACTCACCACTTAATAAGCGCAAAAACTTAATCAGATCAACCTCTTAATTGCTGTTTGGAGAATTCCGGCGTAACTTACCTGTAAAGAAAAAAAAATCAAGTTAAATGTGGCAAGTACAAAAAATACAGTGAGGGTCATAATGTCTCACATTTTATTCGCTGTGCATAAAGTAAGCAAAATGGGCACATTATTACGTGTGACAAAGGGCTACCAGCACAAAAAATAATGATAATTTTCGCGACATCAGAGAAATATAATATGAGATGTTTAAGACTTAAATAAATACAGATTTTTGTTGTGCAGTAAAATGGAAATTACGCACACTTTAATTTACTTAGGTACTTACATTACAAACTTTGTGAACTTGCAACACCTAAATTAAAATCGAAGTACCCACACATCTATGAATCACCATAAACTTTATGCTTTTTACATAACCGGTGTACTTACATTAAAATGATATCTAGAAATGGATTCGAGTAGATTAGGATGTATTAGGACATGCATTACAGTGAAAAATAGCTGTCTTATAGCACAACGATTGTAACTGTTGATAACAGACGTACAGCTTTGACGTGCTGTCAATCATTCCACGAACCGCTATAGATAGACTCTAGACAACTCGACTACCGAATCGATTGAAATTAATAGTAACATACGGAATCGATTGAAATTAATAGTAACATACGAATTCTATCGATATTACTACCTACCTACATGCTATAAATAATCTATTAACATTTACAGTTTTGTATATCTGCTACCTGCATGGTAACTTTTTACGAATATATTGCGACGTTTGGCATATTACGTATGACCTGTGACTTTAAAACGAAATACGACGATAGCGAAAAACCGAATAAAGCAGTACTTAATGTACTGATTTCAATAATATTAAATTCACATAAAAATAAAAAAAGTTAGTGGAAACTTTATGCACCTTTTCTAATAACTCTTATAGTCGCCTTTTCATTAAGAGGATTCTGAATAAAATCCCTTCATAAAACTCGATGCTTGTTCTGAACGGATGTCTTTACCCATAATCGCACGTATTATATAAACGTTTTAAATTAAAAGCTACCGCTTTCCCGGCGTGTTGTTAAATAAACGTATAAACAAATTATCACTAAATTATCGCCGGTAAATTTGCTCCTACCGAATCAAAAAGAAATTGCATATCGTAAATAAGACGTTAAAATTTACATTTTATATGCACTCTCTTCAGGTTCGTTATTAAACATGTTTAAAAGCTTTAATATTACTTTAACATGAAATGAGGAAAGTAACTATCCTCTTCAGATAAATCAGGGAAACTGAAATTGCATCGCCTCCATCCATATCGCGTTTTAAAGATTTTATTACTCTTTAGGAAGGTGGCGTTTGCACTCAGTATTTCACTAGGAAGGAAGGAAGGATCAGTTCAACATGGTTCAACTGCCGCGATGCCATTTTCCAGAAGAAAACATTCAAATAACTTTGTGCGTGGAACTTTGTCCTTGAATGTGTAGATGTGTACATATTAAGTAAGGTTATTTAAAGATCGATATCAGCCATGGGCGTCGCCAGAGGGAAGGCAGGGGGCAGCTATACCCTATAATTTATACTTTTCCCATTTTCCATATCAACTTGACCCCGCTCTAGACCATCGGTTGCCGATCTTGCTCAATAGGCGTTCGGCTGGCAACGCCCTTGACACCAGAACTACCAGTGCTGTGGCTGCTTTTTTTTCTGCTCCTAAAGCAAAAGGCAAATAGTGAGGATCAACAGTGCAATCCGAAAACCTCTTCGTAGTTGGAAGTACACCTGCTGAATTCCACACCCATTCTACTCAAATACCGTTTGCTTATCTGGTCGGATTTCATCAAAACCAGTGGAGACACCTTCATCCGGTATTGGCTGTGTGGTGGTACAACATCGTTTGACGCGTGGGTGGCGAGGCCGCGCTCCGCACTCTAAGCAAACAATCAATGTATGACAAATCGTACTATTAATAATGTATGACTGTATGAGTCTGCTTCGGTTACCGGCAGACCAGTTTTGCCTATTATGCGAAATTGAATTAGCAGATTGCGACTAATTTATAGTTCGCTTCTAAGACGGTAAATTATATAATTTGTCCGACATTGTTGTTTATTAAGTATGAGTGTTCCCAGTGTTACGCGATATCAGATGTTTAGGGTTTATATAACAAATTGTGCGATTTACGGAGTATCGTTTCTCACACAATAGGCAAGATTATGAGCTCATATTTATAAGTGATACTCGAGAAAACCTAATCGAACAATGCTGGGTTAGAGTACCATATTAATAAATTTCGTGATTATTCATATTGACGTTAGGCACTGAAACGATCGCAGGAACATTTGCTGATTTGCTTTTGTCATGCTTCTCAGCAAAGTCCAGGCAAATTCATAAACACCGTTGCAAATTACAAAAACATTCTCTTCAAACGAAATCAATCCACAAGCAGTCATTAAACAAATACTTTACTGACTTGTCTGCCAGTAAATACTGACCAGCCTCAATATCAACCCCGACAAGTTTATGTCCTAGTACTAGACTCAGACCCTAGTACGTACTTAACCAAGTAATTAAGTGTCAGGAAACCAATAAATTAATATGCGCACCGGAAGTCACTCTCAACGTCATCTGGTATGTTTTCCTGGTGGCTATGTAAAGAACACCTGTGCCACATTCTAACTACAGGTGATTGCGAATGACTGAGATTCCTGACATTCTTATTGAAACTATTAAAAAGTACGTGTTGCGATTTTAATGACAATTCCGCTTTACAGTGCACATACTCACGCAATACAATAGTCACTCAATTCTACATGGCTGGAGTCTTTATAAACATTAAATCATTATACACGAAGTAAATACCCAGATTAGTAGAATGTATGTGATTCAAAGATCTACCCTCATCCTGCTGGCCGAAGCGAATCAATCACTAAAACCAACTTGCAGTAAAAAAAAAGATGCTTTTTTTTGCTGGCACCGTGTCATTTGGATAGTCTGTCAACATTGGTGACATTAATGCCCAAAAGGGATCTAATAAAGGGCCCGTGGTCCCAGTCCCTACTACCTGTTGATGGATTTTCTCACCTGTTACGGCCTACGTGTATGTGCAATGTAAAGCATAAGAACACGTACGCTGTTATCTTTCATCTGATGAAATAAAACATCCAAAGATATCATAAAAAAAAACACGTTTTAGTTTAGAAGATATTTAATTTTGTGATTAAATTATATAGATATACTTAATTTTATAGAGCCATAGATATAACATTCTACTTCCGATGCTAAAGGCAAATAATTCTCAAGAAAAACAATTTAGACCAAATAAGGTGTGTCGACACGATCATTAGACATGCAAACTCCTTGATTGGCAGTCATATGCAAATATTTGCGTTCATATTGATTGATTATACGTATTTTAATTACATATTACTTTATTCATTTATGTGACATGTAATTAGTCTTTGATAGGCTGTCATTTTACATTTAGGTACATAAAAAAACCAATTGATTCAGTTATTTTTTTAAATAATTATTCTTAAAGAGAGATGAGAGTTGCCGAGATGAGCTGGATGCCTTCTCAGGTACTTAAAAAGTAACAGCTGGAGACAGGGACCTTTGAAGAAGTGTAGGGGAGACCTTTGCCCAACAATGGGACAAAATAGATAAAAAAAAAGAATCTTAAACATTAGTGCAAGGCATCGTTTGTGCGTCGTGGGAACGTATCTAAACATTTCATATCCTGACACTAGTGATGCCAAACCAAAGTATCAACAACTTTGAAGATCAAGTGAATGTCGATTGTTACCACTTAAATCACTTGGCCACATAAACTAAACACTCAACATAAACAACCTTCTACAAATGCTAAATAAGCAGCTCGGCCTCCATCTGATTTTGTTACTTCAAACAGAGCAAAATTGTAGCAGCTTAGCTACGATGACTGTGTAGATACAGTCGCGCCATTAGCTTTCCTCGGCCCACACATACCCACACGAAACATAATATAACAAATACTCAAAGTTCTAAGGCCTACAATGAAAAGACGAAAATCGCTCGAGAGCTATTTCAAATGCTGCAAATAGACGCAAATTTATATTGGTACGAGTTAAAATGGCTCGGACACGCACACAGCAGCAAATATGATGGATTGGCGGTGCTGCGCGTGGGCATGGTGTTCTGCAAGTATGCTAATTCTTTGCATGCTACACGACGGAGGTTACGTTGGTACATGACTACAGAGCTCGATTGTTCGCCGTGGGACATGCGTACTCGCGGTTGCGACACGCTTCTAGTTCACTACCTGCGACGGAAATGTGAGCTTTGAGACGCTCCCACCAAACTTTAGGTTAACACACTACACAACAGTTAAACCCTGTGACGTTTCATCACAAGTTTCTTTAAGATGCTGCTGCAATAAACGCAATTTGCAAAAAAATACTAAATCGATGACTGCATCTATGTTTGACACTCACCTGCCTACTCCGTCAAAAACATCTACAAATGGTTGTCAATTTGAATGAAGGTAAGAACTGGCAAATACTTGAAGGACGATTGCGTAATTCTGAATTTGCAAGTCCCATATTAACATTGCAAATAGCGTGCCAATGTAATTATCGACGTATGTTGATTCATGAGTTTATCGTGAACAGTTATGTTTACATCGCCGCATCCGCACTATCAAGAATCCAACAATAGCGGCTCATCTTCGAAATAGTAAATAACAAATAAAGCAACCCAAAACAATGAGGAACAATGAAAACAAACGTGTTGACACAACATTCGTCTGGAAATATGCAGAAACAATGGTCGCGGCGAGCTATGTGACGAAATTCGATCCCGGTGCATCCGAACGTTTTTAAACAATGGCGGACTCAGGTTCCCGCGCGAAATTGACAGCGCGCGAACAATCGACGAAATAACTGTCGTGTTTTGCAATACCGAAACGCACCTACCGATACGTGAACAAACGTTTTTGTTTCCATTTTGGACGGACTTTTGATGGACCATGTTTCTACCAGTGTTGAATAACTGTTGTTGTTACGAAACATAGGTACCTAATAAAATTGTTTCCCAGTGCAAAGAGTCAGTTCCCACAATCTCAAATTCAAATATTTATTAACTGCCAGTTAAAGATTATCCCCGAATGTATTTCCAATATAAAAATTATGAAGACCTTTAGCACAGATTTTACTTTACATATCAAAGGTCTACGAATTTTTACAGCCGACATGAATGTTTATGATGGAAATTCATAAACGATGTAACATTAATAAAGTGTTGAACTCTTATTACCAGAACTGGCCGGGTGGACTCAGTGCCTCTGTTACAAATTATCACTCAGAACATGTTAATGCATATATGTATGCGTCTTCTTTACTCGTTAATAACTTTATAAGATATCGCCGTGAGGTATAGCAAAAATTTCATTTTTACGGTCGCTCGGTATCGCATCTAAAGTGCTCAGGTTGTTGCAGACGAGCCACATACATTACAATCTTTGCAATGAAAAATTAACTAAGAATTTTGATTAAAGAGTCCGTAATTAACCCAAAAAGTGTATTTAAGCAATTAGCTTTCACATACTTACTACATACACACGCCATTTTGGCAAGATGGTTAAGTAAAATGTATTGCACCATACACGGTGCGTTCCTGACATACCACATCTGTATAATTTACTTTATAACCTGACTACCAACAGTTGAAGAATTAGATATCCCAGAGTTAGATTCGTTTGAAACCGGTCAAGTAGTGTGTCTAGATAGTATATGAGTACAAGTTACAGTACCGCTTATAAGGGAAATATTCCATTTGTCGACGTTACGACAATGTTGCTCGAGAATCAGCCTACACAAATTATGCATCTGCCAACAAGTAATAAGTAACCCTACCTGAATAATAACTCACATCTGTAGTTTGATCGCAAAACTTAATGCGATAATTTACAGCCTTTTTTTTCACATTAATTTAAACTGTTTCGTTTTTGTGGATATAAAGTGGTCAGTCTGCAAAAATGGTTTTCTACTGAGAGTAAATGCTGGGGTGTACTAGCCGTATAACATTGTCAGTTGGTAAAGTTAGATCATTTTGTATTTAAATTGCTAATGGCTTGTAAATTTCACTGAGCTTATTATTTGCTGCAGCCGTTGGAAACAGTGTTAAAGCCTTTGTTGAGTTATATGTGCCAATAGTTACGTTGATTTTTAGTTTTCAAATAAGTAAATTACTATCACACATTGTACTGATTTTTTAATATTGCAAAATTTTTCCTTTACCATATTTTTGATATTTTGCATCATCTTAAAATTATTTGATGAGTAGTGTGTGAAAGAGAAGAGCAAATCAACACATTAAATATACCCTACTACTAGTTAGATGTAAATTACTTCTTAATTAGACACTAAAAGCCGGTAGCAACTCAGATTGTCCGTAACCAATACAGCCTTCTTACCGCTACATTCATTGCCAATAATCCTTACATATTTTATAGGTGATATCTTCAACAGGGACTATAAATTTTTCAGTGAAACGGCTATTTACCTTATGGCATACATATTCCGGGTCAAAGAGCTCCTACAAATATGCAAATCTTATGTTAGCAGTATAAACATGCTTACAGGCTTGTTATTTTTATCGGCAGGTAAGGTCAGTTAGTTATAGAAGAAGTTTATTGATAACTTATACTATTTCTTGGTCCTGCTATTTAAAAGCTGGCTGTTTTATAAGAAAATACATTTGCTATCTTTTTTTTAGCTTTTTGTGTATGAGACACGCAAATCAGCGAGAACAAGACACATCACTACCCAAACTTGACATCATTTTCTATTAAATATGCACGGCCATTGTTTTACTTGTTTCTAGTATAACATTCTCCATTACATTCGAAAAGTCACTTTGTTGGCTAGTAAACTGTAGTTGACTAAAAGGAAATAAAAACTTCGAGGAAGTAATTTAGTCTTTGTATTCCTTCCTAGTTTTTATCTTTTAAGATACTTTTACACACGCAAACACCTGATTCAGCTGACGCGAAAAATCTGGTTTCGATTTTTATAGTCAAAAACACGTAACCTTTCTCCGGACTCGATTCCACGACTCCGATTATCGATTACAATGTTGCGTTCGGTTTGCATCACAGCGATTGCTTAACGTTTAATCGCAGACCTTTGTAGCACTGACTTATTGAATTATACTCGCTCCTCACTCGGTCTAATTGATCGAGCCGTACGTTCTAATACAACTATCTACTAATTGAATTGATGGTGATATTACAATGTACTGGGTGCAATTCCAGGCGCATCAAGCCGCTAGCTGTTCATTTGTACAAAAGTTTGTGTGTAATCGACATACGTATAGGTAATTATTTAGTTCAGCGATTCCGCTTCGTAGGTGAACATTTTGCTGTTAAATATAGCCGTGGTCACGGATAAACACGCAATTACGAAATTACCATATGCGGCCGGCTAGTATTTTATTAGACGCGTACTTAACGGTACGCTTTTGGTTTGGTACTGCGTCGCATCAAACCGGAATGTTTTCAGATGGGAACACGCCCGATAAACATAAAACAACACTATCTAGGAATAGCGTCCATTTAGCGTGGACTCGTCCGAGATATCGACACTGAATACTTGACTAAATAAAATGATAAAAATAGTTTGCAATTAAAAGCACGCACGCCGCGCGAAGCACTCATTTGTGTATGCAAATGCCGCCATATTGACTTTTTTACGGTTGCGTATGGAAAATGAAACAAATTGTGTTTTTAATGTTTTAATTAGAGATTCGCTTTAGGCCGGCGCCGCTATCTCCCGTCTAGATTGTGAATATGTTAATGTGAAAACGCATCGTGACTCTTGAAACATTACCGAGATAACGTGAGTACGGTAAGTATCTATTTTATATTATAAAAGTTGTTAATGAGTGTTGTACCATTGAACGGCGAGGCGATATTCGACTAAGTAGAGCCGCCGCCGCCGCCGTTGCGGTAGCGCGACTCGACTAACAGAATTAAATTAGCGCTCGGATACGACGTTCTCGATTTACTGCAACTGACTAACGACGTGTAAAAGACGCTTAATGTGTTCTGTTTAATATTTTATTTTCGTTTCATAAAAATGTTTACTTTGGCCGCCACAAACACGTACACAGAATTAATCTGACGGGTGCACTCGTGAGAACGAGTTTCTATATAAATTTGATATGTGACATCTCTCCGATCGTAGACAGAGTGGCTCGTAAACTTTAATTCGAAGCATAAATTACCTTTGTAGAGATTTACCATAGTGTAACGCAATACAGCGTAGTTCAAAGGCTGAATAAAGGACAGTCATTAGGCGCTATGATTCTCCGGCCTTGTTTGATACTTGTGTCCGGACAATCAAATGGAACGCATTTTGTTCTACGTTGTTCTTTACAGTACCTCTTTTCTTTTCTACTAATGTGCCCGTCGTCTAGGATTTTATATTATCTCTGTTATGCCTGTCCAATTTTTATATAAAACCTCCTCAACACATATTCTTACTACTTATATAAGTACATGAATAAAAATTATTACAGTATTTGTTGCATGATGTGACACTTGGCAACAATGAGTCGCTAGTCTGTAGCGATCAAATGTCGATTTTAAATCCTGAAAAACAATGTGCAAAGATTTTTTTAGTATTAACACCTAATCAAACAAACGATTAACGGAGCAAATGTTTGCTATCTGTTACTATCTCGTGTTGAGTTGAAGTAAACAGCGGATTAAATACTCTTACGTAGATAATTGTGGTTGTACTCGAAGGCTCAAAGTAACTAATGACGTCAGCCAAAGGCATGTTTCATTCGCTTATCTAAAGGATATCAAAGGTCAAATGCATAATTAGCCACACTAAAAGGTAACACTGTTAGTGTTTCGTTAACTTGGTAACCGAATTAAAGTGATATAGTTATTCAGCTTCGTTGAAAAGTCTGTTGACTTACAAATAATGTGAATTTTATTCAAACAATCGACAAAGCTAAACAAAACCCGCAAAAATATTTATCCACCCAAACAACTGTTGAATAACACGTTTTCGTTTGCAACCTACATAGATAAAACCTCATTGGTGACTGGCAACACATTCCAACGCTATCAAATTACGGAGTACCGGTCCGCTTCAACCAACAGATCTTACGCGTGAATTTTTAATTTGACGGTTTACAATGAAGACGTAAATATGATACACTATCGAGTTACGAGGCGAGTTCATTTCGCTTTGTCAAATAGGTGTTAATGTTGACTTTAATTGTTCGCCTTATCCGGTGTCGAGTTTGCGATGTGTCCCACATATTATTGTTATTTAGCGCTTGCAACTCGTATTGTTAACGGTTGGTAGATACCATTCCAAATTCAAATTTGGCGGGTATTTAGCATTTGCCGACCGATGCTTAGAATATTGTGGGTATAAATGGTTATGTGGGTCAATCTTTTATAGAGGTAATCGTGACTGTGTTAAAATGTTTGAAGTATTTTCTACATGTAATATGTAGTTAATTGGCGCCAAGTTCGATTTCCAAATCGAAGTCTCACACATTAGGCGTGCGCGTACACAAAAATGCCAGTCGGGGGCGGGGCGCGCGGCCGTTGCACCTGGCGATCGAGCCGGCGCATTCCTCACGCACTCCTTTTTATGCTACACTACAAGTTTAGCCCAACCATTCTAATCTGGGCTCCTTCTCCGCTCTTTACGGAAGGTTAACAGACTTGAAAGGTTCAAAGCAGCTCTCGTGCGCGGCTCCGTTTACGCTGGACACTGTTGTAGGAACGGAACGCAACATCTCCTATTTTCTTTTTTTTTTAATTTAACTAGGTATTCCATCTCCACATCTTTGTTGGTCGGCAGTTCGGATCAAACGTTTTTTGGAGGCGAGCCTAAGCCGTAGAGTTCACAAGGAGAACAAATATTGACATGATGTGCCGTACGCTCGGTGTATGGATTTATGACTGTTTAAGGAGAACACTTGAGATTTGACACAAGGAATTAACGGGCACACACGAATTGGTTTAACATTTAATTGGGGCTTACGTTTTGGATTGTTGCGGTTGGGAACTAGATAGGTATACATGTATTGCCGAAGTAAGGAAATTTTTAACCAAATTGTTTATTTAGATTGGTTTTATACATAACATAGTTTACTTTTAGTTTGTCTAAACCCATATATAATAAATTTAATCACTTAAGTAATTAACGATATTGATAGATCTCCTTTTTTTGATTTCGAAACAAAAATTGTTTTATGTAATTTTCGCAGATGTTCCATCGATTTGGCCAGACTGATGACTCATAGTCACAAACGCCTAACTCGATACAACCTACTCCATTTCTGGGAAATTGTGATTATAATCACGTAATCTTAAAATACGTCCGGTAGACGGCATAGGCTCGTTCCAACTACACTTCATTAAACGGTAATTGGCAAGACCGGATGAGATGCTCCTTTGCTAAGTCCTTTGGCGAACTGGAGTCATTTCTTTGAAGGTTATAGGATTTTTTTGGACGTGTCTCATCCTCATTCTCATTTAATCACTTGCGTAGCCAGGTAGTGTAGGACGCCCTTCGGCTAGGTGGAGTGACGATATACCCAAAGGGGCTGGCAGCGGCTGGACACGAAGAGCCGAAAATCAGGCTCAGTAGCGTGCCAATGGAGAGGCTGATGATGATGATGACAGGTTTGGTCTTGAAAGACACCTAGTTAAGCACTCGCAAAGTCCTCGTAAAGTTCTATGTGTATAGGTATTGTGAGTACAACAAAACAGGTAGCTAATAAAACGTAACGGTTATACACAAAGTCAGTAATGGACACGAAACGTGACACTAATAACTAGTTACAACTATTTTAATTGTCGCACATTAAGGACGCATAGAAACTGTATGTTTTGTACTAATATTACTAGCTTTATGGCTGTGTATTATCCTAAGATATAGGCAGAATAGGCAGTGTTGTACCTACCAATAATCTCACAACTAGATGAGCCCACGGTTACACCCGCGTTATTTAAGGCTTCTGCTCCGTTCCCGTGGCGTATAGCGTGATGTTATATAGCCTGTAGCCTTCCTCGATAAATGGGCTATCTAACACTGAAAGAATTTTTGAAATCGGTCCAGTAGTTCCTGAGATTAGCGCGTTCAACCAAACAAACAAACAAACTCTTCAGCTTTATATATTAGTATAAGATTTTGTAACTGAGTACGTTTTAAGGGTTCTAATGCTTATTAAAAGCGATGGACAGCCATAGCACAGAATCTTGGTACGTCATTATTAGCGATAATAGAAGGCATCCTAGAGTACTACATTCTTTAAAGAACCTACCCACATTCAACCTACAATCGTTGTGCTTGACCTGCGAAATGCTGTCAGTTATTCACAGTATATGTAAAGCAAAAGACCGGAGTACGCGTACATTAACACAATCTTACCAACCAACAACACATAGTATAACCATTCGAAAAAATAACTAAAAAATAAAATTGTATTTTTTAATGTGTGTCACAAGTGTATCAAAGTACTACCGCGGGCCGCCGGTTGCGCTTACGCACATTAACCGCAAAAGTGCGGGCTGCGATGGCGCCGTAGGTAGAAACCTGTTCACTCAAAACGATAATTTTTGTTAAACAAATACTGTATATGAGGGCGACCCACAAACTTAAGACAACTTCGAGAAAGCGGGAAAAGCTAAATTATTTTCACTGCAACTTATGCTTAAGCAGTTAAGAACAAGTTTACTGTTGCATACTGGTGGTTCGGGTTGTGTACCCATCTTGATACGTAATACCACCCTGACTGCCGACCAAAAACGCCCTACGGGGAAAAGACGGCACAGGAGCTGTCCAGTCTTCCTCCCTATTACACAGTACAATGCCACGATGTTGCTAAACCAACGAAAAGCTGAAGAGTGGATAACCTGTGCAAGGGATTATATTTTATCTACTATTAAGAATTGCTAACGGGAAAAGAAAAGCAACAGAGTATAGTACTTAAGCTTGAAACTTCGTGAAGATTGAAGTGTTGCCATGAATCATAATTATGTATTATGATTATTATGAATGCAAGTTATTCAATACACAAAGTAACAAAAATGCCATATTCATGAGTGTGTGTCCGATAACATAACAACGCAGAAAGCTGTGCTGGCTGTTTTCTGTTATCATCACGGCGCATGCAAGCTTGACATGTGTACACATGCACTATTTTTACACGAAGCTAATAACTGACAATCAACTGATGACATTGAATCCGGCATCCATGTTTATAGCCATGAAAATAATACTCGCACTGAGGATTATCTCTATAACATTTTTCACAGAAATTAATAAATGATTCCGAGTCTGAATGCTCGGTAGATCTACTACTACTAGGATCACCAAAATCAAAAACACAATGCATTAGCGACCACTTACGTGAGTATCAAAACACAATCCGCGCTGACAATCTTACTGCTGCCGTTCAATTTAATTAATAAAAAAGAACTGTAAGTACTTACTTAGCACGTACTTATTATTCGTAGTTCTAGAAAGCAGTTAATTAATCGCAATTTACCTTTAAACTTATAATTTCTCAAGTATTACATGTAAATCATGTAACTCGACAATACTAGATATCATTAAAAAGCAAATATTTACAATATTCCGCATGACGTAATCTGAGTAAAGCATAAAAAATATGTTAAGTAGTCGCCTAAATAGGAATTCATCCTAGAATATTTTTTGTCTGTACCTAGTTTAAAAAAGGTGCTCTTTTATATTTACTTACTTATTTAGAATTATTTTTATAGCAGGTCGACATCATGAAACGTGGTACTTGAGTCGTTTTAAGTTTAAGCAGTTGAGCCAAATTTTAGAAGTGTAGATAAGTATACTATGCAAATATTTGTATTATAGGTAAGTAGAATATTATTTGTATGTTTAGCTTCTTTTTTATCAACAAATTTTTTTATAAAAAAAAATTAAAAACCAAGCAGATATATAAGGCAAGTGTGGAAGGGACAGGACGAAGGGGAAGACCTAGGCGGACGTTCTCTGACCAGCAGGCCGATTCAGAATGTCACGACAAGTAATCGTACGATATGTCAAATTATTGTCCTCGTCTTCTAGCCGCCTATCAGAGATATTTTGAACATATATTTATTGAATGCGCTTTATTTATTAATTTACTTCATACTGAATGCATAAAATTGATAGGAAATGCGATAGTTTTGACAAAAAATGAGGTAGCCCGTTTGAAAATTAACGGAATCGAATGTCAAATGAGATATCGAACGATTCTGAATCGCCCCCCAGATTGGAGACATCCTAAAAACAGGACAGGTGAGAAGTACCCTGAACAGAAGAGCATGCATGAGGAATCTGATGGGAGTGAATGAAGCAAGAGAGATATGTCAGGATCGTTGCAAATGGCGTTCCGTAGTCTCTGCCTACCCCTCCGGGAAACAGGCGTGAGTCTATGTATGTATGTATGTATGTTTTATCAACTACAAGTCATATAGCAATAGTAGCAAGCAAAAAATTGATTTATAAAACCTACCGTTCGCAGAAAAAATATTTTCAAAATATTATACAGAAGCACGTGTTTTTAAATTAAAAATGTATCGAAGCAATATTTATAGTGTAAACGAATATTACTCATTGATAAGACACGTGCATTCGTTTATTTGTTCAAGTACTTAAATTGTATTATGTGCTAATAACCAAAAAACACTTGAGCTATTAATTTTACGTGTTTGCTATCATTGGTATCAGCAGTTTATCATTTTTCGTCGCAATTCATTTCGGTGTTTGTCGCTTTATGCTTTATCATGGTCTGATATCGTGTCGGCTAGAAAAAGGCAATGTTATAACATTTCTCAAGTAAGTAATTAAATCGGACGTTGTACAGAATTGACTATTGTCTACATTCGTTGACGATCCTCGTCAGTGTTCAACTTTATAGGAACTTACTAATGTTTATGTAACTCATATCTAATTTATTGATCTTAATTACATTACAGTTTTAAAGTAAGATGTAATTCCTTCTACATCGGCATTGTCTACACCAGCCAGCAAGAGATGTCTGACGAACTTAGTTGTTGACACTACCCTAATAGCTGGTTAAAGTAATTTGGTAGCTAGCAGACAAAAAGATCAGTGCCAAACACTGGCGTCTAAATAAAATACAATAGGTATATTATTTAGAATGAAAGCCTAGGTACCGCTGCGCGCTGTTTCAATTTATCAGAAGTGGTTGAGAATAGCATAAATTTATTGTATGCACAGCTATATATGGATATGTTTATGGGTCAATATTATCCAAAGCACATGTATAACGGATTTAATAAAATAAAGTATACTTATAAAAATATCAAATGTATCCATTTGATATTAAAATAAACCGTAATATTTGTTGGAACTAACCAAATTTACATACTTATTTACATGCTGTCTTACAAGCGTGCAGCATTTTTAACATGCATAAACGATCCCATTTCATAAATTATGGTAAGTATTCTGCCTACGTTAGTATCTGTATCGTTAGTCAACTTCATCTATGATTTTCGGAAATATATTATGTTGGAAGTATGTACTTATGCGCGGCGTTTCCTTTCCGTGAGCATTCACAAATGCTTCCCACTACGCCGGACTAAGTTTTAGTCATGTCAATGACAATTATGGAAGACCTGCAGTAGTATATTGTAATTGAAGATGTTCTTATTAACTCAGCGCCCGATATCTCTGACCTTGTTGACGAAGAACGCGGGCGAAATGCCCAAACCGTGAAAATGAAAATTTCCCTTCTGTGATATTGATCTTGGTCCGGGTGACAGAATCCTACAAAAAATAGCTATGTTGTTTAATGGGAACTAAGCCTAAAGTTTTGTTTCGGCTTTAAGATACAACACAAGTGTCCAACACGAACACCCAAACAAATCCCCGCGGATAACAATCGCAACAAATCGAATCGGCGCCAGACATTATGATTACAGAATAATTTACCACTCTGATAAACTTAACCCTTAAGCAATTAAATCTTAACATTATACGATATTACGCAATTATTTATCCAAGCGTAGTTGCCAGGGCATAAAATGACGAATAAACTGAATGGATAAGTCACTTGCAATGTGTAAGAAAATATAAATTATCTTATCAATAGGTATGTTTCATTATTTCCGCGCTGACACCTCGACATGTATACATCGTTATCCTCGTAAATGGTCCATTGAAGAAAACACTACTATGATAGCTAAAGGTCGTGACTGGCGACCTGACTGACAGCTGCCAGCTGAACTAAGTGTTTTGAACAACATAGACTGGTTTCTTAACTGCTGAATTACTTTGTCAACTTGTCAGAGCATTTTAGACCTTTCTTGATGTCTAGCCGACGTTGTTGGCTCTAGTTGCAGGTGAGTCATTTGCTGGATGGCAAGAGAATTTACTTTAGGATCTTATATATATACATTTAGTCCTTGATAAAGTTGCACGCCCAATTCACACAGCGGGAAGGTCCGTCAGGAGGACAGTTTCACTCCGATTGATTTAGCAATTAATAGTATATGATGGTTTAGGACATCTATTGTTTGGCTTTATGGACATACTTTCTGCATATACATAGCTTAAAGATATATCGCAAATTGTATCTTAGAAGTCTTTAGTACTTTATTTGCGACACATTTTTTATACAGGCCCTTCATTCATAGCATAATACATCACCATTGCTATTTATGCTCTTAAAGTATCGGATGGCTAAAGAGCTGCGGCGAACGCAGATAATTACTTAGAATATTTTTCAGCAAAATGTGTGTGGCCTCATATCGTAAAGAGATGCAAATATTTTCATTAATGGGCTGATAACGTGTTATCAATTTATCATAGACAAACATTACGTCAATGTATGCTTTGTGATTACTAGGGCGTCAATGACGCTGACGGAGTGTGTGTAGAAAATTGTCCCGGCGGAAGTTCTTCGCTATGGAGATAAGAACATTTTTAGCTACACAGCCATGAATGCTCGATTTCTGATGAAGTAAGCAAGTATAGATCTATAGATGAGGAAAACGATACCTCATCTTGAGCCTGAGTCTTTGCTCGGCCAGAAAATCTAATCTTTCGTCCACATGAAGATCCGCTTCGTCATAGGCCGTGTGTATACTGGCGCTAGAAGACCAACGATAGGAAGGCAACGTTTTCAAAGTTCAGTATTGGTATCATATATAATATAGACTGACAAAGAAGATATATAAGGTAAGTGTGAATGGGACAGGACGAAGGGGAAGACCTAGGCGGACGTTCTCTGACCAGATTGGAGACATCCTAAAAAAGGACAAGTCAGAAGTACCCTAAACAGAAGAGCATGCATGAGAAACTTGATGGGAGTGAATGAAGCAAGAGAGGTATGTCAGAATCGTGGCAAATGGCGTGCCGTAGTCTCTGCCTACCCCTCCGGGAAACAGGCGTGAGTCTATGTATGTATATAATATAACATTTGAATACTGATTAACATAATTTGGTAAGCCGAATTGGTTAATACCTCCATTTATTTCTATTCCAAGTTATAATATAGAGAAATATGGATAAATACAAGATGGCAGCAACATGGCACTTTTTAAAGCAAAAATACCTATCAAGTTTAACCACTGGAATGTGCCTTCAGTTATGCGGCATATCTGGCTGCGGTTTAAGTGTATTCTGTGCAACTGCAGAAAAACGGCGGGAAGAATGAAGTACCATAACTACCACTAACTGCCGTATTATGGCCAGGAAAGCTCGGCACGAGACCGGGAAATTAACCAGGTATTAAAAAAGAATAAAATACTTCAACCATAAATGGAAATGAATGATAACTTTCCAAGCAATCAGCAATGATTAAATAGATAAACACGAACAAGAATGCTCACCAATCAATACAAGGAAGACATTTTGCTACCTAAGCTCAACTTTCACCGGCGTTACACACAAACATAAATATAGAAAAAATGTCATCTATTTAGCAAACCGTGTAAAGTCAGCGTTCATTGTATCGATCGTTAACTTCCTATTCGCTTCGCGTCACCTTGCGCACGCGCATCCAACATGGCGCGCGTCAGTCCACTTCGTTAGTGGAGCATTTGTCAAGATAATTGTCCGAACCGCACCATTTGAGTCTTTGACACTTCCTGATTATTATGAATAGTTTACCTTTTGTAATGTCTTTTGAAATTACGATGTTTACCCTTATTGCTAGGATATAAGAGACATATTTCAATGGAAATGAGTTTTGCGGCGGCATTATTATGTGGCACATTGTATGATTCAGCCTTGGCTTTGACATTGTCATGTTCGGCCAAATTTGGCCGTTTTGTGCTCAATTATGTGCTTGAGCGCGGATGGCTACTTTGTATATTATACACAAACACCACCGAAACATATCTGACGCTTTGTTTACAATAATTTTCCATATTGTTTTCAGCCTTCAAATACAGCGAAACGAATGTGGTAGAAGATTAAATATTTCTTTTGACATGGTTTAATAGTCTTTAACAACTACGAATTTAAGTATTAAGACAACCTTACAGAAAATGTTCTATAGGTCCTGTAATTGTAACTAAGTACGTAATAATATGAATAATTTCATGACTGCTTTAAAGACAAACTATAAGGAGTGTAGTTTTTTTGTTAGGTCGGTAGGTACGTTGACTTGGTTTAATGAGAACAGTTCAAGTTGATTGTCCCTAGATACATTGTTTACGATAAAACAAAAACACCATAAGCACGGGCCTCAACGGGGTTACTTGTCATGTACAGTACATTGTTGTCACAGGTGCCGGCTCGTCGTAATGCCTTACAACCTATTTGTTTAAACCGAAATTATCGCCAATGTCTACGACGGACTTATTATCAGATTAAAACCCGGTTTAGTTTAGACAGGTGATCTTCCGTCTTGTTTCCTCATACGGTAAATTATCTATCTGTCACATTCTACTGAACATGAGTAACGACATTCTGAACATAGTTTTTTGGTGAATGGTTTACCCCGATAATGGTGAACTGATAAAAGGTAACGATAAGCTTATTGTAACAGTTAATGGCACTTGAGTTTAACGACTAAAATATCAATGACAAAAATTGATCGCTGACTGACAGATAAGTAATAAAATATATGATTAAAATATTTGTCCTGCATGCGTCATCGCGCAATACCGGTATTTTTACGATTTTACACAATATGTTCACGATTGATGACTTTGAGAATAACATCATTTTATAAATAATTATTATTCTGTTTGTTTTATTGTGTCCTCATCGAGGCAGTATGGCGGTAAAGGTACACCACCTAGTTACCTACTTGTGTCAGCACGTTTAGATATTTTAGCACAAGCATTGTCTACCCATACTCGTAATGTTACAACTAGAATACTTATTGAAATGAATCATGCTCATGCATGCGTAAAAGTGACCTCGATAGTATCATTTTGTTATTGTTGCACCAAACACTGAAATATTTTGTGAAAGCTATGCAAGATATTTGTAAAAAAAAAAAGAAAAATATACTATCGATGGCCAACTTGAATTAGGAAATGAAATAGTTTTTGACATTTTCTTTTTTATACTTATTAGCTGCTACGGAATTTCAAATTCAGAATTAAGTATTTATTTTAAATATTTTAGTAACATGATGTAGCTAACAGATAGCCACAAATTATTCGAATTAACGTTAATGGTAACATAATGACAGCAGTGCTGGACTAATGCTAGTTTAATAAGGCAGATTGCTCATGTTCTCTTTTTATAAAAAGGGTTTATTATCAATTTTTGTCTAATAATTCAAAATTGGCCCAAATTTTAGGCTGCTAAGTGTTATGCTTTAGATTAGACTGGTACGCTGAAAAATGGGTTCTGTCCTATGTGTAGTATGCCAAGCTTATAGCTTTTTTTATCAAGCATAATGCAGTGTAGTCTTTTCTTTTTCTTGTTTGTGGCCAACTCTGGTGTCGGAGTTTTAAATTTTCAGACAGCTGGAGGCCTCCGCCATGGCTGAAGGCCGGCGACTACACTGCCCACTTCACTAAAAAACAGTATTAAAATGGACAATGAAAAGTACATTATATTTACTTCTCATAAAACATTTTTAAATATATAGGAACGTAGTATCAGAAGGTATTACGTTCCTAGGCCAGTAGGCTTAGCAGAGAATTTCGATGATGTCTACTAGGAGTTTGATAGCACGGTGAAGAGTAAAATCTGTCAGATGTTTATACCGTCACACCTTTTAGATCTGATTTTATCTGTTGTGTCCCAGATTTGGCTTGTACCGAACACCTAATCTCTGATTAGCCGAAGATAGACGCCTCTGATAACTTAAAACCTACACTAAGTCGGATAAAGAACGATATTTAGGTATTGAGCTATTAGGTACATTGTTCTTCGCAGAATAGTGTGAAAGCTATACTTACTACCTAGCTTTATAGTTAGGTGCGCCTAAAATAGAGGAAACAATTGGTAGTTAACGCGAATTAGTGCCAATCACTCATTGACCACGGGTCATGGAATTCAAATAATCGAGGTTTGCAAATGAGGTCGATTTGATCAATACTTCATGGGTTTAGAGTTACATTATCTGTGTCTTAGGACTCTTAGCAGATGTTCTAATAAAGAAATAAGAAGATAGATTAATAAAATGCTTTAAAAAAGACCAGCATTCTGCCTTTAAGGTGAAATTCACCTGTTCAAAAATTAAGATTCGGTTACCCTCAAAACATATATAGCAGAATCCACACATATCATCCTCTTAGCGTTATCCCACTTTCAATCTGGGGTCCGCTGTCTAGTCTAACCGGATTTGGCTGAATATTAGCTTTTCCACGGAGCGACTGCCTGTCTGACCTCCGCAACCCGAAGGGATAGTGATATTCCATGGTTTAGAATAGTGTCAGTTTATTTAGAAGGTACTGACGCCCTGTAACGACTGTCAAAGATCTTCATGACAACCGGGACCGACGGCTTAACGTGCTCTCCGAGGCACGGGACAAGCGATAATTAACAATTCAATACGCACATAACTCCGAAAAGTCATTGGTGCGCGCCGTGGATTCGAACCCGATACCCTCTGCATGGCAGTCTGTTGGTATATCCACTCGGCTATCGCTGCCTGTTGCAGAATCCACACATAGGTAAGTAATAAAATGTTATCGAGAATAATCTACACGTAATCTGCGCTGTGATATCATTTAGTACTACTAGTTTACACACGTTTGTTTGTTGGTACAATGTAAGCAGTAGCACGTCGAACAAACAGAACAAACTGGCCAGAGATATATTTCCACAAACGACTCTGACTACTAGAGATTTTATGCTGAACATGTCGTGTATCCTGTCCGACGCTCACACGCAACGGGACATAGGACTGTACACGGTATCTATGCGTGGTTTTTATTCAATTTATGCAAATTTCTACTCGATTGACTGCCTATTACTTATGTAAAGTATTCTGGAACTGTCTGGAACTCACGATATCTGATATAAATACTCATTCCTAGTTAAACAGCGTTCGAAATATATGGAGCTACCTCAACTTTTAGTAAGGGTCATTGCACTCATTGCAGTCAATAGATTTAAAACATTATATCAACAATTTCATTTTATTTAATACTATACTTTTCAAGGGTTAAGTTGTTTAATCATTATCTTTAATCATTTGGATAAGTAGATAATATTTATAGGCATAAATAACTAGATAGATCTCGGTCTTTTAGATTGCAATTCAAACTCAATGGTTAAGAACATCTAAGCATAATCTTTCTCAAAGGTAGTGGACTAACTGCCATTGACATCGAAAGTAAGTAGAAAGGTATAATAACAATCTGAAAACTATCTAAGTAGTAGGATTGTACAGTTAACTACAAAAGTCGCTAAGTCTTTGCTGGGTCTGTATTGAATTAAAAGCTCTCCGATTTTATATTTATTTTATAAATGATTGAGATTTATGACTTTTATGAGTGATGAGTTTTCTTTGACGAGAAAGCATTCAAAATCACTTAAATGTATCAAGGAATTAATTTATGTAGCTGACTTTGTCTACTTCTTAACGGCCGGTCTAAATGTTTGATCTATCTTTGGATTTGGCTACTAAAGATACGTAATTGACATAATCTGTATAAAGCTAATGTCAAATATCTATCTCTAGTAGACAAATCCATGGATACCTCCTATATCAAGTATTGCGACCGGCCGTAAGTCCTTGAAAAAGTTATGAATGTTATTACTATGATAAACCCTCTATCATAATCATAATGTTGTGGCATGTGCGTAATAATAATAATTGAGGAACCATAGACTACCTAGTTGGAACATAATACCTGCTTCAATGTGGGTAGTTAATTAATTATTATAACTGGAACCATGTCTACCGCGCAGGCAAATAATAAGATAATCTATTGTCGGTTTAATAAATAATGCAATAATTATTTTTTAAAAGTCATACCAACTTGAGTACGTAAGTATCTAGGAAGGTACATAGCTAATAGGAGTAGATAATGCAAGTTAGGTTATCTTTTAACCAAGCATCCAAAAATAGGACGCAAGCGAAGCAGGTCTCCGTCAACTTGCTTAGTTATTAGGCTTATTATTAGGCATCAATAATCCTTCGTCGTAAGTGTTTTCGAAGAGATGGCCAACTTGAAATCGAACCTTGTTCTGTGACTAGTCAGCGTTGTATGTTAGGCCAAATCTGGGACAAAATTTTCCTATTGACTTACAGCGCTGAGAAGCAAATTAGAAGAAGTTTTAGTCCGCAGTAGACTGCGTTAGACTGTAGATAAATCTTTCAATATATCGGCATTTGATAAACGGACACCAAACTACAATCACAGAAAAACAGTTGTTAGGTAGGTAGGTAACGTCTGCGAATTGCAATGGAAGATTTCAACATACCTACCTACCCACTAACCTAATTATATCACCTGCTTGACTAGATCGTAAATATTTACAAATATGCAAGTTAGAGCCATCGTAAATTTTTGAGTCTCAAAGTATTTTTAAGGTGTGTTCCACAGTGTACGTACGACTCAATAGCATTTTAATATCTCGATGAAATCCGTTAGATCAACACCTGAAGAGTGCTCTGCCTACGCACACATGCACAGTACACGTTACGTTAGTGAACGAACACACCTACACGCAAATATTTCGTCTTGTTGATTAGAAGTAAACGGCGTTCCAAACTTGAATTCGAGAAACTTTATGGTGATGGTTTGACTTACCCGATTAGATTCCAAAGCCTCAGCACTATGCTCCTCCTTCTGTCGGAAGCAATTAGTGCATTTGCTCTTGTTGAAGATGTTTGGTGCAAATTTCCTGCAATCCGATCGCCCAGACATGATTGCCAGAGGTCAGGGTCTATACAACGTTCACTATGTCACCGTACACAGCATGATGCTACTGTAAAACACCCACACTAGACGATTAATCGCCTTTTTTCGTACTGAACACGTAGTTTATCACGCGCGCACCCACCGGTGAGTGAGCTATCAGCGAAATCACTGCAAGTGAAGTGAGCGCTAACGTCATACAAAAAAACACATGCACTAAACACAATCTGCTTCGGCAACCGAACACCGAAGTAGTCGTACAATCGCGTAAACAATATTCGTATTCACGTCAAAATATTAAACAATAAACATCGATATTACAACGAACACGCGGAGTTCGCGAGCGCGCAACGACACGACCGCCCGTCCATTTTACATCTGATAGAAAAGCAGCGAACACAGTTTGTTGTTTTACAACTTCTCTTTTCTTGTTTATGCGTCTGTAACTTAAATTGTGTATGTAGTGGTGGTTATCTATGTGTTAGTGAGTCTCTTTGTCTCTTTCTTTATCTTAACGTTTGCATATAGCTATCTCTGTCACACCTTTCATTAATTTAATTCTACTTTGTTGTGCTGCCATCTCTTGTCTGTCTATAAAAACTTTATTTGAGTCTTGGTTGACAAGCACTCCTGAGCAAGTTGTTAGTTGTGCGCATGACTTGGTGTGAGTGTATTCCGATAGATGGCGGTTTCATCATTTATAGGTATCATCGTCTGCGCTGAGTGGAAAGGTTAAATAATAATAAGCAATAGAAATATATTTGATAAAAAGTGATACATATTCTATCAATTAAAGTTTGAAGTAATCAATGTGGATTCTGTTAGTGCATTTTGTGTTTGGTTTATTATCACGAAACAATATCATCAAAACGGATTCTATTTACTTTTTATAATTGTTGTTTATTGATTTATCTAGTAACAAAACACTAAGCAAAATAATAAAATATTGTTCTAGAATAAATTCCATTACACAGGTACCTATTATTAGGTACCTATTTGACTATTTGATTGTGCTATTTGATGTCACTTTGACAGATCATGACGTTAGAATGACAGTGACAGTGGCAACAATCATCCGATGTGACGTCAGTGACGTGACATGTGTGTGAGCGGTGCGCCCAATAAAACAGCGTGCGCCGTGTTCACGTTATCAGACGCTTTCCCTCTTTAAAACCTCCACGGAAATTATCAGTCTCGGTCGTAACACCTAGGAAACGGTCGCCCTAACAGTTTCTGCTAGTTTCTTTAACTCCCCCATTCATAGTCAAGGTGAGAGTTGGCTAAAATCACAGCACGCCCGACTAGTTTACTTCACGGTTCGCCGTAGACCTTGAATTTATGTCTGCGAGGGAATTTGAAATGTCCCTGTATCGTTTAGTCATCCGGTGTAATAAAATTGGTGCGCGCTCATAACCATTATTGGTGTAAGAAGGCTGAATATTATAATGTGGTATTGTGTTTTAGTATGGAAGACTTGAGTTTCGTCCCTGATCTCCCGAGCGGGCCCCTGGATGTGTACAGAAAAAGCTCATCTTTCGACTGGAAACGCCTCAAATTGGCGTTGGAGGGTGACATAGAGTTACTAAAACTTAAGGTAAGTGAATAAAGTTTGTTAGTTTAGATTTACAAAAACAATAATCTCGCGCCAGTTTAGTCTCTGAATATTTAAAAACGTTGATACTGATAAAATAGTTCTAATTATGAAGTCCTTAAGTAATGTAGCCAGAGATGCTAAGCTGCCAGCATTAAGTATTTAAAATGTTTAAAGAAGGAACAAAATACCTCTGTATTTTGTTTTACTTAAAACCCTGACATCCTCATTTTAGATTAATTTTCATAGCCAGTTGGTGACTTAGTTAAATAATATTGAATAAGTTAAATAAAATAAATTTATTCATTATTTTATTAGGCCTATTCATGCTGTATTTGATTTAAATAAATACAATACATGTTAATGTATTATAAAATGTTAAAAATAGATATGCAAATGATTTTTTATAATTTTTATCAAGGCCGAAGTAGTTGTTTGGTATGGCGTGTGCCTCGGATCTTAATAAGATTACCACATCATATTGAATAGATTGGATACCAACTGTTGCATATATTTATTTGTTTTTAATTGAAATGGGCTGAAAGCATTGATAAACTCTATTGTTGAGGAAGCCATTTATATGTTTACTATAAATTTAATAATTATTATGTTAATTATTACTAGGTCAACAACATTTAAATACTAGGTCAGTATCTACTCCTTGTTACAGTGTTATTATAACTCTATTTCAACATTTGATAAATAAAAACAAACATAATTAATCTGTCTAACTTCTGACAAAATGCTGCATGCATGTTTAAAATTTTAAGGAATGGGATAAATTCATTCTCTCTTACAAATATCAGTAATTGAACCAGTAACTGCTTAACTAATTGATTGTGGCAATTAATTGATTGTGGCAATTAATGGTAATTTAATGCTACTACTGATTCACTTGAAGTTTATATTATACTTTAAGTTATAATATGATTCAGTTTCAATCAAAACAATAGCAAATGTCAATCACTTGTTTGATTCTGTAATTGGAGTTACTGAAGTTTGTATATAATTTAAAATGTTATTTGAATAGCTATTTTATAAAACGGCTCACTTATACAATAATATAAAACTACTATGTTTACCATTTTCCATTAAGTACATTATTTTTGTTGGGTTTTTTTAGTTGGATAGTTGAATCCCTTCTTAAAACTACTACTAGTAATCTGTTTAATCCTAATAAAAGTTATAGACTGCTTAACAGAAATTACATTTTTTGGACATACATACATAGTCTCACACCTATACCCCCAAAGAGGTAGGCAAAGGTATATTGCTACACCCACTTTTCGCCAGATTTATTTTAGTCCCACGTAATAGGTGGCGAGCCTGTTGCACTACCGGGCACATTACCAGACTCCGTGCTGCTACTGAGAATTGCCTAACGGAAAAACCCAATAAGACTGCCCGACCCGGGAATCGAACTTGAGATCCTGTTTTGTCTGTCCTAAGAATTGGATGTCTTTGAAAATTTTAATTTTCCTTACAAATTTATTAGTCTATGCATAATGCAACATAGTTACTTGAATAGCAATGTGTTGTTTGGCATTACTGGTCACAGCAGACAGCACAATTAATATTTGTCATGCATTTTTTATCTTATCTTTCGATGAAAACAATATAATGTTTTGTAATAATTTGTGTTACACTGTCTGGTTTTTTGTGATATATTTAAACTTTCTATAAAAAATCTGGGCCAAGTTTATCTGGGGTGTAAAACCTGCTTTGTCAATGATGCATTTAAATTATTGTCACCAACTTACATAGTTAAAGGAATGCTGCAATTTTACTATTCATTATACCTATCTAATTTCCAAAATTGTGAATAGAAAAGTAACTCAGATTTTTTATTTTATATTCTTTATACCCAATAAAAAAAAACACAGAATGTTGTTGGCACTAAGAAAACAAACTATTTCCTAGTTTAGTGAAATAAGAGAAATGTCTATAAAGAATCTACAAAGTTACAATTTGGGTCAGCTGGTTAAACATTCCTTCATATCCGTAGACAGTTCATATCAGTGACATCATAGTGTATAAAAAATATTACTTCATAACACTCTGTTGTCTATGTTTCTATTTATTTATTACTCACAAGTAGCACACAGTTCATAAAATAATGATGTAGCTGAACTTCCTACATAAACCAAATTAAACAATAAACAAACTGTTACCTATACATATGTAGTTTCGTAATTTAAATATAGTATGGGCCACCAACACACTTGTGGCTGGCCGTGCTGTGACGCGCAGTTGCGGCTTGCTGTAGGATATACGGTTTATCATCACTGTAGTTTCTCTCGCCTATTGCGGCCAGCATCGTTGACATCTTGCGGGAAATACATGTTCTTAAAGTACCTATTTATATCTTGGAGAATACCTTCGTAGCCTAGAAACTACTACTATTCCCGAAACGAGTTAAGAGCAAAATTTATGCAAACCTTAAGAAAATTCTCCAATTATTAGATGTTTGTTAAAACCATTATTGTAACTGATAAGGCAATGCAAAGCAAAGGGCCATCGATTGTTCATTAGCTGTAATGGCCATAAGCAGAATATGGGAATTGTAATTATCGTTATGATTTTGATAACAGTGTAGTTATATCTCCAAAAGCGACAGACAGTGTGATCCATAAATTATTGTTTCGCGTCAGGTGCTCTTGCTTTTACTCTGGACAATACAGGAATTAAATACTGATGCGGCTAGCGCGGATTTAGCCCTCGGATAGAGTTGTTTGTACGGCACCGGAATATCAAACCCATGGCAGATTCCATACACCCTCGACAAAGGAACGTTTTATTAACCTATTAACTCATTTAAGTAGGCAAGTGGGTATGTCCGTGTATCGATGCGTGCGTAGATGTTTTTTGTAGATTGAACGGGTCTCCCTTGTTTGACCGAAATGAATTTGACAAATTTTCACTTCCCAAAAAAATAAAAAAAGGTTGCTAAAATTTGTTTGGGTAATGAAATTTTGTCAAAATCTTTTCGGCAAAATGGCACTATAGGTCCGTGTATCGATGCGGGCGTAGATGTTTTTTGTAGATTGAACGGGTCTCCCTTGTTTGACCGAAATGAATTTGACAAATTTTCACTTCCCAAAAAAATAAAAAATGGTTGCTAAAATTTGTTTGGGTAATGAAATTTTGTCAATATCTTTTCGGCAAAATGGCAGGAGCCCAGATTGAACAGTAACTTGTAATGCCTTTTGATTGAGATTGCTAAACGGTGAACTAAAACATCGTGAGGAAACCTGCATGTCTGAGAGCTCTCAATAATGTTATCGAAAGACATTGAAGTCTGCCCGCACTTGACCAGCGGGCGTGGTGGACTATGACCAAACCCATAATGAAAAGAAGCCCGTGTAGTGGGATAGCTTATGTATACAGGACTGATATTGATGATGATGGATGTCTCTGATAAGTACACACAGCTACAAGTGAAACTATACAGTTGCACTACGATTTTGATACTTATTTCTTACGTCATAAGGACGGTACAAAAGATCAAGTGTCAGACATTCGTTCTGTAGTATTAGGCGGTATTTTTTGTAGCAATCTGCCGTATTTCTCAATAGGAAAATGACTTGAGTTTATTATTTGTGATTATCTGAAATCCCTAAAGGATGTAGAGCTATTTATCCTCTTATTAACTGTCACTATCGTTGGAGCCCACTTTATAGTAAGACCGATGACGTAATCGTTGGTGCGACATACACATACCTACTCGTACAATATACCTACCTAGTTTGCCGTGTGGTTGACGGCATAGAATACAAGTGTCACCACCCCCTATCTTCCCGTGGGTGTCGTAAAAGGCGACTAAGGGATAACACGATGCAAATACCATCATCAAACCCATCAAACCCTATACGACTGACTGCCTCGTTGGTCTCGCGGCATAGATGTGCGCGTGGGATCGGGAGGTCCCGGGTTCGATTCCTGGGTCGGGCAGTGTTATTGGGATTATCTGTCACGAAATTCTCAGTAGCAGCACGGAGTCTGGAAATGTGCCCGGTACGGCAATAGGCTCGCCCCTTATTACGTGGGACTAAAGTATATCTGGCGAAAAGTGGGTGTAGAAATACACCTCTGCCTACCCCTTCGGGGATAAAAGGCGTGACGTTATGTATGTATGTATGTACCTACCTAGTATCACATGTCTTATTTGCCTTTAAAGGCAATATGACGCAAAGGGCGTCACATATTTTAATATGGTAAGAATAGATACCGTTTCGTATAAGGACTAATGATCAATAGGAACTTTATTTTTTTTTGTGTGGCCAACTGTATCGGATTTTATAGCCCGTCCTAAGGCCCTCGATATGGCCTAACGAATCTTGTTCTGAGAGAAGAGCATGCGGCTTTACGGGCCATCCGAAGCAGGCTTTAGATGATGTAAATGCCACATAAAGCGGTCATCCATCCAACTGCTGACCTGTGCAAAGGTTGCTTAACTCTGCATATTCATTACGAACGGCAAATCAAGTCACACTATGAACAAAACTATTATAATATAATACATTCTGTTCACGTACGCAATATTTCGTAGCTGTATTATATCCTGCCAATACTAATACTTCTTATGGTTAGAAGATTAAGAAGGCTGTACAATAATCGACCTTACGCATAGTATATATTATTGTATGTCGCTTGAATGCGTACGCAACGTGCGTACTCCCAAATTCGTGTACACCTTGGCGCGTGATTAGAATATGGGCTCTATGACAACCAACCTAAGTAAGATTCATTTGAGTATACTAACGATTTGATGCACACCTTTAAAGAATAAACTTATCCTTAGGTATAGACAGCTGCGGTTTCATCTGCGTTTTATTCTTAACAGCAGCTTCAACCTACCAGGTATAATTGTTAAATTAAACCAGCAAGGTACTCTATCAAACACAACCAAAATTTCATCAACATCAGTTTAGGAGTTCAATGACACACACACACACGCCTGAAGAATATTTTTATATAAACCTAGATCGCAGTTTGTTTACCGTCCATCAATACCAGTATTAGTAATGTAAAAGTCTGTTTGTTTATTTGTCTTTCTTTCACGTAGCAACGGAGCGATGTTATGGTTTCATTTTTTTTTTATA
This sequence comes from Euclidia mi, assembly GCA_944739405.2. Taxonomy (NCBI): domain Eukaryota; kingdom Metazoa; phylum Arthropoda; class Insecta; order Lepidoptera; family Erebidae; genus Euclidia; species Euclidia mi. Next base: position 60,019,436 of record OX123198.2, read on the forward strand.
GACTCACGCCTGTGTTCCCCGAAGGGGTAGACAGAGGTGTAATATTACACCCACATTTCGCCATGAATTTTAAGGTCACACGGAATAGGGGGCGAACCTATTTCCGTTACCGGGCTCATCACCAGACTCGGTGCTGCTACTGAGAATTCGGAAAAACCCAATAACACTTTTGCCCGACCCGGGAATCGAACCCGGGACCTCCGAACAGCAGTCGCATACGCTATCCACTAGACCATGGAGGTATCAATGGTATTATTTTTGTACGTAGTGATAGGAGGGTGGAGAGTATCATAGGCTTTCGACATAACCATCTCATAAGCAGGCGTAGCCACAGGTGAAATCTAGTTTATTTATTTATGTTCAGTCTGTAGTGTCCTACTGCAGTGCAAAGGCCTCCCTCTCTTGTTCCCACACATCTCTAGACTCTCTAGTTTGTGCTACACAGGCCAGGCCTTCTACTTCAGTGTCTTCAGTATAAAAAAGCTCAGTATAAAAAATGTATGCAGACAATTTTAAGAAGCTTACGCACTATTACCTATCATGTGTACGTGTAGCATTCGCGGTGGAATTACGTGGCTATAGAGTAACTCAAGGAAGCGATACAATTGTTTATGTAGCCACTTATAATCAAGTGATTGCGCTGCTGTTGAACTCCACTATGTAATCTGTATTTATACATCGCTCGTTGCGTACTACTAGGCGGTATATGTTCCGCGGGGATTCCATAGCAGCTTTAAGTCTTATCTTTTACGGGGAATCAAGCAGTATAAAGGTTCTCTTTTTATCGCCTCATTTTCGGTATGAGTAACACCAGACGTGGCATGATTCACTGCTAAACGAGAGAAACCTTCAGCTTAAAAATCTTGAGGCAACTAGTTTTTTTTTGTTTCAAATTACTATTTGTCTGTCTGTTGCTGTACATATTTCTGTCCCTATTATTTGTAGGCATGTGTAATCGCTTACGCATTGCCAAAACTCGGCTGTTCTCATTAATCAATACACGACCTGATAGTAATCTAACAGTGGAAACACTCGACCCTGGTGTGTATCAAAGTAACCATTAGGTCGAATGACTCATTCTAGAAATAGAAAACTGCTATTGTCGTTATATTTTTGTTAAAGCAGAGTGATGTTATCAGGTATGAACAGTTCAATGTAGGCTTATATTAAAAGTTGCCAAATATGAATTCTGATCCCCTTAGGACATCGGCTTCGTGTCATTTTCACTGTCCCGGTTACGATCCATCACTTTCAGCACACTTTTCGTTTCAAGCAAGGCGGTTGCGTCTTAAGTTCATAAGATTAATGCCAAAATTTATTAATATAATCGTTGAGATTCTTCGTTCACGACGTTCGAATAGAACCGCCTTCTAAAAACCATCTAAGGACATCTTGCGGCTATATTACATTTTTAGTTTTCTACTTACGTGTCGTGCTCTCAGTCTCTAAGCTCTTTTGCTGACATTACAGGGCCTTCAAAGGTTCAGCAACATGTCCGGTTATCTATCACAGAGCCAAATCGAATTGTGGTTTTCCGTGACTATGCGTCATCGAGCTCCAATTTATCCCGTCCCATTTAATAAGATATTAGTAAATTCGCCTAACGTTGGCTCATTCATTCATTGGTCCATCGAAACTACCCTTTAGTTCATAATTCATGTACAGTATGCACACGCATTTTTACTGAACTTAAGGTCACATGTCATAGCGCGCTTGAAGTTCTAAATTGTCCATAATTACTGGCTGATTGATGGGTTACCAACCAATGTAAGTACTGCCCGGGAACACCCATGGTAATAAGCTACATTTACGTAGTACTGACCTGTGATCATTAGGAGCGTCCATATTATGTCGGTAAGCCGTTTGTTACCAGGCTGGTCTAGATTTTGGATTGTTGTTTAACGTTGTGGTTTTATATCTGCCAAGTAGCATAAGCAGATTGCCATTATAAGTGATGTTGGTGGTGGAATGGCTATTCCGTTTTTAACCCACGACGCAAAAAGAGGGGCGTTATTAGTTTGACTCGTCTCTGTCTATGTATCTGTGTATTTATCGTTGGTATCGTAACTCCTGAATTAATGGATCGATTATGAAAGGTAACGGCATCATGGGTCGGGCGTTAGCTAAAATTTTATATTAATTTGACAATGCAGCAGTTACATAGATTGGATTTTTTCATCGTTGCTTCTGTTATTACAGTAGCGGTAGTTAGCAGTTGCCTTATTTACGATTACGAGGGCTGGAAATATAAGTATCTGCCATTAAGGCGAGGTTGCAGTACTTTTTAAGATTTTTGAACGTCTGAAAGTCCCATGAACTATGATATTTTAATGAATAAAAATTAAAGTATAAAAGTTGAACATATCTTCTAGTAAATCGTAAAGATAGAAACACGATTTAAAATGATTGGCTCAATAAAAAAAAATGTCAAACATGGCACTAAATCACAATTTTAAACATGTACTGCTTAGAGATTCCATAATGAATTTATATGAAAGTATTATCAATAGAAACAGCTCTTTATTTTAAAATAAATGGTAAAAACAGATTTCGTAATTTCGTTATCATTTTTCTCCAAGATAAAAAATAGTCAAAATGTTGGCATTATATCGCTCGCCGGCCGTTCATCAGTGCCTGTCTAGGCGTGATTGAGGGCGGACGTACGTCGTTGCTCCGCAAAATCCCCCTCCACCCCCGCATGTACGTTTTCGCAAAAGTACAAAGTAATTCGTATTCCAAACTCAATCGTTCAAACCATAGACATACTAGTAAGAAACCGTAGACAGGTTACTGACAAGGTAACATGACGGAGCTTACGAGTGGCACGCATCGCGAAAAGCGTACACACTAATATAAATATGTCAAAACGACACACTAAGAATTAGATAAGAAGTGTAAGTGAGATAGCACATCTAATCGCAAGCGCGAAATAGAGATAAACATATACTCTCTGGACCGAAGCGCATTGTGACATCATGCTGACCGTTTCTCAAACAATAATTTGACTCAGATGCGACATGATCACTTTGTCTGTCTTGAGTAAATTAAATTCGCCTCAAAGTAAATTTGATTAATTCATTTAAGGTAGGGAAATAAAAAGTCGATGTGATTTATTTATAACATTTATTAAAAAAGTACATTTCATTCAATGGAAACCTAAAACAGTACGTTAATATAAAAACTGTGCGCTGCGGACCCACCGTAGCCCTGGCAATACCCCTGGGGGTATGGTGGGTCTTTTAATGCTTAACCGTACTCCTGGCTGAAATGCTCGTAGTGTTATACCAACGTGCTACGTGGACATTAAACTGAACAGTGTTATCTCTCGTATGATAATGACTTACTACTTACGTTTTCGTATTTTTAGACAAGCGAAGACTAGCGCTAGTACGATGATATAGAGCAACAAGGAGATAAATTAGAGAATAAAACGTTTAGGTATTACTGCTAATGGTTATAATGCTTTGTATATTATAGGTATAATCTGTGGTACTGCTGAAGACCCGTTATCATCATCATCCTTGCGCTGTCGAATCATTCCCACTAGTTCTATTGAACAGTTCTATGATAGAACTAGTGATACTTTTTTCCCACTAGTTCTATTAGCACAACTTGATGAGAAGAATAGAACTAATGGGAAACAATTATAGGAAATTTACCACTAGTTCTATGTATGTTTTACAAGGGTAGTGTCACAACATCGCGCTCACATATCCGAATAAATATGTATTTATAAAAATGTGTTAAACGAATGAACGTCTACAAAACAATTGAACATCTACAAAACAAATGACTACCAGAAAGTGATCAGCTATCGATAGTGATTGCAAAAAACAGGTGCATGCGATTTTCGACCTTATTGACGTTTCATGACAAACTTTTTTTTTGTTTTTTCTCGCTTTCTGGCAATATTACGGTACTAAAATTATAAATTCTGACTAATGTCAATTAGGTTGAAAATCGCATGCACCTGTTTTCTACAATCACTATCGATAGCTGATCACTTTCTGTAAGTCTTTTGTTTTGTAGACGTTCATTTGTTTTGTAGGCGTTCATTTGTTTTGTAGACGTTCATTTGTTTTACACATTTTTATAAATACATATTTATTCGGATATGTGAGTGCAATGTCGTGACACTACGGATCATTCCCAGTAGTTCTATTGAATACCCTTGTAAAAACATACATAGAACTAGACTGGGACATTTCCTATTACTTATCCTATTAGTTCTGTTATCCTCATCAAGTTGTGCTAATAGAATTAGGACAGTTCTATCATAGAATTGTTCAATACTACTACTATACTGGGAATGATCCCACAAAATAGTAGAACTTGAAATTAACGAACTGAAATTAATAAACTAATTATACAACAATATTATCTGGGAGTACGGTTAAGCTTTGAAAGACCCACCATACCCCCAGGGGTACTGCCAGGGGTACGGTGGGTCGGCAGCGAAAACTGTGCAGTACAATCTACTTAGTTGTTTAATACTAAAAGGAGAAAAACAAGAACAAGTGAATGGACTTTGATCATCCGTCAATGTTTGTAACTTACGTATGATTTTGTATTTCTATAATAATAATACATATATTGTGTTGATTCAGCCTCAAATCACTTTTATTACTTGACAAAAACACACATCAGTATTCTATTATTACGAATGTTCCATCTGGATACTTTGTTTTTTAGTCTTTGAACACGCACAATACTGCTTCTCTTTTACACTCGCTAAATGCCAATTTTTTTATTCACTCTATTATTTGTGATACTGAATTTATTATAAATTGAAAATAAAACGTAATATTGTAATACTCATGAATGAGAAGTGATTCCATAACTTTTAGTAATTTTCCTACTATAGTTTAACTACTTTAGCAAAATCTCATTTAGCCAGTTTTTAATGTGCCACTTTTGAAGTTCGCATAACTCATCTACGGTTTTTTTACGCTGCGCTGTGGCACACGCACACACGAAACCCTCTCTCCTCTCCCCCCCCCGCTCACTCGCTGACGCCACCGCCGTGTTTTTGTTTTTGCGGGGGGTGAGGTCGAACTACGCACTGTACTGCAACCTCGCCTTAACTCGAACCAATAACAAAAAGTGGTTACGCAAAAAATATTCATCAAAATTTCAAAGCTGTCATATAAAGGTCGGATGTGGCTATTGTTTCGTTTATGCGAATGTTACATTAAATTTGTATAATTTATAAACAATTTTAATGAGGTTTATTTTAGTTTTACAATACGTATAAGTACATAATTATAACTTATCCTTGTTTTTTTCAAGTTATGGATGTTTTCTGTGACCTTGGCTAGCACAACACTTAAGTATTAATCGCATAATATATTAGATATGCTGATCATTCACTAGAATCTGAAAAAATCTAAAAGCAATTTATCTGTCCTAGGTTTTTTATAATCGATAAAAGAGTAGTGGTAGACAGACAGCTACCACTAACGCCAAAAATATTATGAAATACCCAAGTAATTCTATATCAATCAAATAACTGGTTATAAATACAATTAATGTAACCGCTGAAACGCTTTACCAATAAATATTTGGAATAACTGTATCGTTGCGTGACCGACCACATGATTAGTTAGACCATGACCCTGAATTCGTTCATAACTAATTTATTGTACAATTTTTTTAGCTGCATCAGTTCCTATCGTAGTTTTTTATAGACGCCGCCTTTTGTACTTATTAAATAGATAAGCTATATTTAACCATATCTCGTTGTTAGGTCGAACGAATTTTACTACAATTTTTACGTAACGGTCTCAATCGCGTAAATATTCGAAAAGTAGAATGAAATTTGCTAAATTGGACCAGACGTATGTATACCTAACTATAATTATAGTCTGAAATTACGATGCCATGTTGGTACCATGGCCATTTAAATATCGAATTTACTTTACGATGCCATGTAAATATCGCCATGTACATTCGATATTTACGTACATAGCACTTCTGACGTAATTTCCCTCTTAAAGATAATATTTTAGTATTGTATGTGTTTTCCTGATAATTATATATGTGGGTAAAACTTTAAAAAGCACTGCAGTTGCAAGATTATCCGATCACAGTAAAATCATCATTTTACGGGTTGACAGATAAGGATCTGAATACATATTAAATTTGATGTATATTTCTGATATCGTGTATGGCAGTTGATGTTCATTTTCATTTTAGTAGCGTCCGATTTAGATTTCCGCAATCATATCGATAAAATCAACCAACGTAAAATCTGTGGTGATTTCAGTAACTATAGCGAAGTCGATAAACAATTAGCGACGATCTATCTATCTTTGACGCGCTCTGTTAGTGGATGAGTGATCAGTGATCAGTGTGATCACTGAGTGGTATTTAAACGAAACCGTTATGTACGCACCACGATAAGTCAAACTACATACATAATTATACAGTTGCAGTACGATTATTACATTGCTCTTAGAGTCGTTATTACGGCGAAGGACGCCGTAATAACGACTCTGAGAGCAATGTGTCTAGCTTCATGTGTAAAATGTGCCCTTATGTAAAATGATCAAATCACGATAGGATTTTCATTGCTCTATTTGCCAGGAATAAGTATCTACATAATATGTATTCCTGCATTTATAGATGCTTTGTTTAACTACGGAACTGTTTTGAAACTAGGATATCCTCCTGGAGTAGGCTTGTGTCCTAAAATTTAATTAGCGATTGATTCGTTCCTTTATTAGATGTTAAACTGAAATAACTGACTTTTCTTCAAAAATCGATCAGCAACATTACTAATTACGGTTTTTTAAAAACCTTTTTGGATTTGACACAAAAAGGCTGTAAACTATCGTGGCGGTTGAGTGATATCACAAAGTGCAAAACAAAACAAAACGTGAATGAAGTCTGGTCTGGTGTACCCACTTTTATTTTAATAAATTCCTTTTGACAGGTACAAATTTGTCGTTTTAGTTGTATTTACTACCAAAACGTCAACAACATGAATGGCGGACGCACTGTTATAGCGCGGCCACACATTGGGTATATTTGCACCAATGTTACGTATTGGGTCCAACACACCAATGTGTGGATCAGTCTTGGATACAATGTGAACATTGCGTCCAATCACAATCGAATGTCCAACAACGACCTGTGTCGAGTCGGTTTTTGAAGTAAGTTCAAAGGCGAGGGGTATGAAGGGGGAGAGCGCGCGGGCATCTTGGACAAAATGCCGCTCGCGCGCCACACATTGGTTTGTTCATTCGTCGCGATCAGCGCTGTTGTTCGTACGTGTTACTTGTTGTGTAGGTACGTAATTATTTTTGAAATGACAAAGCCGTCGGTTGACTGGTCAAATGAACATGTACAATGCAAATAAAGACATAAAGACATATTTATTTCTGCATTTTGGTTGTTTACAACACTTATACATGTCAAAACCCTATTCTAGATGATGCCGGCTTTTCCTAGCTAAATGACTTCTTGAGAAGAAAGGCCGAAACAAACTCAGAGTCATTTTTTTTTGTCACTTCAATTTGTTTAGTATTTTCTTCATCTTTTAAAGTCCAGACAAAAAAATAAAAGGGTTTAGTATGCAAGTACAATGCAGGAAATCATCTGACGCTTTTGACTGACTCGGCCCACTGATGGCCCGCATTCAACAGCAATCGTACGGCTCAACCTTGATTGAGGGAGCCAGCACGATCTGTATCACTATGCCTCCACGCCATCAGAAGGTGTATGCATAAGCATGTCAGCCTAAGCCATCAGACAGGTTGCCACAACTATTTGTTTATATGTTTAATAATGCCCACATCATACTCACAACTTTACATGCTAATACATAGTAAAATACATGTTGCAAACAATATGTAAAAATAATAAAATTTTAACACTAAAATGTCATATTATATTTAAAATGTCAGAGAATATTATTGAATGTCAATTCAGGAATAATAATATATTACTTAAGTAATTTTAAAAATAGTAAAAATTTAAATGATAAAATGTCATATATTTAAAATGTCAGAAAATATTATTGAATGTCAGTTTAAAAATAATAATATATTACTTAAGTAATTTTAAATGTCAAAAGAAAATAAATAAAATAACAATGTCAAATCAAACAATGTCAAAACAAAATAAATAAAATTACAAATGTCAAATTAAAAATGTCAAAATGTAAAAATATAAGTATTACAAATGTAAATAAAAATATCTTGTCACTAATTTCAAAATGTCAAAATTCATAATTTTTAAACTCAATTCCAGGCATTTTTGTCTGCTAAATAATCTTTAACTGTGTAATAAGCTTTTGAACACAAGCTCTGTTTAATAAATACTTTGAATTTATTAATACTTAGTTCCTGAATATTGCCTGGAATTTTGTTGTAAAAACGTATGCTTTGACACTTGTAGGAGTTACTTATTTTTTGTAGTCTAGTTGAAGGTAGAACAAGTTTGTTTTTATTTCGTGTGTTTAATTTATGAATGTCGCTGAATTTGGAAAACATATTTATATTTTTCCTGACATATAACAAGTTCTCATAAATGTATTGAGATGCGACAGTCATTATCTTAATTTCTTTAAATTTTTCCCTCAGTGAATGCCTTGAACCAAGATTGTAGATTGCACGAATAGCCCGCTTCTGCAGTACAAACACAGTTTGAATGTCAGCTGCGTTGCCCCATAATAAAATGCCATATGACATTATGCTGTGAAAATAACTAAAATATACTAATCTGGCCGTATCTATATCAGTTAACTGACGAATTTTATAAACCGCGTACGCTGCAGAGCTGAGTCTATTCGACAACTGACCTATATGTGGGCCCCACTGAAGCTTAGAATCTAAGGTTATGCCTAAGAATACGGTGTTATCTATAAGATCCAACTCTTCTCCATTCAAACATATGTTAGGTTTAACTTGTTTTACATTCGGTCTTGAAAATCGTATACATTTTGTTTTTTTTTCATTTAACAGTAAATTGTTAGCAGTAAACCATTGAACTACTTTAGAGAGAACGTTATTTACATCGTCATTATTTGATTGTTGTCGTCCAAGTTTAAAAATAAGTGATTTATCATCAGCAAATAACACTATCTCTTCATTATTTTGCATAATGTATGGCAAATCATTAATATATACAAGGAAAAGGAATGGACCAAGAATTGAACCTTGCGGCACTCCCATTGTGACCACTGAACCCATAGAAACTTTTCCATTTACCTCAACTCTCTGTATCCTATTACTCAAATATGATGTTAGGAGATCCAAAGCAGTGTTCTTAACTCCATAGTAATGTAATTTCCTGATCAATGTTTCATGAAAAACGCAATCAAAAGCCTTTGATAAGTCACAAAAGACTCCCAGAGCATCATGCGACTCCTCCCAGGCATCAAAAATACTATCTAAAAGCTCAACTCCAGCATCGGTAGTTGAACGACCCCTAGTAAAACCAAATTGTTTTTCATGTAACAGCTTATTGTTATTAAAATGAATTTGAAGCTGACCTAGAATTAATTTTTCAAAAATTTTACTAAACGTGGGTAGCACAGATATTGGCCTATAATTTGTGGGGTCAGATGTGCTACCTGATTTAAATAACGGAATTACTTTACTACTTTTCATTTGATCAGGAAACACACCACAGTCAATGCATCTATTGAAAATCATTGCCAGTTCAGGTGCTACTGTGTTGATTATGGATTTTGTAATCACAACAGAATTGCCCCAAAGATCACTAGTCTTCTTCAAATTAAGACTATTAAAAGTTTTTACAATATCTCTGTCAGTGACATAACTAAAACTAAATTCAATGTTACACCTATTGACATTTTGTTTCAATAGAGATTCGGCGTCATTAGAGGACGAGTTGAGGGATTTAGTGGTTGAGACTGGAATGTCTGTGAAGAAATTTTCAAATGCTGTGGCAACCTCAAAATCTGACTTTAATATCTTTTTATTTAATTGAAGAGTGTAATCGTTACTTTTAATCTTGACCCTTCCAGTCTCATTGTTTATAATATCCCACGTTGCTTTTATTTTATTGTCACTGTTTTTAATTTTTGATTTTAAATAAAGTGTCTTAGCTTCACGACAAATCTTTTTAAATAACTTGGAATAATTTCTTACATATTGACAAAATTGTTCATCATTTTTATTAATTACTTTCTGTTCGTATAATTCGTAAAGCTTATTTCTACTTTTATAAATTCCAGTGGTTGCCCATTCACTGAAGGATGTAGTACCAGCAACTGAGATCCTCTTAGGGACAAAGATAGAATTGAATATAGTACAGTACATGTCAAAGAAAGAATTGTACAACTTATTAGGATCGTTATTATAGCATAAGTATGGTAATGTACTTGTGAGTTTATCCTTAAGTCCCTTCAGACGACGCAAAGTTTTTGGCACCACACTCAATTCCTTTCTACCTACTTTTTTAGACTGCATAGCAAATGTTATAGATTGTCCACAATGATCTGATGTTAATTTGTTAATTATTTGCTTTCTAACTGGTACAATATCTGTAAATATATTGTCTATACAAGTAGATGTCGTGGAAGTTATCCTGGTGGGTTCCAAAAATAAGCATGCAAGATTATATGACTTGAACAAATTCTTAATTTTGTGGCAATTCAGGGAATCTTCTAGTAAATTAATATTAAAATCGCCACCTACTATTATAGATTTATTTTGTTGGCATAGCTTCCGTAACACATCATCCATGACACTTTCAAAGTTATCATAGCAGGATGATGGTGGCCTATACACACTCAAAACAAGAAGTTGGTCCAACTCCACACAGGCTATTTCAACTGTCCGTTCAACAGAGAAACTAACAATGTCACTACGATTCTTAAATTTAAGCAGCTTGTTAACTAAAATCAACGATCCACCATGTATTGCATTTTGTCTGCTGAACGAACTACCAACTAGATGGTTATTAAAATTGCACATGAACTGGTGATCTTTAAGGCGAGGTTGCAGTACAGTGCGTAGTTCGACCTCACCCCCCGCAAAAACAAAAACACGGCGGTGGCGTCAGCGAGTGAGCGGGGGGGGGAGAGGAGAGAGGGTTTCGTGTGTGCGTGTGCCACAGCGCAGCGTAAAAAAACCGTAGATGAGTTATGCGAACTTCAAAAGTGGCACATTAAAAACTGGCTAAATGAGATTTTGCTAAAGTAGTTAAACTATAGTAGGAAAATTACTAAAAGTTATGGAATCACTTCTCATTCATGAGTATTACAATATTACGTTTTATTTTCAATTTATAATAAATTCAGTATCACAAATAATAGAGTGAATAAAAAAATTGGCATTTAGCGAGTGTAAAAGAGAAGCAGTATTGTGCGTGTTCAAAGACTAAAAAACAAAGTATCCAGATGGAACATTCGTAATAATAGAATACTGATGTGTGTTTTTGTCAAGTAATAAAAGTGATTTGAGGCTGAATCAACACAATATATGTATTATTATTATAGAAATACAAAATCATACGTAAGTTACAAACATTGACGGATGATCAAAGTCCATTCACTTGTTCTTGTTTTTCTCCTTTTAGTATTAAACAACTAAGTAGATTGTACTGCACAGTTTTCGCTGCCGACCCACCGTACCCCTGGCAGTACCCCTGGGGGTATGGTGGGTCTTTCAAAGCTTAACCGTACTCCCAGATAATATTGTTGTATAATTAGTTTATTAATTTCAGTTCGTTAATTTCAAGTTCTACTATTTTGTGGGATCATTCCCAGTATAGTAGTAGTATTGAACAATTCTATGATAGAACTGTCCTAATTCTATTAGCACAACTTGATGAGGATAACAGAACTAATAGGATAAGTAATAGGAAATGTCCCAGTCTAGTTCTATGTATGTTTTTACAAGGGTATTCAATAGAACTACTGGGAATGATCCGTAGTGTCACGACATTGCACTCACATATCCGAATAAATATGTATTTATAAAAATGTGTAAAACAAATGAACGTCTACAAAACAAATGAACGCCTACAAAACAAATGAACGTCTACAAAACAAAAGACTTACAGAAAGTGATCAGCTATCGATAGTGATTGTAGAAAACAGGTGCATGCGATTTTCAACCTAATTGACATTAGTCAGAATTTATAATTTTAGTACCGTAATATTGCCAGAAAGCGAGAAAAAACAAAAAAAAAGTTTGTCATGAAACGTCAATAAGGTCGAAAATCGCATGCACCTGTTTTTTGCAATCACTATCGATAGCTGATCACTTTCTGGTAGTCATTTGTTTTGTAGATGTTCAATTGTTTTGTAGACGTTCATTCGTTTAACACATTTTTATAAATACATATTTATTCGGATATGTGAGCGCGATGTTGTGACACTACCCTTGTAAAACATACATAGAACTAGTGGTAAATTTCCTATAATTGTTTCCCATTAGTTCTATTCTTCTCATCAAGTTGTGCTAATAGAACTAGTGGGAAAAAAGTATCACTAGTTCTATCATAGAACTGTTCAATAGAACTAGTGGGAATGATTCGACAGCGCAAGGATGATGATGATAACGGGTCTTCAACAGTACCACAGATTATACCTATAATATACAAAGCATTATAACCATTAGCAGTAATACCTAAACGTTTTATTCTCTAATTTATCTCCTTGTTGCTCTATATCATCGTACTAGCGCTAGTCTTCGCTTGTCTAAAAATACGAAAACGTAAGTAGTAAGTCATTATCATACGAGAGATAACACTGTTCAGTTTAATGTCCACGTAGCACGTTGGTATAACACTACGAGCATTTCAGCCAGGAGTACGGTTAAGCATTAAAAGACCCACCATACCCCCAGGGGTATTGCCAGGGCTACGGTGGGTCCGCAGCGCACAGTTTTTATATTAACGTACTGTTTTAGGTTTCCATTGAATGAAATGTACTTTTTTAATAAATGTTATAAATAAATCACATCGACTTTTTATTTCCCTACCTTAAATGAATTAATCAAATTTACTTTGAGGCGAATTTAATTTACTCAAGACAGACAAAGTGATCATGTCGCATCTGAGTCAAATTATTGTTTGAGAAACGGTCAGCATGATGTCACAATGCGCTTCGGTCCAGAGAGTATATGTTTATCTCTATTTCGCGCTTGCGATTAGATGTGCTATCTCACTTACACTTCTTATCTAATTCTTAGTGTGTCGTTTTGACATATTTATATTAGTGTGTACGCTTTTCGCGATGCGTGCCACTCGTAAGCTCCGTCATGTTACCTTGTCAGTAACCTGTCTACGGTTTCTTACTAGTATGTCTATGGTTTGAACGATTGAGTTTGGAATACGAATTACTTTGTACTTTTGCGAAAACGTACATGCGGGGGTGGAGGGGGATTTTGCGGAGCAACGACGTACGTCCGCCCTCAATCACGCCTAGACAGGCACTGATGAACGGCCGGCGAGCGATATAATGCCAACATTTTGACTATTTTTTATCTTGGAGAAAAATGATAACGAAATTACGAAATCTGTTTTTACCATTTATTTTAAAATAAAGAGCTGTTTCTATTGATAATACTTTCATATAAATTCATTATGGAATCTCTAAGCAGTACATGTTTAAAATTGTGATTTAGTGCCATGTTTGACATTTTTTTTTATTGAGCCAATCATTTTAAATCGTGTTTCTATCTTTACGATTTACTAGAAGATATGTTCAACTTTTATACTTTAATTTTTATTCATTAAAATATCATAGTTCATGGGACTTTCAGACGTTCAAAAATCTTAAAAAGTACTGCAACCTCGCCTTAAGCCAATGTTCTGTTATACACAAAATATCGACGCATTCACCGTTCATGAACAACTCCACTTCTAAATCTTTATTTGACATACCTTGTATATTTTGATGTACCAGTTTTAATACTTGTGAATTTCTAAATGAATTATTAGTTGGATTTGGCTTATTCGTACATACCAGCCCATTATTAATGAAAGTGTCATTGCAAGAGGTATTCTCTATTGTCGAATAATTTAATTTAAATTAATAGAAATGTCAGACTGTGTAGCCAAAATACTGGCTGAATCATTATAAATGTCATTTTGTTGCTGTATAGGGGCAACACGTTTATTAGCCAAATTCTTGGCTGAAATGTCAATACAAAATGCTAGCGACTCAGCTAGTTGTCTTTTATAATAAGAATTCAGATAACAAGTATCTTGCGTCAAATGTAAAGCTTTACTAACATAATTGTTAGAGTCAAAAACATGAAATTGATCGTTATTGTATGACCAACTACACAAATTTATATTAAGACTATGTCTAATATTATTTTCTTTCTGTGGCAACCCTTTACTGAAAGGTAAAGTGAGCATAATAATTTGATTTAAATTTAATTCACATAATTTACTGTAATAATAGAATAAAAGTCTTTTGTTTAAAGATCCTCTTTTACCAAGTAGGATCAATAAAGTTGTATCCTGGTCAAAATTGAAGTTTATAATTTTATCTAAAATAGCAATGGAACTTAACCCAGGCAAACAGTAGTTCATCACTAACCCATCACTAGATGTGTTCGCCAACAACTGACCCATACCTTTTCCAATCTCGTCACTAAATATTATCACTTTATTTTTATTTTGTAATATAGTTTTACTGTCTAGTTTGTTATTTTTTAATTTATTTAGAGTGTGTTTAATATTTGAATTTGTATTGTTTAAAGAACTTTTTGGCAAAACCGGGTCACATGTTGGCAATGAGCAAGCTGGTGAGTGTTGGTGGTTGAACGGGATGTCATTGTTCAATGGTATTGAGCATTTGTTACTATTTGATGCCACCAACTCATTCATTGCCAATATGTACTCTTTCATTTGTAGTTCAGAGCTTTTATATTTATTTGTCATTGATACTAATTTGTCACTAAGATTATTTAATTCTACCTGCAAATTATTTATTTCTAATTTATGTTTCAAATTATTTTGGTGATATTTCTGTGTGTATATTTTTAATTTTTCAAGAGCAAGTAATCTTTCCCTATTTAACTTAACATTTTTTATGAAAAATTTTTGTCTGTGAACTAATTTTTGGGTCTTTTTTATGAATTTGTTTATTTTGACATATTTCTTAATTCTATTCCTACTACCCCTAATCAATTTTATTGAATTATTTGATTCTTTGCACACTGAGAGACTATTTGGAAATGATGCTTTAGAATGATTTTTATCAGTAATCATGCTTGGAGCATGAACCACCAGCTCATCGAACAGACTTTGATTTGCCGTTGTAGTGATTTGATCTTGGGTGAATTCTAGATGAGTTATTCTACTGTTTGCCTCGTGTAACTGTTTGTCTAAGAACTGTATACGGACAAGTGCTTGTTCATACTGCAAGCTACACTCGGCAAACCCGTCCACAATGAGCTGGAGTCCATCCCGAGCACTCGTGGCATCAGAGAATTGAGTATGTAGCTGAGCCATTTCACATTTTAACATCTTATTTTTTTCCAGTAAGTTCAACATTTCTTTCTCGTTATCTTCTCTTTCCTCTATCAGTTTGTTACACAACTCCTTAGAGGTCTTTAATTCAATTAAAGCCAGTTGGAGTTTAGACTCTTCCTGGCGAGCCAAAGCTTTACGAGTCATAATCATAGTGAAAAGAGAGAAATACAAGTACAAAGGAAGTTTTGTTCAAAAGTAAAGGAGAAGATTGAAATACGTAGTAATAGTAGAGTTTAAAGCTAAATATTATTGTAAGAAAGAACAGCTGATCTCGTTGAAAGTTGTGTAACCAACTAACAAGGTTTAGGTTATGTTTATGTATTTTTACTATTTATGGTTATTTAGGCACTTGATAGCACTTTTTATTCGGAAATATACTAATTAAAACTATTTTATACGTATAAGTCGATTTTAGATAGTAGTTACAATGTTATACCTGTTTGTAAAATGACAATGCAAATTTAGCCGGTAGATTGGTTGTCAAAAAAGAAATCACAATAAACTCACCTTATTTTCACAGAAAACACTAATACTTTTATAGATTATTACAAATAACACATTTATTAAGTAATTAACTTGTAATAAGCTTTAATTATTTGATTATTTTATATTTTTATTTGTAAAAAATACGGGACAAGGTCGGATCAGCTGTTAACCTCAGTGTTGCCACAGAGCGAAAAAAATAATAGGCATATGTACCTAAACCATATGCATAAGCGGCTAGTGCAAATAAGCTTTCGTCCATCGTCTTGTCGCTGTGCGACTACAACTACGAAATGTCCAATGTTTGGTCTATTTCCAGTATTTGGCTACAAAGTACATATTGAAGCCAATGTGTGCTGCAGTAGTTGGGTTCAATACTGGTCATTTGAAATTTGAGTCCAGCTTGGACGCAAAGTTGAATCCAATGTGTGGCCGCGCTATTAGACGTAATGCTCTCTGATTGGTGTTCACTGTCACAAGAATAAATACATTATTTTTAGTTTTAGAATCCTAAAAATAACATTAATATTACCTTTTTTATAATAAATAATAAACTTTATTGACATCTTAAAATCATAATGAATCTATAGATACTACAATCAAACCAATTTATTCTTAGTGGACACAAGCCTATTATTCCTGGAGGTTTTCGTCCTTTAATGAGAGTGATGTATCGTTTATAACTCTGTAAACTGTCCTGTTACCGCCAGTGGAGCTTTCATTTAATATTTATTTAGAAAACCTTGGTGGCTTATTTCAATCAGCTCCTTGCGAATCTTGCGATCATCTTGTGTTTCTAAGCTCAATTTGTCTTCTGGTATTTCGACCCTTCTTTCAAGCTTTTGTAATTAATAAGCACTTATAGGAATCTTTGTTGTTGAGATGTATCAATATTGTCATTGCTATTATAATTTATCTGCATGAATCAATAACAGGCGACTTGCACACCCAAATCAATAACTCCAGACCGTAATCTGCCTATGAATTGTCCATTAATAGACTGCAGGCTTGCATGCAACAATCTTTATATAGATAGGTACTTTTGTCGATTAGTTATATTTAGTTTTCGTCGTTTTAAATCATGGGTCTTCAGTATTTTTCATTTCGAAAATTACGGAAAAAGCGTTTTCTTTCGTTGTGCCCATCTATTGGTGATATTTTTTATCAATGACGAGCATATTCTTTGTATAGTATCTACTTAACTAAAAATAATTAGTGGACCAGGTATTAAGCTAATGCTTTATTTATTGAAATGGAATCACATGATCAATCTAAGTTATTAAATATAAATCATGAAAAATGTACCCCTTCCATTAATTACGTCATATAATCATTATGTGAATGTAAGTTAATAGTTATTTTATTATTCGTCGAACGTGTGACGAATTTATGACGAATCTTAATGTATGACGTTTAGTAATGCGACCGTTTATTGATCTTGAATGAATCATTCTTAAACAGTTCTTCATTGACCTATGATGTTTGAGTGAGGTGCAAGTGTGCAACTACACATTAGTCGCGACAATCGCATCTCCGTTTGGAATATTTACCCGACTATTGAAGGCTTGGTATCTCGTAGCTTCACAAATAATAGTCCTCACATCACACAAAATTTGAAAAATAAACATCAACATCAACAAACTTGGCCTTGCTTTGATAAAGCCGACCTAACACGGTGCGTGATTTTGTGGACGAACGCGCAGGGTATTTTTGAAGTTAATGCTAACCGCGAATCACGTGACTCCGCCACAACACGGGACCGTAGTTGACACTGCGGTGGTTTTAGTGAGTAAGCCTCTAGGGGAGAGCGTCACACACCTCCTCCGCCAGCCCCCAACTCGATTGATTGTTCAATTTTGACCGAGTGGTGGAGTCGAGACGGCTTGTAATCATTAACGCCCGCAAAACTACGCACCGTCGTTACTCTGTCCAAGATTTGAGTTAAAGAGGCAGGTACATCTAGTTCTTACAGCATAATGGCTCTAATTCTACTATCATAACTGACGGCAATCCCTTCGGGTTGCGGCGTTCAGACAGGCAGTCACTCTGAGGAAAAGCTAATATCCAGTCAAATCCGGTTAGACTAGTAAGCGGACCTCGGTTGAAACTGGGATAACGTTAGGAGGATTATGATAACTGACTGAAAGTGTATTGTTTCAGTACAAAATATGGCACACGCTGGAAAAAGACCCTCTCTTCGCTCACCACACACTAACTCCCACCGTGGAGCAACAGAAGCGCATCACTCAGCTGCAGCTCAAGAGAATCAACGAGTACAAATTCCACACTAAAGAAATGGTCAACTCTAGTTATAGTATAAGGGTGAGTTCTATTAAATAGATTTATTGAATTTGTTTCTGTGTGACATACTAGGTACTACTAGATTAGTTCGGTCAAATTAGACTAAAAAATTGGGGTGAGGTTACAAAAAATCCCACTTGGCTGAATATTGGTAGGATTGTTCAATACACTATTATAAAGGAAATGTGAAAAGTCCTCATCGATCCGGCACGTGCAAAAAAATTTACTCGGGGTCAAAGGTCACAAAAACGGGTTTTACGCGATTGAAAATCGCAAAATTGTAAGTTTTATCATAAAATTAGCTCAGACAAAAATTGTAGATCAGATAATTATCTATAAAAAATGTCAAAATACATTTTTTCCTAAGAGCCACCGTTTTTGAGATATAACTATTCTAAAAGTTGAAAGAGTTGTAATTGTCATAATATGTATAAGTACACCACGTGTATACATCACTGAAGCCGTAATACAAACAAAAATATCGTTCTATCGGTCAGTGTGACTTACACATATAAAATATGAAAATTTCGGGTAAAAAAAAACCAGTCCCTTATTTTCTACGCCAGTGTAACCTTCAGCAACATCTGTCTCCTATTCAATTGTCTGCGTGGCTAGGGTCGTATACCTGCTTTATTTTACTATGCCCAACCTCAGCGGCTGCTCATCAACATATTTTTCGGGTATATTACCAAGTTCAAGTGTGGCTTGGTAATCTGTTAGACCCAAAATCCTGGGGTTGGAAGTTGCACCTGCACCAGAAAAACTACTAAACACCATTTTTTGCAACTGTAAAAAGGGATGTAGTGCTAAATGTGGTTGCAAAAAAGTTGAACTGTTTTGTTCTGTAGCATGTACAAACTGTCAAGGCCGGTCATGCTCCAATGTTGAATTGCCAACAATTGAAGATTCTTTTGATGTTGACGAAGAGACATGCGATGTGTCATTATTGGAACAGTTTATTAACACCCAGAATGAAGAAGATAAACAAGAAGAAGAAGAAGAAGAAGAAAAAGAACAAGAGAAAGCAGAAGTTAATGATAATTTAGATTCAGATGGATAAATTTTCTTATTTTTTTTAATTTACACCCTTTTCATCATTTTCAACCCTTGTCAATATCTACAGTTATTCAATAGTTTCAAATTAAACAGAATCATAAAAGATCAATGGAATAGGCCTACCGGGGAAACCACATTAAAATAAACCTTTGTAACCTTGGGTGTCTAAATTGACCGGACTAATATTTCAAACCGCGAAACTCAGATACCTATGTTGTATGTTTTTATACACTTTTAAGCAAAAAAGATTGATAAATAAAATGTATGCTTGCTTGTGATATCTAGTGAGGTGTGTTGTGGATGTATTATAGTTATTATTATAATAATATCATATAAATTTCAAGTACCAACAAAGTTGAATGTATTAAGTTAACTTATTTTTTTTTTAGATTTGATTAATTTTCATTGCCAAATAATCTTTATACCATGAAGGGCAAAAAATAAAACTTGAAACTAAAATTTTAACATTTTGGGAGACGAAGATATGATTAGTTGCTGAGAAATTACAAAATATAGTATTGTATTGTGTCAATGATCTATATCATAGATGGTAAATCAACTCTCAGAATGGTGAGCCTTTAACTAGTTTTGAATCTAAATTTAAAATTATCGCGAATCATTCACTAGAAATGCCCACATTATCGTCGTAGGTAAGTAACTGCCGTAACATAATTAGGTATACTCAATAAGCACAATGGTTAAAGACTAACAGAAATTTAGTTTCTGGCGTAACATGTCCTTTAATTTGTCTGTTATTTTATTTGCTTCATGCCACGTGACATTTACCGAGATATGCAAAACATCCTATGTAATTTTACATAAATAACCGCCATACCGCCATTATCTGCCGACCGTACATTCAACCCACAAAATTCTAACATAATTTCGGTTAAAACTGGCCTTGCATTTCAAAATCTGATAAACAGATATTAATCAGTTTTTGTAACAAAGGTTTATATTTGGTTTGGCGACCTTAATTACCAGTTCGCGGCCAATGACTTGCCTGATGGTGCATCGGTTTGCCATCGATACTGTCCGTGTAGTGCTTGCAGGTTTTAATTACATGTGGGACAAAATCTATTGTGCTACACCAGATTTTGTAATATTTCCGCAATTTAGAGGTTCCTGCTGTAGATTGATTCCGTCTGAAAATCCCGTATCATATAGTACTAGACTCGAATCTCGCGTGAATTATACACCTCAACCTTCTTCAGGAATCACAGACAGGAAACAGTAGAGCCTTGCTGATTTTACCATGAATGGGCCGGCTCGAACTGGGAAGTACTACCCTCTCACAGAAAATGGACGTAAGGTAACAGTACTTAAACTGTTGCGTTTCGTTCGGTGAGTGGGAGTGCCGGATACCTTATCCCCTATTCCATCTCCCTCATCCCAATCCTCATCGTATCCCTTTTCCCGACCCCAAGGGGTGGCAACGCACTTGTGACTCCTGTGGTGTTGCTTGTGTCCATGGCGGCGGTAATCGCTTACCATCAGGCGATCCGTCTGCTCGTTTGCCGCCTATTGCTATAAAAAAAAACACTATCTACCTATCTATTGGTAAAATCCGTTCGGTAGTTTCACAGTTTATCGCGTCCATTTTTAAATTGATCCATGCAGGGAATTCCAAAGAATACATACATATTATACTGAACTGTACTATACTGCTCATGTACGTTTGTAATAACGAAATTGATCGACTAATTGCTCTATTAGCGTTGTAATGTAATATGAATGAAAATTCAAAGATTGTATTGTTGGGATGATTATTTTATTGATTGAATTACAATGTAAATCAATCATTTGTCAAACATTCTCAAGAATGGTACTCGATCGGTGTTGGAACTAGGGGCAGCTGACAAATTGACGACTATTGTGACCGATATTGTAATTTTTATATGCGGGTCTTGCGTATTTCGTAAAGTTCGCTGTGACGTCTTTACAGCGAACTCTACCAAACACTCAAATACCTTTTTAGGGTTCCGTACCTAAAAGGTAAAAAACAGGACCCTATTACTTAGGGCGCCTTCAAATTTGCCGCAGAGCCGCGCGGCGACAGCGCGTTTGCAGCGCTACGGCCGCGCTGCTTTGTAAATCTATGTACATAAATAAAAACGCGCGATCGCAGCGCTTCACCCGCGCTGCGGCCACGCATCAGTTTATCGATCGACTAGTGATTGCGCGTACGTATTTATAACGTACTAGTCGACCAAGCCAACTAGACGAATGTCAACGTGACAAAATTCAACATAATTCAACAATTATAATCCAGAAATTATTTATCGTAACGTGCGAACGCGGCGTGTGAACGTACAATGCGGCTGCAATCGGTACTAGGAATTTTGAAAGGTTGTACTTTGTTTTCTAATATAAGGTTCTAAACGGTGAAGTAATTCGTAGAATTGTTTTCTTGACAATCTTAAGTAATTCTGAAATTGTTTGTCACTGTAGCCTTTTACTTTATAAAATTCAGTTTGTTGAGTTATACAAAATAACAGCAAGGTTTTATAAGGTTACTTTTTTATTTTTTGGCCAAAGTCCTTTTTCGTTTTAATAGTAACACTAAGAAAAGCGTTTCTTCGTTGGAGTCCATCGTGAAACTAAATACACAACACTACGAATCTCAAACCTAGCGACAGCAGCGCGGCCGCAGCGCTGCTGTCGCGCGTCACGTTGAGACAATTTTGCAGGCGCCCTAAGCCTCCGCTGTCTGTCCGTCTGTCCGTCGGTCACCAGGCTGTGTATACCATAAACCGTGATAGCTAGAAAGCTGAAATTTTCACAAATTATGTATTTCCGTAGCCGCTATTACAACAAATACTAAAAAATAAAAGATACATATTAATGAGGGGTCCCAAACAATAAACGTGTTTATTTTTCGCATTTTTTTCTCAATATATATTTCTTGTGTGCGTGTGTATGTAATTGAACTCCTCCTAAACGGCTGTTTTGACGTTCAAGGGGACTTGAGAATGGTTTAGATTCACAATTTAGTCCACTGGAAAATGTTTATTGTACTTAATTGTGGTCGCCATATTGGCCGATCTAGCGAAACGTCACAGATACCGGATAACACAGTCTTTAATAAGTAGTTTGTACCTATGTGTAAATACTTTTTGCAGTTATATTTCTTAAAAAGTTAAAACGACAACTATGGAAGTATCCGCGCAATAAAGGAGATTTGTATCAAATATAAAAAAATATGAAAATATCTTTATAATTTATTAAAGCGAAAGTGTTTGTTTTTTTTTGTTTGTTTGTTTGTTTGTTTGAACGCGCTAATCTCAGAAACTACCGGTCGGATCTGAAAAATTATTTTTGTATACGATAACCCAGTTATTCCGGAAGGCTATAGGCTATATAACATAACGCTTCGACCCTTTGGGGCCGGACAAAAGGCTAAAAGATAATGTCGGCTAATCTCAGGAACTAGCAGTCGGGTTTTAAAAATTGTTATTGCCTATGATAGCCCAATTATTCCGAAAGGCTATAGGCTATATAAAATTACGCCACACCTACACATAGGATACAATCTATATGGGTATCGTTTTCGAGATTTTCGGGACGCTGATTAATAATATAAAATTTATTTAGTGATCCAAGGTGGCGGGCGGGAAATCAAAGATGGCGGATGAGAAAATTTTAAAAATCAATATGGGTATCGCCTTCGATATTTTAAGGGGTGGGGAATCGAAATACAACATCTATTTCGTGATCAAAGATGGCGGATGGGAAATCAAAGATGGAGGATGGGAAAATTTTTAAAAAGTTAGTATTAGTATCGTCTGCGATGTTAAAAGGGATGGGGAATCCAAATACAACATCTGTTACGTGATTCAAGATGGTGGATGGGAAATCAAAGATGGCGGATGGGAAAATTTAAAAAATCAATATGGGTATCGTCTCTGATGAATCTGATGATTTAAGGGATGGAGAATCCAAATACAACATCTATTTCGTGATCAAAGATGGCGGATAGGAAATCAAAGATGGCGGACGGGATTTTTTTTAAATTTGATATGGGTATCGTCTCCGATATTTTAAGGAATGGGGAATTCAAAAACACCATCTATTTCGTGATCAAAGATGGCGGATGGAAAATTAAAAAAAAATCAATATGGGTATCGTCTCCGATGTTTAAAGGGATGGGGAATCCAAATACAACATCTATTTCGTGATTCAAGATGGTGGATGGGAAAATAAAGATGGCGGATGGAAAAATTTCAGAAATCAATATGGTTATCGTCTCTGATGATTTAAGGGATGGTGAATCCAAATACAACATCTATTTCGTGATCAAAGATGGCGGACAGGATTTTTTTTAAAAGTCGATATGGGTATCGTCTCCGATATTTTAAGGAATGGGGAATTCAATATTATATAAAAATCTATGTTTGTTTGTTCAGCATTTATAGACTCTGAAATGATAAGAGATTAAGCGCTAAGTCAATGGTAACTTTAGAAAAGGAGCTTGGAAAAAAGGGAATTAAATAAAAACTCTTAAAAAGGCGAAACGGAGTTCGCTGGGTCAGCTAGTAACTGTATAAATTATTTCTCGTTTTGTCTTTAACCCTCAGCTTATGTCGGATTTCGCAAACATTTTGGGTTATTACCGACTGTTAGTACCGACGTAAGGTAGCGGTTGTAGTGACGCTGGAACATTGCTTAGTATTCAAACAGACACTAAGTACTCCCAGATTTGGAACTAGCATGTGTTGGCACATAGCTCATGCGGAGAACCTACGACATGTTACACATTGGTATTGAGAAGGAGACCTCTTAAACCAGTATGACATTTGTGTATTCTATAGGTATATTTGTTACTTTGTTCTTATTATCTACTGAAACTGATATTTTTGTTGCTAGACCCGCTCAATAATGACGATAAACGAAGCGGTGCAGTCACTGAACCCCAGCGTGTCAGTCAAGATGGCCATCGGCATCTACCTGTTCTCCAACGCGCTACTGTCACTGGGCACTGAGAGGCATCTCAAGATCTACCAGGACACCTTTGTGAATAGAGAGGTAAGTTTACTTTTTTATTGCACTCGATATAAAGATGCTGTAAAGTCTTAAGGACTAGGGTTTTGGTCTTAAAAGAAGGTATTCGACTTAATATTACCGATTTAAATAAGTACAAACGGTCTGGCTCGGTATGGATCGTACCTACTCTCAATCTCAATTAGCTTATCCTAGTCCACACTCTTCGTGTCTCAGTCAGTACTGTTGTGCTTCTTTAAGCGCGAGAGGTTCCTCTTAATTTCTTTCTCCTCTCAATTTTACTATAACACACTCAGCCTCACTCAGGTCCAGTAATATCAGTATTCTCCTAAATACACGTGTACGTACGTGTAATTTATTTATTTGCCTCTGTATATAACGACGAACTCATCGTCAAAAGTCTTGCGCTGATTAGCCTATTTCAAAGCCAAATCATTGTAGGAATTGCGCCGAGCGACAATCGAATCTATTTCGTCGTTGCAGCACGTAATAGGTAGAATATGCAAGGCTGCTTTCATTGAAACACATATCTTTACATTACGTAGTTGAAAATCTAAAAGAAGTACCGCAATAGCTAATATTTACAGATTTAAACTCTAGACTATTGTACAGATAGGTTAAGGATAAATATATGTATGAGGATAATTAAAGGTTAATATTTATTAATAATGAAATCCGCCCACTAATTGTGACGTGTTATCTCATGTTTCTTTTTTACGAAGCCGCCATTTTGTTGTGTTGCGTCACATCCGCAACGTATCTGAAATTAAAAGTAATTTTGATTCAATTTTAAATACCTATTGAGATGGCTTGTCTAATGAAATAATTTATCCGCTTTGTGTATACAAAGAAAGACAAAATACATTAAGTCTTAAATGTTAAATCTTAAATGTGCCTCGTTGGTCTCGCGGCATAAATGTGCGCGTGGGATCGGGAGGTCCCGGGTTCGATTCCTGGGTCGGGCTGTGTTATTGGGTTTTTCTGTCACGAAATTCTCAGTAGAGGCACGGAGTCTGGAAATGTGCCCGGTACGGCAATAGGCTCGCCCCTTATTACGTGGGACTAAAGTATATCTGGCGAAAAGTGGGTGTAGAAATACACCTCTGCCTACCCCTTCGGGGATAAAAGGCGTGACGATATGTAATCAAGAGATACCTGTACATAATATCCACACTCGATACGAAATATTGTGGACACGACGTGTGGGCATCGAAGACTGAACCCATGATACTAGTCGCAATGATAAGCGTCTAAGCTACCGTCTACTTTGATTCACGTTTAGATTTTAAATGTGACTGTTTTTGGTACACCAAAAATAATTTATAATAATTGAGGAAACATTATAAGTATATACGAGTACGCAAGCAACTACGGCAACATTTTGATCAAAACAAATAATTGTGATTTTATGTCTTTTATATGTCTAATAATCATCAGACGTCCGTTATTTTGAATTGTATCGCCATAAATTACTTTTTTATTAGGTACCATTTAAAATGAGCTTAGTTACGGCTTTCATATTTTGATGCCAGTACTGATTGTAATATGGAACAGAATTAAGATTGAATGGAGAATAATTGGGTAATTAATCCGTTATCGCAGTACATGAACTATATTCTTTATTTGATGAAGTTCCAAATTTATATAAAGCCACTTCGGCCAGCTAAAGAGCAACCTCAAAATCCTGGATTCGCTGTACAAAAGTCTAACCCAAAGTATACCTTCACAGACACTCGCAAGTTTCGCGCTAACGGAGATAGCGCACGGCTCCGACGCGCGTCTGATGCGCACCACGGCTACCTACGACCCGCAACACAAGCAGTTCGTCATCCACACGCCCGACTTCGAAGCCGCCAAATGCTGGGTTGGTAATCTAGGTAAAACTTTGTGTGACTACTTACTATCACAGCGGACTATTGGTTTTGTGAATGTGTGTGTTTTGGTAGGCTGAACTTACAGGCGCGTACGCTCGGCGTTCACTCTGTAGTAATATCCTCTAGACCTTATTTCATCTACGCGGGACATTATAGTGCACAAGTGTGTGCGCAATCACAAGTGCACTCACTATTCCTTCACTCTCATAGTCCGATGGGACGCCACATGCATGCGTGCGACACGACTGGAGAGAGATTAGGCGCAGAACCAACGACTTAACGTGCTTTCCAAGGTACGGGGGTGTAACACCGCCACCTCCTTGACTCCGATCTTTTATTGGATAATTCTTAACAGAGAAATCCAATATCAATCAAAAAGTGAAAGCCGGGCGCACACCCGAGCGCAAGCTCGAGGAACGCGCATCCCCAATGTGAGGAAGGCCATATTGCTCTTCTTTTTTCTTTTTCGTGTGGCTGTGTGACCTTTTTGTTGTTCTACTTTTTTTCTCGTGAGTGTGTGGCCAGTTATTGTGCGGCGAGTTTAAGGACTCCCCAAAAGCCTCTGCATGTTCTATCGATTCTTGGCACAATACAAGATCTGTTAAACGTGCCCTTCGAAGTGCCGCAGCGATCTGATGTAAATGCTACATAAGTGATCACACTGATCACCCATCCATGTAGCGACATCTGTGAGCATTCCACATGTTTGCTTATCAATAAAGATACAATCAAGCCATACTTTGTGCGCAACTGTTATTGCACCGATTTTTCGTTGAATGCAATGAAGCTTAATAAAAAGCGAATCGCTTACACCGAATTACCACGTTGGGAGGCATGGGACTAAAAGCATTTGTCATTTCTGCTAATTCAAACGATGCAAACATGCTATGTGACGTTTTTACCTAGCACTAAATTCTAGTACTGTGTTGAGGATAAAAGATCGCGTAGGTTAAGACCTACGCGATCTATTACCCTCAACACAGCATTGCCGAAACTATGCAATAACTATTTCTTATCTTAATAAACACTAACATATCAGTATCTCAATCGCGCAATCTATTCTAAAAAATCGATTATTCGCATCGTCGCCCACGCCAATGGCCGTAGCAAAACAAACGCCAAATCTAATAATACATACTTACACACTCACGCCTGTTTCCCAAAGAGGTAGGCAGAGATTACCGACCGCCATTTGTAACGATCCTGACATATCTCTCTTCTGTTTAGGGTACTTCAGGCCTGTCCTTTTTTTAGTATGTCTCCAATCGAATAATAGGTACATGTGAACTTTCGCTAAATATTCTCACGTGTTTTCTTATCAGACGCGTGATATTACGGAACCATGGACAACTCCAAAACATAATAATTAATTGAAGTGGCTCTTATCACCGATATTGAGTAGGAGTACATGGGTCTCATGTGTGCACTTCTGGTATAATCCGATGTACCTACATGAAACACGTTGCTTAAAATAGGATTTCATATGCGATTACAACCTTTTTATCATTTATATTTTTCTAATCACCATCGTCATGCGCGCACTGGCATCTATTTCGGTCGAAGACTCTTTGGAAACCGGGACTCACTTCCGATTTTAACCAGGTTTGGCACAAAATAAGCCTTACTAAGATGTTGAACACCTCGATATGGTAACGAATTAAGAATGAAAAGTGTCACTCACTACCCCATTTCATAAGAGGGAATTTTCGTTGTTCTTTGCCATTTCGTAAGGGACGAATAACGGAAATACTGGAAGCAAGATTTTTTTTGAGAAGAGACGGAAATGAACCTAACTCGACCTTAACCCATCTTACTAACGTGTCAAGCCAACATCTTAAAGATGATGAAGAGGTTAGTTCGAAGCGGCTATCAAAACGATTAATTTAACAAACAAAACAGTGGTAGAAATTTACCCAGTAATAAGACAGGGTGATGCATACAGTGTCACCGATATCTATGTAGGTGCCTGGAACCGAAAATCCCATGTCATAAACCAGCCAGCATAGCAACTTCTTCTCCTGTTGATGGCAACAGTTGTCATACGGTTTGAGCTCAGCACTCGGCAACGCGTATCACATTAGACCTTGCTTGGTACACCTCAAGTGTGAACGACTCTAGGCATATGGCTCAATGTTAGCCTGATACGCCGCAGTCGCACTTATTTTCACTTTTGTCGATATTATATTATTTAGACAGGTCTTCTTTAATAAAATTGGGCAAGTGCGAGTCGGACTCGCGCACGAAGGGTTCCGTACCATCATGTATAAAAGAAAATCACGTTCGTTGTATGTATACTTAAATACTTTATAAGTTTCTACCTGTTTATTAAGATCGAGTAACAAATTGCTTAAAAATTGCGTTTGTTGTATGGGAGCCCCCCTTTATTATTTACTTTTTTTAAATTTAATTATTTATTTTGAAAGGTAATATACAACTACATATTCTGTAAAAATTTAAAGCGTCTACCTGTTACAGTTATTAATTTTGAGCAAAAAATACGAAAAAAAAACACGTTTTTTGTATGGAACCCCTCTTCATATTTTCATTTTTTTTATTTTTAGTATATGTTGTTATAGCGGCAACCAAAATACATAATTTGTGAACATTTCAGCTTTCTAGCTATCATGGTTTATGAGATACAGCCTGGTGACAGACAGACAAACAGACAGACAGACAGACAGCGGAGGCTTAGTAATAGGGTTCCGTTTTTTACCTTTTAGGTACGGAACCCTAAAAAGCAACTGAAGCTTGGCTAGGACAAATCTGTCTGTAAATCCGTACGCTCAAATCCATATGAGTGCGACTATGCATTTACTCGACCTTCCTTACGTCTCTATGTTTTGTAGCCTACGTGTGAATATGATTATCACTGTTTAGTCAATTCGCTCGCCATGACTCACCCACTAACTATTTTACGTCTTTGTTTCTTATCGTAGGTTGTGCTATTGTGAATGGCATTCCTGGCTTGTGAAGCGAGTGGGCAGTTTCTAAGGAAATGTATGATCATTCATGTATAAGATCAATACATATTTTAGATGGTTATGTAGGTTTAGGTGTATTCTTTAAGCATGAACTCATCCTTGTGTTTTTATTAATAATAATAAACATTTATTTCGGAGTCTTTCCATATTCATACAAAAACATTAGTAACAAAAACACAGAACAAAATACATTTGTGACCTTAACATTCGGAACTTAAAATAAGCACTCTGCCTAATTCATAAACCTTCCCTCGGCACCGGGACCGCAACAATGTTTACGGGACCAGTGCATCAAGAATGGAGAGTCTGGTTTCCCTGCAATATTTAGAAGGATGCTATTGGGGCTTCCACGCATTCTGCTCATCAAAGATGCAGTCCTCTTGCGTATAATCGCTTCAAAGCTGTCTATGTTTGCCTCAGCAAACATGCTTGACGCGCTACAAAACCGCGGAAGCCCCAATAGTACCCGGAATGCGTTATTGTATTGTACGCGAAGAGCGTTGTAGGTTTTCTGCGTATATCTGAGCCACAGGCTGCAAGTGTAAAAAGTCTGGCAGTATGCCTTGAACAGAGTAATTTTAACTTCATTAGTACACCTAGCAAACCTGCGGAGCAGCATATTGCATCGAACCGACAACGCCCTTCGTTCCCTCTCTACATCAATATCATCGCCTAGGTCCGCATTCAGAAGGTGTCCTAGGTATTTAAACTGTGACACCCTTTTCAGTGCCACCCCATAAATGTAAACCAGCGGGACAGCCTCAGGTTTTCTGCAACTTGTTCGAAAAACCATAGCCTCGCTTTTCCCGACATTATAAAGTAGGCCATGAGCAGTGGCATATTGTTCACACACTGTAAGCAAACGTCTGAGCGTATCAACAGAAGGGCTCAGCAACGCCATGTCATCCGCGTAGCTGATACTGTTGATAATCTTACCATCAACAAGCATCCGACACTAGTGCTACTGAGCTCCTCGATCAGCTGATCGTTGTATAGACTGAAAAGCGCTGGGGATGTCACCCCTCCTTGCCTCACACCACACCTCAGCCCATACTCGACAATGCACCCGACCATCTAACCTGATTTATTTGGTGGCCATACCAGTACTGGAGAAGGTTGATAAGCTCATGAGGTATGGATTTCTCCCGCAATATTGACCATAAGATGTCATAATTAACGGGGTCAAAAGCCTTGGAGAGGTCCAAAAAAGCAGCATACACAGGCATGTTTCTATCTGTATAGTACCTAACAGTGTGTTTTAGTGCCAGAATAGCAGTTTCGGTCGACAACCCTGCTCTAAAGCCGAACTGAGAATCATGTGGTTTAAGCTGCTCAGTCATTTTATGCTCAGTCACATAATCAAGAACCTTGGCTATTACGGTCGCTATGGATATAAGCCTATAGTTATCCTTGTCTGCCGCATCCTTGCTTTTACTCTTGACTATTGGTACAACTATTGTTCTCATCAGTTCTGTTGGTAAATAGGAATGCCGCACACTAAAGTTAAATAGCATGGATAAAACCCTAAGCAGATGCGGACCAGCACATTGTAAATGTTCTATGCTGTGGCCATCATGTCCAGGAGATTTACCCCTGGTCATAGATTTAATAATGTTTTTTATTTCTTTTGCTGATATATTCAATGGAATTCCAGACATGATATCATGCGTGACGCTCCAGGTTCAGTCACGCCGTTGACATTCATAGGAACTGCAGGTCTTGGGTTTAATCTTTGAGTGGCTTTCCAGAAATTTTGAAAATCCTTATTTTTATGCCCAGTTGCCAAAATATTCATTTTAATTTGCTCCTTATTGTTCTGGTAATATTTTAATCTCTGCTTAAAAATCTTTCGCGTCTCATTCATTTCTTCAAATATCAACCCAGTGCGAGGTTTACCATCCCCCACCCAGTTCAGAAAAGCCCTTCTAGCATTACCATGAGCGGCTCTGACATATCTATTCCATCCTATGACAGTGCGTTGTTTTCTACTAGCTCTCACTGCACTAAAACTGTGTACCGCTGCTTCCCGGAGCGATGTCACTATATTATTATATAGATTATCAATTACTAAACTATTTTGACGGAAATTATCACAACAGTTCCTCAAGTCAGAAGGCAAGTCTATTACCTTCAGGTTCTCCATACATAAACTATAGTAACAATTTATTTGTGAAGCAGTTCTTTCACCTCATACTGCTTTGTCAGGATGTGTGGACACTTGTCTAATTGTTGTATCTATTGGCCTCACCATTCTTATGTCAACTTGACATGAAAGTGGAAAGTGATCTGACCAATAAATGTCATAGTAGACTTCTATACTACTAAGTGACTTCCATGCGGCCTCAGATACTAAGCAATGGTCAAGCCACCGTCTGCTGCCACAACTATCACTGACAAAGGTACAAGTGTCAGACTCAATACCTAATGTCTTATAGTCAGCACAAATCCAGTTTTGCTCAGCACAAAAACTTAATAATTCATTATGAAATAACTCACCAGGGTGTGCATTAAAGTCACCTAAGATATACACATATTCTGCATTTGCGCTTTCAACAATGGCCGCTATTTCTCCTAAACATTCACAGAATTCATTTAAATTATCGCGACAATCTGTTGGCATGTAAACACTAAATAAAAGTAAACTACGGTCAGCGCATGTCGCTTTGATAGCCGCAATGCGATCGCTCATACAGGGTATAATTGAAACTTAATACGCCACACCACCGTATTTTCTACCCCTCAATATGCCTGCTGACGTATCAACAGCAGACTTACCAAAATAACCAAAATTAACATCTATATTACCAAGTATAGAAATCTCGTCTGGCAACAGCCAGGTTTCTTGTAAAGCAATTACACCCGCAGTTTTACACAAATTTTGTATACATGCGATTGACCTATTTAACGATTTACAATTATAACTTAGCAAGTTAGCATTCAAACGTTTCTGTTTTATATTGTCCATTAATTTACTTACTCGGTCCCTCAGGTGCAATTAAGCACTGTAATCAACAAACCTGCGGAACAATACTCCAGCAGGCCATACATTCACATCCATAACAACATTTAATTTACGTTTCGGTATCAAGAACTTATAAGCCGCATACCGCTTTTTTTTTTCATATTCATACGTTGCAGCATAATCTCAAAATTAGTCTTGCTTTTAATATACGTGACAATATTTTCCATCTTAGTATTATTATCAACATTATAAATATATATACAATTCTCGTGTCACAGTTTTCGTTCCCATACTCCTCCGAAACGGCTTGACCGATTTTGATGAAATTTTTTGTGCTTATCCGGTATCTATGAGAATCGGCCAACATCTATTTTTCAAAAAAAAAAAAAAATTACAAAACAACGTTTGCCGGGTCAGCTAGTTATAAATATAAAAAGGAACGCTTACATCCGCTGCTTTAAATGGACAACGGGGCGAGGTATCCGCCTTTCCTTTCAAGCCAATAAAGCGATAGTTTATCCTCCTACGTTGCACTTTTATCCAACCATCATTTGGCAATTCCTTTTTCCATTCGCTGCCTTGTTTTAAAACATCTGATATAAGTTGTTAAGAGGACATTATAACGGCTACTTTTCAGTAGTTGTGGTTTTGGGGCAATGTTTTCCTATGTTAGTTTACAGTCCTTCAATCAATCCGTATAATACTAAGCCTAGTGTACGAGAGGAGGCAACCCCCTGGTGAAGTCCAAGGGCGTCGCCAAGGGGGGCAGAGGGGGGCAGCTGCCCCCTCCCCAAGAGACTGAAAAAACCCTACAATTTATACTTTTCTCAGTACTTTCTCATTTTCCATATCAACTTTGTCCCCCCCCCCAGGCCAGGTCATCGGCTGGCGACTTTCCCCCCCTCCCTAGGCAATCGGCTAGCGACGCCCCTGGTGAAGTCAGTTTATTTATTTTTAAAAGCTTCCTCCCTCACTGGGGCTCTATACTTGACTTGGCACAATGATTCGTGGATCATATTAAGTGCTATCCTGTGTAGGGGTTTTAACCAACGCACGCGACACTGACAGTAGCAAATTGTTTAATCCACCACGTTATACCTATGTGCCATCCCAGTGCACAGCATCTTCTAACCCAGTAATCCTGCATCCCTCTCTAATGTGAACCTGTGCCAGCAAAATAACTATTATTTATTTTACCTGGAAGAATGAACTGAATTATCTGGTTTGAATCTCATCTCAAACGATTGTTTGACTCTCATCTCAAAACATCATCATAAGAGGATGATGTCTGACGACCGGTTGGCGCAGCGGGAGTGTAAGCGACTGCTATGCCGAAGGTTGCGGGTTCGATTCCCGCACAAGTCGAACATTTGTGTGCATGAACATGGATGTTTGTCTTGGTCTGGGTGTTTCTATTTATAATATGTATGTATTTACAAAAAAAAAGTATATAAGTATGTTTATCCATTATCTAGTACCCATAGTACAAGCTCTGCTTAGTTTGGGACTAGATGGTGTTGTGTGAATGTGGTAGAATATTATTATTATCTCCTTTATTTATTATTTTTCTAATTAAAATTACATTTTTAAATATATTTTTTAACAAAATAAACACATTTAAAAATATAAAAATAACCGTGGGGTCCCACCAGCATCGGGCACAGGGTCCAAGCTGCCGGTGGTTAGGGCTCCAGAGACAGGAACTTCCTCACAATACGTGCCGTGTCCAGAAGTACTGCCTTCTGCATCAGGCCCTTGACCCAAGCACCCAACGCGAGCCTCTTAAGGTGACGGTCGAGGCTCTTGGCTATTAGACCATTAACGGTCACGACTATCGGCACAATAATTGCTGAGTTCACATCCCACATGTCGACAATCTCG
Organism: Euclidia mi; assembly: GCA_944739405.2. NCBI lineage: Eukaryota > Metazoa > Arthropoda > Insecta > Lepidoptera > Erebidae > Euclidia > Euclidia mi. Next base: position 60,053,440 of record OX123198.2, read on the forward strand.
TGAGCCAAGTCCAGATATTTAATCTGTTTTTCCTTTTCGGCTTTCACGAGATTCTCGTCATGAGGAATAGTGACATCAACAATTATTGCGAGGCGCTCTGATCGATCTATCAACACGATATCAGGCTTGTTGGCTACAACAGTCCTGTCCGTGATGATAGATCGATCCCAGTACAATGTGACATGGCCATTTTCGAGAACTGGCTCTGCTACATACCTGTAGTACGGTACCTCGATGTCTACAAGTTTGTACTTCAGAGCAAGTTGCTGGTGAATAATTCTGGCTACTTGGTTATGTCTGTGCAAGTACTCGCCGTTAGCAAGACGTGAACAACCGGAAACAATATGCCTGAGGGATTCACCAGGTTGGTGACAGGCACGGCAAATATCAGTAGTGCCATCCCTCAGGATATATTTCCGGTAGTTATTCGTCTTGATAACTTCGTCAGCAATTGCACAAACAAACCCTTCGGTCTCCCCAAAGAGGTCACCGAAGCGTAGCCAGTTCACCGAGGCTAATAGGTCTACATCGGGTCCATACAGGGCCCGATGGAACCTGCCATGAAGCTCCTTGCTCTGCCATACACGCTTGCGATCATCAGTACTAAGTACTACAGGCATGCGCCAGTTCTCCTTAGCCAACCTGAGCGGGGTGAGCCCATTGTCTACCGCGACAACATCTCGATGCATATCCACGTTCGCCCGGAGAAAATATTCTCTGAGATTGCACACCTCGCGATTGTGTAGGGTCTTGACATTCAGAAAGCCGCGACCCCCGCACTTTCGCGGGATGTACAACCTCATCACGGATGAACGTGGATGATGCATACGATATGCCGTCAACAAAGTGCGAACTCTTCTGTCCAGGGCGTCCAATTCAGACTGAGTCCACTTGAGTATGCCAAAGGAGTATACAAGAAGTGGCATGACCCAACCGTTGCAAGCACGAACCTTGTTGCCTCCTGATAAAAGACTTTTTAGTACTTTTTTCAGGCGGCCAAAGAAACGCTCTTGCAACGATTGCTTCATGACGGCTTCATTGATACATAAAGCCTGTGACATACCCAAGTACTTATAGGTATCAGTTAAGAGAAGCGTTCTTAGGTTAATGGAATCTGAGAGTTGGATCCCCTCAGATTCCACCATCTTTCCCTGCTTCACATGAATGACAGCACATTTATCCACACCGAACTCCATATTGATAGATTTACTAAAGTTTTGGGTTACGTTTAGTAAGTCTATCAATTGGGCCTCAGAGTGGGCAAATAACTTCAAGTCATCCATGAACAGCAGGTGAGATATGACCTGACCACTTCTCTGTAACTTGCAGCCTAACCCTGAACCCTCCAGTAAAGTACTGAGAGGGTTCATGGCTAAGCAAAACCAAAGGGGACTCAGACTGTCGCCCTGAAAAATTCCCCGCTCAATTTTAATACGTTCGCCGTCCTCCTGGATCCGTCGGCATCCTGGATAGCAAAGAGTCGTATTCCACTGCCCCATACATGACTTTAAGAAGGTGCGTAGAGTTGTATTTACTTTATACAACTCTAACACCCTCAAAAGCCATGTATGCGGCACGGAGTCATACGCTTTCTTATAATCTATCCAACATGCCGCCAGATCCTTTCGGTTACGGCGAACTTGTTGGCTAATGGCCATGTCAATGAGGAGGAGCTCCTTAGTACCACGAGCCCCCTTCCTACATCCATTCTGAGAGGCTGACATAATTGCATGGTCTTCAACATGTTTAGCTATTTTAGCTCTCAGAATAGATGTAAGAAGTTTATAGACCGATGGTAAACATGTTATCGGTCTATAATTGCCGGGCTCGCTAGTACTGCCTGTCTTATGGAGCAGGTGGGTAATTCCAGTCGTCATGAATGTTGGTAACGACCCAGATTCCACAGCTGATTGGAATTGAGATGCCAAGCGTTCATGCGAGCTACGTAGCCATTTCAGCCAGAAATTGTGCAGCCCGTCCAACCCTGGAGATTTCCAATTCGCTAATGGACGGACTGCTTGTGAAACGTCCTGGCTAGAAATGGCCACGCATTCCATTTCGGGAATATGTTCGCATGCACGCTCGACGTCTCGCATCCAATCGCCTTCAGTATGACTAATGGGCATCGACCAGATGCTACGCCAAAACATGGCTGTGGCGTCCTCATCCGGTCGCTGTACATTAGTCACACATTGGTCTGGTCGTTCCCAGCTTCTGTATACCCACCTCTGGTCCCTCTGGAATGTACGATTAATGAGATACCGGTCCACACGTTTTTTGAATCTACGAATACGGTTTGCCCATGCATAGACTTTCTGTTTTAGGAAGTCAATGCGCTCTGTGACACGGGATGTATAATCTTGAGGACTAATATTAGTCCCCACAAAGGCCCGTTTCACAAAGCGCATTACCCTGGGGCGTGTATTCCCCGCCCTAAAACAGATCAGCTTGCCAATAAGTGCCCTTGCCTCGGCAATACGCCTCTCAATCCTGCACTGCCACGCCGGTACAGCAGATCTTTGTCGTATAACAGTGTCAGTTTCAGGGAACTTAACACCTGCTATACGACATGCCGCCACGGCAGCACAGTACAAGATTGAGTGACTATCACCGAGATCCTCACTATTATCTAAATAATTAGATAATAACGAGTCAAGAGCACTTACCAGCGCTATATTTCGCCTATGCATAGGCAACCGCGGTAGACGAGGTCTAATCGTGGTTGGCGTGTGCCGGTAGTCCCTAATCGCACATTCCAAAGCGTCCTTTACCTCCTCATTGCACTGGGTACTTACATTATCAGCCATGTCATCCTCCTCCACGACGGCGCTGCCACCTATTGGTGGTGCGTTTGGTGTCGGCGTTAGCGTAGGCCGGACGGCATTGACATGACTCGAAGGTAAGTAGTCTGAGCGAATCCTATCAAGTACGGTATTATCCAACTTGCCACTGCGCTGGATTACTCGTACCTGATCCGATAATCGTTGAGCCGTGACGTTGATGCTTGGTTCCAAGGCCTGAAACATAGACAGCATGCGACTACGGTACGCAGTGAGGTTAGTGCCCCCCTCTGTCGCCCCAAAATATGCGCGCATGACATGTTCGTTCATTGATGTCGTCCACTTCATGCGCTGCACATTACCACCGGCAGCGGGGACCCTGTTTGGGGCCGGTGGGCCCCGAGGTCCTAAGCACGCTGGTGGCCGGCCTCTTCCACGCCGCCGCGCAGGTGACGGTGTCGACGGCGGAGAGAAATACTCGTCGCTGGAGCTCGACGCAACTGCAGCTGCCGGCGTTGTCGGCACAGGTTCCGACGGCTGCGAGGCGGAGCTCAGCGACGAGCCCGGAGGTGTTAGATGTGCTGTCTTGCTCCTGGCTCGAGTCAACATGCTTATTGTGCTTTATTTTTCATTTTTACTGTATTTATTTGTGATTGTTTTGACAATTTTGTCTTGACGGATGTCATTTTGTATAGATTTTATTTTCGTTTCGTAGTGAGGATTTATGGTATTTCTTTGATAAACTTATTATGGAATATTATACTGGATACGGTTACGGTCTCGTTTGTGATATATATTTACGTGAAGAACTAGATATATTTTATTAAATATTTTCTGAACAAAATTGATGTATGCACGTTGACAGCCAGTGTTGCCAGTTGTTGTTATTATTATTATTATTATGTCTTGCCCTGTCCCAATTTATCGAGATCGGCGCAGTATGTTCTTCGCTTCCATTCTTCTTGAAAAGGTTAATATTCAAATAGAAAACTGTCTTCATAAAAATAATAATGTGAGTGTTATCCGCAGGTAGAACATGCACACACACACTCCTGTTCGCGCAGCTGATCACGCCAGACGGAACGAACCATGGACTACACGGGTTCGTGGTGCCCATACGGAACCCCGACACGCTGGAGACGTACCCCGGACTCATCGTGGGGGACATGGGAGAAAAGATCGGCGTCAACGGCATTGATAACGGGTGAGTCAATGTTCCATAATTTTGCGTCAAAAGGACTTTTAGCTAATCGTGCCGAGAAAAGTCTGCAGTGTGTTTTTGGAGTTATTTTACATTTACAAGGGTTGCGTTCAAAATAGTAGGTACCAATGGCTTGTGCAATTTCAAGATTTGCCTGTAGTCCTCTATCATACACACTTTCATAGTATCACGATTCTCGCATAGTACCCCAGTTGAAACTTTCTAGACTTAATCTTATCGTTCCTCCAAGCAATTCCTTGGTACTGCTGAGAAAACAGTATACCATTCGTAAGAGCATGAACGCACTAGTGGCTGGCCGCAATACGGACCACAATTTTTATATGAAACCGCACGATTTCAACGCTCTGACTGCAGCCAAGCAACGTATTTATTGCGGCAAGTCGCTAGTGCGTTCAGGCACTTACACGTACAATAGTACATAATTCGTCTGCCACTAATGAGACCAAAGCTAAGGCAACAAGGTAACCGCATAAACCATGCTTTCCTTACGTGCAGTCAAATGTTATTCGGATTTACTGTAGACGATCATGGAGAATGGATATGTTCCTGACAAAAATACACAATGCCTCTTAACTAAGCGTCACAGGAAATGATACAAGTGTGACATAAATAATGCACACTCGTAGAACACAGGGGAACTTTCCTTGTGCTGTCTCTCAAATTGACGCATGTGGGTTATGCCAATAACGGGAATCACATAAACAGATTTTTGTAAGTGATTTTGGTCATGGACAACTGATCGTAATTCACTCGATTTATGCTTTATTTCTGTATTTTACTATTTCTAAAATCTATATCTAAATCTATACACATAAATAAAATTGGAGTGTCTGTTTGTAATATTAAAATAACCGGTTTTATATATATACTAGTGGACGCCCGCAGCTACGCCTGCACATTTTACCCGTTTTGCCCGATTCCGTGGGAATTTCGGGAAATCCCTTCTTAGTGCACCCCTATGGTCCCCAAGAAACATACATGCCAAATTTCAGCTTCCTGCGTCTAATACTTTAGGCTGTAGCTTGTCTGTCAGTCAGTCAGTAACGCAAGGATTTTATATATACACGGTACATATACCGAAATTACATTTTTTACAATTTTTGTCCGTCTGTCGGTCTGTCTGTCTATCTGTCTGTTTGTCTGTTTGTTCTCGCTAATCTCTGGAATAGCTGGACCGATTATGACGGGACTTTCACTGGCGGATTGCTGATGTACCAAAGAGTAACTTAGGCTATAAATTAACCGGGTACGCGAAGTAGTTCCCTCAGGACGCGGGTGAAACCGCGAGAAACAGTTAGTATGTTATAAAATGAAGCCCCTTTCCCTCTTATCTGTCTGAATGAACGCGATAAACTTAAACTACAGAGCGGATTTTTGATCGGTTTTAAATCGATAATAAAGTAGAAATACCTTATACTCGCACTAAAGTCGATAAGTTTGTAGCTATTTTTGGACTTTCAAACAAATTCGTTTTCGCGAAATCCCTCCTGTTTACTCTAGAATTATACTATCAAGTTTCCGTTTCAAGTTTCCATTAATCAGGGCGTCTATTAAACTGTAACGTGATATTTAGTAGTCTCTCTATCTTGTTTGTATTTGTTTTATTAACGCTGGGGATTTTCTACTCCTTTTATGTAGTGCATTAATTGTGAATTGTAGGTTTGGAAAATTACCAAACATAGCTATGAAGGAATAGTTAGACCGACAAACATAGGTTAAATAATACACATATCTATACACATAAATAAAATTGAAGTGTCTGTTTGTAATATTAAAAAAACCGCTTTTTACTAAATCCATATGGATGTATACACGGCCTGTACCGAAATGTAATTTTTTTTAATTTTTGTCTGTCTGTCTGTTTGTTTTCTCTCATTTCTGGAATTTAGACGGGGCGTTCACTGGCGGATAGCTGATGTACCAAGGAGTAACTAAGGGTATAAATTAACCGAGTACGCGAAGTAGTTCCCTCAGGACGCGGATGAAACCGCGAGAAACAGCTAGTAAATAATAATAATCTCTTGAGACATCTCACACAGTTTTCCCTCAGGGAGCGCAACAGGTTGTTGTAGAACGTCTTATGATATCTCGCCATTTTCTCCCATTCGCGGAACTTCATCCTCATTCCTGGAGTGACTTAGATATCCACCACGGATTTAATCTGATCGGTCCACACTCATCAGATACCAAAAATTATAGAATTAATGTGAGTACATGAGAACACCTAAATTATACTAAGACACAACAAATACTTACGACACAAAGGTTTGTTCCTAGGTGTACCTAAGTATATAGGTAACCTTCTGGCATAGTAGCGAGATTACTGCACTAATAGGCCAGTCACAATGCACAATGAATAATCACCAAAATAATACAGTTATCGTAAAAACCATTTATTATTGTTGTCTTGTAATCGCAACACAATCCTACTTATCGTTATTTGCAACGCATATTTTATTAATAACCTTATTGATTGATTTAAATAATAATCAATAAAACTAAGCTCATGAAAATCAATTCAGCAGATTTGAATGAAAAATAAACGGATTTTAAATCAGACAGATAGAGTAGGTAATTTTTTTGACGCATACCTTAATAATCGTATCAATATGGATTAGAGGTAATTACATATAAGTATTTTGCCAACGAAATGATTATTCAATTTCTTTTTTTATTTATTTATAGACTCACGTCTGCCTACCCCGGCAGACGTGTAATATTACACCCACATTTCGCCATGAATTTTTAGGTCCCACGTAATAGGTGCGAACCTATTGCCGTACCGCGCACATTACCAGACTCCGTGCTGCTACTGAGAATTTCCTAACGGAAATACCCAATAACACTTTGCCCGACCCGGGAATCGAACCCGAGACCTCCCAATCCCACGCGCACATTTATGCCGCGAGACCAACGAGGTATTCAAGTTCCGGGAAAATCCGGTTTCTAAAGTGCCTTTAAATTATAACTGCCAAATGTTTCTACTTTTGGATTTTGAAATGAAAAAAAAAAATACGTACAATCATATATTATCACCCTGAAGGTTGGGACAGACAACGCTACGCTGCGCTTCTGGACAGGGTTAAGTGAAAGGCTGCCAACCCTAGATGGTATTTGGGCGGAGAAGTCAGACACATCACAAAGATTGTTAGACAAGGGTATCCTTACTGTGTATTAGTGTGACCACGCAAGTTAGGCCGCTCCGCAGTCGCAGTACATTTCTAGTGTGAGCTACAGGCTTGTTACCCGACTGCGCGACGCAAAGGAGGGTAATGTGTTTATCAGTCTATGTATGTATGTCTGTATGTATGTTTGTTTCTATGTGGCGTTCTAGAGACCAAATGCGTAGGCCGATTTTAATGATTCTTACGTCAATCGATTCGTCTTAACCTTGCGAGTGTCACTAAAGACATGATAGTAATCAAAATTCACCACAGCGACAACCAGACGCCATATTGTCAAAATGAATAAAAAATATGTCGATGAACTATGTCATGTGGGGTGTCGTTGAATAGGTATTTTAAAATCATCTTTAGGTTTCTTTTATCATTTTTCATTTTAAATAATAGTTTAGGATATATAACGATTTAAAGTTGTTTAACAAAACAATCATTCTCGCTAATGTTGTTACTTATTGATTTCAGTTTTTACTTCAAGTATAAACGATAAACAAACAAAAAAAAACAGTGATTAACTAAAAAGTATAAAATAAAAAAAATATTTAAAGAAAAACAAAAAACCCGACTGCGTAAAAAATAATTTAAAAAAATACGTGAAAAAAATAACTTAAATAAAAACTGAAAAGAAAGAAACAAGGCCATTAGATTAAAATTCTAATGCAGAACAAAACGACTCACAGTCGGGGCCCATTCAAATTTTACCAATCAAATGTTCCCAAGAGGCCCCGACTGTGAGTCGTTTTGTTCTGCATTAGAATTCTAAACTAATGGCCTTGTTTCTTTCTTTTTAGTTTTTATTTAAGTTATTTTTTTCACGTATTTTTTTAAATTATTTTTTACGCAGTCGGGTTTTTTGTTTTTCTTTAAATATTTTTTTTTTATAGTTGTACCTGTGCAACGACTACAGAAGAATTTTAGGGAGGCTATTACCCAGGCCGTGTGGTGACGGATTAAGAATACGGAATGTCACCGCCCCATATTATCACCCATTATTACCCATTGGTGTCGTAAGAGCCGACAGAGGGATCATATTATGCAGAGAACAGCACTGAAGGAAAACTTGATATAAACCCTATACCAACCCGTTTGGTCAGCGTGGTATAGTAGGCCAATTTCTCCTTTCAAAGGAGAGGCCTTGTCCAGCAGTGGACTGTTAAAGGCTGATGATGATGATTACCCAGGCAGTGGGAAAATGTGGCTTCAAAAATCTTCTGGCCTTATCGTTATTTGGACAACTGGGGCGAAAAATCTCAACCAGGACGACCATAGTCACTAGTTTCAGGCACGTCGTACAACATTTACTTGGTAATGGTCAGTACACTATCAATCAGTCTATGACCACTTTTATCATAACGCCAATCATAATTAAAACCAAAACACCCACGTGTGGATGAAAGGCTCTATATCATTGATCATAGTGCACTCATAAGTACAATGATAAATTAAAGTAGGCACTAATGAGATGCGGTAAATATTTATTGATGTAGTGATTTTAAATAGTAGGTAGGCACGCATATTTATTATTCACTAATCATATTCTTACAAAACTTACATATATCAAACCGCATTAAAACCTTGGTTCATAATTAATATGTACTCGCAGTCTTAGTGTCATGATTTGATACAACGTACGAAAATATTATGTAACCTTCAAGTAAAAATCACACATAATGGTGTAATGGATTCCTAGTATTCCTGCACTTGACAATGTTTATCAACAAATTGTTGTTTTGATTCTTGGTATTTTGTGTCAGTTAAATAAATAGTACTTGAAGAAACGAGCTTTGCTCAGTTTTTTTATTTTGGTTAGCCCCGAGACCTCATACACACTAAATAGCATGCAAATCGTTGCAGCCTTTTCCGAGATTCAGATAATATAATTAAACAACAATTACTCGTTTAAATTGTTAAGCTTATTGCGATGCAGAAATAGTCCTATCGCAAACGATTTATTTTTTAAGACGACAAGAATATCTAGTTGTGTAGAGTAAGTATTATAATCATTTTCTCGGATATTATTTTTTTATATTTAACATAAATAAGCTTAACAATAGGTCGTATTTTAATTAAGTTGCACGCGTCCTAATTATTTAAATATTTTTTCAATGCAATGCAAATTTATCGTTAATTTTTCATTTATTAAATTCCTGCTCCTTTTCGCACAATTAATATTTGTATTGTGCATCGAAATAATGTTTTAATCGTGAGAACGCCGTTTAATTACGGTGCAAGCCACATTTTTTTTTCGCGAAGCTGGCAATATTAATTGTAGAATTTAGTAAATAATCAAAATTAAATTAAATTTTAGAATAGACATTTTTGCATCTTTTTCCTAATTCAGACCCTAATACGCGGTTTAAAATGATTGCTTTTACTTTTACCTCCCTTCTTATTCAAAATCTCGTTTCGCACCGTGGTTATGGGGCATCGCGACGCAGTCAATATTATAAACAAATGTAGTCATTGTAGTATAAAGGTGGAGTTTGTACTTTGTATCCGCTAATCGTAGGGCTCCGTGAATTCGCCATGATATCTTCTATTCACTAAAGATAAATAGGTCTCGCCATATACGATACGTGTGAGACAAGATAACATGTGGGCCGTTTTTGACGACGTCATTATATAGCATCGTTTCAGATATGAACCTATGAGTCACCAACACCTGTGTTGATACAGAGCCATGTTTCATTCACCAATTCGTTTGGTCTATCCATGGCGTAAGTGTTTGGCATAATTTTCATACAAAATATGTATCACTAGTATTACTATTGTAAGCTATACTATAAAACAATCCAAGGTAGCAACACATAAAATAAAGGTGCCGCTGTTTTAGATAAGACTGGTTTATTACTACATAAAACATATCCTCTTCTGCCTGCCCTGTTCCCATAATACATGGGATCGGCGCAGAATGTCTTTCTTTTCCATTCTCTCTTATCAGACGTCATCTGACTCACTCCCTTTTCATTCATGTCATCCTTCCCACAATTCATCCATAATAAAACATATCGTTAATCCAAAATCGCAATATTTAAAATAAAATATATTCTTATGTTTATAAAGAAACGTCTCGTCTGTACATTTTATGTAAACGAAAAAATAAACATTAATATTACAAGATTCTTGTGAACTTTTCCCATTAGGGTTCTAAAAAGGTTTTTTCCCGGCGCGGAGTATTTTCGTTTCTTGTGAAGTCCAAATATTTTTACGTAGGCACTTTCTTGTTATATTATACTTTATAGAAGATTAGCTTAATTTTATTCTGATGATTCGATGTTTATGTTTTTGCGAATTCTATTTGTGACATGTTTTATAAATTAACATTATGTATTTACGAGTACATGAGTCAAAGGAAAAGGGCACAAAGAAGATATTGTTTTGTAAGTTGTCGTCAATAATTAGGTTTACCTTTTTCAATAAATTACGACTGAATGAGCTTGATCCCTATAGAGCTCATTCAGTCGAAATATATTGAGCAACGTTTGAGGAATCTAAATGTTAAGAATATATAGGTAAAATTCTAAAAAATATTATGAATATATAATAAATAAAGACTCCATAATTGCTTTAGCTATAATTATTTCGTATAACACGGTATCACTGACAGGTGCCTTACCTGCTTCTACGGCAAGTTAACAAAAACGTTTACAAGAACTTGGAATTTAAATACAATATTATATGTATAAGTAATATAATATAAAAAATTTAATAAAACCGATATCATGTAATCCGAGGTCAGTAGTATCAAGGCTGTTGTTATCTGCCGACAATGCTCGGTTATCAGTTCGTCAAATTTTTAGCTACATGTTATATCATACATACCTAGTAGGTATATTGAGATTATTATGTAGGTATACCACGGTTCTATGTAATCGGTACTAAACTAATATAATGCGTAGGTATGACGGGTTTCCTGTTTCTTTTTCTTACGTATTTGAGTACTAGTTTTAGATAGATTTCGATTAAATTACTTAGCAGTTAATACAATACAATTACCGTTGCTATTTTGAATGTATATGTATCTGTAGGCAATTGCCTATCCAAAGGAAGAGGAAGTGGCTGAAATATACGCAAAATTTTGTGGATATTAGTCACTATAAAGACACGGAAAGGCGAAGAAAATACGCTAGCGGCTAATTTCATTCGTCTGCTGGAATCAGGATGTGAATATATGCTAGGTACGTCAATATGTTAAAGCAGTTTATGTGTAACCCTATCCTAGAGAGATATCGAGAAACTATCAAAGATTCCGTGGGCTCTCTCGCGCCATCACTTTTGTTAAACTTCGCAAACCTAAACCGATATAAGCTGGAGAATTTTTTAGATGTTTGTCTCAACGCGTTAATCTCGGGAACTGCTGGTCCGATTTGAATAATTAGTTTTGTGTTGGATACCCCATTTATCCAGCCTATAGTCTGCATGTATACCATCACGCTATGTGCCAGCAGTAGGCCTAAATAACACGGGTATAACCGCGGGCTCAGCTAGTACATTATAACATTTATAACAGTTTTAAATACGCCGTTCTAAACGGTAACCCACAAGTTTGTGTCATCGTTTTTTAGTTTAAAAAGTGTTGCAAGTTAAAATATTATTGTGTAATCCTTAACTATACTTGTATCAAAACAGGTTTTTTGATACATCTATTTAAAATTCCTGAAGGCTGTTACGTATGTTACTAACTTAAAAATAGATTTGATACATATAGGTACATATTCTAATCAAAGTTTATTGTAAGTTTTTGAATAATTAAAATTCATATACGGATACGTGCCACATACTTGAAGTAATGTATAATTAATTAGGTAGTAGGTAACAAGTGATGAATATGATGGTAGAGAAACAAAAACATTACCCTTTTGGCTTCGCCGTAGTCGGCTAAAAAGGGGAGGAAGGCCTGAGAAGGTGGATGGACTGTGTGAGAATGGATGTGAAAAGGAAAGAGATAAAAGCTAGCATGTCGGGCGACAGCCTTTACCTTTAACCCCCATTTAACCTCATTTGATCAGGAAATCTTCTAGAAAGTTCAGTGGGATAGTAAATTATATCAAGCTAGACGAACTAAAGAATAGAAGCAAGCAATCAGACTGGCTGGCGTTATAAAAATACTTTTACATCTCTCATGTTCGGTAAGTAGGTTCTTATTACCTCCAAATGGGGCTTGTAGGTGACTAATTAGCGCTCTAGGGTAATAATGTAGCTAGAAAAGCCCTAGGGCGGTAAGTAATAAAACAAAAACACTTCTTTCTTTCAAAAAGTTCGCGTATATCTTTACCATCAAACTGGCAATAGACATCATGCATTCAGCCCAATGACCAAAGAGGTCGCTTTGCTATTCAGCCTTGTCTTCGTGTGAGTTTAATAGTCATCAATTTTAAATAACGGAGAAGCTCAATTTCGTTCTTAAAAAAAAATCTTTAACCTACTTAAAGAATTTTTTTTTTTACTTACTTGATTCTTTTTAATGAAAAAAGGCGGGAATAGAAAACTTTTACTTTAAATAGGTATTGTTTGTTTTTTTTTCAACAAATATCAGCAAATGAAATGTTTTATTCTTGTAATGCCGGTTTTTTTTTACTTACCTCACAATCGAGATGTAAAGCAGAATAGTTAGCTCGGGTGTAAGCACCAATTGCACCCTCGAACTATAGGCGCCCTCGCTGCGCTCGTGCGCCTAAATATCTCGGGCTGCAATTGATGCCTTACAGCCCTTGGCTACTAATCTACTATTACATCTCTCATGTTCGGTAAGTAGGCTGTTATTACCTCCAAATGGGGCTTGTAGGTGACTAATTAGCGCTCTAGGGTAATAATGTAGCTAGAAAAGCCCTAGGGCGGTAAGTAATAAAAAAAAAAACACTTCTTTCTTCCAAAAAGTTCGCGTACATCTAACCATCATACTGGCAATAGACATCATGCATTCAGCCCAATGACCAAAGAGGTCGCTTTGCTATTCAGCCTTGTCTTCGTGTGAGTAAATAGACATCAATTTTTAAATAACGGCCAAGCTCAATATCGTTTTTGAAAAAAAAAATTAAAAACGTTCTTTACTTGATTCTTTTTAATGAAAAAAGGTGGGAATAGAAAACTTTTACTTTAAATATTGTTTGTTTTTGGGATATTTTTATAATTACGTGCTAATTAGGAAAAAACATAAGTTCATCAAGTGAAGCTGCACTCCCGATTCAATGAAAATTGAAGCTGAAGCAGCAATTTACAATATTTTGCCTGAAACTTCTAAAGAGAGATATTTGAAAACTTACGACCATGTTAACGATGTTTTATTCGAGTAATGCCGGTTTTTTTCTACTTACCTCACAAGCGAGATGTAAAGCAGAATAGTTAGCTCGGGTGTAAGCACCAATTGCACCCTCGAACTATAGGCGCCCTCGCTACGCTCGTGCGCCTAAATATCTCGGGCTGCAATTGATACCTTACAGCCCTTGGCTACTAATCTACTAAGGGCGGTTTCAGATTAGCGTATTTTTCTGCGCGTATACGGTCGTTTTAGCATGCGCGCTTACACGCGCGCTACAATACGCGCTTCAAAAATCCAGACTCACGTAAACGGGCGTGTTCGCTCGAAACGGTAGTGACGTCTTGTCAGTGTCAACATGGATTTTGACGGCTCGTGGTTATACGAGCTTAGAAACGCGTCAACGCTCGTACGAGTTGCGCGTGTGCCAAAAGGCGCGCCTATACGCGCCTACATGCGCTTCCAAAAACGAGCTTATATGCGCGTATAAAACGCTAATCTGAAACCGCACTTATGTAGACGGGCCGTAGACAACTTTCTTTTCTTATCATATTAAGCGCCTGTTTCACCACTGCCCAATAAGTTCTGGTTAAACTACTTGGCATATAAATTCATACAAATTTTGCTCTAATTTTGAATTTACTTACCTGGAAGGTAACGCTTACTTACGGCCCTGTCACGACCTTGCCGCTCTGAGCGGCGGCTTAGCGCGGGGCGGCTAGCGGCAAGATCAAATGTATGAAGACGTTCGAAGCACGCCACGAGCCGCCGCGCACAGCGATAACGCGCGCGTTTTTTTTGGCGCGATTGGCTGCGCGGCGAGCGGCGCGGCGTGCGGTGCGGCGAGCGGCGGGAACAAATGTACTGCGACCGAGTCCGACGCCACGACTCCGAGCGGCACAGACAGCGTTACGCGAGGGACGAACTAGGCGGTTAAACTATTTGTTAAATATTTTGTGGCGGTAATGAATACGGAGACATTTAAAGTCGAAATTTTTAAACGGTCGCGTGTGTGGATAGCAACACATCCGCTGTATAAATACAAAAATGTTAATAAAACGTTGCGAGATGTAATGAAACAATGTTTTACAGAATATAATGGTAGGTTTTAATATAAATCGCAAACATTAAAACATTGTGTAATGTATTATGTACCTATTTAGGTACAGACACAGCTACTATGAAAGTTAAAAGGTGGTTTACCTACCTACTTAACGTAATCTACGTTGTGTAGGTACCTATTCAACGCCTCATGAATTGCGAATATGTATTATTCCTTTGATATAAAATACTTGTAAGAAATGAAGATCCAATGTCGACAATTTTGTAGGTATACCGTATAGTTACACAAAGATATTTTGGTTATCGCCATATTTATGGGTAACTCCGTCGGCCCAAATACGTCCACATTTGCCGCTGCGTTTAGCGCTGCTGTAGGGTCGTGGCGTGCACGACGCTCTGCCGCGCCGCCCGCCGCGACGCGCGCCGCTTAGACCGATCTCGTGAACAGGCCCTTAGAGGTGGTGAAACAGGGCCTTAATCATCACACTCGGTACCAACAAGTCTAAGTACATATTCGGGTGAATATGTAGTATTTTTGGTACATGTGTCCCAATCAATGAATTTCGATAAATAATTACATGACGAAGCTCATGTAGGTATGCGTATTCATCATAATTATAACATAATCCATGGCATTTGTAATTGATCGATGTCCTCGCGTAATCAAATAATTGATAGTAATTTATTATTGACGGTGAGATTGCCAGACTGCCAGACTGCACAATGACTTTATCAAAAATGAATGATGCAAAATATTCACCAAATTATAATCTACACTACACTTATCCTATTACTAGGTATTTATATTGTCATATTTGTTATCTTTGACAGCGTGTTTTATAAGCTTCTTTGTCAGATTTCGATTGTAGTACTAGGTCCTTGTTGCTTACATATTGCTGAAATCTAAAGTTCGCTTCCCACAGTAGGTGGTTTAGAGGCGCATCTGGTACCTTTGAAGATACCCATATTTAAGAGGAAACAGTACGGGCGAGAGAATTGAAAAATAGGTATTTGTAAAATCTATTGCTGTCGCGCAGCCTCAAGCCCCGCAGAGCGCGATAGAGACAACTGCAGCTTGGACCAAAAATACCTATTAAATGTACACAAAATCAACGTTTCGTATTCCCTTGATTCCTTCTCCAAAACTTCATCGATTTAACAATTTTTTTCATATTAAATTAAAGAAAGGCTTTGGCCGTGTTCCTATATTTTCCTTTTTTTTTCAATAATCTAGCCAAATTTGTT
This sequence comes from Euclidia mi, assembly GCA_944739405.2. NCBI lineage: Eukaryota > Metazoa > Arthropoda > Insecta > Lepidoptera > Erebidae > Euclidia > Euclidia mi. Next base: position 60,069,184 of record OX123198.2, read on the forward strand.
TTTTGGATGTTTGAACACAGCGGAAAATCTGGCCATTTTTTGAGGTTTTTGAAGGTTCATATCTTTTTTAACATTTAATTTATGAGAAAAAGCAAAACATAGGGACATGCCAATCAGGGCCATTCATCTTTTGGAAAAAAAATTGCTCTACTGGTATTATCCAGGGAGAAAACAGGAGACTACGTTTGCATGGAAAAACGGCCGTTGTGTTTCCTCTTAAAGGTGTTGCGCTCGTCCGTCCGCAAACCACCCACCGTGGGAAGCCTAGTAACCATTGTAATCAGCTATGCTATTCCCCTAAACATATAATTATTTAAAATTGTACGCAGCGACGCCCTCGTTGTAGAGACAGTATTGTCTTCAGATTTTTTCGTCAGATTTTTGATGTTGTGGAATTTGAAGTGCCGCAAGGCCGTCCGTTTATAGTTGCGATTAAATATAATACTAAACTAGCTAGTAATTAAAATTATACTACAGTTTACGTTTTTTTTTGCGTTATAATGTTTTTAATTAGAAAACTTATAAACCGAATGTAGTAAAGTAGTTTTTATATTATTCGGTTAAAATGTTATCTAAGTAAAAAATTCGCGTAAACCCAAGAAACCAGCTAATAATTCCCACGTTAACTGTCAAATGGCTCTATACATTAATCTACACACTTATTTCTGTAAATATTTGCAGGTAACACATAATTATATGTAGGTATATGTAAGTCGAAATTAACGACCCATTGAGTAGATTATATATTATAGGTCATATTTACTGTATTAGATTAGCAAAATCATGTTAAGACGTAACGGTGTATAAAAAAATACCAGTTTGGCTATACTAACAAAACCTTCATGTGTTTTCACAATATGTTACTGTGTAGAATTTGTGGTGTATAAATAACGTTGACTGTTGATCACTGGGAAAATCTATCTATAAGTATTTTAAAAAAATCATGTGAACTGACTGACAAAAAACGCAAGCCCGAAACTACGGGGCACAAGAAATGTATGTTCCATACATGCCAAATTTCTTGGCTATTTACTTTGGGCGTTTAGGAGAGCACTAAGAGACGATTTTTGGAAATTAAATAGTGCCGCGCGGGATGAACCGTAGGCGACGGCTATTTAATAATAATATGCCTGTCATATCGACTGTGAACTGGCAACAGGTCCTATCTCGTTTTTTTGCAGATTTCACTTTTTAATGCCAATTTATACTATTTAATACTCCTCATCGTTGCAAGAAATCCTTACTTAAATACATTTCAATTTAGCGCCAGAATTCGCTTAATTCAACTTGTACTAACTGCAACGCGCAGCAAATGCGAGCATTTCATCCTATCTCGCCGAAAATGTACGGACATGAACGCGATTTCGCGCACTCTTAAAACAAATAACTGATTTATGTGGATTCATTAGATTTCGGTGCCCTAAGTTATAAAGAGATATTATTGAGCACTTCTAGAAGCTAAAATGGTAGGTTTTGTTATAAATGTATTATTAATATTTAAGATTTCTACATTAATAATCTGTAAATCGAGATAGTACATCATGCATTGCCGTTCAAACTTTTGGCAAATTGAAATTATTCAGAGATAGTACTTCTTGGTTCTATTCAACTAAGTATAACATCAACCGAAAATACCTTTCATTAGGATCCTCAACACATATGCCTATGATGAAATACATGCTTTTAAGTTGCACAATTCCACTATAAGTTGTTATTGACGTATTTATTATTCAAGTGTTATCCGCATTTAATAATGTGCCAACTATTACATTGGGACCGAAACATAACTGGCGAAAAATGGGTGTGTAATACACCTCTGCCTACCGCTTCGGGGAGAAAAGGCTCACGCCTTTTACCCCCTTTAGTTATGTTATCAGCATTTACGGCTTGATGTTCTAGCCCATCGAGTCACACAGGCGGATTCGATAGAGCATAAATAATAATGGAAATGATTTGTGATTACAAAGAATTTATCCGTCTTGATATTAACTGCGACATGCCAAAATATCAGCGCCTCAATAGACAGAAATCTAAGTCTCTGACCCGCGATATCCGCCGATACCATACCAAATGTGTTCAAGAGGCGATCGAGCGGAACAAAGGCTCTAATGTATTCCAGAGAGATCTGTCTATCGGGCAAAGTCAGCTAACAAAGCTGAAGACGGAGTATGTGTCAGTGTCGTGTTATCTAGACCTCAGTTCTTGGAGGAGATCGAAAGGTTCTATGGAAAGTTATACACGACTCCGCGACAACACGCGATCCTAGAGCTAGATCGACCTGACACCATACCGAAGACAACACGGACGTCAGCATGCACGAGATTAGTGTGGCCCTACAACAGCTCATAAACAACAAGGCACCGGGTGATGACAGAATTACGACAGAGATTTTGAAAGCTGGCGGCATACCCGCTTTGGAAATGCTTCGTAAGCTTTTTAATTACGTCATACACGAGGGTAAAACGCCACAAAAGTGGCTCAGAATTGTGCTGGTGCTGTTCTTCAAAAAGGTCAACAAGACCCTTTTAAAGAATTGCAGACCCATCTCACTTCTGAGCCACGTCTATAAGCTGTAGTCAAAGTTCATCACGAACTGTCTCGCTTGCAAGCTAGACGACTTCCAGCCTTCCGAACAAGCCAGTTTTTGCCGAAAAGGCTAATAGTACTATAGACCACATACTGAACACATATAGAAGCCCGAGGAGTATAACCAGCCTCTATGCTTGGCGTTTGTAGACTATGAGAAAGCCTTCGATTCAATCGAAATCTGTGCAGTGCTGCAGTCTCTCCAACGGTGCTAGATCGACTATCGATACGTCGAACTGCTGAAGTGTTTGTACGAAAACGCCACCATGTCAGTCCGCTTCCAGGACCAGAGCTCGAAACCTATCCGACTACGCCTACCCGCAAGGGGTGAGGCAGGGAGATGTTATATCTCCGAAACAATTCACCGCTGCGCTTGAAGAAGTCTTCAAGCTTCTGGACTGGGAAGGACTCGGTATCAACATCAACGGCTAGTACTGTATCACTCACCTTCGACTCGCTGACAATATCGTTGTCATGGTTGAGACCATGGAAGACCTCGGCACAATACTCGGTGGCGTCTGTAGAGTCTCCCAACAAGTAGGTCGAACAAGACGAAAATCATGTATAACGTATGTACCCATGTCGTACCTGCTCCTATGGATATCTTCACGTCCGATATCCCGCAGTGTCTCAAGACGAAAGCCTTGACCAGAGTGTGTAGCCAGTGTTATCACTGAAAGGGCGATGGAAGGAGCTATGCTCGGAGTTTCCCTGCGAGATCGAATCAGAAATGAGGAGATCCGCAGGCGAACCAAAGTCACTGACATAGTTCTCCGTATAGTCAGGCTGAAGTGGCAGTGGCAAGGTACATGGCCAGAAGAACCGATGGCCGTTGGAGCAGAAAGGTTCTGGAGTGGCGGCCACACACTGGACGTTGTAGCAGAGCTAGGCCTCCTGCAAGGTGGACTAATAATCTTGTTGGGATCGCCCATAATGTTCCAAGTAAAATGTCCTATGTTTGTTCTTGTGTTGATTTATATTGACCTATCTCGATTTTATATTGGAAGGAAGCATATAATTTTATTTTTGTTTTTAAATACATGTGCAATGAAAAAAAATATTAACTACGTATTTTTTTTAACATACGTAACGTTGTATATATGATGCAAACATGTTTTTCCTTCCTCCTCTAAAGTTGTCAAAATTGAGATATTACCGGTTGCCAGTTCACAGTCGATATTGCAAACTATTAAACTTCTCGTGGATTCAATGTCCGTTGCTTACATAGGTACACTATCGTACTGACGTGTCATACCTATATATATAGGTACGTGAGTATATATCATAACATTTCGCTATCAAACAATATTTACACAAAGTACTATATTTAGTGGATAACACTTAATAGGTATTATTCTCGATGATAAATGCTCTTACGTAGTGACTACGGTTTCGTTGCTATATGGCTTTAATCAATCAGTATCTACAGTCGTGAGTCATGCCAGTAAAGTGAGTAATTAATGAGGTGTTGAAGTATCGCTCACTTGGGATTGCCCCGACAGATATTCTTAAGGAAGAATCGACTTAAGATAATTTTATATGCGACTACGGATCTCTGCAAGATACTAAGTTAACAATATAGTAAATTTATGAACATACAATGGCTGAAGTAACTAATATTACGTACTTATTTATATTATTTTTTTTTGCTATGTCATCTATCCGTATATAGTGACTAGTGACGAATTGCGAAGAGGGAGTCGTAAGAGGCCGCTAGAGAATATAGTCCAAGAAATTCATATACATCGTAATATTTCAATTCATATATCTGTCCAGCCAGCTTAGTTATTAATAAATTGTACAAATCCTCTTATCGTCTCATAATGCTATTGTGATGCAATTTAGAAGCCTATTCTAGCATGGGTGTAATATTTACATCTCTGCCTACCCCTTCAGGGATACAGACGTGAGACTATTGTAGCAGTGGATTGCGAAAAGGTTTTTAATATTTGATTTTCCAAACTATTGCTTGTTTAATTTGACTGCCTCGTTGATCTCGCGGCATAAATGTGCGCGTGGGATTGGCAGGTGTCGGGTTCGTCCCGGGTCGGGCAAAGTGTTATTGGGTTTTTCCGTTAGGAAATTCTCAGTAGCAGCACGGAGTTTGGTAATGTGCCCGGTACGGCAATAGGCTCGCCTATTACATGGGACCTAAAAACTCCAGACGAAATGTGGGTGTAATATAACACCTCTGCCTACCCCTACATGGATACAGGCGTGAGTCTATAAGAGTCTTTTTTAATTTGCAAAATAAATAAAGAAACATTTAAATCTTGTTATCACGAATTAGGACTGTCCATCGCAACGCGCGATGCTGTAATAACGATTCGATCGTAAGTTCAACTCATTTCGCTATGGACTGGATACGTTTATCCATAGTAGAAATTTGAATATTTGTCAACGTTAGTAAGACCATGACAAATTTAAAAAAAATAACTAAGTTCTACTTTACCCTCCTCTAGATAGTGTAAATAAGACTATAAATTCTATATCTCTCTTCTCGTTTGTTCCAGGTTCATAATGTTCAACCAGTACAGAATACCGCGCGAGAATCTGCTGAACAGAACCGCTGACGTCACAGAGGACGGGGTCTACGAGTCTTCGTTCTCAGACCCCTCCAGGATATTAGGGGCGGCGCTAGAGAATTTGTCAGCAGGTAACATTGCAGTTTGTAGTAATGAAACGGTGGTGCGACTGGTTCACCAATTTAAGGTCGCTCGGCGAGCTATGGAGAATGGCTATGCTTGGAGTTCTCTGAAGGATCGAATTCGTAATGAAGTGGTTCGATACAGAACCAATATAATCGACATTACTCAAAGAATTAGCAAGCTGAAGTGGCAGTGGGCCGTCACATTTGTCGCAGTACCGATAACGGTTGGAGTAGACGTGTTCTAGAGTGGAGGCCGCGCCTTGCGAAACGTAGTGTAGAATACTCTGGCTAGCTGGAGTGACGATATACGCAACGTAGCTGGCAGCGGCTGGACGTGAAAAGTCGAAAATCGGGCTCAGTGGCGTGTCACTATCCAGCAGGTGGACTATAGCAAGCTGATGATGATGAAACGGTGGTAGCCAAATGAACTGAGTATTGAATTTCCGATCTAGAGCTCGTAGTTTTAAGTTGTCTGGTTAGTGTCCAGTCTTCAACCCACTTTTAACACAACTTGTTTACCTGCTAAGTATTTGTAAGTCAATAATGTCAATACCTATATTGATTGATATTATTTTAATACGATGCCTTGTGGTGTACGTAACGGACTGCCGAGGCGATAGTCTCGAGTTCGATCTCTGGTACCTCAGGCACACACCTCTGACTTTTCGAAGTTATGTGTGTATTAAAAATGTTATTGTAATTATCACTCGCTTAATATTGTGCCCGGTAGATGGCAATAGGCTCGCCCCCTATTACATTGGGACCTAAACATAACTGGCGAAATGTGGTTGTGTAATACACCTCTGCCTACCCCTTCGGGAAAAAAAGGCGTGAAGTTACGAGTATGTTATGTTAATTTCAATGAGAAGAGGCCAACAGTTCAGCATTGGACTACAAGTCTGTATGATGAATGATGATGAAGACATTTAATTTTGTCGCCGTATATTTTGACGACTTTGTCGACGACGGTCGGTTATCAACTTATCAGTTATCACACTAACATAAATATATTGTGTAATTTATATTATTGCTGAAAACCAAGATGATAAACTGACTTATGAGTAAGCAGCGATGGCCGATAAGATTATGATATACCAACATCTTTAGACATAGGTAATCATTACGAATTGTAGTGACTCACAGAGTTTACAACTGAGAAGGCTTTTAAAATAGGCATATTTACTAAAAACATCTTGAGTCATAATTAGTCATAAACATAAAAACATTGAATACAAAAAATAACAGTAATATTATGTTAGTTACAAGCGTTTTAATATTGCTAATTAGACAGAGAGATTGATAATAATTACTTCATACAAATTACGCTTTGCGAGAAAAGGATAGAACTTGCAACTTTTATTAAAAGAATATAATAATAGAATATAGTTATAAATTAATGTTTACTTATATCTTTTTTATTGACTGCCTCCGTGGTCGAGTGGATAGCGTATGCGACTGCTGATCGGAGGTCCCCGGTTTGATTCCCGGGTCGGACAAAAAGTGTTACTGGGTTTTTCCGAATTCTCAGTAGCAGCACGGAGTCTGGTGATGTGCCCAGTAACGGCAATAGGCTCGCCCCCTATTACGTGGGACCTAAAAATTCGTGGCGACATGTGGGTGTAATACACTACATCTGTACACCTCTGCCTACCCCTTCGGGGATACAGGCGTGAGTCTATATATATATTTTTTTATTATATCTTATTTTTTCTACTTGTTTAGTAGATCAGCTTGAATTGATATCTATTGTAAATTGTCTATTGTATAGACATTAAATATGTTTTTCCTATCGAAATCATGGCCTAACTCTTATATACTTAACTATAATATATAACTTGGAATAACTTGTCATTATCATCGGCGCTCATATAAACTGTGCCACTGCTGGGCACGGGCATCTTCTCACTATGAGATATGTAAGGCCATCCACCACTCAGACCAAATGCGGGTAGGCAGACTTCACATGTCTTTCGGAATAACTTGTAATACTACTTAATGTTTATACGTTTGTCTTTCTTCATATGAAATTCCCTTCAGAAATCTAAGTATGATGACGTTATTTTGCAGGTCGTATCGGTATAATGCAGGAGAGCTGTCACTCGATAGCGAGCGCGGTGGCCATCGCGATCAGGTACGCGGCCACGCGCAAACAGTTCGGCAACACGGATCAGGAGATACCACTCATTGAATACCAGCTACATGTAAGTAGTACATCATAGGGTAAGGGGAAACTAATAATCCATTCCAAATAGGATTCGTAAGTATCTACTTCATGTTTTTCGTAAAAAGCTACAAAGCCAGAGGCCTTTTCCTTACGGTGGCAATGGTTGGAAACGGAGTTCTACTCAAATTGATGCAGGTTGTGTTTAAAGAAAAGCCCTATATTTTCTACGGGTCTAATTCATAATATCGTCAGTCACTACATCGATGGTCGCTGTATCGAAATCGTTCCATCGACGGGCTTATGTATCGACAGTACCCCAAATCGATGGTACGCTACATCGACAGTACCCCAAATCGTTGGAACGTTCATCGTTAGTACACTAAAACGACGGTATGCTACATCGACAGTAAAACAATATATTATGAATGGCTACCATTTTCTACACTGAAAACTTGAAAAGTAATTCCAAGTTACTTGAAAAGATGCAAGTCTTGCTAACTTTGGTTGGCAGCATGGACACATTTCCTACTGTATGGTGCTAGTGCCATCTACCGGTCAACAGTGGAACTACGAAGTCCTAATATAAGATCGTGCTAGCAAAGTTTTCACACTTATTTAAAGCGAGTTTTCAAACAGTTAAATGTGAAGAAAAATTAATGTTAACGACTCATTAAAGTATTTTTAAATATAGCATTAGTCTCGTTGTTAATGAAAGTAATGTAACACAGTTTACACAATATTAATATTATATTTTTGATGATGTTGTCAACAGCAATGGCGTCTGTTCGGTTACGTGGCGGCGGCGGTGGTGTTCAGAATGTACCTACAGAACTTCACGCAGGTCTACCTCAATATCGTCGAGAAATCTAACGCTGGCATGAAGGTTGACAACTTGGTGAGTAAAATATCTTATTACAAGTTGTGTTTTTCAAATACGTGGATATTAAAAAATATAAAACATTAGAGGACGCCAGCAGCTACGCCTGCATTTTATTAATTTACCGATTTTGGCCGATCCCGTGGGAATTTCGGGAAATCCCTTCTGAGTGCACCCCTACGGTCCCCAAGGAACACACATGCTAAATTTCAGCTTCCTGCGCCCAATAGTTTCGGCTGTAGCGTGTCTGTCAGTCAGTCAGTAACGCAAGGATTTTATATATTAAGATTTGTGTATAGAAATAAGCGTCAAACATGTAAAAGCAGTTCCGCATTAAATTAGTTTTTGTTTGTATTGAGTGTTTAGAGGAGAGGACTTGTGTCAACTGTAGGAATAGTTCATCTTAATATATAAAATCCTTGCGTTACTTACTGACTGACAGACAAGCTACAGCCGAAACTATTGAGCGCAGGAAGCTGAAATTTGGCATGTATGTTCCTTATGGACCGTTGGGGTGCACTAAGAAGGGATTTTCCGAAATTCGTACGGGATCGGCCAAAACGGGTAAATTTAAAAAAAAATGCTGGCGTAGCTGCTGGCATCCTCTAATTAGTGATATGATGAATATGTCATCCAATCTTAAAAGTTGGGCCTTTATAGCTTGAGATTGAGACTTGATTCCCTGTCCGGTCAATAATATTGAATCGTGTCTTGTGGTTCCAGAGCGAGGCGGTGTCAGAGATCCACGCGATGGTGTCGTGCAGCAAGCCGCTGCTGACGTGGAGCGTGCTCGCCGCCGCGCAGCAGTGCCGGGAGGCTTGCGGCGGACACGGATACCTCAAGGTATACGAAATACTTAATATAGTGACATCTAGCGGCTGAGGCAAGAACTGCTAATATAGCGAATTGTAAGTCACGTATAAAAAGTTTCACTCAATATTAATTTATAAACAAGTTTGTGACATTTGCTTCGAGCCGCAATATTCGTCTGGCCAGAAAATTCCTTGAAGGGTGGATCTCCTCATTAGACTCGAAACAACAATTTGTGAATCACACAAAATGTAGTGTCGTGTGCGTAACGAAACAACAACACTCAGCGCAGTGTCAAGTAACGAGGCGTCCGCTTAACTACGCCAACCATGCAGCCACTAATCCTTTAGTATGAGATTTGAACTTTTCCTTCTTTAAACACTTTTCAGTGCGCAAGCAGTCTATATCTTTTAGCATGAGCCCCGAACTTATCCTTCTTTACATTCATTGCAGTGCGCAAACCTAGGCGACATTCGGAGCAACCACGAGCCCACGGTGACGTACGAGGGCGACAACAACGTGCTCTCTCAACAAACGGGCAACTGGCTGCTGCGACAGTTCCACATCGCGAGGAGTGGGGGCACACTGGACTCGCCGCTCAATACTGTCACCTTCCTCAAGAACTGGGAGCGGTGTCTATCGGCCAGGTTAAGGTGCAGTAGTACGAGCGACTTCAAGACTACGGACTGTGAGTTGTTTTTGAGATCTATTAGTAGTGGCCTTGGTGGTTTGAGTAGGGGTAAATGCTTAAGAGTGTATACAAATGGACCCAAATCACCATACTCCTAGCGTTATCCTAGTCGTAAACCGGGGCCCGCTTACTAGTGTAACAGTCTTTGACTTAATATTAGCTTTTGCGCAGAGTGACTACCTGTCTGATCTCCGCAACCCAAAGGGATAGCGGTATTCCACGGTTTGGACTAGAGTCAGTTTATTTGCAAGTGTCTCATTATTTGTCCCATTACCATTTACTACTGTTTCTCTATAACGACTGTCAAATATCTTTATGACAGCCGCGACCGACGGCTAATAGTACTCTCCGAGGCGTGCCTTCAATTGCCCTGTGGGGCAAGCCATAATTATCTATTCATAACATAAACAACATAACATAACTTCACGCCTTTTTATCCCCAAAAGAGTAGGCCGAGGTGTATTACACGCCCACATTTCGCCAGTTATGTTTAGGTCCCAATGTAATAGGGAGTGAGGCTATTGCCATCTACCGGGCACATTATTAAGCAAGCGATAATTCAATACGAACATAACTCCGAAAAGTCAGTGATGCGCGCCGTGGATTCGAACTTAATACTCCCTGCATGATAATCTGTTGGTATCTCCACCAGGTAGCTGCTAATAACAAAGACTTATTATTAATTAATTATTTTTCATTTTCAGTTATAACAACAACATATAAATGGCTAATATGTTACCTACTAAAGCAGACTGACGAAAAATACGAATCAGAGATCGCCAAAGGTCTTTCAAAGTTCGAGGCTCGGGCGAAGTGTCAAGTATACAAGTGGAAGGAGTTGACGAAGGCTTATGCCGAATACCTGGTCATCATGTTCTCTCTAGAGTGCCTCGATAAGAAGGAGGAGTCTTTGAAGCCTGTGCTTATGAAGCTGTTTTGCCTGTATGGGCTATGGTCGCTCGATCAACATCTGGTGGAGTTATATCAAGGAGGATTTGCGCAGGTGAGAGATTTGCTATTTTGTAAGTTAAATTGAAGTTTGACTTTAATTTGATTATTCTGAATTTCGCTGTTTAGAGCCATTCCAAATAATGTGTCAAATTAGTATCGACAGCATTTAAATGTTTAGAAACAGGTTTTGATAGCAGATAACGAGAAAGTTATTTTTATTTGTAGCTAATTCAAGAAAATAGCATACTGCTATGTTGACCAGAATCGTTTATATAACTTGTATTCATGTAAAAGTTTTAGGGTACCCAAAGGGTAAAATAGGACTTTATTAATAAGACTCCGCTGTCCGTCCGTTCGTCACCAGACATTATCTCATGAACTGTGATAGTTAGCCAGATGAAATTATCCATACAACAATCGTTGTCGTTTTTATGGATTTTTTGCCGTTTTTATAGGTGTAATCTGTATTTGTTTCCAGGGCGAGTCGTTCGCACGTTTGCTGCGCGACGCCATACTGGAGTTGTGTGGCGACCTGAAGCACGACGTGGTGGCGGTAGTGGACGCGCTGGCGCCAACTGACTTTGTGCTCAACTCGGTGCTCGGCAAGAGCGATGGCAATGTGAGTATTCTTTTTATCATCATCATCGTCATCCTAGTGTCGTCCCGTTTGCATTGTTAAGAGCGTTTAATCCGTCGGAGATTTTGCGGGTTTTTATTGTTCTATTAAGTTACGGATAAATAACAATTAATGGAAAAGATATAGAAAATATGAAAGTTCAGTTCTTTATCAAGAGAGTGCTAAAGATAAATATATGGGTTACTATAGTAAATATTTTAAAACGGATGAATTTAAAAAAGTCATTTTCGTAATTTCTGTAGTTTAGGCCAGCATTAATGGTCGCTAGTGCTATGAAAACTTATCGTTCTATAATTCTGTAAATGTGAACTGTACGAGCAAAAGCTATACAAGCGAGTCCCTAAAAAAGAAATTGTACTTTCATTCATAATTTTCAAGAAAATCGGAGAAGAAAACAGTGCATTTTGCTTAATTTTAGCCCGCAAATTTGCATTTATATCTAAAAAAACTACTGTGATTATTAAAAAGATATATACATATTTAGAAACCTTAAGATTCATTTTAAGTCATATAAAAAAATGGAATCTAAACTTTTCGTTTGTAATTAATATGATTTTTTTTAAAAGACCTATAAAACTCGAAGCGCGATGCTATGTCCGCCATTCAGCGCTGAGCGCTCTCAGAGGACGGACCTGTCGCTCGCGTCCGCGTCCGCCATTTTACGTAAATATTGCATTCCAAAACGTTTATAGCGCGGCTAAAGCTTCTTGATCCTTATTTTTTTTCTCAACGTATTTTTTTTTATAAATATGAAAAGTTGATGTACTTAACTTTATTTATGTATTACGTATTAAACTAGTGTGTTAGTCGAGACATCTGGAGTTTAGTGGTTACTGGTTAGTATAGTAGCGCTCAACTAGGGGCTGGGCGAGACTGACAGAAACGGACCGTTAGATATAATACCTTGCTGCAAAAATCAAGTGGCAATATACAGTATAAACAGGTACAGTAGTTAGACGCATTTGATCTTTGATGGGTGACCATGGGATTGGCTTGCAGAGCCTATATCGCAGGTTTATTTTCGTACAAACTACATAAGTTAAGGTAAAGTAATTGACATCACGGTCATAGTATGGATGGGTGACCGACCGATTAATTTACAGAGCCCATGTATGAGGTTTTTAATGGGGGCAAAATTATGGTTATTTTTAAGTTAGGACGCGCCGTCGTTAGCATGATACCAATGTAATAGGTATTTACCTAAAACGTACTATGCAATGCAATTAAAAGCATACTTGAATCGAATATTATCTTACCGCAGCTCAGCTGATCCCCACGAGCTCGCATTGCAGGTACCTAACACACACAAGCCCACCTACCTACTGTGCAGTCTTTTTCTGCACCAGTTAACCGTTTATTTTGACTCAATTCTTCTAACTATATTTGTTCAAAATGCAGTTTCGATCTAATGTCAATGTCATACTCATGTCACAAATGGTATTCTCCTAAATAAACTGATATTGGAATGTTATCGTGACTAGATCGTTAATTGAACAATGTCATCATCATCGCTAGCATACCATGGATTCGAACCCGATACCTTCTGCATAGCAGTCCGTTGGTATCTCCAGTAGGCTATCGCTGCCTGTTGTTAATTAAACAATGTGTCAACGTCAGTGAGAACAATAGAAGTCAAATTATAGTTGGTGCCACGAGAAGATAGACTTTTTGTAAACAAACATTCAGAGCTTCACAACCTTTTTTCGAACAGTTGCGTTTTAGATTTTATGCTTTTGAACAGTCTTTTTTTTCAATGCCTAATTATGCCACTATGTTTTTAAATTTATATTGTTAAATTTTACTGAAATAAAAATATTTAATTTTGTGTTTTAGTGGTCGAATGTTCATAAATTGGCCGATTTTTTTGTTGTTTTACACGTAATAATCTGTAAATTAATGAAAAATAGAGTACCATGTATGTTAATTATAGAGTACATACATGTTACTTTATTATTGACACGATTTTTAAAAAATCGCTACGCAATAAATAATATTGCTCAAAGTAGCATATCTATTCTAAAATATTAAATTATTGACCAACAATGAATAATATAACAGACTAGCTGTCCCGGCGAACTCCGTATCGCCTTTTTAATGTATTAACATTTCATATTAATTTTTAACTCTTTTCCAACTTATTCAGAACAACGTTACCAAGAACATCAGTGTTTAATCTCTTAATTGCTAGGCAAAGTTGTTTTGCCATATAAATTATTTCTAGGGTAGGAAAACTAACTTATTGTAAGGAGATGAGAAGGTGGTATATGAGTGATATGGTTAGATCACTGATCTAGGGATATGATAAAATTACTAATACTATTAAATACTATGGCTATTAAATAATTAAATCAAGTGCAAGTCTGACTCACCCATGAAGGGTCCCGTAGGAGAGGTATCCACTGAACATAGCCATTATCTGCATCGAACATCAAATACCACTACCACTTTTTCACCACCAATAATAACTTTTTTTATATTATCATATTTCCCATCCGCCATCTTTGATCACGAAATAGATGTTGTATTTGGATTCGCCATCCCTTAAAACATCGGAGAAGATACCCATATCGACTTTACAAAAAAATCCCGTCCGCCATCTTTGATTTCCTATCCGCAATCTTTGATCACGAAATGGATGATGTATTTGGATTCACCATCCCTTAAATCATCAGAGACGATACCTATATTGATTTTTAAAATTTTTCCCATCTGCCATATTTGATTTCCCATCCGCCATCTTGAATCACGAAATAGATGTTGTATTTGGATTCCCCATCCCTTTAAACATCGGAGACGATACCTATATTGATTTAAAAAAAAAATCCCATCCGCCATCTTTGATCACGAAATAGATGTTGTATTCGGATTCTCCATCCCTGAAAATATCGGAGACGATACCCATATTGATTTTTTTTATTTTTTCCCATCCGCCATCTTTGATTTCCCATCCACCATCTTGAATCACGAAACAGATGTTGTATTTGCATTCCCCATCCCTTTTAACATCGCAGACGATACTGATATTGATTTTTTTAAACTTTCCCATCCGCCATCTTTGATTTTCCATCCGCCAGCTTGAATCACGAACCATATTGATTTTTTAAATTTTCCCATCCGCCATCTTTGATTTCCCATCCGCCATCTTGAATCAAGAAATAGATGTTGTATTTGGATTCCCCATCCCTTTAAACATCGGAGACGATACCCATATTGATTTTAAAAAAATACCCATCCGCCATCTTTGATCACGAAATATATGTTGTATTTTTATTCTCCACCCCTTAAAATATCGGAGACGATAGCCATATTGATTTTTTAATTTTTCCCATCTGCCATCTTTGATTTCCCATCCACCATCTTGAATTACGAAACAGATGTTGTATTTGCATTCCATACAAATATTGATTTTTTAAATTTTTCCCATCCGCCATCTTGAATCACCAAATAGATGTTGTATTTGGATTCCCCATCCCTTTAAACATCGGAGACGATACCCATGTTGATTAAAAAAAAAAACCCATCCGCCATCTTTGATCACGAAATAGATGTTGTATTTGGATTCTCCACCTCTTAAAATATCGGAGACGATAGCCATATTGATTTTTTATTTTTTTCCCATCCGCCATCTTTGATTTCCCATCCACCATCTTGAATCACGAAACAGATGTTGTATTTGCATTCCCCTACCCTTTTAACATCGCAGACGATACCAATATTGATTTTTTTAAACTTTCCCATCCGCCATCTTTGATTTCCCATCCGCCATCTTTGATCATGAAATAGATGTTGGATTTGGATTCCCCATCCCTTTATATACTGGAGACGATACTCATATCGACTTTAAAAAAAAATCCCGTCCGCCATCTTTGATTTCCTATCCGCCATCTTTGATCACGAAATAGATGTTGTATTTGGATTCACCATCCCTTAAATCATCAGAGACGATACCCATATTGATTTTTAAAATTTTTCCCATCAGCCATCTTTGATTTCCCATCCGCCCTCTTGAATCACGAAATAGATGTTGTATTTGGATTCCCCATCCCTTTAAACATAGGAGACGATACCCATATTGTTTTTTTTAAATCCCATCCGCCATCTTTGATCACGAAATAGATGTTGTATTTGGATTCTCCATCTCTTTTAACATCGCAGACGATACCAATATTGATTTTTTTTAATTTTTACATCCGCCATATTTGATTGCCCACCCGCCATCTTTTATCACAAAATAGATGTTGTATTTCGATTCCCCACCCCTTAAAATATCGAAGGTGATACCCATATTGATTTTTAAAATTTTCCCATCCGCCATCTTTGATTTCCCGTCCGCCATCTTGGATCACTAATTAAATTTCATATTATTAATCAGTGTCCCGATAATGCCCAAAACGATACCCATATAGATTGTATGCCATTCGTTTAGCCTTTTTTTGCCTTTGACTCAACTCTCCCCCTTCTCGTTTAACCATTTTATTATTTTTGTCTGGCCCCTAAAAGTTGTGGCGAAATTTTATATAGCCTATAGCCTTTCGGAATAGTTGGGCTATCATAGGCAATAACAATTTTTGAAATCCGACTGCTAGTTCCTGAGATTAGCCGACATTATCTTTTAGCCTTTTTAGCCTTTTGCCCGGCCCCAAAGGGTCGAAGCGTTATGTTATATAGCCTATAGCCTTCCGGAATAACTGGGCTATCGTATACAAAAAGAATTTTTCAGATCCGACCGGTAGTTCCTGAGATTAGCGCGTTCAAACAAACAAACAAACAAACAAACAAATAAACTAACAAACAAACAAACTCTTCCGCTTTATTATATTAGTATAGATAACTAGCTAATACTTTGCATAAACATTTCTAGGCATAGAGATTTTACGTTGTCTGTGAATGAAATCGTCAGAATGAACTTAAACAAAAACCATTAAACGTTACGGTAGTCTGAAAACGCAATTTCTTTTTTAGGTATAAATAATTTTCTGCCATCTGATATTCTGCACGCGCTTTTTCGAGATGCCGGCAGCGAGAAGAGCGTTGCAATCCTATAAACTTATATTTAACTCAACACCAACCCCTTCCTGATAACTAAAAATTTAATTTTGTCCTCTGATAAAAAGATGTTAAGCCCAAGAATGTATCATTTTAATGAACTAACGCCAAATGTTGACACTCTAGGCGTCAGTACCTCAAAACATTAAAAGATCCGGTTGACAGCGCATAATATCGATAAAAACCCGATCCATTGACATATTAGTTTCCAATGACACGTATCTATGTATAGGTCGGTTCACGAAAGTTGACCAGAAATGGCGGCCGTCGCGCATATGTACATTCGTGCACCAATGGCCTGGCTCCATTCTTGACGCATTTAGAGAATGCGTCAAGAATGGAGCCACACCATTGGCATTCCACCCGCGCCTCACCCCGCACCTCCACGGAGACCCCGACCCGTTTCGTGAACCCGACCTATACCGTTGCGCTCATTGATTTGAAATTATTTGTTTTTGACAGTACTATCGCTAAGTCACTTAGTAAAAATTCTTTGTTTACAAAATTTGTTCTCGTGACACGGACTCTAGATGATAATGACATTTAAATTAGAAGAATACCAATTCTGAGTCAATTTAAAATCTAATCTCATTTCGTTCAAAATATAATTTCAATGTCATATAAAATACGAGAATTGGCCTTATCTATGTAAAATTTTATAAAAAGAGGGATTTATATCATCGCACACTGTGTGAAATAATTTTAGGTGAATATGTTTTGTATACTTAATTACAATATTTTGTGTTTAGGTGAATATGTATTGTATAATACAAATCAACATATTGTATATTTTTTTCTTTCTTTTAATTAATTAAGTATTTTCTTCTACCCGACTCTTTTGGTTTTGTATTTAGTGTCATTCGTGGGTTTTCATGCATTAATAACAAAATAGATGTATATTTGAAATGTAACAATTATGTAGATGACAATTATAAATTATTTCTATCATATAATAAAACTGCGCCAAATTATTATAAATAGTCGTTGTTATCCTGAGGAACATCATCCTACTAAACAAATATGTAATATCTATCTTTATTTGATACCTTTAAATGCATGTGCATTGAAAATAATTAATTTGAATACTTTCATATCATAATCGACGTATTACATAAAAGAATACTGTTCATGTATGGCAAGAAGGATCAAGATTATTATTCCACGCGATACCGTCATAGTGCGCCGGGTCTCGCATGCCCGGTGCGCGGACGACCGCGGTACTATAAAAACCTAAACTCGAGCCGCCGCTCGAGGCGTATACGCTCTTAAGAACTTTTACAGTATAGTTTACAGTCAGTCAAAAATATGATCTACTATCATAATATAGTCAAAATGTATAACTACCCGCATAGCGGGAGTGTATAAAGTGTGCGACTGCTATGCTGAAGACCGCGGGTTCGATTCCTGCTCAAGTCAGACATTTGTGTGCGTGAACATACTAGTTCTCTTGGTCTGGATGGTGTTTCTATGTACAAAATATGTGTGTTTACAAAAAATTTCATGTTTATCCATTGTCTAGTACCCATAGTACAAATTCTGCTTAGTTTAACTAGATGGTGTTGTCACAACACCACAACACTGTTGTGTGTATGTGTTAGAATATAGGTAATTATAATAAATATACTAACACGCTTCCTTGTATTGCAGCTATACCAAAACCTCCAGAAGGCGTTCTTCAGCCAGCCGGGCGCCTTCGAGCGAGCCACATGGTGGCGAGACGTAGTTCCGGCCCCGCGCTCCAAACTATAATACTAACGCTCCGACCGAGTCGGTACTATATCGTACTAGTTCTTGTCTACTCTATACGAATTCGGGACGCGTTCTTCATTTTGTAAGCTGTCCCACTGCTGGGGACAGGCCTCTTCTCATTATAACAAGGGTTAGGAAAGTCCACCACGCGCTGGCCAGGCCAGTGGGCAGAATTTAATTGCTTTGTCATGGGGCTCGTTCACCCCCCAAATCTTTTTCTCGATAGAATTTTATTTTTAGATTCTAAAAACTAGAAATTATATTTATGATATCATTTAATTCATTCCTAAAAAATATTCTGAAATGTGATTTAACAAGTCAATGACTCTTGCTTAAAACTTCTCTAAAACTTGGATCTACCATTTATAATTATATTTTATTATAATCGAAAACTAATATCAATAATATATTTATATTATTGATATTTGAGAAGCAGGTATTTTAAGTTCTACCAACTGCAAATGTCACTCAAACTTATGTTATCCTTCGGTCTCGAATTCTCTCTTAGTCTCTTAACTAAAATGCCGAGATTATGCTGAATGTTATATTTTAAAGTCGCGTCTGGCACATGACGGGTGTCCAAACGATACATTTAAATTGCGTTTATCGTATAAATATGCGCTACGTGGAAGTTAGTTTTACTACGACTATTTGTGAAATATTAAGTGCTATATTTAAATGCATGTTTGAATCAAAAATTACGAAAAGGCAAGAGATCAATGTAATTTATTTTTTCTCTGTTGCCATGCTTTACAGAAATCTTCCTTTCTATATAAATAAAATGCGTTTCTTTCTACATCAAAAGCTCCTGGGCTATACCGGCTCGTAACTATTTATACTTACTTTGTCATGAAATAATTGCGTTGCTTTAGGTACATTAAATTACCCATAATAATTCTACATAATAGAAGAATAATATTGTTATAATGATATTGATGTATAAACTACAACAAACTTTAATAGTCAAGGAGCTGTATGTCTTAAAAATGAAACGTGTAAAAGTATATCAAATGAATGTTACCTTGGCATAGTATTAATATTATATTTAAACACTGCCCAGTCCTCTTAGTTTTAGACGAGGTCTTACATTATCGATACTATTTCAGACCAAGTAAAAATGCTAGATAATGCCCGCTTTAAATTGGGAGTGAAGATTAAAAATATATATAGACCTCAAGTAAATACCTACGCTAAATAAATCAAGTAGATATCTGCACTAAAACATTTGACTGCTCGTATGGTGTAGTGGTTCAAGGGGTCGCTTCGCCCTTTAGAACTGAGCAAAGTGGGTTACATACATACATAGACTCACGCCTGTTTCCCGGAGGGGTAGGCAGAGACTACGGAACGCCATTTGCAACGATCCTGCCATGTCTCTCTTGCTTCATTCACTCCCATCAGATTCCTCATGCATGCTCTTCTGTTCAGGGTACTTCTTACCTGTCCTGTTTTGTGGGTTACATTTCCACCCTTCATCCACAAACTATTGTTTTGAATCTGGGTGTACCTTGTGTTCGTTATTTTATTTTTCGTTACGCGGGAGTTGTCTTTTTGAATATTAAAACGAAAACATAATATAAATGAGTCTAGTGTCTACTTCTTGCTCTGTAAATAAAATGTTAAGCCACTTTTTAGATATGTAAATGAATGAAGTGTTTCTGTGTCGTTTTGATGCGAGTATTTACTAAAAGTCTTAATTTTTTTTACTTCACTTGCGGTACACCGCTGGTTGTATCTATGTTTTTTTTACTTGATTTGAGTAGACGATAGTGGATTTACATTAAGCTATAATCATTATTATTTTAATTTCATTTGGAAATTGCAATCATAATATAACTGAACGGAATATACATTTTATTTTTATAGTAATAATAATTGTTTTGATAGTCGAATGTTGTTTTTATTATTATTTTTTAGGTATTGTTCAATATATTTTTTATTTCTTTATGTAATTAATATGTCAGTTCATGCGCCAATAAATACTGTATGTTTTTATTAATGGTATAGATAGTAATAATGAACATTATTTATATATTTATAGTCAATAAACTAAGTTAGAAATATATGGGTATCTTCAGATATAACTATTTAAATAATCATGAAGTTATTGCTTACATTTGAGATAATATTGAGATCTAACATACTTTTTGAGATTGTTTGCATTTATTATATTTATTTATTTAAATGATATTTAGACTCTACGTAAAATAATTTATTCTGTTAATATTTTAAAGTTAGCACCTATGCACTACAGCTTTAAGTTATTTCACGTAATTGATTTGATTGAATATAATAGCAAATATTGATGAAGAAGATTCTATAGCTCTGTTAGTAAAGGTTGAATCGTTTTATTTTTACAATAATATATTATTTTAATAATTTTATGTATATTACATAACATTTCCATGGCGCATGAACTGTTAGATATAAGTCTACTACTGGCATACCAAACGGATTTTTTAATAAATTATTTTAAGCGATGGCTCTATGCACAGTATGACTTACTTTCTTGTTTATGTTGTCTATGGGTCTGGAGTCAGAGTTTATAATATTGATATAAGATATTCTCTATGCATAGAGCCATGGACGCATTTTTTTTAAGCATTAACAGTACAAATTATGATTATTTATATACATCAATTTTGGCAAAGTCATTATCCATGTGTTATAATGTTATTTTTTTTAACTTTTGAAACGTCCATGACTCCTACGGTGGTGTCAAGTAAAACGTATGCGTCGCGCGTCCATGACCCCTACCGTGGAGTCATGCAAACCTCTTTGTGATTGGTCGCGAAAAAAATACCAAAAAGTTCCATTACTGAACATCAAATCCTTTTAATATATTCATTCAATATATAATCTGTGTCTTTTTTGCGTTTTTGAACGATATAAACTCATTTTGGTGTCTAAGAAAAAGAAAATATTCGAGCGTTGTACTTCAATATCAACCGACATTTTTTTCGCGCGTCTGTGAGTTTTTGTGTCGACGAAAAAATGAATAACAGGAGAGCTCGGTGAGTATTCTTGTGAAATGTTATCAAATAATTACTTACAAATAACTATAGTGTATGTGTAAGGTGTATTTCACGTGTAGTGTAAGAATTATGTTACAGAAATTCGTTTCAAACTTTTGAAGTAATGAATTCTAACAAACATCATCGATCATATAAGCTATATATTCAGTAAATATTGTTTATTTCTTGGATTTATATAGATAAGTTCTTAGAAAATATATTACAGAACAATATGTATAAATTAGTTTCATACATTTTGCTTTAGTTTCACCACAATTGTAATTCAAATCATACTAGGTATTGAAATTATTCTGTTGCCGCCATGTCAAAATGATTTACAAAGTAAGTAAGTACGTACAGTCGCCTACGTCGTCGTGTAGGGACGGGACGCTTGTCAATCGAATATCGATAAAATTTACGATAAATCTTTTGGTGAGGAAGGAAGTAAGGTGAAAAGAAGTTCGACAGGGATTTTTGTTGTAATAATAATTCTCATAGATTTTTTTATTTTGTATGTATAATGCATATTAGGTAATTATTTTTGTCACTACTAAATTGGCAATAAGTTAATGACGATATCGGCTCATTTAGTTTTATTTTCTACAAAAACGTAGGTGACTCCGCTTCACGGACCACATCCTTCAATAAGCATGGCCATATTATATGGGCATTACGTTATAGAAAAAAAGTCTTGTAGTGACAAAAAGGGGACGTTCTTAGTTACATATGTAAAATATTTTTTAGCCTTGCCCGTCTTCGATCTACAAGCTCAGGGAGTCGGTCGCGCTCCGTAACGCCATCGAGCCAGCACCGACACGTCCAGCAGCCAGCAGCTCGGAGGGCCATTTTGCTCGGCGCTCTTGCCGGGTCCGAGATGAGGGAGGCGGAATTGTCACCTACCCGGTAAATTCAATCATATGTTTTTTCTTTTATTTTTCAATGCACTTGATGATTTAGTAATTTTGTATTTTTTTGTAGGCAAGTCCGAGCAATCACGGTCGACCGCACACCAGGGGGCTCTCTCCATGCAGGGAGCAATATAATGTTGCATAAGAGCCCTGGTGGCAGTCTAAGAAAATCACCCGAGCTGATTCGGTAAGAGGTTTTTTTTATTTTCCTAGCTGTTGATGCTGGTCCAAAAGCTGTTTGCAATTTATAATATTATAATTATGTTGTCTGTCTTGCCTGTCACGGTGGTCTAGTGTTTTAGCATGTGACTGTACATCATAATGAACAGTCTCGATACAGTGTATGTAAATATATAATTTGTTGGATAACTGCCTAGTGATCCTACAAATTCATAAGTTTGTAGGCAGTCCTACAAAGTTATGAATTTGTATAGAGCAAACATGTAATGTTTCTAATTACTGACAATTCTTCTGCAAAGAAATGTATGGAATTTGGAACTGAATGGCGCTGTGTATATGACTCGAAAGTTAGATTTTATTTCATACTATTTATATTTGTTCTAGTGATCACGTCGTGGAGCGCATTGAGGCACTGGACATCCCTGAGGGTGAGATTGAAGACGTGCTGCAGAGGGACCGGGACCACATTACCCGCTGGGTACCTGAGATCACCGAGCCGGCTCTTCAGGGCCCGTCGACATCGGGAGCATTTCCGTCGCCCAACTGGCCGGATTATGACAGCGATGGCAGTGGCTTCGATAGTGACTGGGACGACGAGTTCGAACAGTCAACTATCGAAGCCGCTGCACCTAGGGATATCCCTGAAGATGCAGTCCTGGATGCGCCGGTCAGGAATATCGTAGAAGCTGTTGGAATAGGTATGGATGACGAAGCCGATCGTCTCTTGGGCATGTCGCCAAATTTCACATGGCGCGAAGACTTTGAGTCGTTCAGAGGGCTTCCTGAACAATTTTCAGGACCTACTCCTGGACCACTCAAAGCCTACGATTCGGCTTATGATGCCTTTGTCGACATCTGGGACAAAGACATCATAGACTGCATCGTCAGTGAAACAAATCGATATGCCCAACAGACGATCGTAGAATTGAAAGCAAAGGGAACCTTGGCACGATTTTCTCGTTTGCATAGGTGGGAGCCCACTAATGCAGACGAGATCATGGTTCTCTTTGCTATATTTCAGTTTATGGCCATCGATTCGCGTACATCACAGGACGAGTATTGGAAGAAAGGTGTCCTAGGTATGCCAGTATTTAGGACCCTGATGTCCTATAATCGTTACATTTTGTTGAACAAATTTCTCCATTTCGTGGACAATTCTGACCCAGGTCGGGATATGCCTCGGGATGGGGCAATAGGTTCAACAAAAGTGTTGTCGCGAAGACTTCATAAATTGGCCCCTATAATTGCGCATTTAGGAAGCAAATTTGATTCGCTGTATCAGCTGAAACCTCATCTGTCAATCGACGAATCGCTCACACTTTTCAAGGGTCGCCTGTCTTGGGTGCAGACAATTAGATCCAAGGCAGCGCGATTCGGCATAAAATCTTATGAGCTGTGTGAGTCAGACACCGGCTATATGGCTCGGTTCCAAATTTATACTGGAAAGACAGATGAGGTTTTATCAGATACGCAAATCAGTGCTGATCTGGGACTGAAGAGTACGAAGACGGTCCTTGAGCTATTGCAAGGCCTAGAACATCGGGGTCATTGTGTCACGATGGATAATTTTTACAATTGTCCATCGTTGGCACGATACCTCAAGAGTTTAGGCTTTGATTGCTTAGGGACTCTTCGTACGAATCGTCGGTATGTGCCCAATGAGATCGCGAAATTGCCCGCAAACGTGCCGAAGGGGACTATTGTATCTCGCCATTCTGGAGATGTTTCAATCGTGTCGTGGAAGGACTCCAGATTGGTGAGTATAATATCCACTTACCACAATGCGGACACTTACGTCGGATCGAGGGCTGGTAAGAGAGTTGTTAAGCCTGTGTGTGTAAGAGATTACAATAAATACATGGGGGGAATTGATCTAAAAGATCAAAAACTCTCCATGTATTTGTTAGAGCGCAAGAGGGGAGTGAAATGGTATATGAAATTGTTTAAACGATTGATGAATGTAAGTATTTTAAATAGTATGATAATGTATGGGTGCTCTCGGGAACGACGTGGACAATTGCCAATGACGCATCGTGAGTTCCGCTATGCACTTGCTGAATCTCTGATTGAGAGACATCAGTCTTCTCAAAAAGGGGTTCAGCAACCTGTTGGGGAGCTTACGAGGCTGAGGCGTGATATTCTTCACGACCCGTCGTACCATCCCGGGGGCAAGAATAAAAGGAGATGTCGTGTATGTTATGCGAGGACAAAAACCAATAAAAATTCTCATTTCCGCTGTGTCCCTTGCGACGTCTTCTTGTGTCTTGGCAATTGTTGGATAGACTGGCACACACTCGAAGAGTTGCAGACACAAGAAGAACGTGGGCGAAAGAGACGCCGTGATGAGTGAGAATTTTTATTGGTCATGGAAGATGATGCAAGGAATGATCAGCACTGTTTCCTAAATGCCAATTATAGTTCGTCATCCATAGCTTTTTCAACATGCTTCTAAGATATAGACTTTTTTAGAAAAAATCGTTTTGATTATATTATTATTATCTTTGGTGAAATGTCTCTCTAATTTTTTAATTGTACTCAAGGTATAAACGTTTTCATTGAATGTCTTTACGTACCTACAGAGTCACTTGTAAGCTTCTAGAAACAAAAAATATTTGTTTTTGAGCAAATAACGTTGAAGTTATACCAAATTACGTACAAGTAACAAGTCAATAACTCTATCATATTTTAGGTGGTCACCTGTTTATGGGTGACAGTACTGTTTGTCTATACGATACATTCTGGTCCATTCTACGGGTGACAGATGGATTCGTCGAATGGACAAGATTATTTAGTTTTATTCAATTGTCTATGTATATATAATTATGTACATATTAAAAATAAAATAATTATGTTAGTATATTCTGTAATGGTAGACGTGTTTATTTAGGTTGACTAATGATAAGCGTAATACATTGAAATTATTTAAATGATATTGACACATCAAATTCTATATTATAAAAATAATAAGCCACAATAACTTCAAGCAGTGATGACAGCCGGGCGTATCCCTTTAGCCAATCCTGTGCATAACATACTAACCTAACCTAACCGAAGCAGCCTAACCTAACCGAAGCAGTCAACATTATGTGAATTTGGTTGGCTACATACGCCCAATTGACAAACTGAACTCACTGAAGCTCGACATGACGCTGGTGCGAAAAATATCCACTTAATCATGTTTAATTTTAGCATGAGAGTCTGTTATGCCAAAATTAAACATGGTTAGATAATTTTTTTCTATATTTATTCATAAACTAGGCAAGCAACTTGACGGAGCTCTGAATTTTAGCATAACATACCGTTATGCTAAACTTAAATATGGTTTAGTAAATGCATTTCAATAATTATTCATAAAGTTGACAAGCAAGTTGACGGAGCTCTGCTTCGCAGTGCTCCTATCTTTAGGTGCAGCATTACAAGAAAACCTTACATAACCTAATGTCGAACTTTGGTGTGACGCACAAGCGTGCATTCGAACTATGGTGAGTCGCAGTCCGATTTTCTCGCACAAGCATCATTCGCACTTCCATTTTCGAGCCATTTGTCGAGCTCATATGATGCTCTGTCTCTTTTATATTTATGACTCGTGATTATTAGGCGAATAAATATTATGCTTCAAAAATATTACAAGGACATACATTAGACCAAATTATAGATATACTAAACTTTTCATTATGCCAAAACGGTATTATGCCGAAGTCTTAGTGTGCTTATAAAATTCAGGCGAAAACTTTATGCCAAATGAAATTATGCCTTAAAATATTATTCCAACAGGAGGATTGTCATTTATATAAAGTATACTTTATAAATAAATTATTTAAAAAAGTAATTTAAAATAAACAAAAATGTACATACATATGTTGTTTTATTACATTTTCGCCCAACTGTTTCATTTTTACTTGTGACTAGGTCAGCTTTCGAACACGTGCATAAATCATGTATCCAAATATATGAAGACTATCATAACTCAAAGAGCTATAATAAACAGTAGTCTAAGGGCCTAGTCAGGAGATCGGTCTAAGCGCCGAGCGGCGCGGCACTCGGCAGGGGCGATGTACATGGCGGCGCATTCACTCTGAGGCGGCCGCGCGCCGGGTCACATCAAACGCGACATGTACATTGAAAACGCTCACCAGCACTCAGCACCCGCCGCTGTAGGCCGTGACCGGGCCGTAAGGACTATTGCTAAACTATGACCCACTGATGTTTTGGAAGAAAATATTTACAGGTAGGTTTTATAGCGTGCATGTATAAATATCAGCAAGAAATCGTAATAAGTGAAAGCACGTAGCCTTTGGGTCTACAAAGATATTGGTAACCGAACAGTTAACCTCACCGAGCATTTACGAGCTTGACCTACGCCACGAAAGCCAAGAGCAATAAAATATACGTTCAGTGAAAATTTTGACTCTGTACCTATAACGACTGAAAAGCGTTTTTTTTGTGTACTTTAGAGATTATAGTAATTATAATCTCTAAAGTACACAAAAAAAAACGCTTTTATTGGTATGTAAATACTCTAAATCAGAATATCAAGTATTGTAAACTCAAAATTTTACTAAACACACAATTCATAACGAAATATTTATTTACATTTGTTTATCGATACTATTCTGATTTTGTCAATCACTAGATTGTGACGTCATTCGCGCAGGTGTCCGAGTAGGTTAGTATCGCGAATTTGCGCGAGCCGTCGGCAACGATGGCGCCATTGTTTATATGCAAATAAAGTGATAAGTGTCAAAAATCGCGTAATTAGTTAGTTTTATGGTGTCTAGTGCAAATCAAAATATACTGATATGAATGATACGTTATCCTAGTGTATTGTAGTGATGTTTATTCAAGTGTTTGTGTTAACAGTGTGACTTTATTGATGTTTTATTTGATGGCGCGCTGTCGATTTTGCCGCCAAAAAACATCGACTGTGCAAATTATATCGTCGTTATTTGGAAATGTACGTATTTTTTAACTTCTTTTGATAAACGGTAGCAAGAGTATGATATTACCATTACAATGATGTGCATTTCATAACATATAATTATTATTTACATATCTAAATTATGGTTCAAATAGGTGTATGACCTTGAACTCGCGAATCACGTAAATTGCATTGACATTAAAGTGCATGTGCAATAAATTCGCGCGGCCGTGGGACGGGTTAATCATTTCTTCGTCTTGAATGTCTATGGAACAGGGTGTAAAGTTGTAGGTCAGTTGTTGAATATGGCGGATACCTATATTCGATGAATGGGAACTTGTGTGGGCTGTACTTTAGCATTTAATGTGAATACGATTCATAGCCATTTTGTAATACCTCCATGATGTACCTACACATCAAACATTTTAAATATAACAGCAAATGAATCTATTCCTTATACCTTTTTAAAAAGGTAAACAAATAATTTTTAAATATGAGTATTGAATCGAAAGTCAATGTTTTCGCTGTCATATTGTATTCTCCAAGAGATTTTAATCGTTGTTAGAAATGTGACTGTCCGTTTATGAGATGTCGTGCTATAGAACTAGCTAGAAAATTATAGTAAAAGCGTAAATTATGTAACTCTATGTCAGAAATACAGATCCTGGTAAGAGACGTATATGTTATTTTTTTATGCTTGCATTAAAGCATGCTTCTCATAACAAATCACCTTATAAATATTATCGTTGCCTGCGATATTATATACGACTGCCTTTCATGGGATCTTAGGTCAATATATCATTAAAAAAAGAAGATAAAAAGTTCTAAAGCAAAATAATTTATTTTTTATTATAAAAGCTGTCGTAACGATAGCACATAGAAACTATATTATTTTCTTGAGTACCAATATATGCAGATATCTGTATTTCTGGCAAAATTAGAATCAAGTCCTTCGTCCTATTAGATAGATTTTATCCACAAATTCGGCCATCGCGGTCGCTTTAAAATCTTAGTCGTGTTTTACGAATTGTATCACTCCCTAGAAGTGCCTTTCCTTCGTGTAATACTTTCGTGATGTTATCTAGATGTAAGCTATTGTTTATATGGGACCGTTGAATATTGTCAAACCTGAAATATAAATGGAATAACAAACTATATTGGATTTTATTTTCACATACCCTGCAACCTTCCATAGAATGCCTCGTGGAACTCAAAGGCGATAAAATTTCCAAAGTGCTAGTTAACAATTTCTTGCAAGCCGCAGATACCTGCAAACTGGAAAATACGAACTACTCGATGTACCTATTAACTGCCGTTTTTTTCTTATGATTAAGAGAGTAGCGCTCATAGCGAGACTTGGTTGGTCGTTCGTAACAGATCGGCAAAGTTAAGCAACGCTTGCACAGGTCGCCACTTGGATGGGTGACCACGTGTGGCATTTACATCTGAGCGCTGCCGTGCTTCGGAGGGCACGTAAAGCTGTCGGTCCCGGTTCTTGTCCAAGGATAAGGATCGTTAGGCCATGTCGGAGGCCTTCGGGCGGTCTGAAAACTCCGACACCAGAGTTGGCCACACGCTCACACGAAAAACAAACAAACAAAAGAGAAAGAAGTCCAGAACGCTAGTTCAGCACTCATTTCTACTCCACCTTTCGCCGCCGCTTCGACTTAGCTCTGGACGGGGACAAGACGACGATTGGTTAGGTCACAATATCACAGTTACTGCTGTTGGCTTACACAGAGCGGCAAAATTACGCGTTCGGCAGCCTAGGCCAATCCATAATTAGACCTTACCTGCTATGTGGCAGTGAGACAATGCCTGTGCTTGAACGACACTAGCAGTCTACGTGTATATATATGTATATCTCTGTATATAATATGCTGCGCTGGATGTGCGAAGTCACGCGGAAAGACAGTGTTAGGAATTCCCGCATCCGGGGTAGCCTTCATGTTTGTGACATTTGTGATAAACTGCAAGAGTGGTAAGACCACGTCTTACATCAACGGCATCTGGCGTGGGTAACAAATCTCTTTTTCATGCTACCTCAAATGCTAGCTTGACGTCATAATGGATATCCTTCCTGCGTGCCAGTCGACTAACCACCAGGGATGCTGAAAACATGCGGGACAGTGCTAGATGATGCTGAGTATAGATAACATTAGATCCTTACGTATGAAATTAGCGTATATTATGGAAAAGTAAAATGAAAAAAATAAACTGATAAAGCTGTTTGGATTTCCTCAGAGGGAGGCCATTTTTCTTTATAAGAAATAAAAAATCCGGAATAATGATAACCTTTTGGATCACGTCTGGGGAGTATGGTAGATGTCGGAGGCACTCCAATCTCAGCTTCTCTAATTTTAGTTCTAGCTATAGCGTATGACTAGTGTCGGTTAATAGTAACAGCCAGTATTTAATATTTGACTATACAGATCCAGATCTGCTGTAATCTGACTGGGTCAAAGAAAGCTGTAGTGTATGAGACAGGTTTTTACCGGTACCCCTAGATAGGTACCTACCACTGAGGATTATGCCAGATTATCGTACAGGACCGATTGTTGATCACACACCTTTGTTTTTGTGACAGTTGAGTAGAGTAACACAGCCAATCAATACGTGTTTGTTGGTGCGAATTCATGCGCTTACCTACCCTTTTCTAGATTTGTAGCTACCCTCTGCATGCAGTCTGTTGGTATCTCCACTAGGCTATCGCTGCGTTCAAAAGTTACTCTGTGATCTAAATAACTCAGAATTTGAACTGGCCGCAAAAGCTGCCAAATTCAGGTCTTTGGTTAATCAAAAATTCATCAGTCGGATTATTAGGTAAATAAAACACAATTTTAGAACATCGATTTTATTGAAAACACGTAGACGGTTTAAATGGAATACGAACAAGTACAGTAAGTAACTTTATGTGTTTACATTTATTTGTGTGAGGAACGCTCCAAGTGCGGCACTTACGTGCAACCGTAAAGTGGGTACATAGACAATAGACTTTCTAGTGACGTGCGTCGAGCTAAAGTAGACAGCTCGACCTATTACGAACTATTAATAAAATACACCGAATATAATAGTCTTGCGCGCGAAATACACGAATGGTGTACAAAGTTATTTTTATTTTCTTGCGCAATCAATAAATATATATAGTTCAGTCGTTATCTATTATTAGGTTTGTGTATTGTGAGATAAATGTATGTAATATTTTATATATCTTATGACATAGTCATGCGCATAGTCACAAACCAAGTGAATGAAAGAACAACAATAGCTTAGACTATATATATTATGAACAATAGTGTAAATAAGTGTACGTTTGCTTGCTATTTTCTCATTTTAAATAATGAATATGACATTTGTCAATTTTAAGTAAAGTGTAAAGTTTGAGTAGTTTATCTGTCGCAGAGTAAATGAGATAAGTGTCCGTTCTTCCACTTGTTTATATGTTACTCTATGACTTGTGTGGGAGCTGCTCACAACGCATTTTCATTGTATGTTTTTATAAAAAGTAAAACTTAACGTAAACGCGTCATGGCGCAATTCTTTAAATACTAATATTCAACCATTTACCAAACATTGAAACCTACGAGTTTAAACAAACTCGATTGACAATAAATGCATCACCTTAAAATTATACTGATGTTTAAAAAATATTTTTGTTATTCTTAAACTTATGAGTATGTTAGTGAACCCTCATCGCGTTATTTTTATCTTTTTTCAAATCATATAAATATTGTAAAGTTTTAGATCTACAACCATCTTAAGTACCGCTCTCGTCCGTGCTAAGGGCCGAGTTATTAATGTTAAATCGAAAAATTCGTGAGAAAAGAAGGCACTATATAAACATTACCTTAGCGCATCATACATTGAGCAATGATGTGTTAAAAACGAGAACTAGGATTATTATTTTGAAGCAAAAAATAAACATAGTATGTAGTTTTATTTTTTGCAATACCCACTGGCAAACATTTCAAAGTCTTCATAAGACACACAACTATAAAGATATCTAGTGTAATAATATCAATAAAATGGCCCCTAAATCTATCGCAACAACCTCTCAACTAGATATCACATCACTTGAATCAGATGTTAGCTCTCATATCACACTCTAAAACCTAAAGTAATATTCCTTAAGCAAATTAAACTGGCAGATAGTGTAGCCTAGATCTTACTAATGAAAATAACTATAAATAATCAGGCTCGGTTAAAGTCAGCTGATGAAAGATTTACTTTCGTTTAGTTTATTGAACGACATGCATTTTTCACTTGCGGTTGGTTCTCAGCAGAAAATGAATAGGGATGTGTATTTCTTTGCATTTAATCACTACTATGTGTATAATTCCTCGGCGGACTGCAAGAATTTTATTTTCACCACAGCAGCTCAAACATGCCGCTTTTGCTGCGAGACAACAGTGAACAAAACGCGATTTTGATTCGAGCGTGAGGCAAAGTAGCTTTTTAATTTTTCAATCTTCAGTGCCACGAATTGACATTGTTCAGCCACAAATTTGAAACATTCGAATTTTACTGTGCTCTGTCTCTTTCACATGCATATAAAAAGTGAGTGAAAAAACAAACCCCTTCGAATTCGAAATTCGATTTTGGAATTCGACCTCAAAGAAAACACCTACGGCAACGCAAAAAAAAAAGATATTTGTAACAAAGAAATTACTTTTTTTATATGTTATTGTTTACATGTTTTATTTATTATTGGATTTTAATAAAAATAAGTCTAAATTAATAGTAAAAAAAATTGGTTGCCTGTAAAGTCGGTATACGGGCGAAAGTTTTACGTGACAACGACTTTGAGTGGTAAAATAATTTTAATGTGAATATTCATTCGTATAGTAGGAAGAAGGATGAAAGACGCGTGCCTTTCACTTTTTATGTCTGTCTCTCTCGCTCTTAGGCGGGACGCGTGCCTCTCACTCGCTCTCATTGTGAGCGCATAACGTGAGCGGAGCGTAACGCAGTTTCTTGAAGTGTCACCCGGCAAACCAATTTATAAGACGTTGTCACGTCAAAAATTAGTATTTAACCAATACATTTTTATTTAGAATTACAACAATGATACATTTGAAAAATAAACATCAGGGACGCGGTATTAAAACGCGATTTAAAAAAGTAGCGGGAATAAAAATTTCGCTGATGCTGATACCTACAGTATAGCGTAACGTGTTAAATTATAAAAAGATGAGTGAAACTAGCGATGATGACTGTACTTTAACACCAGAAGAGTTAAATCAACAAGTGATTATGCAGAATTCAATCTATTCCTGTTCATTTCTATGTCTCCTAAGTACCTAATATGTGTTCTCACTGCTGTGGTGAAAAGTTATGTGTGCTACACGAGAGCAAAGTTTTTTGTATCTCGTGCTGTTGAGTCCCTCACCACGCTCAGGATTCAAACTTTGATTCACTCGCTACGCTCGTGAATCAATCATAGAATCCTTCGCTTGCTCGGGACTCAAAATCAGCACTCGAAACAAAAAACAACTTTGCTCTCTTGTTGCACAAATAACTATTTCTATAACTTTCTCAAGACTTTTTTCAATAGACGTGCTTTTTCTATGTGCTTTTTTGTTGGAACATAGTTCACCAAATCTTGATGAACTAACTGTTGCCAAGAGTGTAAACAGTATGATGTAGAAGTAAGAATAAATACCTACTGTAAACATTATTGTAGATGATAAAATCTCATTTCACCAGGTGGTTTTGTGATTTCTATGTGTAACGCAATAATTAATTCTCAAATGAGATAATGATAGCAGATCCCACATATCAGTTTTGGGAAATTATACAATTTTGTCTAGAGACAAATAAAATTTATGTAATTACATTGGAGTTCATACATTTTACAATGTAAACTAATAATTTCTCTTACTTTTACATAAAAAGTGGGCTATCAAATTTGTTTAACCGTCGTTTTTATCTTCACTCAAAACAGTGAAGATGTGCCTCCACGATATCCGCGGGGCATTACAGATAAGTGTTATAACAACAATAAATACGATTTGTGAGCTAAATCGGTGGACCGGTATGGCTCAGTGACAATTATACCTAAGATTGTTAACAACTACAGGACACGACGATGCCGCCAGTATTTCGTTATTAGAATTTGATTTTAGCTATTCAACAGCCCGGTTTTCTATAAAGTTATCTAAAATATATGAAAGAGCTCCTGTATTAGTGTCTGAACGGATTTGTATGATATTATTGACTTAGCTTTTAGATAACTAACGTTTTATTATTAATTACATTGCAACTTTCTTGTTTATAACCTTGCCTTTTGCAGACTCGCATAAAGCATTTTTATGCAATTTTTTTAATGTTCTTTAAATTCAATATTGCTATATAATTTTGTTAATTTAAAATACACGAAAAACGTAGCTTCCAAACATCGTCACTTACATCTATCAATACAGATTATAGATAGAGAGCTGTTTGGTATTGTATAAGTTAATGAAGTATAGTCAGAGAGCTGTTTGGTATTGTATAAGTTAATGAAATATAGTCAGAGAGCTGTTTGGTATTTCATAAATCAAACTACCAAAGTAAGATCAACAATAATTACTGTTTAAGTAAACCAGATTGGCTAGAGAAATATAAATAGGACTGTTCTTGACTATTTTTGTATCTGATATTTTGTGTAACGAAATATTTGACGGCACCGGTCGTGTAGGCTCATTCAAGTAATACTTTAATCTAAGTACGTGTTACAACAACGCTGGTACTGTTTCTGACGAAAATACTCGCTATTGCTAAACAATTACATTTACATAGTGATTGCAGCAACAAAGAATTTACTACATATTTTACGCAATACACATATTAATATATTGATATAATACATACTTTTAATGAAATGACTCATAAAAGTAAACGAGAACGAAGTAAAAGTAAAGAAGAACACTTGTATGAGATTCGAATTTACAATTATTATTCGATTGGGGTGCTTACTTAGTATAGTAGTATAATGGCTGATGGTCTTTGCAAAAGACCAATGGATTTTCTGTTAGGACATAATGAGCATATTCTGAAATATGCGTCGTTATTATGCCATGCAAAAGTTCTCTAAGTTGTGTTTGCCTTAAATAACATTTGAACATACCAGCGTTGTCGTACTTAAATAATATCAAACTAAACTAACAATCATACGAAAATAAAATGTTACCATTTTTATTCATTTTCTAATTTTCTAGAAAAAACATCTAAACATTTAAATTGACATTCAATAGTGGAAATTAGTTGAGTCAGAATAAGGTTTTATGACGCACACGATCGTAATAATATCATAAACGAAGTATAAAAACAATTTCACAACTTTTAGACCCGTATTTTTAAAAGACTGCAAAGACAATCAAATTCAAAAATAACCACAACCATAACTCACACTTTGTAAAGAAAAACGATCGTGTGTTTAGTGTATGATCTAGCTATTATCACTGTCGGACACCGTTGAACTGGTCATTCTGATGACTGGGTTCTGATTGGAGTCACTGGAATCACATTCCACCATAAGGATCTCATCAGGAGTATCATTCCTGTCAGAATTACTCTCCGTATAAGTCCCTGTCGGTGACTTGTCTTCTATAACAGCTTTAAGGTACGACTCTCTATCCATAATAGTTGTGTCTCTGGCCAAAGCGAGGACGTCCAAAGACATCATGGATTTTGACTTCTCTGTTTTGCTGATCGGTGGGTTTGTATGTTCATATACAACGTCCTTACTAATAGACTTAGTTCTAGTCAGGTTGGTTTCAGTTTTCCACGTGTCACTGGGCGGTTGGCTGTACTTCCCGCTGTTGGTACTAGTGGAAGGTGCACTAGAGTTCCGAGGACTGCTGGCAGTGAACTTGGACCTCTTCTGTTGGTTGTTCTCCTTCATCATGAGCAACTGGTCTAGTTTGTTAATAGTCTCGTTCAGTTCCAAGGCCCATGCTTCATCTGTTTCTATGTCTTTCTCTATTGGTTTTGAGGCCAGTTCTCTGACGCGCATTCTGAGCTCTTGTAGACTAGATTCTTCGTCTTTTTCGTGCTCAGCTTTGGCTGCGTCTTCATCATGAATGGCATCTCTTTCAGCTCCTACACCAGGTTCCCTAGGTCCAACAGGGATGGTGTCTTTATCTGGTGGGTATTCCCCTCGTCTTCTGTGAATCTCTTCTGAGATTTTCTCTAAAGCTTTGAGAGACTTGGAGTATCTGAACTTGGCGTCGGCTATGAGACGCTGTAGTT
This sequence comes from Euclidia mi, assembly GCA_944739405.2. Classification (NCBI taxonomy): domain Eukaryota; kingdom Metazoa; phylum Arthropoda; class Insecta; order Lepidoptera; family Erebidae; genus Euclidia; species Euclidia mi. The sequence goes on from OX123198.2 coordinate 60,104,597, forward strand.
TCTCTATCTTCTCGTTCTGAGTTTGTAGCTGCTCGTCACATAGTTTCTTCTCCTCGAAGTACACGCGGGATTTGATGATGTTGCGTTTCAGATTTTCTTCCAATTGAGCCACCTGGAAAAGTCAAGTATATTCTTTAGTAAACTTGGAGTAGAGAGTAATACTCTTGGATAAAAAAATCGTTACTATTTATATTTCAATTCGGGTTCAAATAATGTTATTGGTTTGTTTTGTATAGCATTTTCAGTACCTACTGGCACGAGATCAGGCAAGTTGTCGATGTGCAAGGTTCACCCAAATGTGTTTAAGCCTTATAGGTATGTTGTTGTCAAAATGTGAGTCTTTTTCAAACTTTTGAGAGGGAAAATCAACAATCATAGATTGATACTATGCGATATGATAATGACACTCCTCTGAAACTGCGCACATCGTACTCTTTAAACAAAAACTGCGTTCTCATTTATTCCATTGACGATGTGTTTTTTAGTTTAAAGTGATTTATTACACAAATTAGCATCCGTTATATTAAATTAGTTTAACAGCAATAACAATCTAAACATACTTAGCCGTGAAATCGTATACAAAGAGCTATTAAAGCTATAATTTAAAACGTGTAAAATAGATATACTGTTAAAAAGGAGTATATTCTTATACAAAGTGTTATCTACCTTTTTCTCAGCCGCGATGTACGCTGCAGCTTTTTTCTGGTGCTCTCGACCGCTTTCAGCCTTCCGCTTCTCAGCGTCCATAACCTGAAAATAAAAAACAGTAGATATATATATATATATATATATATATATATATATATATATATATATATATATCGCACTTTTTACAGTAAACTTCCCACTATATAAAATATTAGTATCGTGCGACACTTTAACAACAAAAATATTAAAACTGCGGACGCAAGCAAGGTCGACACTCAAGAATTAGAGTATCACAAAATCTTTTGTAGCGTGTGGTAATTGAACCCACGATACTGCCAGTACGGCAGTAGTGAGGTGACCACTTTAACCAGTTACTGTTTAAAGTTAAAGTTACTTGTGCAGTAAGATATACGGATACAAATATGCAATATCAGCAAGTCACTCATCGTCTATATTCAAAGTAACGTACACGATCTATCGTGAAATCGTCCGAAGGTCATCAGAATAGAGGTAATTGCATAACTTCCTCAATAAGAGAGTACTGTACCTTGATGATGGCATGGTTGAGCACCTCCTGCCAGTTGCTGTCGAACTGCCACTCGTCCTGCTTGCTCACGAACCGCTGCTCTGCGAGGGTCACTGTCTCTTTAGCAGCCGCGTGCAGCTCTGCAACGATTGAACAAGAACTTCATCTCATGCAATGTTTAAAAAACAATTTTAAGAGGCGATAGCCGTAGGTCTCGGAGAGCACGTTAAGCCGTCGGTCCCGGCTGTAATGTAGATCATTTAAAATCTTTATAGGGATTCAGTACCCCTGCATTGATGAACACTGATCTAAACCATGGAATATCGCTATCCCTCTGGGTTGCGGAGGTCAGACGGCAGTCGCTCTGTGGAAAAGTCTGTCAAATCTAGTTAGACTAGTAGGCGGACCGCGGGCTATAAAGCGAGAAGTCTGGAATGCTACTGGGATAACGCTAGTACGATGATCAATATGGTACGAGTGAACTAATTTCTCAATTGTCGTGCATGGGCTCCTGCCTCTGGTTCCTCATTTAGTAGCACCACCTGCCTATTAAAACTAGTCAAAACCCACAAATAACTATCTGACTGGCGGTCGCTCTTTATAAAAGCTACAAGCCTGTCAATGTAGCTAGACCAGAAAACTCTGTATTGCTTCCCAGACAAAAGACTCGGAGATTCAAAAAGTCTTGCAAGTCACCGAGAACTTCCTAGAATAACGATGATGACACTACGTATACTTATGTATATCTAGTTTACTAATTAAGTTTACAAAACCACCTCTTTGTACATAAATATGATAGTACTGTAGTTATATAAACAGGTCTGGGGTCGATCATTAAATCTTGTGTAAGTCTGGTGTACTGTAAGTGGCGGCCATTAAAAGCCGACATCTGCCACTTGTAAGGTCAACTGAGTTGTTATATAATAATATTATTAAAATATACAACAGTTCTGTGAACACTGCAGCCATATTGATTACTAGATAATACCTGCAGTTACTTCCGCACTTTTTATTGTAATCTTCGTAAATCTTCTAGAGAAAAGTTATTTGAAAGTGCGTGTCTTAAATAAGGAGGTGGGCCCCTACCTTCTTCGGAGGCGAGGCCCCAGGCGATATAGGCCTTCGATGTTATATCTTTCAGAGGCCCTTGTTCTTTGTTACTTTGATTATTCTTCAGAGTCCTTGTAATTTAACAAATTTTAATTTATTTTCACTTGGAAAGAACTCTTTCAGATTGGTCATAAACAAAGTTTTATCAGTATCGATTATTTGGAGTTTAAATCCAAAGAAATTGAATAAGTGTCATCCAAGTAAAGAAATTGCATATTTCTTTGATTAATCAGTAGTGTTTTTATTTGAGAGTATTTATGCTAAGGGATATTCTAACAAAGTTTTCAATCGGCTTGTGATCTACTGCGATACTATAATAACGTATGGATGTTGCAAATTAAATTGCTTAGGTATAAGAGCAGTCAGGCGCGAGCCAAGACAAACGTTTATTATGAGCACAGCTATATAGCTAAAAACGCTCATCGAAATCACTGTGTTTACTTGCCTGAGATAAGAATAAGTGAATATCTGCATTTAGGACAAGCATACATATAATATTGCAATTAAAAGTTTCACAGCTTATACCTAGGTGTTACGTACCTACGTAGGAAGCTACAGGTAACAATCGTCTCGCATGCGACAATCGAGCGGTACCATCTCCTAGTCATAAAAAAAAAATCAGTAAAAGCCAAATCTTTCCGATATTCGCTCGCTCTTGCTAAAAAGCCCACCTTACAAAAACCATTTACTTTCATACCGCGTCAAATAAGTAGTTACCTCAGCCGAACACGCCCAAATATTACCTCATGTGAGGTAACTATACATGCACGTTCAGTATGTGGCGCGCACATAATTGTATTAGCCGACAAACACATTGATAAGAGACTTCCTGCGTCCACATCTGCTGTTATACATATTTACTTACAACGTAACACTTTGAATACACAGATCAAAATATAATGCGCAATATGCGATTTAATATGGTACCTTAATACCTTCTCAAATAAAGCTGTTTACAATGATGATAATGGTAACGGTTCTTTTGTGCACGACTTAACCAAATTTAGTCTATCGTTCGCGCAAACACTATTCAAGTACATAACAACTGATGCCACGAAAGTTTAAATTCATTTAATACTTGGTTATTCTAAACAAAAAAGGTACATCTTTTCGATCCTTACATATATTAGATACAATAGGTATGTGATATACCGGATAAAAATAAATTCTCAACGCCAGCGTTAATAGGAGTGGCTATCAGAAGTTTAGTCAAAGAAATAATGGCCACTTGTCAGCCGAGGTGTCTACGAACAAATGTGGGTCACACGGCCATGATGAACTTACAACATTCAGGCGTTTTGTCGCAGTGTTGACTTGCAATTAAGGACATGAAGAATGGATAGCAGACGCTTCTGTTTTGGATTCTTTACAGTCCTGGTTGCTGGAAGACTAAGACTAAAGTTGCTGAAACGACGGCAAAAGCTGTCAGCGTGATTGCTCTTGATTGAATCAATATTCACATTTATTTATTTATTATTAAAAAAAAAAGACAACTCCCGCACTAGGAATAAATCCTGTGTCGCGGGGTACTTTACAAACATACAACTAACGGACACAATGAACACCCAGACTCGAAACAACAATTTCTGGATCACACATAGTGTTGTCTCGTGTGGGAATCGAACCCACAACACTCGGCGCAGTACCAAGTGGCGAGGCGGCCGCTTAAACCACTACGCCAACCGTGCAGTCAACTATTACAGTTACATTAGAAGTAATTTTTCAACATTGACATACTGATGAGTAATCAGGGACTCTGCGCAGTACAAAGATGTGTTGACAAACTTTACCATCTCGCTATTAGTTTAGTGTAGCGCTCATAGCGTGACTTCGCTTGCTGTCCGTAAAAGGTCGATACAGTTAGGTAACGCTTTGCACAAGTTGCCTCTTGAATGATTGATCACGTCTGGCATTTACTTACATCCCTACCATGCTTCGGAGGGCATGTGAAGATATCGGTTCGGTTAAGACAAGAATCGATAGCCATTTTCGGAGGCTTTCGGGCTGTCTGAACACTCCGACATCAGTCCTGTCACGTGTGACACACGAAAAAGAAAGAAGAAAATTAGTTTAGTGATTAATATCTGATTGTGTATTAAGTCTTATGAGTTAGGACTTATGAGTCTCTTTACAATACAAGAATAAATATTAATCATTGAGGTTCAAACGTTTCCAGCTGTTCAATAACCTTGCAATTACCACTTCTGTCGAATAACTACGCTTTTAAATATACTCCAGCGTATCAAAAAGGATACTTAATCAATTATTTTCAGTTCCATCTGGTGCAGATATTTCCAGCGAGTGACGTGGACGTTTAAACGAATAACCTCGGCTTAGAGCTCTGGGATGTTATCCAGTGCATGATACTGCCAGTAATCAGCTCAATAGCGCCAATTAATGGAGGATTGTGTTACTATACAGTTGATATGTGATACGGCTGGTGTGACTTTTGATGCGAGTGTAAATGACGGCACAAACACCAAATCGACTTCAAATTGAAACGCTAAATTTGATAGGACTAACGTGTGTCAAATTAATTATGAAGCAGTCATTCATAAAAACATACATCATGATCTAGAACCAGATTCGAACCCACTTACACAGATTTACTAATAAGGTAAAAACCAAAAGTAACGTTATCATACCCTTTGAGCATTTGCAACATCGAACTTATTGCTTTACTCACTAAATCATATTTTGCCAATAGCCTTCGACGTCAGGAATGTCTACAAGCGTGGCTTTTGACCTATATAGCTTATATAGCTATAGCTAGTGGCTTATAAGCTCTGTTAACAAAGAAAGTGTTTCAGTTAAGAAGGTAGCTTTAATCTCAAAAAATATTGACCTAAATATTTTTGGCGAGCAATCTTACAAATAAACAACCCGTAAATTGAATATGGTCCAAGGATAATAAGCACAATATTTAAAAATCACCTCATGATGTTTTACTGCAAACAGAAATCTGCAACAAATTGTTGAGTAGGTAAAACAGTTTTCAAATTCAATAATTTCAGTATATATAGGTAATGGCCTTTGCCGCCAAATTCAATTACTTAATACCTTTGCACGTGTCCTGCTCACGTTGACATAATTTAAAAAAGTATCATCTTAAAACAGTGTTCAATTGTTCATCCTTACTCGTTTACCAACTGTAAAGTTTCAAAGTAATATGCAGGAATAAAGAACCTGTGGCCCGAACGAAATAGAGACACTTTGATCCCGGTTCGTATTCCCCACGTGATAAGGGGCGAACCTGTTGCCACCCACTTTTGCAGACTAATCATTAAGTAACTGATACCTAATATAATTTCACATAATTAACATTTTTATTATTACTTATATATACTATTATTATATAGACTCACGCCTTTATCCCCGCAGGGGTAGGCAGAGGCGTAATATTACACCCACATTTCGCCATGAGTTTTTAGGTCGCACGTAATATGGGGCGAGCCTATTGCCGTACCGGGCACATTACCAGACATCGTGCTGCTACTGAGAATTTCCTAACGGCAAAACCCAATAACACTTTGCCCGACCAATGGGAATTCGAAATCGAACCCGAGACCTCCCAATCCCACACGCACATTTATGCCACGAGGCCAACGAGGCAGGCCACATAGTTAAAAATTATTAAATAATTATAAACGCGACAGTGTGTGAGGATGGATGAACGTCTCTTTCACAAAACTACTCAACGGATTTGATGAAACGTTGTGATATACATCTAGCTTAACCGTCAGACATGGGCTACCTTTTGTCTCGATAACTGACCCCTACACGGACGAAGCTGCAGGCAAAAGCTAGTATTATAATGATGCAGATGAGTTTGGTTTCATTGTTTAAAACATAACTCTGCAGACTTTATCGGTACGCTTGGCGATTAAAGCCCGTTTCTAATAAGTCCAATATTGTCATCTATCGATGGGTTTGGCTACTAGAGATCATCATCATCCTCTTAGCGTTATCCCAGTTTCAACCCAGGGTCCGCTTACTAGTCAAACCGGATTTGGCCGAATATTAGCTTTTCCACGGAGCGACTGCCTGTCTGACCTCCGCAACCCGAAGGGATAGCGATATTCCATGGTTTAGACTAAGTAGTGTCAGTTTATTTAGAAGATACTGGCGCCCTATAACGACTGTCAAAGATTTTCATGACAACCGGGACCGACGGCTTAACGAGCTCTCCGAGGCCCGGGGCAATCAATAATTAACAATTCAATACGCACAAATCCGAAAAGTCATTAGTGCGCGCCGTGGATTCGAACCCGATACCCTCTGCATGGCAGTCTGCCTATGTTTGGCTACTAGAGATACTTGGTATAAATGATATATTTTGTATGAAGCTTATGTCAAATACGTGAATTAATAATTGCCAGTTAAAAACGCAAAACCAGTACAAACTTTACCAACCGTCGTTGAAACCTCTCAATTTCTGCCTAAGTCTTCTAACTAAAAAAAACTTCAAGAATAAGCGTCCCGTGTGAATGAATGAACTATGACTCTGAGTCACGGTGTTACGAGGTGTTGTGGTGTTGTGTCATCAGTTATCGGCGATTCGATCTACGTTATGTCATCGTAATCTCTATCACGTGCTAATTGCCTTTATTTAGATAATAGACATTGTTTATATGTTTACGTCATATGGTAACGATTCAAGGTGTGTTGCATTTGAGGTATTTTTTATAAATGCAATGTGTGTATTCGTGTGTGTGTATGTGCGCGTGTGTGTACATTTGTGCGTGTGCGATTGTGCGTGCTTCTATAGCCTCGTAGCTCTTAAACTTTATAGTAGCAATATGAATTTTCTTAAAAATAATAATTGCAGACGCGCAAATGCCATTTGCTGTATAATGAAATTCATACCAACGCGAAAATTATAAGAATTGAGTTGATTTAATCACACTTTCCCTCACGTTTTGGTCGGTTTTTAACAGCCTTGGTCACGGGGAGGTTAAGGTAACGCGTTAAGTAATTTACGCTTATTTATTTATCTCTCGATTTATTTATTTTTGCCAGTCAAATTTTAATATTCATATCAATTGTGTTGTAGTATGCCAAGAGAATGATCATATTCTTTCTTTGAGAGTGTGTGGCCAACTCTGGCGTCGGCGTTTTCAGAGTGCCTGAAGGCCTGCGACATGTTCAAACGAACTTACTTACGTACTTGTCCTGAGGCTATAACCGGGACCGACAGGTTTACGTGCCATGCATGATGGCGCTCTGATGTCAATGCCACACGCGTTCATCTAAGTGATGACCTCTGCATAAGTTGGACTTTGCCGACCTATTAAGAACGAAAATTCCCATGTATATCCACCGGACCTTAAACCTGTTATGAGCCCCACCATTGTATTGGCAACTTATGAAAGAAAAACATCATCTTTATTGAGTTTAAATGTTAGACATTTTCAGCTGGATTAGCCGGTAGTGGAAAGCAGGTAAAAAATCGATTACAGTCCTATTTGTGCGAAACGACAGCAGTGAAACTGTATAAGGCAATGACTATGTTCTAGACAGCCTTCAGTGCATTGCGCGCGCTTTTTTATCCAACCTTTTCAATATGGACGCCACAAAAACGGTTTATTAAAAAAGGTCGCATCCTGTCAGCGGGGTCGCTTGGATTTCCGTTTCCCGGTACACAAAATGGAGTTATTTTCATCCCCTTTTTAAATTACTGCGGGTCTGGATAATCTTATTTTTTTGCGAACCGATATTTCGACCTTTCACCGCCATAAACACAATTTTTTTTTCAAATTTATTTCTCGAGAGGTAACTCTGAATATTAACAAGAAAGCCTGAAAATGATATACCAAGATAAACTAATTTGTATCTACGCACATGTCGTATAATAAGTAAATAGGTACATATTTCGTTGTGCATGTCGCTAAATGTACCAAGCAGAAAAATATACCGAGCGCTTCCGAGCTTCCGCTGTGTATTTCTAAAGTTTTTGAGAGACATTCAATTAAACAAAGGATATTATTATAACTTCCTCAATTCTTCTTAAATACATACATACATACATACATACATAGACTCACGCCTGTTTCCCCGAAGGGGTAGGCAGAGGCATATTAAACGCCCACTTTTCACCAGTGTTTTGATCCCACGTAATAGGTGGCGAGCCTATTGATGCTTATCGGGATATTTTGTTTGCCAGAGCCTCGTCCGTTGATCGGCAGGTGCACCACTTGCAGGTGAGGTTGGCTTGGGACCCTAAGTTCTTGGTGGGAACCCTATGCACTTCTTAAATATATCCTGGTAATAAAAAACCAAAGTAAACTAAGTGTAAAAAACTCAAGGAAATGATTGCAGATTTATTGTAACTAGATTCGCTAGCTAACGTACTCGATCGATCAAAAATTACAAAAAAACATCAACCAATTTTTCGATTCGGTCCCTGAAACTTTACAAAAGATCTACCATACATAAACCTAGACCTTACATAAAATTGAATATTAGCATGTGTTGTAATCGCGAAGGTTTGAAAGTATTCAATAGTATTTTCCCAAGATCTTACTATAGAAAAGAAAAAGAAAAGAAAATATTTATTATTGCCACAAATGGCACACACTAAAAACATTTTGGCAAAAAATATGTACAAAATAAAAAACATAGTTGAATAAGAAACAAAAATAAAAACACTAAGAAAATGAAAAAAAAAAAAAAATGAAATAGAGAAGCAAAATAACAAAATAATTATTTATACAATGGCAGATTGTTATGTCTGCTCACTGGCAACACAACGCTTCCCGGCTGACCAATTGGGAGCCGTCTGCCGCCATTGGCCAAATAAAATAACAACAAAGCTATTCTAGGTACCTACTATCAGATGCAAATGTTCCGCATACGTGCATATATCGCGATCAACTAGGCAATGCACCAACAGGATAGCACATACCACAGGCACCTATTACCCACCACAGTGGAACGTTCATTGTATTGCTACGTTCCGCTTTACTCAAACACAAAGTCAATTTTCACATAAATTTCCACTCAATACTACGTTTGATATCGATTTCGCTTCCATTATACATTCAGATACCACACCATATAATGAACTGACTGCTGAGGCAAATAATAATGGTGGAACACGCGAGTCGGCTGTCGTATAGTTTACACAAAGCTTTGAAGAATTGCCATCTACACCTATTATTCATGTGGCGCCAATTTGTCAACTGCTCGTATTTCTTCTTACCGATATGTTATTAATATGAATAAATTTTGATTCTGTATTCTATCGTTGGAATAAATACTGCTCTTATCAAATTTTAATTTATAGAGCATTCAAAGTAAGGTTTTACTTTTCCGGTTTTTCAATGTAAGCAGCGCCACCGTGATCCAGTCTATAGCGTAGGGGGTTGACAGAGGCGTAATATTACACCTCTGTCTACCCCCTTGGGGACATAGGTCTATAAAAAGAAATCATTGATGATCTGTTTACGTCATAGGATAGAAATTCAAGGTGTGTTGCATAATTTCCAGACATCATCTCGGCTAAATAGGTACCTACTACTTCCACGAGAAACAAGCAATTACATTATTACATAAAAGGTGGTCTGACCTTCCCGTCCAGCTAAGACAAATTACACCATTAGCCAAAATTGCCCTCCCTAGGTAATTAATACCCTCATGACCTTCGCAAATAATCACATATCGAGGACCTTGACCGCTTGCCCTTGGCGGTGGAGCCCGCAGGAAGCAGCCGTGATAACGTGATGGCAAACGATGTGTGCCAGATAAGTTATCAACGTGTGAATAAAAAATCTGTATATATAAAAACCTTGCGTTACTAAGTGACAGACAACGCTCAGCCTTTAGGGCGCAAGAAGCTGAAATTTGGCACGTATGTTTCTTGGGGATCATAGGGTGCACTACGAAAGGATTTACCGTAATTCTCGCGGGATCGGAAATAAATTTTAAATGCGGTTATCCTCTAGTATTTTATAACTTGGGAGTTCTCAAGAACTATGGGATGGCTTAACATTTACAGGTCAAATGTAGGTAGGTAGGCGGGGTCGCAGCAGTAATGCTAACGTAGATCCCGTGACCCTGCCATTCAATGGGATCGGATAGAGGAACACCATGGTGGTTTTAGTGGGTAGTCCCGGCGCTTCTCGTCGGGGAGTCCCACACTCTCCCTAGCCTGAGCCCCTTTAGGAGCCCAGCCTGGGGGGGTTAGCCCGTAAATAGTTTGGTTTCCACCATGCGTCAAAAAAAAATTGGTCAAATGTAGGTAGACCTACTAAAATATGGTTGATAAATAATTTACCGAGTAATTGCAAAAAAATATCGGGATAAACAGGATATTTCATTTACAATGAAGTGTTATTATGTAGTCGTTTCAATTTTGCTGTCCGATTGCAATAAAAACATAACATGATAAGCATACCAGTGATCACAGTTCCTGTAGAAATCAAAACTTAGGGTAATAATGACAAACGTAATAAAATACCAGAACCAAAATTAACGGCGATAAAATCCTTTATCATCATCAGCCTTTAACAGTCCACTGCTGGACTCGGTATCTCCTTTGAAATGAAGAATTTGGCTTAGGTACTATACCACGCTGGCCAAACCGGTTGGTACAGAGTTTGTATCAAGTTTTCCTTCTCTTATAGTGCTGTTCTCTGCTTAATATGCTCCCTTTATCGGCTCTTACGACACCCATGGGATGATATGGGGTGGTGACATTCCGTATTCTTAATCTGTCACCACACGGACCACACAAAATTCGTTAACAGTAGTTAAATTTGAATGCGTAACATTCAAGTAAACAAGTCAATATTGCTCTTCCTAGATACTAAGTAGATATAAATAGAAACAAATAAAAATCACTTCTGTGACGCACTTACAAATGTGTGACAACTAGAGCGCCACAAACACTTTAGTCACAGAATATATAATAATGTACCTACAAGTGCCGCGAAGGACATCACAAACATTGACACAACGAAAACTAATGATAATAACAGCGTTGTACGAAAGCACACTAACAAAACTACTTTATTTACTGATTTACCACTACAATTTCAGATAATAGAAGCTGTAGTGACAAAGCTTGAAAAAGGAATGTTGCGATGGTTTGGACATTTGGAAATTTTGGATGAAATAAGAAAGAACTGAATCGTGAAAGATTGGATGGAGATGTCGGTAGGGGATGCCCAAGGCGGACGTACGCCGATAAAATAGGTGACGTACTGAAAATGGCCAAATTAAAAGTACCCATAACCAACGCGCATGCATGATGAGGTTAATGAAAGTCGAGGAAGCGAAAGAGGTATGTTTGAACCGAGGCGTGTAAAATGGCGTTCCATAGTCACTGCCTACCCAATGGGAGACAGGCGTGACGATATAGATAGATAGAATTTCAGATATAACCATAATCAGAATACTACAGATGAGCTACTATCTAAATGTATTTCCATTTCATTTGTTCGCTTAGTTTGACATTTGACAAGGCACGTATTGGCACGCAGCCAAAACATATAAATAAGAAGATGAAAGCTTCCTCCGATAAGCTGGTATGTCGCTAGCTGAACAAACAAAATGGTTATATTTCCAACAGTTTTGAATAACAAGTCTTTGGCAATGCTTATTTAGCTAAAAGAGCTATTAAGACTTGTTATTAAAATAACAAAAGGCATGGAAAACGCTATATTTGGAAATAAGCGTGTGTAGACGTAGCTATACCTATGTAAAGCTATGATACAACAAATATTATTTAATAGAATGGTAGTGTAACTCCCGGTACGACCCTGAATAGAACAAGTGAAGTAATCATAAATTAGAGACATGTTATGTTATGTTTATGTTATGTAATAGTCGGGAAGCAACGTTCAGCCTGTCTGGTCAAAGGACCAGAAAGAAGAGAAGACAATACATCTCACAGTTTTAAAGCAGACTTATCTTAATTTGACTTATAATTATAACGCATCAACGCAATTGATAAACCTGTGCCAACAATTTTATACACAAATAACTTCGAAAAGTCAGTGGTTCGCGTCGTAGGTATGAACCCCATACCCTCTGCATGGCAGTCTATTGGTATCTTCACTAGGATCGTATCTTGGCTTGTATAACAGACTTGTATATTATTAAAAGGCTAAGCCACTACTGTATCCGCCATACTTCGGTAGAAAGAACTCCTTTGTTAGTCTTAAAAAGAGCCTGACATTAACCAATCAGGTCTTTGCACTCAAAACAACAATTTACATACATACTATTTGACCATACAAGACGTAAATAATCAAACAAAGTCATTATAGCCAGCTGTATGTTATCAACGACCTTGTTAAACGTACATCTACGCTTTCTCTAGCAGTCAGTGCACCCATATCATTGTACTTTAATTGAAACTATGTCACAATACATAAACAATATATTGCTAAACCAATAAAATAGATACGCAACGTTTTAGGAAATAATCATCACTACATAGTATAAAACAAAGTCTGTCTTCTGTCTGTCTGTCCCTATGAATGCTTAAATCTTTAAAACTACGCAACGGATTTTAATGGGTTTTTTTAATAGATATAATGATTCAAGAGGAAGGTTTATATGTATAATACATATATGGCGGTACGAAGTTTGCCGGGTCAGCTAGTATAAATATAAAAGACAATTTTATTTGAAAGAAAAACTTGAAGCTATGCTAGCTTAATATTTTGATGAGGTTTCGTTCTACGAATAGGCATTAGTAAAATGGCGGTCGGCCAGGAAGACCGATGACCTGCGAATGTGTCGGGGTTGACTGGATAGGCAAATAGAGAGAGGGGTCCAATACCTACTATTTATTACCAATATACATAAATTCACATCAAAGAGCATCACCTCTTTCGGTGATTAGTTGATGAATTATCTAAGATATTGATTTAATATCGAAAGCATAATGTATGTACCTATAAAACGAATTAAGTTCAATGATATTCAAGGAACTTATACCTCATATATTATTAAAAATAGGAATGAAACTGATTGCTTTTACACAAAATTTCGTTAGCGACATTTACCGTACATGCGTAGCTTTAGGTAATTCAAGATGACATCGTGTAATTCAATAAATTAGAGTTATGTATGAAAGCCATTAAAATACACAGTAACTTTTTGATCCCTTTAAATTTGTTTCTTGAAAATGAGAGAGGTCTTTGGAAACTAACCTTTTTATTTTTCTACGAAAAAATAACCACAGTGGTTCCGCAAATATGTAAACTTAATATTGCAGCAAATACCAAATTAACTATTGATATATTCATCAACTATGTGGCTTGCTGCTTTGGTGCACTTTCTTAAGACTTATTTTGCATTTTTACTACGTTTATTTTTTAGAACTGAAGACGTTGTAGATATGTAATTGAAATGGAGTAAGGTTTCTTTCTTTACTTCTTGTAGGAATTGTAGGTACCTATATGGCAACGTATCTATTGTGTTTAGGTCTTAACCTAATACAGCAATCTCTTGCTCCTGAATTTTTTACTTACCTAATAACAAAATAATAATTTATTCCTTTTGACTAAGACTTAGCTGACTTAAAGTGATTACCAGCTAAGCCTGGATATTAGTTACATTACGGAGGAGGCCGAAATAACAAACGGCGATGTGTTGGGACGAGCTAAGGGCCGGATAATTGATGAAACGTTAATGACCTTCCCTTTGTATTGATTTTACCAATATAGAAGCCGTGTTCATATTTTATTATCCTGTCAACATGAAAGCCCAATGTATTTTCTATCTTTTACCTACATCACATTAAGTATGACTTCATGATGTAACAATATTGAGTTTTCGAAGTGTTCGAACGAATGCTCTCAGTCTGTTTTAATCTTTTGATTTTATATCAGAATCTGTAAGACGCCACCATACCGAATTTATTCCTGGTAGGTGTATGATATGTGTAGATATATGGCATTTATCGAACCAGGAAATCTCACGGTCGAAAACAAATAGTTTATCCAAAACTATTACCTAATTTCATTTGGACATGATATTTACGGATCCGTCGAAAGTCCTCCCAAAGAAGCTTATATGACGAATATTAGCTTGATATGGATCTTTCTATTGAGTTTTGTATGTTTTATTGCCTAGATTTGGCAACGCTGCCAAATAGTTGATTTTGATTGCATGGAATTTTATTTCGCTGGCGACGAGAATTCCGGGTCGATATTATGAAGTTAAGTCGTGGATATTAAGGTACAGGCAGTTGGGCCAAAAGTCGGGTTGGGGATATTAAACATTGGGACAAAGGGCCACCACTTTTGGTGGTTTTGATATAGGCTATGATTGAAGAATAAGAGTCCATGATGTAACAAACTGTTCTTCTCACGAAACTAAATATTATTGATGCCTTTTACGAACACACGATGATATAAAAGGCAGTTTTGAAAACTAAATGTTGTCTATATGGTGACGATTGAGAACATATTTAAACCAGAATATAACGAAGTTTGCTAGTATGCCACGATCGTGGCAGTTAGTATTGCGTAGTGGTGGTTATTCTATTACCAGTACAACTCTACTTACTCCTCAGAGAGTAGATATGGCCGTAAAAACGTAACAAAAAAAAAACTTCTAGCATTAAAAAGTATGAAAGCATATAACAGTTTACGTAACGTAATGGTTGCTATTATAGCAATTTGCATGTAATTTTCAGACTAATGACGCGGTAAACTACATCAATTGACAGCTAAATATGAGTAATTAGGTGAACTGTATAGAATATTAGCTAGAGTTCTGATGTGATCGCGATGCCTGACAATGTTACGAGTTAGGATTTCGGTTTTCCATCAATCATATGTCCAACATAATGAGTAATTAAATTCAAACATCAAATATTAAAATAACTTGCCCGTCTAATCATTTAACCGGAAAAATACGAGTTACCCAGTATGTCTCGAAAGAATATTCACCGCAAAGAATGTTTTGTGGGTTAAAATTTAAAACACCAGCCACACAATTTGCTTTAAAACTGTACGGTTTACGAAACATAAAAAATAATGAAAGAATTTATCGTTTTATTTTCCAAGATTGCCTTTGTTACCTCCAGATTAACAAAAGGAGCAGATTAACATACAATAAACCATCATAAACTACTATCCCCTCTATCTCTCTTCAGCCCTTTAGCGTATAGGCCTATTTAAATCTACGTAATTAATCCAAAATTATCATATCCAAAAGTGATGACTTACCACTGGCCCTTTGGAACTGCACAGCAGCTTTCTGGCACTCCTGCCTGGCGGCTTGCGCGACACCCACAGCGTCGTAGTACGGCCTGGACTTGTCCACACACGTGCCCAGCCGTTTTGTCCACGCCTGCAGCCGGCGAGAAGTCTCGTTCAGTAGCAGATGGAAGGTTTTCATGGACTCCTGGAAATTTGCGAGCACTTCAGTGCTGGTACTTTTGACGACGATAAATGGGCAGTTGATAATATGGTCCGAACTGCTTTATCTTGATAATATCTATCTACACCCTGTGAATCAGGGCCGGATCTACCTAAGGGCTGCTTGGGCTGCAGCCTAGGGCCCCGAGATTACAAGGGGCCCCCAGACTCCGCTAAAAACAATAGGCAATAATTTAAATAAAAAATATGGTTGTCTGTAAAGTCGGTTTACGAAGGGAGAAATACGTGTAAAAGGATGTTTTCATGCTGATTTTCAGTATTTTTTAAGGTATAAAAAATGAATATTATTTATTGAAACTATGAGGTTTTTTTATACATGAGATGATTTCATATTTTACAAAAATATAACTTAAATGTAGCGGAGATATCAGCTGATACACATCGTAGCTTGTCATCCGACTTACAAGTTGGTGTACCTACACGATGGAAGCCACAATTTTTATCCGAAATCAATGGCACGGAAAAATTACTTTCTATTATTGGTGATGCTTTGATTCTAACAGCTCAATACAATTACCACTATAACCTCGAAGCAAAGTTGTATTGAAAGCTGTCCGAAGTGTCGTACCCGGACAACTTCCAAATTCGCCGCTAGAAGCGCGTGGATAATCTTTGCATCGCCAATATGAGAAATATTTTTTCTACAAAAAAGTTCAAATACATTTTTTTCGCTAGACTAATAGTTTCCGAGTCCGAACGTATTAAAATTGAGCGGGGGATTTTTCAGGGCGACAGTCTGAGTCCCCTTTGGTTTTGCTTAGCCATGAACCCTCCACGGTTACAGAGAAGTGGTCAGGTCATATCTCACCTGTTGTGCATGGATGACCTGAAGTTATTTGCCCACTCTGATGCCCAATTGATATATTTACTAAACGTAACCCAAAACTTTAGTACTTAAGTCTTTCAATATGGAGTTCGGTGTGGATAAATGTGCTGTCATTCATGTGAAGGATGGTGGAATCTGAGGGATCCAACTCTCAAATTCCATTAACCTAAGAACGCTATTCTTAACTGATACCTATAAGTACTTGCGTATTTCACAGACTTTAAGTATCAATGAAGCCGTCATGAAGCAATCGGTGCAAGAGCGTTTCTTTGGCCGCCTGAAATAGGTACTGAAAAATCTTTTATCAGGTGGCAACAAGGTTCGTGCTTGCAACGGTTGGGTCATGCCACTTCTTGTACTCTTTTGGCATGCTCAAGTGGACTCAGTCTGAATTGGACGCCTTGGACAAAAGAGTTCGCACATTGTTGACGTGGATGAGGCATATCGTATGCATCATCCACGTTCATCCGTGATCAGGTTGTACATCCCGCGGTAGTGCGGGGGTCACGGCTTTCTGAATGTCAAGACTCAAGAAAAGGAAAACAGATTAAATATCTGGACTTGACTCACGAGATTGTCGACATGTGCGATGTGAACTCAGCAATTATGAGGAAGTTCCTGTCTCTGGAGCCCTAACCACCGGCAGCTTGGACTCTGTGCCTTATGCTGGTGGGATCCCACGATTATTTTTATGTTTTTAAATGTATTTTTTTTGAGAAAATTATATATTTAAAAATATAATGTTAATTTGAAAAATAATAAGTAAAGGAGATATATCATTAAAGAAACAAATTTTTTGACATGACTATTGAGTACTTAATAAGGGGCCCTAAGTAGTTTCAGCCCAGGGCCCCCCAAATTCACGATCCGCCCCTGCTGTGAATTTGAAGCGGAAAATACCAAGGTTTACCGAAATTATCGTGGTGTTCTTATACGTTAGTGAGGTCACATAAATGCTTTTACGGAAACTGATCATCGTTTGTTTAATATAACATAGGCGTTGGAGAAAACGACCAGTAAAGTATCAACACTTCTGGTCTGATGACAAGAAAATGATCTTGGCAAAACTAAAATTTATAAAGAAATTCTCTATTGCGAAATTACTTGTACCTATAAAGACCGCTCATAGAGTTTGACTCATTCTAACTTTTAGCTCTTTATCAAATTGGTCATAAAGCTTTACGTCCGTATGTACCGAATAAACTATCATCGCAATAAAAATAACATTGTGTAGTCCATTACGTCACGTTGCCAGCATGTATCACATATGTGTGATGCGCGGGGCCGCTGTAATTGACCTAATCTATGCCCGCTTGCGCCCGCGCGACCTCGCACTATCGCTGCTACGCACCTTCGTATGTGCTAGGCATTCCAATGCATTGTTTGGCTTTTATATTGTGCGATATTGGAAGAAATAATGCTAGCATAAATATGAAATATTTCACTGGTTACGCAACAGGCATTAATAGCTCGATTCAAAAGGTTTATGGCTGATGCATAATAGTCCGATACATAAATTCCGCACCTTTTAGCGGTCAGTGTAGTCCTGAACAACAATTTTCGTTTTGAAAAAGTTAAGTGTGAAAGAATAACCAAAATAAGAATTGGTGGCCTTTACAATGATAAAATGTACATTTAACCGCAACGGCCACCACTAATTGATAGAATTTAAAACATTCCTTTGTACAAGACAAAATACGACAGGTGTAGAGGATTCATCTGGACACACATATACAATGTATGTTCGTCACTCGCAAAAAACTCTATCGTAATGGCCGGCATAGCTCAACGAAGGAACATCATTCACCTTGCTATAACATAATTATATCAGTTTCTGTATTGTGGTCCAGATCAACTATACAGGGTGTAAAAAGACCCTTAACGAAAACTGAAATGTACCATGTTGTACCAATCACGACGACCATTTTTTACTTCGGCACCGTACCTGGGAAATTACTGGTTCAGGAGATATTGAGGCTCAAAGTTAGTATGGAATTTTTCTAATTAGGTACAAAATCGATGCATTTACCCCGCCAATATGTTCTTTATATGCCCTTTAACCCCATGGATAACTAGGTATTTCGAGCATTGCACGCGTGCGCTTTTAATTGCGGTTTAAAAAATGAAAACTCAAAAAAAGGGCGTTTCCCAGGTATTATTTTTGGTAAGTTTGACTTGGCATGATGTCCACGAGTAGACTTCGGCTTGGTGATGGGTCTTGTGACACCCTGTATACTAGTGGTACCATGTATTATCTAATTCTGTGTGTCATACACATGTCTGAGCAAATAAATTTTCTTATTCTTATAGAGCCAAGAGTAGAAATTCAATAAAATATTCACAATTTCGCAGTCCTTCCAAGCTCTGCAACTACAATTAAGAAAAGAAAATTGAAGCGGGGCTTTGTACCTTAGGCTGCATTTATTAGTCTTCTTATGATACTGAAGGAGGAGCCACGCGAAACGAGGCAACGTTGACAACCAATGTAGGATCATTTCGCCTGTTCGCGTCCATTTAGTGCAGTTGGCAAGTTTGAAGGAGAAAATAAAAATGTTCCAGCAAATTGATTCAATGAAAAATGTATGTAATGCGTTCATTATATAGTCTATTTTAATAATAACTTTCAGTTTTGTTCAAAACTTGTTGTTTTTTTTTTAAATAGACAAACTTCAAAATATGGCATTTCACCCAGTTTGCGTCCAAAAAATCCAAATTGCGTCCACCTGTGGACCAGTTCGCGTCCACCAGCTTAGTCTTAACAATATCAGCCTTATAATCCTTCATATAAGGGTGATATTGTTAAGACAATCTAAAGAAAGATTGGCTTTTAACAATTTCTACATTTAAGATTAAAGTTATAAAAAATCTACATTATTGTCATTATTAAATCACTTTATAGAAACTATAAATAACTATTTATTGTTCTAAACATCGATGGAACTTAAAATCAAAGATAAAAAAATAACGATACATGTTGGTCTTCGGAATAGCATAATTTTTACATAATTATGTACATACATATTTGTCTTATCGATTTCTTCTTCTCACGAATATCACAAAACGCTTTCATTATTTAATCATCTTTTGTATTTTTTTCCTTCTTCTTTCTTGTCTCCTAAGAACTCATCTTGAATAGAAAAAATATGGAATAAAAGAAATTAAATGTAATAATTCAATTTTAAACTCAGTCTTAATCAAAAATGCATTTTAAATTATAAAAAAATATATATATAGAATGTATTTATGCGATCATTTCTATTTAATGAAAATATGGACGCAATTTGCTATAATATTATCCCTAGCAGGTATAGTTTGCGTCCACTTGTGATCGATTATTATATCGATTATATCTTTTATTACAATCATAATAATGTGGACGCAAATTGGTCATTACAATTGCATACTATTAATGTTAAAATAAACAAAATCCCAATTTCTCTCTCATATTTTAATCACATAAAAATAAACAACTAAAGAAATCATAAATAGACGAGTTCGCGTCCATTGTGGACGCAAAGTGGAAGTTTTATAAATTCGGTGGTGTAATTCGCGTCCACCTTATTTTAATTGTTAACTATAAAAAAAACAAGCTAATTCATAATTCATACTATTCGTCTTTTCATTATTATGTCTAGAAACAGCTATGTATCCTAAAATTCACATAAAACAATAAAATACTTACCGTCAAACACGCCGCTGCACATTATTTTTTTATTTATATCCCGCGCATCTGCACTCTTTTGTTGAACAACCGAGATTAACTAATTTATTTAAACAGGATAAGCTGGGCGCACGGAACTTTTGTCTATTTGTGCGTGTCTCTTATACGTCGAGGTATTGGCGATACTGACTTTTCATTTTATTAGTGTGTTAGTACACTTATTTCCAAGCATTTTTAAAGGGAGGTCCGCAAAATGGACGCGAATAGGGGGATGGACGCGAACAGGCGAAATGACCCTATTTGATAAAAAATATAATGGAAACAACGGAACGTCAATTAAGTGACTTTGACGACTAACGATAATGGGAACACATTCCATGTTTTATGTTTTAATATTAACCAAGCATGATATGATACTAGAAACCTTCATTCTACAAATTCTTCTTAGGCAATGTTACCTCCATGACTCCAACTGGAATGTAGATCATATTTCGTGGCAGTGTGGCCTTATCTTTAAAAAAATAAATACACCTCTGCCTACTCCTTCAGGGATACAGGCGTGAAGTTATGTTATGATGTTAAGTTATGTGGTCTTATCTTGGTAACAAAAATCCAATATGGATATGAGTCAGTATTCAACTGCCGCATCAAAGAACATTTAGACATACCAAAAAAGCGATTTGCTCAGCACCAGGTTCGATTCAGATTTATTGATTCTGGCTTCATATCGTGTTATTGCTAATATCACCATCTAAAATTAAGCATCAGTACGTGAAGGCATTTGGTAGGTGTGCGTCGAATTTATTCAGCTTCCCGTCGTAAAAGATTAATATTCGTATCGCGTATAAGAACTGTTAAACATTAGTTACGGTAAACGATCAATGAATTTAAATTAAAGTAAATATCTTACTGAAGTATTTTATACTTAGAAACGGTTTTCTCTAATCACAGTGAGGTGAAGCAAATAGGTGATTTTGTTTGTTATTCGTGTGAGTGTGTGGCCAACTCTGGTGTCGGAGTTTCAGACCGCCCGAAGGCCTCCGACATGGCCTAACGATTCTTATCCTGAGACAAGAACCGGGACCGACAGCTTTACATGCCCTCCGAAGCACGGTAGCGCTCAGATGAAAATGTCACACACGGTCACCCATCCAAGTGGCGACCTGTGCAAGCGTTGCTTAACTTTGTTGATCTGTTACGAACGACAATCTAAGTCTCGCTATGAGCGCTACAAATAGGTGTTAAATTTGATAGATGAAATTTTTTTGTATTTCAGGTAAAACTGTGGTTCTTTTTGCAAAAGTTCCATGTTATCAATTCAACTAAATTTCTACCTCAAGTACAATAGGGGTCAAGTGTCACCGTGTCTTTTGAACACCTGTTCGGATGCATTACGCAGATATAGCAGGTCCTGGCTTACATACCTACTTCAGTCAAGATTGCCCTTGTCAACAATATCAGCCTTCTACGGTATTGCTCTGTTAGCCACGTATTTAAATTTTACTCACATATAGCGGTGCCGAAAGATACGGCAAAATCCTATTTATGAAGCGACGTCTAAGCTCTAAAACGAATTCACTTTCAGGGACAGAAATACGACGCTGCTTAAAATAAAATAAATTCGTTTCGTATTTTTGTAGAATGTTTTGGTTCTCAGACAAAAATTATGAATATTTAATTACGTTGTAACGTTTCATTTGCTTATGTTGTTTTAAAAATTTGCCAAGGACTTTCGTATTTTGTTTGGCTTCTTCTTTGAGAGATGATTGACAGACTTTAATTCGACGTTTCGTTCAGATATGCTACAATTGACCCTAGCGCACACATTACACAAGCTGTCTCAAACTTCATTGCAAATCAATAAAAAAAATGCATTTAAAATATTTTTAAAACTGTTTCTTTAACAGCGAGCAGTTTTCTAACCGTTTTAATTATTTTTGAAATTGGTATTTGAATTCCAAGTAATTTTAACTAGCTGCCGCTTTTTTATTGACATATTTTGTCAATACAACTGTAAATTATACAACGTAAAGAAAGACCTTTCTTTTATTGGCTCTATACAGTTGAGATTGAGACAAACTTCATCCAAAAATTTGTGAGCCACTAAACTCTTTATAAGTATTAAAATGTTGATCCACCTCTCATCACTGTTCCGATTTGTAACTCAATACCGTGATTTGATATGAAAATAATACGCCCTCTTGATAAGGCTCCAACAATTCGACATTCAAGGTAAAATCAACGTACCCTTCATGGCATAATATGTCTATTAAATTTGAAAGCTTTCAGAAATTTATCTTGTAACCCTGCTACGCAAAGAACAGTCTATTTAATATTGTTAAATAGAAGCTTATTCCGTTGTCAGGTAGGGTAGCCATCTCAATTAGGTACTGTATTCGAGGTATTCCAATAACATTTCTTCCCGTGCGCTGAGACGGTGGAACGATGAAGCCTGCCAAGTAATTTCAGAGCGACGTTAGAGTTGCTACGTAATATCTATACAATACAGGAACGAGATGTTGTTATTTGCGCGGAATACACGTGTATACACGGTTACGTAATATCAAGCTATATACAAGGGTGTATAGGGTTCCCACAAAGAATATAGGGTCCCAAGCCAACCTCACCTGCAAGTGGTGCACCTGCCGATTAACGAACGAGGCTCTGGCAAACAAAATATCCCGATAAGCGGCAATAGGCTCGCCACCTATTACGTGGGATCAAAACACTGGCGAAAAGTGGGCGTTTAATATGCCTCTGCCTACCCCTTCAGGGAAACAGGCGTGAGTCTATGTATGTATGTATGTAAGGTATATACATATAATGTACTAGAAAAATATTGTGACTTATCAGTTATCAATTTATCATTGTCGTTTAAACACAGATCAGATTCTGAAAGCCTATTTAGGCTTAGTGTTCAGAGTAGTTTTCAGATATTTTGAACAAGCGTCGTGATCGCCGTCTTTGTTATTGTTGTCCGCGAAATCTTAATCTTAAATCATTATAAATTATGATCTCTCTCAGCAAAATGAGAGCTTTATAAACGCTTGCATAACATCCAGCCTTGAGTTTATATTGAATAATGTCAATTCGTTCGATATAGATATGATTGCAACATAGATGCAGTATCGTCTTATTGGCTCTAACGACGGTCAACCGATGTGGCCTGCGCTAAGTGCGTGTGATGGACTGTTGGATGGACAACTGGGACAATTATTTATAAAATATATATTAGCCAGTCTTGTTTACCTTCCAGAATGTTACGTGGCTATTTTAAAACTTATTGGTAACGTTTTAATTGGGTATTGTCATCACCTTTTTCGTAAGCTATCGATAACTGTATAGGTTGCACATTTAATCAAACTTCAATTAGAATGTATTCAATTATAAGAACACACTGTGTACCTGTTTGTTATTCCAAATAAAATAAATTTCTACCAAAGTACCCTATACTACAATGTGTTTCCAGAACTCAGTACTGTGTATGGTAACCCGCTTCGATGTTTCCAGGTCCTACGACATGTCTTTCATCAAACAAGGTTTGAAGAGATAAATAGAGTATTATCATAGTAAAAATTATTGTTACTGTGGTAAGTTTTTTTTCTACGGTGTAAAATATTCATAGTCCTGTCAACTGAATAATATATGGAACTATTCGTAGATGACAGTCGGGATCACCAACATGACGCATTCTCCAAGCCACAAAAATGGAATTGAAATTCGTAGTAACATAATGTGCCGCGAAAAAATCTGCGGAAACGATGCCGTCATGCGTGTCACACTTTTTGCACGACCATTAAATTAAGTCACAGACAAAAATGTTTATGAAAAGCCGAGACATTAGAAAATGGACATTACTTGAATGAGAAAATGACTTGAATACCCTACTGCAGAAATGGAATATTAATGGGCGATTCGAAAAAGCGGATTAAAGATGTTCATAATGGTTATCGTCCAAACCCTGTTGGATTTAAAAATGAAATTACGTCATTTATGTTATGCAATTTTTGGCACTGCCTTGTTACGTATTTCGTTGAGACCACGGAAAGTGCCACGCCCTCAGCTTGTTAATAATTAATCAGTTAAACCACTCCTGAAAATTTGCTTATCTTGTGGAATGGCTTGCCTGTCATAACTTTCCTAAAAAAGCTGGGTACTTCGAAAAAGTTTATAAGTGATTTTTGAAGTAGTCCCTTGAACATTTTCTATATTTACTTTTTAAACTGGGCACATCTTTGGAGAAAGGATATCGGAATAAAAAATATTAAAAGCAACATTAACGGGCGTGCAGCTAAAGATCGGGCTGTGTGGAGAACCTTGGGGAAGGCTTATGTTCAGCAGTGGACTTCTCTAGGCTGACATAATGATGATCAAAAGAACCATTTAGACGTGCGTGTCAATCTATGGCAACTTTACGATAAGCAGAGATATTTATATACTTTAGTTTCCTTAATTTTGAGCAACAGTTGCACCCGTCATGGTTCGCTACTTGCTCGCCATATGGTGGGGTCGACCCTACACTTCCGCGTCAAGGTACAACCGACGATAATTTGCACTTACAAAGACGCTCCGAGTTCTAGTAAGACCTTGTAAAAACAAAGGCCTATAACGGACAAGTCACAGAGTGCAGCTAAGTGGAGCAAGTATAACAGGATTTATTTCATCTTGTTTGCCACACAATACTGGTCGTACAACGTATGAGACGATGCGATGGAATGCAATTATTGTACAAAATAGACGGCCGGAATCGTTTTGACAACGCTTTTAGTGTTCGGCTACCGTTTCAGCAGAATGACGTAGAGTAATTTGGTTTATTTAGATAGGTCGTCTAGAGTCATTAGATTTCACTACAAAAATCAGGACTATACCTAAACTTACAACACTAGACTCAGTTTAGTACGTTCGTTGTTCAAATTAGATATTTAATTTTTCATTATGTTTGACAAATTTTAAGTTCCATCCCCAGCCTTTATCAGTCCACTGCTGGACTAGGCCTCTCCTTTGAAAGGAGGAATTGGCCTACTATACCATGCTGGCCAAACGGGTTGGTATAGGGTTTGTATCAAGTTTTCCTTCTCTTACAGTGCTGTTTTCTGCATAATATGCTCCCTCTGTCGGCTCTTACGACACCCATGGGATGATATGGGGTGGTGACAATCCGTATTCTTAATCCGTCACCACACGGATAATTTTAAGTTATGAATGACAAATTTTACACGACTCAACTGAACGTCAGGATCAAAGGTTCGTCTTTAATAAGAGCTTACATCTTTCATAACGATTCTACTTAAGTTTACCGGGCCTACAACAGTACCTTGCGTCAAAGTGTATACGGACACAACTTTAATCATTAGATTATATATTTTATATTACATATTTATAACCAATCATTTCTGCAATGGATTGTCTTGCAAGATTACCTACTTTGAAGTTACGAAATTCCGGATGGCATTTCCACCTTCGTATACTGAGAAGGTCTTCGTAGAATAATGCATAGTAAAGTAAAGAATAATCTTTTACACTTTAATTTGCCACAATATTTACGCAACATTTTTAATAATCTAATATCATTACTTCTTTTCAGTTATTATTACCACAAGTCAATTCTTGCAACCGGACTGAATTGAATTTGACTTCAATCTAAGTTTCTAATCGGCGTAGCGTGATTCGCATTTGTAGAAACAAGAGATTAAGCTAATTCTCTAGGTTTATTACCCTTATGATTAAGATATTAGTTATCTGTTGTTTTAAACGTATAGACATGAATGTACGACTACGCACCTATGACTGCGTAATAATATTTTAAGCGTGGGTTGTCACCTTTACTGTGGAATATCCTTTCTATGACCTTTACTTAGACATTTTTATTGAAATATGATATAAGGTATCATCATCCTCTTAGCTTTATCCCAGTTTCAATCTGGGGTCAGCTTACTAGTCTAACCGAATTTGGCTGAATATTAGCTTTGCCACGGAGCGACTGCCTGTCTGCCCTCCGCAACCCGAAGGGATAGCGATATTCCATGGTTTAGACTAGTGTCAGTTTATTTAGAAGGTACTGACGCCCTATAACGACTGTCAAAGATCTTCATGACAACCGGGACCGACGGCTTAACGTGCTCTCCGAGGCACGGGACAAGCGATAATTAACAATTCAATACGCACATAGCTCCGAAAAGTCATTGGTGCACGCCGTGGGTTCGAACCTGATACCCTCTGCATGGCAGTTTGTTGGTATCTCCACTAGGCTATCGCTGCCGATATAAGGTATCTCTAGGTTAAATTGAAAACTTGTCTGAAGTTATTTAATTGGCAGTAAGCCAGGTAAGACTGGAAAATGTTTAGGCTAGTGCACACCCTGCACACTGAAGCTAAAAGCAATATATCAGGGCTAAAACCCCTAGGTAGGTACAGTTACGCGTTCTTGTCTAAAAGGAGTGAATTAGTAGTACCTTTCCATCATTATACTAGTTCTTTAAGAGCTATTTTTGAATAATTCGCGTTATTCAAGAAAGATTACAGATTACTATAGACAATAAAGTTCAACCATGGAGCATAATACACCATGACCTCGACAAAGCTTGTCACTTTACCAACTGAGGTATTCATGGCCCCGCGTGTCATGTACCTATACTTTTTTCAGTTATAATAACTTAGTATCTCCTTACGGAGTGATTCATAAGTTGTGTAATTCTATTCAACCACGTATACTGTCGAAATAGAGTAACATAATACCGTTAGCATTTTCTATCGTCGTATCCATATCATTAAACCACTGGGCTTATAGCTTAAGCTATCGCCATTCACTTAATAAAGTAAGAATCAATTTGATACTTTTGTGATACAGTGAAGCACACAAGTGACATTTCAAAGCTGGAAAAAGTACGATAAGGTCATAATATGTGAACAATATGACTTTGACTTAAAACTTAGTTCATTTATGTACTAGGCCTTCTCATATAGCCTCCTATATACATCTTAACCATACAACGTACCTCCTTTACCGCAATCTTCGTCTTTATCATACCGAAAGGCACCCATATTTTTCCTTAGCCATATTTTCCCTTCGTGATTTCGCAAACATCAAGCCAAGTACAAATTAAGTTATCGAAGGTACTGTCACATAGGTACTTTAACGCAAAGTCACGAACTAAAATTAGATCCAAAGGGCCTCCTCGGATTTGTAAGGCTGCGGTAAAACGTGCCCGTGAAATACACCGTGGCGAGTAAGTAAACAGAAAACCATAGAAAACCATGAGCTGTAAAGACGGATGGATTGTTTTGACAGTTGTATGGTAGCGATTTGTGAATGTAATGAAATTCAGTTATAAAAACAAAGGTGATTTTATTTTATCACCACCTAAACATTCTTATCTGTATGTTGTTTGGCGTTCTTTTTTCTTTTTCTGTTGGATGGATCTTTTATTGAGGAAGGATGCCTATATTACATCACGCTATGAGTTACGGGTGCGAAGTGGCCTTAAATAACGCGAATGTCAGCCCAGCTCATTTGCTGTCAAAAAGTTTAGCTAAAATAGCAATTTGATTATATTATGTAGCCTAAACTAAGTACTAACAAAAAAGTTAGTTGTGGATTTCCAGCTAATAAGTTATAGTAAGTACACATACATACATACATAGACTCACACCTGTTTCCCCGAAGGGGTAGGCAGAGGCATATTAAACGCCCACCTTTCGCCAGTGTTTTGATCCCACGTAATAGGTGGCGAGCCTATTGCCGCTTATCGGGATATTTTGTTTGCCAGAGCCTCGTCCGTTGATCGGCAGGTGCACCACTTGCAGGTGAGGTTGGCTTGGGACCCTAAGTTCTTGGTGGGAACCCTATGCACCCTACATTTTGTAGTAAGTAGTTAAAAACTAACCTTGTTGTTTTATCTTAGACACGACTACCGTGTAGACTAGAACACAGATGTAAGGAGCTGTGACGCACGAGATAATAATTATTTATCTCTCGTATTTACTCTTGCCTACCTAATGAATACTGATTTTACTCAGTAAGCTTATTCACGCCTCTATGTGGCGTCCCACAAGTAGGAAATACGTCAAGACTTTAAGAACTCTGATAACCAATTCTGGAAATGAGTGACGAGACTTTTAAAATATTTTTGCTTTTAAATCTACGATAGTATGAACATCGTCTACTAACGTTTCTGGAGTTTTGGGTCTTGGCCAATTTGGTATAGGCTGCTTGAAAAACTGTCAATACACATCGACGAGTATTTCGCCTCTTCGTACCAAAACTTGGCAACGTATGGGACTGTAAAAAACAAGACTAATTTGAGCAAAGTGCTAATAGAATTCTCTAGTTTCTTAAATAGCAGATGTCTGTAGTGCGATGGATAAAAGTCGACAGCAAACCCTATACAAATCCGTCTAGCCAGCGTGGATTAGTAGGCCCAATACTCCAATAACATCGCAATGACCAGCAGTGGACGACCATGTTCAGCAGTGGACTTCTGATTATGAATTTCATAGGTGGCGAAGAGTTTACAGTTAGCTAAGTATCGTGAGTCTAAGCTGGATGATGCCTTAGTCGTGGCAATCGAAAGCAATCAATTACATCTGATCGAATGAAGGAGCCCTTTGTGAACTATAGCAGCTTTTTTCCATCAGTTGAGCTCTCGATAAACGGAATTTATAAATGTTTTGCAAAATGTAGCATCATGGCTTTCAGGAAATTGCCTTCAATTTTATTATCCAAGGGTAAAATATGCTGCGGCATCATTGGTGTGATAGCAAGAGACTGGAATGCGTCAATATATAGGTACGTCTGTAGAATCATATGCTTAGTTTTATATTCAAGCATATATATTTATTAATTGCTGAGATTTTGACAGATTATTTCAGATTTATAAAATCTTGGGATACTTTTAGTTAGTTTACGGCAAAAAACGGATACTTCAAATTTCTATTTTATGTAATACCTATGCGTGCAACAAGCTGGAAGATCGCCTGATGGTAAGCAAGAAAAAAAGGTTTACGAAGAAATTTTAATTAATACTTTACTAAAAAGGGTACATTTTTATCGAATAGTAACTATGTTTATGTCATATAATCGAGGCTAAGTTCAGTAGAGGGAAATAAGGTCAGAACACATCTGACAGTGAAAAACCCCACTTATATCAATACGTTTTTTAGAAAGCCGATACGAAAGATAGCTGACAAATCGTGACACAATTTTAGGAAGGTATAGATACTAGATACGTAGTAGGTAAATCGTTCTGGCAATCCATCAAGTTATTTTGTAGGCCCTCGAAACGAAAATACAATGGGGAAGGAAACTCCAAGACACCGTGACGGCAGGCGGTGAATAAGTATAGCAACATTGTTTAATGATTGATATCCTGAACAAGTTTAACGTAATGGATGCTAAATGGAGAAGTAAATACACAAGTATTTGTTTAAGTATCTTCACGACTAAACGGGTGACTAAATAAATAAGTGTACTTACTTAATTAATGTGTCTGGTAGTGAATGTATTTAATTTCAAAATAGGTACTTAACTATGTTTTCTCGAGTGTTATGGTTATTTACATCTTTACAGACAAAAATGAGGGGTTATGCTTAAGCAGTGACGGCTCTTCGGAAAAAGAGATACGCCGCAGAATCGGAATGGCAAAAACAGCAATGACACGGCTCCTCAAGATTTGGAATGTCAGAAGTATCACCACAGCAACGAAAATGAAATTAGTTAACACACTCGTCTTCCCTATTTTTCTTTATGGAGCCGAAACATGGACACTGAAATCGGCAGACCGTAAACGCATTGACGCGTTTGAGATGTGGTGTTGGCGCAAAATGCTGAGGATACCGTGGACCGCACGAAGGACAAACATCTCAATACTGAGCCAACTCAGGGTTACTATAAGACTGTCGACCATATGCCTCCGCCGCACAATGGAATACTTCGGGCATATTGCGAGACGTAATCCTGACAATCTAGAGAGGCTAACAGTAACGGGCAAAATTGAAGGTCGTAGAGCCAGAGGACGCAGCCCCATACGATGGACCGACCAGATTCGCACCATACTCGACACCGGTATTCACAACGCCATTCACTTTGCTCAGGATCGCAAAAAATGGAAAAATATTATAAAAAATAAAATTCTGAAGGGAGGTCGCGACCCTCAGTAATGAGGAAACGACACACAGAGAGAGAGACAGACAAAAATACAGAAATTGAATAGCTTTGAAAGGGGTTTTATTTTAACAACCTCTGGTGAAATATTAATATTTTTATTTTTGTTTTGTTTGGTCGTATGACTGTTTTTGTATCTGACATGGATATATGATAAAATAGGCAATTTCATGAAATTATAGAGCATTTCACTAAACGGTTGCAATGGCTTATTTTACGAAATGGCCACAACTTATCTAACGGATATTCTATGGAAAGGCCTATACGATTGTTATGGGTTTTACACTGGATAATATAGCAGGCTCTAGGGTTAATTCTAGGCTATATAGTTTCACTAGAGGACGCTGGCAGCTACGATTGCTCATGTTTTTTAATTTAAATGTTTCTGTCCGATCCTGTGGGAATTTCGGGAAATCCCTTAGTGCACCCCTACGGTCTCCATAGAACATACATGCCAAATTTCAGCTTCTTGCGCCCAACAGTTTTGGCTGTAGCGTGTCTGTCAGTCAGTCAGTAACGCAAGAATTTTATATATACAGATTATATTCCACAAGATTTAGGGATCAGGTTTATAATCGATTTTTGATATCTGTCAGGCAGGCAGGTAGTTTATAGGCATAAATGGATAAACGAACTAAATGGGATCCAAATAGTATAGGTAACACCGGCATCCCTATAAGATAAGCCATATAATTCTAGGCGGACGTAGAAGTAGCAACATCTTTTATATTTTAACAATTCACTAATAAGCTTATCACCCTTATTTAATAATTATAGTATAATGTATCGTTAATAATGTACCTACTATATTAAATGGTCGATTAAAATCAGCATATCGAATAGGACGTCCATATAATAATAATTAATATTAATTAACCATCGTAATATTACGTATACGCTATAATATTATGACAATTAATACCTAATGCACTATCAAATAGTTAAGCTTTTGACAAGGAATCTCTGATACTGGCGAGGTGGTTATTAAAGTTACGTCTTATTAAAGTTGCGTTTACGCCAGTAGTTTTTGAAGTAATTGTAGTTATTTCTTAGGTCCAAAAATGATAGAACTAGATACAATATTTTTCAGATTTCTGAAACTTAAGCAGCATCCACTAACGTTTACTAATATTACTAATTTACTCCAACTATTGGTAGCCCGTAAAATTATTTTATTACCAGCAACAAATTATACAAATTCATATTTCATTTAGATAGATGAACTTAAAACTTGCTACTATACAAAATCTAAATTAATCCAGTCAATTTCAACCAGAACTGACAATATATTTTTAAAACCAAACTCGTTATCAACAATATCAACAAGTGTGTTAATTACCAATTACGATTAAAATCTTAATTAATATATAAATTCATCCTTTGATATGATTATAGAGACATACTTTTATCTTGTAAGGAGTATAAAATTCAGATTAAAAATACTTCTTAAGTAGCATATCTATAGTACTTACATCTTCTATACATAAATAGAGTTGAAGTCTTCCTGTGATTTTCAAATCTTCTGTACTTATATATAAAATCCTTGCGTTACTGGCTGACTGACAGACAAGCTACAGGCCTTAGGCGTAAGAAGCTGAAATTTGGCATGTATGTTCCTTTGAGATCGCAGGGGAGCACTAAGAAGGGATTTCCCGTAATTCCGGAAAATATAGGAAAGGTCAGAAAAGATTAAATAAAAAAAAGGTAACAAAACAAAAACTTAGGGCGGTTTCAGATTAGCGTTTTATACGCGCGTATAAGCTCGTTTTTGGAAGCGCAAGTAGGTGCGTATAGGCGCGCCTCTTGGCACACGCGCAACTCGTACGAGCGTTGACGCGTTTCTAAGCTCGTATAAGCGCGAGCCGTCAGAATCCATATTGACACTGACAAGATGTCACTAGCGTTTCGAGCGAACACGCCGATATACGCGAGTAAGGCTTTTTGAAGCGCGTAATGTAGCGCGCGTGTAAGCGCGTATGCTGAAACGACCGTATACGCGACGTAAAAAACGCTAATCTGAAACCACCCTTAAAGAGTCCGATCTGAAAACTAGGCACTTTTGTAATTTGTATCATGAGGCAAATGGAACAAAGTCGACAGTAGCAATTTTCTTCCACATAGCTTTATTTCCACGAATAAATAAAATAACATAAACTGTTTCTATGACATATATGAAACATCGTCCGAACAGTTTACCTATTGATTTTCTATTTCCAAGAAATACAATCAGCCTATTATTTTACCGGCTTGCTCGACTAATAGATTATTCAAGCAACCGACTGAACTTTACTACATGAAAACTCAAATTATCAACAGAACTTTGTCAGATAGGCATCTGATACAAATACGGAGGGGACTCTAGACAACAGGAAATAGATTGCGGCCCATTAACTTTTATTGACAGTCATTTTGTAAATCATTTGAAGGTAGTTGTAGGAAAAATATATCTGTATTTGGGCGAGGGTGTTTTAAACGGTTGCACAATTCATGTGCTTGAACAAGAATATATTAAATAGTTTTATTTATTTAAGAGGGTTCTTTAAGCTACTACAACATTTTATACCAATAAATTTAATACTAAATTGATTTATTTCCATTTCTTAAATGGATGATTTAAACTATGCTAAATTCGCCTACACAGACTAAGTACGTCCAAGATGCCTATAATTTGCCTGTTTGCACTAAAATGCACCCAGTAAAACTTAACTCCATTAATGAGGTCAGATTGACCCGAAAAACCGCAACTTTCTTACGCAAAACAGTTCGACATTGTATCTTCATTAACATAGTTTACACAAGGTGAAATTCAGTATCAGCACTACGAGATAAGGTCGCGGAAGTACTGCATATTTGTCTAAACGATTCGAGCGATAATTAAATTAGCATGTTGTGCTCTTCGCTCCGTACACGCCACAGAATATTCATGAGCTTCCTATGTGGAAAAGCAGTTTTAGTAGCAAGAGCCTCAGTAATTAATAGACAACCTCCGAACTCGTTAATCGGTTAAGATTTGAAGATACTGCAAATAGGGGATATGAGAGGTTTTAATTTTGTAAGTCCTTCATAGGATAGGTAATTAGATTGTAACATCATGGATCATCACCGTCCGTATCGGAGCCCCGGGGGTATAGGCCCCGGCACTAATCCAACCAGTTGTGATTGGGTATTAGCTTTTCCGTGGTCTGTGGCTTTTCCGTGGTCTGTGGCTTTTCCGTGGTCTGTGGCTTTTCCACAGAGCGACTGTCGTCTGAGCTCCCCAATCCCCTTGGATTGCGGACCTCAGTATAGTGATATTTCATGGCTTAAACAGGTTTATACATTATATAGATTTTGGACGTGAAAGAAATTGGGTGCCAGCCTGTGTTACTAGTATTAAAAATACCTTAGTTGGACTTAGGGATTTTTCGAATTTGTGCACCCAATTGCAATTTGCGGCCCGACCTTGTACCAAAAGTTTTAAGTAATATTTTTTTATTTTGGTGGTGTAAAATTCATAAATATCTAAAGTAATCGAAGTGCGCAATATGTTGAAAATTGTGTAATTTGTAATTTTAAGATTTATTTAGCAATTAAAGAAAAGGAGGAATATATTTATTTTCCAAACAAAATCAACTATTACATAAAAAGCAACTTAATTATGTCCTAAAATTAAAATAAGCCTATTTTATATATACAATACGAAAAATAAAATAAATTAAAATTAAATCTAGAAGGCGTCATGGAAGTCATCCGCATCGCAGTCAATCGGAAGCGTGCCCAGAAGACTGGCGGCATTGCCTCGTTGTATAGCAATGCTTATCTTTTGTGCTAAATACGTGCCAGCCCTCTGGTCACCCGAGGCGTCGATCAATCTCTTTGCGAGATCCCTAAAAAGGGATCTCGCACTTGGACCCCATGGCCCCAAGGTTTCGACCCCAAACGGCTCAAATACATAATCTCCTACAAGATTTACGTATTTGCGCCGTTTGAGGGTCTCTGCTGAAGCAGCAGCAGCGCCCGCACAACCTGCTGTGCTGGAAAGATGGGATGGCGCAAGGGTATCGACACATGTCGCGTCCCATACCAAAGGCCTACCCAGCTTCCACGGCAGTAAAGACATCCCGTCCGGTCTCTTGCCATCGTCGCGTGCCAAGCCCTGAGGTTCAAGTTGGGCTGGAACGCCAGCGGTGACAAGAGCACGGCGCAGAATGTCGTTGAGGTTGGCGTGTCGTGAAATACGACCCGCGCTCCTGCTGCATGACAGACCATGGTGACCAAGGCTATCGACAGCCTCTCCGCAGTGACAGCGATGCGGAGAGACACATGACGCGCCTAAACGGAGGCAAGTAGCGAAGCGGAAGGTTGTATCGTCCAACATGGTACCTATATTGGACGATGGCAGTGCCTGAAGCCAGAGGCCCGATTCCCATTCTCCCACAGCCAACAGGCGAGCATGCTCCGCAGCGTTGGCCGATGTATTGAGGAGTTTTTCTCGTACCACGCTGCAAAGCGGCCCATCCCATTGCCTCTGGGAGAACAAGTTTCGAGGTAACTCAGTTCCTGGACAAGAATTTCTCCAAGCGTTCATGGCATCGGCCTTACACGGCACCTCAGAATCAACCAGTGTAGGTGCTAAGATTTTACTGGTCAATTCTGCAGTGCTGTGGACCGATGACAAGAACGCTGGCAGGCTTACGTTAGAAATTTTGCGAACGCCGAGGCCGCCTAAGCGCACAGGTAAGGACGCCTGTTGCCACACTCGGTAGTTCAGAGCCACATTCAAAATTTTACTCAGGGTATTCTATATAATTTTGTCAATATGAATGAGTGGAGCCGGATTTTTCCAAAAAGGTGAAGACCGTAACGCGTGTGTAAATTTAGGGACAAAAAGACAATATCGAATAATAGTAAAAGCCGAATGTATATTAATTTTGAGTAGCCTGTCTGAAACATCATTAAAATTTTGATTTTTTTCCTGTATAAAGGAATCAAAACCGTCGTCTAAAATTGGGGACCCCAGGAGGCGAAGAGAACTTTTTCAACTTGGGTGATATTGGGTGCCAGATATTGGAATTTTGAAAGAATAGAGGATTTATCTAAATTGTCATTAATAAAAATTTCGCATTTGCAAAAAGATAAAAATAAAAATGATATAAGCAAAGGATGGGTAAAAATTTTGATTTAGGGGTTGTGGGTGATTTAGGTCTCGGAACCCCCTCACCATTTTCACTTGCCGGAAATACTTGGTTTCCTCTGAAAAAAAGAACAGAAATCCGGGTGTCCACTTCCACTACTTCCAAACGCCATTGCAAACTGCGATAGCGTTATTTCAGTGTCCAAAAGTGAGAAAGTCGAGGTAGTACAGTAAAGCAATCCAAACAGAATCCAAGAACGAAGCCAAGATGTAGAAAAACACAAATCAATACGGAAGGACACATTCACAATTCACATATATTATGTACTAGCTGTGCCCGCGACTCCGTTCGCGCGGAATTTGTCTTTTCATTAGGCTTCAGAATTGATACCCAAAATGTTTTAAGTTGCATATAATACCTATACTGAATTTTGTAGATGTCATGAAAATAGCTCAAATGACTTTAACTTGTTCTTGCGAATCGCGAAGTTACCAATCGCGAGTAAAATATCAGAGAATTCCTGTGCATGTTCGTTGCCTCATATTCGCGCTCGCATATTTAATGTCAAATGCATAGCGATAATACAATCCCATAGTTATGAACTCTTTAGACAGGCTCTAATTTCATCAGCTCTTGTCTCATTTTGTATGGTGGTATAACAGACAGAGCCTAACGAAGATCGCCACGACAAAGTACTGTTATACCGCCCATGGGTTCGTAATTTTGCTTGATTTCCCTTGGTTTGTGATCTACATGCTTAGACAGCTTCACGGTTTGCCATCGTATATTCAGCTCATATGATAAGATGACAATAATTTTAAATCTTAGCTTTGCGTGGTCCAAGTCGATCGGCATTTTAAACAAAAATCAACCGTATAGCCGTACCCAAACTGGCGCGGCGAGATTTGGAAGTTTTATTTCATCTATATCTTGTGTATTTATAAACCGATTTCTATATATTTTTTTATAATATGGGTATTAAAGTGTACTTTTTGAATATGGCACTTTGATAAAGATATATCTGATTCTGTGTGAAATGCAATATATTTATGTATTTAATACACTTCGAAGAAATGCCTAACGATTAAACACGTTATTGTGGCTAATTTATAAAAGATAGATATATACTATAAAATACTTTTTTGTAGATCTTTTGAAGACCATCATCTT
This sequence comes from Euclidia mi, assembly GCA_944739405.2. NCBI lineage: Eukaryota > Metazoa > Arthropoda > Insecta > Lepidoptera > Erebidae > Euclidia > Euclidia mi. The sequence continues at coordinate 60,141,211 of OX123198.2, forward strand.
TGTAATACATACTTTTGGTGTATGATCAACGTATCCGAGGATAAGAGCTCGAAAGCGCATTTTCATCCGACTTGCTTCAAATTTAGCGTCACTGCTTATCTCCTACGTGTCTTAGCATTATGTTATATAGCCTATAACCTGGACCTAGGAGTATGGACTATAATCGTACCAAGTTTGGTTAAAATCCCTTCAGTAGTTTTTGACCCATGCGTGCACATACAGACAGACAGACAAAAAATTTACTGATTGCATTTTTGGCATCAGTATCGATCACCATTCATCCTCCAATATTAATTTTGAATATATATTCAATGTACAGAATTGACCTCTCTACAGTTTTATTATAAGTATAGATAGTCGAAAGCAAAGAAATGACGCACAAGTTCGACATTCGCTGTCAATATCATCCATACAAGATGGCGGGTTGCGTTTCGTTTCACGTTTTTCACATAAAACCTAAATTTCGCTTTTATTAATTCCACTAGTTAAATAAACTGAGGTTGGCGGAGCCCTGCTTCGAGGAGGGCTTCTATTTTCGGGTTAAGGGTCAATAGAGAACCTAACACAACCTATTTAGTTACTTGAATTACAGTCGCACCCTAGGCACTCGAAAGCAAAGGAATGGGACGCACAAAGGAGTTTGGGTAATTTTGTATGAACCAGTGGCATGATTTTTTTTTTTTTGAGCGGCCACTTAATATTTTGATGCTAACGTTTAGCGATATATATAATAATAATGACTCATAAAATTACTTTGCCCTAAGTAATATCGGAGCTGAAATATATGATATCGAAGTAGGAAGAATTTCAACATCATGTCGTCTAAATAAAGACGTAACCACGTATATGTATTGTGAAAAAATACAGCACGCATGGCACAATACATACATTCATAAAGTTACGCATATTATTGGAGGAGTATGTACGGCATTCATCATCATCATATCAGCCACACGACGTCCACTGCTGCTCCCCCAAGTTTCTCCACACAGACCGGTCTTGAGCCGCCCGCATCCAACCGCCTCCCGCAATCTTGGCGAGATTCTCGGTCCACTTTGCGGGGGGCCTACCTCTGCTGCGTCGTCCGGTACGTGGCCGCCACTCCAGAACCTTTCTGCCCCAACGGCCATCGGTTCTTTGAGCTATGTGCCCTGCCCACTGCCACTTTAGCTTGGCTATCCGGAGAGCTATGTCGGCGACTTTGGTTCTACTGCGGATCTCCTCATTTCTGATTCGATCTCGCAGTGAAACTACAAGCATATCTCTCTTCATCGCCCTCTGAGTGACCTTGAGCCTTCTGATAAGGCCCATAGTGAGCGACCACGTCTCTGATCCGTAAGTCATCACTGGCAACACACACTGGTCAAAGACTATCGTCTTGAGACACTGCGGGATATCGGACGAGAAGATATGTCGCAGCTTCCCAAACGCTGCCCACCCGAGTTGGATTGGTCCTTCTCGAAGTTGGACCTACCTAATTGGATTACTGGTACCAGGTAAATATACTTGTCCACAACTTCGACTGTAGAATTCCCAATCTGAATAGGAGCAGGTACAACATGGACGTTCGACATGATTTTCGTCTTGTCCATGTTCGTCTTAAGACCTACTTGTTGGGAGACTCTACAGAGGCCATCGAGCATTGTGCCTAGGTCTTCCATGGTCTCAGCCATGACTACGATATCGTCTGCGAATCGAAGGTGAGTGATGTACTCGCGTTGATGTTGATGTTTATGAAGGCTATAAGATTTTTTTTGAAAATAATAATAGTTACTGATTTTTTGCAAGTAAACGTATGTGCCGTCTAGTATAATAATGGCTCTACGGTCCAGTATAATAATGGCTGTACTTACATTGTACTTGCATACTAAACCCCTTTTTTTGTCTGAACTTTAAAAGATCAAGAAAAGACTAAAGCAATTGAAGTGACAAAAAAAACAATGACTCTGAGTTTGTTTCGGCCTTTCTTCTCAAGAAGTCATTTAGCTAGGTAAAAGCCGGCATCATCTAGAATAGGGTTTTGACATGTATAAGTGTTGTAAACAACCAAAATGCAGAAATAAATATGTCTTTATGTCTTTATGATCACCTATAGGGGCATCTGGATTTCCAAATAGAGCATTTGGAATGGATAGACATCAGGATATAACCTCTTCACGGGTCCGGGGTCATGTAGTTAAAACCCAAGTTCTGTGGCACGAATTCTGCGATTAAATCTTGTCTAACCAGTCGCATTCTCTTCAATTGTCTTCAATTTTTAGCAAATGGCAATTTGATTTTATAGATTATTTAGGTACTTTAAATATCTCGGCTTCGATGAACGTGGGAAAGTAACGTTTTAGAAAAAAAATAACGACTTAATGTGTTCTTTTTAACAAAACACTTTTCATTAGTGGCCGCGTATTTAAAAAATCATGCCACTTCTACCCAAACCCCTTTGACATTATCTGTCAATATCATCCATCCAAGATGGCGGGTTGCGTTTCGTTTCACGTTTTTCACATAAAATCTAAAAATTACATTTGTAAAACTGTACTAAAGTATAAAAATTACGTTCCGTTTTGCATAATTGCCAAAGTTTATTAATTTTAGATTTAAGAATTTTTGGAATTTTAAAAAAATATTTAGACGCATCTCCGGAGGCCAAAATTACTTTTAGGGCATTAAAACTAACTCCCTTAAGCCCCCTACACCACCATATACCACATACCCTCAAATTCAGGCGACTCGTTTCGAAATCCAACCCAAAAGATGAAACTGGTAATGCAATCTTTTCTGATCAAACGACCCATATCTAGATCGCAAGACAACTGCTAAGACTAGAAGGTATACGTAACTTTTAAACTAACACAATAGTCTAATTCATCCGGGTCAGTCTAAAAATGCCGTAACACTGCCAAAAGAGCTTATAAAAAGCCGCAGCGATACACCATTCCAACCGCCATGGCGTTTAACTTTGCCAAGTGGGCGAAGTAAAAAACATAACTAGAACTGGCCCCATTTTCGCCAACGTTAATAATTACAGTGTATTAGCCGGAATTTTAAAACCCATTAAATATGAACTGGGTCAACTGGATTACACATGCCTCACTCTACAAAATTAATGCATTCATAAGCCATAACAGGTAGTTGTATCAGGTTTTTAATACACGGTATAATAGCGGACATCTAGCGGTCATAAGCAGTACTACGAAGACGACAAACGTTTAGAAATCCTAAATCGCGCTATTAGAAGATTCATTACTTTTCACACAAATTGTCGACAAACCGTTTGGACCGTGGCCCCACAGGTACGATCACTGGGCATGGTGATAGCTGTATTGTTATTTTGTTCCTTCGCAGAGACAAAGATACACAATCTTGTAATATAAATATGTATTTTATTTATTTTTTGTGAAATAGTAGATACATAATATATCCTGTATTTCTTCTTATCATGCACCTATCGTATAAAATACACCCACGTTCATAAAATATAATATATTTAAGGCAAATCCAATGTGTGACCTTTCATCATATTCGGCAATTATCCACAAACATACATATTCATATATTGTTACGTTATACGAATGATTTATTAGAATTAATATTTTTGTTGTTAAGTGCAACAGTTTTGGTATTAACGCAATCATACGCTTTGATGAACTTTGAATTTACTTGACGTAGTTCTACCAGATTAGGTTGGCCGTGCCCGTGCCCTATTTACGCAGGCTGCGTAAAACTAAAGACATAATAATTATTAATGTTATGATCATAGTAGTTTATAAGCTGAGTGCGCGAAATTTCAGGACAGTCCGTCGTAATTATGTGGGTGAAAATCGAGTCCAAAGATTCCGTTGCATAGAATAAAATCTAAAAGAGTAATAAAAACATATGACTCACATCGAGTTCCAATTCCAGTTTGTTGATCTCATCCGTGGCGGCGTTGAGTTTCTCCAACTCCACCTGGAACGTGTTGAAGAACTTGAGACAGTCGCATGGCACGCGCACTCCATACTCCCACACATAAGGTAACAGCAAGCAACATGTAGAGACGGGAAACATCCGAGACATTACTACTACCAAACAACCTTTATCATATCACAAATATTTATCACTAAATGTCTAGATAAAGACTACATCGTTTATCTAAATGTACCTTATAACGAACGTTTCCTGTCCCTACAACAAAAGCCAACTAAAAAGTATTACTTACATAGTTTTTCGCGCCCATTTTATTTTTGGTTTTTGTTTGTGGTTTACAACACCATAATAAAATAACTTAATAAATGCTAAATTACATTTTATTTAAAATTAACATAATAGTTACATCATTATTAGAATTATACATGCGATAAATTTTACGTTACAAAAATATTTTATTACGCATTTTGCAATTATTTTTTTACCTAATTTTTAATAAACAAAAGAGATTTTTAATACGTTCTCAATAACTCAGCCGAATCTACGCACCTTTAAGTATAATGAAAAAGAAAAGTTAAACAAATTTGTGATACATAATATGTAGGTAATAAAATAATACTTAATTAATGAGATATAATAATAGTAATATATTAATGGAATGGTTCAATTGTAGGTACTATTATATGGTTTGACCTTTATATTAATATATATTGTATGAACACTTAACTTTTGGCAAAGTTAGTCACTTAGCTATTTTCGTAACTCAAGTTAGGCCGCTGGGATATCAAAGGATTGCACATTAACATTACAATATGAGATTACATACAAATGAGTTTTAAAAAATGACCTACCTCTCATCAAACACTAAAATTTAATTATAAAAAATAGAAAACCATGTCCGGTGGTTGAAATCTAAATGCGGACTAAAAATACAACATTAAACATCAAGATTAAAATGATATGTTGAAAATAATTAAGACAGTTACACTACTTTGGAGATTCAAAGAATCTTATTTGAAAATTAATATAATAATAATATGCGTAATTATGAAAAAATAATACATAAGTAAGTAATTATTAATATTAATGAATATGTCAATAAATGAGGTTTGACATAATTTTCGATAAATCACTGCTAAGAAAGGGTGAGTACTTGATTTATCTCGATATATATGATAGCATATAACAGCTATAAGTGTAAATATACACTTATAGCTTATTTGAAAAAAATATGAAAGTTCAGCTGATACATATGATGCACTATATGAATTAATTTATAATATGAAGAAATGTTTGCAAGTAGCATATTATATTTTAAAATCAAATTGTTAAATGTTAAACCTCAATTATATGACAAGCTATTCATGTCAATATCTTGTGGCCTTGTCTTCCATTATTCCACTTAGGCCCAAAAAACAACAGATGTTACATCTAAAACAATTCACAAACAAATCATGTTTTTGTTTTAAGTAAACACTTGTTAGCTTATTCAAAAGATAATGTTATATTGAACTCAAAATAATTAAAAACATAACAGATATTTATATGAACATGCAAATATTTCATTACATGTTTTGCTTTAAAGCTTTTAAATCTGGGGTTATATTACATGATTATTAAAATAAAAAGAAAACTCTTTATTACTTTTTAATCTGCTAAGCAATAAAGAAATTAAAGGATCAATATTCATTGACAAATACAAATTTAAGTAGTATTGATGACCTTAAGAGATCTTTTTCAATCAATGTGATGCATCTCAATATATAATAAATAGGCTGAGTACTCACTAAACAAAACTGTGAACATAATTCGTGTTTATATCATGTATGCAAGTGTACTAGTGCGACAGTCAAGTACTCATGTGTAAATTTACAAAATACAGTATAAAATGGCACATTAACTATTCTGAAAAATAAGTTAGTAGATGTGAAACATACCTATCAATAAATAATACAATTTTCAAATTAACAACTAACAATTTAACTCGAAAATTGACAAACTATGTTGTGATACATTATTGTAACTTATTTTTTGTGGACAGGAAACAGTCCTATAAGGTACCAAAACATATACACATCAAAACATGTAGTATAGAAACCTACGCGTCCCGTACACACTTTGAATATACGACAACAACATCTATATACAAACATGTGTATTCATAAGTGTTTTGGACCAATCAGTTCACGTCACTATCACAAATATATTTGCCGGAGACGAACCGCCGCTTGACCAGAGACAGGCGGTAACCACTGCCTATTAATTCAAACTCAATGCCGGAGAGGGTCGCGCCCTCGCAGTTGAATTGTGCAGAGATGGTAGCCTTGCTAGACGGCCCCTTACCGAGCTCAAAGCGTGCCTTCAGCGAGCCTACGCCTCTATCCTCCGAGTGCTGCGAAAGCTCTGTGAAGCGCCACAGCGCCTGCTCGGTGTCGCCGCTCCACGTGTTCTTCGGCATGGCGATCACGTTACGCACTCCACCGTTCATCGGTACGCATACAGATACGTTTAGCAAAGGCGATGGTGGACTCATCGCATGGAGATTGTACTTATAGTCTACTTTCAAATCAGTATGATCCTTCTCACACTTCCAATAAGATACCATCTGGAAGGGACACGATGCAGCGCCGGTCTTAGGTCGTATTTGGTATTTGAGTATATCCACATTGAAGTACTGCGCTGTCGGATTCTTTTCCGATTGTCGCTTCAGGAGCGAAGTTAACGCAGGCATATTGAACTCTACGACCGTGTTATCACGAGTAGACATCATTGTGTTGATTGTAATCAATTGTTTATTGGGAAGGACATTGTCCAATCTATATATGTTTTTCAGTCTAAAACATAATTTAGCTGGATTGGGATTGTTAGCAAGAACGCCTACTATTCCGGTGGGGAAAGATAACATCATGTCTCCTGACATCTTTACTTGGCACTTGGACTCTTCCGTACCTCGGAAATACGAGTGAATAATTTCGTGAAACGCGACGGCTAATGGTATGGTATCTGCCATGCCTATAGTCAGAGGTGAGGGACCGCGCGACCCTGAGGAGCCGGCAGTGCGGAAATCACCTTCAGACCGTCGTGACGGCGGCCGCGGCAGTGAGATCGTTGACGATATCGTAGGCGTCGATGTGCGTATGTTCGACTGACTCATCTCACCATCTTCAGGAAACAGATCACCTACATCAGCATTGGAAATGGGTGTGGGACTCTCCAATAAATGTGACTGGTTACCTTGTAGAGGAGCATAGGGATTTGAAACATTGCCATGAGGCGATGCTGGGTTACTAGCTGTGGGGCTTTGGAAGAAATTCAAATCTAGTAAGTCACTGCTGGCTTTGCTAGTGTTAGCATTGGACCCGCGCCTAGTTGTCCCGATTTTATAGAGGGAGATGTTTTCTACAGTAGCCCTAAGCTCATCTACACTAGCTGATATAGGATTTCCATTGCTAATTGGTTTTATTTCAACATGTATTTTCTGTTCTCTCTCTTCCTCAGAATCTGAATCAGTGGAGGAGTACACACTACCTTTTTCATCTTTAGGTCTGATGCAGTAACCTTCCTCATCAACTTCTGGTGAATTCATGAAGTCTTCCTTTGTAGGTGCCTCTTCTTCTTTTTCCTCTAAATCAGACTTTTCACCAGGGTTTGAGTTTTCTGATATCTCATCCTTTTTCTTCTTAGGTTTTTTCAGTTTAGGCTTTGTTCTTCTGCTACGTAGGAACCACTTTGATTCCCTGAGTGTTGTGCGTCCCATATTGTCATCTTTATCTGGAGCTACTGGTGTAGCTGGTGTTCCACTAGGGCTAGAGGGAGCAGAACATGGCGCTGCTCCTTCAACACTGCCACTGGGCTCCTCCTTACTTTGAAAGTTTGGTGTAAAAAGATTCAAAAGTGAGGTAGTTCTCCTTGAAGTCTTTGTGGCAAATGAAGGCTCCTTTTTGGGAGCTTTAGCTGGTTGAGCCGGCTTGTGTGACCCATTTGAAACAGTTGAAATTTGATCTGCCTCTGATATAGAATTGTTTGCTGATCCTGGCTTAGGTAAAGAAGTAGGCAGTTCAATGATAGCTTTTTCAATTGCATTATATTTTTCTATTAAAAACTGTTCTAGCAGTTTTTCTGCTGTTAACTCCAGACACTGGTGCTTAAAATCTCTGTGCACTTGTCCCATAAGATCATGGTTGTTTTGTATGATATCTGCATATGAGTTAACAAATTGTTTCATCTGTTTTAGATGTGCTTCCTCCACATCTTGGAAATGTTTACATGTTTGGGTCATCTTCTTCTCAAAATCTTGCTTCACTAGGTTGTATTTCTCAGCCAATTGCCTGTAATCCTCATGAAGCTTCTTCAGCTTAACTTCAGCCTTCTCAATGTCCTTAGTAGATGCATTATCCTTCCGTAGCTTTTCAAGCTCAGCTGACTTAGTTGTGTACACATCTTTAGCCTTCTGCAATGCCTGTTTAGTGCTCTGGATTAATAATACAACTTCGAGAGTATTAGACTCAGAGTCTTTCACAGCTTTATGTTTCTTATGAAGCTCTTCTGCATACCTGGCCACATCTTTTACCAGTTCACTTAGTTTTTGAAACATGTGTTGATGTAAGTTGGACAATTTCTCTGCAGAACATTTCAATACGCCCCAAAAGGGGGCGAATGTGCCCTGCGCGCAGTTGCTGTTCGCCTGTTTTGCTAATTTAGCTAAAGATTTCGAATTAGTCTCCTCTATATTCGACCTCTCTCTAAGATACTCTGAGAGTTCTTTGCTAGCAATGAGTCCGTATTTCATGTTTTGATATAATATATCGTATCCATTGTGCTCGTTGGCGAAATAATCGACAAAGTTGACACTCATCTTTGCAGTTAGTAGGGCCTACCATAACAATTACTCAGTACATTATTTTTCACTCACTGACCTGTATTCTAGGATCGAGCTCAGTATCACCATTGTCATCGGCCGGGATCGTGAATGAGGACTCTTCCATTGTAGTACTTAGGACTAGGAAGCCACCCAATCACCTAAATTACATCACCGACACAATAGCGAATAGCGTCACCTTCACTAACTAAAAACACACAGAACTGGTACTGATTGAATTCATCACAAGTAAGGTTATTTTATTTTATAGTTTAACACTGAATATAGCTTCACGTTACGTGATTAATTTAGCAAAATAAATAATAAAATAAGATTTTTTCATTCAAGATGACGTCCACCTTCATGACGTCAAATCATAACAATAGACAAGTTTATTTGTTTTTACTTGCAGGCATGGTGATGCTCTGTTAGTTTGACACAATAGTAAGTTCGACTTCACTATATTTTAAACACATGCTTATTTTGGCAAGAACTGGGAAAACAAGCTACAATAATGGTACCAAGATTGAGATAAAAATACACTAAATTACAATTAATGAAATGTGTATTCCAAAATAAATAATCTTATAGCGAAATAAATGATTTAGTAAATAATGGAAGAAACAAGTTATCAAATTTTAGGCGATTATAAATTAATAGTGTAGCTATCTATGGTTAAAATACGGTAAAAAAGAATAATAACGCTATATTGGGTAAACTATCGGATCTCTCTTTTACACTTGGGGTCACAAGCGGCGTCACTAGCGCTGTTAGTGTGAAATGTCGTTCACTTTATTTTGATAGGATAGCATGATGCTTTTTGTCCAGTTTGACGTAAAACAGCTTCAATTTGCTCCAATTTCATTTTTTCATCGAAGTGGAATTTATGTTAAATTCTTTATATGAGTGACATAACTGGCGCTTGCCATTTGTTGCTCGTGTCATTATCGGTGTTACTCGTTGTCAGAGTTTGTTTCTGAGACGGTGTTCGCATCCAATCTGTATGCAACTATTACGCGTCGCCTCTACTATGTCTTACCAAGGATCACCATATTCGGGCCCAGGGGACGAGTATGACTTCGAGGACGACGGGTACGACGATCTGGACGAGTATAGGGACAGAGAAGATGTGTTACCAGCGCAGCCCCCACTGGAAGATAGTGACGAAGGTATGGTTTGTTTACGATCTTTGTCTAACCCTGTTTTGGTGTCTTATTTCAAGAAAGTACACTATAATCTCGTAAATGCACACTTATATAGATTGATTGATATGTAAACATTGATTATGTAATTACAACAAGGTTATTTACATACAAAGTTGTCCATACTATCGTATTCCCGCCTATTTACCGCCAACCTGTTTGGTGACGTAATGAGCTCATTTCGAAGTGACTTTCTCCATAAATAACACTACAGCAGGTGTTCTTGGCCACATGACCAACTTTTGAGAGGCACATGCTATGTGCAGTCAGCTGTAAATATCATGCTGAACTTGACATAAAAACACAACAAAACAGCAAAATTAAACATCTCCAGAACAAAGGGGTCCCAAATTCCTTAAAATTCATAAAAGTAAATAATCAATGTATTGAATGGCACCAACTATAGATGACTTAGGTGTAACATTATCATTGTTTATCTGCTGATGACTATCAAGGTCATGTTATCATGTAAACACATGATTACCTAGCATAACACTGACTATTTTTAATTTGGCTTGACTATATGCATCATTATGTCAATATTATAAATTTTAAAAGCCTGCTGTTGTCATTATATTATTTTATATAATGCTATACAGATGGTATTATTTTGATGTGGTACAAAAAAGAAATAATTAGCACAGTCATCTAACTTCAAAGTAGTCATCACAGTCTGTCTGAACATTGAATGTTCATTTTTTTAATTTTTTTATTGAAATTCACAAAACCGACTGTTGAAACTGTTGTACAATAAAATTATGAATACTGCTGGTCTGATGGGCTTATGTGATTTTAGCCAACTTTTTTATATTAGAAGACACTAAAAAATAAAGCTATCCTCAATTATATGTAGGAAAAAAGTCTAAAGAAAGAGCAGAAAATTCTCCTGGACATAATAGGACATGTAATATCAAGTTAGCAAATACTAAAAACCAAAATATTTGACAATAATTAAAAGAAGTAAGATAATTTAATGACATTTAAAAGAAGGAAAAGTAAAGTTTATAGAACCTGTCAGATTTACAATGAATGACCCATTTTGTTTCTTGTGACATGTTTACTAACATACAACTAGTATGTAAGCCTTATTTATTATGGAACAGTTCCACCCAACTTGGGATTGATTGTCTGTTTAGTAAGATACACTACTTCCACAATGTACATAAAATACTAAGAAAGTCTGGATCTATGGTAATTTACACAAAGATCAGTTTAAATGTCTTTAATTCATTTAGGGATGCCCAAAGGTACACTTTGATGTCTACCAGATAAATTAGATAATTTAATACAATTATTGTAAGTTTTTTTTATCCAAGCCTATCTAAATAACACCATGCCCCTGGTCTTAAGCATACATGGAGTCCCATAGCAAAAGTCATCATGCAGATAAAATATTAATAATAATGGCATGATGGCCCCTACCTTGTTCTTGGACAAATGTTATGTCTTTGAATTGTGAGCTTATTTAAAAGAAAAACTATGATTATCCATTGAAAATAATACCAGAACCATATGAGAATTTTAAAAGATTCCTGTGGCTACATTGACTCAATTTAGGCCCTTACATAGTCCATAAGCATAATTGTCAAATTGAGCTTTGAAGTCAAATTTAAAATTTTATTAAGATAGTAAAATAAAGTTTATAAGAATTTCTGCACAAAGATAGGCACTTGATATAAAATTGGCAAAGTAGCTATATACACTGAGGATACACCTGGTTTTCTAATATAAAATTGATTATTTACCAGTATAAGGCAAGAATTGATTTGAATATGTTATAATAATGATTTGAATGTACCCTACATTCAAATCATTATTATAACATATTATTTGTTTGATTATGAATTCATGTAAATACCTGAGTCACATTAAATACAGTCAATATATTATGTATATTTAATTAAAATTTGTATCAATAATCTTCAGTATAATATTTTGTTATATCAAGTAGAAATAGCTTTTCTTTTATTTGTAATAATATTAGTTAAGTATTCTATTAATTGTATATCACATGAAGAAAGACTTCCTATATTAAGACACATCAATGGACATAATATGTATCACCAAAATCTGGCAATGCATTAGGTCTCTGCCCACATGGAACAAACAAACAAACAGACTGATAATCAAGGATCGGAATTAAGGGAGCTAACATAGTCAAAAATATGGATATGCCTAATTTTTTAATGTGTTTCCGGAACTAGATTCCAGACAATTTCGGATTTTTAGTGAAGGGTTTTTCAAGTTTAAAACACCTTCAATCTTAATTTTCAAGAATCTAGTTCCGGAAACACATTAAAAAATTAGGCATATCCATACTTTTGACAATGTTAGCTCCCTGATTCTGATCTTTCCTGATAATCACATTACCCTTCTGCATTGCGCAAAAATGTACTGAACACACCATGCTTTGTGTAATTAGTATGTTATTATTTACAGACACAGAGGAAGCTAGTGAAACAGATATACCCAACAATGATGAACCATTAGAAGTTAAGGAACAGTAAGTGAAGTTATTTAACTCTTTGCCAATACAATACATTACATTCTAAAGGAAAACAAAAAATATATTTGGTAACATTCTAAAGGAAAACAAAAAATATATTTGGTAATTTCTATCTTAGATGCCTTGCATGCTTCATACAATTATTTAGCGGGACTTAATCGCGTAAAATTAACTTATTTAAGGTATAAATATCTATGTTTCCGACGTTACGACCGTCTTTCACCGGTCGTGGTCGCGGAGGGACTGACGCATGCACTCAAAATTCTGTGAAACATGGCTCAGTTTCTTAAAAAATACCTAAATAATGATCAAAGCATGTTTTCTTTAATTTACAGATTATACCAAGACAAACTAGCAAATCTAAAAAAGCAATTACAGCAGTTAGAAGATGGTATACACCCAGAGTTTCTGCGGAGAGTCAAGAGGCTAGAACATCAACTTAATGAGAGGATCAGGCTAAATAAAATATATAGGTATGTTGAAGAAATGCTAAATATTAAAGGAATATGTCTTTAATCACCAATTGCACCCAAAATTTTATGGCATCATAGGCATTTAGACTCCTACGCCCCCTGTATTTCTTTTTGTTTTAAAAGACAACTCCCACACTTATCTTGTGTCGCGGGAAACTTAATGACATACAACCTGCAGACACAAAAAAACAACGATTTGTGGAACCCACAAAATGTTGTTTCTAGTTGGAACAAATCCACAACACTCAGCGTAGTGTCAAGTGGTGAAACGACCGCTTAAACCACTATGCCAACAGTGCTGTCTAACTAAAAGATTAGTCTCTATATTTACAATAATTTTAGAGGATTTTTCATGTCCATAACATGTAAAATTGTCCCAATCACATACTATAACTTTACGTTAAAATGTGTCTAATGCTTTTTATCTCTAAATATTATGTTAAACATTTCGCAGAGAACACATGTATGATGTCGTAGAAAGAGAATATATAGCAGAGAAGAAAGCAGCCGCGAAAGAGTTTGAAGAGAAGAAAATAGAGTTAAGGGAGAATTTGCTCAATGACTTTGAAGACAAGAGGAAACTAATTGAGAATGAGAGGTCCACTATGGAGCTCAATGGAGATTCTATGGAGGTAAAACAATATAATATTTTCTCAGTTAGTTTCTTGATTGTAAGTTAGATCATATGATTAGGTACATTTGGTAAGATGAATTTTAGTAAAATCCATTTTAGACGATTTCTGTAGCTTTGTGTTGCGGCAGATCTGCTCAATCTAGGGCGCGGAATATTTGGTTGAATATGTTTTGATGATGTTCAAGTAGCCCATGATAGCAGCGCCGAACCTTCCGTAAGTGGCTACTTCATGGGATGCCTTACACGTGCGAAAGTTAGAAAGTTTGATGTATCATTCCAACTGAATACTACGAGAAGGATGGATAGTTCAGTCGCTAAATATCGGCACGAACTTGTAGCAGATTTGTCATTACACTCAGTGGTTATTTATGTCATAATCTTGAATTACAAAAATCACTTAATTTAGTAATTCATACGGCTTTTTGTAGTAGACGGCTTATCATTGCAGGTGAAACGACAATTTATTTTCACACGGATTTTTATAGCAAATCATGTTTCATGATTGCAGGTGAAACCAGTAATGAAGCGCATCCTGAGGCGGCGCGCCAACGAGCCGGCGCCGGCGCCTGAGAAGCGTCGCAAGCCCATCAGCAACACGCTCACCTTCCAGCTGGACGAGCGAGACATCGAGGCGGACCTGCGGGCCATCGCCAGGCACTCGCCGCCCAGACACCTGCCGCCGCCACACCCCACGCCACGGAAACACCTCAACTCTAGCAGCTGTGAGTATTATACAAGCTTGTTTAGCTGGTCTTACACGCAATAAATAAGATATTTCAGTCATAAATACCTCAATATTTTCCAACGTTTCGACCGACTTACTCCGGTCGTGGTCACGGCGGGACTACTTAAAATCGTTTATTAGCTGTGAATACTGCACGACTAGTACATTCATTAGCATATTCAGGATTATTTTCAAGGTGGACCTGGATTTTCATGACACAAACGCGAGCCCCAGATTCGAGCCAAAAATTTCGAATCGATTTTCAAAATTCTGGGGTGGGCACTAAATCATACGGAGGTGGGTAGGGCCCTCCCGACCGTCCTGCTATATACGCCTATGAGTCCATCAGAACTCTAGCAGCTGTGAGTACTTCACTACTAGTTCTTTCAGCAGCTGTGTTGCTACACTGATTTGGGCTTGCATACTTAAGAAGTACCAGAAACACAAAGGTTCGACTGATGAGGTGCCTGGTCTTTCCAATATTTTTATACGGAGCTGAGACGTGGACGCTGAGGATGCAGGATCGCCGCAAAATTGACGCCCTGGAAATGTGGTGCTGGAGACGCATGCTCAGAATCCCATGGACCGCACATCGAACCAATGTTTCCATCCTGAAGGAACTCAACATCAAAGAGAGATTATCGTCGACTGTGCAAATACGAATCCTCAAGTTCTTTGGCCATATCACCCGTAACGAGTACTCAATGGAACGATTGGTCGTGCAAGGGAAAGTTGAGGGCAAGAGATCACGTGGGCGCTCTCCGACACCTCATTAAATCTGTGACGAACTCCAACATTAACGACTGCTCTCACTCCGCAAAACATAGAGCTACATGGCGACGCATCACAAGAACAACAACGGCACAAGAACCGACCGACGCATGGCCACGACCACTCTGACAAGAGTGCACGACTGAGAAGACTTAAGAAGTAATGGGCATGACCAAGAGATGAAACTACAAGATCTCCAAGGTCATCATCATCATAGAACATTCTGCCTGTTTGAAATTAGTCTTAATTTTAAAGATTTATAAGCCAACTAGCTGACCCGGCAAACGTTGTTTTGCAAAATTATTTTATTTATTTTTTTGAAAAATAGATGTTGGCCTATTCTCATAGATACCGGATAAGCACAAAAAATTTCATCAAAATCGGTCAAGCCGTTTCGGAGGAGTATGGGAACGAAAACTGTGACACGAGAATTTTATATATTAGCTCTGCTCTTGCGACTGTATTAAATTTAATTGTCGTTCTGGCAAAAAATGACACCAATCTGGTCGAAGGAGTGATTTAAAATTGGTTTCTTACTATCTGACTTGCATATTTCTATTTAAACACTTACATTGGGCAAGCTTGCCTGTCATAAACCACCTGAAATCTTCCAAGAACTTCATCTTATATTACAATCTCCCAAGAACTATATCTTATAGTAAGCTTAGCGTCATGTATAACAGGTTCGTCCCCGGTGCGCGAGTGTGGCGGCGGTGGCGGCGCGGAGGGCGGCGACACGCGCGTGGAGGACGGCAAGCTGCTGTACGAGCGACGCTGGTACCACCGCGGACAGAGCGTGTCCGTCGAGGGACGGGACCTGCCCAAGTTCCCGGGGCATATACACGCCATCACTGATGAGGCGGTATGTACCACATTACTGTTATAGATCAGCACTCATCATCGTCCTAGCGTTATCCCACTTACACGACTCCGCTCCCACCCAACAAAAAGAATATCATTCAAATATGGACTTCAAGTATTGCTCTTTAGGTATTATTTACATTGCCAACATTTAGGACACAGTAAGCTGGCTGGTAATTTATGTGTGTATGCGCTAAAACCTTGGAGCCCGAGGTCCGCTTACTGGTCTAATCAGATATGACTGAATATCAACTTTTCCACAGAGCGACAGCGTGTTTGATCTCCGCAACCCGAAGGGATAGTGATATGCCATGGCTTAGACCCATATCACTTTATTTGAGGGTATTGATGCCCTATAAAGATTGTCAAAGATTTTCATGACAGCCGGGACCGATGGTTTAATGTGACCTCCGCGGCACGACACCAGCGAATATTGACAATTCAATACGCACATAACTCCAAAAAGTCATTAGTGCCCGTCGTGGATTCGAACCCGATACCCTCTGCATGGCAGTCTGTTGGTATCTCCAGTAGGCTATCGCTGCCTAAGGCGGTATATAGAAAACTAGAGGACGCCAGCAGCTACGCCTGCATTTTTTTTAATTTACCTGTTTTGGCCGATCCCGTGGGAATTTCGAGAAATCCCTTCTTAGTGCACCCCTACGGTCCCCAAGGAACACACATGCCAAATTTCAGCTTCCTGCGTCCAATAGTTTCGGCTGCAGCGTGTCTGTCAGTCAGTCAGTAACGCAAGGATTTTATATATTAAGATTACTGTTATGAGATCATCAGTGTTCTGGTGTAGCGCTCATGGCGAGACTTGGCTTGCCGTTCGTAGTAGATCGGCAAAGTGAAGCAAAGCTTGCCCAGGTCGCCACTTAGATGGGTGACCGCGTATGACATTTACATCATATCGCTACCGTGTTTCAGAGGGCACGTAAAACTGTCGGTCTCGGTTCTTGTCTCAGTATAAGGATCGTTAGGCCATGTCGGAGGCTTTTAGGCGGTCTGAAAACTCCGACACCAGAGTTGGCCACACACTCACACGAAAAGAAGAAGTGTTCTG
Source organism: Euclidia mi (assembly GCA_944739405.2). NCBI lineage: Eukaryota > Metazoa > Arthropoda > Insecta > Lepidoptera > Erebidae > Euclidia > Euclidia mi. The sequence goes on from OX123198.2 coordinate 60,158,209, forward strand.
GTGTTATATATCCAAAAATTTTTGTCCCAGGGACTGCGCACTAGTCTGACCAAATGTAATAGATTAGTTGCTTCTCCACAGAGCAACTACCGTCTTACCTCAGCAACCAAAGGCAGTATATTCAAGGGAGCTGACTCTTCATAGCGACTATCCGTAGTAGCGGGAGTATAATATACTGCAACGACGGAGATCGCAGGTTCGATTCTCGCTCGAGTCAAACATTTGTATGCGTGGACATGGATGTTTGTGTTGGTCTGTGTGTTTCTATGTATTTATAAAAAAGAGGTTTACATGTAGGTTGATCGGGTCTTGTATATTTGTGTGCGTATGACGTGGTACAGTATAATGTGTGGTATCATCCATTTGTGTTGCAGAGGTCTGACGGCAGTCGCTTTATAAAAAACATAATATTCTGCGAAATCTAGTAATATTAGACTAGATGCAATCGGAATAACGTTTGGTCTATGACAACTACCTACGAATAGTTGGCATCATTATAGACATACAAAATTACATATCGTTTTTAAAAATAATTTTCTTTTGTTCCAGATATGGATAAAGAAAACGAACTTAGAAAGAGTACGGATATACATATCACAGTTAGCGCGCGGTAAAGTGACGTTAAAGCGAAGAGCCTCGTAAATACTGTTTGTACACAGACAGTGTGTATGTGTGTGTCACGGCTAGTCTGCAGCTAGTGTGTGTGTGTGCAGTGCTCAAGTGAACTGTTGTATTGTGACGGAATATGATTTTATCGATAGATTTTATCGATGAACCTGCTTAGTTGAAACTAGATGGAGCGAGCAATGTGGTCTATTGGATATTTTTTAGCTGTGTCTTGTTGGTCTAATTGATTCTACTCTGAGGTGCAATACTTTTTACCAAATATAAGTGATAGTAGAGAAGGCATTTTAAGAATATCCTGGTGAAGATTTTTGTCCCCACAGTCTTCTTAGTATCATATACAATTTAAAGTATAAAGGTTCATTAAAGCATAATAATGTCAATAAGAGTGGACGCATATTTCTAATTACAAATATTGATTATATGGGCCATAATTTTTGTTTTGAAACATGATGAAATAAATTACGGTTTACGGATCCTATCGTGATAAATTGGTTTTAGTTAGTGTAGATTTAAACCGATCCGTAAACTGTATTTTGATTTCAATGTGTAATATTCACGTAAACCCTAGAAGCATGCTGTGTTCTCCTATAAATGAGAAAACACAAGGTAACAAGATTGTAAATGATCTTATATACCATGTAATGTGTATTCTTTGTTGGAGAACCAATAAATAAATAAATAAATACGATGAAAGATCTACATAAAAATCGTATATGACGGACGAATGGACACTAAATCATATTATCTCGCTATTAAACAATATAACATGTGATTTTTGACCAACAAAGACACAATTAGATATTGAATAACAGACAAAAACAACAAACATTAACCATGTTGCTTGCTTGCTTAAATTATTTGATGATTTCCAAGGAAACGCAATTTCGCGGAGCAAGTCAATTTTAAGATCATACGGAGATTGGACTGACTGTACAATGTACACACAATACATTGTGTAAAATCAATTTTAATTCCATTATTTATTGATTCAATGTACTGACACATGAAACTGTGATTTTCAATAATTTATCAATTGCCCTATATGATTTAGATGAAATGTAAGGCAGAGGACTGTTGTAAATGAACCCAATATATATTATTATATATATTAGCTGTGACAAAAGTCTAAGGGACTCGTCCCGGCTGTGTCCCCAAGCGTGATATATTTTAACTAGAGGACGCCAGCAGCTACACTTGCATTTTTTTTTAATTTACCCGTTTTGGCCGATCCCGTGGGAATTTCGGGAAATCCCTTTTTAGTGCACCTCTACGGTCTCCAAGGAACATACATGCCAAATTTAAGCTTCCTTTGCCCAATAGTTACGGCTGTAGCGTGTCTGTCAGTCAGCAAGTAACGCAACGATTTTATATATTAAGATAACCTCGTTTCCCCTCCCAAATGGGTCTCTAACGTATATCAGAAGCGTACGCGTGGGTGTACCCGTATACGTTGAGTTTCCTCAACGTATTTGTTTACATATTAGGACTGTCATAAGATATGGTAAATCGCGTTATGCGTATTGCTGCGTTCCTACTTCGCAGTTCAACGTTGACATATGTATTTTGCGTATTGAACTAGTGCCTAAACAGAATGTATGTGGTTTAAAGTTTTAGTTTATTAAGACCCAACTTACACAACAACTTAAAATTCACCGACAATGATATAAACGGGGATCGGAAAACGCAACTGTTAACTTGGTTATTTAGTTCTACGACTCACATTGTCACATGGGATAGGATGCATATTTAGTACTGCGCACGCATTGTCAGATTAATTTAACGGAAAGATAACCAAGATAAAGTGGCGGTGAATAACCACTCTGTTGGGCACAACTTAAGTCTATTACTTTCGTTTTCTCTTTGATACAATTAAAAAAGGACTACCTATATAATAGTCAACAATAGTACCAGATCACACCTATACTAGTAGTAGTCTCTTTCTTGCCATTAGCCTAAAGCAATTCCATAATGTAAATCTTTTGCTGACTTCCTTGCGACAGAATTGTCTAAGATTATATGGTCTTGATAGACTCTAAAATAATGTCTTCCATCAAGCACCCATAAGTGCTTAACTTAAACAGTCTTCTGTGTTACATTTCAATAGGGTATTGAATAAATGTTGGTACTCTAATAAAACACTGCTATGAAATTGTTGATTTAGTTATAATTATGAGAGATTGTATTTAATGCTTGCAAGCAAACCGAATTAGACACTCCAAAACAGTTACTATTCCTAATACTTTACACTACGAAGATCTCAATTACTAAGAAAGGAAGGGTTGTTCTTCCATTATTTTGTTACTTCGACCCCAATGGGTGAAGTTGACGATGGTTATTTGATTTTATGTGGAATGTTGGATACTTGAGTGTTTAGATTAGTTTGTAACTAATTGTATCTGATAATACGTAATATCTGATATATTCATATATGTATTTTAATAGATTATGAAAAAATAAAGGCTCTACTCACGGAATTGTATAGCTCAAGACTTGAAATTTGCATTAGAACATTTCAATATCTGGTTGTTCTATAATGAACTTTATTGTTGAAAGAATGGAGTATTTATTGCTTTGTATGGTTTCACAAATCTATCTCTGGCCGGTACACGGCATAGCAATGTTAATCTTCCGGTTCGCTCATCTACGGTTCCCTGCAGGGTGACTGTCCAGAATGCCAAAGTCGTTCTGTACTTGTATTGTCCAAAACTACACTACAAATAGTGAACATTTCTAATGAAATTTTTGAAGTACTTGTTCGAAATAATAACATTGTTTTTGCTCAAGAGGAGTTTTCATTTCATATTTGTCTATAACTTTCTGTAACCTATGGGTATCATAAGATATCTCGCAATTATTACTATTAAATGAACTGAAATAAATACCATAACAAAATGTACTCAGTTATGTGTATCTACTTATTCTCTGCATTTATTAGAATATTTTCCAAAATATAGTTTGAAATTTATTTAATTCTACTTCTCAGCCTATCAGCGATAACCATCTTTAGGCTCGCGTATTGGTTCCTATTAAATGCATTTTGTCACACAATTTTAGACTCTCAAATATACAACAGTCCACATATTATATTGTAAAGAAATCCATTTGAATGTATTGTCCACGACTCAAAACGCAGTATTGATATGTAAATAGTGTACAATATGTGTATTATATGATCAAATGTGTTTATAAGATGTGTAAATGGAGGAATTTTTTGGAATGTCCACTTTATTTCAGATTTTTTTATACGTTTTTTTTGTGATTTATTACTATTGTAAATGAGTTGTGAATTGGACGTTGTACATAGTATGAGAAGTTTTTACGTATGTAAATGATATTGAGACAAGATCTTTTAATTATATTATGTATTATAAGTGATTTTTTTGTTTTATTTGAATGTGGCGTTGAGGAAAGTGGCGACATATTTACGAAGGAATGGAAATTTTAATGAAGTATGAATATAATTTTTAACGGGCTCAAGCCGATTGGAAACGTCTTGCAGTCGACAATGAGGGTCTTATGAAATGACGCTCACTATGCGGCAACACTGTGGCACCAGGTCCAGAAACCTGTCAAAAGTGTGAAAGCCCCTATATTTTCATACGCGTGTGTGTGCATATGTATGTGTGTACGCATCTGTACATATCTGATAGCTGTTTTGACCTGACGCATACGAAGCGCCGTCTGGTGGTAGATCCTCATTAGAGTCGCTCTCCGTTGAATGCGTTCCTGAGGGTGGATGGTAGTGGGGTGCCGCTGCCCAAGGATGAAAACAGTTTTCTATGTGAGGTCCACAGAGTACATTGGTGTGAGGTCGAACCTGCTAGGCGGAGGGCCGGCGTAAAATATTGTCTAGGTCTGTTGAGCACACCGAGCTTCTTAGAGGCTAAGTTAGCCTTACCCCCTAACTACGGAATTCAATATTCGAACTATAGATAGATCTGTAGATTTTTTATTCGTTTTTGACATAAGCTCCATACAAAATATGTCAAACCACGAAGCTCGAATCTAAAAATCCGTGTATGGCTCGAATATTGAAAATGGTCGTAAGTTACCACGGAACTGGACTTCGCTAGAAATATAGATACCAAGTATCCCAATACTAGCTCAGGCGGCTGTGGGGATATTCTCAAAAAGAGGAGATATGACTGTCGGCAGCTTTTTTGCTGTGAATGCGCAGACTTGTGTCTTTGTGGGGTTAAATTGGACTAAATTAAATCTGTTTCAATCCGAGATTCTAATTCAAATTGTTTATTTGCGATATATGGGTAGGTATTATAAATATTATCATATGTTACAATTGAAGTAGTTAGGTATCACCATATTTCAACCAGCTAGGCTTGCAAAACGTTACTTAATTGTACAAAATACAACTTTTTATACATAATATTAAATAATAGTCCACGTAGGAGAAAAGCGGTATAATATGTCTATCTTATATTATTATTGAGTTAAAATTCAAGTGACTATATTATCTCAAGAAGTGAATATTTTATAATTACAATAATAATTAAACAGAAATTATATTAAAATTGTTGAAAGCAAATGTATAATTTATATGTCAAGCCTATGTCAATGTCAGGAATGGTATGTCAATAAATATTTAATTCAATATTTAATTTAGGGTGCATGGGGTTCCCACCAAGAACTTAGGCAATGAATACAGATTTATAATAGAAGCGCATTTCTTAAGGATTTCGTGTGCCGATTCCAATTGGCGTGTTGATGACACGTCAGTGTAGTTCGTAGCTGGCGCCGTTGGCGGCGCTGGCGTCGTTTTCCGTCTCTCTTGCTCTCGTAGTTAAGATACACAGGAGAAACGTTCGTCTCTCTTGCACTCGTAGAGACAGCTGTCACAGCGCGACTGCCACGCCGCCAAGCGACAAATCGACAATATGGGTCACAGAAAGTTTGTCTACAGAGCGCCCCTAAAAAATGCGCCTCTATGTAAATATCTATGCTCTATGCCTTAGGGTCCCAAGCCGACCTCACCTGCAAGTGGTGCACCTGCCGATCAACGGACGAGGCTCTGGCAAACAAAATATCCCGATAAGCGGCAATAGGCTCGCCACCTATTACGTGGGATCAAAACACTGGCGAATAGTGGGTAAATATGACTCTGTTTACCCCTTCGGAGAAACAGGCGTTAGTCTATGCATGTATTTAATTCAATTTAGATTATATTTATAAAGGAGTTAAAATTATATTATCAATAGGTAATGTCAATTTATAAGAAATCCTCTTCAAAGAGGTCTCAATTTCAGACACAAATTTGTTTAGGCTCTCAATGTCGTTTTCCAGGGAGATGTTGTTAGGAGTAGGTATTTAGCGCCTGCTGAACCTGCGAAGCAATGTGGATTATGACGACTAAGAATTAAAATAAACTTTATCATCCATAAAATATGTGTTACTATCAAAGGAACAGGACTCAGGGCTGTTTTGAATAGTGATATGTAGTATTGTATTACATTAAAGCAAGTTAACAAGTAAATAATAGATACAGTCCACTACAAAAGTTCATCAAATCAGATTTACAAAATACCTAAACACAATAAAATGCTGTGTCGATGACTCGAGTATGAAACAAAATATGTGCATCTACACCAGAAATGTACGATACTCTCTGTATGCCAATATTCCAAAAGTTGCTGAACATTAATAATATTGTTGGTGTTGTTGCGTGTCCATCAACTTTAGTCACTTAAGATATTCAGCTTATGACGCAGTTAACCATGAAACGAGATTTTGTTGTTAGGTATATGAAAAATAATAACTTTTTAATATAAGCAGACGACATCCAACTTCTTACCTCTTTGAAAATAGGCGCTGCCTGCTGTGCCATAACTGGTCCACCTGCAAACCAAATATCCTATGCGTGCTCAGGCGCTCGCTCTTGCGAACGCTGAACGTAATTTAAAGATACAGGCTGATGCTACTAGCATAGTATTATATTAACTGTGCTGATGCTCAAGTCGTGTAGAATAATAGCTCCTTGATGTAGGTACCTATGTATAGGTATCCTTTCACACAGAACAGGCTAATTCAGAGGTGTGACTGGAGGTGTCCCGCAAGGTTTAATACTAGGTCCATTTTTATTTAAGTTTATAAATATACCTTGTGAGAAACAAACACGTTTTCAGATGACAAATTCTTCTTGTTTAGATCTAGCCCCCTACAAATTGGTAATGTCGATATTGCTATCATAAAAATGCTCTGGGCCCAATGCTGGATTTAGATTCCAGTTATGGTAGTCCGTAGTAGTAATATAAAGACGCATTAACATCGCAGCTAAAGCAATGTGCATTCAACTCCGTATGATGTCAGGAAGTAGTTGTAGGCACCTACTACAGCTTACAAGGTTTGACCCAGGCATACCCAGGTAAAAACAAGAGTCGTGAGCGTGACCCTGTTTTTTTAAATCTATACCTACATTGCAGGTACCTATACAACTTAAAAATAATACTTAGTCTTGAATTTCTAGCCTAAGTCACTATGAAAGCTTTACCTAATAAAAAAATAGTGATCAACTGTGTGCTACTGTCGCTACTGATTCACTGTTGACCACGCGATGCAATTCCAGTAGGTAATTCTACCTAGAAGTGACTTGCACTAAGTAGTTAATATGTATTCATTGTTCAGGATTTAAGTAACAGGAAATCAGTACCTAGAACAAATAAGTAAATGTATAATCACTCTTTAATGCGAATACAAACAAGGAAAATGGGCCGATCCAAAACTGATCAACGTAAATCCCCAATAAAACACATATCTCTTGGTTTGACCCTGGAAAGGTCCTGACATTTCTTATGGCTGTCAGCTTTCCGTCCAAACACGTCACGAAACGAAAGCCTCCATTTAGATAAACCACTTCATAATTTCGTTAAACAAAATGGCATAGCATGTGTGTGCGCGTGGCAATCGGACAAACTTCTTAACAAGATAATCCGGCTGCTTTGCATATATTTCGGCTGTGGCCCAAGTAAGGAGCGGCTGATTTATTACCACAATTTATTTATTATGATCACGCGCATACATTCCAGTGCAAGTGACACGGCTGCTGCATTCTTTACATTTTACTTTCTAAAGTAAGCGTTTTATGTGCAAAATGAATTCAGTTTACCTACTGTTAAGTTGTTTCTGCTTCGGATAGTCGGGTGCTCTATTGTAATGAACCGTTGTTTTAAGAACTTGAAATGTGGATTGTTCCCTTCAACTTTCAAGTTCTTATAAAATCGTAATACTTAATACCGTGACATAATTTCTAAATACTAAGCTTACAATTTTCATTTTACATAATGAGACATAACAAAGTAAGTAGTTAAAATTTAACAGAAATTTGAAAGGGTAATATACTGCCTACAGATAAAACGTTTTAATATGTAATTTTAGTTAGGTACTCTATCTATTTTATATTAGGTATCTTTCGGAAAGCGCCGCGTACCAACATATCTTATTTTCGTGTTCCTTCATCATCACTATCATCATTATCTCAGCCTAAAGACTTCCACTGCTGTACGTACCTACACATAGGCTTCCCCAAAGATCTCCTCTCAGCCGAGCTTAAATCTCTTGCTTCCAACAGCGCATTTCTGTCACAATAAACAATTTTGGTTAATCTTGCGGTGGTTCCTATTTAGACACATGACAGTTTGTTTACTGCATTTGCTTCTGCCATCAGCGAATTAAAAACAGTATGTACCAACGGCCCAATGAGCCTTACGTAATAAGAACAAGCGTCTGGCTGTTACCTTATACTTAGATTTCTTCATGAACTTTTCCTTTACTATTTAAGTGAGCAATATATTGCTTGTGTCATTAGACAGAGCGGTAATAGATACCTAGTGCTTACCATTTCCTACTAGTCTATCGCTCTTTTGGAATCAAACAGATATTTAAAACTTTACTATAAATAGAATAATCGGGAAACCGAATAACCGATCGAGAATATTTGACACGTCGCATTAATTCTATGCCTTAAACCAATCTACAAAATTAATGTAAGAGTTGGCAGCAGAATATAATCCTGTTCGGAATGTTTTTATTTATGGTTTTTTTTAATGTGCTACTAGTTGCTGATTTTTAAAGATCAGTGGATACAAATAGTGAGATGACAAATTTACTAATAGGTTTTTATAAGATTAGACTAGATGTAATGGATTAATTTATTAATGGGATTAAATGGTCGGTTGAAATCATGCTAATAAAATAAATAATAAGTACTGTAGGTCGGCCTTATGATGTAGTTGTTGATGGTAGATTACAGGGTCAGGATGATTACTAGTTGTTTTTGATCTTTACCAAATATTTTTTAAGACTTTCGTAACTTACTTTGACAACTCTACAATCTATTTATACTTATGAGTACACTTACCGCTTAAAATATCTATATTTAAATTAAAAATCGGTTAATTTCGTATAAGTACTTACAATGTAAAGCAAAAAAAATATTTTTGGAGCTCATGGCTCTTCCATATATTTAAATGAACATGTTAAATCGCTCTATCAAAGTAAAATCTGTGATTAGGCACAGAATATATACAAGTAGTAAAGGATTAGGGCAGTGCGCGTTAATTTTAAAGTTCTAATAAATATACATACAGACATACATACATATCGTCACGCCTTTTATCCCCGAAGGGGTAGGCAAAGGTGTATTTCTACACCCACTTTTCGCCAGATATACTTTAGTCCCACGTAATAAGGGGCGAGCCTATTGCCGTACCGGGCACATTTCCAGACTCCGTGCTGCTACTGAGAATTTCGTGACAGAAAAACCCAATAACACTGCCCGACCCAGGAATCGAACCCGGGACCTCCCGATCCCACGGGCACATTTATGCCGCGAGACCAACGAGGCAGTCATATAGGGTTTGATGTCGAGTTTTCCGTCTCTACGCAATGATGGTATTTGCATCGTGTTATCCCTTAGTCGCCTCTTACGACACCCACGGGAAGATAGGGGGTGGTGACACTTGTATTCTATGCCGTCAACCACACAGCAATAAATATAAATATATTAGAAATGATTAGTTATCATAAGTTACTTCACCCCTAGATCATGATGAGACATTTATTTTATTAATTACACATATTGTTTGGACAAAAAAATAGTTATTTGTGCAACAACAAGTTGTTTTTTGTTTCGAGTGCTGATTTTGAGTCCCGAGCAAGCGAAGGATTCTATGATTGATTCACGAGCGTAGCGAGTGAATCAAAGTTAGAATCCTGAGCGTGGTGAGGGACTCAACAGCACGAGATACAAAAAACTTTGCTCACGTGTAGCATACATAACTTTTCACCACAGCAGTGAGAAAATATATTACTTAGGACACATAGAAATGAACAGGAATAGATTGAATTCTGCATAATCACTTGTTGATTTAACTCTTCTGGTGTTAAGTACAGTCATCATCGCTAGTTTCACTCATCGTTTTAGATTATTTTATATATTAATATAATTTAACACTATACCTACTGTATCAGCATCAGCGAAATTTTTATTCCCGCTACTTTTTTAAATCGCGTTTTAATACCGCGTCCCTGATGTTTATTTTTCAAATGTATCATTGTTGTAATTATAAATAAAAATGTATTGGTGAAATACTAATTTTATACTATTAATTAGACTTATTTTTATTAAAATCCAATAATAAATTAAACATGTAAACAATAACATATAAAAAAAAGTAATTTCTTTATTACAAATATCTTTTTTTTTTGCGTTGCCGTAGGTGTTTTCTTTGAGGTCGAATTCCAAAATTGAATTTCGAATTCGAAGGGGTTTGTTTTTTCACTCACTTTTTATATGCATGTGAAAGAGACAGAGCACAGTAAAATTCGAATGTTTCAAAATTATGGCTGAACAATGTCAATTCGTCGCACTGAAGATTAAAAAAATAAAAAGCTACTTTGCCTCACGCTCGAATCAAAATCGCGTTTTGTTCACTGTTGTCTCGCAGCAAAAGCGGCATGTTTGAGCTGCTGTGGTGAAAAATAATTTGTCTATGACGTCTTGAAGAATCCTGCTAATTCATTGACCACTTATGTGTAGTCAAATTATTGATGTGGTGAAGTGTTTGTACAAAACATACAAGTTTTCTAAGTACAATAGCGAACAAATATTGGTTAAACGGATTAGTGGTCAACACTAAGGCTTGTGTAAAAATATGTACCGTACTCGAGTCATTCACTTTAGTAAATAAAAAATGGGAAGAAAGCGGATAGACTGAGGGCCAGTGTTCCGCAGACTTACGGTATAGTAGCAAACTCCATATTAATGCTAGTTATACTAATGTATCTGCTGTAGATCAAATGGGGGTTCGCTATTCCCATAGAGGGTTCCTTTAGGCGTGCGTAGAAGTCGAAAAGCATGAAAATCGACTTTCAAAACGTGATCGCAGCATGTCTGCCGTTTTGATATCTTAAAATATATAGTTTTTTTTATAGAAAAACTTAATGGCAGACACTTGTTCCGGTTCCAACTATATTTTATATAGTATCAAAGTTTCCAAATTTTCATAAAATTTACGTTATTTTAGCAAAGCTAAAAATTATATATGTTATTTATATTATTATTATAAACATATATTCACAAAGGCAGACACATAGGTCGGTTCTGACACGCGGGCAGACCATTCGATAGGTACTTTCTCAGTCGTGCTATTGAAGTTGCATGATTTTGATTTTCTCACTCTTTATTTCGCAGGGAACTAGTGTTTCAGCAAAGCTGCAATTTATGTATGTTTTCTACATCATTATTATACATGTATATCTTAAAAATTCTGCCAAGTGCGAGTCGGATTCGCGCATGAAGAGTTCCGTACCATCATCTATAAAAGAAAATCACCTTTGTTGTATGTACATATACGTAAATACTTTTTAAGTTTCTACCTGTTTATTACGATCGACTAACAAATTGCTTAAAAATTACGTTTGTTGTATTGGAGCCCCCCGTTATTATTTACTTTTTTAAATTCAATTATTTATTTTGAAAGGTAATATACAACTACATATTCTGTGAAAAATTAAAGCATCTACCTGTTACAGTTAGTAATTTTGGGCAAAAAATACGAAAAAAAAACACGTTTTGTATGGGACCCGCCTAATATTTTCATTTTTTTTATTTTTATACATAATTTGTGAAAATTTCAGCTTTCTAGCTATCACAGTTTATGAGATACAGCCTGGTGATAGACAGACGGACAGACAGACAAACAGACAGACAGACAGTGGAGGTTTAGTAATAGGGTCCCGTTTTTTACCTTTTAGGTACGGAACCCTAAAAACCAGACAGATAGTTCGGTTCTAAAATGCAGGCAGACTACATAATAGTTTCACAGTCATGTTAAATGAATGGAGATAGGTACACGATATTGTCTTTCTCTTCATCTCGCAGGGATTCAGTATTCAAGCACCGTTATAAAAACGATGGACAAGGTTTATTGAATATACGCTATTCATTTCGGAAACTATTTGAATAAAATAAATGTTTTTCTCTGTAATTTAATAGGATAGTTACCTGAGGGTCTTGGAAACAAATAATTTGCCTTGTTTCAATCAACGAAAGTTTGCAATTCTGACGAAGAACAGTGAACCATTTTGATTTTTTGTAGCCAACATTAAATTTATTTATTCTATATTTGAATTTCAAGTTGTATGTTTTGTTAGAACAAAATAAATTGCAAATAATTATTATTGTAAGTTAAAAAAATGTAGATTTCTTTATAAAAACTTATATGTTTATGATTGAAAATAAAAGTTATAAATAAAATTTAAAAACACTTCACATGTATTCACTCATTCGCTGTCATTGCCAGTAAGAGTGAGAAAGTCAATATCGTGTATCTCCATTAGCATGACTGCGAAACTATTATGTAGTCTGCCTGCATTTTAGAACCGACGTATCAGTCTGGTTTTTTAGATATACATGTATTATAATGAAGTAAAAAACATACATAAATTGCAGCTTTGCTAAAACAATAGTTCCCTGCGAAAAGAAGAGTGAGAAAATCAAAGTCATGCAACTTCAATAGCACGACTGAGAAAGTATCGAATGGTCTGCCCGCGTGTCAGAACCGACCTATGTGTCTGCCTTTGTGAATATATGTTTATAATAATAATATAAATAACATATATAATTTTTAGCTTTGCTAAAATAACGTAAATTTTATGAAAATTTGGAAACTTTGATACTATATAAAATATAGTTGGAACCGGAACAAGTGTCTGCCATTAAGTTTTTCTATAAAAAAAACTATATATTTTAAGATATCAAAACGGCAGACATGCTGCGATCACGTTTTGAAAGTCGATTTTCATGCTTTTCGACTTCTACGCACGCCTAAAGGAACCCTCTATGGGAATAGCGAACCCCCATTTGATCTACAGCAGATACATTAGTATAACTAGCATTAATATGGAGTTTGCTACTATACCGTAAGTCTGCGGAACACTGGCTCTTAGACTAGGATGTTTACTATAAAAATACCTAGAAGAGGATAATTGCTTCATTTACGGAGAGGTTGGAAATAATTAACTGTACGAATCATAAGTGCCTTGTTTATAAATAATGAGCGTATTGTCATGTGTCGTTTTAATTTTATTACCGAGATTGATTTTTCGTACGGCCCTCGTACCTACTCGTTCTTCGGCCTATATGATTTACAAAGTGCAGGAGAGTGAAGAGCGAATTAATTAAAGCTTCCTTACTAAAGAGTAATTTATAACGATATTTTTGCTGTCGCTCTATTAAACCTTTTGGCTAATGATATATAACAAGAAAATAAAAATAACATTGCAGAATAGTCAGTCATTACTGTATACCTTTTTACCCAAAAAACAGAACCATAGAACCTGATAAATCATGAATTGATGCGACGCGGTTGATGACCGGTAATGAACAGAATCTACAAATGGATTATGAATGCTTAATGTGTAAAAAATGTTGGCAGAGTATACAGTACAATTTGATTGTTGGGCTGGATTTACAAAAAAAAACATTTCAGAAAAAAGAGTCCTCTGACGCCGTATCTCAACTTGTAGCACGTTCGAGTATTTTTTTTTTATAGAATCAGGCGGCAAACGAGCAGACCGATCGCCTGATGGTAAGCAATTACCACCGCCCATGGACACAAACAACACCAGAGGAGGCACAAGTGCGTTGCCGCCCCTTGCGGTTGGGAAAAGGGATAGGATAGGATGAGGAGTGGGATGAGGGAGATGGAATAGGAGATACCTAGGGCCTCCGGCACTCTCACTCACCGAACGAAACGCAACAGTTTAGGTACTGTTACTTTACGTCGATTTTCTGTGAGAGGGTAGAACTTCCCCGGTCGAGCCGGCCCATTCATGCTGAAATCAGCAAGGCTCTACTGCCTCTAAAAATGTATGGTATCGCTTTAGTACATAATTATATATTGATGATCGAAATCAATTCTTGTAAGTGCAAAGTAAATATCGCCTAGATACTAATTAATAAACAAAGACGCCGATCTCCTGTGTCGCGGTGAAAATATTTTATTCTCTAGATTTAATCAGGATTGGCGGCAGCCGTTGAAAGCTAAAATACAGTTGTTCAAAAATATTAACAAGATAGAAAGATAAAAATCTTGTTCTAGGATCATCTAAAATGCAAGCTTGCGGTAGATTAAAACCGCTAACAGATTTGTAAGATTTCTTCGTAAAATAAAGAAGGTACCTACTCTATACTTTGATAAGCCGGTGATATCTGAACCAACTTATCTTTAATTAAGTAGGAATGTGCCCTTTATTGACGAGTCATCCAATGCGAGCTTATAAGATGCTGCGAATGAAATAATCAGAAGAAACATTGCTGTGGCATGATAATATTATGTTAACAGGTAATTCCTAAGCTGGAATAGACGTACCTAAATTTTCGTAACCGCTTTTTGATTGCCTTCGTATATTTATCTATGCCTTCGTGGTCCAGTGGATAGCGTATGCGACTGCTGATCGGAGGTCCCGGGTTCGATTCCCGGGTCGGGCTAAAGTGTTACTGGGTTTTTCCGAATACTCAGTAGCAGCCCGGAGTCTGGTGATGTGCCCGGTAACAATCAAAAACAATAGGCTCACCCCTATTACGTGGGACTTAATTCATGGCGAAATGTGAGTGTAATATTTATACCTCTGCCTACCCCTTTGGGGATACAGGCGTAAGACTATAAATAAAATAATGCTTTTCGTAGCTGGTTAAATCCTTTATTATTCTCGATGCAGGTATTGCAAGTTATTTTGGATTAGGGGGTGTAATTCAAACATTGATACTCACATTGTACTTATAGTTATTAACTTTACTACTTTCACAATGCAAATAACTTCAAGTACTACTACTACGTATTCTTCTAAAAATTTTGTCCAAATCTTCGTAGGTACTTAGTGTTTAGATTGGATGTTTTACTGTTAAAAATGTGTACCTATTTGCAAAATAAGAGTATCAAATCGTTTAAAGAGGCAAACCTAAATGATCTCAATGAAATGGCTGACACTGGAGGCGTCGTGTCCATCTCGGCACTTTTCCTTACTGGACCTGCTTGCCTGTAAAAAACTTAATATAAAGCATGAAGAACTATCAAACATGACGAAACAAACACCGCACTTTCTAACCAGAGAATTAGTTTGGAGCAGCCTATGCTCAAACAAAGAAAAATCTGTTTATAATCTTTGGGTAGCTCCAACATTATTTCTGGCCATATATGCTGTACTGCACTGCAATGGATTCTTTGCACATGTAGATTAGAAAAATAACCAAAGAAACAGATTCGGCTGGCCGTAGCAAATTCCTTAAGATATTGCCAGCTGAATCTGAATCTTATTTTTTAAATACTATACCGACAAAAAGAGAGACCTAGGCGGACGTTCTCTGACCAGATTGGAGACATCCTGAAAAAAGAACAAATCAGAAGTACCCTTAACAGAAGAGCATGCATGAGAAATTTGATGGGAGTGAGTGAATCAAGAGAGGTATGTGAGGATCGTTGCAAATGGCGGTCCGTAGTCTCTGCCTACCCCTTCGGGAAACAGGCGTGAGTCTATGTGTGTATGTATGTACTATACCGACCGTAAGAATAGGTCTTGTGTCGCGGTAGTCTTTACAAACATTTAATCAACGAGTACATTCAGACTCGACTTCACTCGACACAAAAAATTATTGATCACACAGTGATGTCTCGTGTGGGCATCGAACCCACAACACTCGGTCTAGTGCTAAACAGGCGGCCTACGTGCAGTAAAAGGTCAATTGACCATGTTTTTCAAGATGATTTTAAGAGAATTAATTCCTCAGAGATGTACCTATGCATAGTATGTGTTTTTAATGATATGTTTAATTCATAGGGAGATAGAGAATACCAACAATATTTCAGTCTACCCGTGACCATTATCGGCCATTTTCAATATTCGAACTATAGATAGATAGTAGGTAGATTTTAGATTCGTGTTTGACATATTTTTTATGGAGCTTACGTCAAAAACGGTCAAAAGCGAATCTAAAATCTACAGATCTATCTATAATTCGAATATTGAATTCCGTAGTTAGCCGGTCTCGGTGGCGAAAATTAATATAATCAAAGTTAAAGAGGTATCTTTTTATAAGTTGCTCATAGTGATTTACGGCCAGATAGATACATATTTGATATATTTTGTATGGAGCTTAGGCATGTCTAAAATGAATCTTTAGTAGACAAATTCATAGATAGATCAAGTATTAGGACCGGCCCTAAGAGCAGTTGGTATGTTATCGAAATATATTCAATCACACTATGTCTACAACACTGGCGAAGCGAATCAGTATTGAATAATTTTCTTTCTTATAGACCCTTTTTACAATATTTTCCTTGTATATTTCTAAGAAACTTTTATATTCTGTTTGGTACTTGCACGGCTTTTAAATGTAAGTTTAGTGTTAATAATGTAATAGGATTTAATGATTATAGAGTTTAGCGGAATGTTTATGAAAGGAGAAATTAAACCTGGCTAGCTATGTAGATACGACTTCGGCTGTATGAGGTATTCTTTAAAACACGACGGCAAATTATTAGTTGTAAGACTTTTTCACCATCCATCCACCATGTCACCATCCCATATCATCCCATGGGTTTTGTAAGAGCCGACAGAGGGAGCATATTATGCAGAGAAAAGCACTGTAAGAGAAGGAAAACTTGATACAAACCCTATACCAACCCGTTTGGCCAGCGTGGTATAGTAGGCCAATTCCTCCTTTCAAAGGAGAGGCCTAGTTTAGCAGTGGACTGTTAAAGGCTGATGATGATGAAGACTTTTTCGGAAATTAGTTTTTCCCATGCTCTAATGCCGTCTTTACCGTGAGGACCCAAGGAGCACGGGCCCCAGGTCCTAATACCTAGAAGATAATAGTAGAAGACTGTTTTGTCACTTTCTCTGCTTTTCAGTAGGACCCACAATTCTTGTGTGCCTAAGGACCTCCATATATTTTCCCAAGGGCCCAACGGGTCGCGCAGGGCCTAAGACAGTTCTGCCTAGAACCAGCACGAGTAATTTATATTGTTTCTTGTAAAGTAAGATTGATAAAATGTATGTGTAAAAGAAGACATTAGACAGCCATTATTTTGACTATCTATGCAAACAATATTTATTTAGATGTATTTGGTGACAAAACCTAAGAAGCGACTGTTTCGAATATTAATTTTTAGTATGAATTTAATGTCAGTAAAGTTTAACAACGAACAAAAATACAAAAGTGTTAACTATTCAATAAAATATGTTAATTTGCAGAGCAAACAGCATTGCGTCATAGTTGACATGTTGATTCATAATGAATTAGTTATTCATTTCTAAGGGCATCGACGAGGCGTCTAGCCGAAACTTCTACACAGAGGTACAGTTACCTCGAGTTGGACAAAATCAATTTATAAAGTCGATGTCCTGCCGCCTTGTTAGCCAGTCTCGGATGTACAGCGGCACGCCGCGCCATTCAAAACCCTGCCACCGATGCGACACTACCGTACTAAAAAAATTCGAAAAATTCGATTTTGGCCCTCGCCATTACTATTCTATCCACGCTTAGTGCCTAGGCCGTCCGCCGCGACGCGCCACTGACACATTTCTGCGGTTTTGCGCGCTGTTTGAATTTAGAATAGTTCTGCATTTGTTTTTTATTACGATTCGGTGTTTTCGATAATACTTGTGCCAGTACCACGTGCACCACGATCGGGATTATAGTGATTTTCGAAGGCTGTGTGATTTGTTTCCTTGGACTTCTCTAGCAAGGTAAGTTTAGTTATTAGCTCTATGCAAGATCAATAAAATAAAAATCTGCTGTGATGAGATACAATAAACTTAATGGGTGCTAAACTAAATGCAGCTACTTATTTGTGTGCCTTAAAATAATTTAAATGCAGCTCAGTGAGCCACGAGCGCCGGGCATTTTAAAGGCGTATCTGGTATTATCTTGTCATACGTTTATTTAATGTTGAACTTTTTCTGTAAGAAGAACCGACCCGTAATAATATGTTTAAGTCAATGAAAGAACAAAAATACTTTTGTTTTTGGAAATTAAAAATCAATAAATATCCGGACAGCATATTTAATATTTTATCGGACGGCATATTTAACATTTTGTGGATATCTGCAATAAATATTACTATTTTTTTAATACAATTTCGGAGCAAGACTAGTCTTTTGGTCTCGTTTTTATGAAAACTTAAGTAGATTTTATAGTTTACCGTATTTAAAAAGTCAAGAACCGATTAAGCGCTCTGAACAGGGTGTGTTAACAGCTAATAAACAAAAGAGAACAGAGCAGAATTGACAAACAAACGTGGACCAGTAATAATATTAAAACAGCTTATACTGGCTGACATTTTCATTTTTAAAAAACGATGATATGCCGTCCGTTTCATGTGATGTGATACCTATCATGTAGGGCTGTCACGTATTGAGAGGGCCTTGTCTCACGCACTCAATGATTTTGTCATTTCACCTGTACGATGCAAGAATAGATAATTATTGTTTCTTAGAAAATGTTGACGCATGTGCAGGACAAATCTTGAAAATCAAACAACTTAGACTTGTATTACTTCAGTACCTATTTGTTGAGAGAGTTCTTTGTAACATAATTTTCTCTCATGATTATGCAACCCGTTGTGTGAGTTTGATGAAAAGGCGTCAAAGTACAACAAATTTCAAAAGTATTGTAAGTAATCTATGTATTAAGTTGATAAGTATCAAGTATTTTTCATAATAGAGTGATAAGTGATATTTATGTCAACGTTGGCAGCCCTATTGTGAGAAAGAACAGAAAGAATGGCAGATGGTAATTTTACGCTTTGTAATGTAAATTTGGGTCGCCATCTTTGTCAATTCCCGCCATATTTTCATCTGCATACATTAGTGGTGAGTTATGCTTTTTGTTTTTACAATTTTTTATCTAAAATGTAAGCACCGATTTAATGGCAGGTGACCTTTTCACACTATTGTCGATTTATTCACAGATCAATATTTTATACTCAACATGGATTATTAAAATGAACAGTTTTTTTTGATACAATAATAAATTGTTACTAGTGGCTGGGTTGATGGTTTTATAGCCACATTAATTGTCCTATAGATCATTGAATTCTGTCACGAGGATAACGGTGAAACAGTTAATGACATGTCATTGATCGCATTTTCACCCGACTACGGCGAAGCCAAAAGGAAGGGCAATGTTCTGTGACATAGAACTAAAAACTACAATATTTTATGCTGTTGTCATGTCAACCATAATATCATTTTTATTCTGCACCAATTGTAGGGTTCCCACCAAGAACCCAAGCCAACCTCACCTGCAAGTGGTGCACCTGCCGATCAACGGACGAGGCTCTAGCA
The DNA here is from genome assembly GCA_944739405.2 of Euclidia mi. NCBI lineage: Eukaryota > Metazoa > Arthropoda > Insecta > Lepidoptera > Erebidae > Euclidia > Euclidia mi. The sequence goes on from OX123198.2 coordinate 60,177,694, forward strand.
AGCAAAATATCCCGATAAGCGGCAATAGGCTCGCCACCTATTACGTGGGATCAAAACACTGGCGAAAAGTGGGCGTTTCATATGCCTCTGCCTACCCCTTCGGGGAAACAGGCGTAAGTCTATGCATTTTTTATTCGCTATTTTAAGTCGACCATAAATATCATAAATAAATATAATGAATAACATTGTTGTTTCGTCGATGTCATTGTATTTCGATCGAAATAAAAGTAATTAAGCTACCTATTATCATTACTTACCTTCTTTTAGGATACAGGAATGCATGCCTACCTACCTAGCTTGGTACTTTCAAAACTAAAACCAATATAGTGAGAAACATGAATAAGGCAACCACAACCTAATGGCAATACCGAAAAACAGAGGGTAACAGGTTCAGACCCACAGCGCGCGCTACTGACTTTAAAGTTATCTGCGTATTAAGTTGTTCAATGTCGCTTTTCCCGTGCCTTGGAGAAAATTTCCCGGCTGGCGTCAAGATCTTTGACAGTCGTTGTGGGGACTCAATCAACTGACACTGGTCTGCCATGTAATATTGCTATCCCTATGGGTTGCGAAGGTCAAACGGCAGTCGCTCTGTGGTAATATAATAGCTAGTCAAAACAGCTACAACCGGGATAACGCTAGGCGATGGTAATGAGTTAGAACCTTAAAATTAAGAAAGATCACCCAAATTGGTCTTGCCCAGATTTGTATGGAGGCTGGGTGATCTCCTTTGTTTCTTTGCAGATAGGCTCCTTTGTTTTTATGAGTAGGTATCTCATAAAATTTCTAACGATACAATAATAAAATTGTAAATTAACAAAGTGTGTGCTAATTTATAGTGATTTGCATGGCACACTTCTGAAAGACATATTTAAATTATAGTATAATTATGCAAAAAATAACCATTAATCTCGGCATACTTAAATAAGAAAACGGTTCATTATATTTTATAATCGCTCAAAATCCCGTTATAACGATATTCTATAAATAAATCGCAATATAAATAGCTGTATTTAAGTTTTTAAAACATAAACCACTCCTTGTTTGGCTATCTGGTTTATTTTAATAATCATTTTGCCAAGAATGTGCATCGAAGAAAACTCCAGATACAAGAGGCGGGAAACTAGTAAAAATGTAAAATCGCAGCGAAATTGTCGATAAATAAAATAAGTGCTGTTTTAGCTTTTACTTTATTCGCATTTTGTCTGTAGCTCACTGATTTGAAATTAAAATTTAGTATGTATGTATTTATGTAGTTTGATCCTTTGACTATCTGATGTTATGCCTTCAGTGTCAGATTGTACACGCCGATAAGGGTTCTTACGTGTACACGTATACTACTAAACAGATTGTGAAAATTGAACCATTATTTTCTGAATTGTTTTTCATAGGGTGAAGGTGCTGACGGACTGTAATACAGTTTACACTAGTACAGCCGTCAAAGGTGACCTCTTTAGTCTAACACATTTATATGTCATACTTATATACTTACATATGTATAAAATAAGAGCAATTTGTGAAGAATTCAATGAGAAATAAACTTACTACTATCCAATGATATGTAGAAACTGCTTGAAGGCCTACCGTACTTGCCTCATGTAGCAAGATGACGCAGAGAATGCGTTGACGTTCAAACTTACTAAGGCAAATGTAAAACAAATACGAGATTATAATCAGATACATTGTTAAGTTACAAAACAAATTTGTTTCAAGCATCTTTTATGATTATGCTAATTACAAAAACACATTTATCATTAATCGCTGTATAAGAATTAACATAGTTGGTACCAGTTTTTTCTCTGTTGTCATTATTGGAAAAGGTCAAACTAGAGTTGGAATATGGAGCAAGTTTGTGTTGGCTTGTAAAAAAATATATAGGTATGTGGAATTGAAGCCAGTCATACAACATTTATTTCAAGTTCAATGATATTTTTTGTTCGAAACGACACAGTGGATGGCTTGACTCGTCTTGTCGGTAAGTTGTCCAAAATGCTATTTTTATTGAGCGCGCCTTTTGAAATCAGGCGCACTTTAACTTTATTAGCGGGTGTGTAATTAATGATGTTGGGTATGTAGTAGGCATCTGTTAATTTAGCCACCCATGATGTTACACGAGGCGAGCGTAGTCAGCATTCTTTAGTGCGTGTTGTCTTGAAGATGACTACATTCTTTTTCTTTATTTCATAGGACGTTGTTGGCGTGACATTGTCGAGTAAGTACTGGCTCTATGGTTCTCAAACAAAAACGTTGTCAACCTTAACTCAATTGCAAAATGACAGTTTTCAGATGCATAAATATTAAGTATGGCTATACTTTTATATTTACTTTATTTAATATTTACTTTATTTCCATTTAATTATTTATTTTGAAAGGTAATTATATAACTACATATTCTGTGAACATTTTAAGCGTCTACCTGTTACCGTTAGTAATATTGAGCAAAAAAAACACGTTTATTATATGGAACCCCCCTTAATATTTTATTGTTTTTATTTTTAGTATTTGTTGTTATAGCGGCAACGGAAATACATAATTTTTAACTTCAGCTTTTTAGCTATCACGGTTTATTTGATACAGCCTGGTGACAGACAGACAGACAGGCTTAGTAATAGGGTCCCGTTTTTTACCGTTTAGGTACGGAACCCTAAAAATGTAATAAATAGGTAAGTATCACAACAAGGCGGAAATTATATCCATATTAATTTTTTAAATATTTTTCTGTGTAAGTGTCGAGGTTTTATGTTAAGCTTTGAAAGCCAATAAACGAGACTCAATGCAAGGTTTATAGCGTTTACTGTTCTTCAAAACTTAAGATGTAACAATTAAGTCAAGTACTTGCTGGACAATAACCAACTTGTCTTCTCTGATGACAACTGTGCTGGTATTACCAACAAAAATAAATCATCTTTATCAAACCGAACGCGTTTAACTCTTTTCCTTACGCCATAGATAACAAGCATAAAAATTAATACGAGTCATTATTTTTTAATGAAAACTTCAAGTTTTTAACGAGTTTGTCAGCGGACCACCGCATGAATGGTGATCATTCATTACAAAGTGTTACGTCCGCCCTATACCCGTTAAAGGAAAATTAATTGGCTGAAAATATGTCGCTATTTAAATATTACTCATCACCTTAACAAATTCGAGATGTTACAGATTGTATCTTTTAAGGTAAACGGGATTCCTAGCTTGGATATCTTAAATGACTGGCAACACTTAATGCAGTAAGATAAGAAGTTAAACAATACGATGCTTATGTTACTGGCTTGATATCAAAACTGGATTTTTGTAATCTGGCTAGTATCTTGCACGCAAGTATGGGAAATATTTCTACTCGCGTATGGTATGACTGGTATGTACATATTTTTTGCACGTTTTGAGATCTTCGTATTCGTACGAGTAGTATATATAATATGATACCTAATTAACGAATTCAAAGCGAAATTCAGAAGATACGTTTATGTGGTGTTAGAAATTGCTTCGTGGGATTTAGACATTAACAAGTAAACCTTGCAAAGATGATAGGAACTGGAACCTTGGTTATTCAGATAGATCGCTTAACTTGCTTTTCTTTTTCTTAGCACATACCAAGTTAATTTGCTACTAATAAGTTATTTATATTTGATTTACAGTAATCTAAAAACATTCATAAAGACTGCCTCGTTGGTCTCGCGGCATAAATGTGCGCGTGGGATTGAGAGGTCTCGGGTTCGATCCCCGGGTCGGGCAGTGCTATTGGGTTTTTCCGTTAGAAAATTCTCAGTAGCAGCACGAAGTCTGGTAATGTGCCCGGTACGCCAATAAGCTCGCTCCCTATATTACGTGGGACTAAAATAAATCTGGCGAAAAGTGGGTGTAGCAATGTAGCAATATACCTCTGCCTACCTCTTCAGGGATATAGGCGTGAGACTATGTATGTATGTATGTAAAACATATCCGATTTTAAAAACGTCGGATTATTATGTACCGAAGGGCACGTTAAGCCATCGGTTCCAGTTCTTGTATCAGGCCAAGAGTCGTTAGGCCATGTCGTGTCACCTTTTGGTGGCCTGAAAACTCCGACACACGAATCAGCCTCAAATTCAGATGACAAATAAAAAATTACAATGTTAATGCTCAGGAAAAATACCTTACGTAATTAAATTAAGTAACTACTATTATTGTCCTTTGAAAAGGTAACATTAAAAGAGTGAATCTGTCCGGCAATCATAATTATATTTCAATACTAGCTGGTACCTCGCACGCGGAAAATGTTACGATTTAAAAAGTTGTCTGCCAAATCTACTTTTTATACAACCGTCTATTTTTCAGATTTCAAGATGACTGACCATTTGCTTTTATATATAATTATACAAAAATGAGTGTCATGACAATAGCGCTACTAACCGAGTCAAATTGTAGCTTTTATGTAGCGCTCTAATATCTTCTACCTTCCAGTGAAAGTCTCATGTGAATCAGTTCAGCCAGTCCAGAGATTATCCCGGACAAACAGAAAGCCAGACAGACAGACAAAAATGTTAAAAAGAGTTGTTTTGGACTTAGAATCGTGTAACTAACTATATGCACTTGAAAACACATAGTTATTTTGAAATCACAGACAGACACTTCAATTTTATTTATACGTATAGATGAGTAATAAAAGTAAAGACTCGGTATCGCGACAACAGCGCTACCTACCGGGTCTGTCTGGTCCCTCCAGTGAAAGTCTCATGTGAATCGGTTCAGCCATTCCAGAGATTATCCCGGACAAACAGAAAGACAGACAGACAGACCAACAGACAGACAGACGGACAAAAATGTTAAAAAGGGTTGTTTTGGACTTAGAATCGTGTAACTAACTATATGCACTTGAAAACACATAGTTATTTAGAAATCACAGACAGACACTTCAATTTTATTTATATGTATAGATGTATAGATGAGTAGAAAAAGTAAAGACTCGGTATCGCAACAACAGCGCTACCTACCGGGTCAAATTGTGGCCTATATGTAGCGCTCTGAAGTCCTCTACCTTCCAGTGAAAGTTTCATGTGAATCGGTTCAGCCATTCCAGAGATTATCCCGGACAAACAGAAAGACAGACAGACAGACCGACCGACAGACAAAAATGTTTAAAAGGGTTGTTTTGGACTTAGAATCGTGTAACTAACTATATGCACTTGAAAACACATAGTTATTTTGAAATTACAGACAGACACTTCAATTTTATTTATATGTATAGATGTATAGATGAGTAGAAAAAGTAAAGACTCGGTATCGCGACAACAGCGCTATCTACCGGGTCAAATTGTAGCCTATATGTAGCGCTATAAAGTCCTCTACCCTCCAGTGAAAGTTTCATGTGAATCGGTTCAGCCATTCCAGAGATTATCCCGGACGAACAGAAAGACAGACAGACCGACAGACAGACAGACAGACAGACAAAAATATTAAAAAGGGTTTTTTTGGACTTAGAATCGTGTAACTAACTATATGCACTTGAAAACACATAGTTATTTTGAAATCACAGACAGACACTTCAATTTTATTTATATGTATAGATGTATAGATGAGTAATAAAACTAAAGACTCGGTATCTCGACAACAGCGCTACCTACCGGGTCAAATTGTAGCCTATATGTAGCGCTATAATGTCCTCTACCCTGCAGTGAAAGTTTCATGTGAATCGGTTCAGCCATTCCAGAGATTATCCCGGACAAACAGAAAGACAGACAGACAGACCGACAGACAGACAGACAAAAATGTTAAAAAGGGTTGTTTTGGACTTAGAATCGTGTAACTAACTATATGCTCTTGAAAACACATAGTTATTTTGAAATCACAGACAGTCACTTCAATTTTATTTATATGTATAGATGTATAGATGAGTAGAAAAAGTAAAGACTCGGTATCGCGACAACAGCGCTACCTACCGGGTCAAATTGTAGCCTAAATGTAGCGCTATAAAGTCCTCTACCCTCCAGTGAAAGTTTCATGTGAATCGGTTCAGCCATTCCAGAGATTATCCCGGACAAACAGAAAGAAAGACAGACAGACAGACAGACAGACCGACAGACAGACAGACAGACAAAAATATTAAAAAGGGTTTTTTTGGACTTAGAATCGTGTAACTAACTATATGCACTTGAAAACACATAGTTATTTTGAAATCACAGACAGACACTTCAATTTTATTTATATGTATAGATGTATAGATGAGTAGAAAAAGTAAAGACTCGGTATCGCGACAACAGCGCTACCTACCGGGTCAAATTGTAGCCTAAATGTAGCGCTATAAAGTCCTCTACCCTCCAGTGAAAGTTTCATGTGAATCGGTTCAGCCATTCCAGAGATTATCCCGGACAAACAGAAAGACAGACAGACAGACAGACAGACCGACAGACAGACAGACAGACAAAAATATTAAAAAGGGTTTTTTTGGACTTAGAATCGTGTAACTAACTATATGCACTTGAAAACACATAGTTATTTTGAAATCACAGACAGACACTTCAATTTTATTTATATGTATATTTATATGTATAGATGTATAGATGAGTAGAAAAAGTAAAGACTCGGTATCGCGACAACAGCGCTACCTACCGGGTCAAATTGTAGCCTAAATGTAGCGCTATAAAGTCCTCTACCCTCCAGTGAAAGTTTCATGTGAATCGGTTCAGCCATTCCAGAGATTATCCCGTACAAACAGAAAGACAGACAGACAGACAGACAGACCGACAGACAGACAGACAGACAAAAATATTAAAAAGGGTTTTTTTGGACTTAGAATCGTGTAACTAACTATATGCACTTGAAAACACATAGTTATTTTGAAATCACAGACAGACACTTCAATTTTATTTATATGTATAGAAGATAACACGTCTACTCATATGATTATGATACTCCGGTTCTCAAAATTAACCCACGACATTTACACCGTTTACACGGTAAATTTACGATGATTCGGCGTAAGTGGTGATTCTGTTGACAAATTAAAGCACTTGAACAATAATTTGTAGTAAGTCCGTGTTCCTCTGCGATTACCGTTCTGTCACGCCAATTTACTGACCACACAACATATGCCGACGTTGCTTATCTACAGAGCGAAAAGACATGGTTACTTAAGTGCGTGTAACATTTAAACGGATGACAATATAAATAGTCGATCAATAATTGACTGTGCGGAAGCTTTAAGGTCTTGTTTATCACTGCTGTGCTGGGTGTGGTCCCGACAGGTGACTGAACTGCTTGGATTTGTGGACAATTGGTGTGCTTTATGCCTAATTTTTGTATGGTTCTAAATTCCCCCGTTATGGGTATGGTCAGCAAAGAAAGTGGTCTATCAGTACGAATATTATTTTAATTAATTTTAATTGAAAATCAACGTCGTTGTTTAACAAAGTCCAAATAAATTTAGACCGTAGGGTGGTGGACCATATTTTTGCTGACTGTACATGATGAATTCTTAAGACCATAGTAGCTTTAAATAAACTATCGCTCGTACCGTGCCTCAGCGAACAAAAATTGTCCTGTCTTATCGATAGTAATAAGAAAAACATAAATTATAAGTCTTATCGTTCTTCTTTCGAAGTTAGTTGAAAGAAAAGAGATTTCCTTTCTTTAATTAACTGAAGAAAACAGCTAGTTTTTCAATATGTGTATGAAAATAAGTATAATCTTCAGTTCATCATCCTAGCAATGTTCCAGTTACGACCGAAGACTTTTGCAGTAGAGATAGGGTCCGCAGTCTTATCTAATGAAGTTTGGCAGGATAAATAATAGCATTGCCAAAATAAAGTGGTAGCTGCGTACGGGGCAACATACCTACACCTTCGCTTTCATGACATTACTCATAGATTGTATAAATATACTTATAACTAATGTAGCAAACATCTATTTAACATTTTCATTTTTTTTCATCTATTAACAACTCTTTGATGTGTCGAGAACGGCGTTATCGTTTAATGTTTAACATTAATTTCATGTTATTTAAGTTTATTTTACGGGACTGTCTCCGTGGTCCAGTGGATAGCGTATATGACTGCTGATCGGAGATCCCGGGTTTTATTCCCGGGTCGGGCAAAAGTGTTTCTAGGTTTTTCCGAATTCTCAGAAGCAGTACGGAGTCTGGTGATGTGCCCGGTAACGGCAATAGGCTCGCCCCCTATTACGTGGGACCTAAAAATTCATGGCGAAATGTGGGTGTAATATTACACCTCTGCCTAGCCCTTTAGGGGATGCAGGTAAGTCAATAAAAAAGAAATAACGGGTCTTAATTGCGTTAACTAGCATATTAGTCGAAATACTTATTGTGATAGAGACGTTTATACAAACTTTAACGCGATGACGACCGTTTTAAATAAACATGTAGATGACTAACATCAACTAACATGTTATGTCAGTTATAGTAAAACTGTTGGACTGCGGCAGTCTGTGCAATACCATTGATGAAACTTAACGCAGATGAAACTATGTTAAATGTTAACACCAACCAGGCAAAAACGCTACATTTTACAAGACAATATAATATCTACCTGCAGGTAAACAATTGGTCAGGCTAGAACAAGAAAACGAGTAACGAATGTTTAAGTATGGAACGTTTGATTTATGGTAAGACTTATTGCTTGACACTTCACTAATGTGACTAGTGATACGGCTGCGATTCTTACACCCGACCGACATTGGTAGCGTACAGATATGGTTGTGACAAGGTTGGCTGTATAGTGCATACCTTTGCTTCATACTGAAATGTTGGCTAATTTCGCCTGAGAAATCTTTAGTCCGGCAGATTAAAAATAAATCTCGCCACCACCAGTTCTATTAATCCTTGTCAATAAGTATTTTACTCTGTATAATTACCGACTGTAGTTGTACCAGGTCAAACAATGAAACATTTTATAAATATTGTTTGGCGAGGCGCCGCACTCGATATATTCCGATACCGATTTATTCACAGTAATGGCTTCCTCCATTGATTATGGTCACTGTGTGCACTAAAAAGTGGCTGTGCTTCATTGAAATATGGACACCTTTTTAAGTCAATGGGGAATTTAAAAACAGCGTCAGCTGACCGAGTAAATACAAAATGGCAGCAATGATTGTCGTAATAACACTGAAATGATTCCGTTTATGGATCACTTGTTGTCGAGATATATATTATGATCGTCAGATATGACTTATGGTTGAAAGATTGGCTCATATTTTATTCAACGTAACCTTTTAAATGGATCGATTTCGGGTCATTATTTTTCATGTGTCGAGCTTTGATAACATAACAACTGCATGATTTACTTCCGTGAATGAGGTAATATATTGTGACTGTATGTAATATTCATTTATGCTTCCTCAGCGTATAAGAAGGTTAAGGTGATATTCTATCATACTGAATACAGTACCAATACATACATACATAGACTCACGCCTATTTCCCGTAGATAGGCAGAGACTACGGAACGCCATTTGCAACGATCCTGACATATCTCTCTTGCTTCATTCACTCCCATCAGATTCCTCATGCATGCTCTTCTGTTCAGGGTACGTCTAACCTGTCCTGTTTTTAGGATGTCTCCAATCTAGTTCTATTACGACTAACTAGTTATAAGAACTTTTCATTTCTTGGAATTAGTATCAATTCCAGTAATAATATAATATATAATATTCTACCACATTCACACAACACCATCTAGTCCCAAACTAAGCAAAGCTTGTACTATGGGTATTAGACAATGGATAAACAAACATATATATGTACTTCTTTTTTGTAAATACATACATATTATACATAGAGCATAGAAACACCCAGACCAAGACAAACATTCATGTTCATGCACACAAATGTTTGACTTGAGCGGGAATCGAACCCGCGACCTTCGGCGTTGCAGTCGCTTACACTCCCGCTTCGACAACCATTCGTAATGATTATAAAAGAAAAGAAGTATGAACATTTTCTATTCTAAATTACATGCCGTACCTATTCCAGTACAATTGACATTATAACATAATTACTGCAATACATATCACGCAATGTTACGTATTGTTATCCCATAATATATGTACTTTCAACTGTTAGCTTCTTTAAATGATGATACTTCTCACGTACTTGTCAAGAATGACGACAAGACAAGTATTGGACAAGAAAATTTTATTGTTTAAAAGTACAAACTTTATGTAGGTACATAAAATATTGTTTACCACCCTACAGTATTTTTTCCATGTCATTAAATAACAATGTTGATTTTCTTTTGCATATTTTTCTGATAGTTTTAAACGTCCTCAACCATATAATTTTAAAGACAGTGAATTTTTTTTCAGAACTGGTGGACTACTTTTTTTGCTTGCCGTACCAGACCAAAGTTAGTATGTATTATACATATCCGAAAGAAAAAAATAAGTAAATGTGTTTGCACGTTTATTTAACCGATAAATAGAGCTATAGAGGTTTGGTTTAACTCTATTTATGTAAGTTCCAATATTTTTAGGTACTACACTTATTTACTAGATAATATTAAGGAATAAAAGTCTGGGTTCTCAGAATCCTATTTTAAGAATCTTCATCCTAAATTACTTAAGTAAGTATTTATCCAGCTTTCGTTAACGTTGGCTTTATGATTTAAAATGCCTGTCATAATCATTTTAATTTCGACCCATTCAAAATGAAATCATTATTTACTTGTTCACAACATTATTTACGGAACTGAGAAGAGATTAAAAAGATTTAGGAAATAATATACACCTAATGTCGTTATAAAATACAGAAGATGCGAGTTTAAAGTAATTAAGAGATGTAGGCTATGTTTTACAAGCAATTTCACTATCAGTGTGATAAGTAAATTTCTGGCCAGAGGCGTTCTTGACTACAATCTCAATTATTTCCTTGGCATGTCTTTATTTGAAATAATTAGCACGATACGAGATTCATGCACGCGTTACGATGATGAAGTAAAAAAAAAAAATTTACCCTTTTGTTGAATCTTGTTATCGGACACTATGTTATCCATAACCCAATAACGTGTATGCTTTCTCGTATAAAAAATATTGTTTAAATCTATGAACCGACTACGTAACAAAGGGTATCTAAAAGCGATGAAACAAGAAAAAGGTCCGTCAGGTAGAAAGCATAGATAGAAAAATGGTTAAGCCAAAGCCGTGGTCGCACCGATTTTATCCGACGATTTCTATATATCAACATACATAGACTCACGCCTGTTTCCCCGAAGGCGTAGGCCGAGGAATATTAAACGCCCACTTTTCGCCAGTGTTTTGATCCCACGTAATAGGTGGCGAGCCTATTGCCGCTTATCGGGATATTATGTTTGCCAGAGCCTCGTCCGTTGATCGGCAGATGCACCACTTGCAGATGAGGTTGGCTTGGGACCCTTAGTTCTTGGGGGAAACCCTAGTATGCTCCTTTTATTAAAGTTGATATATTTCTATATATCAACTTTAATAAAAATTCAAAACCACAATATGAACTAAAACAAAACAAATTTAAACTATTAAGCTAATTTATTCGTAGCTAAGACTATTTATTAGTGACATGGACATTGAACAAAAATCTAGCCTAATGAAGAAGTGCTTCTTCAACTTTTTGATAGATGCACCAAAAAAATAATGAATTTCACACGGCAACGTTTTATGGTGAAATATTATTATTTGGTCGACAAAACGCTACAAAAACATGATGAAAGATGAACACCTCGGTAAAAACATGGTACACCAAACAAAAATATGGCCTCTGTAAACACATGCTTCACTTGGTATCAGCCCATCCGATCTGCAGACCGTGCCAAATGACATTTATTTGTAATATCTGCATTTCTTTTATTACATTTAATTTACAGCTGACAACATTAATTAGCTATCGCGCTGTCGGAGTGATTTATTATTTATGAAAATGTCAAAGACAATTTAATTTCACGTAACGCGGTGATTATAAAAAAAGTTAAACGTTGAACAAATGTGTTGAGATATTGGCGGGTTTTGTGAGTTCAATAAACTAGTAATTACTTGGATATCGTATTTCTTTTAAAACTAGTATTAATAATATTTTACATGTTAAAACCTGTGGAAAATTTGTTATTAGATATTTCGATGACACTGACGCAAGCGAGGGCATATTTGCTCTTTGTTCGCCAAATGTTTTCACTGTGATGTCATCAATTTGGCTTAATAGTAAGTACGGCTTGGACACTGATCGTTATATAACTTGATAGCTTTACGTTCTATAACGATCTGCCACTAAAGCTAGTCAATTGACTCAATTGCTCATCGGATCGAATTGAAAAATGTAATGTAACGTCGAACTATGTCCCCAAATCACACAGAAGTCTCAATGTTATCAAAATGTCATTAGAACTGATTTGGTCTTCGCTGATATTTGCTGACTAACATTTTAGTCACGTGAATTCGGTAAACATGCATGTAGGTAGGTACTGTATAAAATCATAAATAGATTTGCTGAGAACCTGCGTGGTCACAAAGCCTTAAATTACTTAAATTATTCAAAACCTATAAAGATGAAAATAAACATGTTTTAACGGCAAAATGAATAAATAATAACTGTACATATTATTTCTCTCTCTTCCACAACTTAAAATGACCTCAGATTGGGTAACATCAAGCGATATATTTAAATATTTGTATATGATAAAATATGAAAGAAACTAGCTAATTTGCTCGTCTTATCGGATTATGAGTCACCAATTATTGTTTTTTTTATGTAGATAAACTAGAATATTGAAATGAATTTTCTTAAAAGCAGACAAATATTAAAATTTTATTAATGGAAATTAATGAAATATTGAAATCGAATAGTTACAATTATTATTTACCGATTGCATTCTTTGTACAGAACCCCAAACGTCGTAAACAGTAATTCTAAATCTATTAATTTAAATGTCATAATTTTAATTAAAGATGTAAAACATAGAGGCGTGATTAATATCGATGAGTGATGATGAGTATTATTGAAAAACATGTAGTAAATCAGTATCGTTAAGTAGTTTTAGTCTGACGCTAGTGGTCTTAGCTTTTCCTCAAAGTAAACGGATCATTCAAGGGTTTGAAAATGTTGTATTTGCACTCGGCGTAGTCAAGTTTTTGTGAGTAACTCACTCACACAAGCAAAAGCCCACCACGGAGGCCTTAACAAGTATGCCAGTAATTGACAACTCAAATTGCTAGTACTCGCGTTCAGCATAAACAAATTAACCAACGAACAGAAGATATCAATCATCACAGTAAATATTTAACCGGTGACATCGATATTTATAAAAACAATAACAATTTAAAGTGTAAAATGGCACTTGGAACGCAAATTGGATTTTTGAAAGATGGCGAAAGGTATCGTGTCGTATATCATAATACCAAGCTTTCGTCCCATAATTGGAGGAAAAACCATACCGACGGATGTACATGATTAATATCATACCTACTTCTACTTATAGAGTCCTCAGTGAGAATGGTAAAACATATTTTTTGTAGATTTTATTATGAGGTTTTACTTACAATGGAGAAAAGCTGGTTTGCCATGGTCTTAAGATGTTTTATTTTATACTGTCTGCGATAATTAATAAAATTTTATGTTATATCATTAATTAAATTAACAGGTAAATTAAATGTGTTTTTAATTGGTTGCCTCTTCACTTGCGACATTCCAAGTCTTGCTTGTCTGACAATAATTGTTGTGTCTGGGTGTTCCTTGTTTTGTTGAATCAATTTTATTTAAGTTTTATCGATGTGGATTTTATGCATAGTGCGAGAAAATAGTTGCGTATTTATTAGTCACAGCCTCTCACATTTTTTAATCTTGTTCGATTTAACCGATGCTGTAAACAATATGTAAATAAGTGTCTTTACTGACATAATTAAGTAAGTTAAAAATCTTTTAATCTCATGCTTAATTTTTGTTATCATTTATATTAGACATAAAAATAATAAAAATATAGTTTAATCGTTATTGGGTCATTTTTCTAAATAATACTTATATATCGGTAACATTTTTTTGAATTGAATAAAGAGTAAATACCACCATAAAATAAAATGTACAAAAAATAGCTCAACGGCAAAGTCGAACAGTCCTATAGGATCAAAAGAAAATTAAAAAAGTATTTAAAATGTTTCTCTAAGAAAGAAAACATGACATCGATCGATGACATCGAATGCGCATCCGAAAACATTTAAGCACATATAAAATATGACGTCTCATGATTATTATGGCCTGACAATGAATATTTTATGCAGATTTACGCAGAGAGAAGTTGCGCATACAAATAATTATGTATAGAATTCGTATAAATTAATTAAGAATTTATCTCGTCAACTATTTTATTTCCCAAAATTAAGTTGATATAAATATACGCGACAGGTTTTAAGACGCATATCAGATCAATGAACTGCATGTTTTTCGTATTCCTGCATAATTTATCAAAGCGAACAGAAGTCCAATTATTATGATATCTTAACCCGAGAACGTCCCTTTTGTAGTAATAAATAAGTTGTACTGGGTGGTGCGTAAGATTACTCCTTTATTATAGTTAATATATTATTGCCAATGTGACAGGTAAAAGGTACCAAACCGTATACAAATAAACTAAGAGAAGGAAACGCGGATTGCAGGAAAAGACTGTCAAATTATTATGAATTACTTACATTCAAAGTTATTAACCACAAAAAGAAAAACAAAAATATGTAAATAAAAAGATTTCTAGTTATAATTAATTATTTATAAACGTATGTTATTAAAGACTAACGTTACTTTTTAAGATCCTATAAAAATATAAATTTGCAATCATTAAAAAACATAATAATGTGTCACTAAATCGTTGAAATTTGATATTCGAATCAAAACTTGATCGATAGAGTTGTTCTGTGTTCATTTCGGTTTTCGATAAAAAAAATACATTTAACGTGCACCTTTTACTCATACAGTAAGAATCAACATGAAATTAATCTAGTGTGCGTTACTAGTTATTACCGTAAAAATCTTTAGTACGTACGGCGTAGAGCGCTTCACAGATGACTGTTAGCGCTCTTGCAGCAGCTAAAATATTCATAATCTGATCGTCGCCGCGTCGCTACGTCAATATCTCATTAAGCTGAGCTCGTTTCATAGTCTAGGTAAAATTGAGTAAAGTCATAAAGGGAGGGTTTAAAGTAAAAGTGAACTTATGGAGTGAATAACATTGTAGTTTCAAATAAACACAGCGTATCTTATCAGGTATCTATATGTGTACGAGCGCCAACTTCTCGCCCACATAGTATCTGCACTGACAGTAGGAAGACCTAAATTTTGATAAGAGACGATAAATACAACACCACAAAACAAAACTAACAACTCTGATAATATAAACTCTGCATCTTCAAATTTATAAAATGCTGCAATGGGTAAAATCTTTCCGTCTTAGATTTTTGTCGTTGCAGCTGATTGGCAAGGCTTATTATGTCGTACGCTGTAATGAATTTTTGTACAATTAATTTTGTCAGGCATTCCGATATTGGCATTGATCGGTGTGGTCCAAGCCCTCCCGTGGTTACACACCGTGACTAAAATGGTAATATGGTCGCCACCATGTCCATATTCTTAACAACAGTTTCGCCTGCGACGACGCAAAGATTGCAGTAAATGTCAGCAATCTATCAGGAGCGATTGCAGTCAATATTTATTGCAGACTAATAAAAATAAAAAAACGTTTAATTAATGGCAGTAGCCATTCGTTCAGTTCATGTCATTATATGACATGAACTGAACGAATTAGTATCAGCATTAATAGCGGCGGATAAGATGCCAATGTGGCTTGAAAGATGCTCTAGAGAATAGATTTCTGATGTCAAATAATTACTATTTGTAATTATTTGACGTCAGAATTTGAAAATGATATTTTTTGCTATGATGAATTTTATTTATGAATGAAAAACATTAATTTGTATCAAAGGATGAGGTATCATAAGGGCCCGTGGCAAAATTACTATACGTCAAGCAGAGGTATGTACCTAGATATTTCTGCCAGTAGTGAGCGAGAATAATGTGTTTTCCAATGGGAGCCATCAGCTAAATAATCACGCCACTGACGCATCAAGTTATTTTCCAGATTTTTCTCCTCTGAGCTTTATGGGCACTTCCATTTGTAACCGTGTCCCTCTAAAGTTAGTGACGTTACAAAAGAGTATCTGAATGCATATTATTATTTCGAATCAAAATATTTGAGTTGAACTTGTGTTATAGAATTTTGGAGCAAACTTGATAAATATCGCCTGTAGCCTCCATAAATACATTTGCGCAGTCTATATCTACGTAAACAGACACAATGTTTTCTTTTTTGTTTGGTCCGGTTACAGCCCAAGGGCTAAAGTTTGCCCTCTTCTTAATGTAACCAGGTGTAATGGCCGCCAAATCTGTTTTCCATATTCAATTTGCAAACATAAGTATTTTTTATTTGTGTTTTATACATACTCGTTAAAAAAAGCTGCCATAAAATGATAACCATAAACGTTCAAAGGGCCTAGCTAGCTACTAATATGTCTTGGTGTTATTTTTTTTATACTTCTGAAAAGCATAGAACGAATAGTGGCAGCATATCAGACTATCGTTTTAAATCTTTATTGGAAATATAAATTTCATGAAGTGCCCAGTCCATTTGTCGATTTTTAATGTAAAATGTTTAATGCTCAGAGTCGTTAACATTTGATTCGACACGCGACATAATCTTTTGTATACGCTCTATTGATAATTAATATGCTAGATTAGTCATATTTTAATCCATGAGCTTGAACAGCCATAGATTAGCTTAATTGGCTCTGTTATTAATTATCACTATTATTGATATCATCAGTTCGTTTTTTATCTATGTAAGAATTTATTTAATTTCATTTTACAGAGTGTGTTCTTTTCCCATTTGTAGCAGCCAAATTCGAAATAAAAAGATGTATTTTAAAACAAACTTTAGGAGTGCTTTTTTTAAATACGGTTTATTTTAAGACAAAAATTATGATCAACAAGCATGTTGATCCGGAACCAGTCGACGTAAATGGAGTCTCAATCGAGGTTGTTTCCGAATATACATGCCGCAGAAGCGATGGTCGCTGGAGCGGTCAGGTTCTTGAGTGGCGACCGCGTCTTTGCAAACTAATTTAGCTTTTAGTAGTCCTACTACTTTAATTTAGTTTTTAGTAGTGTAGGGCGTCTTGTAGCTAGGTGGGGCGATGATATTCGTAGAGCAGCGGTCAGGGATTGGAAGAGGAAAGCTGAAGATCGAGCTCATTGGCGCGCCATAGGAGAGACATATGTCCAGCAGTGGACTGATACAGGCTGATGATGATGATGTTTATTATAGAAATATGTGGATTCTTGTATGTTCTGTTTTAAATAATATCATTATTTGAATAATTCTGATAAATGTGTAATAGTTATTTGTGCAACAAGAGAGCAAATGTGTTTTTTGTTTCGAGTGCTGATTTTTGAGTCCCGGGCAAGCGAAGGATTCTATGATTGATTCACGAGCGTAGCGAGTGTTTCAAAGTTAGAATCCTGAGCGTAGTGAGGGACTCAACAGCACGAGATGCGAAAAACTTTGGTCTTGTGTAGCACACATAACTTTTCACCTCAGCAGTGAGAACACATATGTATTACTTAGGAGAAATAGTAATGCACAGAAATAGACTGAAATAACGTTCAACACGTTACGCTATCAGCATCAGCGAAATTTTTATTCCCGCAATTTTTTTAAATCGCGTTTTGATACCGCGTCTCTGATGTTTATTTTGCAAATGTATCATTGTTGAAATTCCAAATAATAATGTATTGGTTAAATACCAATTTTATACTATTAATAAGACGTATTTTAATTAAACTCCATTCGATATTCGGATAATCCTACAGTAATTAATGCGAAAGTTTGTGATGAAGGGTGGATCTGTGTTACTCCTTCACTAAAAAAACTCAATAGATTTTGGTAAAAATTTGCATGTATTGTTACATGCAAATTTTTACCAAAATCTCTATACCTTATAGGTACCTCAGAAAAGAACATCGGCTACCTTTTGTCACAATAAAAGCTACCGAAGCAGGTCGAAAAGCAAATTAAGAAATAACTTTTTAATATTAATATCTCAGTGACTGAAACTGTTTTGCAATATCGAGCCAATTATATTTTACGCAATATTTTAGGTGTCATTGCTTTCAAATTTTGAGGTTCATATATCAGAATTCATTAAAAATAACCGTCAATTATTTCGTTAACTGTTAAAACTAAAAGTTCAGCGCAATTAATGTTATAATCGACTAGATTACCTCCAACCTCCTAAGTGCTTTAATTATTTGCTAAAAATAGTAGGTACTTTTAAAACGGATTAAGGTTATAATTATTTTGTTGTAGGTTGTAGTTACATTGCTTACTTTTACTTCCGTAATATAATGAGGTAGATATAAAACAATACGAAACAGAAGAATCAGTAACTTTGTGAGTGCTAAAAGTTTAAAACAATACGACGTATGAAATAAAGACGTAGGTAAGCGGAGGGCAAGTAGGTAGACCGAAAATCTAGTTAAGATTGCGGAAAGTGGTTACACGCGGACAGCTCGAGATCTTAAAGAGGTCTATGTTAAGCAGTGGGTGTCTCTATGCGGAAATGATGGTAATGAAGTGGGCTTAGTACGACTTTAGATCCACGTCTCACTAACGCTCTAATTTTGCTACATAGGTAATATTGGTAAGATTAATGGTGTCAAATAAGTTATAGAAATCAGTCTTTTGGACAAAGTTCTGTATTACTATCTCTATACAGAAGTGTGTTCGAAAGATTTCGACTTTCATTGATCATGCCTATAAGATAGAAACACAATTTTGAGAATGAATGAGTTCTCTTTCTAGAAATTTGTAATGTATAAGTGTGCTGGAATTCTGGGCACATAGACTCATCATGTTAGCCTAGACACGTCTACTGCTGGATATAGGCCTGCCTCAAGTTTCTCCACACAGACCGATATTGAGCCGCCCGCATCCTACCGCTTCCCGTAATCTTAACCACATCGTCGGTCCACCTTGTAAAAGGCCTACCTCTGCTGCGTCGTCCGGTACGTGGTCGCCACTCCAGAACTCTACAGAGCTCACACATAGACTATATTCACAGAAAAAATATGCGTCAGTTCATGCCTATTGCTGCAGTTCTGATACCTGTGTATGCATTACGCAATCTGTTTCTGAAACACTGAGGCAGTCTGATGAAGTACGTTCGACACATTAAAAAAGTTATTTAGGTACATAAATCCCGAACACTCCTTATACATACATCGATTATCGTTTTCACCAAAAAGGACTTAAGCGCTATTAATTTAGCGTTTATTTCTGTTATTTCTTTGTTTCATATATATTTTCCCTTTCGATGGCCGCGAACGTCGCATGCGTTGCGTGCATGTCAATTAATTTGAGCCAATATTCAGTTGTAGCAATAATATCATATCTTCATAAAACAAATTTCGGCTCTTGTGATTATCAGAATCCCTTAACGAATTGATATCATAAATAAGATAATATTCAGAATATTTTACGATGAACATTTTGTACTTATATCACTCTGTGGAACATGAAGTTGTAACTATCCTTCCATAAAAAGGACTATGGCGAAAATACTCATGAAATAAGATTAAACGGATCGGTGTACGCAGCATACTTAATACAATTCTATGGTCAGGCCGTGGTTTCAAATGGTTTCTTATAAGACATCATAATATACAAATACATTCTAAAGGAAGGTAGAGAGCTTATACACAATATTTTAGCAACCCAGCTCAGGCTCAAAGGTGCTTGTCTTACGAGTATTTTTGGACTTCCACGTTCACTGACTTTAGCACGAACTGGTTTTTTCCTTTTATCTGCCTGCATTGGCTAGTATGATTCCTTATTCTCGTAATAGGACGAAAACACTACAAGTGTTGGTATAACGCCAGTAGTACACTGACATTCAAGTCTTATCACTTTCTACAAATTAATTCCTTACACGAGCTGAACGCTCTTGGTCAGACTTCATTAATATAGGATTGTACACATTGAAAATATCGTTTCAATTATTTTGCAGTGGATTGCGATATGTTGCGATGGTTGCGATACTATCAGGAATGGAATGTCATTCTTGTCAGATCAACAGCTGCCAATTAGTGCATAAAACTTTAATTGGCACACAATCAACGAATACAAAAGAGGACAAAATGTCCCCTGGGATTCAAAATATTTTGATTCTGTGTGACGCTGCAATTTTTTCTTAAATTGCCGCAATTACTTTCTCCAATATTTTAAGGAGTATTTTAATCCTTGCAAAAAAATGTTTACTTCCTTATTTTATCTAAAGCTTAGACCATGATCACCAACAAAATATTTGTGGGCGGTTATACACTGGGCGTCATTTAAGCGATAATTTGTTACCAAAATTACTCGCAGTGCGTAATCGTAACGTATTTTTGTGCCCATCAATACTTTGAAACATGTTTCCGTGACGCATGATGCCCACTCCCGCACCATATAGCTCAGCCAACATGTTCTACAACCTGTCATTACAAAATGGTCCCAAAGGTATCCGAAGTTGTCAGTGACTATTGCAGTCGTCACTGCGAGCTTGGACATATCCGTAAAGGTACGAGTTGGAATGTCCGTGTGGTGACGGATTAAGAATACGGATTGTCACCACCCCATGTCATCCCATGGGTGTCGTAAGAGCCGACAGAGGGAGCATATTATGCAGAGAACATCACTGTAAGAGAAGGAAAACTTGATACAAACCCTATACCAACCCGTTTGGCCAGCGTGGTATAGTAGGCCAATTCCTCCTTTCAAAGGAGAGGCCTAGTCCAGCAGTGGACTGTTAAAGGGTGATGATGATGACGAGTTGGAAGCCGGCCGTAGACGGCAACTGCAAGCGACGTGTCGCCGCGTCACTAATGTTTTCTACCTATATTTTTATGAAATACCTTCCGTCCGGGCGACACGTCGCTTGCAGTTGCCGTCTGCGGCTGGCTTCCAACTTGTACCTTTATTTTTCTCAATTTTGAAAGCAACGGGTTTAAAGAACTTTTTAATATGGTTATTAAGGATTTTCGTAGCGGCAGCCCTTATTCTTGTTGTGTCGTGTAGATAATTGGCAATGCGCGCTCACTCTTCGCCTGTGTAACAATGAGGATTAAATTACCGCAACGCTTATGTAACTTGTTACTTGAATAACTCTTGTTTGTGACTCAATTGTGAGCTAATGTGACCCTGAAGGGTTTCGATTGTGACTGCTTTGGACAAAAGAGCCTAAAATTTGCAATTTTTTATACGGCAGTCTCGTATCATATATCAGTACAAAGAAACACAATATAAACACAAACATATAAGTGACCTATGTAATACATCGGCAGTTAAAACATTTTCTTGAAAACATGTTTTGAATATGCACCTATTTATTGGTTTACGGGTCAGAAAAGGTTATATTTTAAAATACATAATATATGGGTGAATTTCAACAGGTCCAATAAAATCTTCATTTCCGTGGATTTTTTATTCTTCAACTTTAGAACAAGAAAAAATAGTGTTTACTCAAGGTTAAAAATTTCGTGCCACAGCGATGAAACATGCATGCACGGCAATGAAACATTCGTCCACGGCAATGAAAGAACGGTGCCACTGGAATGATAGAATCAATCCACGGTAATGAAAAAATCCAACAACACGTGATATTTTTTTACTTACTTGAAATAGATACATCCCTGGCTCTGAGAGAGAAAGGCATTACACAACACACACATACGCTCTTTTTACCCTCTTCTCAATAACCTTCTCGCATCGGAGTAAAATTAAACAAAAAGTTAATACATTCAAATAATAAATAATAAATAAATATTCTACCACATTCACACAACACCATCTAGTCCCAAACTAAGCAAAGCTTGTACTATGGGTACTAGATAATGGATAAACATACATATATATACTTTTTTTTTTGTAAATACATACATATTATACATAGAAACACCCAGACCAAGACAAACATCCATGTTCATGCACACAAATGTTTGACTTGAGCGGGAATCGAACCCGCAACCTTCGGCGTAGCAGTCGCTTACACTCCCGCTGCGCCAACCGGTCGTCTAAGCAACACAATCATTTATTTTTAGTTCTTTCACACAAAAATTAACAGAATTAAAATTAACATTCGTTGTATTGTTTAAATATATGAATAAACTAGAGGACGCCAGCAGCTACGTCTGTATTTTTTTTAATTTACCCGTTTTGGCCGATCCTGTGGGAATTTCGGGAAATCCCTTCTTAGTGCGCCCCTACGGTCCCCAAGGAATATACATGCCAAATTTCAGCTTCCTGCGCCCAATAGTTTCGGCTGTAGCGTGTCTGTCAGTCAGTCAGTAACGCAAGGATTTTATATATTAAGATGTATTCCGTAACAAAACTTTAACTATTCACGTATCAAATAAAACTAGGTTTTTATATAAATAACCAATCGATTTTTATCAATAACGTATAATTCACATCAAGGTGATGTGTGGACAAACACGGCAATGAAAGATTTTGAGGTTACATTTTTTTTTTGGAGTAAGTACCTATTAATCCTATTTAATTGAATATTTAGTGCTACTGTTGCGACGTGAAACATAGACAAACACAAACAAATACACTTTCGCATTTTAATACCAGGATATAATTTTATTGTAATAAATATATTGATCCTACATTTGTAGTATTATATTACTCGAATCTGTGTTGATACTATAGTCAAAACAAATTGTACTAAGTCTCGTAGATTGGTCAGTTCGATGACCTCATTATCATCCTGGACAGGTCTTTGTCAAAGGAGGCGCAATAACGTCCTCTGCGCTTGATGCAATAAACTTCAAATATTGTGAAGCTGATCGTATCACTACAATAACGTTTGGGACAGCACTCGCCCTGCCTCACTGGAATATCAATAGGTTGTTTCGAGAATTTTGGATAAATGTGCTGATATATTTGTTAGAAACTGAATGAAAGTTTGCTGCGACGCCGACGTTCGGCCTAATTAAATAAAAAAAAAAAAAAGAATTACTATTGTCTCTTAGAAAACGTCTTAAGTCAATAGCTAATACCACTGAATGAAAATTGAAACAGGATCTATACCTAGGCAACACCTTAACACGTTCACTGCGCCATCATTTTCAAAGAACTTTCAGCTGGTGCTTTGGAGACCTAACAGATCTCGAAACTAACCTATCCTTTGGTGCGTTTGAGACCTAATCAGTCTCCTAAAGATACCGTTTTGAAAATAATTTATATCTTCCAAAAAAACAATGACATACATTTATTTTAATGTTTTTGTGGGTGAAAGATAGCCTATTGCTTTATATTTTGCTAGGTTCGCACGCTGTCATGACAATTGAATAAACTACAAATATTTAAAAATATATATATCGATTGTATCTCGTACCGCAACCGAAGATAGTTCAATATGTAGTAAGTAGTGATGGTAAACTGTATCTACTCTGCTTTGCTGCCTATGATAATTAAAACTTAGTTCTTAATCCAGTGTTCAACAAAACTGTGTAAATATACCCACTTAAAGTCTATTTTATTGTACCGTGTTTCTGCTTTGGTAAACTATTAAGAGCCGTTTCCTTGTAAAATTAAGTACTATAAATGCCTTCAGATGGCTCACTTCATTCAAATCATTCCACTTGATATCGTGCATATAACTTACAGAGTCCTCATTCCTATGTATTTATTCAGCATCCGCGTTCGCGCCTTTTATAAAAACAATAAGATGGCACAGTCGCCTTGGCTGTCACTTTATAAAAATATGCAGAGAGAGGGAATTAGTTCAGTAAGACGTGAAACACGCGTAATTAACTGCCAGAACGAATTTAATGTTGCTGGTACATTTGAGCGTTCACCTGTAATGAGCGTTCTTGCGAATGTTACATAACAGAAAAACAAACGAGAGTTGTTTACGAGCATTTCATCGAGCGTTCTGGCGATCATTCTAGCAAATGGACAGTAAATTTGCTTCAAACTTTTTGCTAATTATAATATATAAGTAATTTATTTCACACCAAAGATCCATAGTGTTAGTAGTTCCTTAGCCTATTGTTAGTACAGTATTTTAAAATCAGACACTTAACCTAATTAGGCACATTGATATCTGGGCACACATTATGTCTACTGGCCCAGAATTTTATAAACGGCCCATCTATTTTGTCCGCCAATGTCGCGAGGATATTGTTCGAACTGTCCCGCAAACGCTGCAGCACCGACGCGCATCGCTTGCGCATGACTGCATAAAAGTCGTCAAGTCTCGCATCTGATTAGAGCGTCCGCTAGAAAGATCGTGAAAATGTTTGTAGCGATGTTTGGCTCTATTCGTTGTACAGTTCGACGAATTTAACTAAACCATCAAGTCCCGGGTGGGGGCCTGGTGATACGTCACACAGGACTTTCCTAGTATGGACTCCAGTCTCTCACAAAGGATCATAATATTAAATTCTATACTTATTGTAGCCAACCTATTCTAAGTTATTAACCTTTGTGGAGAGAGAAATAAATGTTTATTTATTATTATTATTTAAAAACGGCGTATGCTTGATGTTCTGTTACAAGTCAATTCTCAAATGTATCTGCACCATAAAGTAAAAGTCAGATGTAAAGTCAACGAGGTGTTCCGTAGTCGAGATTATTGATGAATGCCGTCGATTGTTCCATTGTGACCGAAAAATAAATAACAAGGCTCTTGTACTCAATCAGTGAACAGAACATAAATGTTACATAAATTATTCAGCAGACAACTGACGTAAAATAGTCACAACACTATGAAATTAAGAGATATAATATATTTTAGCAAAAATGGCCAAAAGCTATTTTAATTTAAGTTAGTGATTGTAATGTTCTAAATAAGGTATTTTTAGTCTATTATTTTGACATAAATTAAAATATATCTATCGTCGATCTCACCTTTATATTTAAAAATTCTGTGCAAATGTGTAATTTCATCAAGTCCGTTTAGATTGTACTTACAAACGTCATATGAGTTGAGCTTACTGATGTTTATGTCCAGCTATGCTAAATGCATATATCTGCAGTTAATTTATTAGTATTAGTAGTAAACGTGACTTATTAATTCCTTACGTATAAAACTTTTCGCGTATTAATTTTTGGTATATGTACAGATAAAATTGGTACGCAATCCGAAATGTGGTTGTTAATTAAAAACACATTACCAATAATTCACGTTGTCTTTCGTACAACGTCACAATTTGTGACGTTTTGGCAGAATTACTTAAGAAAAACTTCCACTGAATGAAACTTGGAACAGGATCTATACCTAGACAACACCTTAACACGTTCACTGCGCCATCATTTTCAAAGAACTTTCAGCTGGTGCTTTGGAGACCTAAAAGATCTCGAAACTAACCTATACTTTGGTGCGTTTGAGACCTAATCAGTCTCCTAAAGATACAGTTTTGAAAATAATTTATATCTTCCAAAAAAACAATAACATATATTTTAACGTTTTTGTGGGTGATAGATAGCCTATTGCTTTATATTTTGCTAGGTTCGCACGCAGTTATGACAATTGAATAAACTACGAATAAAAATATATATATCGATTGTATCTCGTACCGCAACAGAAGATAGTTCAATATGTAGTAAGTAGTGATGGGAATAAAGTAATGTCTCTGTTGTCGATTGAAAAAGTTTTATTACATACATACATATCGTCACGCCTTTTACTCCCGAAGGGGTAGGCAGAGGTGTATTTCTACACCCACTTTTCGCCAGATATACTTTAGTCCCACGTAATAAGGGGCAAGCCTTTTGCCGTACCTGGCACATTTCCAGACTCCGTGCTGCTACTGAGAATTTCGTGACAGAAAAACCCAATAACCCTGCCCGACCCAGGAATCGAACCCGGGACCTCCCGATCCCAACGATGCAAATACCATATTTGCGTAGAGACGGAAAACTCGACATCAAACCCTATACGACTGCCTCGTTGGTCTCGCGGCATAAAGTTTTATTAATTATGCAAAAAGTTCTTATTAAAACATGGTAAGCACATTGATTGCTTGCATTGCGTGCAAATTGTGTCAAATAGGCTACTTTCGGTACTAGATAATATTGAAAAATAAAAATTAACTTGTTCATTTCCACGGGCTATTTCTTTCCTAAATTTTTAAGTTTTGTATATGTGAGCTGTTGTATCTGTATTGTGCTAGTCTAATTTAGTGCTTTTATGTTATTTTTAAAATAACCATTTTAATTAACGACAACATTATGGACAAACCAGCTCATATATGAAAAATGCAATGCAGTTACATAGTTATTTAAATTGTATAAAACAGGACGATAAAAAGAGTGGCCCTGAGTTTTTTGCCTGATTCTTTTCATAAGGCTCTATTTTTGAACAGACGTTTTTCAATGTCGATGGTAGGACTACACTAAAACGAGCCACGCGGCGCCCGCGAAGCCCACCCTCCCTCTCTTGCGTCTATGAGGAGTACGATTCCCCGAGTACCGACATATCTCCTAACGTAAGGAATGAAAATAATTACAATACTGTGCGTTAGGTCACATTTTACACGGTTAGGTTAATGTCCTTGAACTCAGCTTTAAGTAGGAAGCAAAATATTTATATTTGTCCTACTCATACTTAAAGAACTTTACACGTTACATAGAGATAGAGATATTCAACGTACAATAGTAAAGTCCTGCATGAGATCTGATAGATCTCGTGATGCAGCGAACGTGTTAATCCAACCTTTAGGACTAGTAGTGCTTTAGGTTGGATTCTTGGATTTATCCATGTCTGTAGGTACATCTATACATATAAACAAAATTGAAGTGTCTGTTATATGTAATAGGTATTAAAATAACCGCCTTTTACTAAATGCTACTAAATATCCATATGGATGTATACACAGTACATATACCACAATGACAATTTTTACAATTCTTGTCTGTTTGTCTGTCTGTCTGTCTGTTTGTTCTCGCTAATCTCTGCAACGGCTGGACCGATTTTGACGGGACTTTCACTGGCGGATAGCTGATGTACCAAGGAGTAACTTAGGCTATAAATTAACCGGGTACGCGAAGTTGTTCCCCCAGGACACGGGTGAATTTATTATAAAATTAAGTCGCCTTTTCGTCCTGATTAACCTATGCATGCGATAAACCCATAAACTACGTAACCGATTTTTGTACGGTTTTCACAATTAGATAGGGTGATTTCTGAGGTGTATAATTCACGCAGTCGGAGCCCGGTGCTATTTTATGGCTTAAGGATATTTATAACGTCTTATTGCTTTTACTTTTCCCAACATCAATAACATTTGGACAGCCAAAATTGGTCTAATCACAACAACATTCCTGAATTGATTTATGTGTGAGTGTGAGTGACACCTACGGAGCAGGCGGTTGGCACAAATGTCAAGCGGACCAGTTAGCGTGGCCCTGACATTACCATCGCCGGTTCGGTTCCGCGAGCTAATACACAGAGATATTTGGACTAGTGGAGCACTGTAAGGACTATTCGATGCTCTATTTGATAACAGCTCTTTCTTCATATGTCCTTTGTCAAGGTGATGCTATTTTTAGAAAAGCAATGAACGTGCAAACTTGCAGGAGGTCTGCATTGCGCCATTCAAATGTCTGCATGCCTACCTATGCGCTATCATCTGATACACCATAAACCATCATCACTCCATACCATCTGGTAAGAGTGATGATGGTTTTCAGTGAATTTCTTTAGCAACCATCGTGGCGGTTTTGAAGTATCTATATTTTTTATGTACCACGTAAATGCACTGTATATATTACACGTAACTACGCGCATATTATATGCCACAGCGTAGAACATACATGAATTCAATGGGTTATATAGTTTAGTACACAATCCATGATGATACTATTACGCATAAATACACACTATGTTTATACGACAGTAAATAAATGCGCGTTGGCTAGTGACGACTATTACTACTACTCGACAAATCCACATCTAGGTAATACATTCGATCGAGATGGTACGGCGCGAATAACATTACCTACGCACAATTAAGTACGTAAAACTACGCCACTAATGCCAGTCACATCCAGGATCCACGGAGAGGCCAAGACGCTCTTGCTCTCTTAGACCTAAAAGGCATGGATCTTCCATGTCAAATGACTTTTGGCCGTTTACTTTTAAAGAACCCAACATCACTAGGTTCTAGAGAGTGCCTAAAAGATCCCCTCTCTTTCAAAATAAAATTTTTGACCGCAGTCTATAACAGGGTAAATTCGACCTGACCTTCTTTTAACACAAATTGCACTCACTCGTTCGCTTCCGATGCTGCTTCGGGGCCAGTTTCTACTAACTTATGGTAGATACATTCACTAGCCACCGCACACCTGGGTTGACTGAAATAGCATTTCAGAAAATTGTGCTACACTCAAAGCCAAATTCAATTTCTACCCTATACCTGTAGGACATGCACACATTGTGCATGTCGGACGCACTTGACCGGTTTTAATTCAAGTAAGAGTGTGAAGTTGCCAACCCGCACTTGGCCAGCGTGGTAGACTATGGCCTTACCCTTCTCATAGTGAGAAGAGGCCCGTGAACAGGAGTGGGACAGTTTATATACAGGGCTGATAATGATGAAGAGTGTGAAGGTTTTGTCATCAGGCGTGTGGGTTTCAGATAGTATCAATATATATACTTAGGTATATTAGCGTTGCGAATAAAAAGCTAAAATGCACATTTTTACCTAAGTATATTAGATGCATAAACTTTGAAGACCGAGTGTAGAAGACCTTTTGTAATAATCATTATTAATTTTATTACGTGCAGATCACTAGCTCATTTTATTGACGCTATAAATATGTTTGGTGCAAAAGATACATTTTATTATAAAATTTATTTCCTTAATCACGGATTTTCAAATATTATTTGTCTACTTATAATTAATGTCAAACTGTTATTGTAGTTGTAAGTTGGCATTTTGTTAATAAATTCGGTAATAAAACAGAATAATGGTTATGCAGTTTTTTATCTTAAGGAATGGGTAGAAGAGTAAGATATATTTGGCATTTTGAGCAATGGTAATCCAATAAATTAAATAAAACTCGAGCAGCAAAGAGATCCGATTATCGATGGACAATTTATGGCGATTGCTCGCACAATAATTGATGAGGTTAAGTGAGACACATTTGCAGTTTCCCTGGTGGTCCCATTCGTATTATAATTAAACAGATAACTCAGAGTGCATCATAAATAAGATAACTTTGCGTCAGCTCAGTACAAAGAAGCATAAAACGTCATAAAAAAATAAAGTTTGATATCTTTTAGTATTATTTGTAACTAAATCGTAGGTAAATCAAATAGCACACGTATAATAAAACTTTTTCATTTGGTAAGAATCTTATTAGAACTATGTAAGTTACTATGTAGAATATTTATTTAGTATCACATTGCTTTTTAATTTTGCGATTTGTACCTACGTATGCCGATATTCAGGAACGGATTTCAGTTCGAAAACAAAAGTGAAATACATTGAGTACGCTCTGACGTTTCTTGGGAACACCAGTAATCGTCACGGGGTGTCTCGGCCTTTATCCGGTGCCCCAACTAGTAGGCGGAGAGCCGGCTGTATAAAAGTCCTATGGATCAGATACATGACTCATTTTTGGGGTATGAACAATAAAGCCATAGGTCTAGAGGTCGACACCCCTGAAGTTGCTTGATTTTGCCCGCATGCAAAATTATGACGTCACTTCCGGTTTTGATTTTAGGTGTAATTTTAATTTATGGAATATATCACGAAAATGTATGTCAAACGAAAATTTTTGATGAGTAGAATAGAAATGTCAAGGGTCGACAAGCTCTATTTATTCGCTACCCTGAGTCGACCACTATTATTATTTTTTTTATTTATCCTAAGTCATCGAATACATGGATTTGTTTACGATTTTCTGAAACTAAAACCTCTCAAATGACTGAAAAAAATTGGTCGACACCTTTTATTTACCCGGATCTGAGTTAGTTTGAAGAATTAAAGAGCCTATGCTTATACATTTCATCCCTTATCATCATCATCATCATCAGCCTTCAACAGTCCACTGTTGAACTAGGCCTCTCCTTTGAAAGGAGGAATTGGCCATTACCATGCTGGCCAAACGGGTTGGTATAGGGTTTGTATCAAGTTTTCCTTCTGTTACAGTGCTGTTCTCTGCATAAATTGCTCCCTCTGTCGGCTCTTACGACACACGGGATGATATGGGATGGTGACAATCCGTATTCTTAATCCGTCACCACACGGACATTTCATCACACACACACACATTTCATCTCTATGTATGTTTAATTATTTAATTATCTGCATATCTTTTTAAAATACATTGACTTTTTTTCGAATTAATTATTTGACTCTAACATTACTAAAAAAAATTGGTTGACCACTTTTATTTACCCACATCCAGCTGTCGACTTAGTTTAAAGAATCAATGAGCGTATCTTTTCCAAATACAAATGTACTATTTGGCTTTATTGTTCATACCCTAAAAATTTTAATATCTGAGTATCTGATCCATGGGAAGTTTATACAGCCGGCTCTCGGACTATAGGGCTGTGCCTAGGCACAGAGCGCAGACGCAGAAGTTGCTTAAATGTAATGCAATTATAAATTTTTATGCAACTACGCTGTTACTGAAGCTCGCACACACAAAATACTACTTATGGCACTGGTACACTAAAGTAAACAAGAGGAGTATCTAAAGATATATTTATACCTGTGTACCTAGTATTACTGCTTTTATTTTTTACTTTATTACACATACTGATATTTATTTTATCAATAGTTTAACATTCAACATTATAATGAGAGTGTATTATACTTATCGGCTACCGAAAGGTTGACCTTAATGGGGTCTTATATTTAATAATGAAAGCCGATATGGCTGTGGCGAGTGGTGTGAATTGTTGGACAACTGAAACAGTTTAATGTGCCCTTTTATGATAAACTCGAGAATAAGTACTTCTTTTGTAGTGACTAATGAGTTCACGCTTGATCTCAATGCCTCAGGAGATTGTGGTAATGATTGATCTACAGTTTATTTTTAAGGAAGAAATTAATTATACCGTTTTAAGTAGGTACCTACAAAACAACAAGCAACAAACACGTACTACTTTTACGCTGAATGGTGTGAATGCTAAAAATTTGAAATAGAATGTTTGGTATATTTTATTGTAAATATATGAATTGAACAGCAGAAATGTAGAAGTGTCTAAAATGATCTTAGAGCAATAATTTTCAGAGTTGTACTGCACTTGTAGGAAAATAGCATTTTTATTAAAAACCAATTCAAATTCATTTGAATGTCTGTCGAGATTACGTAAAAGAATTTAAGAAATATGAAAAATAAATTACAATTAACATTTAACAACTATTCGAACTAATGGCCTCTGTAAATAATAAATCACAGGACAGTTTTAATTTGTCTTATTATTTTTTTAAATTGCTATCACGACTGTTCGCTAATGAGATCGATAAGTCAAAATTTTATAGCTTTTAAATAAATTCAGATCCGTATCATCAAAGATGCATCGAAATATAATATCTATAGAAACATCTAAGATGTACTAAAATGTCAAGTTCTAAAGTGCCGTCTGATACGCTTATATTTTGTATTGCTTTGTTTGGCCGCAACGAAAAAATTTACCTACGTATCCTCAAAACATTTTTGAACATCTGTTCTTCAGCCGAAGCTTCTAGAGATACCTAATGATGCTAAATGTCGGAGAGGTAGTTTTGTATTTAAGTTGAACCCGGACTAAAAATACTAGTTGAATCATAAATAAATAGCACGACACAATGTAGTGCGATCAAATTATTTATATCTTTGAACTTAAACTCCCTTTCACATTCCTGGCAGTAAAGAAGACAATAAAAGTGTGCACGTAGGATCTCGTGTCGTCACGGAATTAACGATTCTTCTACCTATAAATATAAATATATTTAAATAAGAACCTAAAATAGATGCGTACTAGATTAATGGTCATCATTATTTGGTAATAAAGATTGTAGCTAGGATTATATTTTGCGGAGAGGGAGACGGAATATTGCTAGCCATACGTGCTTAGTTACCTACTGGGGACGTATGACCAGCAATTTTCGCAGCAGTGTTCTGAAAAAGAGGGTTTTGATACATGTGACCCCAAATTGAAGTAAATCGGTTTTGTAACACCAAAAGCTCTTCTCTGCCTACAGAACATAAAAAGTCAAAGTCAAAAATCATTTATTCATCTAGGTCACAACGTGACGCTGATGAACGTCAAATTTTTTAAGTAAATTAATAATGCTTCTACATTTACATTTACTGCCCATTCGCAAAGCAATAGGTAGAACCACGAGAAAGAACGGGCAATAAAACTCGTGGCCACTCTTTTTAATCGCCAGTGTTATGGTACATATTTTGTTTTTGTAAGGAGCTGCAACTGTTTCACATTGTAATTAATTACTTGTAAATAGTAAATAAGAACATACATAATACTTAAACAAATATGTAGTTACTAAATTAAGTGCTGTAGTAGTCTTCAAATGTGAATCTTGTGTAACAGGAGCATCCACTTACGCTTTATAATGTAGGCAACTCGCGATCATGTTCAGAACTATGGTGGAAAAGTATGTTGCAGAAAGTGACGGTATATGAATACACGAAAATTACGAAAACGTTAGTATCCAGCCCATGATAACGAGTTACCTTCATCTAACACTGTAGCAAATTTAAATAAAATTTGTGGAACAACAATGAAAATGTAAATGTAGTAAGTTGAATGACCTAATAATGCATGAATATTAAATTAATAAAACTAGAGATATTATATAAAAAAAAACTGAAAAGTAAGGTATCTATATAAATTAAAAAAATTAAGAGTTGGCTAGTGTAAGTGACCATCTATCCTTATCACTGAAATAATCATTAATGGTATAATAACCTTTCCTAATAAGGCAGTCTTTTATTTTACTTTTGAACGTACTAAATGGCAATTCTAAAAGACTAATTGGTATTTTATTGTATATACGAATACCTAGCCCTACAAAAGAATTATTAACTTTATGTAAACGATGATAAGGGGCATATAACTTATGCCTGTTTCGAGTATTTATGTTATGTACATCACTTTTTGTAGTAAATAAACCTATATTTTGCCTAATATACAATATATTAGCAAATAAAAATTGCGAGGCTACTGTAAGAATCCCTATAGACTTAAAGCGTTCCCTAAGAGTATCTTTTGCACCTAACATGTATATTGCTCGTACCGCTCGTTTCTGTAGAACGAAGATATTCTGAATATCCGCAGCTTTGCCCCATAACAAAATACCGTAGGACATGACACTATGAAAATAGCTAAAATAAACAAGACGAGCTGTGTCAACATCAGTAAGTTGTCTAACTTTTTTGACAGCATACGCAGCAGAGCTGAGCTTACCTGCAAGACATGCTATATGTGCACCCCATTGTAACTTATTATCTAGTGTAATGCCTAGAAACACTGTCGAGTCAACTGTGTCAAGTTCCTCCCTATCTAGCCTTATATTAGGTCCCAGTTGTCTAACGTTAGGTAAAGAAAATTTAACGCATTTAGTCTTTTTAGAATTAAGCACTAGGTTGTTTGCTGTAAATCATTGTGTAACCTGTATAAGTGCATTATTTACATCATCAAATTGATTCCTATTCCTATCTACTTTAAAAATAAGTGACGTATTATCTGCAAAAAGTACGACATCACAGATATTTTTTAAATGAAAAGGTAAGTCATTAATATATACAAGGAATAGAAAAGGACCTAAAATAGAGCCTTGTGGAACGCCTAACTGTATAGGTAATTTAGAGGATGTAGTCCCATTTACATCGACGCACTGAAATCTTTGCCGCAGGTACGACTCGACAACACAAAGTGCGGTTTCCTCTACGCCGTAGTGGCGGAGCTTACGCAATAGTGTGTCGTGATGACCGCAATCAAATGCTTTTGAGAGGTCACAGAATACTCCGATAGCATTTTTAGATGACTCCCAAGCATTATATACGTGTTTTATGAGAGCAACACCCGCATCAGTAGTGGATCTACCTTTAGTAAATCCGTATTGATCTTTATGAAGCAGACTATTTAAATTAAAGTGTCTTAGTAGCTGCTTTAAAAAAATCTCTTCAAATATTTTACTAAATGCCGGCAAGATAGAGATGGGCCTGAAGTTATTTACGTCATTTTTACTGCCAGATTTGAATAAAGGTATGATTTTACTTAATTTCATCAAATCCGGAAATACGCCTAAGTCAAAACATTGGTTAAAAATTATAGAGATGTAAGGCGCAACAGTCTCAACTATAGTACCTAAAATTTTAATTGAAATGCCCCAAAAGTCGCCGGTATTTTTAATATTAATTGAATTATATGCGATCAATATATCTGGCGGGGTAACGTGCTTGAATCTAAACACGCTCTTGCATTCAGGTACACTGCTAAGCAAAAAATTTCCAGCGTCTAAAGATGATGATTGTAAAGAGCTAGTAGTTGTTAAAGGTATGCTCGCAAAGAAACTATTGAACATATGCGCTACTTGAGTTTGATTGGTGACTAATAAATTGTTTTCTTTTAGTTCAAATTTGTTTTCCCGTGGTCGTGCTCTTCCTGTTTCATTATTTATAATTCTCCAAGTTTCTTTAA
Source organism: Euclidia mi (assembly GCA_944739405.2). Lineage (NCBI taxonomy): Eukaryota > Metazoa > Arthropoda > Insecta > Lepidoptera > Erebidae > Euclidia > Euclidia mi. The sequence goes on from OX123198.2 coordinate 60,212,395, forward strand.
TTACATTTGTTGAATGCTTAATTTTGCTACTAATAAATTTAGATTTTGCCATAACACAAACTTGTTTAAAAATTTTTGAGTAGTTTTTTACATAATTTAGAAAAGGTGTGTCAAATCTATGTTGTTTCATATTAGCTAACGCAAGGCCTTTCATACTCCACTTGACTAAACAAGCTCGTATCCTATGGAACATACCTAATATAGACTTTATATTAGTTAACAATAAGACAGAAAATTCAAAACATTCAACTTGGATTCACCTTTAACGAATATTTCTATTAATGTATCTACGTTTATGGATTTGTATGTATGAAAGAGACGTTTTGTATTTTAGTACCTAGCTAATAGAAAACAACGAGCCAAGTGTGCCAACGTCCTTGTATTACAAAAGAGCGGACGAAACCCACCGTAACGGTCGATTAATAAACAAAATGTGTGTGATACAATTGACGAATTGTCCTCACCAGTGCGATGTGAAAACCTTCGCTGGACAAGGTGAGGGAAGATTCGTGACTTGTCAAGTGATTCACTAGTGAGAGGCCTTCGAGGTGACAAATCGGTATCAAGTACTAGAAATGACAATACCTATTACACGCGACGAGTATATGCTAATAAGTATATTTGTATCATTGTCGCATTACCTGAATCTGGAATCAGCTATTCTCTGCATGCCTTATTTTTAGACAACTTAGACTGACGCCAAGACGGACTGACCATAACTTACGAAATAGTTTTCATTTTACGTACTTTGGTTTGATATCCTATTATGTAAACAGTTTACGATTTTAATAAGATCTACTCGTTTTATATGTAATATCTATAATAAGAAAAATAAAAGGTTTAGATAATGATATAGAACTCAAAAAAAGCAAGTAAACAACCTTGACTTAATTAGATAAATAAACTTTTAGTAATAAAATTATGCGCTTAGGTAAAAATATTATTTTAAAAGTAGAACATAAATATCGACTTAAATTTATTATGTATTTAAATCGAATTCGGATCGTTGTAAATCGATGTGAGAATGAGGATTCCGTGTTTAATTTAAAATAAATCGCATTTCAAGCGATGCTTTTTGAGGCGATGTCAACATGTTGACCAAACATTTTGAATACCTACTCATTTGTGCAGATTCCATCAAAAGCAAATTAAACTTAAATGCAGTTCAAACGAAAATATACAGATGTCCAAATGTTTGCCTCGGCGTTCCGGTTATCGACCCCGGTATATTTGCTTTTTTCCTTTTTCTATGTATTTTATAGACCATTTGTCATTCATTATGTACGTAAGCGGATAACTTATGTAAATTCACGCCGCCAAACTATTTGTTAATACGCATTTATTTTAGGATGATTTTGTGTTATTTGCTTTTCAATTGTCGGATTGTTTAAACATGCCACAAATGTCTTGTTTGTATTTAAGAAATACAATATTAAATAAACTTTTTGCAAGACTTTTGAGAATAAATAGGTGGCGTTTCTACGTTTAAGATGTTTTTTGTCTTTGTCAACCAGCTCTATTCCAGTCACGAAGCTTTTAAGGTTTCACTTCACACTTCACTAGACGAAAGAGGAAAAAACCAATGGCGGCAAAACTTTTTTTTTTTGTTGTAGCTTTTTATGCGGATGACGTTTATCCTTTTTTTACGTAATGTCTTGTTACGTTAATTTGTTCTTTACTTCTTTATAAAAATATACATTGGAAAAAGCCATTTTGGGTAATAGGTTCTTAATTGGCTACTACGAAAGTTTAGTAAAAAATATATCTACGAAATCTGAAAATATTTTTGTCTTTATTTTACTTTGCTTCGAATTTAACAATTGAACTAGAGAGTTATTAAAATTAATATCCGTAATCCAATTACACTTTGCATTTTATGATCACAGGTAATGCCAATTCTTTTATTGTCATAATATTCAGTTGAACTCAAATGAATATACTTCGCGTTCCGTTTTGCAAGTCATGCAATGGACAAGATCGATGATATCAAGTAATCAACATATTGTCACTGGATATCATGTGGTGAGCCACTGCATTTAACCGTCGAAGTGACACTTGTAAAAATAATTAATGGTGGAGACAGATAAGTTGTATCCAAAGAGCTCAGATATTTACATAGAGGCGCATTTCTTATGGGCGCTCTGTAGACAAACTTTGTGTGACCCAAATTGCCGCTTGGCGGCGTGGCAGTCGCGCTGTGACAGCTGTCTCTACGAGTGCAAGAGAGACGAACGTTACTCCTGTGTATCTTAACTACGAGAGAAAGAGAGACGGAGAACGACGCCAGCGCCGTCAACGGCGCCAACTACGAACTACACTGGCGACAGTCGCCCCTTGGAATCGGCATACGAAATCCTAAGAAATGCACTTCTATGTAAATCTGTATTTAGTGCTCACACTTTGACTGTGGACACGGTTCAGAATGTTTTGCTTGTCTTAATAAACAGACAGAATAGTCCCTTATAAAAAGAGGAAAAAGGTATGGCTATAAGTATGAGAGAGAGAGAGAGAGAGAAACCTCGTGACCATTACTAGTTCTAAAATTCAGTAAATAATAGAACAAAAAGAGACGTCTGACGATAAAGAGAGAAGTCATACCTAAATATTCGTATTGTTTCTCTCTTTGGTTAAAATTGACAATTTTGTGAATGTATTATGCTCTAGCAATACTAGTTCATTAGCAATACGTAAATTATCGTCAAATATTAAAACGAAGCGTAAGAAATTATAAAAGGTTATCAACAAGAATGTCCCAACAAATCGAAACACGCATCGCACTCTTATCGATGTGTCATATCAAGGTATGAAGAATTTTAATCGGTGACAAATGAATCCAGAATGAAACCAGTCGTGACATCTTTGTGATGCGAAATAAGAAGTAATATAATCAATAAGCAGTGTCAAATCAGCAATGAAAAAGCTTGACATTTTGCTCCTCATCTCTTAGGATTTAAACCTGTTTAAAACGCGTTGTCGATTTCGGTATCGTGCAGGATTGATTTAGATATTTATTTTCCATTTAAATAGAGGAGGTCATGGCACTCTGTATCAATAACGTAACGGCACAGCTGCAATCTGGCGCTAGTTTCAATGTTGCGGGTGGTGACAGAATTTGTTTGTACTAAAATAGTATTTTAAAGCTAATTACATACAAATTATAATTTACTTAAAAAGCTATAGTTATTTTTTGTATAGGTAAATTTATATCTTTGCAGAAACCTCCTCAAAGCAAGATTGTATGCTAACGTAGTATCTACACCTATTACGAATTATGAGACTTCCTTTCAAATAATTTAAAAAGACATCACTTCATATATACCTATCGTTGCAAATAATACAACAAAGAAACAATTTAGTCGTTTGGTACATTTTATTGCTAGCTGTTTATATTTATCTACATTTTCGACATCATAAACAAGTAATTCTAATTCACATTCAGGTATCGTCGTAAATCGATTAGTCGATAATAATCTCGATCGCGGTTCGATTGTGTGACTGGGTTGCTATTATTTGCGTGGGATAGATTACAATCATAAGTATATGTTATTACTGGGACTAATGTCATTGTCATTGCTTGCTTACTGGGTAGAACGCTAGCTCGTGCCGATCGTAGACCCGAAAAAGTAATGATTATGATGACCGACACATCAGAGTAGATGGCGATAGGTTCAACAACCAGGATTAATTACAAAACAAGGACACGAGATTTAGTCCACACTTAGAAGAATAAGAAAAAATTAAGAAGGCAAAAGGAAAAATATGTACATTTTCACACAAAAATTCGATTTGATATCAAAACGACCTAAGTTATGCCAATCCGACATACGTGCCAACCATTTTGTTCCAGAGCCAAGAGGAAACAGACATAAGTACAACAAATCCAACAACAACCTAAATAATGTATTTTGCAGCACCCGCCAATTTACGGTCTGTTTAGCATATGTTAAATAAAATAAGTATCATGTCTTTAATTACAATAAAAAAAACAGTAATAAGGTAGACATACAAAGCAAACTGTACGAAAGATTAATAAAAAAGAAATACAACATAGCGGACAGTAGACTAATGGGCACTAGTTATTTAAGCATTGCCAACACATTTTCTATTTTTAAAACAGCAATAGAAAAGAAGAAATATCCAGAAAAAGCTCAGCAAAGAGTATAATAGAGCCTGCCACCATTAATAAAAAAATTAAATTCCAAAATGAACTGTAACCTTTGGAGTCATTGCCATTAACAAATAGAAAACCTGAGCTGGAAACTAAATCAAAAAGTGCAATAAAATGTTTGAGCGCCCATTTGCATTTTAAATTCTAATATTTTAGGAATTAATTAATTTGGCAACATTTTATGTTTCATATTTTATTAGCGCAGTTTATAGAAGCCATAGATTATTTTACAGTTTTAGTGACATTATAGCACTAAATTGGGCACTGATTATACAAGTTTATATAACAGGACTTAAGAAGCATTAACTAACTAATCATCATCACCATAAATATGAATTAAATTATTTGTCCTTAGTGACATATCATCGCAGAGACTAAAGTATTAGAACTAGAAACGTTACATTTGCACAGTGTGTTACAGATATCACAGTCACTCAGTACTTTTTTGCAAGCAAGGACAATTTTTGTCGTTCTCGGGGCTATTGCAGAAGACTATATCACACTGACAGCGCTAGGGTCAAAAATACTGGTCGTACTGATTATATTGAAATTAAAGTAAAGTTTACGGATTTTATTGCAATATATTGATTTGACTGAGATTGCAATGAAACCGAATGGTCTAGAAACTACATTGTTTATCACTATACGTTGTTTTGATTTCTTAACAGAAGTCGTAATCATGAAAGACTCTATGAGAAAACTTTTCAATTAAGTATAAAATCTGTAAGCTGTAGTTCAATTTTAATCAATTTCAAACTGGTCTGACTTTCAACGTAGAATAAGTATTGAAAACCTTGTCCGCGGTGGAAATACAGGATTACTTCTCTAAACTCGAACTGAGTGGCTCGGCTGTTAAGTCCAATAACTGTCAAAGTATATTTACCTGAACGTAAAACAAATCATGTAAATGAAGGAAATGCTTGGCTAAGTTATTGTAAATTGTAAACTCAAGCCGTCCTTCGGGCTGAAGTAACGGACACCATCGTAAATGGTGTGAAATTTGCAGTAAATATTCTGACAGTCCCGTTATCATGGCAGTTTCTAACACATAAACTAATAAACTTAGTAGCGAACACAGTGGTAGGTCTTGGGGTTAGTCGTATCGTCTGTCTTATGGCGTTAGTAGTAGGACATAGCATGTCAATAAGTTTAACTTCACAGGCATAGTAGTTTACGAATTAACCATTAAATATTGATACAAGATATATAAGCATGTATGAACCCATCTTTAACTTGAACTGAAAAGAAGAAAATGTAGTAAGATACTTTCAAATAGTATTTCCTTCGAGATTTTAAAGATTTGTTGTTTGATGGAAATTGAGGTAAAACTTTCGGATTAGGCATAGAATCACCTACGGAATTCAATATTCGATCTATAGATAGATCTGTAGATTTTAGATTAGTTTTTGACATAAGCTCCAAAATACGTCAAACACGAACCTCGAATCTCTAAATCCATGTATGGATTGAATTGACATATAATTATGTTATGACTTGAGACAGATAAAAAATATGTCTTCAGTTTATATATTTGCTCCACACAGTAAGCTCGATATTTAGTTAAAAAGTATATTCATTATCTTAGCGCAAATCCCAGCCGGCGTCCGTTTACGGACCGAACTTTTAATTACCATAAAAAAATGTAAAAAATACAAGGAAGTGATACCTGTATCGGCGTAGTGGGGGTGGGAGGGTGCGATCGGCATGCGTAAGTACGAGATTAAACAATTAAGTACCAGTGAACCAGTTTGGTCATTTTACTACAGCGCAGAAATTGTGCTCCAGTTTTTTTAGACCTAATAACGTTTAGACGTCCGAAAAATTATAATATTTTGACTCGTATAAAGAATTCTTTTTTTGTGTCATGGGCTGTAATGTACAAATTATCTCAGGTTTAAGTGTCCTTTTTGTTCGTCTGTTGAGTAAAATCCCGCTTCCCATAGATAGGTTAAACTTTCGTTGTAAAGACTAATTATGTGGTGAAATTATGGTTTTACGGCAAGTTTAACGGCAACGGCTGTATTATATTAATTTTTTCCTGTGCTAAATGATGTATTGTGGCACACTGCAAAAGATAAAATCATATTTTTGACGACCGGTTGGCGGAGCGGGAGTGTAAACGACTGCTACGCCGCAGGTCGCGGGTTCAATTCCCGCTCAAGTCAAACATTTGTGTGCGTGAACATGGATGTTTGTCTTGGTCTGGGTGTTTCTATGTATAATATATGTATGTATTTAGAAAAAAAAAGTATATATGTATGTTTATCCATTATCTAGTACCCATAGTACAAGCTCTGCTTAGTTTGGGGCTAGATGGTGTTGTGTGAATGTGGTAGAATATAAAATATTAATCTTGTTTATGAAAAATTAACAAACATGCTTAGTCTAATTATTATTATATTCATTGGTATGCACATAAAAATGTCACTTTGCGTGACATTATCATAAAATATTCAAGAAACTAGATTTTCTATTCAATGAGCTATTTAAAGCGTGCACTGGCTTTGATTTGTTTTGATATAGCTGAGTACAAATTGCATAACAAGAATGCTGTCGCTGAAAATATTATATGATTGATTAAAAATTAATTTAAACTGCGTGTATGCAAATAACTAAAGTAATATAATTTTACTTGTTTTAGGTACCCTTTCCTTCAATCCACATTAATTTCATCTGCAGTATGTTTATACGTAATGTACATTTACGTCCAGATCCAAAATTCGATCTGTTGGATTTGGTAGAGAAACGTAGGTATCTGACATATTAAGTAATATAGTTTTATTTGTTTTACCCTTTCTTTCGATCCACATTAATTTCATCTGCAGTATGTTTATACGTAATGAAAAGTACATTTACGTCCAGTTCCAAAATTCGATCTGTACCTACATGGATTTCGTAGAGAAACGTATATAATAAGCTCCATACAAAATTAGACCAATATGTGTAGGTACCTCTAGCTAAATCCCTGGATTGGTTGAACATTGAAATCAGCGTTGAAAAATGTTGTATTTGTCATAAGACGTTACAGACAAGCCAAAAACCTTTAAACTTTACAATGCACATTCATAATGGAGCCCCATGCAGTCATAATATGCGACACCATAGTGAACTCATTAAAGTAACGGGTGCACGCAACGGTACTCAACACTTTATAGCGTAGTGGTAGGACGCGCGTGCATTTGAATTCATTACCCTGTTAATAGCTCATTAGTTCATATTCTGTATTATTTATACTTCGTGGGTCCTCGTGGCCTAGTAAATGATTGACAAGTTCGTTCGTACACGTGGACTTTTGAATAGAGTTCATTGATGCCGAGCTTGATTATATATCCACTTTCGCGGATTGCCTGCATTATTAGGTATATATAATGTAAGTGGATGCTCCTGTTTCACCCTGCCTATTCTGAGGAGGCGGCTAACTAAATGAACATCAAAATTAAAATTAAGAATTATGCTTGACTATTATTATGTAGGTACAGTAAATATATACGAGTGATATAGAAGGTGTAACAGTTGCAGCACCTTACAAAATGTAAATTATGTGTATTATGCAAAACCTGGCGTTGAAAAAGAGTGACCGTGAGTTTTATTTCCCGTTCTTTCTCATGGTTCTACGCCCTTGCTTTGCAAACGTGGCAGTAAATGTAAATGTGCAGTCTTTAAGTAATTATTTTATGAATTTATTATTTTGACGTTCATAGGCGTCACATTGTGACCCAAATGAATATAGGATTTTGACTTCGACTTTGACTTTAATAAATAAGCTGTAAGGTTTGCCTAATCTATAGTTTCTATAGCCTACTCAATTACTCACTAGATACTTTTTCCAATGCGTTTACCTTCCCAAGAGATGTTTGTATTAAACAAGGTGGTGACGGTGTGTGATTTCTCATTAGATACCTTATGTCGTATTATTTATACTTTGTTAGTACTCGTGGCCTAGCAAATTATTGACAAGTGCGTCTGTACACGTGGACTTTAAACGAGTTCACTGATTCCTGGCTTAGCTATGTAAAATTGATTGAAGAGTAGTTTTCTTTCTCTCTATAGTTGCTATAAACTTTAAAAAACGGTTTATTTGTAATCTATCGACTTCTGTTAGCGTACTTCCATGGTTTAAGTACCTAGTAACATATGAATATCATCTTAGCGAAGGTATTATTTCGAATACCACACTCGGTAGTGCTGTCAGTCAGTCAGGTGTCAGTGATAATATAATTTTGGGCAACATTTTGTAAGCTCAAACTTTTGTAGGAGCTAACAAAATGTGTGATTCAAACGCCCACGCCATTGCTATATTGACTAAAAACCCGACAAACAGTACATAAAATATATATATATATATATATATATATATATATATATATATATATATATATATATATATATATATATATATATACAACGTGTAATGGAAATAACGCACATCCTCAGACACCCCAATTAGAAAACCTTGTTACAATCATAATGCATGCATTGAAATATTTTTTTTATTTGCGTAAATAATGTTTTTTAAAGAAAGTATTAACTCAATTAAAAGTGAAAATCGTGGTCACTCTAAATCTGCGCACGCACACAAACGAAACGGTTGCTATGGTAAACAAACAACAGCGATCTGATAGGAACGAAACATGATACGATATAACAAAATGTATGAAATTCAGTCTGTAAACCACACTCTGATAGAGTGGGGTTTACAAATATGATGTTTGAACAATTTGTCGGCTACTGTTGATATTACCAAAGATATTATGAGTATTTCTTTCCATCACACTTTTAAGCTATGGTGTGGACAGTCGAATCATTTATTGTTTGTTATTAATATGCACGATCTATTGTTTCTTAACATCGTAAGTGACTATTGTGACTATCTTAACTTAATCAGATAAAATAAAAGAATATCAATGAGAGAAATAAACAAGAACGGCGTGTTTAAAGTTGTCTTGTGAATCTAAATACTTACAATAATAGAATAATAAAATAACTTACAGGCTTAAATCACAATTCGTCCACGTAGCACTTCAGTATTTCCTCACAAATCACATCTTTTCACTGTTTCAAAAGCAGCTAGTATCTTAATTAATTAACTACTCGGCACTTTTTCTGTCGTCACAATAAACTGGTGATTTATTATTTCTCCACAATGAGAAAGTCCATGGGTGACAAGTCAACATCAAGATGATGTTGAACTTTTCACTTTGTTGTTGAATGATTAAATTATACACCATTACACATTTTGTAAACAAGTGAACTTTTAAAAAGGTTTTCACAGCACTCACTGATAGAATCAGATAGATATTCCCGGTTGTACTTGTCATAACATGTCTAAGCGCATCGCCCGCTGCGCTTGTCATGCGCCAGCGCGAGCGAGACATTACGTCTCGCTCTTTCCCGTTGTTTATTACCTACGTTAGTGAAAGATAGATGATAGACATTTTGGTGGTCAATTGTGTGCTATTGTCTTTTGCCGTCTATTGTGTTGTATTAATGTGTGCGTTTGTGTAAGTCAACGTGAAACCATATAACAAATGCATTTAAAAATAAGCCGTTCTGCTTTGATTTAAGGTTTATTTTCGAATAGCTCAATTTTTTTTAAATTGTGTTGTTTTAATGTGTGCGTTTGTGTAAGTCAACGTGGAACCATTTAACAAATGCATTTAAAAATAAGCCGTTCTGCTTTGATTTAAGGTTTATTTTCGAATAGCTCATTTTTTTAAAAATGAGTGACTACAATTTACGTTATTTTAATTATTATAAGACTAAAAATAAACAATATTAAAAATGACGGAAATGGATTCAGTTGCCGATTCTGAACAAAGTACTTTCAAGATGTGCATTAAACTTGTTACATGTTGTATATAGGGTTCAAGTTGTCATTTACTTCTGAATTCAAAATTATTGTCAAAAGAAAATTTGCATAGGTGTTATTACACCTATGCAAATTTTCTTTATTACCTCCGGCTAGATAGAGCTATAATTTGAGGAGGGTGCTCGGTAGTGGCTGGATGGCGATTAGCAAAAACACGAGAGCGGGATCTTGTGGCGTAGGGGTGTGTGGTAGGGGGGGAGCCTACATCCAGCAATGGACTGCAGTATACTGATGGGAGATGAGTAATACGTTAACTGATAAGTCTTGATTAGGAAATAAAATTTAAAGAGTAAAAGCAGCGCCATAATGTTGTATGATCACAATCTGCTATAGCATTCATACATACATACATATTCATATTTAAAATCGCACCCAGCCTGAGACAAGTAAATAACTATCAATCGGACAAATATACAGCCTCTACACTGCAACATGACTCTAGTTTTGACGACCAGGGTTCTTAAATTAACAACAAAATACAACTTAAGACACAATATAGCACAATGTTGAAACTTTAGCCACGAGACAGCAACTTTACATAAATAGAGCGACTATTCTCGGACATTCTTGCGTCTACGTCAATAAGCCGTCCAGTCGAGCCCCCATCCAATGTCGCGCGTGAATGCCAAGGGCTTCGGCAGGTTTGGCGGCTCCCCACGACGCCTGCTCATAAACACTGCTAGTTATTGACACACTGACACACACACGAACTCTCACTACTTCTCTAATAACTCATACAAACAAAAAAAAGCTTGCACTCACACTGAAAAAAAATAAAAAGAAGGAAGAAAATAACGCATTTATTTCGCCTGACGCAAGAGATCTACTGCTAACTCTTTAGGTAATTGCTCCGAATCACGATATTGATATATTTAACCAGTTTAACTACATTTCTGAGTACAATTGTTATTTTCTTGGCATGTAATGACAATATTAAAATTTAAAGTTATTGCACATATATGATAATTTTGTATTTCGTATTTAATGGCACTAGTCACCAAGCGCGCTGGACAACTTTATGTCTAGAGAGTACTTGTCAGTAAATAAACCTTTGTAGACATTACCCAGAATTCACAACACGTCGAAAAATCACAAATTGAGAGGTGCAACTCCATGCAATTCCGTGCGTTGACGAGTTTATCTTCAATTACATGTTGTCACTCTGTTTACTGTGAAGGACAGGCATCATTACACCAGCCTGATAGACACATGTGACTAGCGGTGACATGAGGTAATTGGGTTTCAATTGAACGAAATTTTCTTGTCAAGAGAGCTTGGGCTGTTGGGATTTATAGGTATCCAACGTTTATCGACAAACAGTTGTCGTTCATTCTAGAAACACTTCATTCAGAAGCGCGTTTATTGCTATTTCATTAAATCCCGATGTCCAGCACACATCAAAATACATGCCGACAAAGAGAACCATTTCCCATTTGACAAATGGCGGAATATCGTAATACTGAATTTATAGATGAAATATATGGAGATCAGTGGTTAATCCGGTCAATCTTTCAGGGCTGTATCGTTTATTCGGTCAGTTATCGAATGGAAAATAATTGTTCTTTCAATCGGCAGTACTACGGCAGTTCTTAAAACCGACTAATAAAAAAAATATTTGTACTAGATTTTTTCGTTGTAAAGAACAAAATTTTACAACACCATTTTCCAAGGGCAAAAATATGTTTTTTTAAGAACAAAAATGTAATTAGCTATATCAAAGCAAGCAAGAGCCAAATGCCTCAAAACTTACAAAGCAGTTAACATGCGTATGGAAAACAAAATGTATCTATGTATGGCTGTATAGATTTCTTGAAACGTTTTAAATATCGGATTACCACTATTCTTAGAGACAACAAGGCACTGAGTTTACAATACAGAGTCAAATGCTTCTTAAAATGTACACTAACCCAACATTGGCTCTGCCAAGCAATCGTGAAGCAATGTCAATACGTTCGAAGCATGCTTTATGATATGGTCCGTTCATTTACAACATGTGGTTGGTGCCAAATTGTTATAGATACATAATATAAGTATATACCCGTTTAGACAAGTAGATAAATAGCTCAGATCTTTAGCGAAACAATCGGTACAACATCTATACTTAGGTATTATGAAATGAAGTCCGCTTTTCGTCATGCATGTCATGTCTTTTCGTATGAACGCGATGATCTCAAAAACTACCAAACAGATGTTTGTACGGCTTTCACCATTGGATAGTGTGATTCATGAAGAAGGTTTAGGTATTTAATTCCTGTGGATCAAGCCACGGGCAAAATGACAAGGCTACGGGTCAAGTAGTATCAGACACGGTATGAAAATCACTTTAATGTTTCAGAAACATGAGATTTGCAAATATTGAAACGTTATCCCTGAGCGAATTGTTGTGTATTATATATTTCCTTTTATGCGATAAACACGTCATATTTTATGATGCAGGGGTATAGATAAAAAAAGAAAAGTAAATATTTTTGTCTTTTTGTATGTAATACGAGATTATGGTAACAAAAATGAAGAGACAATAGTCTGTCACTTATTTAAAAGCAACTTTGTGTATAATATACACAAAGTTGCTTTTAAATATTAACAAAATAAGCCTTCTGTTTATTCAAATCAGTATCAACATTCACAAGCTTACATTCAAACAAAGTCAAAAGGAATCGTATAATTTATTTCTGCAGTAAGCAGACCGGTACCTGGCAGTTCACACAGTTTTACATAAAGATAATAATTAACATAGGTAATGATTACCTCCAGTAAGTGACTTAAAAATAGAACGGCTCTACAAAAAGCTCTACTGCTTACGTTTTTATTCATAAGCCGTCACCACATGACAAAAAAAAACGAATTCTCGTTCTTGTATCATTCCGATAATGGGACAAAAACTGGACACCTAATTACTTTATTAAAAGGCTATCTGGTGTTCACTTAGGCGCCGATTCAACTCTTTATCTCGTAAGACACCTGTCTTCTATTCAACGTTCATTAGGTTTGACATCAGCTACAAGTATAAAGATTACAACTGTATGACTAGATGTGTTTTCATTTAGATCAAGTTTTTTTATATTGTTGGTACAATCAATATATATAGAACAAAAATGGACGCTGTCTGAAGCTTGATAAAAGCGACTGTCGTAGTCTGGAAACTGCTATTGCACGTTTGTTCATGATAATAAACACCAGGTCCTAATTAAAGAGATAAAGATAGTGTGATTGTTGTAACTGTGAGATAAAATTAAAGTTCTAAATACAGAGAAGACAAAAGAGATAGTGAAGGAGAGAGAGGAGAAAGTCCTCTCCTCTCATTCTGTCCGGTAATGCAGAGTTGTTTGATGCTTTAACAAGCTACAAGATAAAAATTAATCCTAATAAATATGTTATTATTAAATATATTACTCTTCTGTTTCAGGTATGTACCAGTTTCGGTAAGCTTATTTATAAACCACGTTACACCTCTGTACATTGGCAAAAATCTTAAAACAGTAAATCATAATTTTAATTCATCGTCGAAACTGTCATTATCAGCGTTCCTATCATCATCTTGTAACGGATGTATGTTCAATTGTGTTCGCTTATCTCGCATTTAATAAACTTGATTGATACCCGACGCAAAAAATGAAGTTCCGACAAGTCGCAATGTCGTAACACACGTCCTTGACATTCAGCTGCGGTTAGTCGCTCCGTCGTGTGCCGCTTACACTAATGTGCCTACTATCCTAATGCGGGTAATTGGTAGCAATCGATTAGGTATAATCGATTTCCGATTGAACGGGAGCTGATTCGATTAGATACCGTAGCGGGCATCTTAAAGGTTTTATGTTATCCTTGCGTTTGGCATAGGTTACTTCTGTTCGGTTTTTCCTTTTATAAAATATCAACGCTAAATACAGCAGCGGATTTTATATTATAGAATTAGCATACGAATAGCAAAATAATAAATGAACGTGTACAATGTACATGTGCAATGAAAACTTGTAACTTCAACAAAATTTATGTTTTCATATTAAATAACCTCTAGGTACCTACTTGGCCAGCGTCTTGGATTAGATATGACCTAAACCACGGTAATATAATCTAACAGTATTGTAACTCGGCCGTCTTCGTGAGTTATATACCTACAAGACGCGCCGCATGCGAGCTGCGGCACGATAGCGGCTGCGGGTACTGTAGGCACAGTCCGCCCAGTCTAATGGGTACTCTGCTCGAGGCGCGTAGGTATAACTCGAGTTTCGTGCGTTTGTATGGAGTTACAATACTGTTAGATATTATTACCGTGCCTAAACTCTCTGATAATGAGAAGAGGTCAGTGCCCGCTAGTAGAACAGATGATAAAAGTGGCTGAAAATGTTAAAAATACGCTAATTTCTAAAAACTTTTCTAAAACTGGCAGATGCTGTACCTATTGTGTCTGCTTTCTGTTGACTATTCACCCAAAATAATCCTAAACTAGCAAATCTACAACACGATCTTAAAGTATTTTTTAAGTTATGTATTAAGGTAGGTACATAACGTCACCGTTAATAAGATCGGACACTCCCCTGCAAACATTTTTAACTTAAACTTTTTCGCTGTGGAACATACACGTTTGATAATAGTTTATAGGTTACTTTTATAGCATAACTAACTAAGCCACCTTGTGGCCTTTACACAATAAACAATAATCACATCCAGACTTTCAAACATAAAGCAATATTTAAGTAACGGGGATCAATTGCAGCTGATGCTGAAAGAGCAGGGATGCTAGTGATTACGGCTGTTACAAAATAATACTCACTACAACAAAACGTAGAAGTAGAAAGTTTTACACCTAAACTTATCTCACGATTGAGATCATCTTTTACGTCAATTTGTCATCTATTCTGATCACAAACCGTTACCCTAAAAAGTCAAAAGCGATAATTTGTAAATCCAGTACTACATATTTGGGATAAAGATTAATAAAACATTCATTTTCTCGATGGTCAATACTTACCGAATACAAAAATTGATTAATGTTTACGTGCTTACATATTTACGAACACAAACATCCACACCCATTCCTTTTTAATACCACATAAAGATATTTCGTTTTTTTTCGCGCCAATAAAAGTCAGATCGAAACAAGATGGTGGTATCGATGTTCAGAGTTTACGAGTGGCCATTTAGCTCCTCTTAATATTTATCGCCTTACCTCCCAACCAAACCTCACGTAGAACGCTCCAAGGCATCGTTCGGTTCACAAATGACTATGTTTCAGACGTTTATTGAAAGTTCACTATATTTTGTTGTTGTACTTTGTATTCCTTATAGCATCTTTATTGGTTATGTTTGTTAATTAATTCATGAGTTTCGCTTTATTGGAGTGGAAATTCAGTGCAGACGGACAGGTTGCAAAAACGCGTTTTCTCACCATGGCACGTAAATATTTTTTTTTTATTGTCATGAAGAATTTGGCTGCGTAAGCTGTCATTTCCTTGACCTCCAAAAAAGAATAGCTATTTATTTGAACATGCTTATAATAATTTTCCCATTAAATTATGTACTCATCTGTGACTTAACAATCAGTATGATAATTCGGTAAATCATTGCTACATAGAAGAATAAAATTTAATTTATGCGAATCAATCATTAGCAGTGCTTTAGTAATTACATATTTGCCATAAGGTTAAGTAGACGTTTAACGACGGAGTTATTACTTAAATGTCATGTGTGGATTGATTTCCTGACATAATGTCGCCGCACGTGAGCACATGAGCTTGCGAATGTGGACCACAGATAACGTAACTTTAGTCCGATTTTTTTTAACACTTTATCGCACAACGATAAAGTCACCCAGTTAGAAAATCACATTTCATTCACAAATCAAAATTTAAATAGAGTTACTAAAGTTACAATTTATGACGTTGTAATTTAGCAAGCTGTTACAACATAACGGCCTTGTCAAATAGTGACTGAGCTAAAATGTAGGTTCTATAGTATAGCCACGTCCCTTGAGAAACACGGGATCTTAAAATTTTAATAATCGATAAGTTATGTCAAACGTTCAGTGACCACATGGTACTTGTGTGGAGTATATATATTGAGTCATATTCCAAGATGCTATTTTTCTGCTTGGGATTCTTGGGACAGCATCTCCATTGGTGTTGCTGCTGCGAATATAATTTAGCTTTTCGTGCATAAAAGCAACGCTGTGGTAGGACAAAATCACAAAACAATTGTCATAATTATGTGCTTCAGTACTATGAAAGCAATAAAGCAGTACGTGTGACTTGTGAGCTAGACATTTTTTTGAGCGCGTTTATGTCTTTTCTAAGAACTTTTGCCATATTAATTTCTTGTGAAACGTATCGCGCCAATCCCGTTTTACTTGGGAATCCTTTTTTCTTAATGTTGGTTTGTATCAAGTTTTCCTTCTCTTACAGTGCTGTTCTCTGCATAATATGCTCCCTCTGCCGGCTCTTACGACACCCATGGGATGATATGGGGTGGTGACATTCCGTGTTCTTAATCCGTCACCACACGGACGTATGCTCTATGCTTCTACTAAATTTACATCAAAGTTACATCTTTGGTTTTTTCTAAATTCATGAGCGCTCACGGGAAAATTTTCGATCTCAATGAACTAATAATTATGCTCTTCTGCCGCGAAAGGAAAATCTTGATCTTTGATAAGTAAAGACAACATGAAGTACCATAACTACTTGTGAACAAAAAAACATCTGTCGCTTAAAAATCATACAATTGGTTTAATGAAGTCTACGCCTAGAATCGGATTTCCAGATGTTGTTAAAAATCTTCATAATACGTTGAATATCTATTAATTTTATATCACTTACTCCAACTCGAGACTCAAATCTTTGTCTAACATGGCATTAAGCCTCAGACACGAAATTCCCAGGTTTCTGTGTTGTCCGTTTCCTTGTTGTCACTTTCTGTAGCGACAGATTAACCATAACATTTTGACGTTGAACAACAACTTAAAGAACAAAAAATCCAAGTTCGAAATAAGCCAAGAACAATGATTCATATATTTCTGAACATGTATATTGCGCTTAATTAAAACTTGTCATGCATTACATATTTAGCGTTTATCGCCAACTGTAATTAAATTGTCAAACGTATTTCAAGACCAGCTTTTAATTGAAAGTCTTACAATTGAATTCTGCTGTCTTTCTTGATTTAAAATGGCGATAAATTATTTTCGCTTTCTACCTTTTATAATATCAGATCTATTTATAGACTCTTTCATTGTTATGCATGAGCCTTTCTCATACCAAATCCTTGTTAAGCTGGGGGCTAGAGACCTAATCCGAACGCGCGCACAAATTGCTTGAAATTGAATCGTCGACGGGCACAATTGCCAAACTTTTTTTAAAAGCGCACCTATCAGTATCGATGGCAGCTATCAGTAGAAACTCAAATACGATTAAATTTGTTCGCGCGTTCGGACTATGGCCCTTGGCCTTACGACAAAACTCTGTTTTTGGAATGGCAAGTGGCAGCAAAGTAGTAGTAAAGTAACTTTAAAGATGGAAATTCGAAAAATCGCAGCCATAAGTTTTAATTAAAATCTCCATAGAAAATAACTCTAAGCTACCTATGATATTAGTTGGCCAGTGTTCAATAACAGTACAACACTGGCCGAACAGCGGTTATTGTAAGAAATATATAGTTATAGGTCTATGTTGCTTTCTGAAGTCGCCTTTACAAGAACCAAAAATATTTGCTATGGCCTAATTAGCTCTGTCTGTAACATGATTCTATATGCGATTTACATTTGTTTAGGTAAATAACTTTTTTTAAAACAAAATTTAGACTTTTCTACAGAGCGACTGCACACCGTGGATTCGAACCCGATACCCTTGGCATAGCAGTCTGTTGGTATCTCCACTAGGCTATCGCTACTTTATTTTTCCCTTGCTTTATGTATTTTTGCAAAATTAATCTTATTACAAAAGTACCTACCATCGAGATATTCTGTGGAATGAAACTACCCACTGCGTTTATGACATTCATATTCACCATAAACATTCTACGACTCGCGTAAACTACAAAGGATTCTACTTATTCCTTTTTTGGGTCATGTTATATGGATGCCGCACTATTTAAGGCAATGAATCGCCATTACTCGTAATTACACAGGTTGATTCTCACTAGCAGTAAGTAATTAAAATTAACCTATAAGTTATTGTCGGCCATTAATATAATGGTGAGAATCCAAATTTGAAAAGGCCAATTTTAATTAAGAAATTCAATCAGCTCCAAATTAAATTCTCTACAACTTTGGTTTTTAAACTTTTGTCGTAAAGTCAAAAATAAAAAGTTATAGCTTTGTTATTGATTTATTTATTTATTTACACAATTCAGGTACTTTTTTTTTGGTGTAGGGTTGGAAAATCCTCATGGAGTCCCTTCGCCCTGGGGGGGAAGGACGAAGGGGACTGTCAGACTCTTACTGACTAAAAACCAACCCGTGCTCCTCACGTACCCATGTGTCGGAGGGTAGGGTTTCGCCGAAGCATTCCACCCTACCCTCCGATGGGTATTGGCCCGCCGGATGGTCAGGCGGGCCCCGAACGAAACCCCTTTGGCGGCGGATGAAGGTGTTGGGCTCCGCCGCCAAAACTCCTAGCAGCCGCAGAGGATAGGGAGGACGGCAATGCAACACCGCATCTCCTCTTCCTCTGCGGCCCCACCGCGACGCAGCGATGGTGCGCCCCCATATGGTCGCGGGAGACAGGGCGCACGGCAACGCAACACCGACACGCCTCTCCTTCCGCGACCGCACCCGACTGCGAGGGACAGACAGAACTGTCCCCCCCACCCGCACGTTGGACGCATCCTACGCAGGCCTCACCTAAGCCCACGTGGAGCGTCCCCTCCCGGGATCCCGCTTAGCTTCACCGTGGGTGTACCTCAATCCCACGGTTACTGAGCCCCCCCACCACGACAAGGTGGAGATCCCACGGGGGGGTGGAATCGTAATACATGCAGAAATAAATACTGGCTGAAACTCAATACACAATAGCGTTCCAAAATTCATGTCCAGTCGGAGAAACATGATACGTTATCCAAAAAATACACAACCATTCGTGTGGAAAGTAAAACACATAAATAATTATCGCCATCTTGTCTCGGCCTTCACCTTATTGACAAAAAAAAGTAAATGATAATTTCTGCAATCAAAATTAGGCGGCCTTAGAATTTGTAATTTTTCTCTACGTTATCCTTTAGTAGAGTCAATATCAATATACCTAACTAGCGACCCGCCCCGGCTTCGCACGGGTGCATATAAACCTTCCTCTTTGAATCATTCTATCTATTAAAAATACCGCATTAAAAACCCGTTGCGTAGTTTTAAAGATTTAAGCATACATAGGGACAGACAGACAGAAGGCAGACTTTGTTTTATACTATGTAATGATGATATGGAATTGCGTAATATGGATTATTTTTTGCTCTGAACATTTCAATGAGCAGTGCAGAGATGTTCCACGTCAGCTTCTATCAAGGCTCGTCGTTTCTAACGACCAAAACTACAGCCGCCATTTTTTTAACTTTTCCGTTACCCGTTTAATGTAATCGATTTTAAACTATCGCGATTTGTATACATCATACAATTTTATTTAGCGGGTCTTAGCCGCGATAATTTACTTATTTAAAGGCAATAAGGCATAAATACCTCTGTTATTCTCCTACGTTTGTACCGGCTTGCAACGGTTATGGTCGCGGAGGGACCAGAGGTATTTATGCCTTTAAATAAGTAAATTATCGCAACTAAGACCCGTTTAACGTTATAAACAAACCATAGCTGTTACTACCATGATTTGTGATTATTACCATATACTGAGTTCCTACTATAGTTTTCACACGATAAATAAAATAATATATGGTTAAGT
The DNA here is from genome assembly GCA_944739405.2 of Euclidia mi. Taxonomy (NCBI): domain Eukaryota; kingdom Metazoa; phylum Arthropoda; class Insecta; order Lepidoptera; family Erebidae; genus Euclidia; species Euclidia mi. Next base: position 60,232,307 of record OX123198.2, read on the forward strand.
CATGTAAAGTGCTCTTAATCTTTTGCCTGTGGGCAAAAGACAGCAAAAGTGTTCGCCACAACTCCAAAAAGCCACATTATTACCGAGAAATTTGTAAGACATCAGATTGATTGGCCATATTTTTCCTTTAACCATAAATTGATTTAAAGTACCTGTAGATATAATGTCAGGGATTTTGCACAACTAGTGGTTAAAGAGTAAAAAAAAGAGTAGGTAGGTAATATTTATTAATTCGAATTTACTGTAGGTATAGGAGATTGTGTCCTTGTGGTGACGGATTGAGAATACGGATTGTCACCACCCCATATCATCCCATGGGTGTCGTAAGAGCCGACAGAGGGAACATATTATGCAGAGAACAGCACTGTAAGAGAAGGAAAACTGGATACAAACCCTATACCAACCCGTTTGGCCAGCGTGGTATAGTAGGCCAATTCCTCCTTTTAAAGGAGAGGCCTAGTCCAGCAGTGGACTGTTAAACGACGGCTGACGACGACGATAGGAGATTGTTTGAGAGTTTTGTTTAGAGAAGACTTCGAGATTGTTTGGTTGATTGGTTATTGCTGTATAGGTCTTGACTTAGATATTGTTAAAGTATCTACGAATTTGTCTTTTTTAATCATACTAAGATTAAGATTACTTGTTCTTTCTATGGCCGTAATATATTAATATAGAGAATACTGAAGAAGATAACATCCTGAGCGACATAAACTTGTAAAGTCAGCAGGGTGGGCTGGCTCACAAAATACCAACTTACCCCTGCAGGAGTAATCTCCCACGGGTTAGGCAACCAAGATCTAGATATATAAGTATGTAAAAGTAAAAACGGCGTAGCTTCTCTCTACTTTTTGCTTTAAACCAAATACTTCCAAGTATTTGAGCAATCATTCCATAAGCATTGCTTAAATCATGTCGAACGCAAACCAAATACGTATTAATTGACTCTTAAAGCCGACACTATAATAAATCAACAAGTGATACTCGTCGTATAATAAAATGTTAATAATTTTTGTCGTTGGTGTCACTGAGACATTGACTCTTCAGTTATGGTTTAATTACATCATTAAAAATATACACTCGTAATAATCTGCAGCTGATCAAAGATGACCATTTAAATAGCAACAAGATATAGTGCTTGAACTTAAGTACATAATGAAAAGTTTTCTCTACATAATAACTCCAAGAAATGCAAAAATAATTTAACAATGTCTTTGATATCGTTAGTGTCGTCGAGCGGAAAGAAGGATGAGATGTCTGGTGTTATATGTATCTCGGTCCTCCTCAAATTCCGTTTCCTATTCAGCTCTGCAACAAACTTGTACCTTCCCTAGTATTGCGGGAGTCCATGGGAGGCAGCGGCAATCACTTAGATACCATTCTCCATCACAAAATAGAAAGAGAGAGACAGGTAGTGCGACAGTTCAAAAATGTGGCTAATAATATTATAATACTTATTTCAATATTTTATTATAAATATGAACATATAAGCGCATGTAATGTATTTGCTGTTTAATGTTGTTTAGTGTTATAATTTGCATAAAACATTAAGATCATAATAAACTCAGATCAGGATAGCTATAACATCTAAAATATAGACGTTTTGCGAGTATATTAGCATAAGATTTTATTGAGTATTAATTCTTTTACATAGCATTTTGATAGACTTGCGAGAGATCAATACGGTATAGGTACTTTTGCTAAATGTATTCAAATCTACTTTGAAATTACTTAACAACTTATTTGGATCATATTTTTATTTATTGCACTATTAATGGGAAATTGTCTCTACATTATGTCTGCTAATAAAATGGTATTTTCTGATACGGATAAAGTAGTGTCTGGTTTCGACCAAACTCGTGGTTTTTAACATACTTACCTTTACTTTTAAATACTTAGCAACCTATCTAAGATAGATTTAAACGTAGCCATAGATAAGACAATACAGTGGCGGGAGTATAATTTCGATGCTTTGACGTTGGCTGGAGTCAGCGATAGCCTAGTGGAAAGGCAGCGATACCCTAGTGGATATGCCAACAGACTGCCATGCAGAGGGTATCGGGTTCGAACCCATGGCCATGGCGCGCACCACTGACTTTTCGGAGTTACGAGTATGTGCGTATTGAATTATTAATTATCGCTTGTCCCGTGCCTCTGAGAGCACGTTAAGACGTCGGTCCCGGTTGTCATGAAGATCTTTGACAGTCGTTACAGAGCGTCAATACCCTCTCAATAAACTGACACTAGTCTAAACCATGGAATATCGCTATCCCTTCGGGTTGCGAAGGTTAGACAGGCAGTCGCTCTGTGGAAAAGCTAATATTCAGCCAAATCCGGTTAGACTAGTAAGCGGACCCCAGATTATAACTGGGATAAGGCTAAGAGGATGATGATGACGTTGGCTTGAGTCATCTACGTGCACATTTCGCTGAGGAACTTAATAGATTCACGTCTTTTTGGAGTGGCTCCAGCAATTGGATCCATCAGCTTGCAGCTTATAAAGATCTATTGGGAAACATTTAACACTAACATAACCCTTAAACTTGACTACGATAAGCGTCAATAAGTCATTTTGTACAAAATAAGTCTAACAAAATATGTAGGTAATAATATTAGGTACAATCTCCGTGTGGTTGACGGCATAGAATACAAGTGTCACCACCCCCTATCTTCCCGTGGGTGTCGTAAGAGGCGACTAAGGGATAACACGATGCAAATACCATCTTTGCGTAGAGACGGAAAACTCGACATCAAACCCTATACGTACCTCGTTGGTCTCGCGGCATAAATGTGGGATCGGGAGGTCCCGGGTTCGATTCCTGGGTCGGGCAGTGTTATTGGGTTTTTCTGTCACGAAATTCTCAGTAGCAGCACGGAGTCTGGAAATGTGCCCGGTACGGCAATAGGCTCGCCCCTTATTACGTGGGACTAAAGTATATCTGGCGAAAAGTGGGTGTAGGAATACACCTCTGCCTACCCCTTCGAGGATAAAAGGCGTGACGATATGTATGTATGTATGTAATCTCTCTTTCTATCTTGATAACAGTATCGTAAACGATGATATGTCATATATCATAATGATCGTAAACGATGGAGAGATTACAAGTATTTACGTCAATATACTTAAGTGTTTTATACCTTTAGGAGCATTTACATGATGTTGTATAATGCGCACTATAAAAAGACCATTGTAGGTTTATGAAAAACGAAACGTCGATAATTTCGTGAACAACATCGCATAATTCACGAACATAGGTAGGTACTCTCATAAAATATAATATAAGCTATTTCTCATATATTATTATGGCCCCTATATATTACTGTGAGTTTCTCAATTACATATCATTACATGGGCACCGGTAAGTAGATACCATGGACTATATGAGTCTCCAATTACAACATATAAGGATAATGAGTAAGACTTATGAGCGCCATAAATTTATATTTTCTTAAAATTTTATAAATTGCTTGTATAAAAGTTAAAATCTTAATAGTGGCATACGTTAAGGTTTGTAATTTTGAGTTTATAATAGGTGGGTATGAACTTATGAAGTATCACTTTAAGTGTTTCGGGAACCATAATAAAAAGTGATTGGTCCGCTAAAAAGTGAACTATCATTGTAGTCGATTTAACTCTTTCTTATTCAGATTAAAACGTTTTGCTTACGGCAGTTTTACTTATGCTATGTCCCACTGCTGCGCAGAAGCCTCTAATCATTATTACAGGGGTGAAGCCATAGTCCACCAAGCTGGCCAAGTGCGGGTTGGAAGACTTCACATCTCCTTCGAATACATTATGGAGATCTCTCAGACATGCAGGATTCCTTACGATGTATTCCTTCATTTTTTAAACGTTACTTATCAATTTAAACCGCACATAACTTCGAAAAGTCATTGTTGCTCGTCCGGGTTTAGCTTAGACCCTCTGCGTAACAGTTCGTTGGTCTTCACTAGGCTATCGTCTTTGCAAAACCCTAACCCTCACCTTTATCTATAACAAATATGTAAATTACATATTTAAATGCGACTAAGAATAAAACAACTTGCCTCGCGAACGACATTCTCGTCAGAAAATTCATACAAAATATTATCACACAAGTGTTTACTTTGTAACGCGTGGGTATGCGGAACCGATTGTCAACTGCTATCAGTATCATACCAATTGGACCTGTAGCAACGAAAACATCACCACGCATCGACTATCGATTTTAAAACATTGCCAGTATAAATCCCAGAACTATCTTTGAACGATAAAGCTATGCAATGGTATCCCAGCTTATGCTGGTTGCTAAAGCTTCATGTTTCCTCTTGGGTAATATGAGCTTACAAATCCTGTCTGTTTTGTGCTTAAATACCTCAGCTTGCAATTTAATACATTTAATCTGACATTAATGTTTTATAACTTGATTTTTAGTGGAAGCAGCTGCAGGCTTGCCACCTTTGATATTATTATAGTAAATGCCGTATGTAGTTGCTATATCTATATAAAATTGTTTGCCAGGTGCACAAATCTCTGTACTATCTACTTTTGTTTCCAGAGGAAAATACGTGAATAGGAGTCACCCAAGTATCTAGAGAGAAATTAATTTTTCGAGTTCTTTAACTTAAAATGAATGCTGCCATTTAAGCAAATTCGACCTTTTTGGTGATCTCGTAAAAACCTCTCGATTGATTTTTAAATTGTGTAGCCATGGCCTGACGCCATGTGTGCACCATTGTCGTATATCGTCGTTGTTTTTAGAGTGCTCTTAGAATCAGTAATTAAAAATATCAATAGGTAACAAAAATACCCGGTGCTTCGATGTAGGGGAATTGTGCTTAAGATGACATACTTTTTCTTCGAAGGTAAGTATTGGAAATAAATGATGTCATGTGAGATCAGCATATTGCGTAAATTATCAAATGTATAGAAATCAACGAAATTACCTATTTTAGATTTAGAACAATAAACATTACAAAATCTTAAAAAATAACAAGAAATTGCACTTAAGTCGACGTGTGTAAGACGACATATCTATGGTTTAAAATGACATAGTACGTCATCTTCAGACTTTCTTTCTTGCTGGTATATCTGCGCATATTGTACCTATGGCACCAATTGGACCAACTTTTCCGTGTCGATGTTCTTTTGTAATTGCCAGGCATTCTGTAAAATAATAATACATACACCCATCATAATTGTTATATTTTATAAGGGTAAGACGTACACACGTCTGGTGTGTCGTCTTACCCAATTGATGTGCAAGTTTTATTTGAACTGTATTGACAAAAGTTTGAGTTTAGAATGCAAGATTAGCAAATTATTGCAAAGTAAAGCAACTTAAAGATCCTTACCTTATATGTATTTTCACCACTAAACAAAAGCGAAAGCAAAATTATTTGAATATCAAAATCACAAAAACATTAACTACCTACTTGCCAATCTGCGTCTACTTTCCGACGTAATGAATTTGAGTACTAACGGTATCTACAGGCACACTATAACATGTCACTACTTCACCCTTAGTGTGAATATTATTTTCAATAAATATTGATAGTGTGTCATCTTATCTGACTATGTCATCTTGAGCACATCTCCCCTATGGCATAGCTGCATTTTTATTAACTTAGGTCAGACGGGCGAATTCTACACGGAGAGCAGTCTTTGGCAAGTGTTATGGTTGTTTTTAAAGTGTAAAAAAGAGTAGTTCGGCGACTTATCTGTGTGGCGGGAATATTTTAATATTGACATTTAATATTTTGATATGTTAATAAGTTACGTAGGTAATTACGTTGATGTAGTGACGCCGAATGACTAAATAAATCAAGATCTATTCGTATTTTCTATATTTCTGTAGATATTCGAGAAAAGACTGCCTCGTTGGTCTCGCGGCATAAATGTGCGCGTGGGATTGAGAGGTCTCGGGTGCGATTCCCGGGTCGAGCAAAGTGTTATTGGGTTTTTCCGTTAGGAAATTCTCAGTAACAGCACGGAGTCTGGTAATGTGCCCGGTACGGCAATAGGCTCGCCCTCTATTACGTGGGACCTAAAAATTCATCTTTACACCTCTGCCTACCCCTTCGGAGATACAGGCGTGAGTCTAAAAAATAAAAATAAAATCGAGAAAAGTCGTCACTAGTCATGAGTAGTATAATGCTTAAGCACACGAATAGAAAATGCCCTGTTTACTAATAATTTATATATTTAAAATTACTACAAAATTATTAAGAGAATGGGTACTTACTAATTATGGATATACAGAAATAAGAAATGTAACGCTTTTCCATTTATGAGACGTATCCCAAAATTGATACCTTTCTCTATATCTATACTTATAATAAAACTGTAGAGAGGCCAATTCTGTACATTGAATATATATTCAAAACTAATATTGGAGGATGAATGGTGATCGATACTGATGCCAAAAATGCAATCAGTAAATTTTTTGTCTGTCCGTCTGTCTGTCTGTCTGTCTGTCTGTCTGTCTGTCTGTATGTGCACGCATGGGTCAAAAACTACTGAAGGGATTTTCACCAAACTTGGTACGATTGTAGTCCATACTCCTGGGCAGGTTATAGGCTATATAACATAACGCTAAGACATATAGGAGCTGAGCAGTGACGATAAATTTGAAGCAAGTCGGATGAAAATGCGCTTTCGAGCTCTTATCCTCGCATACGTTGATCATTCACCAAAAGTATGTATTACAAAGATGATGGTCTTTAAAAGATCTACAAAACAGTCCTTGATAGTATATATGTATCCATTATAAATTAGCCACAATAACGGGTTTAAGGGTTAGGCATTTCTTCAAAGTGTATTAAATACATCAATATATTTTATTTCACATCGATATATCTTTATCAAACTCCCATATTCAAAAAGTACACTTTAATATGTATTTTATATTTAAAAAAATATATAAATCGGTTTATAAACACACAAGATATAGATGAAAAAAACTTCCAAATCTCGCGGCGCCAGTATGGGTACGGCTATACGGTTGATTTTTGTTTAACGCGCGAAACGGCCGTCTATACATATAATAAATCTGTAAGTGATCGATGTCCGTACATGGAAGATATTCAGAAGAAATATATTTTAAGGGGTCTACATTAAAGACGAAAAGGCAAAAATATAATTATTAAAATTTTTGTCTGTTTGTGCGTTTGTGCACGCTAATCTCAGAAACGGCTAATATAATTTGAATTGTAGTAAGCCCCACTTAAGATTTGATGTTTGTTTTATTCGAATCGGTTCATATATAAAAAGTTGTGTCAAACTAAACATTACGATGCATTTGTTCGGTTAAAATTTGTTCTATAAAAGTAACTCTTTAGTTGAATTGGTTGAAACTTAATATATTATGATCAGTCAAATGTAAAACTACGAGGGTTGAGATTATAAATAGGATATTTTCGAACATTTGGATCTTCCAATTTAAATTGAGCTTAAATCTCTATGATTAATTATATTAAATAGGGTTCAGCTTAGGCTGGACGTAGGTATTCGCACATGTATAAGTAAACAGGTTGAAGAGTGGCGAGGATGGGGATAAACACTGGGATGGCATTGTCTGAAGCAAGTATAAGTAAAAGTCCTCATCGATGACACCATGGGTTTGAGATGCTGCATAGTTATGGCATAATTTTATTAATATGAAGACAAATTGGCCGAGGACATTTTTAGGTTCCCACAACAATCTAATAAACCATTTCTTGACAGTAAATGTAGTTATATAATCCTATTACTCAATATGAACGACCACGACGACCAATACGAACCATCATTAAAATTTGCTGGTGTAAAAATGATCTCTCGAGACTTACTGAAGAAGAGCGTTTATAATTATTATGATCGTGTGTGTCATAGCGTGAATAGTGATTTGAGAAAAATACTATTTGTAGATACTCCGGGTGGAACGGAAATACTTTTCCTACCAAGGTGATTTCGGCAAAGGAACGAAGCTAAAGTAAGATTGTGCGAACGCAAAATGACGAACCCATGGGCGGTATAACAGTACTTTTTCGAGGCGATTTACCTTAAGCTCTCTCTGTTATACATACAATATGAGACAAGAGCTGGTGAAATTATAGGCTGTCTAAAGAGTTCATAACTATGGGATTGTATTATCGCTATACATTTTAACATTAAATATGCGAGCATGATTATGAGGCAACGAACATGCACAGGACTTCTCTGGTCTTTTACTCGCGATTGGTAACTTCGCGGTGTGGTGTTGCACGAACAAGTGAAAGTCATTTGAGCTATTTTTAGGACATCTACACTATTCAATATAGGTATGGTATTATATGCAACTTAAAACATTTTGGGTATCAATTCGTGTAGCCCAATGCAAAGACAAATTCCGCGCGAACGGAGTCGCGGGCATAGCTAGTTTTTAAATATTCTTCTTGTGGATTAGTAAATTGTTGTATTGATTTCACAACCGCAATGACGTTATTCAAACCTAGGTATTTACGGCGAATAATGAAACCCTCTATTGTAAAGTCTTTAAAATGCAAAGATGTAGGTATTACCTTATTTTCAAACTATATAAAAGCTGCGATGATAAATAATTTATTAACATTTTAGCGCTTTTCAGTTGGGCATAAGTTGTAGATAGGTAGGTACCTACAACATTAACTGAGAGGGTGACTTCCCCTACTTTCCGTACGTTGTTTTGTTGTAAATGTATCAGACTAGGTACTTCTAAGATTGCTGCATATGTTTTAAAAATAATTGTGTTCAGTATTTCTTCTATAAAATCTGCCGTATATTATTACCCTTTTTTTAACAAGCTCGTGATCTTTATTATTTTTACCATCTCATAGAGCTAATGAAGTAATAGGTACAGTATGTTTTTAAATGTTATCAAGTATAAAAAAACGGAGTAAAGTAATGCGGAAGTAAAACTTGCATAATTTTAAACACCAAAAAACAATAAAGTAAGTGTTTATGTAGCCCATACCTACCTATCCACCCGGCCGAGTACATAACATGAGTAAATGGCAAAAGTCAATATTGAAAAGTGCCCGACAACCAAACAACACGGTGAACTCGACAAAAACTAAATTTACAATCGCTAAAAGGCAATAACAATAAATAAACGTTCTAATTTTAAAACTAATTAAAAACTGTTTAACATGTGAGTTATTAAAAAGTATAATGATTTATTTATCTGTGGTAAGTGTCAGATAAGCTAGTGATGTGCTCCCCACGGCGCGTGTGGTGTTATCGAGTGTCAGAATCACGCGTAATAGCGCACGCGCATCTCTAAGCCAGCTGTCAAGGCCGCGAGGATCTTGACCTACACGCCTACAAACAATGCTGGCCTGTCAACGGCCGCGAGGTTGTGTGCCGCAAGTGACGACCTCTGGTTATAAGCGGATTTGGTGATCTAAGCTATCAAGAATGATGATTAATTTTATTGCACTTAGGAATGTGCGAAGTTATGAGATTATTCAATTAAAGAAAAATAACATTGAGAATTTCGAATCCTTAAATTTTAATTGTATGTAAAGTTATAATATTTGATTAATATTTACTTAAAGTGCGAGTAGTTATATATCAAGCTGGTTTGTCTTTGAGGCCCTGTATCTTACTGATATTTAATGCTTTCTGTGGAGGCGTTAAAGACAGTAAGAGCCTGCGCTCTAGCAAAATAAGTTTTAAACTGCTCAGAGAAATCCTTTTGTTAGCAAACTCTTATTAAAAGATTTTCTCAGCTGTCTTTTCACACTTGATAAATGTGTCGTTAGCATACATATATATTAAAAATTATGTAACGGGTCTGAATCGTGTTAATAAACGAAAAGAAAGATGATCAACCGGGAGGATGGTTACCGTTTATCTACATCTTGGAATACTGTCATCAGCAAATGTAGACACCGACGAGGTGATGTGACGCGCCAGTGTGAAGATACCATTAGTGTTGTGTGTCGAAGTACCGACAGTTCCGAACATATAAAAGTTAATAATTGTGAAGACCAAGTGACCCTCACTTGGTCTTCACAATTTCCAAAGGTTCCAAAACCCGCACTTCTCGGAGGCAGCGCTGACGAACATCAGTCATCCCGTGACCACGGCTGGTGTAACCCATGCCGAAACGTCGGGACAAATAGAAAGGTATTTCATCTTTCTTTTCGTTTATTAACACGATTCAGACCCGTTACATAATTTTTAATATGTGTACAAATCGTGGTAGTTTAAAAGCATACATATAAGTACCACCCAATGGCCTATTAGCAATTTAAGTTGTAAAGAATCATATTATTGCATATTATCGCTAAATTGTAATAGCTTGTACCACACATATTCACACACATCTTCCCGGCACTGTCAAATGAAATGCGACTCTATTTTTAGGTACATTGATGCTAAAATTGGTTCATTTACAGAGCAGTATTTGATCTCTGAGGTCACTATTCAATCATCCATTCTATGCAAATGTTTCGCGGTAGGTAACCCTGTTTATGAGTTTAACGCGAAAAACCGAATGAGTAATGAGTGATTTCGTTTAAAACTGTGGTTGACTCTTTGTTCCGATGATTTGTTTAAGTGAGGACACACAAAGGGTAAATAAAGAAAGGTAAAGAGTGTGGCCCTTCCGTCCTTTTATTTGTAGAGCTCGGGCTGTTGGACAATGCAACAGAATAATATAAGGTCATACGTGAGTGTGACAACTTCCGCTAAATGCATTTGCTTGGTTTGTTATCGCACGAATCTATCGATTCGCGAGTCAAAAATTGTTTGTTAGGTACTTAACACTTTGAAAGACAGTAAACGCCTATAGACGTGATAACAATAAAACTTCAATTGTGTCTCGTTTACTGTCCGTGAAAGTGTTAACTCTGGCTCATAAACCAATCACAGAAGTCTCATACCTCAGTGCACTAAAGAGCCGTTTGTTCTGGCTTGATCCAACACATTAGTTACGGAGAGTCAGTGCCATCAGACTTCGTGATAATAACCAATAATAATATAATGACCAATGTTTAGTCAGACGGCAGTCCCTCTGTCGGAAAGTTAATACTCTGATTAAACAGGCCCCAGGACTCCGGACTCCAAGACTTAAGTCTTGGATGGAAGCGGGAGTAGATTAGCGGGGAACACTGTGGCGATAATGGTATCAAGCTGTCGAATGCAGTGTATCGAGTTTACCAATTTCCGTACCTATTGGATTCTTTCTGAGAAATGGAATATCTGATACATAAATGTAACAGAATAAGCTGACTGAGTTTTCACTTAGGTACAGCAAAAAAGTACAATTATAGGTCTATTTTATTATTATTTTTTTATTTTACTTTTTAGTGTTAAGGTCCTTTCATAAAACGATGTTAAATGTCACTGAAAAATTTAAATATATTGTATTTTTATTAAACAACCGCTTTTTACTAAATGCATATACAAGGTACATATACCGAAATGACATTTTTTACAATTTTTGTCTGTCTGTCTGTTTGCTTTCGCTAATCTCTGGAACGGCTGAACCGATTTTGACGGGACGTTCACTGGCGGATAGCTGATGTACCAAGGAGTAACTTAAGCTATAAATTAACCGGGTACGCGAAGTAGTTCCTCAGGACGTGGGTGAAACAGCTAGTTGGAAATAAAATTAAGCAGTTATATATGTAGAGTCAGATGAATGTCATCTGTCCAATATAGAATAGTACGGCCGATGCACCGGTCCTTTGCAAGAGCTTCAGGCTCTACGTTTCCAACAGCTATTGCCTTTGTATGAGACGCAACATTCCGGTTCGGTCCAGTGTGTCGTAACGAGGCATGTCTTTGTCCTTACTCAATGAATCCCAGACCTTGATGTGATTTTGGTTAAGTGGAAACCTTTATTGTCAGAGCCTATGAATATAATGAAGAGAAAGTTTGAATGATTTAATTTTCGGTAATATTATTTCAAATCACACAGTTAGTTGACTGAAGCCGTTATTCATCATCAGCCCCTTTCAGTCCACTGCTGGACTAGGCCTCTTCTTTGAAAGAAGGAATTGGCCTACTATTCCACGCTGGCCAAACGGGTTGGTAGGGTTGTTTCAAGTTTTCCTTCTCTTATAGTGCTGTTCTCTGCATGTATAGCATGGTCCCTCTGTCGGCTCTTACGGCACCCATGGGATGATATGGGGTGGTGACAATCCGTATTCTTAATCCGTCACCACACGGACCGCCGTTATTAAATACATAAAATAAATTAATCTTACAAACACACTAGTGATTCTGCCAAAGCCAGTTTAGTTTGCTATGCCTAAATAGAAATTTTACCAAAGACGTGTGAGTGGTGGGTTGATTTTTTTGTTATTGACATTAAACCTACCAATTCATCATCACACCTGCTGATTTACTCATATTTTATTATAATATTCCGCGATCATTAATTCGAGAATTGTGACCGTTGTTTAGTATATAAATTATCATATATCTGACGTCGTACCCGTTTGGCGGACACTAATGTTTACAAAAGCTATAAAATCAAACTTTATCACCAAACACTTGCAGATTGTTCGGTATCAAATGTCGTTTTTTACCGTTTTTAAAAGGATTTTCGCCTAAAATATATTGGGTTTACGATGAGAGGTCGCATTTTGACACCGTTGTGTGAAAACAGTAAAAAAATGGCTGCAGGTGGACTCTTAACTGTGTTGCTTCCTAAACTGATACGTTTCAAGTAATATGATTATCATCGGAAGCAAACAGTTATACTCGTAATCATCGGCAGAGCAGCTCGATTTTGCACCTGTGTTCCATTTAACTTACGTAGGTACAACGGTTTATATAAACATGGCCGTAACATAAAAATATTACAATAAAACTTTGTGTTGGACCCCACGGCTATAATTACATTCTGTTGCTTGGAAAAGTAAAAAATAACCTTTATCACAGTCGTAAAATGTTATGATATTAATAAATAAATGTGTTTTGCTTTTCTTTCCAGATGGGGCTGACGAGGCACAGGTCGAGTGGAACTTCTTTCCTCACATATTGGATATTTTTACTGCAGGTACAGTCTTCAGCCCTTATCCCTCTACATGAATCTTACTGATGATGTTTACGAAATTGTTCTTCCACGTAACAAAGACCATCATCTTCTGTATATTCAATGGCAGCATTTTGAAGGAAAATCTCAAGTAGTTATTTATTTATAGCCATATTTCTAGACTTTGTATTAGACATGGATAGCATCATCGTTATCTACACCTTAGTCAAAAGGTTATAAAATATGTTCGTATCACTCTTCTTATTTGGCAAATAGTTCATAGTGTTATGTCATATGTACCGTTACATGTTCATAGGTACCGTAACAACCTAATGTTATTCATTTGAATTAAATTCAGAGTAAGAGCGATTTTGCACTACTTACGCTCGATCCGAACCGAAAATTATGTACCGGATTTGATAGAAATCAGATGACGGATGTCGGATGTAATACCTACGTAACACATAACTTCACGCCTTTTATTTGCCAGTTATGTTTCGGTCGCAATGTAATAGGGGGCAAGCCCATTGCCATCTATCGAGTACATTATTAAGCGAGCAATATTTAACATTTTATTACACATAACTTTGAAAGTCAGGGGTGTGTGCCCGTGGTAACTGGGGATCGAACCCGAGAGCATCGTCTCGGCAGTCCGTTACGTACACCCCTAGGCTATCAATGCTAGTATGTAACGTACCATAAAAATAGTTCTTAGAATACGCATGGCCGTACTTCACGGGTTAAGATCGGATTCGGATTGGACGAAACGCTACACTGATCTTAGGCTCTTCTGTAAGCTGCAATTAAAACGGCGCGGCGGCGCACCGGCGCCGGTTCATAGATAGACAAACTATTGAAAGTCACTGTCATGGCTGAACGTGAAGGTCTCACAAGGATTTTGACCTGTGCTGGACATATTTACAAAAGAGAACGGACACGTCTTGTTAGATAATATTAACCTGTGTAACAACTATGATAATTACACATAATTCTGCTTTGACCTTTCCTTTTTTTGTTGGTATTAGTTTCATGAATATTACATGTACCTACACAAAACAATCCATAGATTACTTGTCGCTCGCTTAAAAAAATTAAAACCAAATACACGAACTAGTATGTAGTGCTAGATAATGATTTTTTGTGTTTGATAATTACGTATTTATCTTTGTAGATTTATTATTGAGAGTGGCAACCATAAAGAGATTTGTCTTAATTAGTTATACTGGCAGTGTGACAATAGCCGTTGAGCAATAACTCAAAACTCGTGTACTTTGTCAAGAGTTTATTGAAATGATTTATACACTTAAATAAACAGAGCTTCATTAAGAATATGCTGTATGATCAGCAGGATACCAATAAATTTGATTTATGTCGGCCGCAATGTGTATGCAATGGCTTTATATGAATATAGCGCGATACAATCTTGCTTTGCCTGCGATTAAGCGATTAAGGGTTGACCTTCTTCGATTAAGCACTATCCGTGTGGTGACGGATTAAGAATACGGATTGTCACCACCCCATATCATCCCATGGGTGTCGTAAGAGCCGACAGAGGGAGCATATTATGCAGAAAACAGCACTGTAAGAGAAGGAAAACTTGATACAAACCCTATACCAACCCGTTTGGCCAGCGTGGTATAGTAGGCCAATTCCTCCTTTCAAAGGAGAGGCCTAGTCCAGCAGTGGACTGATAAAGGCTGATGATGATTAAGCACGAGTGATTCCATTAGCTATCAGGGGAAATTGTTCTGCTGCCTGATATCCTGACCTATTCCCCACTGTTTCTTCAACTTGAGTTATTTTGCCCTGATGGCCAGCCAGTCAAATCGTTGTAGTGTTCGGAGCAAACTAGTTAAGTCTCTCGAACGTCGATCGAAACTGTTTGTCGTTGCTGCAGCGCACCAGGAATGCAGGAATGCACGGGAACTTTTGATTTTTTGACACCTGAAATCATTAGCTTTAAAGAGTCTTTTAGCAGCGGCAATCGTCTTATGTCACTATAAAATACAATAAAGGTGACTCTCTTACATTCTCTGAACGTTTAGATATATTTAGATTGCACATCTTTTAGGTTACCTGTGGAAAATCTCGTTGTGCATGCCACCTATCTTTCTACCATGGTAATCTGAAATTAAGGAAAAACAGCAACTGTAGATTATTAGAATACCTTTGGAGAACTTAAATAGAGTAACCCTTCTAATCTGTATGTAATATTTTTTTGTATTTCCAGATGTTAGGTAGCGCACGCCGCGGGGCTGAGGGTCACGGCAGACTGATGGACCCTCCAGCTCGCAACTCCATGTGGCGGTTCGGCTTCCCCAACCCCGTCAACTACAACGACAACGAACTCTTCTGTGGAGGGTACGCAGGTATGGTATACAAAGATTCATTACTTATTGTACTTCATAGTGCACAACATTCATTGGTTCTTATTCACGAAAACAGCATTTTTAGTCGTGAACGTAATTTTTTAACATCAATCAAGCATAGAATGCTGGCCCTAACGACCAATTCAAAGAGCTTTTAGCTATGAAAATGTGAGTTTTAATTTTATTAAAAATAATTTGTCTGAAAGTCCATGAATAATTTTACTACTGCTACAGCTGCCTTCGAATCCAGAACTTCTAATAGGTAGTGCGTATTTACACTAGGTATAGTTAAATGCACTAATTAACATAATCTAATAAATATTTAAAGTTTGTCACGTCATTAAATCCGAATGAAAACGCGGGCCATACGTATTACTTCAACAAGGCTGCCAATAATTATACGTTAGTGAACCTTATTGACCGACCGCCGACCGCCAATTTTAGTTTTTGTACTGATAAAAAAGAAAACCACCCAGACTTCCGCATGGCCAATCAATCAAACACATCTATAATAATTATGATTATCTAGTTAAGAAACTGGATTTTTTGGTGTTTGCCCACCTATAACTGCTACTGTTAAAAACGCAAAATTATATAGCATTCAGAGTTAGTATATTTTCTGTGTAGCAGCACGGAGTTCAGAAATGCCTTCTAACCGGATAGACAGACTCCATCCGTGAGATTTATAAACACAGCTGGTGACAATTTTTATCCACCATTGTCTACAAAATTCCATCCGTTCGGAGAATATACCTACAGGAGTCAGTCTAACTCTGCAGTAACCTAATGGAAGGAAAGAGAAACCCACCACGCAACCTCGGATTGACCTGGGATTAGGTCAATCCGAGGGGGCGTGGTGGGCTCCTCTTTCCTTCCATAAGGTTACAATGGAGTTCCGCCAAGCAACGCCTGGTTGAATCAACTATAACTCTGCAGTATTGTCCCAGTCTTGACCTGCTTGCTTTCACTTACAAGTTGAAGCTCTGTTTCTGCTTTCGAGTCTAGCCTTTCAAGATTTTCATAGAGTCTCCGTCTGACCACCTCAAGCTAAGAGAAGAGGAATATTCGATAGCCTTTGTCAGGTACTCCCCTCAAAGGCTCAATATAGATTTTGATGCCAGAAAGAACCGATGCATTTACGTTACCTCTCATTTCTCAAAGCCTTCTGTTAACTACTTCTTAGAAAGTAGTAATTTCCAACCGATTCGCGTTTACTGTCCTCTGTATGTCTCTTTACAAACAATCCTCTTACAATACATAATGAATAATCATGTACTTAATTATGTTTGGCTAATGAATAAACGTTTAGTTCACCCAAACACGTGTTAATGTTATCGCTCTTGATGATTAATAGTAAAAAAAACAACAGCATCATCATTTATTTTAACATGTTATTGACAGGATGGTTTATAGGTATCTGTTTTTCTTCACGTGTTTTTTTTGACATAGACGTGTTAGGCATTAATTAGGGTTTTATCCTTGCTTTACTTCAATTTATAAATAAACGCAGTTTTCCAACTAATAACTTCGACGCAAGGAGCCAATGTACTTACTTACGGAAAATAAAGTTCATCGAACTATCGGTAATATCCTTCAAGGTTGAAGTCTATTTTATCTGTTATTTAAAAAATATTACAAATGCGCGGCACGTACGTTCTGGTCAGATTCTATATGTAAAGAAGTATTACTTACTGCATATTGAGTATTAGTAGAAGCATTAAACTACATATATTAAGTGATTATTATTTTAACTAAAATTATAAAATCAAATTGTACTTATGTACTTATATCTACTGTTATTACTGCAATTAAGTATTTGGTTTCAAGAAACATTTATTTTTGAAACCAAGTGGCGTTTATAAATATTACCAAATTATCGAACTGTAATCACAATTTATTAGGACTATTTCGAAAAAAGGTCTACAATAGAATTCGCGTTAGCACGTTTTATGATTTGTTTCTTGTCATTTATAACAGTGATTCGAAAACATTCAACATATCCATAATCTTTAGATTTTCCAATCTTCAATATCTGCATGGCTACGCGAAATAGGTGTAGGGATATACACGGGATGATAGTTCTTTAGGAGGTCAGACACTCGTTTAATAACTTAGATACTAAACTCCTGTTAGGAAGCCATAATCTAGTGAACAGATTAGCAGACTGCTAGTCCACGAGGTTCTTGGGTCATAACGTAAGGTCGGGCTTTTCGAAGTTAAGTGTAGCAAATTGGTAGTTATTTATCGCTAACCAATCAGTGAAGGAAAACCTTTTGAAAACTTGCATGTCTGACAGTAAAGTTCTCTATAATGTTCTTGAACGACATGTAAAGTCTGCATTCTCAGATTTGGCCAGCGAGATTGACTATGGCCTAACTCTCTTCAGAAAAGTTTTGCAGCAGTGGAGCAGTTTATATACAAGGCTGATCATGAGAGCATTCTAGTACATTCTTAGTCATTGCCATTTTGCTTTCTAATAGTAGGGAAAATGCCTTATAGACGTTCGCTCACGAAAACAATGCTCTGTAGTCACCGTAAAACATCCACATCACGAATTTCGTATCATGGATCATGGCACAGTCTAGAGAGCTAATTCAAATATGCTTACCATTCTATGTGTCGTAATATCCGAGTTCGTGATGTTTCAGTCCAATGGGAGCAGAACGAAGGCAGGTGCGGTGTCTGCGGAGATGCTCACCACTTGCCCGAGCCGAGGCCTCATGAAGCTGGAGGCATGTATGGTAAGGGCATCGTCACCCGCCATTACAGCCTCGGTCAGGTTAGTGCCATCTTCATCCAATATCCTCATACGATAAAGATCCTATTAATGACTATAATAGCTTTGACCAATAATCTTGTAATCACCAGATTTACCGAGTATATCTGAGTCTAAATTTTCGATTGGATCGGCTGTCATTCAATATTTTCAGTTCGAGATTTTATTCTGATTCTCCTCTTTAAAGTGCTTTTATCGTCGATCGTTAGGTGCTTAATGCTTTTTGACAGGAAATTGAAGTAGAAGTGGAGCTGACAGCCAACCATCTTGGAACATTCGTGATGAAGCTATGCCCGAATAATAACCCGAGCCAAGAAGCCACGCAAGAATGTTTTGACAGGTCAGTATGTGTGAACGGATATATTTTTCTTTATGATGTTTCTCCCAGAAAAACAATTTTCAAAATTCCTTCGGACTTTAAATTTTTTTGCTGTAATGTTTTAAATTTGTCTGCAAAATTAACACCGTTACGTAATGCCCATATTTTTGTAAATTTATGTTTTCCAGAAAAAACCGCGAGCACTGTTCCAAAAACATTCAAAATCGAAGTCAAGTTGATGTTTAATAAACTGTATTATTGCTGTCCCAGATATCCGCTATACATTTCCGAGACTCGAGAAGACAGGTTCCTGATTCCTCTGGACACCGCCAAGAAAGAAATCTTCAGGTATAGGGTGCGACTACCGCCTTATGTAACCTGCACTCAGTGTGTATTGCAATGGACTTATTATACCGGTAAGAAAAGTCTCCAAAAACATAATTATAGTCGTATTGATATTTGAGAATTTGTTAAAATAAATTCAAAAACTTTCCAGGCAACATGTGGGGTATTTGTCCGAACGGAACGGAGGCAGTTGGATGTGGTCGCTCTGAAACGTTTAGAAATTGCGCTGACGTCAGCGTGGTAACCAGCACTGGTGGTCTACCGCCAGCTTTCGCCGGAGACCTCAGGAGAGACTATCCCTTCCTCCTCTACTACAGAGACTTTACGATGCCCAGGAACGTATACCCTCTCGTCGTCAGGTAAGACCTAAAACAATTCAGCCAATGTATGTATTTCTACACGTTCACATGCATTATCTGTATTTCCATCACTTTATTTCTATTCGTCACCTTTATACATATCTGTAATATTTATGTAAGTACTCTATGTATTGTGGATATTTTCAGACAAGAACTCAAGGATTTTCGAAAGGCATCGTACGTTATTAGGTAAAATATATGTACCTATGTGTGATGTATAAATTATATGTTCATTGTCATTAACGTGCACTATAATATTGAACGTTTTCTTTCAGCAACGATATTGATACAGAATCAGTGGAGGAAATAGTTCCACAGATTATTAGGTATATCTTGTCATGTCCTTGGAATGATTAAAGGTTTTGGCTGTCGTCGTGGTGGCTCAGTGGTGGTACCTTTGTGAATAAATCTTCCACCCCTCCTTATATTCTGTGTTGTTAATGTGTAGTCTAGATCTCACAATTTGTACAAATGTGTTGTAACTAACAAACTGTCAATCCCGGCATCCCTGTTCTTTGTAAAAATGAATCATGTTAATTGTGTAAAAGTTAAGTGTATAAAGTATTAGTTGTGACTAACACGGCCTCGCCCTGCAAGTTTATAAAAAACAATCTCTGTATTATACCCATTTTAGGTTGTATTTGGACCGAGCTTGACGTTGTAAAGATAGTTCAATTGAAACATATCTATGCGGCAGACGATTACCTAGAAACTTTTGAAGTAGATTTTACAAGTAACGACCAAGTAGAAGAAATATTATTCATATAGAAAGCGCCTATCTGTCTATATCTGGCATATGATCTAATAAGACAAAAGTTCCATCTAGGTAAAGCTAAAACTCGTTCCATAGAAATAGTTTCTAGTTTGTCGTCTATACGGACTTGTTCGTATAAAAGTTCCATGTTTTTTTATTGTATATAAATATCGCCGAACGTAGCAATACATTGTCTAATATCTAAGATGGATGGCTCGTGTTTTGCAGGGATCAAGTGTGTGTGCCCAGTGTCAAGTACCGGAAGCTGCCTGGCATGCTGAACTGGTGCCAGACCAACTGCTTGCGGTACCCACCCAACTGTCCTGAAGATCTGTGTACTTGCCCGTTAGTATCTGCAGAATTATGTTATTACTTTTAGCTTTGAAAGATGAATTTAGCTCCATTTGGAGGAAAATTATAGGTACATCCGCGCTACATTACCGTCAAATCTATCTTTAAATCTAATAATTCATGTGCGCCGTTCGGCGCGGCGCACGCCGCCGGTCATTTTGGCCACGCTGCCGCCGCCGACCTTTTCATCGGCGTCAACATTTTTAACAATATTTAAGATTAACCTAGGGGTTCATTTCACATGAAAAGTCAATACTCAGACTTGGTTTATAATTGGGATATAAATGCAAATCAACGAGGCCTGTATAAATCTCATCTTGTAGCGTACCCTTACTATGCAATAGGCCGATGCCTATTGCATAGTAAGGGTAGGCTACAAGACCCGATCTTCTACTACACTACACCACCAGCCACCCTGTTCAAGTCACTGGTTCATCTAGCAGGCTTCCAACACTACGCTTGCCCAGACGTTGCCTCCATTCGAGAACCTGCTTACTCCAGCAACAATCGGTTCTACGACAGGCTGGCTGGCTCATTGCCACTCCAGTTTGCTATATCTACTTCAAAACTACGTCAGTTAGTTTGGTCTTCTGGCGTATGCAACCTTTGCCCCTCATCGAGATCCCTGATCCTTCCGTAGCTCTGTGAGTGACATGAATGTCGTGATGTGTGTGGCTAGCTTCACTGTTATGTTCCACGTCTTAGCTCCGTAAGTCACATTGTGGTAAAAATCGAAGAAATGATGCAAGTTCCCAAAAGCCATGCTGCACTCTTGTGGTGATTTTCACCGCAAAAGTTGGCTTTACCCAACTGCAGTTAATGCCCAGCCCAAGTATAATGTATTTCTGAACAATTTTGAGGGCTACATCTTGGGCCAAAATTGGTTGAGGGATGGAGTGTTGATGAACATGAACTTGAACGTTTTCTGCAAGTTTTGCAGCGATTCTGACATTAATATTTCGTGGTATCATTATTTCTGATTTAATTTTAATCGGTTTCTGGGACTGCAAATATATGCCAGAAATTGAGGAGTGAGTGAAAAAAAATGGTGACGGTCCATCAAATGGATTTTGAAATTGGTTAAAATTGGAAATCGGAATTATTCTCATATTAGTAAACTGGAATTCAGTGTAGTAAATATTTAATACAAATACGCATATTTCATATATTTGCGTCTACTTAAATATAGTACCTATATGATGTAGAAAAAACTGAAATTTAATAAAAATCTGAAAAAGGATTGGTTTAGAAGATACTTGAACTAAAGTACGAAAATGCCGCATCATAAACAATATTTTAAGATATTATAATAAAATCTAATGTACTTTTTGTCATTGAAAATTTAATCATTACAATTTATAGTGATTAAAAGCAGCAACAATAAAAAAATGGTCAAGCAGGCTTTTCATCCCAGCCTTTTCATTACAAGACCAAGAACACCACTGATGAGTAATGAACATACTGCGAGGGATAATATTCCTGATAAGTCAGAACAAACACGGGGAACTCCACCTGCGCCACCACCTTGGCAAAGAGTTCCTACAACCAAATACCCAACAAAAAAAAGAAAAGCTGTAAGTAGTCCTTCCCCAGAGGCTGCTAAAACCTCCAACAGCTACAGAGGCCTGCCCATTGATTTGACTGAAGACGAACTTAGCACACCAGCCAAAAAACCCAATAAACCTCCCCCAATTATTTTACATGGCGTGGAAGACATAAACCAGCTGACAACCCTATTGAGCACTGGTACTGATAAAAGTGAATTCACATACAAAATAGTGTCAAAAAATCAACTGAGGATAAGCAGTAAAGATATTGAGACCTACAAAAATCTTATATCTTTAGTAAGAAAAAACGGACTTATTGGCCACACATTCAACCGAAAAGATAACAGATGCTTCCGTATCGTTATTAGAAATCTTCATCCATCAACACCGATAAATGCTATTAAAGAAGAGATAGAAGCAACAGGCAATGAGATTGCAGGAGAGATAATTAATGCAAGATATGGACCGGATAAAACACCAACATCAACCTTCTTTGTAAATCTCGTCTCTGGCCCCAATAACACAGCCGCGAAGAAACTTAAATATATTTACCACCAGTCTGTGATAATAGAAGATCCAAAGAAGATAAAGTCTCTTGTACAGTGTCAGCGGTGCCAGCAGTATGGGCACACAAAAAATTATTGTTTGCGCCCATATCGGTGTGTAAAATGTGGACAGTCACACAAAACTTCAGAGTGCTCAAAACGTGACCGCAACACCCCAGCGCAATGCGCCCTTTGCGACGGTCCACATCCAGCAAATTACAAGGGATGCGAGGTTTATAAGGAAATTCTTGCCAGACGTAATCGATATAGTGTCCCTATGACAAAATCTAGACAGAGAACAAATGCAGCTGCCATAGATATGCAAAATACTAAAGAAAGTAAAGCAGAAAATCTTCCCGGTGTAAAAACTTACGCCGAAGCTCTCCAGTCAACAAACGCTAATAATAGTAGTATGCACTGCCCACAAGCTACAAGTATAACACCTTCCATAGAACACATACTATTAAAACAAAATGAAAAGTTTGACATAATCCTTCAACAAATGAGCACTTTGATGAGTCTCATAGCCACCCTCGTCGATAAGCTGACAAAATGACCCCAACACTCAATTTAGCAACCTGGAACATAAATGGGTTAGCTCCTAACAAAAATGAGGTAGAGATTCTAATAACACAACATAAGCTCGACGTTCTGCTGATTTCTGAATCGCACTGCACTTCTATGAGCCGCCTACAATTCTCTAATTATTACTGCTACCAAACACCACACCCTGATGGAACTAGTCATGCAGGAACAGCTTTGATAGTTAGAAAGTCCTTGAAACATCACGAACTACCAGAGTACAATCGGGATCATCTACAAGCAACCACAATAGCAATTGAAGATACCACCGGTTACCTAATCGTATCTGCAGTATATTGTCCACCTAAACATAAAATAAGCGAAACAATGTTCTCGCAATTCTTTGGCACCCTTGGTAACCGATTTGTAGCTGGCGGAGACTGGAACGCCAAACATACGTGCTGGGATTCTAGACTAACAACCACTCGAGGACGACAGCTAAATTATCTATGGATAGCAACAACATGAGCGCTATCACAACAGCTGAGCCAACATACTGGCCAAGTGACCCGAGAAAAATACCGGACTTGATAGACTTCTTTGTCAGTAAGGGAATACGGAAAAATTATCTTAAAGCAAAATCATGCTATATTAGTTCATCAGACCATACCCCGGTCCTACTGACCGTCAGCTCAATGGTGATAGAGGTATCAAAGCCAGAAACATTGTACAATAAGTGCACAGATTGGGTATCTTTCAAAGACTATCTCGAGGAACATGCACACCTGAAATTGGCACTCAAATCACCGGAGGATGTTGAAAATGCCACAAAATACATAACTTCTTTGATACAGAAAGCTTGTTGGGTTAGCACTCCTGAATCTGCTCACCGTAAACCCCTCGTTAACTACCCTAAAGAAATAAAAGAATTGATCTTGCATAAAAGGCGATTACGGAGAATTTGGCACCAAAGTAGACTCAAAGAAGATAAGGCAAATTTCAACAGAGCATGCAAACAACTAAAATAACTGTTACAGACCTGGCGCGATGAAACCTTCCAATCCCAGCTGGAATCACTAACGGCAACAGCGGCTACCAACTACTCACTTTGGAAGTTCACAAAAAATTATGATAGACCTCAGGTTGCCAAACCACCACTTAAAGGGCATTTAAACTGGGCAAGAACACCCAAAGAAAAAGCAGATACATTTGCCGAACATCTCTCTAATGTCTGCTCACCTAACCACAGCAGCAATAACAAATTTGAAACCCAAATTGATACCATCCTTAATCAACCACACCAGATGTCTCTACCCCCTACCCCAGTAAAGTATAGTGAAGTGTGTAAAGCTATTAAAAACCTAAGAGATAAAAAATCCCCTGGTTTTGACTTAATAACCAAAGAAATATTAAAACAACTACCTAAAAAGGTGTTGATATTTCTAACTTCACTATTTAATGGCATCCTCAGAGTTCAACATTACCCAGATCTATGGAAAGTGTCTCAAATTATAATGATCCATAAAGCAGGAAAACCACCGAATGACGTCACTTCATATAGGCCAATCAGTCTTCTGCCAATTCTGTCCAAAGTATTTGAAAAGCTTCTACTGCACAGAATACTGCCCATATTTGACAAGAGCAATATTATACCAGACCATCAGTTTGGGTTCCGGTCACATCACTCCACCATTGAACAAGTCCACAGAGTGAGTGAAAAGATAAGAAAGGTACTGGAAGAGAAGGAGTACTGTTCTTCAGCTTTCCTGGATATCCAACAAGCTTTCGATCGAGTCTGGCATAAGAGCTTACTCTACAAAATTAAAAGAAATTTACCACACAGCTACTACCTACTGCTACAGTCATACCTGACAGAACGGCTATTTCAAGTTAAAGAGAGCGACGCAACTTCCACCTTCTTCGAAGTGAAAGCTGGAGTACCACAGGGATCAGTACTGGGGCCGGCACTTTACACTTTGTACACATCTGATCTACCCCAAATAGAAGGCACTATGACAGCTACATTTGCGGACGACACTGCAATTCTGGCCAGCAACAAAGATCCTGTTCAGGCCTCGAACACACTACAATCAGGATTGGACCAAGTTACTGAGTGGCTCCGCAAGTGGCGCATCAGGGCAAGCGTTACTAAATCGGTACACATCACCTTCACTCTGAGGAAAGGTAATTGCCCACCAGTGAAGCTGGAAGACAGCACGTTGCCCCACCAAGAAAGAGTGAAATATCTTGGGCTACACCTCGACCGACGTTTAACGTGGCATAAACACATAAAAACTAAGAGAGACGAGCTTAAAATAAGATACCATAACCTGCTGTGGCTTCTAGGTAGAAACAGTAAGCTCTCTCTAAATAATAAGCTATAAATTTATAAGGCTATCTTAAAACCTGTATGGCTGTATGGCATTCAAATCTGGGGAAGCGCAAGCAACACAAATATTTCGATTCTCCAACGAATGCAGAACATAATACTGCGTACAATTTCCAATGCCCCATGGTATGTCACTAATATGGAAATACATGACCAACTAGAGATGAATACGGTTAAAGAAGAAATATCTCAAATGACTGCAAAATACCAAAGGAGACTGGAAGTTCATCTTAATACACTGGCTTCAACCCTACTTACCTGTAGCTACCAAAAACGGCTGAAACGGAAGGACGTTTTCATGTTTTAAGTAACGGGTAGACATTCTCACTGGAGAGTGCACCCTGCAAATCAAGAAACACTCAAAACATCCGCTTATAGCTAATTGCTGATTGCAGATACAAAGACAAAACAAAAAAAAATTGTGGTTTATTTTGAATTAAGGCATATTTTACTTAGTTTCACCATCTCCGCCGATTACGCCGATGACGCCGTCGCCGCCGACATATTTTACACCAGACGCCGCCGCCGATCAAATGAGCATCGGCACACATGTCTGCTAATCTTATTGTCGCGATATGCTATTCGAACTAAGATACCTACAGAAATTCATCCTCCATCTTTATTAACAATGATAAACTGTTTTAAAGGCTATAACGAAAATCTCAGTAAAACTCAGAATTAAAATGTTACATTTGTGGAAGTAGAAAGTTATAAAAGCTTTACTTTATGATAACCAACTCAAATAGGTAGGTACGTGACCTATTTTATTCTTGGCACGTACGATAATTGGCACTAAAGCCAAAGCATCTGAGTCAAGGCTGTATATGAGGTAATACCTATGCTGTAATACTAGCTGCTAGTCGCATTTTCATAGCTGTTATGCTAGCTCCAACATCAACAGATTTTCAAGAAAGATTTCGTCTCCTAATTTTTTTAACCAGAATCTCTTTTAGGAATAGAAAGAAAGAAAGAATCATTTATTTGCACGAAATATGGTATATAAAATAGGTGGTGTATAAAATAAATGTGCTTAGCATATTTCACCCTTTGGGCATGCAAATTTTATAAATAGACTAGTCTATTATAAACCTTTAACTTATATTAATTTACATAATAAATAGCAAAAGTTATTATAAATAGCAACAGTTATAATTTAACATTTTAGGTAATATCATAAACTATTTAAACTTACACATAGATAGTTATTACTTGCATATATTTGTAAGTAATAACATTTAGACCAATTATATTCTACAGAGCTTCGACAACAATACGAGCAAAAGCTGACTGACGCGCTAGATGCTTTTGATGCCCAGCAAGGTGATCTTATATCGAACTGGCAACGGATTTCGTCCACCGTAATGACAGTGGCCACAGATGTCATAGGACTAAAGAAACGTCAACGAGGATTGGTTTGACCAGAATGACAGTACGCTAACTGAGGCATTCGAGCAGCATCGTACACTATTGAAGCGCAATCAACGCAATCAGAATCTCACACAGGAAGTCTGTAATAGTGGTGTGTCCTTAAGGAAACTAATTAGAGAGATCAAAGATAGATGGTGGCTTGAAAAGGCGGAAAAGATACAGTGGCTCGCAGACACATCAACTAGGCGCTTTTTATGAAGAAGTTCGTAAGTTGATTGGCGTTTCAATTCGAAAAGGCGTTTCTCTAATATCCCTAGATGGTTCACAAAAACTCACTGCGAAGCAGGATAATACTAGATTCACTTCAACAACCTGCTCAATGTGGTTCGATTAGCAGATCTTGAGCATATTAGAGGGATTCACCCTCTTCCACCTCAAGCTTCGCTTACTGAGCCATTAACACTGGCTGAAGTAGTTCGAGCCATCAAAGAGCAGAAAAATAAAAAGGCTGTTAGGGTTGATAATATAGCTGGAGAACTGATTAAATATGAAGGGGAGGAACTTCATACCTACATCTGGCAAATTTTCAATCGCATTTGGGACGAGGAAGCAATTCCACCAGAATTTAAAATATCCCGAATACAGACCCTATATAGAAACAAAGGGGACCGTTCTGATTGCAACTCTTACCGGGGTATATCGCTGCTCTCTGTACCTGGGAAGATATTTGCCAAAGTTCTCCTCAACAGGCTTTTACCTATTTCGGAGAACATACTGCCAGAAACTCAATTTGGGTTACGTCCTGATAGAGGGACCTGCGAAGCAATCTTTTCTGTCCGCCAACTCCAGGAAAAAAGTCGAGAACAAAGCCAACCTTTGTATATGTGCTTTGTGGACTTAGAGAAAGCTTTCGACTGTGTGCCGTGGGAAGCCCTTTGGACCATATTGGCCAAATTAGGTTGCCCTGAGAAGTTTGTGCGAGTGATTCGCCTTCTACACGACGAAATGACTTGCTGTGTAACGTACAATGGCGACCAGTCAGATTTCTTTTCTGTGAGTTGTGGAGTCAAGCAGGGTTGTGTTCTAGCACCAACACTGTTTACTCTCTACTTTTCTGTCGTAGTCAGTGAATCGCTCGAGCAGGCTGCTGCTGGAATCAAAATAAGTTTCCGGACTGATCGGGGCCTTTTCAACCTAGCCAGATTAAAAGCCTATTCTAAGGTATCACACGCCTTAATAACAGAGATCATGTATGCGGATGATCTGTGTTTTGTAGCTAACTCTCCACAGCGCAAGATGTCTATTCATTATTTAATTAATCGACCTCTTCGTAGCTTTATCATTTTTTTTTTGCATTTTAATGTCCTTTGTAACTTTAAAAAACAACTTTTCCGGCGAATTGGTAGTTGTATTTTTACATTTAGGCACAACACATGATTTCCTAGTACCTGGATTGGACATTTTTAGAAGTATTTAGGTATTATTTCAACCGCACGGGCAGGCCTCCTTCACT
Source organism: Euclidia mi (assembly GCA_944739405.2). Lineage (NCBI taxonomy): Eukaryota > Metazoa > Arthropoda > Insecta > Lepidoptera > Erebidae > Euclidia > Euclidia mi. The sequence continues at coordinate 60,260,429 of OX123198.2, forward strand.
CGGCCGTACCTACAGCGATAAGTGCCTACACTTTGGCGCGGCTTCCAAGCCCGCGTCCGACGCGTCGCGCAAGGGTTGTCGACTTGAAAATTTATTTTACGAGAGCAACTTGAAAATTAGATTATTTGTTTGTTGAGATATCCCAACGATTATGGTAGCAAATTAAAGATCTAGTTCAAAAACCATTTTATCTGTTTGAATCATGTAAATCGGTCCACGCGTTTAGGAAATAACTAAGAATTAGTATAGTGAAAATGTAAACGACCAGATTTTTTGTAAGTTTTGTTCTACGAGCTCAAATAGTTGGATAGGATACTTATAAGATGATTATTTATTATTGGGTACGTGGTCAAGTAGGTAGATAGACGATGAACCAATATTATAGTAGCAGCAGCAAGTCGACAACCCTAGCGCGACAGCTCCGCGCCAGACAGCGACAGCGTTATGTGTTAGAAAAGAGCGGGTACGGTTAGGTTAATATCGCATTAGGCACTGAGTTCTTATGCGAGCTGAATTGCACTTTGTTGCTTAGTAGCAAGAGTCGCAATTTCAATGAATTGGTTTGAGAAGTGGTGCTTCTGTACGTAAGTACTGTTTATTCTGTGGCACGGGCGCGCGACCGCGAGCGGACTGAGTGAGCCAGACTGAACGTGTTGTACGATGACGTCACACTGACCCGGCAGCCCGCATCGTGCGGTTACAACAGAAGTTGTTTTACTTCTAAATCGGAAACTAATTAACGCATCGAAGTAATTCTTTCACTAGTATTTTTTATTTTTGACAGAGAATATGGAGAGCTAATAATCAAAATTAGATAACATTCTTCATTATTAGCTTATTCTTACGCTTCAAGGACGTTCAGAAAAGGCACATGAAGAGGTGCAACATTGATGCCCAGACTTGGGAGAAAAGCGCCAGTTGCCGCTCTGAGTGGAGGCGTTTGGTGGGGAGCAAAGTTGGTGACTTCGAAGAGCAGAGGCAATCCGAAACTGGATGCGAAACGTGATGCTCTTAATGTTAAACCACCAGCAGCCATCGCTTATAACTATGTCGACGGGATCCTCACGTGCAACCAATGCTCGCGCACGTTTACACATAAAATTGGATACTGCAGCCATCAGAGGGCACATGCGAGAGCTAAATAGCTCTTCTAATGATAATAATAACTAATCAGTTGTAGTCACCGTAGCCGAAATCGGCTGGGAGTTTATATATATATTTTTAATCAATCATCATTAAAATTAGTCTCATGAGGACTTTTCAAGTATTCCTGAATGGTATAAAAACATTTTTCTACTAGCCATTTAACAAAGGCATAGAACAATAAACAATTCTTCGTTTAGTAATGAGGCCGTCAATAAATTACTTATCTATATTTTTTATAGACTCACGCCTGTATCCCCGAGGAGATGGGCAGAGGTGTAATATTACACCCACATTTCGCCATGAATTTTTAGGTCCCACGTAGTAGGGACCGAGGCTATTGCCGTTACCGGGCACATCACCAGACTCCGTGCTGCTACTAAGAATTCGGAAAAACCCATTAACACTAATTTTACTCGATCGAATCGAATCGAATCCGGGACCTCCGATCAGCAGTCGCATACGCTATCCACTGGACCACAGAGGTAGTCAATAAAGTCAATAAATTACGTCACACGATATTCATGATTTTTTAACCCCGTGAACTTTAAATGCGCGATGCAGGATCTAGTTCCGTCGTGTCCGTTAGATGTCGTTCATTTGGTTGTCTTCGCCATTGTGCGGCAGATGGCCTTAGTTGTATGTAACTGCCGGTACTTTGATTGTATTTGAATGATGTTGATGATGGTGTGTCGTATTCCAGGAGTGTGTGCGAGGCGGTTGGTGAGCTGGAGGGGCGCGAGGGAGCCGACGTGTACTGCATGGACCAGTGTATCGTGTACCCGCCGCGGTGCCCAACCAACCGCTGCCAGTGCTACTAGCACCCCCAGCGGTTATGAGCTACTTTCTAATATAAAAATATTAGATGTGGAGGAATAGTTTCTAAATTCGTTAAAAAAATAATCCCTTGCTACTTATGAAAGCAATACTCGGATCAGAATTGTATCCCATAATATACTTGAAGTTGGGATTTCAAAGAGCAATGTTGTAATATATGGTTAGGATTTTAACAAGAGCAGAAGAACACAAAGGGCTGATGTGATCATCACCTTGTATAAAAAAATCCAAAACATGCATCATCAGCATTTGAATTTTAATAAGTATAACCACAGATGAGAGAATTATCAGATGGAACGCGCGGCACTGTTGCGTGCGGCCACTAAAGCAAATACAAAATTGAAAAGCGAATACAAACTCGTCTCAGTGCGCTACGAAGCATCGTACAGTTCACGCGTCACGATCACTTCAACTTTAAAATTCTCAAAATGCCGTCTTGTGTTCTTAAACACTGTAAAAGTTGTTTCTTAAAACAAAAACAGGAAAATGGAATATCTTTTCACAGGTAACTATTGATAATTTGACTGTTTCCTAATTTAATTTCGATAAAATTCGTATTTGTGCAAGAAATATGTAAGTGTTGCCAGTTTTTGTCGACGCCGTTCTGCCTGAATTAGGGAAAATGCACTTGTCAATTGATTATGTGATAATGATTGTCATGTTAATGAAAAATACATTAACGTATTATAAAAGTATATTGTAGATATATCTTCTTTCTCATAAATATAGTAATAGAATTTCAATTTCCATAGGTATATACCTTACATAATATTGTTTTGAGTTCGATCCCCAAACGATCCAAATATTCGTGTACAGCCTGCTACTCGTCAAGCTTATACACTTTGACCTTTGCACCGTTTTTATTGCGTAAAGAATAAGTATCAAAATCGTACAGCAAATGTTTAGCTTGACTTGGTGCCGTGTGTACACACATACTTATGGCGTAGGGAATAAGTATCAAAATCGTACAGCAACTGTTTAGCTTGACTTGGCGCCGTGTGTACATACATACTTATGGCGTAGGGAATAAGTATCAAAATCGTACAGCAACAGTTTAGCTTGACTTGGTGCCGTGTGTACATACATACTTATGGCGTAGGGAATAAGTATCAAAATCATACAGTAACTGTTTAGCTTGACTTGGCGCCGTGTGTACATACATACTTATGGCGTAGGGAATAAGTATCAAAATCGTACAGCAACTGTTTAGCTTGACTTGGCGCCGTGTGTACATACATGCTTATGGCGTAGGGAATAAGTATCAAAATCGTACAGCAACTGTTTAGCTTGACTTGGCGCCGTGTGTACATACATACTTATGGCGTAGGGAATAAGTATCAAAATGGTACAGAAACTGTTTAGCTTGACTTGGTGCCGTGTATACATACATACTATTTAGTTCTCAACTAATCGACGCCAGCGGCTTCGCACGCACATATTTTCGTATTTCTCGTTTTGCCCGATCCCGTGGGAATTTCGAGAAATCCCGTCTTAGTGCACCTCTACGGTTCCCAAGAAACATACATGCTAAATTTCAGCTTCATGCGCCGAGTAGTTTCAGCTGTAGCTTGTCTGTCAGTCAGTCAGTAACGCAAGGATTTTATATATACAGATTTACGAAGTAGTTAAAACTTAACTCGGTACCTACATTTAAGAAATGTATTTATATAAGCATTAATTAAATCCATGGTAAATTCTTCAAAACCGCAAATGAATATAAGAATATTACATAACTATATGCAAAATACTGGGAGATTATTCATAATCTGGCAACTTTACATACACATAGACGCGCGTGTCCGTACAGTGCCAGTCGCCAAAGGTCACGCACACATAGCTGTCAACGTGCCACGCTTAGTTGGACGAATACGCTATATCTGATACTTGTCTCATCTGTGAGTATAACATTAAAGTTGATACGTCTATCTTAGCTTTTACTACGCCCAGAAATTGGAGGTTGTGTTCGTCGTTCTTTTTTGCAATTCAAATGTTAAAATTAATGAAATTCTTAGGCATAAAATTCAAAAGTTTTTAGTCTACAATATATTCGAAAGTAGCTCGTGTATACATATGTATAATATTAAATTCAATTCTATAAACATAAGACGTTATGTAAGCTGAAATTTTAATATCATTTGTTGGATCTCTCACTTGTCAGAAATGTTTTTGACAGCTGAGTGATCGACGGTGCATCCTTGCTTTTGCATTAGAGCGATAAGTAGATAGATAGGTACCATAATCGTAGAAATATGGACTTTACTAGACCTTTATAAAATTAACCATTCTCTAGAAGCAGACAAAGCGAGTAATTGCATATAATGCCCCGTTTTGAAGAAGTGCAAGTAAATTATTTTAGAAAGGGAGAACAACACCAAGTTTTAAAGGGCATCTCTTTCGCATGTATTAGGTCATAATTATTTGTTACCTTACAGGGAAAAACTTAGACCATATCTCTATGCCTATGCTAGTAATGGATATTGCAACATAATCTGCATAATATACATAATTAAGAAATAAAATACCTATACTCAGATACAGGGAACTCATAGCAAAGCATTCGATTAGTTATAATCGCACTCTTTCGTAAATAAAATAAAAACGGGCGCGATTCCTGGGTTTGGAAATGTTTTATTTTTCGCGAATAGGTGCAGTTGTCACCTTTATTATTAGCATATATTGTATAATAATATTTGATAAAAACTTATGTATATATTGATTTATAATAAAATACACTGTACAGTTTTAGGATATTATTTAAGTACAATTTTGACTATATTAGCAAAAATAAAGTAATTTTGTAACCTACCAAGACGTTTTATACGAAAATTGCCATACTTACTTATTATATTTTACAACAAACATGTGCCAGGAAAATTAATAGTGCCTATATAAATATTAAGTTGTAAAAGTTTCCAGATATTTTTGTAAAATAAAATACTCGTAATATTATTTATTTGTGGTTTTATTACTTCTCCATAGTACATTCTAGAAGTACGCAGTCATTCGCGTGAAATAAAAATTGCAGATATAAAAACCTAATCCGGCTGTTCTCGTGCTGTCAAAAATATTTACAGTCGATTCATGAAATGTTAAAGCATTTTTTCTGAAAACCTCTATGTTTTTTTACGAGGTTAATCCTGTGAGGACGTTGTTGGTGACTTTGTTGACAGCGCGTTGAGAATTCTGTATATGAGAAAAATGTTCTGGTATATTTTTAGATTTAAGTAAAGCTTTTGATACTGTCGCTGTCCATATTCTGTTTACCAAACTAGTAAGGAAACGACTAAGCAGGACAAATTTTGCAATATTTGGAAGTTATCTCGTTGCATGGACCCAATGTAATAATATTGGTTCATATTTTTTTCACCCACATCTATTGTCAATCATTAAAATTTATAGAGTACCTCAAGGCTCAATTTTGGGCCTTACATTATCTTTTATATACGTCAACGACCTATGTCAGATAACAGTATACTAAACATAGAAGACACGGCTATATTAGCGAATGGCCGAAACTGAATACATGTTAAACAGCGGCAGCTGCATTAGAAATCATAGTGTCAATAAGTCGAGCTATATTGTCTCCTTAAATGCTAAAGTCAAGCTAAATCCAGTTGTCTGTTAAGCCAAAATATCAACCTAGGGACTCGTTTTCTGTAACAGTCCAAGTCTTTAATGGCGATGTAGAAAAATGTTGATGACGTGTCTCCGAGACATGACTGGTTTCTATGTACTTCTACGAAAGACCTTCCGTAACGAGAGACACGTCGTCTTCTATCGTCGTCACCAGACCGCACATCAGTTTTACATGACATGACGACAGGACATTAGTATTGCCAATGACTTTCTCAGACGTCACATCTTGTCTTATAAAACACTCACAGCCAATAGGAATAGGTAGGTTGACGTCTGCTGCTGCCATCGGTGGCCGGCGGTTCTAAAACTTTGAAATCATGACTTTGAGTCCATATTGAATGTACACAATGATTTTTTTAAGCCCCCGATGGCACACGGCCTTTCTAGGTCCCGGGCAGAAGAGACGGAACACTTGACATCAAACCCTGTGCCAACACGTCTAGCCAGCGCGCAGCATGGTTTATATTTTATATAGTAGTTAGGCTAAATCCTCCTGTTTCCCCAAAATGATAATGTGATGCAAATTAGGCGAGGCCTAAGTCTAGCAGTGCACTACAAAAGGCATCATCATCATTATAGACAGATCTTTGATGACGTAGATAGTATATTATAGCATTAGCCTGTCGTAGTCCACTGGTGGATGGCTTCACCAATGGCATTCCATTAACCTCGATTTTCGTCTCTTCATGTTCAGCTGCACCTTGCAGATATGGCCCCTCCACCTGGCTGGAGAGCGTTTTACACTACGGTAGCCAAGGCGCGGTCTACACTCCAGAACACGGTTACTCTACTACTACTCTAACGGTTGTTGGTTCTGCGGCAAATGTTTCACTCCAGCTTGCTAATTCTTTGGGCTATGTCAATTTCTTTGGTTCTCTGTCAGATCACTTTATTTCGGATTCGATTTTTCAGAGAAATTCTGAGCGTAGTGGACCAGTCGTCACGTCAGTGTGACAATGTCCACGTCTCGCTCCGTAAGTGATTACGAGTATAACGCTGGTAAGGATGTCGAAAAGGCATGTCGTCGTCAAATATAAATTAATATCTATCCAAGATACTTTCTACTTAGATATTTTAGAGACTGCCTCCGTGGTCCTGTGGATAGCGAATGCGACTGCTGATCGAAGGTCCCGGGTTCGATTCCCAGGACTACGGCTAAAGTGTTACTGGGTTTTTCCGAATTCTCAGTAGCAGCACGGAGTCTGGTGATATGCCCGGTAACGGCAATAGGCTCGCCCCCTATTACGTGAGACCTAAAAATTCATGGTGAAATGTGGGTGTAATGTTACACCTCTGCCTACCCCTTCGGGGATACAGGCGTGAGTCTATAAAAAAAATATACTTTAAACTTGTTTACGTTTCAGCTACTGCCTTTAACTATTTGATTAGACCACGGACGGTCAGTGGACGATAGAAGGTTTGTAATAAAATGAAAGAAAAAAATAGAGGAAAAAAAGAAAAAAAGCCAGTGTCAGCTTACTAGTTAATCAGATTACCAGATTAGACTCAAAATTTTGGTTTTCCACAAAGTGACCTGCGACTCTGCGACTGCTGTCTGACCTCTGCAACCCAAAGGAAAAGCAATATTTAATCGTTTAATTAGATAAGTGTTTTCGGACGTTCTGACTTCCAATAACACCTGCCAAACATCTTCATGAAAGCCGGCTCCGACGGCTTGCGCTCGCGGATCACTTGCGAATTTAATACGCACATAACTTCGAAAACATTCGTGTGTTCATTGTGTCCGTTTGTTAACTCCTCCGCGACACAGGGTCATAGAGCATAGATTGAAGTAAATCTGTATTCATTGACTGGGTTTATTCCATGGAAGAATAACTAAAGGTTTATTCCTAGCGCGGGAGTTGTCTTTAAAAAAACAAAAATAAAGATAATAAATAAACGTCAGTTGTGCGCACCAATACTCTTTGGTGCGCACCGTGGATGCGAACCTGATATTCTCTACATAGCAGGCTGTTGGTGTAGCTCCACTACTAGGCTTTTGTTTGCTAGAGACACAAAAATGTAATCATATTATTTACTAAGGGATGCCCGCAGCCTCGCCTGCTCATTTTTTATAATTTAGACATCCCTACCCGGTCCGGTAGAAATTTCGGGAAATCCCTTAGTGCACCCCTACGGTCTTGAAGCAACATACATAGGTAAACAGTAGTAATGTTGGCACCCCCCCAATGATTGGCACTCTGCTGAATTATCCTGAATATTAGGAAAATCTAATATTATTAGGCCACAGAAATACATTCATAAGCAGGATTAACCTATTTTTATACACAGAACAAATATTTAAATCTTAACTATGAACCATTTTTCTTTAACAACTATTTTAAAAAAATGTTAGTAAAATTGCCTAAAAAATTAATGAAATGTTTAGGTTAGGTAGTTACTTTCCGAAGCGAAAAAAATATTTTTAATTAATTTTACACAATACTACCTATTTATTTGTATCTGTTATCTTCATTAAAGCTTAATAAACGTTAGTTTTGCGCTATTAAATAGATGGATCGTCTTTTTCGATAGTGCCAATGACTATACTTAAAAATTGTTCAACAACATAGTCATTGGCAAAGACATAAAGACATATTTATTTCTGCATTTTGGTTGTTTACAACACTTATACATGTCAAAACCCTATTCTAGATGATGCCGGCTTTTCCTAGCTAAATGACTTCTTGAGAAGAAAGGCCGAAACAAACTCAGAGTCATTTTTTTTGTCACTTCAATTTGTTTAGTATTTTCTTCATCTTTTAAAGTCCAGACAAAAAAATAAAAGGGTTTAGTATGCAAGTACAATGCAGGAAATCATCTGACGCTTTTGACTGACTCGGCCCACTGATGGCCCACATTCAACAGCAATCGTACGGCTCAACCTTGATTGAGGGAGCCAGCACGATCTGTATCACTATGCCTCCACGCCATCAGAAGGTGTATGCATAAGCATGTCAGCCTAAGCCATCAGACAGGTTGCCACAACTATTTGTTTATATGTTTAATAATGCCCACATCATACTCACAACTTTACATGCTAATACATAGTAAAATATATGTTGCAAACAATATGTAAAAATAATAAAATTTTAACACTAAAATGTCATATTATATTTAAAATGTCAGAGAATATTATTGAATGTCAATTCAGGAATAATAATATATTACTTAAGTAATTTAAAAATAGTAAAAATTTAAATGATAAAATGTCATATATTTAAAATGTCAGAAAATATTATTGAATGTCAGTTTAAAAATAATAATATATTACTTAAGTAATTTTAAATGTCAAAAGAAAATAAATAAAATAACAATGTCAAATCAAACAATGTCAAAACAAAATAAATAAAATTACAAATGTCAAATTAAAATGTCAAAATGTAAAAATATAAGTATTACAAATGTAAATAAAAATATCTTGTCACTAATTTCAAAATGTCAAAATTCATAATTTTTAAACTCAATTCCAGGCATTCTTGTCTGCTAAATAATCTTTAACTGTGTAATAAGCTTTTGAACACAAGCTCTGTTTAATAAATACTTTGAATTTATTAATACTTAGTTCCTGAATATTGCCTGGAATTTTGTTGTAAAAACGTATGCTTTGACACTTGTAGGAGTTACTTATTTTTTGTAGTCTAGTTGAAGGTAGAACAAGTTTGTTTTTATTTCGTGTGTTTAATTTATGAATGTCGCTGAATTTGGAAAACATATTTATATTTTTCCTGACATATAACAAGTTCTCATAAATGTATTGAGATGCGACAGTCATTATCTTAATTTCTTTAAATTTTTCCCTCAGTGAATGCCTTGAACCAAGACTGTAGATTGCACGAATAGCCCGCTTCTGCAGTACAAACACAGTTTGAATATCAGCTGCGTTGCCCCATAATAAAATGCCATATGACATTATGCTGTGAAAATAACTAAAATATACTAATCTGGCCGTATCTATATCAGTTAACTGACGAATTTTATAAACCGCGTACGCTGCAGAGCTAAGTCTATTCGACAACTGACCTATATGTGGGCCCCACTGAAGCTTAGAATCTAAGGTTATGCCTAAGAATACGGTGTTATCTATAAGATCCAACTCTTCTCCATTCAAACATATGTTAGGTTTAACTTGTTTTACATTCGGTCTTGAAAATCGTATACATTTTGTTTTTTTTTCATTTAACAGAATAAATTATTAGCAGTAAACCATTGAACTACTTTAGAGAGAGCGTTATTTACATCGTCATTATTTGATTGTTGTCGTCCAAGTTTAAAAATAAGTGATGTATCATCAGCAAATAACACTATCTCTTCATTATTTTGCATAATGTATGGCAAATCATTAATATATACAAGGAAAAGGAATGGACCAAGAATTGAACCTTGCGGCACTCCCATTGTGACCACTGAACCCATAGAAACTTTTCCATTTACCTCAACTCTCTGTATCCTATTACTCAAATATGATGTTAGGAGATCCAAAGCAGTGTTTTTAACTCCATAGTAATGTAATTTCCTGATCAATGTTTCATGAAAAACGCAATCAAAAGCCTTTGATAAGTCACAAAAGACTCCCAGAGCATCATGCGACTCCTCCCAGGCATCAAAAATACTATCTAAAAGCTCAACTCCAGCATCGGTAGTTGAGCGACCCCTAGTAAAACCAAATTGTTTTTCATGTAACAGCTTATTGTTATTAAAATGAATTTGAAGCTGACCTAGAATTAATTTTTCAAAAATTTTACTAAATGTGGGTAGCACAGATATTGGCCTATAATTTGTGGGGTCAGATGTGCTACCTGATTTAAATAACGGAATTACTTTACTACTTTTCATTTGATCAGGAAACACACCACAGTCAATGCATCTATTGAAAATCATTGCCAGTTCAGGTGCTACTGTGTTGATTATGGATTTTGTAATCACAACAGAATTGCCCCAAAGATCACTAGTCTTTTTCAAATTAAGACTATTAAAAGTTTTTACAATATCTCTGTCAGTGACATAACTAAAACTAAATTCAATGTTACACCTATTGACATTTTGTTTCAATAGAGATTCGGCGTCATTAGGGGACGAGTTGAGGGATTTAGTGGTTGAGACTGGAATGTCTGTGAAGAAATTTTCAAATGCTGTGGCAACCTCAAAATCTGACTTTAATATCTTTTTATTTAATTGAAGAGTGTAATCGTTACTTTTAATCTTGACCCTTCCAGTCTCATTGTTTATAATATCCCACGTTGCTTTTATTTTATTGTCACTGTTTTTAATTTTTGATTTTAAATAAAGTGTCTTAGCTTCACGACAAATCTTTTTAAATAACTTGGAATAATTTCTTACATATTGACAAAATTGTTCATCATTTTTATTAATTACTTTCTGTTCATATAATTCGTAAAGCTTATTTCTACTTTTATAAATTCCAGTGGTTGCCCATTCACTGAAGGATGTAGTACCAGCAACTGAGATCCTCTTAGGGACAAAGATAGAATTGAATATAGTACAGTACATGTCAAAGAAAGAATTGTACAACTTATTAGGATCGTTATTATAGCATAAGTATGGTAATGTACTTGTGAGTTTATCCTTAAGTCCCTCCAGACGACGCAAAGTTTTTGGCACCACACTCAATTCCTTTCTACCTACTTTTTTAGACTGCATAGCAAATGTTATAGATTGTCCACAATGATCTGATGTTAATTTGTTAATTATTTGCTTTCTAACTGGTACAATATCTGTAAATATATTGTCTATACAAGTAGATGTCGTGGAAGTTATCCTGGTGGGTTCCAAAAATAAGCATGCAAGATTATATGACTTGAACAAATTCTTAATTTTGTGGCAATTCAGGGAATCTTCTAGTAAATTAATATTAAAATCGCCACCTACTATTATAGATTTATTTTGTTGGCATAGCTTCCGTAACACATCATCCATGACACTTTCAAAGTTACCATAGCGGGATGATGGTGGCCTATACACACTCAAAACAAGAAGTTGGTCCAACTCCACACAGGCTATTTCAACTGTCCGTTCAACAGAGAAACTAACAATGTCACTACGATTCTTAAATTTAAGCAGCTTGTTAACTAAAATCAACGATCCACCATGTATTGCATTTTGTCTGCTGAACGAACTACCAACTAGATGGTTATTAAAATTGCACATGAACTGGTGATCTTTAAGCCAATGTTCTGTTATACACAAAATATCGACGCATTCACCGTTCATGAACAACTCCACTTCTAAATCTTTATTTGACATACCTTGTATATTTTGATGTACCAGTTTTAATACTTGTGAATTTCTAAATGAATTATTAGTTGGATTGGGCTTATTCGTACATACCAATCCATTATTAATGAAAGTGTCATTGCAAGAGGTATTCTCTATTGTCGAATTATTTAATTTAAATTAATAGAAATGTCAGACTGTGTAGCCAAAATACTGGCTGAATCATTATAAATGTCATTTTGTTGCTGTATAGGGGCAACACGTTTATTAGCCAAATTCTTGGCTGAAATGTCAATACAAAATGCTAGCGACTCAGCTAGTTGTCTTTTATAATAAGAATTCAGATAACAAGTATCTTGCGTCAAATGTAAAGCTTTACTAACATAATTGTTAGAGTCAAAAACATGAAATTGATCGTTATTGTATGACCAACTACACAATAGTTATTTGTGCAACAAGAGAGCAAAGTTGTTTTTTGTTTCGAGTGCTGATTTTGAGTCCCGAGCAAGCGAAGGATTCTATGACTGATTCACGAGCGTAGCGAGTGAATCAAAGTTAGAATCCTGAGCGTGGTGAGGGACTCAACAGCACAAGATACATAAAACTTTGCTCTCGTGTAGCACACATAACTTTTCACCTCAGCAGTGAGAACACATATTACTTAGGAGACATAGAAATGAACAGGAATAGATTGAATTCTGCATAATCACTTGTTGATTTAACTCTTCTGGTGTTAAAGTACAGTCATCATCGCTAGTTTCACTCATCTTTCTAGATTATTTTATATATTAATATAATTTGACACGTTACGCTATACCTACTGTAGGTATCAGCATCAGCGAAATTTTTATTCCCGCTAATTTTTTAATCGCGTTTTAATACCGCGTCCCTGATGTTTATTTTTCAAATCTATCATTGTTGTAATTCTAAATAAAAACGTATTGGCTAAATACCAATTTTATACTATTAATTAGACTTATTTTTATTAAAATCCAATAATAAATTAAACTTGTAAACAATAACATATAAAAAAAGTAATTTCTTTATTACAAATATCTATTTTTTTTGCGTTGCAGGTGTTTTCTTTGAGGTCGAATTCCAAAATCGAATTTCGAATTCGAAGGGGTTTGTTTTTTCACTCACTTTTTATATACATGTGAAAGAGACAGAGCACAGTAAAATTCGAATGTTTCAAATTTGTGGCTGAGCAATGTCAATTCGTGGCACTGAAGATTGAAAAATTAAAAAGCTACTTTGCCTCACGCTCGAATCAAAATCGCGTTTTGTTCACTGTTGTCTCGCAGCAAAAGCGGCATGTTTGAGCTGCTGTGGTGAAAAATATTAAGACTATGTCTAATATTATTTTCTTTCTGTGGCAACCCTATACTGAAAGGTAAAGTGAGCATAATAATTTGATTTAAATTTAATTCACATAATTTACTGTAATAATAGAATAAAAGTCTTTTGTTTAAAGATCCTCTTTTACCAAGTAGGATCAATAAAGTTGTATCCTGGTCAAAATTGAAGTTTATAATTTTATCTAAAATAGCAATGGAACTTAACCCAGGCATACAGTAGTTCATCACTAACCCATCACTAGATGTGTTCGCCAACAACTGACCCATACCTTTTCCAATCTCGTCACTAAATATTATCACTTTATTTTTATTTTGTAATATAGTTTTACTGTCTAGTTTGTTATTTTTTAATTTATTTAGAGTGTGTTTAATATTTGAATTTGTATTGTTTAAAGAACTATTTGGCAAAACCGGGTCACATGTTGGCAATGAGCAAGCTGATGAGTGTTGGTGGTTGAACGGGATGTCATTGTTCAATGGTATTGAGCATTTGTTACTATTTGATGCCACCAACTCATTCATTGCCAATATGTACTCTTTCATTTGTAGTTCAGAGCTTTTATATTTATTTGTCATTGATACTAATTTGTCACTAAGATTATTTAATTCTACCTGCAAATTATTTATTTCTAATTTATGTTTCAAATTATTTTGGTGATATTTCTGTGTGTATATTTTTAATTTTTCAAGAGCAAGTAATCTTTCCCTATTTAACTTAACATTTTTTATGAAAAATTTTTGTCTGTGAACTAATTTTTGGGTCTTTTTTATGAATTTGTTTATTTTGACATCTTTCTTAATTCTATTCCTACTACCCCTAATCAATTTTATTGAATTATTTGATTCTTTGCACACTGAGAGACTATTTGGAAATGATGCTTTAGAATGATTTATATCAGTAATCATGCTTGGAGCATGAACCACCAGCTCATCGAACAGACTTTGATTTGCCGTTGTAGTGATTTGATCTTGGGTGAATTCTAGATGAGTTATTCTACTGTTTGCCTCGTGTAACTGTTTGTCTAAGAACTGTATACGGTCAAGTGCTTGTTCATACTGCAAGCTACACTCGGCAAACCCGTCCACAATGAGCTGGAGTCCATCCCGAGCACTCGTGGCATCAGAGAATTGAGTATGTAGCTGAGCCATTTCACATTTTAACATCTTATTTTTTTCCAGTAAGTTCAACATTTCTTTCTCGTTATCTTCTCTTTCCTCTATCAGTTTGTTACACAACTCCTTAGAGGTCTTTAATTCAATTAAAGCCAGTTGGAGTTTAGACTCTTCCTGGCGAGCCAAAGCTTTACGAGTCATAATTATAGTGAAAAGAGAGAAATACAAGTACAAAGGAAGTTTTGTTCAAAAGTAAGGAGAAGATTGAAATACGTAGTAATAGTAGAGTTTAAAGCTAAATATTATAGTAAGAAAGAACAGCTGATCTCGTTGAAAGTTGTGTAACCAACTAACAAGGTTTAGGTTATGTTTATGTATTTTTACTATTTATAGGTGGTTATTTAGGCACTTGATAGCACTTTTTATTCGGAAATATACTAATTAAAACTATTTTATACGTATAAGTCGATTTTAGATAGTAGTTACAATGTTATACCTGTTTGTAAAATGGCACATTTTAGATTCATATTTTTTTCAGATTTTTGTTTGTATTGCGTCAAATTCGCATACAAACAACTTTAGATTGTATATTTCTTAGCATTTACACTCAAGTTACTATGGTACGGTCGTACAGAGATAGCAAACTTTCTCTACAAAGTACCCAGAAATCAGGACAGATATCGCTGAAAACAAAGAACTTAGTATAGACAAAAATATTACGAACAAAATGCTTGTGAGAAACTGAAACAGGGCTCATTTGCTACAATGTATCTAAGAGACAAAATGAGCTACATTAGAAAAATATGCCGAAAGAAAGATGTGAAACGTTGTAAATGAACTAAACTTCTCTCAAATATAGACTTATGTTAGAAATATTAGAAGGTTACATAAACATTCATAAATATACGTAGAATACATGTATAAAGATCCTGATATCAAGTCTTAAGACTGTCTGGGTATCACGGCCTTAGGCCAACAGTGCCAATGGTTGTACCTTTGGGTACTGCCAATAACTATACCAGGGTGTCAATGATTGTACTTTTCTTAAGAAATTAGTTTGAGCACATTTTTATGCTAATAAAACGGCTTTATTAAATACGATGTTTTATTTTTATTAATGCCCATGTAAACACAATTCTAACAAAACCATAGAAAATATTATTGAATTTGTACTTTCCTGAGAATTTGTTACTTAGTAGTAGAAACCGCTTAGGGTGCCAATCATTATACTGTTTACCCTTTTCAGCTTCTTCCGCCCAATACATTTGCCTGTGCGTTGTCTGTCAGTCAATCAATAACATAAGAGATTTTTGAGTAGAGAAACTCCTGCACAGTGAGCGTTCACACCTCGTGCGATTCGAACGCGTTGTTAATTAATCCTAGTCTCGTAAACAACAAACCGGTTTCGCTAGCAGCCGGCCACGGCCAGCGCGCGAGCGCATTTGCCGGCCCAACTCAGTGCATTGGAATGTGATTCATATTACAATGGATTGCGATCGAGTGTATGATATTAGTAACAGCGTAAACAACATTAGTGATGAGTTAGAGGAACAACAACCTACGGATGACATTACACAATCAATGGATGAGGATATTACACAAGATATAGAAGGGAGAAAACACAGTTTAGAAGAAGGAATATGGTCAATAGTTAGAAGAAACAAGAAATCTAAAAGCCGGGAGAATATGCAACAGATTTTACCCGTACAAGTTTGCGTCACTACCAAAGACCAAATGCCAAAACAATTTAAGTTGGCTAGATTATTGAAGGAACACGAACTAACTGGCATAACAAAGGTTAAATACGTGAATCTATATAAACTATTAATTACATTCGAAGACGAATTAATGGCTGAACATTTTATACGTTCCCCTGGCTTAAATGAACTTGGTTGGCGACGACAAAAGACTTGGGAGGTAGGGTTTTCGTACGGTATTATCCGTAACATTGAGGTTGATATATCGGAGAAAGAATTGCTCGAGTAAATTTACTCGGAAAAGGAAGTCATATCAGCCACACGACTTAATAGAAAGAACACCGAAGGATGGACACCCAGTGAGACTGTTAAAATACCTATGCTTCAAGGGATCTTCTGTACCTAGTCATATATACTTATACGCGCTGAAGATAAAAGTCGAAAACTACGTTTTCCCTGTTTCCCAGTGCTCTAAATGCTGGCGCTTTGGCCATTCTGCAAAGATGTGTCCGTCTCATAAACTTATTTGTCCAAAATGTTCAGGTAATCATGACAACTGCGACACGACAGTTTACAAATGTGTCAATTGTCACGGTAGACATATGGCGCTTTCCAAGTCGTGTCCTATATATAAAAAAGAAAAGCGTATCAGAGAGTTGATGTCGGAGTATAATTGCACATATCAGAAAGCTTTAACAGCGTACGTACCACCTTCTACTACCAAGCAATACTGTATGTGCTGAGCCTACTGAAGAAATCCCCATACCAAACACATTGCAGGCTACTGAATGTTCTCAATCATACTCTGAAGCTGTTAAGAAAAATACTCAACCGGTATCACAGACAAACATTGCACATAAAAAGAAACAGAAGAAGAAAAAGCAGAAGACACCAATATATTTGAGCGAAAATGTTATGGTAGATATTGCGATGTCGACCTCAGAGGAATCTAGAGAAGAGCACCAATCAAGAATATACGAGGAAATACAGCCCGCTTCCAAGACCAGTAGCACGGACACACAATCGTCATTTCAAGAACTGCTAAAAAAATTAAAAGATAGTATCCAAGCAAAGAAAGATAACATATTAGAAACGGTTAAATTGTGGTTCAGAACAATAGTCGATTGGTTCACTAGTTTTTTAATGGATATTATGCCCGATTTTGGTAATATGAAATCATTTTTCTTTTCCAATCATGGCTAATTGTCGGCAGCAAATTACTAGCTTGAATATTATACAATGGAACGCTCGTAGTCTAAAACCTAAGATAAATGTATTGGAGCAGTTATTATACCAGGAAAAAGTTCATTTAGCTGCAATCAGCGAAAAATGGCTGGAACCGGATACCCAACTCAATATCCGTGAGTATAATATATTCCGTCAGGATAGAGACAACTACGGGGGAGTTGCAATTCTAACGCACAAGTCTGTACAAGCTCAAGGTATGCCTATTCAAATTAGTATTCCAGGTGTAGAATTAATTCATGTGAAGTTGTATAATTGTGATCAAATTGAAAACATAATTGCCGTTTATTGTCCGCCCGAGTTGCGAACAAACCCAATAGTTTGGGACCGTTTATTTTCTATAAAGAATGGACAAACCCTTTTATTGGGGGATTTTAATGGCCATCATACAAATTGGTCCTGCAAAACGGATATTAGGGGCACCCAAATATTGGATTCAATGGTTGATCATAATTATGTAATTTTAAATGACCGAACTCCAACGCGTATACAATTGGTTGATGGTAATTTAAGATCGTCTTCGCCTGACATAACTTTCATTTCTGCTGATGTTTCTCTTAATTTTAATTGGACGGTCTTAAAAGAGACGCTGGGTAGCGACCACCTTGTTATTAAAATATCAACTTCATTTTACTGCAACAGTATACCACAACACAAACGTAACTTTAAGCTTGCTAAGTGGTCAGAGTATGAACAATATTCAGCATCTTTATTCAACAATTTCATTTATCCAGATAATCTTCAAACCGCCTATGACATGTTCACTAATCATTTACAGAAGGCAGCTGATAAATACATTCCCAGTGGTAAAATAAATTTTAACCCTTGTCACAAATTCCGCCCGAAACCTTATTGGAATTCGGAATTATCTAAATCGGTAGCGTACAGAAGGTTAGCCTTGAGTAATTTTAGACGCAATCCTACGCCCCATAATTATGACATCCTCAAAAATAAAATTGCAGATTCACAGAAACCGATACGCAACGCACGGAGAACTACCTGGGAAAAGTTCTGTACGTCCCTTGATGAAAAAGCCTCAAGCGTTGAAGTATGGCAAAAATTAAAATGGCTTAAAGGCTATAGGGCACCAAAGCAATTTGTTGACCCAGATAAGATTAGCTTTTTGTTACAGAAGTTGTGTCCCGACTACGTTTCTCGTCCCAATCCCATATTTAATTCTCAAAACTCCGCTTTTGATGCTAAAATCACGTAAGCAGAATTAAACAAAAGTATGAAAAATAAAGATACAGCCCCTGGAGATGATGATGTTTCGTATAGCATGATCAAACACCTTCCCAAAAATGCCAAATTAATTCTAGTACGCTTGTATAATGATTTTTATTCTCAGGGATTTGTGCCCATGCAATGGAGAAAGATTAAAATAATTCCAATTCCTAAGCCGGGCAGAAATCCCAACGACACATCATCCCTCCGACCTATCTCACTTATATCCTGTCTGTGTAAGATATTACATTTAATTCTTCAAAAACGCTTAGAATGGTATTTAGAAAAACACTCCTTATTCTCAGATAATACATTAGGCTTCAGAAAATGTAGATCTTGCATGGACAATTTGTCTAGATTAGTAATTCAAATTCAGAAAGGATTTTGTCAGAGTAATGTCACAGTTGGTTGTTTCATTGATATAGAAGACGCATACAACAATATAGATATACACACATCAACAAAGTCTAGGGATATCTTAATCCTAAATTATTTACGAGTTTATAGTTTAGAACCTTGTTAGTTTCCACAAAAAGTTTATATACAGATTAAAACCTCTTTTATTCTATTTTCAAAATTTGAACATGGAAAGAAAAAAAACAAAATAATAAACAAAATATGGCGGCAAATTTGCTAGTAATTCGTTACATTAGGAAGTTAAAACTGTTTTATTATAATTATTAATGAAAAGGGTTTTTAATTGTTTTTCTTTTTTAATTTAACGTGACGTACGAACTTTAAAAGTCATGTCACGTCGTCATTTGAGTCGAGATGAAATGTTACGAGCCGTGGGCATGTTAGGAAATGGTGCAATTCAACGCGTCGTTGCTGAGGCCCTACATACCAGTCAAAATGTGATATCAAGGTTGTGGTCACGTTATCGCAGTACTGGAGATGTGGCCGAACAGCACACAGGTAGATATCGTGTTACTACGCAGAGACAGGATCGATTTCTCCAAATGACCGCCAGAAGACAACCCAATATCACAGCGCTGCAACTAGTGCAAAGGCTCCAGGAGGACCACCAGCTGCTGGTAAGCGACCAAACCGTGCGAAGAAGGTTACATGAAGTTGATCTTCATGCTCGAAGACCATTGCGTGTTCCAGCATTGCGACGTGGCAATCGCGGTCGGCGGCTTTCGTGGGCTCGGGAGCATTTACCATGGAGTGACGAACAATGGTCTTTGGTGCTGTTCACCGATGAGTCCCGGTTTGGGTTTCACCCGGATTCACGAAGAACACGCGTTTGGAGAGCTCCAGGGAGAGTTACCCGTCTACGGCACCCTCAGGAGGTCCACCCATACCAAGGCGGGACAATCATGGTGTGGGCAGGAATTCGTCTTGGCGGACGAACCCAACTCGTTTGGATCCAAGGCAGCATGACTGCACAAAAATACCACGAGGAGGTAGTAGAGCCCGTTATTGTCCCACACAGAACTCAAATAGGCCATGAATTTCTACTCATGCACGATAATGCTCCTTGCCATACGGCGCGGCTGGTATCGACCGCTCTCCGAGAGCACGATATTCAAGTTTTGGATTGGCCTGCACAGTCGCCCGACTTAAATCCTATCGAGCATGCCTGGGACATGTTACAACGAAAAGCTTTGAGAGATTTTCCACCAAATTTGACGACTGAACAACAACTTTACGAACACTTGCAAAGGACATGGGACCTCATACCGCAGCAAGACATTGACAATTTAATTTTAAGTATTAACAATCGATGTCGATGTGTAATCAATGTAAGAGGTGGCAACACTGATTATTAATGATTAGATTTTACAAGATTTTTTCCATTTTTATTAAAATTAATAGTTTTTTAAGAAGAAATGTTTGTTGTTATCATACTAATTTTCCATGATGATTAAAAAAAAATATTTTTTTATTTAAAACAAAAAAAAACACGAAATGTTTTTTATTTTTATTAAAGACCTTAAAATAATCTATGATTCTTCTATTTAGTGTATCAGAAAATTCTTCATAGATGTTTAGATATTAGAAATATAAAATATCCCTAGACTTTGTTGATGTGTGTATTTAGCTTATTAAAAAAAATGGACAGTCTAGGCGTGGGACAGAAACTATGTTACTATTTATGGCAATTTCTGCGTGAGAGACATCTTAAAGTTAAACTCAATAACACTTTCCTCGTACGTACCACAGAGCGAGGAGTAGCTCAGGGTGACCCCCTCTCCCCTTTGTTGTTCAATATAGCAACCATGGATATTTGCAAACACATAAACAGTGACACCATACACATATCACAATACGCAGACGATTTCGTTGTGTACGCTACCGAAAAGAGTGCTCTCCTAGCTACTAACTTATTACAGGAACCATTGAACGCAATAAGACAATTATTGTTTGATTTAGGACTTGAGATCTCATCCTCAAAAACTAAAATATGTGTGTTTAAGAAAGGAGTCAATAGATCTAACGTATCGCTTAAAGTTAACGGGTCAAGATTAGATGTGGTTGGATCTATTAAGTATCTAGGTTTGTGGTTAGATAGATCACTCAGGTGGGCGAAACATATAAATGAAATCGTTGAAAAAGCTGCTGGATACATCAATATTTTGAAAGTATTAGCTAATTCCAAATGGGGGATACATCCTACGCATCTAAGAAGGGTTTATATGGCTCTTGTGCGAAGTAGATTGAATTATGGAAGCGTTTTATATGGGGACAGTTGTCTGAATGTCACGAATCTGTGAATCACATCTTTACAAAATAGAAAAAATACAAAACCAAGCAATGCGCATAATTGGCGGTTTTATTAAAACAACACCTATACACGTTATGAATAACGAATTGCACTTACCGCCCTTACAAATACGTCGAACATTTTTAGCTGGAAAATATTGGTTGAAATGCAAGTCCTTACAAAGTAATAGTATCATCCTTGAATCATTGGAAGAACTTCTGTTGATGATAAACTCAGTGGCGTAGCGTGGGGGGGGCCGGGGGGGCCATGGCCCCGGGCGGCACATTTAAGGGGGCGGCAAAAGCCGCTGCGAAAAAAATAAAATAAAAATCAGACAAATTTTAAAATACTTGGCGCGCGCACTGACACGATCCCAGAAGGACAGCGCGGGCGCAGTAGAAAGAACAACAATCGAAAACAAATCATCCTTATTGTCATTAGGTGAAGACTTGCTTGTGTCTTTAGTCCGTGTTTATTAGGTCTGAACTCATTGCATCCTGCAATATTCCGGTGATCTGGGAGCCTGTTATGAGTAGGTAATTTATTAATACATATATCAGGGCCGAGCCGCCCTTGTGTGTGATGTGTGCCGCCCCTATTGCCGTGGCGCCCTGGCGCACATAGGCGCCAGGGCAATAGGGGCGCCGCCTGTCAGATGAAATGCCAGCGTTAATTATTGAAATTATTTTTGATTTGCTTCGAAATACAATATAATCTTTATAGACTAATAGGGAAGAAAACAGGTACAGGTCTCCTAAGACAATAGTCACACCTGCGGTTTAAATATATACGATAATTGAACTTTGACCCTAATATTTATGATATTTGCGTTAAAAAAAAGCCTAAACTTACAGATTTCGCCTCTCAACTCCTTATTTTTGCAAGAACAAGGAGTCAGTAAATGCCGTATACTGGTGACGGGCAGCAACGTCACCGGTGCGAGAAGCTACGCCCTTCATAACGCACACGAACTGCTGCTTTTATCTCTGACTACGGACTGCTATAGATAGACCATAGTAGGCCGTAGTCAAAGATAAAAGCAGCAGTCCCTCCAAAATTAATTGCCATAAAATAAGACCTTCAGTTCCCGGCAGCTACGTTTTTCCTGGCCAAGGATGCGGTTGCGGTAACGGCGATGCAGGGGGTCTGTAACATCACCGGGCTACGACAGGCTACCAAAATCAATAATACCTCGCGACCTACAACGAATGAACAGAAGACTTGCCGAGCCCGAGGTAGAATTAAGTCTCATACTGATGTTATCAGAAGATCGACACGGGAGAAGAACATGGTAACTCTTAGAGTCAGGTGACTTGTTCTACCTTCAGGAAGGCGACCTACATTTCTTGGGTTGGGTGGTGTCGGGTTCCTGGTCCGGAGGAAACTTGTCAACAACGTTGTGGAAGTCTGTATTTAGTGTGTCGACCCAGGTAGCGTAACTACCACGTACTTAACTCAGCTATTGGCGTTGCCTAAAGCTGATACACGTTGGTACATGCGCCGACCTCAACTCACCCTGACGAGATATCTGAGGCCATGTAGGAGTGCACTGCTAAGGCAATACACAGTACGACCAAAGCTCAGTACAATTTGTCATGAGGGACTTCAATGCCAAAGTGGAAGCAGGACGCAGTGAAACGAAAATACGGTAGAGCATACATACGGTATGTATAAACTGGGATCCAACGAAAATAAATTCACAAGGATCGTAAGAGTCAAATGCTAATTATTTTCCTTGAAGCAGGCGCTCTTTTTAATTAAATCCTTCTTCAAGAAGAAGGCCTCTCAGGCAGAGGACCGAAAACACATATAGACATCTCGGTAATCAATAGGTTAAACATCGGATGCGTTCACCAACTAGTACGAGGCTCTCTAAATATCAAAATTATAACTGAAAGAGCCCAGTCAATGAAGTGTACACTGCAGTTCCAGCTAGAACTGCTGAATCCTTTCAATAATTTAGAAACCACCGACAGCATTAATCAGAAGACAGACACAGTGGTCACGGTACTAGGAGATCAGTCACAAAATGTCCTCCCCCTTCAGAAAATCAAGGAGCGTAAACTTTCCGAGACTCTCGGATTGATGAGGAAAGGACGCGAGTTGCCGTCCTGTCAGCTGTCTTCGCTGGATGGGAGGGCCGTAAACCAACAAATACGAAAGCTAATGCGACGTGATTTTCAACACTAACACCCGAACCGTGGTGGCTGGGATCGAGGAAAACCGGGGATTATAAGTCTTCGGTCTACGGTTGAGGCAGCCCGATCTAACAAAACTAAGAACTGCGGATGGCCGCATCCTCCACTCAAAGTTCGAGATTATCGAGGAGGTTGAAAGTTTTTATCCACAATTGTATGCCTCGTGCAAAAACAGCCCAATTGGGCCTAGTCCTCACGACCACAGAGCCTCACTGATGCGCCACAACACCGAAGACATCACGGATGTCGACCAGAGCGAGGCCAGATGGGTACATAGGACTTATACATTTCCCTTTGGGGTATATTATTATACCACGAACCTTTGTTTTGAGTAACCGATATTTCAGCACTGCTGCAAGCGCTATGTTCACGGAATGTAGGTACCTACTCTACAAACTCTGCAAAAGTACATGGTATATTAGGTATATCCCATAGAAGAATGTAAAAGTAACACAAAGCACTCGGTGATGATGGATCTATTTTTTTATTGATTAAAACCCATACAAATTTTATTTACGAAAATCCTACAAGCCGTCAAAACCTAGACTAAGCTATACATATTATATTGCAGCCGAGAAACAGCCGCGACCCTGCGCGACATATAAATTCCGCGCAGAGCCTCCAGATTTCTCCCTTAAAAATATTATACCCAATGCCTTATGATATTATTACAATTGAAATGAATAAAATGATAATTTGTTTAAATCCATCAAGCTGTTTGGATTGTAAATCCAAACTAATGAACATACAAACATACCCACACCCGAAAAACGTTACACTTCTGGCAGATGTAGTGGGGTACCTAAAAGAAGAAGGGGCGGCAAATATCCGATCGGCCCCGGGCGGCAAAAACTCACGCTACGCCACTGGATAAACTCTTGGAGTAGGAAAAATAAACCCATGTTGGTTGAAATTCATAAGGAATTTAAGAATATACAGATACATGTAACTGAAAGTCTGGAAATGTTTACATTTGATTGGTGGATTACTTACATAGACATATCAGATAGTATTATACACAAAATTAGTAACTTAGACAAACCAAAACAGTATTATAATTCAAATGCGTTAAAGGATCTTTGTAATGATTACTTGGATGAAACGTACTGTAACTATTATAAAATATTCACGGATGGCTCGAAAGAACATAACGGAACGGGTGCAGCGTTTTTTGACCAGCAACAGAATAGTCACACATTATTCAAAATTAATACCAAACTATCCATTATGTGTGTCGAACTATTGGCTATTAGTGAAGCAATATCTTATGCTAGTTCAATTGATCATGACAAAATTGTAATATTAACCGACTCTAAAAGTGCACTCCAACACGTAGCTCGTTGCATCTCGACTATTCGAGGAACACCGATAGCATACATGATTATAAATCAAATTCTGGAGTTGCACAAAAATAATAGAACTGTAAAGCTTCAATGGATCCCTTCCCATATTGGTATTAATGGAAACGAGCGCGTAGACACATTGGCCAAAATTGCTTGCTCCGATGGCATTATAATAAACATAAGACCTTATTTCCAAGACTGTCTGTATCTGGTTAAGAAACGCTGTTACATCCTATGGAAAGAATATTTTGATGAGCGATCCCAAGAGAAAGGTATCTGGTACAAGACCATACAGCCCGAACCCCTTCAAAGTGCCTGGTTTGATATCTGCTCTTTAAGTAGAAGAACTAACCGCAATGAGACTTCGTTCTGGACACATTCCATCAAGAAAATTCAAGTTTCTTATGGGCTTAGCACCATCTCCTAATAGGGTATTTTACCCCATGTGAAAATAAATATAATAACGTATATTTAAGATAGTATTACCGGAAAACATACGGAATATATTAGTTACAGCTCATAAAATGAATAAATAGAATTTTAAAACCATTTTAAAGAATTCCGTTTTAGTATCTGTGATTTAATCACGCAAAACGGCAGCCGCCATGATGAATGTCATTAACGTCAAATGACGTCATAAACTTAGTAGAATTTTAAACAACTAAACCACGTGACTGTCAAAAATGCAAGCATTATACGTTGTTTACTAATTATGTTGCGTAAGCAAGATGGCTTCCAGCGTTTTTGTCTGATAAACCGCGAACATTTAAAATGTAAATTTAAAAGTTGTTTAAAAACTACTTATCAACTAAATATATTTTTTGTAATTTTTCTACTACTTTCTTGAAGTCATAGGATCATCTTGAGACACTTTTAAAAAAATGGTGTAATACCCTATTGTGAAGAATGTGATGTTGTTGAGGATGTATATCATATCTTGATGGAATGTGTTCGGAACGACAGGTTAAGGATGAGACTGTGTTTTGGTTGTGATGTTGGAGCTTGTAATGGTGCATTGGCTACTCCCATGTCGGGAGAAGCCAAGGCACTTTACAAATTATATAGTTTTTTACTTTAAAATGTTGTGTGTAAATAAAATGTAACTGTGGTGAATGGAGCGTCATAGTCACAATTGACGAAGCTCCTTAAATAAAGAAAAAAAAAAAAGAAACTCCTGCACAAATATCTTGCGAATAGGGAATAGGTATGTTGTGGTACTGCAGCAAGTGCAGCATTGTTTTGTTACGATTTATTATTATCAGGCGCTGCATAAGTACCTCATGCTATTGCTATAGCATAATATTAATATTTGATATTTTTATTCGATGCTTCATCTTTTACCTAAGAATAAATGGTGAAAAACTGTTGACTTTCTGTATATAAAGATAACAAATTATTAATCCATTAATTACATGCTATTTTTGTAGTTTTACTTATTCAAAGGACCAAACAGAGAAACGAAACGTAGTTGACATTGACGGCGCTTATCAGTCGGTCGATTATTATTTACGCAGAGCTATTAAAAATATAAAAACAGTGTTGAAATAATCATTATATTCATAAACACATAATGAGTGATTTATTGGACGAAGATTTGGAGTTTCGCGGCGGCACCCTGCAGTTATCGACCGACACCGTTATACCGGAGAATTCAGAAACTAATCGCACTATAACTTCGGATAATCCAGGTAGAAGGCAACCTCCGCCTAATGCTAATCCCTCGGTGTTATCTGGTGCTGATTCTTTGACTTCTTCCACCGCGTCCTCTTTTGCCGGTACCTAATATGTTTATATTATAATTCTGCTACGACTTTTTATCACGTAGCAAGTTGAAGTTTTGTAATCAATTAAACGTAGTACGGCTAACTAATAATGTTATGCTAATTTTACGCTTGCCTATAAATATAATTTGCATATACTCTCCTTTTTTCGTTACCATGGAAGCTATTTTTGCGTAAAATATTTTTTATCTATACTTAAGTACGTAAGTATTTTAGAAGTTCATTACCTTTTGATATGTTTTTGATATTTGATAACTTTTGTAACTTATCTTTGTTTATGTCAGCAAAATAGGTATCTGTAATACCTTATCTTCTTTTTAAACCTTAGCTAGATTTTTTATTATTATTGTCATCATCTTCATCTGTGAAGTCAAAATCCCATTCTATGTTGAACCTTGTTGACTGTTTTATATTGCTAAAAACGATGTACTTGATATTGAGTTACCATTATACTATATTATGTTAATGTTTGTATTGTACATCTCAAACTACACATCATCATACCCACTGTGAGAAGCAGAATAGCCTTACTTTCAGTAAAAAATATGATAAAATGTTAAATGTTAATATTAAAATGTTTCCTATTGAAATCAAAGTTACTTATACAAAGCCGTTAATATTGTTTAAGAATTAATAGCATGTTATCATCAACTAGAGACCGGCTTCGCACAGGTGCAAAATTATACATATAAACCATCATCTTAAATCACACAATCATTTAAAAAAAGATGCTTATAAATCCGTTGCAAAGTTTTAAAGATTTATGTATACATAGGGACAGACAGACAGAAGACCGACTTTGTTTTATACTATGTAGTGACTATATGTTTAGATCAAAATGTCATTCTTTACCTACATAGGGGAAGCTTAAGACAGTGCCAATAAATAAATATTGACCAGTTAGGCTACTCTAATCCTCACAGTCTGATACACTATTTAATATTTCCTATAAAATTCTAAATAACATTAAACATGGTTTATGTGCTGCAAAAAGATATCTATATTTATTTACTAAATATAGGTTTTGTTTATACTCAGATGCCAGAGCTGAAGAGCAACCCCAAACCAACAACACAACTCCTCCTGCCCCAGAGACCCAAGTATTCCCCCGATATGACGTGCCATTTGACAAAGAAAACATTAAAGACTTCTTCACATTCCGCAAAGGTGTAGTAGAGACTGCCATACAGGAGTGCATCACTGGACTCCTGTTTCCTGAGGATGGAGAGTATTTAGGATCATGGTTGCTTACAGAGTAAGTGCAATGTTACTTTATTTTTGTCAAGTGCTAGTATCTAGGTTGTAGTGCTATTTTAATGATCATTCAATACAATAATATAATTATGATAATTTCCTCAAAAATGGTTGTGATTCATGGTCTTCTGATCCGGTACTGGGTACAGCTGGTACTAGGGTAATCAGATAAACAAGTAACATAATTAATAAAAAAATAAAACAGAAATAAAATAAATAATCATGCTCATCAGCTTGTCAAAGATCCAAAAGGAGAAAGCTTGCCAGTAAAGGTCACTAACTAGTTTCAACAGATCAGTAAAAAATAAATTGATTTATTTGGACACTTTTTATGTTGCACAGCAGGCAAATATTATGCTTATTTGTTTTTATCTGTTTACAGGACTTACAAGGTGCTCTGACCTATGGTAGTTTGAGCTTTCACCTTCCTATTTTTCTGTATCCTTGTGTTATAGAAATCCTGCAGCAACAGCTTTTTAGCTAAAATTATATATTTAGTGTAACATTATTCAATATGTTATATGACAATTTATAATAAACTTTCATCAGAATCATTAATGTAGAAGAAACCAAGAAACAAACAAACTCACTTTCACATTTTTAATATTAGTATGAATAAAGAATTTACTTATTATAATTGAGGTGTACATGTGTGAAGTGTATTGTGGTAAAATATAATAAGTACATTTAACCACAAGCAATATTTTTTGTTGAAACCCAGTATACCTACTGCATTGCACATAATATTTAATGTTATACTGTACTAGCTGGTCTCTGTGGTTTCATCCACTTCATTTGGTATCTCGACAACAACTGCAGCTACTGAGTAAAATTTCAGTGTAACTAACTACATTATGCACTTGAAAAAAACATACTTATTTTGAAATCACAGTCAGATAATTTTATTACCTCATATTGTAAAGATAAAAACTTAAGTTATATATAATATTGTATAACAGAATTTTGTATTTTCTTGTTTTGGTTTGGGAAGAGGGGCTTTAACCTGGTGTGGGTAGGTCTTATTCAGAAGAACACTAAAAGTCATTTATCTTTGGTAGTAGAGCCTTGCTGATTTCAGCATGAATGGGCCGGCTCGACCGGTGTAGTACTACCCTCTCACAGAAAATCGACGTAAAGTAACAGTACCTAAACTGTTGCGTTTCATTTGGTGAGTGAGAGTGCCGGAGGCCCCATCCCTTTCCTTCTCCCTTATCCCACTCCTCCTCCTATCCCTTTTCCCAACCCCAAGGGGCGGCAACGCACTTGTGACTCCTCTGGTGTTGCTTGTGTCCATGGGCGACGGTAATTGCTTACCATCAAGGCAATCCGTCTTTTTATTTGCCGCCTTTTGACAGTTTTAACATAAAAAAAGTTTAATTATTAGAGAGAAAGGAGAGAGCGATGCACCCCCTGAGCTACCCTCCCGGATGCGATCATTTATTAAAAGCATGTCAATATTTTTCAGAATAACCCTATGGGATAATGAAAAAGAGAGGATTGTGTTACTCACATCAAGGTTAGTCATGACGATAAAGTACGACTTCATTGCCATGAAGCAGCTGGACTTTAAGAAGACATATCTGGACGATCTGGATACCATCGTCATTGGAGAACTAGTCTACCCGCCATCTTCTTTAGTACCGTGAGTAAAACCTATTCAATGTATTCATGTTTTGACTTAAAAATACATTAAGAGAATAAAATAGAATTAATAAAATTTGCCGAAATGAAACACCAACTAGTGATAGTAGTTATGATATGCTTTGGAAATGAGCAACTTTCCATGATTTGTATAGTTTTCGAAATAACATATTTGTTATACAATCAAACTTTTTAAAGATTGATATTTTATTTTAAATTCTTTCTTATAATATACACTCATATGGCACTATAATTCACCTTAAATAATAAATTTGCTGTAATCGGTGTTATAAATAAATGTACTTGGTATGTCATGTATATTTGTTTATTACGGACATACTTAATCACAGAAATAAATAACTTCAAGTTGCATAATATACCTACTGCACTCGAAGTTCATATTATGTCTGTCTGTTAGGCAAAGGTTACTGAGTTTTACACTCACAGCCTTATTATAAAACATAGGCTAAATATACTTGTAAGTTCTTAGATGTGTAAATAATTATTAGACTTACATAAAAATGCTTAATTTTGTAAAAGGTCTGTCTCTAAAATGTACAGATAGATCTTATAAAAAAGTGAGATTATTTAGTCCTTGTTGTGTTATAAGGTCTAAACAATGCATACGCGTATACGCATTGCACTAAGGCGCTTGCGTAACGTACACATATACGTGCACGTGCGCGGTTTGTAAGCCTACGCATCTCTGATGTGTTCGACAGTTTGTTTTGTAAACATAACGATTCATTGACATGATACCCTGTCATAGATTATATTATACTTGGTTTATACTTTATCTCTGTGTCCTGAAGAATACTGCTGTATGTAATATGTGTTACTGGTGGCTTGGTGTCTAGTCGCCTGAACGGCATCGCCAGTGGAGTGACGACGGTGGTGAAGGACTGCGTGATAGACCGGCTGTGCCGCCGGCCCTCGCCCGAAGAACACCACACCAGTACACTGTTCGATCCCAAGTATTTTGAACCTAGGTACTTTCTGTTGCTGTAGGATATACTACATGTTGTTAGCTTCTTACTGGTTTAGTTTTGTGGCTTGTAGTTATTTAGATTTATTTAGATGGGTGACTTATTCGGTATGGTGACCATTGTTGTGTCCAAGCAGGGGTGTTCAAACTTAATCAATACAAATATTGATTAGAAGGCTTGGACACTGTGGTCACCGAAAAATAATGTGTTTTTTTATGGTCATGTTTTAATAGCAGGCGTTATCAGTGATGTTGATTACCTAGTGTTCGGCTAACATTATTTACGTAAAATAACTTTAGTAACCATAACTCGTAGTATTTAACTCAGTTGATGCATGATGGAGTTATATTCAACCATTTTATGTAATAAATTTGTTTCAGATTACATACTTACTTATAACAATAAATCATCCTTTGAAATTTTATGATAAGTAGTTACCTATGGAGGTCAGGCACTGCAAAAGCTACTCAAAGTGTAAAAACGTGTTAGTATGGGGTGTACTGAAGCAAAATAACTGGATCATTTTTATACTTCTAATGACTCAAGCATCTCTTTGAGGCAAGCCATTGCCAAATCGTTACGCGTATTTAATGTGCACCTACTTGCCCTATAGTGGCACAAGCATTTAAAATGGATCTACTAAAAATCTACTAGCAATGTTTTTCTTACTTTGAAGCGATATTTAATAATGATATATCTACTGCCTGCCTCCGTAAAGTCATGAAATTATATAAGTCAAAGTCAAAGTCAAAATCGTTTATTCATCTAGGTCACAAGGTGACGCTTATGAAGGTCATTTTTAGGGTTCCGTACCTCGAAAGGAAAAAACGGAACCCTTATAGGATCACTTTGTTGTCCGTCCGTCTGTTAAGACCCTTTTTCTCCGAAATGCGTGGAGGTATCAAACTGAAATGTACCTATACTAAATACTCGAATCTACGGTTCCATAGAGCTGTAAGAAAATCAAACTTCTAATCCAACGCAATCAAAAGATACGGCCGTATATGCTGCGAATTGCAGCATATTTTCAAACTCGCATTGGAATGAAAACCTACAGGGTACTTCCCGTGAACTCAGAATCATGAAATTGGGTACGAAGCGTCTTATTTCACTCATAAAGGAAAAATTGCGAAAACCGTAAATTTTTAGTTACAGCATATAAAAAAAATATTTTTAATAAATTTAAAGTTACTACCCCTTTCTCTTGAACGCGTGGAGGTATTTAATTGAAATTCATATCAAATAATCAGGTAGGTATATAACACCGTAAGGCTGCAACAAAATCAAGCTTCTATGTCAACGCAATCAAAAGAAAGAGCAATATAAGCATATTTTCAAACTCGCGCCTACTCGCAAGTGAATCAAAACCTACAGGGTACTTCCCGTGAACTCAGGATCTTGAAATTTGGTACAAAGTAACGTCTTATATCACATATGAAGGAAAAATTGCGAAAACCGTAATTTTTTTGTTACAGCATATAAAAAAATATTTTTAATAAATTTAAATTTACTACCCCTTTCTCTTGAACGTGTAGAGGTATTAAATTGAAATTTATATCAAATACTCAGATATATAACACCGTAAGGCTACACCAAAATCAAGCTTCTATGTCAACGCAATCAGAAGAAAGAGCAATATAAGCATATTTTCAAACTCGCGCCTACTCGCAAGTGAATCAAAACCTACAGGGTACTTTTCGTGAGCTCAGAATCTTGAAATTTGGTACGAAGCAACGCCTTATAGCACATATAAAGGAAAAATTGCAAAAACCATAAATTTTTAGTTACATCATATAACAAAAATATTTTTAATAAATTTAAAGTTACTACCACTTTCTCTTGAACGCGTAGAGGTATTAAATTGAAATTCATAATCAAATACTCAAGTATATAACACCGTTAGGCTGCAACAAAATCAAACTTCTATGTCAACGCCGTCAAAAGAAAGAGCAATATAAGCATATTTTCAAACTCGCGACTACTCGCAAGGGAATCAAAACCTACAGGGTACTTCCCGTGAACTCAAAATCTTGAAATTTTGTACGAAGCAACGTCTTATATCACTTATAAAGGAAAAATTGCGAAAACCGTAATGTTTTAGTTACAGCATATAAAAAAATATTTTTAATAAATTTAAAGTTAGTACCCCTTTCTCTTGAACGCGTAGAGGTATTAAATTGAAATTCATATCAAATACTCAGGTATATAACACCGTTAGGCTGTAACAAAATCAAACTTCTATGTCTACGCAATCAAAAGAAAGAGCAATATAATCATATTTTCAAACTCGCGACTACTCGCAAGGGAATCAAAACCTACAGGGTACTTCCCGTGAACTCAAAATCTTGAAATTTGGTACGAAGCAACGTCTTATAGCCCAGATAAAGGATGCGGAAGGCTGAGGACCGTGTGCTGTGGTGCGTGTTGGGAGAGGCCTATGTCCAGCAGTGGACTGCGATAGGCTGATTGAGATTGAGATTTCAAATAATTACATAGTCTTCAAACTTTTTGCTAATTATTCTGTACTTTATAAGTATTTTTGTAACAGATTCCTAATAGTCACTAAAAACTTTGTAAATCAATAACTTTGATAAAAAGTCTTACCACCATTCATCAGCAGACTTTTGCAAGGCTGCTGCAAGGCTGGTATAGGTATTTAAGTTATATTATAAAATAAGGGATATATGTTAATATAAAATAAAGGATGACTGATTACAAACGACAAAGACCCCTTTATATTTAATTTATGCTCCTCCAGCTTTCCATACTGTAATGTTATGGATTTCATTTGGCAATAAAAACAGTGGCGTAGCGTGGGGGGGGGGGGGGCGGGGGGGGCCATGGCCCCGTGCGGCACATTTAAAGGGGCGGCAAAAGAGGCCGCGAAAAAAGGATATACTATGCGCGGGCACTGACTCGATCCGTTGAGATGAGTTGTAGGAACTAGGCAGGGGCGGGGTGAAGTCGAGTCCTGACGAAGTTACCAAGCACCGAGCTTTCCCGAACAGAACAACAATCGAAAACAAAATCATCCTCATTTTCATTACGTGAAGATTTATGGCTGTGTTTTTTAATTTTGTGACGGTAATCCGTAGTTTTTGTTTATGAATGTTTAATGGGTTGTAAAATTCCGATGATCTGCGAGCGTGTTATGAGAAAATTATTAATCAATATAAGAGCAGAGC
Organism: Euclidia mi; assembly: GCA_944739405.2. Lineage (NCBI taxonomy): Eukaryota > Metazoa > Arthropoda > Insecta > Lepidoptera > Erebidae > Euclidia > Euclidia mi. Next base: position 60,294,011 of record OX123198.2, read on the forward strand.
CACCCCTGTGTGCGATGTATGTGGCGTACACAGCGCCAGTTAATTATTGAAATTATTTTTGATTTTATTCTAATTACTACACAATCTTTATTGTTCAATATAGAAGAAGGCTGATACAAGTCTACCATGATAATAGTCACACTTGCGGTTTAACTTCAAGCTAAGCACTTGAATTTGGACCCCAATATTTATGAGCTTTGCGTTAAAATCAAAGCCGATTGTTTCACATATTACAAACGCCTTCTGCGAATTTTTTGACGCAGCCACGTGGGACGTGACTGACGCGGGTTTTGTCCATAAACTTACAGATTTCGCCTCTCAAACCCTTAATTTTGCGAAAATAAGGAGTAGGAGTAAATGCTATTAACCGGTGACGGGCAGCAACGTCACCGGTGCAAGAAGCTACGCCCTGTGCCCTTCATTGCGCTTACAAACAGAACAACGGCACCAGTTCTCGGTCGCCCTGCTATTCGGAGGAGGAGGAGGAGGATAGGTATCATTACCCTAGATTCAGGCCAACTTATGTACTTACAAGGGGAGACAATTCAAAGCCATTCCAAGGCGTCATAATTTTATTCTGACTTTGAAATATCCAAGAGGAGCATATTATAGTGATTGCAAATATGCTTGATATATCCAACACCTTATTTGAAATAGTTTGGTGTTTTAATTTGACTACGGACTAGGCCTCTAAAATTAAGTGCCATAAAATAAGGCCCCCAATTCCCGCCAGCTTCGTTATTCCCGACCAAAGACGTAGTGGCGGGTACGGCAGTTGCATGCTGTCTGTAAGACTAACGGGCTACGGCTGGCTACCAAAATCAATTACATACCTTGCGACCTAAACCGAACATAATCTACGATTATGTTCGGTTTAGGTAGCAAGACTTAATTCTACCTCGAGCTCGGTCGAGGTAGAATTAAGTCACATAAAGTGGCACATACTGGGGTTATCAAAAGTCCGAAGACAAGTGGAAGACATGGTAACCCTAGAGTCAGTTGACTTTTGCTACCTTCGAGAAGGCAACTTACTATTGGGGTGACGTTGGTTTCCTGGTCAGGAAGAACAGTTTGTGGAAGTCGGTAGTGTGTCGATTGTCGCTCTGGGTAGCGTACCTCGTACTTAAACTTTATTTTTTTTTTATTTGTGTTTTCCAATACATTTACTCATTCTTACATAATACGTTGCCGCACTATGAAAACCTCACAGGGTTTATCTGAGTACTGGCGAGCCGTTTATTGACGAACATACGCATTACTTAATATAACTTGTAACAATGTATTTTAATTTACTTAAATATACCTTGTATTTTAATTAATAATTAATATACCTTACATGTAAAAGTGCTTCATTTTGAACTTGCAACCTTTCGAACTCTGTTTATATAAAATTTGCAATTCTTCCGGCAGCTTATTCACATAACTTGGTACCAAGTATTCTTCAACCCGCGTACCGTATACGTTATTGACTTTAGGTAGTATATATTTGTTTTTATGAGTAATAGATCTCAAAAAAACTCACCAATAGGGGCAGCCTAAAGGTAATGCTACAAGTATATGCGCCGAACTCAACTCACCCTGGCAAGATGGCTGAGGCCATGTACCAGTACAGTGCTAAGAAAGCTAGTAAGACCAAAGCTCAGTACTTCAACGCGAAAGTGGAAGTACAAGAACGCGGCGAAACGAAAATGATACGAGAATCATTGGGCCAAATGCTTCCTCGTAGCAGAGGGGCTTTTCTTAATGAACTCCTTTTGTAAGAAGAACCTCACAGGCAGTGGATATGGCGAAAATGCGATAATGTGACAAATAAGGTTTTCACTTGGCTACATCACAACGGACCGAAAGCACATATTTAAATAAAGACGGAGATCAATATAATAAACACCTGAAGCGATCACCGACGAGTACGAGGCTCTATTAATATAAACTTCAGAAATGAAAGGGCCTGGTCAATGAAGCCAACCCTCAGACCTACATTGCTCCTCCCACCGACAGCTTTAAGTAGAAGACGTCCATAGCGGTCACGGTACTAGAAGATTCGTCTCGAAAGATTTGCTCCGCATAGAGAAAAAAACAAGGAGTCTAAACTGACTGCCAGCCGAGACTCTTGAATTGATGAGGAAAAGACGTGATATGCCATCCTGGCTGTCTTTACCGGAAGAACGGGCCGTAAAACGACAAATACGAAGGCTTACGCGACGAGACCTCTGACGCTCTAACACTCGGGCCATCGAGGCTGCGATCGATGAAACCCCGGGGATCATAAGTCTTCGCTCTGCAGTTGAGGTCACACAATCAAACGGCATACTACGATCGCGGATGGCCGCAATTTCAACTCAAAGCTCAAGATTCTCGAAGACATTGAAAGCTTTTATCGATATTGTTTACCTCGCAGGCAGACAGAACAATTTGACCTAGTACCGACAACCTAGCCCTAATGACGCACTACTACACCGAAGCCATCCTGAATGCCGAACAGACTAAGGTGCGGGCGGCTCTTAAAAACAACAAAGCACCTAGTGATGACGGAAATCCATCGAAATTTAACTCATGTGTAGTGCGCGACTCATTAACACCGCTGAGAGTTGCCACCGCTATGCTCTATGATACCTATTCGTGCAATTGAGTCGAATCAAATGACAACATTTTTTGAAAATCCTTTAAGCCGTTTAGTGTGTAAATCCAAACTAAAGGACATACTTATAAACATACGAACACAAGCCTGGAAAACCTTACGCTTCTGCATAAACATTGGGGTAAAAAGGGGGCGGCGAATTGCCGAACGGCCCCGGGCGGCAGAAACCCACGCTACGCCACTGAATAAAAATACCATAACTATGACTGGTGAACTTTTACTTATATACCTACAGGTTTGTACGGAACCCTCGGTGCGCGAGTCCGACTCGCACCTGACCGGTTTTTTTAAATCGAATTACTTAATGCTTCTACATTAAATAGAGGACCAAACTTTTCTTCAACAATAAACGATCAATTTGCAATATTTCTGAAATTATCACATTTATACATAAAAATAAAGGTGGATCGTATTAATAGCTCTAGTTTAATCCATCAACATTAGTCTCTTACGGCGACAAATACAACAATACCATATAACATATTATTAGTCATTAAATATCCATTGTGAGGGTAATGTATTGAGGATACTAAAATACCTACTCATATAAGTCATTAGGCGCCATTATTATAAACATGCTCATTTTATGTACTTTTGTTTATGGCTGTAGTGTAGTGTACATATTATATGGCTGCTCTTGCTATTTTTAGTTCATTACTCATAATACTTAGCTTGATTAATATTGGTTTATACTTCACACTTACCTTATTTGATATAATACAAAAGTCTTTTTTTATTACAACATATTTATTTTTGTGTGCATGCTACTTTAAAAAGTATTTTAGTAATGTTTTTATCGTAAGAAAAATAAGTTTCAGCTTACATAGGTATGGTAACAGAAGACCGGGAAAATTCTTAGTGAGGAAATTAAAAGCAGATTGACGATAATAGAAACGTTTCCTATCTACGGCTGGCCCACTATTTGATCTATCCATGGACCTGGCTACTAAAGATATATATTTGACATAAGCTCCATACCAATTATGTCAAATGACAATGTTTTAATGTAAGGCCCTTCTCTCACGAAGCTATTCAAATGCTACGGGACTGAGATGCAAATGATGATCGAATACTGGTATGCTACTCGTTACCGCACACGGTGCGGCGCAATTGAGACTATATTTTATCATTTGAAGAACAACATTCGTAGGATGATATTAGTGACTCTAGCGATGAAGACAATTTTATTCTGTATTTATATTACAAGCATAAACGAAAATATAAAAGAAGATTCTGGAAATCCGTACATCGAAAAAAATATCAATTGTAGGGCTTTTGTCGAGGGACGAGTCGTCATTTTTATAGAATTCAATGTTATTATTTGAATCTTAATCTGAGAAATTATTTTGCCAACTAGGTATCTAATAACAGTAATAACCCCACATGCTTCGCTTTCTTGGCAATATAATTATTGTGTATAAATTTAATGTATAAATGACCTGTCATATATTTCTTTTCTAAATTTCAATCCACGCCCTTTATGTTACATATTTTCTTACGTACTCTGGCAGCTTATAATTATACAAACATGGATAATTTTCTACCTCCTGCACAAAAATAATATTAAAAGTTTGTTCCGCCGCCATTTTGTAATGCGACGCATATACGACTCGGGTAGCGTGCGACCAGCAAGACGGTAGCTTGCGACTGATATCAAACGCGTCGTCATAGCGTCTCGTCGTGTGCGAAATTAGCTGAATATGTATGGCGGCTACTCACAAGCGACGCGTAGGATACGGGTACAAAACACAAATCGTTTAAGAGTCGCTTCGTGAGAGAAGGGCCTAAATATTATGTTTCCCTGAAAATAAACTTTCTAGATGCCTTTTAAGGCTCTGCCTATTCCGTGTACGCAATACTGACAGTAATATAAAACATTCCAGGGAGCGTCACCTGCGCGGCGTGCGTCTGATGTGGAACAAGGGCGAGCCGGTGCCGCTGAAGACCGTGTGGAACCCCTTCAGCCAGGACGTGCCCTTCCTCACCTTCGCATCGCACCCCATCTTCTGGCATAAAAGTACATATTTCTTCTAATACTATGTTTCATCGTTCCAGTTTTACCCCAGTTGTATTCAAGACGTACACCTTGCGAGCTTGAGCATAGGGTCCGCTTACCAGTCTAACAGATATGACAGAATATCAGCTTTTCTCTGGAGCGAGTGCCATCTGATCGCCGCAATGCAAAGGGATAGTGACATTCTATGGTTAAGACCAGTATCAGTACTATTCATTAAAGAGTCAGTATTCTCTAATTAATAGTACTGATACTGGAGTTACTTGTTCAAAGGCAGCGATAGCCTAGTGGATATACCAACAGACTCCCGTGCAGAGAGTATCGGGTTCGAAACCACGGCGCGCAGCAATGACTTTTCGGAGTTATGTGCGTATTGAATTGTCAATAAATTCTTTACAATAAATTAAATAAAGTACTAACAATAGTTTACTATAACAAACATGACTGCAAAACCATCATAAGTGAATGGCTTCAAAAACTACCATATGACGAGACGGAGAATCTACTCCACCTCACCATTTAACACAAAGTCGCACACACACACACGCGCACACACACACACACACACACACACACACACACACACACACACACACACACATACGCACACGCACACGCACACACACGCACACCCACACACATTCAAAATGCAAGGTTAATTTAAATTTAAATGTGCTGAAGGCAAATATTATGCTTAAATTAGTTTACTACTCTTTATTTGTTAAATTTAATTCTTTACTATTGTTGTATATTGTAGTGTCTTAGTAATTATGTAAGTTGTTTAACCGTGTCATCGGAAGGATGCTGGTACTTAAGGCTCAGGTTTTCCTATTTTAAGTACCAGCCGCACATAAATAGTAGCAACTTCATATGTTAATAATATAAATGTGTCTCATAATTGTAGTAACTTGTGAAACAATAAATAAATTTATTATTATTATTATTATTATTATCAATTATCGCTTGTCCCGTGCCTCGCTGTGCTCTACATTAAGCCGTTGGTCCCGGTTGTCATGAAGATCTTTGACAGTCGTTATAGGGCGTCAGTACCCACTAAATAAACTGTCACTAGTCTAAACCATGGAATATCACTATCCCTGCAGGCTGCGGAGGTCAGACAGGCAGTAGCTCTAAGGCAAAGCTTATGTTCAGCTAAATCCGGTTAGACTAGTAAGTGGACCCCAGGTTCAAACTGGGATAACGCTAGGAGGATGTGTGTCTGAATAGTACTATATAGGGAAAGGCTTAATAAAATAAAAATTGGGCAAGTGCGAGTCGGATTCGCGCACGAAGGGTTCCGTACCATCATCTATAAAAGAAAATCACGTTCGTTGTATGTATACTTAAATACTTTATAAGTTTCTACCTGTTAATTAAGATCGAGTAACAAATTGCTTAAAAATTACGTTTGTTGTATGGGAGCTCTTTATTATTTACTTTTTTTTATTTAATTATTTATTTTGAAAGGTAATATACAACTATATATTCTGTGAGTGGTCCCATACAACAAACGTGCTTTTTAGGCAATTTGTTACTCGATCTTAATAAACGGGTAGAAACTTAAAAAGTATCTAAGTATACATACAACGAACGTGATTTTCTTTTATAGATGATGGTACGGAACCCATCATGCGCGAGTCCAACTCGCACTTGTCCAATTTCTCTATATTATTCTGCGAAAGTAGAAATAATTTATCCGGTGGTCGGTGTCATAGTAGCTATATAGATATACCTTGTGTTATTTCGTAGCGTGTGTTATTTCGTGCTATATATACCACTATATTTACAGCTTCAGAGGGTACACCAGTAGAAGAAAAATCCACATACGACATGGAGACGTTCGCGACCAAGCTGCAGCGGGCCATAGAGGCGATGACGTCATCGGCGTGCTGCATACATCACTCGCCCATAGTGATACAAAGCTATGTAGGCGTCACCTCGCTACTACACAACAAGACAGGCATGGGATTCTTCAAGGTCAGAGGGAAGTTCAGCTTCTAACTACAACTTTACAGTGAGATTCCGAACGCGGTACATTGCTGGCCATGTACGGCTCGAAGATGCTCTCGACTATTGTAATAGGCAATGGTGCCGGTTCTGTTGTTTAATGGAATTATTTTACTGTCTCTACTTATAGGTACTAGAAATAAATTATATTCAAAATATTGAAAAAAGTCTGTTTAGTGTTTTCAAAGATTAATGTAATAGACAGACATTTTGTACTTAGCCAGTACCTATGATCGAAAATTAAGGCCTAACTTCTCTCATACTGGTAGACGAATTGAAGTCCTTTTCTCTCACATTTTACTAAAAAGAGACGGATATATAATAATTTCATTACAACAGAGTCGGCCTAACGAAACTAAGGCGTTGAATACGGCGATAGATAGTTGACAATAGCTGGAGCGATGTTATGTTTATAAGATGTTTAACTAAACACTTTGTGTTGTGGTTTCAATAATATTGTTGTTGTATTTTGAGTTTGCGAGTTGAGAAAACAGAGATGTAGAATGTGTAGATCTTATATATGCATAAGCCAAATATTGTAAGTATTATTCTGTTCGGTGTAGATTGGCCGACGAAAATTGAAAATTGTTTTTATCCATTTATTTATCTAGTAACGTGGGACTACATCACTGTTTTCTTAACACGATTCGATGTTCGCTTTATTGCATATTTTATACGGACATAATAAAATGGCATGCTTTTGTCTGTCGAAATAGAGTCTTTATTTACTTGTTAACACGGTGCAGATTGACTAGAAACATCTAGTGCAAGAAGGATTTTTGCGCATAATGTGTCCGAAAGTCCTAGAAATGGTGCCGATATTTCGATTTGTTAAATAAAATTAAATGTCATGTGAGCACAGCAATGTTCCAGTTGTCATGTACTTAAACATAATTATTGTTCTCTAAGCCTTATTACAATATAATATAAATAATATAATATTCGATGGGATAGCTTGTTATTAAACCATGTCAAAGAGCTCAGATATTTACATAGTGGCGCATTTCTTATGGGCGCTCTGTAGACAAACTTTCTGTGACCCAAATTGCCGCTTGGCGGCGTGACAGTCGCGCTGTGACAGCTGTCTCTACGAGTGCAAGAGAGACGAACGTTCCTCCTGTGTATCTTAACTACGAGAGCAATAGAGACGGAGAACGACGCCAGCGCCGCCAACGGTGCCAACTACGAACTACACTGGCGACAGTCGCCACTTGGAATTGGCACACGAAATCCTTAAGAAATGCACTTCTAAGTAAATCTGTATTCAGTGACCATGTCGTAACTTTAGATAGGCTGTGTCGAATAGCCAAATTATTATCTGTAAACACCTTGTTAGACGATAGTTGTTTTTAAGATTGTTTATCGAGGTTGCTGATAGTTTGACTGCCAAAACATTTTTTTATTGTTGTGATGCAACTTTTACCATCGTTCTGGCTTTGAAATAGTTATATTTGAAATATGATTTTGTATCTTATAAAAGAACTTTGAACCACAATCAATTAGATATATTCGTAAATTTTAGGAGGTACGTTGGTAAATGTTTTGTTAGTTTTCAAGAAACATGGATGAATAGAATATAGATCAAAGCGATGGTAATAGTTGCTGAATGGAAAAATGTTGGTGTGGCATCGTTGGTCAGAGAATTATTTACAGATAATTTATGTGATCATTTTAAAAGTATAAAAATACATCAATATGTGATACATACTTACCGCCACGGACATATTAACATTGACACCTTCGTGTAAAGAATTGTGTTAGAAGATAGAAAAATCGTGATTTCTAAAAGTTTATTTTCATAGGCACAGTTTATTTGTCTGATTTATTTTAAAATCTTCAGATACCGGTTATTTTGTACATTTTTATAAGGATGCAGAAAATGCAAATAAAATTTTGCTAGGCAGTCAGTTACAATGTATGGATGAAATTGTTCCTTTTTACCACATGAGTAGATAAACGGAACAGAGACACAGCTTCATACAACAGCGCGAATCGGTTGCACTACTACAAGCACGCGGCGCATGTGTGCGTGACCACTGGCCGCTTGTCGAGTACGCGGCGAGAGTGGAAAAACCGGTTTACGTAGGCACAGGCAGTTGACAATCTCAGGATTATTACGACGCACGTTGTTTGTTTTGTACGTTGCAAGTTTTAATATTTTAATGTAAAAACGTGGTATTTTATTATTAATAATGGTTGTTTATTGTACTGTATGAATGAATAATACTAGAAGAAATAATTCAGTTATTATAAAGATTTTAACGATGGTAACGTACAATTGGGTTTTTTAATTATACCTCCTGATAATTTTATCGCATTTGTTGAATTGCTCTCGTCGAGCAAAAGTTTCGCGAATATTTCGATCTTGAAATGAATATTGTCAATGTTGACAACGAAAAATAAACGTATTTGATATGCCTTGTAAGAGTTTCCCGTTGGATTACTTAAAAAAACTATATGTTAGCTTCAGAATTTACCATACCATTAGAAGAAACAATAAATTATAAAATAAAAATTACTATAGTAAGTAATTTGTAAAGGTTTCTAACATAATAATAAAATTGTTTTTGACAAAAATTATTTGACAAAAGTTTTGTTTCATTTGTCTTAACCTATTGTGACAACCCTGCCAAAATAGGTAACAAAACAAGCTCATAGGAAGTTTTGTCTCTGTTCGGTTTATTTACTCATGTGTTTTTACTGTTGAATATATACATTTTTTTAAATAAATTTTGTGATTAGGTACACTCAGCAGTCGGTTTTTAGACTGTTATACATATTCTGTGGCGGTATGTGAAGTTTATAATTAAGTTGGTTTTTGACAAATATCGTTAAATTTATTGTAAGTTGCTCGAGATTTTATGTTATTGTTAGACGATGTTTATAAATATTTATTTACTTTTTAGTATTATAAAATTTTATTTTTGAAAGCCAAACTTGGTAAATATTAGTTTAGAAATCCAAAGTATTATATACGAAATAGAAAGAAATGAGATTGTAGTTTATTCTAAATGTTGATACGTTATGTAAATCAAAGGGTTACTAGTGATTCGTAGCTTTTGCATAAATCTATTATAGAATAATGTTATCATACCACATATAAGAATAGAATTATATATAACTTTTAGAAATCCGTAGTTTTCATCCATTGTCATCTCAGCGATAAAGTTACATAGGTATGTGTTTTGAAACAAAGTTTTGATTTAGTTGGTAACTGTAGATCTGAAATACCTAGGTCTCATTTATGTTGCGCTAGCTACAAACAGTTAAAGCCATCTGTGGTACAACATCTATAGAAAACAATTAACACATGCGACATCTAACGGACACGCCGGAGCCAGATCTCAAATCGCGCAAATAAAGTTCTTGCACGCGTACATATTCAACTTCTCAAGTACTTCCGTCGGACTTCTGTCCTCCAGGTATACGACCTTCCCTAGTCAGAGGTTCCGCCTTCTGGTTAGAAGAACAACACTTTATTATTCCACAATTATACAATTAAAAAGTGACTTTTCTCGGTGTGCTTCTTGTGTTAAAATTATTGGTTATGGGCTAGCTGACATTATTATCTGAAATTATAGCGACAAATATGAGCGTGTTATGAGAATTCTTGCCATAAGTGAGATTATTATTTTAGAATTGCGGTCCATGATATATGCATAATATTCTAAACAAGTATCAAAACCATCTTTTCACAAGTGTCATAACTCCTTGTGTCAATGGTGATATGAATAGATCGCATGCTAGTTGTAACGGTCAGTAGCGGCCGCTAGAGGCGCTTTGTGAAAGTATGAAAAATCTTGCCAACTCGCATCGCATCTATTCGTGTTCAAATTCGGACAAGACCCCTAGTGGCCACTTAGGTGATAAATGTGGGAATGAGTTTTGAACTAGTTAGCAATATAAATATTTTTTTGGTTTAATTTAGATTTTTAGACTATACTTACTAATATCAGCACTTGGTCTCGACTGTAAATAAAAAGTCACAAACATTCCGTTAGCTCTCACATTTAATTTTAGGTCGTTTGTGTATTGCTCAATTATTGTGATGTTCATTTTGATTATAATATTATTTATTGTATTTATTAATATTTTGCAACATGGTTGTAAGCTATTTGAATTGATAATACATAATGCATATAGATAATATAATTTTAACTTACCTAACAATAGGGATATAATTATACCTACTTCATATTTTGTTGGGGACTCATTCATTTAGTTTAATTCCTATGTCTTTTATTCTGTGGCATATTATTATCGTTTAAATAAATCCTTAAATCTTTTTTATTTGGCGCCGTCATTGCTACGGTATATTGAGATAGGAAATATAAATTATACTACTTAATAATATTACTTTTTGAGTGCTATGATCTTTTCTTTTCCCACAATCAATCATGTGTTAAAATATGTACCTTTTTATGTTGTTGTTGTGTGTGCTTAATGTCGATATCGTGTACTGTATAGAGAATAGATATATAATATATTTTATTATATAACAATATACTCGTAACTTTCATTACATCGATGCGTGTAGGTATCAGCATCCACTTCCATAATAATATTAATATAATATCGAGTTGTGTTTGAATTATGTAAATATAGTATATTATGAGATGTAGTGTTATGCTTATGGTCCAAGAGCTGGCATCAATTTTGGGTAGGTATTTGAGGCAAGCTGCAAACTTGCCTCATACCTCTCCCATCATACCCCAACACGAAACTACAGTCCTGGCTGGCGAGTAACGGGGCTACAGAAAATGTTGATATTTTTATTCCTAAAAATGTATTTGAAGCAACGTGCAATTTTTCAATTTTGTAGTTAAATGTTTAAAGAATTAAAAAAAAAATACCCAGATGATTTAGTCGGGGCTTTAACATTGTCAGGCGTTTTTTATATTGGTTTGCAAAATATTTTTGCCTGCGCCTCAAATACCTACCCAAAATTGATGCCAGCTCTCCTACTATTGGTTCTTTAAGTCGCTGGCATGCTTTTGAATAAACAATGAAAACTTCTAACCTCCATTGTGTCAGAATATCGGGTATCGGAAATGTAGTTCTATGGAACATTATGTAAAACTCGGGGTAGATATCTGTCAATCAGATGTGGCTCTTAGTGCGTTCAATAACGTGCATATTCTAACATGCTCTTATAAAAGTCATGATAATCTGTCGAAGTTCTGTTAACATCATGGGCGTCGCCAGCCGATTGCCTAAGGGGGGAGAGGCAAGTTGATATGGGAAATGATAAAAGTACCTATTTAGAAAAGTATGAACTGTAAGGTATTTTTAATCTCTAGGAGGGGGGAGAGACAGCTGCCCCCTCTGCCCCTCTTGGCGACGCCCTTGGTGAACATACTGTACTGTTCACGCTAGTGCTGCTTTCTGGGATTTTAACTTTGTTTATTTATTCTCTAATTGCGTGGAATCTATGCGGAAGAAGATAAATTATCAAGAGGATGACTTGACCGCCACCTCTTAAACGGTAGAGATTTCGGCTATAAAGTAAGTTGTAGTACATTAAAATGTATGAAACAATTATTTTCAAACTAAGCATGATGTACCAATATTGATTGAAAATATGGCTGCGACTTAAAAATCAGCTAATGCTTTATAGTTGGTGCCACGAGAAGATAGACTTTTTGTAAACAAACATTCGGGGCTTCACAACCTTTTTTTCAAACAGTTGTTTCAGATTTTATACTTTTTGAACAATCTTCTTTTATCAATGTCTAATTATTCCACTATGTTTTTTAATTTATATAATTTAATTTTACTGAAATAAAAATATTTAATTTTGTGTTTGAATGGTCGAATGTTCATAAATTTTCGGTTTCTTTTTCGTCGTTTTATACATAATTTATTCTGTAAATTAAGGAAAAATAGAGTACTATGTATGTTAATGATGGAGTACATGTTCCTCTATTATTGACATGATTTTTTTTTATCTTAGACAATAAATCATTTGCTCAAAGTAGCGTACCTATCCTAAAATATTAAATTATTGACTAAAAATGCATAATATTACAGATAACTAGCTAGTACATTGCATAAAAATTTCTAGGCATGGAGATTTTACGTTGTTTGAGAATGAAATCGTCAGAATGAACTTAAATAAAATCCATTAAAAGTTACGGTAGTCTGAAAAAGCAATTGATTTTTTTTGGAATAAATATTTTTTTGCGCGACTAATAGTTTGCCATCTGCTATTCTGCACCTGCTTTTTCATGATGTCGGGAGCGGGAGGAGCTTTGCGATCCTATAAACTTGTATTTAACTTTACATTTACCCCTTCTTGACAACTACAACATTTAATTTTGTCCTCTGATAAATGCATGTTAAGCCCAAGAATATAATATTACAATGAACTAACTCCAAATGTTGACATTCTAGGCTTCAATACCTCAAAACATTAAAAGATCCTGTTGACAGCGCATAATATCGATAAAAAGGCGATCCATTGACATATTAGTTTACAATGACACGTATCTATGTACCGTTGCGCTCATTGAATTTGACATTATTTGTTTTTGACAGAAGTATCGCTAAGTCACTTAGTAGAAATTTTTTGTTTACAAAAAGTCTATGTTCTCGTAGCACGGACTATAGAAGGCTCTAACATCATTGACATATGGATTCGTTGTCATTTGAACGAAACCTAAAGCGGATTCCATTTAGTATTTAGCTTAATCTAACCGATTGCGGTCCTCATTTGGGCAGATTGTTAAATGGTTACCGTATTTAAAATAATATATACTTACCTACTTTTAATATAAATTCACAGCGATATTTACGAATACAAGGTATAACACAATCTAAATAAATTTTATAACTATTATGGATATTATACTGGAGTACATAGTGCAATATTGTCCAAATTATTTTAGGTGCATTTTTGGTACAAGTAATAAATGTCAAAATTAGAGCAGGAGAAAGTGGGCTGAACCAAATATCAGTTATTTCAAAATGTAATGGTCAAAGCTATTGTTAAATAGATAGTTCATAGAATATAGCATTCATGCAAATAGGCGCCGTGTACCTACCCAGTTGATCGGCTGAACCTCCACACTGTACCTACCAACACCTACAGCAAAAATAAAAAAATGCACATCTGCCTCATAAATGCATTTTTTTACAATAACTTGCATATTCGATCATGTGTAGAATCGAAATATATAATAAGATCCAATGTTCACATTCTTACAGAGATTTAAATCGTTAGATGTACCTACCATACATGTGGCCCACAAAAATATGTCATCATTGGGAAGAGTGACCTCACTTTTCCGTCATTGTATCTTGCGTAACTGAAAACTGAGCGCATAGTCAAATTGAATGAAAACGTGGACAGTTTTTGGAAGCGCACATCTAACAATTTAAATATCTGCATATTTACGTGTCCAAATACCAATGAAAAAAGTTTTCAGAATTCAGAAATCTTTATTTTGTAGAGTGTAGTGTTAAAATAAATTGTTTGTTTATTTAAAGTTTCAAGTCTCGTTGCTTTGCGGGCCTACTATATAACGGCTTTAACAATTTTGTAAGTGATCGCTAGTACTAATAATTTAGTAGTAAAATAATAAAACCATGGGAGTTATTATCATATTATTTATTATTATACAATAATAATGTTGTACGTTGTGTTGCAACATATGTACCTACTCTATACTTTCGACTCGTTTCATCGAAGTTTATCTTATTGTCTTTGACTATTAAAATAATATTTGAATCGCACATGTGTTTTCATTCTTCTGATTATTAAGTACCCGTACCTACTTATTTGTTTATTAAATTATTGTTGGTGCCAGTTACCGGTGTCAACTTAGCAGTGACTAGGTATAGAACGAGTTTTGATTCGATGAGCGTTCTGAATGCTGATTGACCCAGTTCGAATTCTGTAAAGATCTGACCTTAGTGCGGCGCAATCAGTGCGCTGAACGTCTATCGAATCGAGGTGAGACCCAATGTGGCTAAACTCGCACTGTGCCCTATGACTTCTGCGTATGATTAAATTTTTAGGTAAGTTCTTCGAAGATGATCATGACGGTGCCTTAATGAAGACACACTTTTAGTACACGACTACTTGTTGTGTAACGGGAGAAATAATATGTAGGTTATTATAATCAATGAAATAAATAGAAAAAGATGTAACACATCACCTCAAAGGAAATCACTCTCGTCAAAATTAGGCGGCAACGTGCAGTTGTTCCAAAAGTCTTCATTCAAATCTGTAAGCTTACGATCGTATTCGTCTTCAGCAATCTCTCTCACATATCTAATATTCTCCAACCAGGACAAATCATTCTCCACATTCTTACTGTATATTGGTATAGAAAAGTCTTTACCATTATTTTCGGCCCTCATTTTCTTCCTTGAATATTTTTTCTTCACCGTCTGCGTTGCATTATCATTCTTATCTTTCAAGTGCTGAGTTGCTTGGTGATCTATTGTTAGTTTGCTGTTGACTTTGGATTTGGGTTCATCAATTTTCTGTTTACGCGGTCGTCTCTTCTTCTTAACTGCAACGGTTGAATTTACTTCCTGATTACCATTATTTTTCATTTTCTGGTCCGATTTAGAGATATTGTCACGGACGACATTGTTCGTTTCCTGAATATGTTTATTTTTTAGTATTGGATCCCTTTTAGGACTTAGGTCAATTGATTTACAAGAAACTCTTGTCATTTCTTTTATTTTCGTAATGTTTACGTTGTTGTTACTTAAAACAGAAGTGTGAATTTGCTGTACAGTAGAATTTGTGGTATTTGCTGCTTTTAAGTGCCCGTTTTCTTTGTTTGAGGTATTCAGTTGCCCTAAATTAAAGCTTTTATTTATAGCTTCTGATACTTTAGCAACTAATGGGTGATTAAAATGATGTGTGTTGCTGCCAGATGTAAAAACTGGCTTAATAGTCAAAGCAGTATTGGTTGAAATTGTGGGCGTTCTTCGTTCCTTTTCTCTTACTTCTCTCATTTTAAATGTTTTACTATTATTTGATATAGCACTATCAGCGGGCCTGACTATGAAATCCTTGTGCGGCGCTATATTCATTGTAAAATTATTTAAAATACTTTGAGAACATTCCGTATCACTATCCGTTCTCTCTTCAACTTGTTCTCTTATTGACAAATTAGAAACAATGTTTGTAACATTTTGTATGTTTACGTCTCCATCTATAACACCTGTAATAACACCGTTGACAGTATCTGTTTTTGCTTTAATAATAGTGTCTACTTCTTCGTCTTCGTCACAGAGGTCTATAATGTCTTCGTCTTTATTAAATTCTTGCACATGGTCTACAGTTTTCAAAAGTTCAATGTTTGTAACTTGTGTGCTATGAAATTGTTTGTTATTATCATTCCTGTTGCTAGGATTTAAGTCTAAGTAGTTTAAGTCTTCAATGTTGTGAAGGATAGGTTCTTGTGTGAGTTGCGTTTTGTCTTCGTCAGGTAAGGAGTAAACTGGGGATGAGGTGGCACTTACACGAACATCGTTCAAACAAGTTTGTTCTTCAGTAGTCATACGGCATACGAGTCGCTGCTCTTGATACTCGGCTATTAGTGCCTTCATACATCGCGTTAGTTTTTCTATTACCTGTAATTTGAAAGCCGCGTTTATTGGATAGGTATATAAAAATCTATCTAGATTATATTATTTTGGCTTTACATCAATACTAATAGATTATTGAAGACGCATACTTTTGGACATAGCAAATTATTGAGCCCATCATACAAGAGTACCAAGTCAAAGTTATGCTAAGTGAATGTATGTCCTTAGTAAATAAGTATTTTGGTGCATCTCATCAACAAAAAGTAATTGCGGTTTGGATAGGTAGGTACAATATTGACCACGAGCACTATTTTTAAACCAGGTATCTTGCATAATAAATATTTCATTTCAGAACTGTACAACCTAAAAAGCGGACCGATAGAAACCATTTTGTTTCTGTTTCTGAGTGAATAATTGGATAATTTTTTTTCATAACTGGAACCACTGGGATTGATCGCGTAACCGTAAAAGCGTTCTTATGGTTCTTCTTGTATGGCTTGACAACGTCTAATAGGTATATCGTATATTTACATATAAGTAGGTAAGTTCATACATTTTAAACAGACCAAGTAGCCAAAGTCGAAACTACAGTCGGTATCCAAATCATCATCAGCCTTTAACAGTCCACTGCTGGACTAGGCCTCTCCTTTGAAAGGAGGAATTGGCCTACTATACCACGCTGGCCAAACGGGTTGGTATAGGGTTTGTATCAACTTTTCCTTCTCTTACAGTGATGTTCTCTGCATAATATGCTCCCTCTGTCGGCTCTTACGACACCCATGGGATGATATGGGGTGGTGACATTCCGTATTCTTAATCCGTCACCACACGGACAAGGTATCCAAATATAAGGCGTCTAAAGTAAATCATTTTGATAAATTTACTGTGGGCACGGTTAGAAAAAAAAACATCAGTTTCTAATGACCGCCCACGGATGTTCATTGAACGTACTTCCTATATTTTATCGTATTACCAAGAATCCTTCTAATCGCTGAGCCTCAGTACTACGCTAACAATAAATATCATAGGAAAATTAATTGCATAATTCCATGAAGATAGATATCTACGCCCCTATATTTCCGTTCGGAAACACCGTTGACGCTTGTGGGTGACATCCTATGTCCCTATGTCCTATGTCAAATGGGCTATTCTGACTAGAAAATACCAACACACTATATTTTAAAATAATTATTTTAGTAGTTACCAAGTTAAGTACTCGTCAAGAGCAAGTAGCAAATCAAGAAAATTGTCGGTAGTTACGTATGCTTCATCTTCCTTTTAGCGTCATCCCGCTGTCTGCTTACTAGTCTATCCTGATTTATATTTTACTCAGAGCGACTGTCTGTCTGACCTCCGCAATCTAAAGGGATAGCGATATTCCGACATTATAACGGTTGAGACTAGTGTCACAGTTCATTCAGAAGCATTGACTTCCTATAACGATTGTTAAAGATGTTCTCGACGGGTAGGACCGAAGCGACGGCTTTACTTGCTCTCGTACATAACTCCAACTTGCCGTTATCGGGCACATCCCCAGACTCCGTGCTGCTACTGAGAATTCGGAAAAACCCAGTAACACTTGCCCCACCTATCCACTGTGCCACGCAGGCAAACTACTGGTACCTACTATGTTTATTTTTATTTATGTTAGAGGTATACTGCTGTGTGGTTGGTCTAGCAAGGAGAGGTGCATCAGAATAGCATAATCACTATTCCAGGTATGAAAAAGCGCTAATGTTTAGTATAATTAGCGCCTTGATTAGGAACATAGTTTATAATCGAAGGTGCTACGTTACAATGATATAAGTCGATAACCCCGGTTAACCACTTAGCATTAGGTCGACGTTTGTTGGGCAGCCACTGTTGTACCTACTCATATTGTACAATTAAACAAGTCTGCGCTGGACCAGTTTGAAAAAATCCCTTGTCTCGCTCATGGAGTCGAGGCACACTAGAAACTTGTGTTGTATACGAGGGTCAATGTGTGTGTAAAGTAGCACTGGAAGCGACGATGTCTTGCTGAGCGAATCTCGCCCTTATGGTGGTCTAGCGGGAAGTTATTCGACTGTACTTATTAAGTATATAGAAAACATTTTGATGCATGGAACATGGATTTGTTTCTAAGCTTCTGGTTCACCCATGTACGAGTAAGGTAGGTAGATCCAAATAAGTAACACAATTAAAAACAGTAAACAAAATAGGTACCTACTATGAAGACAGGTACCTACAATAACGACATAGGCAAATATGAACATGCATTAAGAACACGAGAAGACGATGCAAGCATTGGTAAAGTAAGTACTTAAATACAAACGTAGGCCAAATTACCTGCAAAGACCTCTCATCTGTGCTGCACTGAGTCTTGTACGAGCTCACTTCTCTGATGAATAGCTCTGCTTGTGACTCGGATATCGGCGCTTTATGATAAATGTGGTCTTCCATTTTCATACTTATTTCGATCAAACGAGTTTTTATTATTTGTTCCTGAAATTATCTACTTAGTGGCTTAAGTGCTTTATTTATTATTTATAAATAAATAACTGCTTTATCGAATGGAAATGATAGCTACTAGTACTCTAGACGTTGCCGTTACCGGGCACATCACCAGACTCCGTGCTGCTACCGAGAATTCGGAAAAACCCAGTAACACTTTTGCCTGACCCGGGAATCGAACCCGGGACCTCCGACCAGCAGTCGCATACGCTATCCACTGGACCACGGAGGCAGTCGTGCATGTTTTACTCAGTAACATTATCTCGAATAATACAGTCCATATCTCAAAAGGTAAAAGCCAAATTTCAAAAGGTATTTTGCCTTTCTTTTATTTAAAAAACATTACTATCGCACTAGGAATAGATCTTGTGTTGCGAGGGTCTTTACAAACATACAACCAACGGGCACAACGTAGCTACACCTAGACTCGAACCAACAAATTGTTGTCCATTAAGGGCATCGAGCCCATAATACTCGGCACTGTGCTAAACGGCCGAGCGCCCGCTATAACCCCTACGCCATACGTGCAGACAGTTCTAAAACATATGGTGTCCATTTCGCACTTTAGTGTTTTTATTTCACCTGCTTGTATCCTGTGTTCAAAATCCATTTGAATCTAAGTACCTAACATCCTTACTTACTAACTTAAAAAACAAAAAAGGTGAGAATTTTACCTCCTTTTTACGACAATTCTGTTTGCGTCTTCTCTTGGGTCCTCCAAAGGTTTTATAACTGTTGGCTCCTTTCCTTGTATACATTTCAAAAACTCTTGAACTACTATGAATATATCGAGTAGAAGCTTTTGTACCGTACCTACTATATCTCGGAACGAATACCGCACAAAAAGGTAAGTAAGTACTAAGTAGCAATGATAATAATTGTAATGTAACCACTAAGTTTATAGTTTTGTGACGTACGATTTAAAAATAAAGATAGTCTGTTTTTGGCGCGCAATTGTTTTATTTTTTATCTTTACCGTACCAAACATTGTCTAAGGTAAAATGTTTCAGCCTTGTTTCATTTAATTCTTAAAGCTCTGTACATTTTAAGCAAGTAAGTATGTATATTTTTTGAGCATAAAGCTCTCCTTCCTCTCGATTTCGATGATTTGCGATTAGACAGATCCTGCACTGGTTGATAAATCAAATATCAAAAGGATGATATCCGAGCATTGGATGTTATATAAAAGCAGATAACAATACCACATAACCATTCGGCAGTCAGCTCGTGTCATTGCACACGACAACTGGTGTTTAATTTTTGTAATAAATGGATAATTAATTAATTATGTATTTAGTAACACAAGTATTAATATTGCTCTACGCAATATATCTTGGCGATGCTGGTTATGGGATACCAGCATCTCAACCTGAACCTGGCTATCAATATGGGTAAGTGATTTCCTCAACGTGTGGCTGTTAAAACTTAAACCTTTGCCTGGCAAAAAGGGCGCCAATGTGGTACTTAGCATTAGCACTATTTTTAAAAAATGTACTTTGATTTTTTTATGTTTTTAGTTGTCTGTGTGACTACCTCGTTGGTTTCGCGGCATAAATGTGTGCGTGGCATTGGGAGGTCTCGGGTTCGATCCCCGGGTCGGGCAAAGTGTTATTGGGTTTTTCCGTTAGAAAATTTTCAGTAACAGCTCAGAGTCTGGTAATGTGCCCGGTACGGCAATAGGATCGCCCCCTAATACGTGGGACTAAAATAAATCTGGCGAAAAGTGGGTGTAGCAATATACCTCTGCCTACCTCTTCGGGGATATAGGCGTGAGACTGTGAATGATGTATGATGAATGAATGTTTTTAGTTTTTTTTATGTTGTTCTTTATCGAAGGATTTATAACATTTGTTGATTAAAGTGTTATAGAGTTTAAGGTTTTGAAGCTAAAGTTAGATTGAGAAACTAAATTGTTTCCTAACTTTTGACTTTGTGAGGCGTATGTGTTTCTGTAGGTACCTTTACTCTGTTGCAATGATTTTAGATAGGTATATAGCTATATATAGGTTATGGTCGTTTTAAAATAATTAGATTTGTAATTGTAGCTTGCTAGTCTTATAATAGGTACCCAAAGCTTTAATTTAATTAGTTTATTGCTCCCTGACACCCTTAGTAAATCTAAAGCACAACCACATTATAAAATATGATCATTAAGTACAATAACGACTGACTCCGTGGTCCAGAGGATATCGTATACGTCGGCTGATCGAAAGGTCCCGGGTTCGATTACCGGGTGTTACCGAGATTTTCCGAATGCTCTGTAGCAGCTCGGAGTCTGGCAACGTAAGTAACGGCTATGGGCTATTACGTGGGATCTACATATTCATAACATGGCAAAATGTGGGTTTAATATTACACCTCTGCTTCCCCTTCGTGGATATAGGCGTGAGTGTATTATAAAACGGCGAATGCTCGTTGTTCTGTTAAAGTGAATGCTCAGGTGAATCAGCGGCATTAGGTATCTACATTTCAAAAACTTGGCTTGGCTTGGTGTTATAGCAGTTACGCTGTTTTTCATCGTCCTTATATTTATTTCTGAGGCATACCTAGTCTGAATTTGGGCACTCATTTAACAGCCTACCGCAATCCACAGTTGGACCACGGTAATAATATCTAACAGTATTGTAACTCCATACAAACGCACGAAACTCGAGTTATACCTACGCGCCTCGAGCAGAGTACCCATTAGACTGTGCGGACTGTGCCAAGAGTACCCACAGCCGCGATCGTGCCGCAGCTCGCATGCGGTGCGTCTGGTAGTTATATAACTCAAGAAGGCGGCCGAGTTGCAATACTGTTAGATTATATTACCGTGGTTGGACAGAGCGTAGTGACACACCTGCTAAAGTTCGGCGCCGAATCTGCAGCTACTGAACTTTCGGTGGTAGTATGCAGTAGGCATGACACACGAAACGCGGCGAATAGAATCACTCAGATACATTAAGTCTGTCCTGAAAACAAGTCTCGGAAAAAAGGATCATCCTTTAAACAGGGTGTCCACTTTTTGGAAAGTCAGGGAAGCTCAAGATGGTCAGCGCAAGTCATTACTTTTACAGCTTTCTTAATTGAATCAGAATGAATCCGTGGGACATTTTAATTCGTTTTTGTCATCTGTCCCTAAGTATATTTTAATACTATGGAGATGGCATTTGAAGAAAGCAATGATGACTATCTTATAGTACATACATACATAGTCTCACGCCTATAACCCCGAAAAGGTAGGCAGAGGTGTATTTCTACAGACACTTTTCGCCAGATATACTTTAGTCCCACGTAATAAGGGGCGAGCCTATTGCCGTACCGGGCACATTCCAGACTCCGTGCTGCTACTGAGAATTTCGTGACAGAAAAACCCAGTAACACGGTCCGACCCAGGAATCGAAGCCGGGACCTCCCGATCCCACGCGCACATTTATGCCGCGAGACCAACGAGGCAGTCGTATAGGGTTTGATGTCGAGTTTTCCGTCTCTACGCAAAGATGGTATTTGCATCGTGTTATCCCTTCGGCCATTTTCAATATTCGAACTATAGATAGATCTGTAGATTTTAGATTCGTGTTTGACATATTTTGTATGAAGCTTATGTCAAAAAGTGTCAAAAACGAATTCAAAATCTACAGATCAATCCATATTTCGAATATTGAATTCCGTAGTTAGTCGCCTCTTACGACACCCACGGGAAGATAGGGTGTGGTGACACTTGTATTCTATGCCGTCAACCACACGGCTAGTAGTACATAATAGTACATGTAGTAAAATATCAATGGCGCGAGTCCCTTTTACAGTTCTATGAGCGCCAGAATTAGGTACTTACTTTTAGAAAGTGCAACAGAAATTAATTTGTTCACTATAAAAACTAATAGTGTAAGGCCAGGTGGGTGCAAGTGCAATCCTAGTACCCGCTTCCGGCGCCCATATGTAGCTTTTATCATAAGATACTTCACACATCGGGTGCTTTGCTAAAAGGCCTTACTATGACATCGTAGGTCCAATTGTTCAGTTCATCTGACCAAAAACAGCAATTGATTTATTACTTTTTTAATTTATTTATAGTTTCACGCCTATATCCCCGAAGGGGTAGGCATAGGTGTAATATTAGGTACCTACATCCACATTTCGCCATGATTTTTTTAGGTCCCACGTAATAGGGGGCGAGCCTATTGCCGTACCGGGTACATTATAAGTATTACAAATTATTTATTATAAGAAGAAAAAGAGATATATATATATATAAACATTCAGATTCCATCAATAATGGCCGTGCCCAATATTTTATATGTCGATTGATTTAGTTAGGTACTAGAGGCATTGCTTCTATTTGGCATAGCTTCCTATGAAATATGTCAAATATAATTATATGAATCTCTAGTTAGGTTATAAAGTGCGAAACGGCTTTATTTAATTCTGATCAAAGCACTCTATTAAAGGGATATTGAAAATTAGTAAAGTGTAACTAAAAGGCAATTAAATATTACACCAAGTTTTGTAATTTTCAGACAAGCGGACGTTCAAGCTCCCTCCTATGCACCACCCTATTTAAGAAACTATAACAGTTACGGAGGCGGTACTAAAACTTATGGTGGGACCAAAACTCGATATGGAGGGACTAAAACTGCGTCATACGGAGGTACCAAAACCGGAGGGACCAAGAATGTTCCCTCGGGTACCAAGACGAGATACTCGGAGACCAAAACTTGGCATTCTAATTATGGTGCTGCGTAAGTATAAGTAGTTTATCTTTATAATCAATCGTCAATCCTCTGAGTGCCAGTGCTGTGCAGCAATTTTAGCCACAGTGTCTTAAATACCTGGAGGTTCAAGCCTCTTTGATTTCATTATCTGAAGAGAGGGTTGTGTAACCTTTAAATAGTTTTTCAGTACACACTACAGCTGCGCGAATATCTTGTACTTCCAAGGAACGCTAGACTTAGCCAATGAATACAGATTTACATAGAAGCGCAGTTCTTAAGGATTTCCTGTGCCGATTCCAAGTGAGACTGTTTCCAGTTTAGTTCGTAGTTGGCGGCGCTGGCGTCGTTCCCCGTCTCTCTTGCTCTCGTAGTTATGATACACAGGAGGAACATTCGTCTCTCTTGCTCTCGTAGAGACAGCTGTCATAGCGCAAAAGCCACGCCGCCAAGCGGCAATTTGGGTCACAGAAAGTTTGTCTTCAGAGCGCCCATAGACTTTCGCCTCTATGTAAATATCTGAGCTCTTTGACTTAGCAATCTGTGAGTTTCTCTACTAGGCTATCGCTACCCTTATAGGTAGTGTATATTCGTATTGCTAAAATTACAATAGTAATTATATCATTGATGTTATTCCACAGGCCCTCCTACAACCAGTTCCAGAACAATGCCATCTCACCGTATAACGGTAAGTTACTTTTATTCTATCTAATTGTGTAAGTATTTTTATTTGGTCACCTCCCTAAGAGACCGCGTCTTCGATACTTATTTTTTGTGGAAGATAAGTCATGAGATTTGGTTGATTGTATTTTAAATTGAATATCTTTAAATTAAGGGTTAAACTATCGTTTTAAAGACGTGCTAATAGTTATAATTTCAAAGCATTTTCATGCAATGTTTATGTAGAGACATATACAGACATGTTATAGAATTTCCGTATTGTTAACGATTATCATCGTCGATCACAAATACAGAGATTTTACTTATTATTAAGTAGGTGTATAAATTTGCTTACGTAAGTAAGTACGCTTCTATTATAGAACGGGCACATTTGGTTAAAGTTTCCTATCGCTTCCGCCCTTTTTCTCGAGACGGTACAGAGATCAAATGACACACCAGCCCAGTGAGCAGTGTGTGGCCACAGTAACTGCACTGTCGGTGGCTTGGCATAGATCGCCCTTAGCAACAGCATTGGATGGCGCTCTGTAGATTCCTACTGTTATTAACTATCTCGCAGGAATTTGTTACTAACAGAATCACAATAGACTGGACTGCCTCCGTGGTCCAGTGGATAGCGTATGCGACTGCTGATCGGAGCTCCCGGGTTCGATTCCCGGGTCGAGCAAAAGTGTTACTGGGGTTTTCCGAATGCTCAGTAGCAGCCCGGAGTCTGGTGATGCGCTCGGTAACGGCAATAGGCTCGCCCCCTATTACGTG
Organism: Euclidia mi; assembly: GCA_944739405.2. Taxonomy (NCBI): domain Eukaryota; kingdom Metazoa; phylum Arthropoda; class Insecta; order Lepidoptera; family Erebidae; genus Euclidia; species Euclidia mi. Next base: position 60,318,837 of record OX123198.2, read on the forward strand.
GGACCTAAAAATTCATGGCGAAATGTGGGTGTAATATTTACACCCTGCCTTACCCTTCGGGGATACAGGCGTGAGACTATAAATACAAAAAATAAAAAAAGAATCACAATGGTTGATACAAATAATAATTCTATGAATTTGTCCACTTTTAAAGGGAAAAACAAGTTAAAATAACATTTGATTAGACGAAAATAGCAGCAATAGTAGCTGATTTTGTAGGTAATGGCGATAATCAGCGTGCGTGGGCGGTGACACTATCTGTTTTAGCGGAAGCATCTCAAATCTAAGCCCGGCGTCCGTCCGATTTGCAAATAACTGCGACCTAAATAGACTTCAATGTTATTGATAATGCACCGATTATGATGCTGCAGCGCGGTCAGGGCTACGGCCTAGGACACGTCTGATATAGTTATGAAGACCTTGGTTATCTAGGATTAAACTACCAAACATTATGGTTGGAATAGTCTGTGGAACCGTTGAGATTGAAGGGATCAACGCCGTTGGGGCGCATATGTATGTGTGATCTCCAGATGCGCATGGAACAAGATCTTATCAGGTAGACTAGGTCACGGAGAGTACCTATGCCTTATGTAAGGATATTTCACGGAAAAGGCCGTAAATTTTCCGCCCCTGGTTTTAGACGCTTCACGTGACCGTTATTTGTTACAGTAGGCTTTCTTCCACTTTTGCCCAAACCTACAGTAGCCTTGCGCTTCGTCGCTCGTATCTTACTACAACATACTACTATGAAGCTGCACTTCCAATACCCTAATTAGAGGTTCTTCACCTATCATGCATAATGCTCGTTTGATTGTACTCCTATTTTACCTTTGCGTTATCCCGGTTGTATCCAAGAATTTCGCCTTGAACCTGATGTACACTTTCTGCTTTATCCAGATTTCACTGAATATTTGCTTTGTCTTACCAAGCCAGTGTTGGCTTACCTCCCTAACCCAATGAGATATAGCTATACGTAGTCTATAGTTTAAGCCAGTCAGGATACTTCGGAGGTTCTATTTCTTGTACTACTGTATGTAATTCCTTCTTTATTTCATAATCGTACTAGCATTATCCCGATTGCATTCATGACTTTTCACCTTGGAGCCCGTGTCCGCTAACCAGCCCAACCAGATTCATCTGACCTTTGCATATTTTTTATGTGTCAAATTCTTTCTCTACTTGATACTCAAAAAATATTACAACATACCATTTGCTTCAGCGAAATGCGAGCCGGAGTGCAAGAACTCAGGTATCTGTGTGGACACGAACACGTGCCAGTGTCCGCTGAACTACCACGGCAAGTACTGTGAGTTCGAGAAGAAACCCTGTCTCTCCTACCCGCCGCTGCCTATGAACTCCGACAGGAGATGCTCATCCGAGTAAGTACATCTACTACTTTGTGAACCAGTTACTATAGATTTGTGTGTTGCTTTGTATCATGAAGAGACCCAAAACTATTAGAGCTGTCTTCAAAGTATTCGACTAAGTTTTAAGGTCCTGATGTCATTGTTGTCGTGGTAAATGTAAATGTAGAAGCATTAAGGAATTTACCTTAAAAATTTCATAAGCGTCACCTGGTGACCTAGATGAATAAATGATTTTGACTTTGTTGAATTTCAGTCTCTTTCTTCGATAGCCCTTGATTGACAATATTCCTATTTTGATGCAAAGTCACATTGTGTGACTTTGCATCAAAATAGGAATATCTCTAATTGCTCGTGATTCAAAAGTTCCTGTATTAATATGTCAAATAACTCATACAAATTTCGTTCTTATTCTGAATTTACTTATCTGGAAGATAAAGTTTCCAGAGGTGGAAACTGGGCCTAAGACTTCGTGCTGCAACCATCATTCTATAATCCATAACTTTCTCCCTAGAACGTGCACAATAACCTGCGCACCGAACCACAAGTTCCCTGACGGTAGCACAGTTGCGAACCTGCGCTGCGCCGAGGGTCAGTGGCTGCCGACCCGCGCCGACCTCACCTCCATACCGGACTGCATGCCCGAGTGTAGCCCACCTTGTGTGAATGGAGGAGTCTGCCTCTCGGTCAATACTTGCGAATGCCCCGCTGACTATAAGGGACCGCAGTGCCAGTACTGTAAGTAAATCTAGTTATATTAATATTATTAGCAGCCTCGATAGGGATTTGTTTTTATTAATATTTGTCTTTTACGTTTTGCGTTATAAATGTTAGTCAACCAAAAGAAACGATAATTTCATTGTAATTTTAAAGATTACCTAAGTGTTAAAGTTGATTATTGTCATGGTCACCAAGTCACCACTTCACATCCTTAATTAAAAATGGCTATTACAACTCGGCAATAGGCTCGCCACCTATTACGTGGGATCAAAACACTGGCGAAAAGTGGACGTTAAATATGCCTCTGCCTACCCCTTCGGGGAAGCAGGCGTGAGTCTATGTATGTATGTATTACAACTCTGTTCTATTCAGTGGCGTTACTCTGAATGATATAAGTATACGGAATCTTTTAAATTTCCTTCCGCCTGACTTTGGATGTTCACCGCCATCTCTGACTTTCTTTTGACTGACTGCACTGGAGGAGATATCCACTAGAAGACGTTGCAATCGCCTCAATAAGGTTCCTTAAACTTACAAAAATGTTGTTGGAACAGCATCTGCCGCGTGCGACGTCCGCAAGCTGGCGTTCAACGGCGGCTACAGCTGCTTCGGCGACAGCGAGAGCTTCAGCTGCTCCCTCAACTGTCCCGCCGGAGCCAAGTACAGCACTCCTCCCGCTGACGTGTACACCTGCCTCTACTCCACTGGCGTGTTCGAACCTCAGCCACTACCTCACTGCGTGTATCGTGAGTACAATATTTTATGTACCCATGGTTCTTTTTAACAAACTACATCCATAGTTCAAAATATTTACAGTCTCTACCATCTTTTATTGCTCATAGTCTGTTTGGTGAGTCTCCCCCTGACATTACAAATTAATGTTAATTTTCGTGCGGAATTAATGGTATAGATCCAATCACAAAATACGTTATTGTTATCCGAATTGTGTTGATAAATTAATAAAATACAATTTTGTTCACAGCTGATATGGTGATCATCACACCTGGCACCCACAAACGAAACTCGGTGAGTATCTAAAGGTTTACTAGCTGAACGTTTACAATCAGCAATCTAGGTTTTTGCCTTTAATTCTTCTAGTATTCTAGTCATATTCTTCTCATCTTTGAAAATATAGAAGTTAAATTAAATTCATAATTAAATTTCTTCAAACAAACATTTCACTCAGGTAGGTACCTTTAAAAATAATTTACTTCGTGTATACTAACAAAATCTGATACGCAGGCATTTAAACTTTTTTCACGCCTCTATCCCCGAAGGATTAGGCAGAGGTGTAATATAACACCCACATTTCGTCAAGTTTTTTTTTTAGGTCCCACGTAATAGAGGGCGAGCCTATTGACGTTACTGGGCACATCACCAGACCCCGGGCTGCTATTGAGAATTCGGAAAAACCCAGTAACGCTTTTGCCTGACCCGAGAATCGAACCCGGGACCTCCGATCAGCAGTCGCATATGCTATCCACTGGACCACGGAGGCATTTAAACTTACCTTTCTGTATTGCAATTTTTTAACCAAACATTCCACCACAGAGCTACAGCCACTCTGAATCGACCAGCGAGACCCATTGGCGGGAGCAGACCATCGGCGGGAAACACACGCACTACGAGACCATCACCGGCGGGACCGAGATCAACAGCACTCACGGCGGATACCAGGGCCACGGGACCTACGGGACCAACCAACCTGTCACCGTCGTGGTGCAGGACTTCACCCCCAAGGGAGGCACCTGCCTCACCTGGGCTGGCGTGCACTACAAGACCTTCGATGGAGTCATCTATAGGTACGGGATTTTTGATGGCAAAAGTAGAGATAACTCCAATCGTAACATTATTTTTACTTAAATGCTTTACGGGCCTTGTGAAAGAGAAAAATCGCCGAGCAAAATAGCATAGTCTGATTTTTTTGTTGCAATGAAGATGTTTTAAATAGAGTGCAAAATGCCTTGAGTTTCTTTAGCAAGGTAGAAGTTCTGACAAGAATAACATCCAATTACGCTGTGAAAAAGATCCTTCGATTTAATATTTAAAAAAGTTAAAGCTTGTAATACAATTTTCGAAGCGGTTAGGGGGTGCAATTAAGCCAGTACAGTACGACTGGTCACCTCTTTCCTCTCCAAATGAACTTTTGCCCGCTGCTTTGTCTGCCCTACTTCGTCAGTTTATTTTACTTGCTTTAATCTCGTCTCATTTAATAATAGTGTCAAAATCAGCAGAATCATCCACACCATTATTACGTAGCTATCTAACATCTAAAATGATTACCCTCTCACAGTTTCCAATCTCCGTGCCAGCACATTTTACTCCGGGACTCGAAGGAGCACAAGTACTCCGTGGAGGTGAAGCACGGCGAGTGCAAGGACAAGCTGCGGTGCCCCAGCGAGCTGACTGTCTATCTAGAAGATAAGTTCTACGTGCTGGCTGTTGGAGGTGAGCACTGGGGGGGATACTTTGACTCTTTTACTAGTAGGCTTGTTAACAGAAAATGGCGGTAATCGTGGCTTACAATTTTTTTTGCAAATAGACCATAACTGAAAATTCATGTGTGAATCATCATCATGAACCGCTGCCTAATGCCAGAAAATAAAACGTATAGGTGCAAACTAACACTGTCTCAGTAAAATGTTATTTTCTAAAGCCAATCGCTCGCCGAGTTAATTACGAATCCAATCCTTGAAAAAGTATGTGGGTATAGCCATCCAGCTTTTGGTCAAGCAGCATATTTCATACAAAGGAGCATTTTATCATTCTATCAACTTATTTCTAGACTTTTGGGGATGCCTGCCATGCGCATTTCGCTTGATTAATAGACTATATACTTTAAAATGTAATTTCGACAGAGGTTCCAAGCGAAGAATCGCGAGTTTCAGAACCGTGGAGCCTTGTCATTTTTGACATGATACCACGGTTTTGACGCTCACTAAGAATCCAGCACGGTTCTTGAATCCTCAATACCTTTCTATAACCGTACATTGTTCGCAGAGGACGGCTCCGTGCTGTTCCGGAACTCGAAGCGCCTGATCCCGATGCCGGCGTCTCTCCCGGGCATCAGGGTGGCCATGCCCAGCGACCACGTCGTCGTCAACCTAGATGCTATGGGCGTCACGCTCAAGTGGGATACCAACGTAAGTACCCATAGACTTAAAATTCAAAAGAAAGACACTTTTAGACAACATTTTACTTAGGCCTATCAGCTGGATGTCATCGTTCGTCTCGACGTATTGTATAATTTTCATGATCCTGAAGGTTTTCACCTTTATTTATGAACTATTATGCGACTAAGATCGAGTAATGTTATGTGTACGAATCGCAAAATATAGAGGATCTATCAAATCTTTACAAGTCTCAGTGAAAATTTTATTTTAAGGCTTCAAATTACATCTATGAATGAAACCGGTACTAACCTGCAATGAAAAGTAACAATCGAAATTTGGAATTATCATTATAACGAATGAGCTAAAGACAATTAAATATCAATCAAATGTCCCTTGAAAAAGCTACGTAGATATATTGTAATTGCTCGATCAAATTGGGTAACAGCACATTTGGATTTCAGCCTAAAACTAAAAATATCACCGTCAGAAACAATAACACCAATATTTTCGTAGATGTTTCATATATATAAACTACACAAAAACAATAGCACCAGTATATTCGTAGTCGTATCGTAGGTATAAACTACACCCACAAAAGCACGTGCTTAAGATAGCGTTGTTATCGGTCAGGTCATTGCATTAGCCATGAACTCGGTCAAAAAGTACAAGAGGTCAAACTGGTCATACCTACAGTATAACTAGATATTTTCGGCAGCAAACACATTATCTGTAAGGACATCCTTTGACAAATAAATGGATAATCCATCTGCATCCGCAGAACACATCCTGTGATAATGTCATCTAATTTCTTCATGATACAGGCACGTGTAACTTGCACAATGATAAGTGGAGAATTTTTGGAGATGAACTTTAGAACCAAAAAGAACTTTACATCAAAGTTGTGCCAAGTTGAGCAAAATGACACGGGCCATGATTTTAAGGCTATTCGACCATGGTTGCGTCGGCTTTTCTGGCTGCGGCCTATTTGATGTACAGAATCATCCTGAAGTGCATCGTAGGATGTAGGTTACATCTTACGTAGGATGTAGGGTGCTCTTAAGACATGTGTTTCAAGATCGCTTCCATTCATGAATTTCGAAATTTTTCACCGGACACAAATATCCAAAATTGCACTGCTTACATGAAATTCCCCTAGATCTTGAATGATCAATTATTGTAAACATTTACCTGTGTTTTGCTACCATTTTGATTAATGTACTTCAAGCGCACAAAGATTTTGGTCGTGACATTTGCTTACTTAAATCCAAGAAGCACTAGTGGTCTTTAACCTACGATCTTTGAGATCTTACCTGTAATCAGGCATATAATCTTGCTGATGAGCCTTGTCAATATGTCTTTGTCTGTGGTTCATGCAAGTTATTGGTGAACATGGTCTTGCTTTGGTCTCAACAGTCTCAACTGATGAGACCTTCAGATAATCTACAGGTACTGCCTATCGAAAATACGTAAGGGTCTTATCAGTTGGTGCTACGTACAGAAATAGAGGTTATAAAACAGCAAGCATAGAAATTAGAATGACCAAGAATCACATAATCTTACATAATGGTTGCTTTTGCTTACAGAACGTGATCCTGCTAGAAGGCTCGGTACTGCTGTGGAACAAGACAGAGGGTCTGTGCGGCACGCTGGACGGCGAGCCGCAGAACGACTTTATGATGAGGGACGGCTCTCTCGCCAAGACCAAGGCTGTGCTGGCCTCTGCGTGGAAGGTTGACAAGATCGGTGGTAAGTTACCAATAAGTACACAAGTTCTTTGGGTATTGCTTTTTGACGTTGCCTTTAGCAGGTGGATGCTTGGAACTAAATTAGGAAAATTTTTGAGTTGTCGATACAGATAAAAATAAGCCAAAGGTTGCTTTAAAATCCTGTAATGCCATATTATTATGCTAAATCTAATGCTGTAAACTGCATCAGCCAAGCACGTGCGCCCCACGTTGGGCGCCACAAGCTTGAAGTTCCTTTGGGAGGCTAAAGAACTCAACCATAAGGACGTGTTCAAAACATATTAGAAAGGTACAAAATACAATCTCTTCCTGGACGCTAGCCAATGGCAATATTCTTAAGACATCCATAATGCTTGACAAATAATATTATTGGCAGACCGAGATTTACCGCTTGAATCTGGGCAACACAAAAATGGCGACATGAAAATGTCAGTGGCTATTTGTCTTCGTTGAAAAATTGCTCATGATACATGACTTGAGACAAGTGCGGGCGAAATATTTTTTTCAAAGTAGTGAGAAGAAACTTCGACTCCATTACGTTCTTTCTCTTTTAGACAAGTGCGAGAGCAACCCAACTGAGACGAGTGCGTGTGCGTCTATAGCTGACTCGGACATGAGGAGAGCTCAGCAGTTTTGCGCCAAGATATTCGGCAAAGATAAATTCAGGAAGTGCTCTAAGGTAAACCATCTCCTTTGACTAGAGGAAGATATTGTGGGACGTTGCAACTCCTGGCAAGCAGTAATAGAGCAGGTGTTGTCGGTGAACAAGCTTTTTGAGTGTCTTAATGGACATTGGTCTAATGGGCCATGACTGCTAAGACGTAATTGGTTTCAATTCCCATACCGGACAACTCTTTGAGTTATGAGCATGATTGTTTTTCGGTAATCTGGTTATCTTAATGGATAGTTCGGTTCTGACTCTGGCTCTTTGTAATCTAGATTAAGATGGACAGAATTGTCCTGAAAACCTTTATAATATAATTTGAAAGTGTAACTGCAAATACATTGTGCAAATTTACATAAAATTGTTATTTATGACAGGTAATGGACGTCTCATTACTGCTGGAAACCTGCCAATGGGACTACTGCGCGTGTACGACTACTCTGAGTGAGTATTTCGTTTTAAAGTGATACAGTAAATATGAAATTAGATCAGTTATTAAGTGCCTTGACAAATAAAAAACATCGCTTCAGTTCATCATGCATAAGTTTATCCATGCCTCATAATTCTGGCAGTATTCCTTTTACGTGATAACGTGTTAATGCCAGGTCCTGAAGAATGCGCGTGCAGTACAGTGTCGGTGTACGCGCAGGAGTGCCTGCGACATGGAGTCGAAGAGATGAAGAACTGGCGCGACGAAGACACCTGCCGTGTGTATATCTGTTTATTAATTTACTAACTACTCGTAACTTTTGCCGGCCGGTTACACAACTCTCATTTTCCACAGCAATGAAATGCCCGGAGAACAAAGTATACAAGTCATGCGGTCCTGAGTCCCAGCCGAGCTGTGCCTTTCCCCTGGTTGCCGCGAAGACAGACAACAGTACCTGTGTGGAAGGATGCTATTGCCCCGAAGGTCTACTGCTTGAGGAAGGACGCTGTGTGCCTAAGGAACAGTGCCCCTGCAGACTCAGGAACAAGAGCTTCAAACCTGGCAAGACTATCAGGAAGGACTGTAACACCTGGTAAGTGTTTTGTATACTGACTATGGGATGTCTGAGGAGCAATGCTGTTCCGAAGGGCTGCTGCTGGGGGAAGGACGCTGCGAGCCCAAGGAACAGTGCCCTTGTAGAGTCCGGAACAAGGGTTTCAAGCCTGGTAAGACAAACAGGAGGACTGTAATACTTGGTGAGTGTTTGTTGTACTGGAAATGCCAATTACATTTGTAGAGACGCTCCTGACCTAAATGGAGATGGTTGGGGAATACTATGTGCTCGAAGCACACTATCCTTATGGAATAAAGAAAAAGAGTTCTAAGCTCGACAAGGCTAGCGAGGGCATTGTATTACTTGATGTATTTTGTGTCTTTCGTGTTTGTCTGGAGCGTTTTCGTCAAGTCAACTTTTTCGCTATAGGTGATATTTTTGCCAACGCACGTGTAGGCTTTGGAAATGCCTGTCACGGTGTATTCCAAGATGTTTTTCTTCAATGCAGTGGCTTGGCAGTGTACCCGTATATTTTGACATCCTTTAGCAGGCATCTTTTACGCTTCAAGTGGCGTGTCGTTGCAAAATTAGCCGAAGTGGTGTACTCTCTATCGAGATAGAGGCACTTATCACCACCAAAATATAATCTTCCATTTCTTTCCACCAGTACATGTGAAGCCGGTGAGTGGACATGCACGAAGCTGCCATGCGGAGCTCGCTGCAGTGCCATCGGAGATCCTCACTACTCTACCTTCGACGGGCTGCGCTACGACTTCATGGGCCACTGCACCTACACCATGCTCAAGACCGACAACATCACCGTCGAGGTGGAGAACGTCGCCTGTTCTGGCGCTATCACTGAGGTGAGATACACCTTCAGTACATTTGACCAGTACTACTCCACCTTCAATTAGCTGCGTTAGACCGTCATGGGATGCTATGGCACCTACACCGTTATTTTCTTTATCATCAATATTGACAGCGTCACTGGAGGTGGAGTATAGGTATCGCTTGTCGCTCACACCCACGCATGGGGCTTCCAGTGACCAGCACAACTTCACGTTGAACTTAGTTCCGTGATCATCATTTAAGTAAAACTACTATCGGATTACCGTTATTTGCTACGAGTAAAATTTTCCTATACAACAGTATTAGATTGGAAATAGTACTCTGGTCAAATTGAGTCAACTGAAAGTAGAAGTTAAAGCAAGATTTGAAGGGTGAACGAGTTTTGTTTCGCGACCTCTTTTTCTATCTTGACTGTACGCAAGTGCACTGTAAGCATGTTACTGTTACATTATACCTAATTTAACTAAAATTTCTTCATTTTACTCAGGCGATGAACTTGGGTCCCTACAAAGGCGAGGGCAAGCCTTCATGCACGAAGGCAGTGAGCTTGAACTACAACGGCGCGAGTGTGCACATGAAGCAGGGCGGGTTCATCCTGGTCAACGGGAAGGAAGTGTCCACGCTGCCGGTCATGGTGGGAGACGTCAGGATCAGAGCTGCTTCCTCGCTCTTTGTTATAGGTACGTGCACCACCAGCAAATTTTACAGGGCTGTTACTAATATTATGCTGGGTTACTCTTGGTCGGCAGTGTCCATACTACTGGTCATGGTGGGAACCGTCAGGATCAGAGCTCTTCGCTTCGATCTTCGTTACAGATAAGCAGACCATCAGAACCGGTCATGTTCCACAGCAGGATTCCTTATCCTGATCCATTGGAACCGTCCTGTCATTTGGGACAACAACAGAATTAGCGGTGCCTCCTCTCTCTTCGTAATAGTTAGGTAGACCACCAGCACTAACCATGTCAAACCCAACGCAGTAATGACAGAAAAAGTCCGAGGTTTTAAGAGTAAAATTAGTATGTCTAACATATTTTGTTTGTTCCAGTACAACTGCCCAACAAAGTGGACCTGTGGTGGGACGGTAACACTCGCGTGTTCATCGACGTCCCTGCTGCGTTCCACGGCAAGACACAGGTGAGCATTACTCAGAAAATACAACCCTAACAGTCTCTTTAGATAAGACGGTTCAAGCTGAATTAGTGCCGGACGATAGCCGGATATCATACAGCTCACTCACTATACTCTGATACGACAACTAACTGGGTACTAGAAATTTAATATACTTAGGTGTTTGTTTTAGGCTTAGTTGTGTTAAAGGCTTTATAAATAAACAAAAGATACAAAACCTTTTAATTTAACAAAAAAATTGGATCAAATGTTGAATTATTAATTTTATAAAGGTATTTTGTGATGTCTTCTAAAACCAACTCAAAGAAGATATTACAAAGGTCATACACAATCATTCATAGTCAGTAATACAAAACGCCTCCATTGTCCCTACTTAACCCCAACCACCTTTATACCCAGGGTCTCTGCGGTACCTTCAACTTGAACCAAAAAGACGATTTCCTGACCCCTGAGAACGACGTGGAGCAGTCAGCTCTCGCGTTCGCCAACAAGTGGAAGACCAGGGAATTCTGTAGTGATGTGGATACTAAGGAACCAGAGCATCCGTGCAAGGCCAACTTGGAGAATAAGGATGCTGCTGAGAGGTACTGCAGCAAGTTGAAGAGCAAGGTCTTTGAATGTAAGTAATAGTATAATAATATTCTACCACTCACACATCACCATTTAGTCCCAAACCAAGCAGAGCTTGTACTATGGGTACTAGATATTGGCTAACATAATACATAATTGTATACCTTTTTTTGTAAATACATACATATTATACATAGAAACACCCAGACCAAGACAAACATCCATGTTCATGGCTTCATGCACACAAATGTTTGACTTGAGCAGGAATCGAACCCGCGGCATTCGGCTTAGCAGTCGCTTACACTTTCGCTGCGCCAGCCAGTCGTCATAGTAATATTGACCGGCCCTTTAATGGTGATTTTACTTTCCTCTCCAAGGCAAAATAAACTCTTCATACTCTAGGTCTTATTTTGGCAGCGAGAGCCCAGTGGAGATACCAACAGACTGCCATGCAGAGGGTATCGGGTTCGAATCCACGGCGCGCACCAATGACTTTTCGGAGTTATGTGCGTATAGAATTACTAATTATCGCTTGTCCCGTGCCTCGGAGAGCACGTTAAGCCGTCGGTACCGGTTGTCATGAAGATCTTTGACAGTCGTTACAGGGCGTCAATACCTACAAAATAAACTGACACTAGTCTAAACCATGGAATATTGCTATCCCTTCGGCTTGCAGAGGTCAGGCAGGCAGTCGCTCTGTGGAAAAGCTAATATTCAGCCAAATCCGGTTAGACTAGGAAGCGGACCCCAGATTGAAACTGGGATAACGCTAAGAGGATGACTCTAGGTCTTATTTTGGTTTGGACGGGGTTAGAAACCGGTGAAGGAAGGTTTTTGTCTTCGAAAGAATACAGATGTTTTCAAGGGAATGACCTGAGCCCCTTTGCCTACCACTATCCTTCTTTTTTCCTATGCCCGCCCCTGATTCGAGGTCCATCAGTGCACCGTACTTTCTTCGTATCGAGATGAACATGCGGGTAGCTAAAGTCGTACTAAGTCTAGAACAAAGGAGCACGATGTTTTTTTGCTGACAGGTAGTAATTTATGTATTATAATAATGTATTTATTAGTGAACCTAATTAATATTCTTATGAAGATTCTTATGTGTCAGAAAAAATATCTCAAAAATATTTGGAGGCGCCGGGTATCGATCCCGGTACCTCTCGCATGCTAAGCGAGCGCTCTACCATCTGAGCTACGCCCCCGATGTTACAATATATCAACTTTACTAACACTATATACTCGTATTACACACAACTGTATGCATTTAGATATTATGAAACATCGGCAATTTCGCAATTATCTAGGCAACATGTTGATAAATTTCCTTAGAACGGCATTATAGTATTATTGCAACCGTGTCTCACGTAAGCAAAATTTAGGTACGTACAGCAACCAAGTTCCAATTAATTAAATCTTTATATCCATTCCGTTCTTTCAGGCTCTGGGCTGAAGCGAGCGAATGTATAAAACAATAAGCTCTATACTTCCCTCTCTCGCTGGAGTCGATCCCTCATGCCTGAGGATCGTGGTCAGCATCGGGCTTGCATCTGGAGCGGATTATCTGCCTCCATCGTTCCTGTCTATTCTATCTTTATCGTGTCTGATTTGGAGGACCATGAGTCTTTTTCTTGATCGTTCCACCTAACTAGGTCAGACCTTTTGCCTTCAGAGTTGCCAACCACGATCAGTTTTGTAAGACTGTCGCCGCCTTTACGTATTGTGTGGTCGAAGTAGGATAGAATACGTTGTTGGCAATCTGGGATAGGAATGATGTATTAGTGAGTTTCGCCGTTCATTATATTTTCAGAATTTATCGCCAGCACCACATCTCAAAAGCATCAGTTCTTTATCTTTGTCGGGCCAGTATTGTCCATATTTCCACTCCTTACAGGAACATTGGAATACCAGAGCTCGTATCAATCTGGTCTTAGTTTTGATATCTCTCTTCTTTCATTTTACCGGGTCATGGAATCTTTTGCCATCGCGATTGCCTTTTTTATCTCGGTGACACAACTACCATCATTGCATATTTGAGAAGTTAGGTATATGAACCAAGTGGACGGTACCAATCCCAGGAATCGTGCATGTAGCAACCTTGCCGACTCGATCCACTATCATAATCATCATTTTGGCTCTGTTTAATTCTAGACCGATGTTGAGCTACTCTCTATCTCGATCCTTCAGAATAGCTCACGCATATCTTCCAGAGATGTTGCTAGAAGAATGGTGTCATGGGCATACCGGGGATTAAATAATCTCTTTCCACCGTTGGGGAATTCTTCCGAATAATATAATTTCCGTATATGTTAAAAAGAGGAGAGACAAGAAGCAACCCTGTATCACTCCCTTCTTAGTTTGGAAAATATTGGAGCATTCAGTCCCAATCTAATGATGGAACGGTTCTCAGTGTACAGACCTCGACCAAAGCAACAAGGTGCTCAGGAGTTCCATTTCAAGTAGCACGTTCCACAGTTTGTTTCATTGCACGCAGTCAAAAGCTTTTGTGAAGTCGATAAAGCGCAGGACACAGGACGACAGGGCTGTTAAATTAGCTGCTTTTTTCGATGATCTGGCGGACGCTCAGTATTTAAGCTGTATATACAATATGTCTAATCTGTCTAGTAGCCAAATCCATGGATAAATCGAACATTGAAACCGGTCATTAATCGTTACTAGGATTAGAAATCAGAATGGTCTCAGTTCAGATATTCTAAATACGTTTCGTTCGGTGTGTGAGAGTGCCGGCGGCCCCATACCCTATTCCTTCTCCCTTATTCCGACTCTTCCTTCTATCTCTTTTCCCAACCCCAAGGGGCGGCAACGTACTTGTGACGCCTGTGGTGTTGGTTGTGTCCATGGGTGGCGGTAATTGCTTACCATCAGGCGATCCGTCTACTCGTTTATGTTTATCGTGTCTTTATTTGTTAGGTATAAAAATATATCGTGCAGTAGGTTTAATTCATATCGCTAGATCATAATTTATATGGAAAAACAATGTTTGCCGGATCAGCTAGTATTCATTACTATTTCGTCTTTCTTTTAATGGATGTTGTAAGGATAAAGAAGAAATAGAAGATGTACTATAAAAAATAAAAAACTCTGTTAACGTATGATGGTGTTTGCAGCATGCCACTGGTACGTGGACGTTGAGCCGTGGTACGAGTCGTGCGTGTACGACGTGTGCGCGTGCGGCAGTGGCGACGTGTCGCGCTGCCTGTGCCCTGTGCTCGGCGACTACGCCATGAGCTGTGCCAAGGCCGGCGTCATCATACAGTGGCGATACAGCGTCGACGAGTGCAGTGAGTACACACTTGTTCTTACCTTACTGACTGACTGACAGACAACGCACATCCGAAACTACTGACATTTGACGTGTACCTAAGTATTTTTCTCGAGAAGCGCAAAGATACACTAAGAAACAATGTCTACAGCATCGGAAATATTTAAAATATTGTGAATGTAGCAGCGAGCATCCCCTAGTGTCCAGTTAGTCCTATTAAAAGCAACACTAAACTACTAAAGGAGTATCTTCATAGAGTGAAAATAAATTGCACTCAAATAAAATAACTTGTGTTAGTGGTGTTAAGTCAGACCACTTGGGTCAACTAACTAGTTTTAAAGTTCATAAAGGGCCTCAGAGTACGAAATCAATTAAGACTAGGCTACTTACTAAAAATAAAATGAAATTGTTTCATGATAAGATAGAGGATCATTTATCTGTAACTAAATTGACCTCTAAAGATCCTAACATAAATTACAAAAAGTTGTTTAGCCAGTTATGTAAAGAATTTAATAAAGCATGTCCCATCAGGAATGTTAAATTAAATGATAAGTGCTGTTTTAATGAATGGGCTACAAGGGGCATAAGGAAAAGTAGGGATATCTTATATAATGAATTTTATGAAAGGTCATTTACATACGATCTTTCATTTCACAATCATGTTAGAAACTATTCAAACGTTTTTAAAAGGGTTTGTAAAGTTGCGTAATCGAAATTAATAAGCAACAAGATAAGTAAAGCTAGTAATAAGATAAAAGCCGTGTGGAAGATAATAAACACAGAAACGGGACGAACTAGGAACCGAGATACTGATTTTATTCTGAGGGTTGAAAGTAAGCTAATATCGGACATGCTTGACTGTTGTTGCTGGCTCATTTGAACGTTTTTTTGTAAACATTCCAATTGAATTGACTCACTTACTAAACTCGTCATCTTCATTGGCAGAAATACTTCTCAAAAAATTTTTTGTTTAAGACATATTTTGCTTTGAACTTACATACGTCACTGACTATACAATTCGGAAAGCTTTTAAAAATTTAAGCATTAAGAATACTGAAGACTTATGAGGCATTTCTGTAAAAGTACTTAGTTCTATTATTGACCAGATAGCTCCTACTCTTGCAGGTATATTCAATCAATGTGTAGACATAGGCACCTTCCCTGATCTGATGAAGCAAAGTTATTCCAGTTTTTAAAACAGGTGATAAACAGAATCCCTCAAACTACAGACCGATTTCAGTTCTACCATCCTTGAGTAAGGCGTCTTCTGCGATCTTTCCAAGGCTTTTGATGGGTAGATCATAATACACTCATTTGTAAACTTAGACACTACGGTGTTCGTGAACGTTCTCTCGAACTAGTTACCTCGTATCTTTAGTAGAGACAGCAAAGGGTAGGTATAGATGGAACAACATCTTCACGGTCTTTAGTTAAGATGGGTGTACCTCAGGGTTCCATTTTGGGTCCTTTTCTGTTCCTTGTTTATATAAATGATCTTCCTTACATGATGTCGGCCACATCTAATATTATTCTTTTTGCAGATGATAATTCTCTTACATTTAAAATTGATAGAAAAGACGTAAACCAACACACAGCAAATGCTAGTTTATTATCCTTATCAGAATGGTTCAGCGCAAACCATCTATTGCTAAATGCTACAAAAACTAAATGTTAAAGATTTTCTTTACGAAACGTTTCTCAGGAAGGTTTAGACATAATGCTTGAAGGTAACAAGTTGGATATTGTGGACGGACAGTACTCCTAGGTATTACTATAGATACGAAATTACAACGGGGAGCTCATATTAATTCTTTATCTAGTAGATTAAGCTCTGCCGCGTTCGCTGTTAGAAAAGTAAGCCAACTTACTGACGTTGCTACTGCTAGACTTGTTTATTTCGCTTACTTTCACAGTTAAAAGTCCTACGGTATCTTGCTATGGGGGGCGGCGGCCGACCGTGACTCAATAATTATTTTGCAGAAAAGAGCTGTCTGTGCTATTTATGATATGGGTCCACGAGAGTCTCTCAGAGAATTCTTTAAAGAAATTAACATTCTTACTATGCTCTCTTTATACATTTATGAAAACATCATGTTTGTACGTGTATCTTTCAATGTTTGACATTTTAAGCAACATTCACAATATCAACACCAGAAATAAACATAAATTAGTATGTAGTACCTAGATTTAGACTAACCAAAACTAATAAATCATTCCTAGGTTATTGTGTACGTTTCTATAACAAACTGCCTAAAGCAGTAACATACCGTACTGAGGGAGATTTAAAAAACATGTTAAGATGGCTCTCGTTAAAAAAGCATGATTACATTGACGATGGGGATCTATGGTGTTAGTTGTTTTCTGCACATGCGGCTTCCCTGGCAACTGAAGTAACCTTAGGTATTATTGAAGTCTTAGAATTTATTAGTCAAATTTATTTCCAAGTAACTGGACCTAGAAAGTTTATTTTCTCTAGTTTATAGTAGGTATCCCAGTTTTGCCGTGAGCACAATGTTAGCTGATAATACTATGATCGTCAAAGTATCTCCCTTGTAAAAGACCAGATCATTAATCTTACAAACTACTAAGTACTCACAGTAAATTCCTATATTTGCTATTCTACATTGTGCTCGCTTTATCTTGACAAGATATTGTAATTCTTAAAACAAAATTGTAACAAACCAAATATTTTACAAGAGTTTCCAGAGGAGTTTCTTGCCGGAGTCTTCTCCGTGGGCCTACCTTTTGGAACCGGCAACTAGAGTCAGTGACGTTTCAAAAGAGTATGCAAAATACCAACTTGAAATAAAAATATTTGAATTTGAACATGGGTAGGTACTATTGCTGTTTTATAACGTATCAGTAATAAGGGTAATAATGTGTAGGGCGACCTAATGATAATATAGCTTAATAATATATTATGACCTCCTTTGTTACAATAAAACTTCTATAAAAAAGGTATATTATATGCTTTTAGCGTTTTCATAAGTAGCAACTGTCTTAAAATTATGTTAAAAGTACACCAAGTATAAATACGGTAACAGCCATTAATGCACTAATATTTAGACATGTCAAGATTTTACTTTTATAACTTAAATTCAATGAATATGTGAGTTGAGGTAGTTATTGTTAGGATAGCAGTATTATATGGGTAGGTGCATTGCGGCATATGATTGACATTTTAACAACACATTGAATATCTACGCTCAATAATAAAAATCATATAATTATATTTTATATGTGAACTATTTAAATATTCTTGTTTTTAAAGAATCTGTCAGGCTATCTCTGTTTTATTGCTATACTTAGTAAATTAATTTTATGAAATAAGGCTCCGAAGGTGAAAAGTTACCATTTTCAATAGGTTTTATTAATTGCATTCTTGGTTAGAAGTAATGTTATACAGTAACAATAGTTATTAATGAAATGTGTCGTATAAATCAAAATAAATACAAGATTTTAATTACGCATTTGAGTGAGTATGACGTGATACTATTTAACTTCAAGTGCTCGGTTGCTATAATTTAGGAACAGGCGCTTTTTGATGTGGTCATACTTACATAGTATTAAAACTAGAAAATACAAGATTAACAAAATGAAAAAATAAACTCTAAACCTTAAATTTCCATAAATATAATATTGTTAAAAATAAAAATGGCGGACATAAACTATAAAATAAATGTAATAACATAAAGCACTCTTAAGAAAAATGGCTTAATTACTAATTAAGGACTGAATATTCGATATGCGTCTGTAAGTAAATAACATTTTAATATTTTTTATCGTTTAACTACATATTAAAAATACACACATTTGTCCCTATTTTATAATATATCGTTAAAAATGAACTCGATATGTTAGAAAATATTGGAAAGTCACGCCAAAATAATTGTAAAAGTTTACCTCTGTGCTCGATAGATGGTGTTGTGCCGTCCGGTTGAATCGCGCTATGGTTTCGTTACCGCGACGAGTATAAATAGTCGCCCGAGCCACTGTATTGTTAACTCTGGTTTCCCTTCAAAACGCATAAATCTTTCGCCTTTTACTAAAGATTTCCGTGGAGGGGAACACTCAAATGAGTCTGAATTATTTTTGGTCCTCTGCCCTTTGGGTAGAGCTATTAATTCTCAAAATATGTACTATAACAACATTGTCACAATGTAGGTGATATTAACTCAATATTACCGAATTATCAAAATTTGCCGCTTAAGGTCCTAACAACATAACTCATGTCATAAACATAACAAACTTCAAGGAGTATACAAATACTACGTACTACGTAAGAACAAACTTATTGATTAATGATTAAAGCGTGTATAAAATTGGTTCATTCAGTTAAAATGTAATCTCAGTAAAACCAATAAAAGTCAAGGTAAAAGCCGTTAAACGTTGTTATTTTTGTTTTGTTCTTGCTTGTTACAACGAAAAGGGTTTTAATTTACCTTCTTTTAACAAACTGTTACAATTAATATATTTATCGTTTGTGAATTAATACGCTGAAAAGTGTCCGAACCAAAAATAATCCTGTTTAATTTTAATCAAGTTGTCTAATAATAATAACATACATTTTCATGATGGCTCCCCCGATCCCCTCGTCGTAGTTGCGCAAACAGTCAGGCTGCCCTGCCAAACTGTCCTACAGTTTGGCAGTTATAGATTCAAAATAAAAACATTGAACATGCCTCCGGATTTTTTTTATTAGATATTATCTTACTAATATGACAAATGAATTGTTACATTGAATGAAATTATACTTTCTTCTTCTTCTATTCTTTCAACTTATTATAAAATAAAATTGATATGAAACAGTATATCAAAAAGGACCAAAACCAAGTACATACGAGTGTATCCGATGTAAAATGTTGTATGGAAATATAAAAGGATAATAATAAAAACACTTATCAATTTAAATTAAAGGTTTATTTTAAAAATATTATTGAAATAAGCCAATATCTATTCAAAAATATTTGGTAATAAAGGCATAACTGCTAGTTGTCACATGGTTGTCACCTATATAATACTTTTAAATAAATTGTTAGGCGTGGCATTATAGGTATTTTTTAAATGAATGATCACATTGGGCATATATCTATCAAATAAGCCTTCTCCAATAACTAGATTAAAATGATAAAGTTTAAATCGCAGTGATATCATATATCATGATGTCATGTCGTTTGTGACCTTTTCATGTATTATTAGTTACATATGATATTATTTTGAGGTGTTCCAATTTCCTGTACTGTACTTAAAAAATGTGCTTGTCTTGACTTTTAAGCTGATATATGATATTTCTGTTTATTTTGTCACTAATAATGTTCAAACAAATAATTCAAATATGCCTTTTTAGGATTCCTTAGTAACCTATGAGGAACACCTATAATAACACCATGACCGTCCGTCTGTCTGTCAGTGGTTTTACGCGGAAACCATAAATAAGAACTAGCGAGCTGAAATTTGGCGAAATGGTCAAAAGTATTCTATTAAGGGACCTGTTCGCAAAATATTTAGCAAAACCCATTTATTGCAAAATGTGTCTAGATCCCTCCTCTTTCCCTAATCTTCTAAAACGAAGTATGTATTTGGATGTGTGTAAACTATGTTATGTTATGTTGCATCTGTGACATGCCTATTGAACTTTTAAAGAAAATTGTAACAGCTCATTATGCTTTACTAATTACGAGTACCTACACTACCTACTTGTCGATTAACTTAAACTGGCATTTGCAAGCTATAAAATTAATATTGTGACCAAGTCCTTGTATCCTTAGGACACTAGGTAAGGCAGAACCCTAGACTATGCGTGGCTTTACATGCTTTTGGCCGGATTTTTATTCCTGACTGACTGCCTCCGTGGTCCAGTGGATATCGTATGCTGATCTGAGGTCCCGGGTTCGATTCCCGGGTCGGGCAAAAGTGTTACTGAGTTATTCCGAATTCTCAGTAGCAGCACGGAGTCTGGTGATGTACCCGGTAACGGCAATAGGCTCGCCCCCTATTACGTGGGACGTAAAAATTCATGGCGAAATGTGGGTGTAATATTGTGTATATACCTCTGCCTACCCCTGCCGGTATACAGGCATGAGTCTATTAAAATAAAAAACATTTCTAATAAATGTTCTATGCTAACCCAATTTGGAAAAACGTTAGTTGTGAATGTGACGCGGAATAATTTATGATAAAGTTTGTCCTTCTCATAGTGAGAACTGACAGTGCTGATGATGATGATGATGTATGTGTGTAGAGATCGAGTGCAGCGGCGGGCAGGAGTACACGGTGTGCGCGGACAGCTGCCTGCGCAAGTGCTCGGACATGGCGCTGTCCGCCAGCGGCGCCTGCAAGCCCTGCTGCGTCGAGGGCTGCGCCTGCCCACCCGGACAGGTACACCACATCTCTCATTCTAGATATAATAGGGTTGTTTCCAACTAGTCAAATCAAGCATTTTAATAAAATGTCAAAAACGATCTTTGCCAAGGGTTTTGTATGAAATATGACGTAGTGACGTCATAGTGTTTTGCTGTCAAGTAGAATACTTATATCAATAGATTGACGATGAATGAAACTACTATTATTTTGACATGTTTCACTAGATAAAAATACTTGTATAATTTATTTCACTTGCAGGGAACTTCCCTATTACTAAACTGATTTCCATAGAACAATAGTTGATTCAATGAAATCAAATGAAATCATTTATTTACTTGAATATGGTGTTACAGATGTCATAATTTACATAATATTGCTTTCGGCATATTCTGTCCAATGGGACGTGCAAATGGTTGACCCTGGTTGACCCTAGGATTTTGGTTGACCCTGGTGAGAGTACGTTTTATAAAAGAAAGGTCAGCTGTCAATGAATAACTAGTGAGAGATTGAAGCCAGATCGTCTTTTGTGTCGAAGGGATTCCCATACATAGAGTATCATTTATAAAATTACTTACCCCGAGCTACAATATGGCCTGCCTCGATGCAAAAGCAATGACACTTTTTGCATAATCATTCTAATTCCTATCATCGATAAAGTACTGCTATTTATAAATCTGATATAAAAAGCTCACAAAAAGCGTACCGGATTAATTTAACAGCTTTTCAATTAAATTGTAATCCCACAGCTTCTAGACGACAACGGTCTATGCGTGCCAACGGGCCTGTGTCCGTGCTACCACAAGGGTCTGCAGTTCAGCGCCGGATACAAGGAAGTGAGGGCAGGAAGACGTGAGAGGGAACTATGGTATGTCACTACACATCGATAGATATAATCTGTACGGAAAAAAAGTTATGTGACTGGAGGCGCCGGGTATCGATCCCGGTACCTCTCGCATGCTAAGCGAGCGCTCTACCATCTGAGCTACGCCCCCCATGTTACAATATATCAACTAACACTATACTTAAATAACGTATTAAAAATATACCCACAATAAGTAAAAAGTGTCTGGAGGCGCCGGGTATCGATCCCGGTACCTCTCGCATGCTAAGCGAGCGCTCTACCATCTGAGCTACGCCCCCATGTTACATTACTCAAAAATAATACATTACATTGAGTATTTACGCGTAACATTCAAATACGCACCCACTACGTGCCTACCTTTCACTTATAAAACAATCTTGCACAATTTCATTGATGAAGAAACACGTTTCGAATTATCATACCTACATACATAAGTACATACAATTACGCTTGTACGACAAAGGGGAAAAAAGAGTCTAAAAACTTTCAGTTGCTTACCTGATTTTTATCTTTCTCCTTTTACTAATCCCAATTTTACTTAGCGGAGTAAGGTACACAAAATATCAAGAACTTTTCTTTCGGTGTCACTGCAGAAGCCTTATTTCGGGCCGCCTATTACGCCATTTTATTATTCGAGTTTAGGGCAGAGATGTGTAATGGTAATGGTGCATCCAACATTCTGAAATGTTGGTAAATAAAAAGTAACTATGCTGGTGACGCACCATATGAATCTATCGGAGTTTAGGGTCTTAAACCATCATCGTATCCTTGTACGTTCTGTAGCGTCGTCCGTCGCAGTCACGAGAATCTCGGTTATGATTACCTAACCAATAATTTACTAAATATAAATTTATTAGATGTTGGTATTATGCAAAATATATAACCAGAGCCTATTTCGATAGCGGCCACTTTAGTTTACAAAATAGTCAGTAAGTTTACAAATGCTTAGACTAGATTTAGGTAGGTAACGATGCGGCTCATGTTCTAATGAAAGACCGAAAGTCTCAAATAAATACCTTACCACGAGCGAAGTTAAGTCCGCTTTAGTATAGTAATATTTATATAACGGACCCCGACGATATTTCCTTCGACGTTTCGGCATGGGTTACACTTAGTCGTGGTCACGAGATGACCGATGCCTTGCAGCGCCTTCTCCGTGAAGTGCGGGTGTCGGCACCTACCCTCACTTGGTCTTCACAATTATTTTTGACAGCCGCGTTATTTAAGGCTACTGCTCTGTTCCCGTCGCACATAGCGTGATGTTATAAAGCCTACAATAGCCTTCCTCGATAAATGAGTTATCTAACACTGAAAGAATTTTTCAAATCGGACCAGTAGTTCCTGAGATTAGCGCGTTCAACCAAACAAACAAACAAACTCTTCAGCTTTTTATATTAGTACTAGATGAGCCCGCGGTTACACCCGCGTTATTTACCGCCACTGCTCCACTCCCGTGGCTCATAGCGAGATGTTACATAGCCTATAGCCTTCCTCGATAAATGGGCTATTTAACACTAAAAGGATTTTTCAAATCGGTCCAGTAGTTCTTGAGATTAGCGCGTTCAACCAAACAAACAAACAAACTCTTCAGCTTTATATATTAGTACTAGCTGACCCAGCGAACTCCGTATCGCCTTTTTAAGAGTTTTTATTTAATTCCCTTTTTTCCAAGCCCCTTTTCCAAAGTTACCATTAACTTAGCACTTAATCTCTTATCATTTCAGAGTCTATAAATGATGAACAAACAAACATAGATTTTTCTATAATATTGAATTTCCCATTCCTTAAAATATCGGAGACGATACCCATATCGACTTTAAAAAAAAACGTGTCCGCCACCTTTGATTTCCCATCCACCATCTTGAATCACGAAATAGATGTTGTATTTGGATTCCCCATCCCTTTAAACATTGGAGACGATACCCATATTGATTTTTTTTTAATTCCCATCCGCCATCTTTGATCACGAAATAGATGGTGTTTTTGAATTCCCCATTCCTTAAAATATCGGAGACGATACCCATATTGATTTTTTTAAATTTTCCCATCCACTATCTTTGATTTCCTATCCGCCATCTTTGATCACGAAATAGATGTTGTATTTGGATTCACCATCCCTTAAATCATCAGAGACGATACCCATATTGGTTTTTTTATAATTTTTGCCATCCGCCATGTTTGATTTCCCATCCGCCATCTTGAATCACAAAATATATGTTGTATTTGGATTCCCCATCCCTTTAAACATCGGAGACGATACCCATATTGATTTTTTTTAATTTTCCTATCCGCCATCTTTGATCACGAAATAGATGTTGTATTTGAATTCACCATCCCTTAAATCACCAGAGACGATACCCATATTGATTTTTTTAATTTTTCCCATCCGCCATGTTTGATTTCCCATCCACCATCTTGAATCACAAAATAGATGTTGTATTTGGATTCCCCATCCCTTTAAACATCGGAGACGATACCCATATTGATTTTTTTAAATTTTCCCATCCGCCATCTTTGATTTCCCATCCGCCATCTTTGATCACGAAATAGATGTTGTATTGCGATTCCCCACCCCTTAAAATATCGAAGGCGAACCCCAAATTGTTTTTTGAAATTTTCTCATCCGCCATCTTTGATTTCCCGTCCGCCATCTTGGATCACTAAATAAATTTCATTTTATTAATCAGCGTCCCAAAAATCTTGAAAACGATACTCATATAGATTGTATCCTATTCGTTTAGCCTTTTTTTGCCCTTGACCAAACCCTCCCCCTTCTCGTTTGACCATTTTATTATTTTTGTCTGGCATCTAAAAGTTGTGGGGTAATTTTATATAGCCTATAGCCTTTTGGCATAATTGGGCTATCATAGGCAATAACAATTTTTAAAATCTGACTGCTAGTTCCTGAGATAAGCCGACATTATCTTTTAGCCTTTTTAGCCTTTTGCCCGGCCCCAAAGGGTCGAAGCGTTATGTTATATAGCCTATAGCCTGCCGGAATAACTGGGCTATCGTATACAAAAAGAATTTTTCAGATCCGACCGGTAGTTCCTGAGATTAGCGCGTTCAAACAAACAAACAAACAAACAAACAAACAAACAAACAAACAAACTCTTCCGCTTTATTATATTAGTACTAGCTGACCAAGCGAACTCCGTATCGCCTTTTTAAGAGTTTTTATTTAATTCCCTTTTTTCCAAGCCCCTTTTCCAAAGTTACCATTGACTTAGCGCTTAATCTCTTATCATTCCAGGGTCTATAAATGATGCAAAAACAAACATCTATAGATTTTTATATAATATTGAATTCCCCATTCCTTAAAATATCGGAGACGATACCCATATCGACTTTAAAAAAATCCCGTCCGCCATCTTTGATTTCATATCCGCCATCTTTGATCACGAAATAGATGTTGTATTTAGCTTCGCCATTCCTTAAAACATCGGAGACGATAACCATATTGATTTTTAAAATTTTTCCCATCCGCCATTTTTGATTTCCCATCCGCCATCTTGAATCACGAAATAGATGTTGTATTTGGATTCCCCATCCCTTTAAACATCGGAGACGATACCAATATTGATTTTTTAAATTTTGCCCATCCACCATTTTTGATTTCCCATCCGCCATCTTGAATCACGAAATAGATGTTGTATTTGGATTCCCCATCCCTTCAAACATCGGAGACGATACCCATATTGATTTTAAAAAAAATCCCATCCGCCATCTTTGATCACGAAATAGATGGTGTTTTTGAATTCCCCATTCCTTAAAATATCGGAGACGATACCCATATCGACTTTAAAAAAATCCCGTCCGCCATCTTTGATTTCATATCCGCCATCTTTGATCACGAAATAGATGTTGTATTTAGCTTCGCCATTCCTTAAAACATCGGAGACGATAACCATATTGATTTTTAAAATTTTTCCCATCCGCCATTTTTGATTTCCCATCCGCCATCTTGAATCACGAAATATATGTTGTATTTGGATTCCCCATCCCTTTAAACATCGGAGACGATACCAATATTAATTTTTTAAAATTTTCCCAGCCGCCATCTTTGATTGCCCATCCGCCATCTTTGATCACGAAATAGATGTTGTATTTCGATTCTCCACCCCTTAAAATATCGAAGGCGATGCCCATATTGATATTTAAAATTTTCTCATCCGCCATCTTTGATTTCCCGTCCGCCATCTTGGATCACTAAATAAAATTCATTTTATTAATCAGCGTCCCGAAAATCTCGAAAACGATACCTATATAGATTGTATCCTATTCGTTTAGCCTTTTTTTGCCTTTGACCCAACCCTCTCCCTTCTCGTTTGACCATTTTATTATTTTTGTCTGAACCCTAAAAGTTATGGCGTAATTTTATATAGCCTATAGCCTTTCGGAATAATTGGGCTATCATAGGCAATAACAATTTTTAAAATCCGACTGCTAGTTCCTGAGATTAGCCGACATTATGTTTTAGCCTTTTTAGCCTTTTGCCCGGCCCCAAAGGGTCGAAGCGTTATGTTATATAGCCTATAGCCTTCCGGAATAACTGGGCTATCGTATACAAAAAGAATTTTACAAATCCGACCGGTAGATCCTGAGATTAGCGCGTTCAAACAAACAAACAAACAAACAAATAAACAAACAAACAAACAAACAAACAAACTCTTCCGCTTTATTATATTAGTATAGATAGATAAGATAAGATATAGACCCGTTATAAAAATATTTCTATGTGTACAATTCGTGAAAGTTTATAAATCCGGCTTGTTTATGTGTAGCACATGCGTGGGTGCGAGGTGGGACTGCAAGCCCGCGTCGCCGGCCGAGATCCAGAACTACCCGCCGGCCGAGGACCTGCGCTCCAACTGCAGCGCCTCCAACAACATGGAGTTCACCACCTGCGAGATCGCTGAGCCGCTCACCTGCAAGGTATTGTTACATTAGTACTGGTTTTATAGTCAGTCTAATCAGGGATTCAATTGCAGTGTATGACCTGTTTCAAGGGAATTGTGTTAATTTGCTAGCTAACAAATCATTGCGCGATGTCATTAAAAAGTAGTAACTAAGGAGACGAGAAAATGATCGTCATCCGGCTCTCTATATAGACCGATCTGACTGACGACCGGTTGGCGCAGTGGGAGTGTAAGCGACTTCTACGCCGACGGTCGCGGGTTCGATTCCCGCTCAATTCAAACATTTGTGTGCATGAACATGGATGTTTGTCTTGGTCTGGGTGTTTCTATGTGTAATATGTATCTTTTTACAAAAAGTATATAATTATGTATGTATATCCATTATCATATGTATATCATTATCCGTGTGGTTGACGGCATAGAATACAAGTGTCACCACCCCCTATCTTCCCGTGGGTGTCGTAAGAGGCGACTAAGGGATAACACGATGCAAATACCATCTTTGCGTAGAGACGGAAAAGTCGACATCAAACCCTATACGACTGCCTCGTTGGTCTCGCGGCATAAATGTGCACGTGGGATCGGGAGGTCCCGGGTTCGATTCCTGGGTCGGGCAGTGTTATTGGGTTTTTCTTTCATGAAATTCTCAGTAGCAGCACGGAGTCTGGAAATGTGCCCGGTACGGCAATAGGCTCGCCCCTGATTACGTGGGACTAAAGTATATCTGGCGATGAGTGGGTGTAGAAATACACCTCTGCCTACCCTTTCGGGGATAAAAGGCGTGACGATATGTACGATATGTATGTGTATCCATTATCTAGTACCCATAGTACAAGCTCTGCTTAGTTTGGGACTAGATGGTGTTGTAATGAATGAATGTGGTACAATATTATTATTATATTATATCTTGAGCAGCCGTTTTACATCCGCCTCTAAGGTTTAAACTAATTACTACATCTTCAAATTCGATTAACCCTTTTTGCCGTGGAAACGCAACATACGTGTGTACATTTTTTTCAGCTTAGTATCCACACCATTTATTTGTTTGTCCTTCTTCCACATCGCAACGAGTCGAAGTTATGGTATTATTTTTGTGTAGGAGATTAATGTAAGTAGACTACTACATCTTACCGGTAGAAGACTGCTGGGACCTGGAGCCGCGGATGAAGTCTAGTTTTTGACTAAAAGATAGAGGTGTATTTTTTTATTGAAAATACAATCTTTGCACTGTCACGGGATTCTTTACAAATAATCAATGGACATTAAGAACACACAGAAATTTCAAGTAAATATTTTTTTATGCCTGCCTTTAGAACATGCACCTGCCCCCGTCATCAACGACCGCGGAATGCCGTCCCGGCTGCCAGTGCAAGAAGGGCTACGTGCTGGACACGACGTCTAAGAAGTGCGTGCCGCCCCCGCAGTGCCCGTGCCACCACGGCGGACGCAGCTACCCCGACGGACACACCATGCAGGAGGAGTGCAACCAATGGTGAGCAATACTTTATTCACGAATGGATTTGTAGGTAGTAGATCCGGCTCGACGGGACCAAGTACTACCATCTCACAGAATGTAGACGTAAAGTATCCTGATACTGTTGCGATTGGTTCAGTGAGTGATAGTCAGAGACCCCATCCCCTTTTTTTTGTTCCTCATCCCGGTCTTCCTCTTATTATTTTTCCAAACCGAAAGGCTGTCAATGCCCATGCAGTTGTCCATGGGCGGAGTCCCAAAATAATAGGCAGTAAACTGCTATAGGTTGAAAGACAACAAGAGATTAATTGTTATAGATTCAAAGATACTTGTGTTGAGTGGTTGATAGTCATCTGATTGATTGTGGTGTAGACTGTGGCTTCCCTGCCCACTCCATTCGTCCCGCTTGCTGAAAATCCTCCACCTGGACATGGCCTGCCTTGGCTGACCTGGAAGTCTTGAAATAGACTTAGGACACAGGTTGGCCGAAGCAAAGAAAACTTGCTTAGGTGGGGATTTACAGATAATACTAATCTGGAATGCAAGTGTGGTGCCGTTCCACAAACAATGGGACACTTACTATCTTGACCTGAGTGCCCTAACACCTGCACGCTACAGGAACTTATGGATGCTACTGAAAATGCCAATACTCGTAGCTAAGTTCTGGGCTGACACAATTTATACTGCCATCGACACGCTAAGAAGAAGACTATGATTGATCACTATTTCGTTAAAAAAATGTTTTTATAGAAAGCCTGGCGTTAGTAGGGAGCCCTTGTGGCGGAAGTACCATCACCTTATTGCGTAGCTATGAAACAAAAGCGATTCACCTCGACTTAAATTATACTTGCAAAAATCATTTGGAGGCGCCGGGTATCGATCCCGGTACCTCTCGCATGCTAAGCGAGCGCTCTACCATCTGAGCTACGCCCCCGATGTTACAATATATCAACTTACACTATATTTACCTACAAGATATTACATAGATAAAATAAGGTATTACAAAACTAGCCACAATAAGTAAAAAGTGCCTGGAGGCGCCGGGTATCGATCCCGGTACCTCTCGCATGCTAAGCGAGCGCTCTACCATCTGAGCTACGCCCCCGATGTTACAATATATCAACTTACACTATACTTGCCTAAGTACTAGATATTACATAGATAAAATAACGTATTTCAAAACTACCCACAATAAGTAAAAAGTGACTGGAGGCGCCGGGTATCGATCCCGGTACCTCTCGCATGCTAAGCGAGCGCTCTACCATCTGAGCTACGCCCCCGATACATTGTAAATGTAAAATACTCGAGTACATTGCAGTGTTAGTACGTAAAACATAATTTCATATGCGGAGTGCGTGCCTTTCACTGAGTAAATGTCGGCCGGTGTTGCTCGCTCAGCAACTTGTGACGTCACGGCAGACGCCTTGCGACACACATACATAAAGATACAAACAATGTATTGATTAGTATTGATTTATGGTTAAGATAAAACAAGGAAACCAATCAATATTATTCATAAATCGAAACAATAAGAGTGCCTAAAACTGAACATATATATTTTCTAGACATCTTTATCTACAATTTATTACTGTTAAATTTGTAATCGTAACTGTAAAATATTAATAAAGCGCTTTAGACAGCTGGATAATATAGTATAATTAAGACGTTTATTACAAAATTATGGATTCGTAAAAGGAAATAAAATTAACAAATTATTATTTCATGCACTAGATGAGCCCTCGGTTTTGCTTTAGATAATCTTTACAAGTCCGTTTTGAACTTACGAAGAGATTATCAGATTCGATTTTCTGTATTTTCAATTTTCTGTACCGTTCATGTGTCTTCTAGTTCATCTTTAAATAATTATTAGAATGTGTCATTGCCAGCGATGTATTTTAGTTTACATAGTACAGAACATGCGCGCATTGTCTCGCGTTTACTTCCATTCATGAATTTAAAAAGCGGAGATTTTAATCGGGGAAACACTAAAATATTAATATTTTTTTGGAGGAAAGTAGATTTTTTCTGGAGAGGCCTTGAGCATAGATTAATTAAAACAGTCGCTTGTCTATTCTTTATAAAATTGGACCACCGTTCTAGCAGTAAGCTGGGCTATAGGCTGTCAGACAACAAGGAGTTAAATGCTATAGACTTTAAGTTCATAAATCAATTTCATGGTAGTAGAGCCTTGCTGATTTCAGCATGAATGGGCCGGCTCGACCAGGGAAGTACTACCCTCTCACAGAAAATCGACGTAAAGTAACAGTACCTAAACTGTTGCGTTTCGTTCGGTGTGTGAGACTTCCGGAGGCCCTATACCCTATTCCTTCTCCCTCATCCCACTCCTCATCCTACCCCTTTTCCCAATCCCAAAGGGCGGCAACGCACTTGTGATGTAATAGCTTACCATCAGGTGATCCGTCTGCTCGTTTGCCGCCTATTACCATAAAAAAATCATCATCATGTCAATCCAGAGACGTCCACTGTTGGCCTCCCCCAAGATTCACCACACAAACCGATCTTGAACCGCCCGCATCCAACAGTCCACTTTGCTTTGGGAGGCCTACTCCTGCTGCAAAAATACTAGTACAATAAAAGCGCTGATGATTGTTACTTCTTCATCTAGTGAATGTAAGAGCGGCAACTGGTCGTGCACGGCCCGCAAGTGTGCCGGTCTGTGCTCGGCGTGGGGTGACTCGCACGTGGTCACATTCGACGGATCCGACTACGACTTCGAGGGCGTGTGCACCTACCTGCTGGCTAAGGGCGTCATGGACCTCAACGATGGATTCGATGTCGAGATACAGGTAACCAAAATCTCCACCTTATCATACTATCCCATACTGCTCTTCCTACTATTTTTTTTTTCTGTCCAGGACGATCTTACCCATGGCCGGTAATAATTGCTTACCATCTGGTTATCCGACTGTTCCGTTTGCCTCCTATTACAGACATTTCTACATAAACAAGGAAAATACAAATTCTAGATAGTTAACAAATGCTGTTTAATGTTTTGAATAATAATACACATTGATGTAATCTCAACTAGATACATCAGTTTGTCGGCATGGTTCCTGAAAGGTACTAGCACATCGTCAGCAGAGTCAAATATAGAAAAGTATTTCAATCGCGTAATTTAAAATACTTTTTATTTGCCCGTATATTTCGGCTTGGGTTTATTCGTCGTAGTTACCCCGTGACCACGGCACACGAGTCCGGGTAACGTGTAGACTGCCTTCAAGGCTGGCGAGAATCTGGCAAATCAGACCATCATCAAGTCAATCACTATTACGATTTCTTTCCATCTTCAATATTTTCTGCAACAGAACGCACCCTGCGGTACCACAGGAGCAACGTGCTCCAAGTCCGTGACGCTGAAGATTGGCGGCGGCGGCAACGAGGAGATTGTGTCTCTTACAAAGGATGCACCCATACCTGACATTAGCAAACTGAAGAGGTGAGTATCAACAACAGAGGGCCTAGACAAGTGGTATTTGAAAGCCTTTATCAATTCCATACAATTTTGCACTAAGCGAATAGCGATATTGCTAATCGATTGCCACATGGCTACAAAGCCCGATCCTTCATTTAACGTCGTAAAATGTCATATTTTCTCTTCGTGTGTTTTCTTTAGTCTTCTCTAACGATACCTTCGGCATAAAATGGTGTGGTGCACTTATATCACCAAAATCTCAAAAAAATATTCTGACTCCATAATTCTTTGGTGCAGGATCAAGATGCGCATGGCGGGTACATACGTGTTTCTGGACGTTCCGTCACTCGGCATGAGCCTGCAGTGGGACCGCGCCATGAGGGTCTACGTCAAGGTCGACTCCATGTGGCAGGGGAGGGTGAGTACACACACTATGCAGATAACCCTGGATAAAAAAGCCAATAGCTTTTTGTGAGTGTTTTGGGTGTGCTGTTGTAAGTCAGTGCAACTGCTTTTTCATGGTCTATGTGAAGATGGAACCTATATGGCAGGGAAGGGTGAGTAGACAGTAAGAATTACGTGCAACATACTTTAGATTTTGTTTCGGAAAGTGTGCTCATACGAGCTCTTGAATGTGATGGGCACAAGGTTATTCATGAAAAATTGGTGACAATGATAGGCTAGTATACCAACAGACTGCTATGCAGGAGACTTTCAGAAGGTATGTGCGTATAAAAGATTTAAAGATAGACAAGGAACTCTAGTTTCATTGATACGGCCCTAATAGTGAACCTTGCGATAGCCCGTAGTCAACGCTTATTAGATAGCGTAAGGCTTACTTTCAGTCTTAGTATTCCATGGCGAAGTACCTACATATAGCAGAGAGAATAAATGTTACTTTAGCATCTATGAGACTTCAATATATAAGCGATAGCATTGTCCGCCGTAGAACCAAAGTCGCCGACATAGCTCTCCGGATAGCCAAGCTGAAGTGGCAGTGGGCAGGGCACATAGCTCGAAGAACCGATGGCCGTTGGGGCAGAAAGGTTCTGGAGTGGCGGCCACGTACCGGACGACGCAGCAGAGGTAGGCCCCCCGCAAGGTGGACCGACGACCTCGTCAAGATCGCGGGAGGCGGTTAGATGCGGGCGGCTCAAGACCGGTATGTGTGGAGAACCTTGGGGGAGGCCTATGTCCAGCAGTGGACGTCGTTTGGCTGATATGATGAAGATGATTGTCCGCCGTTCGTTGTCGAAAGCTGTAAAAAAAAAATCAAACATATTTTATCTCGAAGACATTACTGTCTTTCTGTCAATTTATCTACGGTAGAACCTAAAAGCAATAGATTTGTAGTTGTGTTTAAATACTGAATTTGGGATGCTAATCTATGATATCATTATTGTTTAGGTGAAAGGACTGTGCGGCAACTACAACGGGGATATGCGAGACGATTTCCAGACGCCGTCAGGAGGTGGTTTAGCGGAGTCTTCTGCTGTTATCTTCGCTGACTCCTGGAAACTCAAGCCTACCTGTCCTAAGGCTACACGTGTTATTGTTAGTATTATTCATATTTTTTGTTTAGATTTTAGTTTTATGGTACAGGATAAGAAAAAGATGAGTGGTGAATATGAAGCTAGAAGAATAGGAATAGAGAGAGTCTACATGATGGGATGACGGAAGTATAGAAACAAAGGATGGAGGATTATCGGGATAGAGAATAAATTCGTTTTATATCGATCGTACTTAGTATGAAATTAACATTTGGTAATTTAGTATTTGCATAAGTAAGTTTGGTTCAATAATTAATGCGTGCTACTGAAATGCTTATAGTAAAGCGCAAGAAGGGAGTGGAGACTATAAATAGATATTTTTAAGAATTATTTATGGTTTAACTATACTGAGATACGCGAGACTAACGACTGCCTCGTTGGTCTCGCGGCATAAATGTGCGCGTGGGATCGGGAGGTCCCGGGTTCGATTCCTGAGTCGGGCAGTGTTATTGGGTTTTTCTGACACGAAATTCTCAGTAGCAGCACGGAGTCTGGAAATGTGCCCGGTACGGCAATAGGCTCGCCCCTTATTACGTGGGACTAAAGAATATCTGGCGAAAAGTGGGTGTAGAAATACACCTCTGCCTACCCTTTCGGGGATAAAAGGCGTGACGATATGTATGTATGTATTTATGGTTTAACTATTTAATGGTGTCTTCAATATTCTGTTACTGCAGGACCACTGCAACCAGCGCCCAGAGCGCAAAGACTGGGCTCTAGAGACGTGCTCAGCGATGAAGCGCTACCCGTTCTCGCTGTGCCACGCGGAGGTGCCGCCCGGCCCCTACGTGGAGCGGTGCGCGCGCGACGCGTGTGCGTGCGACGCGGGCGGCGACTGCGAATGTGCGTGCACTGCGCTTGCGGCCTACGCGCATGCGTGTGCGCATAGAGGCGTTACTTTCAAGTGGCGGACACAGGAGACTTGCCGTGAGTAACTTGTATACTGTGCTGAAACTTGCTATGCTATGAAGCGCCACCCGTTCTCTTTATGCCAAGCGGAAGTACCGCTGGGTCAATCCGGGAGTGGGGCCAGCGCGACGCGTGTGCGTGCGACGCGGGCGGCGACTATCAGTGTGCGTGCACCGCGCTTGCTGCGTACGCGCATGCGTGTGCGCATAGAGATGACACGTTTAAGTGGAGGACGCAGGAGACTCGCCGTGAGTCTATTTACATACTGTGCTGTATTGGAGCTGCCCTACAAAAGTCATCACCTCGCAGGACACAAACAATTTAGTAAAAATCACAGCTTACCGCGCAAGCATTCAATAGATTTATCTATTATCCACGCGTTTTCAAATGGCTACAAAAATAAATCGCGAAATGCATCATCCCACTGGATAGCAATGAGCACTTTCGTCCCCCTTGATCTTTTTCTGTTTTCAGTCTTTAGGAACCAGTTCTTACCACAGGAATCATCAAGCTTGTCTCATCTTTGTCTAAATCTGCCACAATATCTGACACCAATTTAGCCGTTGTCTCATTAAACATGAAATCAACAGATCCTACTTACTCTGTTCCACTTAAACATGGCAGCTTACCAAGCTTTGTTAGCGTTGCTAAAAAAAACAA
This sequence comes from Euclidia mi, assembly GCA_944739405.2. Taxonomy (NCBI): domain Eukaryota; kingdom Metazoa; phylum Arthropoda; class Insecta; order Lepidoptera; family Erebidae; genus Euclidia; species Euclidia mi. Next base: position 60,353,429 of record OX123198.2, read on the forward strand.
ACTTTGCAAAATGCACTGAACTATGCCATAGTTCAATAGCTACTCCAGGTATTTGCAATGCATTTTGCAACTCCTTCACATAGTTTAGCAAGATGCATTCCAACAAAATTGCATATTTTTATACACCTACAAAGCAGCGAGACATACTCCCAACCGATTTATTAAATATTTCGTTTTTGATACAGCAATGCAATGCGACGAGGAATGTTCGAACTACGACGCATGCCTGTCGCCTTGTCCCCTCGAAGACTGCGACAACACTCTGTACTACGCTGATATGAAGGTCAACTGCCAAGGAGACACCTGCGTCGAAGGTATGTTGAAAATATTTATTTTATTACTACTGGAGTACTTTGCCGTGTGGGAGACGGCATAGAATGCAAATGTCACCACCCCCTATCTTCCCGGGGGTGTCGTAAGAGGCGACTAAGGGATAACACGATGCAAATACCATCTTTGCGTAGAGACGGAAAACTCGACATCAAACCCTATACGACTGCCTCGTTGGTCTCGCGGCATAAATGTGCGCGTGGGATCGGGAGGTCCCGGGTTCGATTCCTGGGTCGGGCAGTGTTATTGGGTTTTTCTGTCACGAAATTCTCAGTAGCAGCACGGAGTCTGGCAATGTGCCCGGTACGGCAATAGGCTCGCCCCTTATTACGTGGGACTAAAGTATATCTGGCGAAAAGTGGGTGTAGAAGTACACCTCTGTCTACCCCTTCGGGGATAAAAGGCGTGACGATATGTATGTATGTATGTATGTATGGAGTACTTTTCAGTACATTGTCTGTTCTGTTGTTTGTGACAACACATGTAATGTTGCCAGAGAAATTACGCTGTGGGAACGGATTAAGAGAGATGCGGTATTAGGTAAGCCCATGCTGCTTCTGATCTTGAAATTTTCTGATTGGGCATGATGGATTTACATAACATCGCCATTTTGTATTCAGAAATTTCCAAATAGGTACATAATATAAAACATTTTGAAGACCTATCGACTTTTTGTCATAATATAAGTAGCACTTAAAGATTAAGAGAAGACAGGGATATAGGTTTCATCCTTTTCATTCACTTCCACCAGGCTGCAAGCCTAAGAAGTCGTGCCCAGAAGGCCAAGTATACAAGAACAGCAGTCACGCGGAGTGCGTACCCCGCGCCAAGTGCAAGCCGGTGTGCATGACGCTACCTGACGGGCGGGAGCTGGCAGAGGGAGACGTGGTCGAGGAAGATGGCTGCCACACCTGCCGCTGCTCCAAGAAACACAAAGTGTGCACTGGACAACCCTGCTCTACTGCTGTCGTGAGTATACTGATACACATCTAACTGCAGAAGAGGACTGACATATCTATCCCACCCCCAGTGCGAGTCGACCACACGGGTGTGCGAGAACTCATGGTTTTCATGCGACACTCAAAAGGATAAATCATCAAAATAGAAAAAATAATTACTTTAACATTTTCTCTACGGGATGTATACCACGTACTTTTGTTTTAAATCACCGTAAAAAAACCTTAAGAAAATACAGATTATTAATATTGTTACGAGCTGGGGTTCGGTGATAAATTATATTCACTATGCCAGAAAAACTGCACTTTATTCACTAACACAATAACACTAGATACACACACTTAATTTTTCAACACTAATAAAACTCACTATTCACACCACTAGAAACACCTCTAAACACTTCCGACTTACTTCACTTCGCTTGATGTTTATCGCTCCGATATTCAATTGTAACTATCTCTTCTCGCCCGTCTGCGCAGTATTTATACCGGCCGGAACACATAACTAGCCTTTTCGAGACGACTCACGAAATTTCTGGTAACGTGTAACGTGTTTCTAGATTTGTGTAATTGTTCTATTTACATCAATGCCATCTATTAGAGGATAGATGAAACAGCTTTAAACAACCGATACATCTAATCTCACCTAGTTCTCCCATTCACTGATAGATGGCGCTATTTTCAATTCGTAACAATATGATTTGAGAAACCGCCTTACCGTTTACCACTGCTCCACATTTTTAAAGGTTTTATCGCCACCCAAATGTTTGTTCTAAGTCTGGATCTACTTTGCAGTTGTTAAATTAAAGGTTGCACAGTAACCTTTTTTAGGATGTATAGCTAGTACTAGCGCTTCTGCTAAAAGTGCTTCAGAAAATAACCCATAAACCAATTTTTGTCCTCAGTCTGACATATCCAAAAGTACGAAGCGTATCATACATAAATAGATCAGTAATATTTGATGCGATCTATTTTACTATATCAGACTTCAGCCGAAGCCTTCTCACATTGTAAATAAAAACAGTCATATTTGGATAGGAAAATAACGCTCTGCAAAACTCCAACCGATGGTGCAATTATATTCTTGGGATTTTTGATTAATCTTCAAAAGATCCCTTTGTCACAAAACATTATTTTTCTAGATCAACAGTAGAACAACAAAATAGCCAATAAGAACTTGACCATAAAACTGATCTCTTGTATCTCAGCCGAGCCTGGAGACCAAGCAAACTGAGAAACCTCACGACGAGCCGCTGAAGTGTGTGACCGGCTGGACGGAGTGGATCAACCGCGGCCCGCCTGAGCTCGGCAACCACGGGGAGTCTATTGATAACGAACCGCTGCCCAAATCTAATGAACTGGTGAGTGCTTCTATACAGGTAATATACAGTCCTCATGTTTTAGATTGGTGAGATCATGGGAGGTGAATAGTCTTAATTTTGAGGTGCCGTTTCTGAAGGGTCACAAAGAGACTCTAACGCTGACCTGTCGATCCGTTGATCTGTCACCTGACTATCTCGAGAACCTTAATAAGTGAAGCAGCATTCACATAGAGTCTATTGAATAACTATACCAGCAATTAATAAAAAAAAAACAATAAAAGAGTTAGAAAAGTTTCAAGATTGTCTCCTTGACTAAAATACGTGTAGAGATGTACAGTCGTACGAAGCTTCTAAGTGTACGAATACGATTCGCACTTAACTAGTATTCATTTTCGGAAGTGATCTTCAGTTTAATTACTATCTATACTATATTTAATTACTATCGGACAGAGCACAAATGACTATCAAACGACTACGAATTAAATAAAATTTTCTTTTGAAGATTTTGGTATCATTTTGACAACTGTAACACACACTTTTTCAAATTGTACAGACCATCGGCTCTCCAATGTGCAAAGAGGAAATGATGAAGAAGATCGAGTGCCGCACGGTGGGCGACCACAAGACTCCCAAGGAGACGGGACTGGACGTGGAGTGCAGCCTGGAGCGAGGCCTGTACTGCAAGGAGGTCGGGAAACAGTGCCTCGACTTTGAGATCAGGGTCTACTGCCAGTGCGAAGGTTAGTAGTAGATGCAAGGAAGAATTAGGTTATGAAGCAATTTAGTTTTAAGATCTTCTATAAGTATAATAGGGGCGAATTAAGCCTGAATAACCTAAATTCTTCCCTGGAAGTCAAATATAATTTGGATTTACCTGACGGTGTATGTTATTCTGCTTAAAACTCGCCTTGTGTAACTTTTACTCTTGCTATAATAGAGAAGTCGAAGTCAGTCGAAATATACAACTTTCATTATCATTATCCTAGCGTTCTTCAAATTCGCTGAGTTTAGATCCGTTAATAAGATTACCAAGTTAACTTGTTCGGTTTGAGTTTAACCTTATCGTTCCACCGCAGAGTCTCCATGCGCGAACTGGACCCGCCCCAACGAGCCCCACCCAACGGACTGCACAAAGTTCTACGAGTGTGCTCCGAGCGGTCCCGTGCTGAAGCAGTGCGGACCTGGCACCTTGTACAACCCACTCACCATGATTTGCGACTGGCCCGACAGCGTGGTACTCGTCAGGCCTGACTGCAGAAAAAACAGGACCACTACCACTCCAAGTAAAAATAAACTGTTTTTGTCTATCATTGAAGGTCCCTCTTCAAACTAAACAGCTCGATGATAAGACCTGCCAATTATTTCATAGTGTCTTAGGAGGCAGACCGAGGATCTCCTTGGTTTCTCACTTGGTTTCTTACTCAGTTCACAAATATCTCATGAATGCCTTATTTTGATGTTTGACCGTAGTAGTCTTTTGTTAATTAATAGAATGATCAACTATTTTATTTCTTTTCAGCCACCGAAAAGACGACGACTAGAGGTTAGTTTTTCACTTAAATATTTTTATATATTTCACATATTCTTTGAAAAGTTATAGTAAGGTATACTTCAATGTTTTTTAGAGCAGTTCTCCATCCGAATTATAGATAATATGTAAAATTATTAAATTCAGAGATCCGGTAAAACTTTAGAGACGCACATTTAATCTTTTACATTTCTCAGGCAAACTATGATTATCTTATCGTATGTAAATAATTTCCAGCGGTAATAACGACGACGGTGGGTCCACTGGACTACACAACGCGGTCTGTGTGTCCACCGGGCCTGCGGTACTCCTTGTGCGCCTACCGCTGTGACCGACTGTGCGACTACTACAAGAAGTCGCTCATGTCCGAGGGACACTGTGTTGGAGAGGTGAGACAAAGTAGCAGCACTCAAAACATCGCTCTTATAGCGTCATTTGACTAATAGACTCCCGGCTTTATCCTAGAAGGGGTAGGCAGAGGTGTTATATTACACCACATTTCGCCATGTTATGAATTTAAGGTCCCACGAAATAGTAGGCGAGTTTACCACCGATCTTTTGACTTGCCGTTCGTAACAAATCAGCGAAGTAAGGCCTCCCTCACTTTGGGCATGCCCGTTCTACGAGCGTGCGGTCGGCGCACGCCTTGCGTGTTCACTTTGTGACCGGTTTTCCTGTCAAGCTGATCGCAGCGCACGGCGACGGTCCGCGCTGATGTGTCAATGTGTATGAAGTACTTCTAGCGTTTTTGAGTCGCGCTGACCGCTTAGCGCTGTCGGTCGTCAGCGCTGAGTTATTACTCCATACATATTGACATTATTGATACATCAGCGCGGACCGTCGGCGTGCGATCAGCTTGACAGGAAAACCAGCCTGTATGTGAGAGTGAACGCTGAGCGCATGCTGGCTACACGCCCCGCGAGGGGAACGCACACGCCTGGTGTGAGCTCGGTCTAAGGCAACACAGACAGAGTCTAATCGTATGGGGACTGCTTGCTGCGGTATTCGCATTAGAGTGTTGCTGGGCTTTGCATGTAAAGCTGTTGATGCCAGTAATTATCATCGTTCTAACGATGACCCAGTTGCATCCAAGCCTTACTTCGCCTTGGAGCCTGAGATCCGGTTACTGGTTTACCCAGATACGATAGAATATCAGCTTTTCCACACAGCGACTGCCGTCTGACCTGAGCAGTCCATAGCTTAGTTCAAGCACAGAATAGACAGTTCTTACGAACAGAAGCACCACTTCGCAAACCAATTTATAGAAATGGCGACTCTTGCTACTAAGCAAGAAAGTGCAATTCCGCTCGCATAAGCACTCAGTACCTAACGCGATATTCACCTAACTGTTCCCGCTCTTTTCTAACACATAACGCTGTCGCTGTCTGGCGCGGAGCGGTGCGCTAGCGGTCGCACTAGGGTTGTCGACTTGCCGCTGCTACTATAATATTTATACATCGTCTATCTACCTACTTGACCACTTAATAATAAATTATTAATTTATTATCCTATAAGTATCCTATCCCACTATTTGAGATCGTAGAACAAAAATCACAAAAATTCTGGTAATTTTTACTATACTAATTCTTAGTTATTTACTAAACGCGTGGACCGATTTAGATGATTCAAACAGATAAAATAGTTTTTGAACTAGATCTTTAATTTGACACCATAATCGTTGAGATATCTCAACAAATACAAAGTACAATTTTCAAGTTGCTCTCGTAAAATAAATAAAATCAAAATTTCAAGTTGCTTTCGACACACATCCGTTAAATGAGCAATACTTTGCACCAGACTTGTGATGAGGCATTTTTGTTGTTCACTATTAAAATTCACGTTATTAGCTAACCCTGTGCGCGAGCGGTGACGCCGCGGCGTGGAAGCCGCGCGAATGTGTAGGCACTTATCGCTGTAGGTACGGCCGAGTGAAGGAGGCCTGGTTCAAGCCAAGGCCGAGCCAAGAGCACATGAAGCTTTTCATATACGTTACGAGCCCTACATCTACAGCGATTGTAATAATAATGGTACAGAATCAATGGTGTAAAGCTTTACGGGACTGCCTTGTTGGTCTCGCGGCATAATTGTGCGCGTAGGATTGAGAGGTCACGGGATCGATTCCCGGGTCGGGCAAAGTGTTATTGGGTTTTTCCGGTAGGAAATTCGCAGTAGCAGCATGGAGTCCGAAAATGTGCCCGGTACGCTAACGTGGCCCCTATTACGTGGGACCTAAAAAATCATGGCGAAATGTGAGTGAAATATTACACCTATGCCTACCCCTTCGGGGATACAGGCGTGAGTCTATAAAAATATAAAAAACGGGACTTTGGTAATTGGTTGTTTTACATTTGCTACTTTTAAGAATCTCTTGATTTTTCTTTAAGTTGGTATATGGTTATAACCAATACAAAATTAGTTAAGGTCTAAAATGTATTATTGTCCCGCAGTCGTGTGTGGCGGGTTGCGTGAACACGACGTGTGGCGGCGACATGTTCTGGCGCGACGAGAGCACGTGTGTACCAAGGAAGGACTGTACGTGCTTCTCCGAGAACGAGATGATCAAGGTACGAAACTGACACCACCATTTTTAGGGTGCTGTAGCTAAAATAGCAATATATATATATATATATATATATATATATATATATATATATATATATATATATATATATATATATATATATATATATATATATTAGGTTCATTTTTTTGGTATTTTAGCTATTTATATTAGGTGGCTTCTATATCATGGGCTGAACACTTTTCAGAAAAACAAAGAAAAGCTTAAAATACATGCTGTATACTTATTTGTTTCCGACATTTCGATCGTCTTGCACCGATGATTATGACATCAAAATCAAACCCAATTTATATTAAATACGTTATGTACTTGGTGCAAAGATGAAAGGCTATTGCCATAGACGCTTATATTATTATGTTCACCTTTTGGTATCTTTCTAACTAATAAAGAAATATTCATGTCAATATTTTTAAATCTGCCGTGTTTTTCTCCGTCAGCCGGGCGGCGTGGTAGTAGACGGGTGCATCAAGTGCCAGTGCCTGGACAACTCGCTGCACTGTGACTCGAGCGAGTGCGTGGTGGTCAGCACGCCTTCCCAGGGCTCCACGCATCAACCCATTATCGTGTTCACACCCAGCACCACTGTCTCCACCACCACTAGTACATCTACCACTACTACTACGGAGAAACCCAATGTTAAGTCTGAAGAAGTACCTGTACCTGAATGCTCGCCTGACAAGTAAGTCAAAGTTGACATGATTTCAATATTTTTAGAAATGTTATATTTGACGACGGGTTGCTTGATTTTTGGCCGGTATCAACGCTTTACAGTTTGTTATAAGTTCACACCAAATCAAATTAACAAAACTGACTATAATTATTATGGATTACTGAACCCGAAATGAGTGACAGTTTCTAGGTACTTGTTGTCCGCCCGGAGTTTCCAAGAGAAGTGATAGTTATGTTCATAGACTAATATATATTATAACTGGAGATAGACTGGCAACTGTCAATTTGATCAGATCTTAGCGTTGAGCGCCACCTAAATGCCACTCAAGGAACTAAACGAAATATTTTTTTTTAGCTATCGCTACGTAACATACGTAATTGTATTAAAAGTCAAATGTTCGTGATATTTCCCATGTAACGTTTTCCCAAAAGAAAAACGTTATTACATGGGAAATATCACGAACATTTGACTTTTAATACTATTTCAAAGTTCACGAAGTATCATTTCGACTGATTTACATTAAGAAATTAAACACTTTACTGGAGAAAATAAATATGTTAATTCCTAATCTGAATCGGCCAAATCAGTTACAATGGGTTCAGATTAGCGGTCCTGCTGTATAGGTATATTTAGTTAGGAATAAATAATGCAAAAATATAATATCAAATGCATTTATTTAGCTATACATTAATTTTTACACCAGTTTGTGTTTCTCTTTTTCTGCTCTTTCCTTTAATATATTGATTTCGAGCCTGTTGTATAATAGGATCCATTTGATCATGGTCTGCTGTACCATACCATAATTATAAAAGCTCTTGCCAGTAAAATGAGCAGAACACTACACTTAGATATATGGTCCAAACTCCTTTAGGAGGGGCTATCTTAAATATGTCACAAACACTACACAAACAACACAGGTAATGCTGAAATAGGTATTCCTGAATATTATACGTAGTAACTGAAGCTCGTAAATACCAATAAAATACCAAGAATCACAAGAAAAAAGCATGTAAACACACAGCCGGCAAATTTTCTTGTGACAATGACATTACTGACATTTAGTTTAATTTATTGTTTGTTTTTAATTTAAGTAACGGTGTCCATTGTTTGCCAACAAAAAATATTTGTGGTCATGCAAAATTGTTTCAAACTAGTAAAATAATATAATAATAATGGTAATAAAAGTAAGTTTTTTTTATAAATAAATTCTTATTAAACTTTGGATTTATCAAAGAAAACATAAATTTTGACAATTTGTGTAGAGTACCATGGCAACACTGACAAAAAAGTTCCCTCGATTGGCAATTAGATGGCATTATTCACAAAATAAAAGTTGTTCGACAGTTACCAGGGCATGGTTATGTTGCTCCGTTGAACGTCAACCGTCACCCCCTCTTTAACTGTAGCGAACGTCACGCTAGACTCTGTCGAAGCGCGCCATCTTCACACTTCCGTTTCTTTCGTTTGAAAGTCAAACCATCCAGAACTCGAAAGTAAGTCCAAAGCTGCTAAATAGGTAGCAGCACGAAGCAACAAAGTCTGCTGCTAATGCCTTTGCCAATCCACCTACCAAGCGTGGCGATTAACTTTCAAATCCTATTGTAGGGATCGCATGTCACAAAATCCTGTTATAATAGGTGCCTTCGTAATAACAAAAACCCAATATAGGAATTTTCGTGGTTACTACAATGACTTTTTATTGTTCCTACGGAATATATATATATACCACGTACCTTTGTTTGTAACCGATACTTCGGCACTGTTGCAAGCGCCATGTACACGGATCTACTGAACACACAAAATAAAGACCGTACGTGCTATATATCCAGGAAACGATAGGTAGTATGTAGGAACAATAAAAAGTAAGAAACCCAATAATCATTATTTCGTGTTTTTAGCTATAGTAGCTTAGATTCTGCCTTTATACATGTCAGTAAAACATGTTTTTATTAAGACCGCCCAACCATGAAGTATCAAGGTCGAAAGTAAGGGCGACCGATCCGATTGATGATGATGATGATCAGGTCACTATCGCAAAATTATGATGATTGTAACCAAATAAACGGTGCAGATAGTGATTATAACGACGATTCTAATGAAGTATTGTTACAACAGCTACATAGATCTGATGTGGGGCGACCAGCCGCTGCCGGACTCAGCGTTCAGCGCGAGCTCCGTCGCTAGTGGTCTGTACGAGCCGCAGTACGCCAAGCTAAACGGACACCCGCTCGATGTCACAGGTAACAACTACTATCATATTTACTACTGAAGTTTGAATATAAGGGGATTTGAATAAATTATTCACTTTACAAGAGAAAGAAGGACTCACACTGATGATCAAGGTAATATGCAGGAGAGAATGGACAACACTTTGTAATGCGCAAATTGTTGTTTCAAGTTGTTGTTTTCATAATATGGATCATATTGCTTTTTAATTTGGTATTGCACGCCTTGGAATGTTTAACGCTAGGGCCATTTTGAAGGAGGGTCACAAGCAGACCCAAAAAAATGTTGTTGGACATGTCAGAAAGTTTTCTTCAGATAATAATAAAAATTACAACTTCAGCTACATTTTACATATTTGAACATTGAAAACAGAAATGCCTTTCCAGAGGGAGAGCTTTTAAGAGAATTTCCGATATAAAATCTATGTTTAATACATTTCCATGCAGCCGGCAGTTGGAACCCTAAGACCCAAGACCAGAAGCAGTACATCCAAGTTGAACTGCCTACCGTGGAGCCGATCTTCGGTGTAGTGTTACAAGGAAGCCCACTCTTCAGCCAGTACGTCACCAGCTACGAAGTGCTGTATGGGGAAAACGAGGACACTCTGTGGCCTGTCACTGGCGCTGATGGGAAACCTAAGGTCAGAGAACAATAATGAGCATTTATTATTTTATACATACGCTAGAAATCACCTACGGCTTCGTCTGCCCTTAAATTTTGACCTTTATTTTACCCTTTTAGGAATCTTAATATATAAAATCCTTGCGTTACTTACTAACTGACAGACACGCTACAGCCGAAACTATTGGGCGCAGGAAGCTGAAATTTGGCATGTATGTTCCTTGGGGACCGCAGGGATGCACTAAGAAGGGATTTCCCGAAATGCCCACGGGATCAGCCAAAACGTGTTAATTTAAAAAATGGCAGGCGTAGCTGCTGGCGTCCTCTAGTATTAAATAAGCCTTCGTCAGTAGGTACATTTATAATTATGATGACAGGTTAAATTATGACAGGTAGTAAATGTTGGCACAAAATTAAATATCAAAATGTTGTAAATTTAATATCTAAATCGTGGCGATACCCTAGTGGAAAGACCGACGGACTGACTGCTACGCAGAGGGTCTCGGGATCGAATCCTCGTCAATGACTTTTCGAAGTTATGTGCGTATTGAATTTAATATATAATTAACGCTTGCTAAACGGTGAAGGAAAACATAATGAGGAAATCTGCATGTCTGAAAGTTCTCCATAACATTCTCGAAAGACATGTGAAGTCTACCAACCCGCACTAGGTCAGCGTGGTGGACTAATGGCCTAATCCTTCTCATAGTGCGAAGAGGCCCGTGCCCAGCAGTGGGACAGTTCATTTACAGGGCCGAAGATAAGAATATCTTAACTGCGTTAATTGCACTAGGAAAATAAATACTCCAAGCGAGGCCACTTACAGACATTTTAAATTTATCTCTCTTATTTCTTACTCAATCACTACCATCACATTCCGTGCACATCCTTAAAAGCTCAGGATGCTAATAAACGTATCATTGGCTCAATTGCAAATGAAAATACCTGCAGGTATTCACCGGCCCATCAGACAACAACACTCCTAAGAAGCAGATGCTGGAACCTCCAATAGAAGCCAAAGTGATCCGCATCAGACCGCTGACCTGGCACGAAGAAATCGCCGTCCGATTTGAACTCATCGGCTGTAGGGTCCCGACAACTACGAAGACTACGCCAACTACGCCGACCACTCCGACTACGCCGACTACGCAGACTACGCTGACTACGCCTACTACGCCGACCACGCATACTACGCCGTCTACAACGATCGCAGCGCCACTTATAATCACTACTACTGTGACTCCGCCGCCTAAATGCAACCCAGACAGGTAAGATATAATATTGCACTACGGTAGTTTTACCACCTCTAGATAAGCTATGGATAGTAAAATCCAGATAAATTATAATAAATTTTGAGCCAGAAAACGAACACCTCCAATGCTCTGAGATGGAAGTCTCAAAGCATTGGAGTGGTTCGCAAATGATTCTGCAAAATATAATTTAATAAAAATTAAATAAAATAAGCTAGAGTTAGTTGCAGATCCAGGCTATATTTTGGTGGACGAGGGCTATATTTTGGTTTAAGGGAACTTGAACCCCGTTGAAGGTAGGTTTCATCAAGGGAAACACTGAAAAGTAATTTGTCTTTGGAACAAAATCGAAACTATTGCAGAGTCCGTCCTGACACAATTCATCCTTTTTTCCTCTCATCATCGCCATAGTCTAGCCACTACTAGATAGCAGAGTCAGGTGATGATAATTCCAAGACCCAGTAATATCCTAGATACTTATATGCCGAAATAATTGTCACTACGACTCCTTAAGAAATCTTGGTGATAATACTAAGTGACGTATGTACAGCTACATAGACCTGATGTGGGGCGACCAGCCGTTGCCTGACAACGCATTCAGCGCGAGTTCCTCCGCCAGCGGACTGTACGGGCCGCAGAACGCCAAGCTCAACGGACGACCACTTGAAGTCTCAGGTGTGTATCAAGCTTTCGGCATTACACTGTTGGACAAACCCTTCTCCATTTAATGAGTCAAGATGAGGATTTGACCTCCTCTATACCACACTGGCCAAAAGAGGTACAGAGTTTGATGTCAGCTTTTCCGTATCTTCCGAAACGAACTATTTGCTTTGTATGTTTTCCTCCGTCGCCATTTACTACACCCTTTACTTTGTAATATATTATTAATTCGTTAACACACGGACTACAGGCCACTCTTAGAGTGACTCAAAACGTAAGTTAGTGTCGAGGCTCTATAAAATCCATGTACCACCATAACGGGGTTTCAGGCTATAAGTGATTTAATTACGACCATTTCGGAGCAAAACACAAAAAATTGTCACACCCACTCCGATATTAATTCATGTCGTCACGGTTCTGCGTAATCCTCAAGATAATTACATCTTCGTAGCCGGAAGCTGGAACCCGAAGGTGTCCGACCAGAACCAGTACATCCAGGTGGAACTGCCCCGCCGCGAGCCGGTGTACGGCGTCAAGATGCAGGGCAGCCCGCTGTTCGACCAGTATATCACCAGCTACCAGGTCTTGTACGGAGACGACGGAGTCAGCTTCTCAACTGTCAACGGACCTGATGGGAAGCCTAAGGTCAGTGGGGTGTTGGGAACTTTTAATGTCGTTTCTGCAATGCACATGTAATAGTCAAGACTGTACCATAATGTCAAGATTAGAAAATAATGTACCATCATTCAAGATTTGCTAATAACATAAGGGCCAAGAGTAAAGGATACACAATCAAGGTTACAGAACAGGGGCTATCTAGTGATTAACTGTATCAGATTGATCATCATAAACCGATTCAACTGACCAATTCGACTCCATTGAATTTTGCCAACTGAACTGACCAATGAAGTAAGTAATTTTTGGAACACTGAGTGTCATCAGAAAATCACACCATTTGGTTGTGACTATCTTTAACGTGAGCGTGATATTGTGATCTCTTTTGAGAGAGGTCGATAAATCGAATCATCGTATTGAGGATGTTCTTCTTCTTGAAAAGTGTCTCTTCACTCCATGCACATATTCATTGCAGGTGTTCCGCGGTCCAGTAGACCACCACACAGCGCTGACGCAGATGTTCCCGTCACCCATCGACGCTCGAGTGGTGCGGGTCAGACCGCTGAGCTGGCACGAGGAGATCGCCGTGCGGTTCGAGCTCATCGGCTGCAGGGAACACACCACTACCATCTCCACCACTGTGAGTCCTACACGACATAAAGCCTTAGCCCACTTACACGATTCTTTTTGTTGGGTGGGAACCAACGACAACCCAACCTACTAGACGGCAGACGTAAGGCGAACACTTTCTGACAACACGTTACACTTATACGTCTTACATAAGACCAATCCCAACACTAGATATGAGTTATGACGTACCGCAAATTTGAACCGGCCAGTTAGAATGCATTTTTGTAGCCCCCCCTTGCCCCGCATACCTCACCGCTTTGACAAAATTGTTTCTTTGTAGAAATGAAAACATTAGTTGTCTAGTAGGCTGGGTTGTCGTTGGTGGGAACCCAACAATAAGAATATCATTCAAATACGGGCTTTAAGTATTGCTCTTTAGGTATTCTTTACATTGGCACATAAATTTGCAGACAACTCGCTGTGCGCTAATTGTAAAGGAAAAGAAAGGAAGGTATACAAAATGGTTTTCCATAATATGCCATTGCAACAATCCCTTGCAACAGAGTTCTAGCGTTATCGATTGGAGTTTGGGATCGTTTACTAATCTTAAGAACCAGATTTGACAATCTAATATTCTGTCCTTTCTAATTCCTTTCCAAGTGTGTCTGCAAGAAGTGACTGCAGTCTGACTTTTGGATTATAGGATATGGACAATTTGGACATCGACTAGTGTTACTATATTCAAAGGTGCTGACTCCCAATAACGACTGATGAAGGTCTTCATGACAACTGTGACTAACGGATTAACGTGCTCTCCGGGGCACTAGCACAAGCGATAATTAATTATTTCATACGCACATAACTTTGAAAAGTCAGTTGTGCGTGCTGTAAATATATAACCTCGTTCGTGTTCTCCTAATTGGACGGAGAGACCTGTCAGACGTGAATTATTTGAATAGCTAACCTCAACCCATAATATCATTGGGCTATACCGTTATTCGAGTGATAACATTGTCCTTCCAGGTGGCACCCCTGCTATGCGACGAGCCCCTGGGCTTGAGTTCGTCCCTCCCTATAGAGATGATAGAAGTGAGCTCCAACAGCGAAGCGCGCCCGTACTTCGCGCTGAACCAGCCCCGCGGCTGGCGACCGCTCTACAGCACGCCTGGGGAGTGGATCATGGTATGTAATACAACAATATATAAATCCAAAAAACTATCAGCGGTCTATAATAGCTCAAAGACATCAGAGTAACGAGAACACACAGTCCCAAACGCCAGAACATGGAGTTGAGAACGGAAACAGCCAGTGCTGCATATTTGGTATTCCAAATATCAATACCAGCCAGAACCCACTGAAAGTGACCTTAGGCGGATGCGGTCTCATGCTTATAGGTAGACACCTACGAGGAAGTATCTGGTCATCTCTGCTATATTTGTCTAGCTAAATATTCTTCAATGTAGATAAATTACAGCGAGACAGGCAGACAAAAATTATGCAGTATCATACAAAGATTTGCGCTGGGTGTTAATCAAACAAACTGCCTGCCAAGCAGTTAAGATCGCAGAGGTTAAAGATTTCTAAGCTACAGATTAATCAATAATGCCCTTTCCGTCCAGTTTAACTTCACCTCTCCCCGCAACATCACCGGCATCAAAACGAAAGGCGGTCCGAAAGGCTGGGTGTCCACCTACAAGATCATGTACACCTCAGACCTGTCAACCTTCAACCCAGTAGTGGACGGGACCGGAGCAGACAAGATCTTCGCAGGCAACTTCGATAAGGACACCACCGTTATGAATGAGTTCCATCCACCGATCCATGCGCAGTACCTGAAAGTTCTGCCGATCTCGTGGAAGGACAATATTGAGATGAGGATTGAGCCGATTGGATGCTATGAGCCTTACCGTAAGTATTTTATATTATTTTTTGGACCAGCAACGGGTGATTTGCAGGGGCGGATCCAGATGGAGGGCTTAAGGCTCCAGTTCTTCCCAAAAGCTCCTGTTTTTCCAAAGGCAAATGATATTTAAAGTTTCCCTAGATAACATTTTTTCACCACATTCTGCCCCTTCCTTCCAAAAAGCCCCTGAAATTAAAAGCCTGGTCACTAGTAATTTAACTCCTTTCTTCATAACATTTAATTTCCAAGTCATCGTGGTTGACATATTATTATGACTTATCAAATTGAATCTAATATCAATGAATACAGATTCACATAGAAGCGCAGTTCTCAAGGATTTCGTGTGCCGATTCCAAGTGGAGACTGTCTCCAGATAAGTTCGTATTTGGCACCGTTGGCGTCGTTCTCTGTCTCTCTTACTCTCGTAGTAATGATACACAGGAGGAACGTTCGTCTCTCTTGGTCTCGTAGAGACGGCTGTCACAGCGCGACTGCCACGCCGCCAAGTGGCAATTAGGGTCACAGAAAGTTGGTCTTCAGAGCGCCCATAGGAAATGCGCCTCTATGTAAATATCTGAGCTCTTTGCTAATATCCGCACGACAACAGCAGTTACTTCACTTTCACTTATGAATTTTTTCTAGTGTTAGAGTAAGATACGTATACAAACATGTCGTTTCGAATTTTCGTAGGTTGTTACTAGTTTTAATTTGAGTAATTATGGGCTTACTCATACACACATCAACAAAGTCTAGGGATATTTTATATTTCATCAAATATCTAAAAATCTATGAAGAATTTTCTGATACAGTAAATAGAAGAATCATAGATTATTTTAAGGTCTTTAATAAAAATAAAAAACATTTCGTGTTTTTTTTTGTTTTAAATAAAAAAAATATTTTTTTTAATCATCATGGAAAATTAGTATGATAACAACAAACATTTCTTCTTAAAAAACTATTAATTTTAATAAAAATGGAAAAAATCTTGTAAAATCTAATCATTAATAATCAGTGTTGCCACCTCTTACATTGATTACACATCGACATCGATTGTTAATACTTAAAATTAAATTGTCAATGTCTTGCTGCGGTATGAGGTCCCATGTCCTTTGCAAGTGTTCGTAAAGTTGTTGTTCAGTCGTCAAATTTGGTGGAAAATCTCTCAAAGCTTTTCGTTGTAACATGTCCCAGGCATGCTCGATAGGATTTAAGTCGGGCGACTGTGCAGGCCAATCCAAAACTTGAATATCGTGCTCTCGGAGAGCGGTCGATACCAGCCGCGCCGTATGGCAAGGAGCATTATCGTGCATGAGTAGAAATTCATGGCCTATTTGAGTTCTGTGTGGGACAATAACGGGCTCTACTACCTCCTCGTGGTATTTTTGTGCAGTCATGCTGCCTTGGATCCAAACGAGTTGGGTTCGTCCGCCAAGACGAATTCCTGCCCACACCATGATTGTCCCGCCTTGGTATGGGTGGACCTCCTGAGGGTGCCGTAGACGGCTAACTCTCCCTGGAGGTCTCCAAACGCGTGTTTTTCGTGAATCCGGGTGAAACCCAAACCGGGACTCATCGGTGAACAGCACCAAAGACCATTGTTCGTCACTCCATGGTAAATGCTCCCGAGCCCACGAAAGCCGCCGACCGCGATTGCCACGTCGCAATGCTGGAACACGCAATGGTCTTCGAGCATGAAGATCAACTTCATGTAACCTTCTTCGCACGGTTTGGTCGCTTACCAGCAGCTGGTGGTCCTCCTGGAGCCTTTGCACTAGTTGCAGCGCTGTGATATTGGGTTGTCTTCTGGCGGTCATTTGGAGAAATCGATCCTGTCTCTGCGTAGTAACACGATATCTACCTGTGTGCTGTTCGGCCACATCTCCAGTACTGCGATAACGTGACCACAACCTTGATATCACATTTTGACTGGTATGTAGGGCCTCAGCAACGACGCGTTGAATTGCACCATTTTCTAACATGCCCACGGCTCGTAACATTTCATCTCGACTCAAATGACGACGTGACATGACTTTTAAAGTTCGTACGTCACGTTAAATTAAAAAAGAAAAACAATTAAAAACCCTTTTCATTAATAATTATAATAAAACAGTTTTAACTTTCTTTAATGTAACGAATTACTAGCAAATTTGCCGCCATATTTTGTTTATTATTTTGTTTTTTTTCTTTCCATGTTCAAATTTTGAAAATAGAATAAAAGAGGTTTTAATCTGTATATAAACTTTTTGTGGAAACTAACAAGGTTCTAAACTATAAACTCGTAAATAATTTAGGATTAAGATATCCCTAGACTTTGTTGATGTGTGTAATCTCGAGAGAATATCAATAATGTTTAAAATAAATCATCAGATCTGATTTACTCAGAATTCATTTCAATACAATGTTGATAAATCCTCAGATTAATTATTGGTCTAACTTCTTTTGCGATAACTTTCACTAGCTGTGAAGCTAGTCTGTAAATAAAACAGCTTGGAACATTACATATTTGAATATATGGCAAATATTTGAAGAGGATTATTTAAATATTTTGAATAAAAATTGGAAAATTCTAAAAACTTCATGAACGAATAGAAGGGTTAAAAAAAGAGAAAATGTGGATAAAAAGACGAACGAAATGACGATCGAAAAGAATAACGAAATAAGTAGATCTAGAACATTCCTAGGTGTATGTGCAGTGCCTAGGAGTGCATTAGACGCGCTGAACGCTACTTTAAGTTGAGGAGCGATACAGTAAATATGAAGAAGGAAGAAGTGAAAAGTAGTAGAGAAGAAAGTAGTAGTGGAATAAAGTGATGTGTGGAAGTAACTGTTGATAGTGCGGTGCAATGTTGTTGCTATCCGTGTCGAACATCGAACGAGGCGTCGTGAAGTGCACGTTGCAATTTAGTAAATAAAGAGTCATCTGCGTTACTCGGAGTTTGCTTCTAATCCCGTAACCCCGTTCATAACAATATGACTAATTTTCTTTTTAGATAATATTGGCTTTTTTACGTACTTCTTTTCTGTGTTAATTTTATGACGCCAATTTTTTTACTCCTCTGATTGCGTAACTGTTGTGAAAAGGGGAACAAAGCTTATGCTTCACTAGTAAATATCGAGTAGCATCATCTGCTAGCAAAGATGAAAGCTCGATAAGGACACTCCCCTCTCAAAATCATGTTTTCTTCCAAAGACAAAGTTCTTAATATTGTTTCCCCCGTTAAGACTTACAAAGAAGACACTTCTATGGATCTTACCAGCTGCCTTCAATACTATATTGACATGTTTTCTCCACCAGCGGTGACAGTCAAGCCACTAGAGGTCGAAGTAACGACGCGTCGCTCGTACCGGGAGCCCCTCTTATGCGAGTTCTGTCCCGGCGTGCAGCTCAGCGACGACTGCGCGTGCGCACCGCCCAACAAGTACTACGACGGGGAGAACTGCGTCAGTAGGGACCAGTGCCCCTGCATCGAGTCCTTCATGCCGTAAGTACTGGTGTTCGATACCTGTCTGAGGAGTTGAAGACATAAGTGTATTTATCTTGTAATTGAAAAGCTAAATGAAATATTTGCCATGGATACGAATGGAACGACTTACTTCATCAAACAGCCTTTCACAGTTCACTGCTTTACCTAGACAGGCCCATCGTTATTTGCGTCAGAATGGTATTGTGAATCAATAACCCTCTGCGATTAGCACCTCCGCAAAATTTAACGAATCTTACATAGATTTTCACCGTGAAAGTGGACGAATAGATGTTTTTCGAGCATAGAGTACCTACTGACCGGATTTTGATGAAACTATGAGCTACTTTTTGTCCCAATAATCGAACCACATGCGAATGAAGCCAAGAGATAAAGGTTGTTCAACCTCATATATACAGAAATCTGCTTTGACTTGGAATACTGTTCACGTCTGGTAAAACTATTTCTGTCTACACAGAAGATGAATGTCATACTTTGTTTGTCTCCCAGGTACCCGGTAGGATCTACGTTCCGCGGCCAGAACTGCGACGAGTGCGTGTGCAAACTCGGAGGTATCACTGACTGCTCGCCTGTCAAGGAGTGCAAGTGTGCACCGGTTAGTAGAAGCACTTCTATTTCATCAATTTGAAACTCATAATTCAAGTGCTGCATTTTTTCTCCTTATAATAAAAAAAATCCTTAGTCACTCCGGAAAAATTTGAAATTTGTAATAAAAAATTTCATTTACTATATTATCCTCTTTTGCATACCACATTTTTTTCAGATGATTTTCCAAACAATTCCATGATAAAACTGTATTCACCCATTTCCTCACCAAACAGGACCTAGTACCGAAACTATCTCCATCAACCTGCGAGTGCCTGTGCGAGCCGTGTGCGAACGGCACGAAGATCTGTCCCACTAGCAAGCTGTGCTTACCCCTGGACAAGTGGTGCGACGGGCTGCAGGACTGCCCTGATGATGAGCGGGACTGCACTACCTCCACTGTGACCACCGTGAGGACCACCGTCACCGAGCCAATAGTGGTCACCACGCTGGCGCCTACCGTGGCCGCGGAAGTCACTACGGCCAAACGTGAGTATTTTATACCTTTGTCATTTAGTATGGTTCAAGACTTCTGGATAAAAAAATTGTGCTTAATCTGTATTCTAGGATAGGTATGTGTTTTTAGGGAGTCTTAAGATTTGTTTTGGAAAATTGGAATTCCGTGCATAGAATCGGAATCCGAATCCGAATTTTCGTGCGTTTAGGAGTTTCTGCCTTACATATTACTAGGAACAGGTATTGTTCTAGAATAAGGTCACCTTAACGATCAACTCCGAGGGGTTTGTCTATTATGTTTGCTTTTTGTCTATCGCTTTACTAAGAAGGGAAGTGCATAAATATCATTTCAAACTGCACCAATAAACTTCTGGTCGTTGTGGTTTGTAAGACAGGTTAACTTTCCCCGGAAAGTCACGACTGGAAACTCGGTATCTTCTATGGTCACTGCTGCTGAAGCTGGCTACACGGGTGATACAATAATGGGAATAAGGGTGGGATTGGATACTATAACGTACCTGTTTTCACTAATATTAAATTATTGAATTCCATCTAAATCAAATCATAGCTTTTTTGAAGCAGCTGTTCAGCCAGGACTGTGATCTATTATGGTTTCGTTTGAGGTAACTGACTGAAAGTCTTTGAGGTCAAATAATAATTTCTTATGCCTTGACGGAAAGTGGCAGTCCAGTTGCCAGGACATTTCTCTCCTCCTTGACCAGCAGGCATCTGGATAATTGAAATCGCAATTGTCGATATAATCGCCCTTGTATCTCTAGTTGCAATATTTTCTTCAAAGGTAGGACGTATGGCAACTTAATTCAATAGAGGAACAAGCGATTTGGTTATAGGATCTCCCTTCGAATACAAAAGCTGATGGGAACAACTGCAAGTTTACGCCCTCATGCGTGCGTTGTCAGATTATTGACGTAAACGTAGAACAAACACAGACTATCTCGAACCAGCTCATATGTTGTAGACGTGTAGTTACGAAACACCCTCATGCTGGCTAAGTCCGCTTTCTGGATTGTCCAATGTCCTATGTTAGACAATTCCCAGAAGAAGGCGAGCTTTTTAATTCTGGAAAAATACCACTACACGATGATGTACCCACGCAGCACATTACTCATCATCATCATCTTAGCGTTGTCCCGGTCGCAATCCAAGACCTTGGAGCCCGGGGTCCGCTAAACTCAGCACATAACTATTTACGAAGTATAACGGTATCATCACAATTGATGCTAACATCGATGCGGTGATAAAGACTTACCTTACCTTACTTACCAAGACTCACGACTTACATCACTATACCTATAAATTTTACCTACTGTATTTTTGTCCTAAAAATACAGTAGGTAAAATTTATAAGTACAACGACTCACAACAAAAGCTAAGCAAATTAAAAGAATTACAGGACGCCGTTCACTGGTCTAAATTTCATAACAAAAAAGATATTATTAGATATGGTAAGGGCATACTAATTGTTGCTACCGAAATAATATAAATTAAAAATTACAAACTAATTGGCTTTCTAAATATGAATTCATGACAAAATTTTTAGGATCTCGAAAACCTGCTGAATTCTCCTTTAGATCTTTACCATTAAACGGGTTGGTGAAATCTGCAATGGGAAATTATATGTCACCAATGAGCCAATCTCAGTTCAACCGAAAACCCAATATCATTGAATTTGGTAAGAAAACCATACCCAAAATTTAACGCATGAATTCGAAATCACTTACATTTATCAGAAAACGTATTTGACTTAACATGTGTATGGTTTTTAGGATTCCGAAGTAGAAACATGGCAGAGATATTTAAAACACAACAGACGAAATTAAACAAACACCAAATACAGACCGATAAGACTGAGTACAAAATTGAACTAAACAATACTAAACCAAACACAAACAGTAGCACGAAGAATGAGTTAATTATTTGTAGGTATATCTGCGGGCTTAGTACTACTTTAGGCACCTACGACTAAACCTCGATTCGATCGTCGTTCGCTACACTGATTGGCCAGCTCAAGATCAGATAGAAGAACTTGGAACGATCAAATAAGTGCGTTGTGCGTCGAATGGCGATCGTACTGATGCATGCGATGGAAAAGTTGTACAGAACCTCTTGAACTTATTCATGATCAAAGTGACCACATAAGGACTACCTAAGCAGTATAATATTTTTTTTGTAATTTATGAAATTTCTTTCTGATACAGAATGGTCCTCAACTTCATTGTAACGCTTTGTCTCTGCGTAAGAGATAACTTTGACGTAATATTACATTTTAAATCAAGATTTTCACTCAGTGCCATTCTGCGTCACTCTTTATTGTTTATTAGTTGATCGAGCAATTTGAAGGAATTGCGCGACATGGTAACAATTGTTCAATTTGATGCATGCCGAAGCAAAAGAATTATATAAACTAAAATAACATGTATTCTATCCACAGCTCCACCGTGTCCTAAAGTGGAATGTCCTCCTGGCTACTCCGTGGTCTACACCTCCAGCACTCCATCCACCTCTCGCTCCACGTACTCAGCTTCTGACCTTCCACCGCCCAGGCGTCGCAACCCTTACGAGAGGTACCAACGAGGATACTCTAAGGGTGGCTTCTCTAAAGGAGGCTACTCTAAGGGAGGGTATTCTAAGGGTGGTTATTCGAAAGGTGGATATTCGAAGGGCGGATACTCTAAAGGCGGATATGGTAAGGATGACAATATTAATAACTTATTGTTTAATGATGGCCTTTGTAATGTTCTTGTTCGAAAATACTCCAATTGTCTTCATTACCCAGGTCTACCCCCACCACGTCCAAGCGAAGCATTCTCCCTGGACAAGCCAGAGGTCAACACAACAGCACCCCCGGCGACGCAAGAGTGCGCGCAGTTCAAGTGCATCCCCAAGCTGCCGCCGTTCAAGCCGGGAGAGGGTGTCACCCCACCTCCCGTGTGCTCGGTCGTCACCTGTCCTAAGGGTTACACCCTCAGACTGGATAGCGAGGCGTCTCTGCACAGCAAATGTCCTCTGTGAGTATTGAGCAAAGCTCAATTTTGATGATTGACATTTTCCAAAATGTGGTTATTGTGCTTTTGCGATGTGAGTGTTTTGCTGTAATACCGCATCCGAAAAGAACGAATCTTTGTAACACAAAAGCTATACAATATTAAACTAAATATGTACCTGTATAAAGTAGGGTCAATAGGTTTTACTTTTCCTGTATAAAATTAGTATTCACTGACAAACATCGCCCAGCCAAAAATAAAGTTCTCAAGAAGCAAATATTTTACATTATGTTCCTTGCGGACCGTAGGGGTGCACTAAGAAAGAATTGTCAACGACGTATACAGAAGCAGAATTTATAAATGAAAAATAACCCGGATATATTTGACCTTACCAGATACGACTGCGTGCCACCTCCAGAGCGTCCAGTGTTCTGCAACGTGACCGGCCGGACATTCAACACGTTCGACGGCGCCGAGTACAAGTACGACGCGTGCTTCCACATACTCGCACGAGAGAACAGGTTCGATGCCTGGGTTATACTCAGTAAGTATCGTAACTATCCCAAGTCTAAATGAAGACCCCTTATGTAAGTTTTCAGTACACGAGCACAAGCTAGTATTCACTGGCAAGCATGCTTCATCCTCAGTTGAGGTCATGGACAAATGCTATCCCATTGACAAAGAAAATAGGTTATTTCATAAATAATTCGATGTCTTATTATATTTTAGGTTCGTTCCAACTTCATCGTCCTAGCGTTATCCTTGATGCACCCAATACCTTGGAGCCCGAGGTCCGATAGAGATAATTATGTAGCTATAGGATATGTCGAATTTCCTTGTTCATGTGTTCTCAGGTATTGTTTATAGGAGCGTTAAATGATGCACGGATGCATTTCACAAGAGTTCAAGTCGGTCAATATTGTAAATGTGTCCTTACATAGTTTTCTAGCAGAAGTAGTCGAAAACCTAAGGATATCATTCAGGAACCGAAACTTTCGCTTTCGAAATACTTTACTGACTTTGCATTTTATCTTACAGTCCGCAAGAAATGCCGCATAGACGGCTGCCGCAACGAGCTGCTAGTCTACCAAGATGGCCAACTGATTCTGGTGAAGCCCAACCTGATGATCGAGTACGACAACTACGAGTATACCGTGGAGCAGACCAGCAAGATCTGCTTCCAGAAGAACAGCTTTGATATTGATCGACTCGGCAATGGCATCGCCATCAAGTCTCGGAAGTATAACTTCACTGTGCTCTATAATTCGGAGGGAGATATCAAGATTGGGGTAAGTTAGATTTTTAATTTATAAAGTGCTATCCCTTAGGTATCCCCAGCATAAATCAACTTGATTTAATAGTGGTAATTTTATATTAAAAGCATCCTGAATCTACAACCAGCTACCAAAACCAAATTCTTTGAAAAATGTTGTTGTTACCTGCTTTTAACGTATTATAGTTGTCTTCGAAGAATTTTTGATACTATTTTTGATGTTATATAATCTGTCATTTGGTCTTGAACACTTTTGGCACTAAGTACCCAACTAGGTGTAGTGTAGATCAGCTACCAGAATCAAATATGACTTTGAAGAATGTCCGACATTGTATTTGATGATTTATAATCTGAAGATTTTTGACAATATCAACGCAAACGTAGAGTGCTGTGGAAAATTTCTTATGTACTAATTGTCACAAGATATATTTCTCTAAAATGTTTCCCAATAGAACTGATCAATAGAAAAGTTCTGTGGAAATTACCTTTGTACTGTGTGAAATAATACTTGTTTGGAAACTCGTCCATTAGAACTTATTGATGACAAAACTATAATTTATCGTCAGGTATTCAAAAACTACATGGGCTCAGTGGACGGGCTGTGCGGCGCGTTTGACGGCGAGCCCTCTAACGACCGTCGCCTGCCCAGCGGCAAGTTGACCACAAGTATTGATGAGTTCGGGCGCGCCTGGGCCAAGCCCGGCTTGCCCCCAGACGCCTGCCAGACCAAGGTCATCTCCGACAACAAGCAGAGACGCGCCTGGGAGCTGTGCGATGTCATCACGTTAGTATCTCCACAAAGCATCCAAAATGAACCGAGGCCGCTACATGTTACAGAGTCTCAACTTTTCTTCGTTTAATTTGTAAGCGGAATTTGTAACAAACTTCGTACCATATTTTACCCCTTAGTTGTAGAACATTTAGCCCCAGTTTGATCACTTCTGAATAGTCCTTATCTTTTAGAAAAAAATAAAATTGGAGCGAAATATCTATGCATTATCTGACAAATTAATTTAGCACCAAGTTATCAGAGAGTGGTGTAAAATAGGGTTCACAGTTTCTTATACATTCCGCTTTTTTAAATGAAGGGGACTTGAGACCCTTGGTGACATCTATGACCACTGTTGTTAAATTGCTGCAAAGTTGAAATGTTGTAATAGATCTATTTTAAACATCGATATATATATGTACTAAAGTACATATATGTCAATGATTTTAAACTATATTAATATCATGATTCTGACCCATTCTTATTTCCTCACCAGCAAAGCCCCACTCTCCCAATGCGGCAAAGTGCTAAACCTGAACAAATGGCGCGCCATCTGTCTGGAGAAGATCTGCGAATGCACAGAGCTCCTAGTGAACGGGACCCACCGCTCCGACCAGCAGTGCAGGTGTCTACTGCTGCAGCAGATGGTGGCTGAGTGCCTGGCGGCCGACAAGGATATAGACCTCTCTGACTGGAGGATCATGATGGACTGCCGTGAGTAGACTGACTTATTAGTTCTGGATGTCGAGGTGCTTTTGAATTGGATCCCCACTCGAAAGCACGTTGCCTCTGTTCACTCTTGAACCAGGAACCCGTTGCTTTCTACCAGTCTCGCCACCCTGTAATCACGCCACTAACTAAATCGATGGTAGCTTCATTAGATTAAAATACGTTATCTGCTAGACAAATAAATCGCGAATGCGTATTGACATCATCACCATCATCTTGCCATACTCCACTGCTGGATCTAGGTCTCTCCAAAGATTTTTTGACTTTTCGTGTCCAGCCGCTACCAGAAAGCTTATGGCACAAATGGATAATCTGAATGATATGGTACAGCTGCCGAGTGCCCAGCTCCCCTGGTGCACTACGACTGCTACCGGCGCAGCTGTGAGCCGACGTGCTCGGGCTACGGCGCCGTCACCAAGTCGTGTCCGCTGGAGGATGGGACCTGCGCGCCCGGCTGCTACTGCCCCGAGGGCAAGCTGCGGAAGGGAGACCAGTGCGTTGTGCCCGCTGACTGCCTTGACTGTAAGTATATTTATGGCCAGTTAATCTGCAATCTGATAACTACCTATCATCATCATCATATCAGCTGAAAAAAGTCCACTACTGGGCATAGGCATTTCATAACTACCTATATTTTCTATAAAATAATACGGCACAATATAGCAACAGCATCATTTGTATGACTCCTGGAATTTATAATCACCTTTATACATAGTCAAATGCTCCAAAATAAGTAAAATCAAAACGCTTTTGAAGCAATTTCTTGTTGATAACGCATTCTAAAGAATTCCTGTTAAATTAATTTACCAGATAACAAATGAAAGATTAGTTTCATTTATGGATTTATCTGTAAGATAAAGCCTATCCAAAGATAGAGAAACTGCGGCTTAGTATGCTTGACCACCTGACTAATTGAATAATACTAATTGCGCATAGAAAGTAGGTCTAAGAAGCCAAGTCGCTACTTAAAATGATAAATGCGTTTATGTATTTTCTCAAACTCAAATAGCATCAGTTATATTTAATTGTATTGTCCTTTTAAGTAAAAACAGTGCAAAACATCAATAGGACTTCGTAAGAATATTTATTCAGATATCATATTTTAAAGTATTATCAATGACTTATAGTGACTAGCTACATATCCTTCAAGAGGTTGACTCTTGCTTTACTTTTAACATTCAGGACAATAGTGGATATACATTATAATATCATAAAATTAACAAACATACTTTAATTTGATGTACATGTAGCCAGATATGCAAAATAATCTATTTGGACGATGTTTTGTGCTATGCAACCGATTTAAAATAACACGCCTTGCTACATAACTGCAGTCCTAAACATAATTATTATTAGGCTATAAAAGTTTATATAACGGTTTTATTCGTGTTTTAACATTTTAAGGAGAGAGCATTATTGTGTCTTGTTTACTCGTACTAATGTCTAAATATTTCACTATACCAACGTTTTAATCATATCTCACATCGAACTTAATCCCAGGTGGTGTGATTAATACAAGCAATTCCACGCATAATTATTTAGTAATTATTAAAACGTTAACTAATTCAAAAATAATTCTTCAACCAGGCAACTGCAACGGCGTAGGCACCCCCGCCAAATACGTGACCTTCGAAGGCGATGACTTACCATTCCTCGGCAACTGCACATACTTAGCGTCCAGGGACAGGAACGCGACCGGTCAACACAAGTACGAGGTGTACTCCACCAACGGACCCTGCGAAGACAATGGAGATGTCGTCTGCACTAAGATCGTGCACCTCATCTATGAGAAGAATGTTGTACATGTTACTAAGGACCCGCTCACTAAGAAGGTACGTTAAGTTTATCTTAAACTATGGTGCTCGATTAAGTTGAGCAACTCAACCTCAACTTAGTCGAATAAATCATCAAAATTGAGAACCCTTTATATCGGCAAAGTTAAGCACGGATTGTAAGGGTCACCACTGAGATGGGTGCCCGCCGTTGTGGTATTTAGATCAGAGCGCTGCCATGCTATGTAGGACAGGTAAAACTGGCGCTCTTAGGCGACATGGTCTGACAATTCTGGTCCTGTTCTCACTACAATGCACATCGAAATATCATAAAAAGATCTAATAAAGCCCATAACGTGTTGTGTTTCTTCAACTTGTAGCCTAGTAAAATAACTTTCACCTAATGGGTCTGTAGCTACCACAAACATTGACAACACTATAATGGTATACTAAAATGGTATACTGCTGATGTTCTGTTGGCAGCTGCTGACATTGCTCGGTGACACGGCGCTGTACAAGTTCCCCGTTAAGAAGGATTGGGTCACCATCAACCAAGTGAACGGACAAGACATCGTCATCTCACTGCCTGATATCCACGTTGAGGTAAGAATAGCTAGCAAAATAATAAAATATACAGTACGGCCCTTTAACGATGGCGAGTCTGAAGTTCGCACAGAAGGCGGCGCAGTAATGCTTTTTAGGAACAACGCGGTGGCAAGAAGCGGGGGAGCGGGGCGGTAGTGTAGGCCAGTGATGCACCTTATGTAAATACAAATTAATAGTTTATTCAATCAAAAATTTAATCGATTAGTTTTATAATTGATTTTGAATTCATTTATTTTTGTTATAATAATACAAGTACTATAAGATATAAAATGAAATAGATTTATTAAACCGAGCAATATAGTGATATTTTGTTTTTAGTAAAAAAACAAATCTAATAAAGTTTATTTTCTCGGTTTAAAGACCAGATTTACTTATATCAATTAATTATCTATTAACGATGACATAAATGAAAAGAGTTGGAACACATTTTAAATCTTTATATGTAATTGAATACACGTATATTTTCTCTAATTAATTTTAATCGATAACAAAAAAAAACGATTAAAATGAGCATCAAACACGTAGTTTGAACATCTCTTTTTTACTTTTGACGTCTTCGGTGCGATATAATGCGTCTCTGTCACACCTTAGTATTCGTTTTACTATCTCTGTCTTGAATACAGACGATGACAAAAGTATTTATAGTCCATTGAAAAGTTACATTTCGGGTTGCATTTGTCAGAAGATGCAATTTGCGATTTTATTTTACAGATGTGTGGGAAGGGCTATTGTAAAGCTTAATTCAAATTTTGGGGACGTACCTCTTGTCCCTCGGCCGCCATCTTGGATAAAGTGCAGATTCAGATAGTTTTTCTTGATTATCTGGTAAACTATTGGCCGCACAAAGAATATGTGAACGAGATTTCTGTTGTAAATTAAATTCTCTACAACTTTAGTCATAAAACTTTTATCATAATGCAAATATATAAAACATATATCTTTAGATAATGATCTATAGAGGTCCTATGCACATATTATCACGCGTGCCATATTCCAAATACCTACTTATTTGGAATACAACACGCGCGCATTCTTATTTGCGGTATAAAAGATGTGTCTACCTAAAGAAAAATCAATCAAAATGTTTGTCAATAATATTTTAAAAAAATACTGCGGCATTCAGATATGTTTCTTTTGTTTCTGATTGTTCAACAGGCTTATCGATAACCTTCTAAAATATTTTTGATATGACTGGAATCAATGCTATAGGTCTGTAAAGAGTCATACTGTTTATCATGTTTCTTAAAGAGCCGTTTTATTATGGTCCTTTTTAATGCCGTGGGAACTACTCCCTGCATAATACCGAAAATTATGTGGCTCATTGCATTTGATATTTTAGTAGACACGGTTTTCAATATCCTAGTTGATACACCATCGTATCTAGTACTGTTTGTAGACCTTAGTTTAATATTGTGTATGTTCCGGTTAAAATATCTGCCACTATTGTCAAGTGAGGTGCATTCATCATAAAATACAACTTGTATATAAATTATATTAAGTCTGGCAATAACAGTTTTCTACACGAATATACATGCGCGGTATTTTGCAAAGGCTAGCTTTAGACCCGCCATGATTCGTCGGCCGTAGTGTAGATTAGCTTTTAAAGAGCCTACCACGAATTTAAAGCAAACATAAGTTTTTTGTTAGAACATGATTTTGTAATAGGCTCTGGGCCTCAAATTCACTAACAATAAAATATTAATGATAAATAACAGTAACCACATGGTTTAGCGCAGACGTCGACGACCGGAAGGGAGTCTGAAAGGTTGCCTTCGTCGAGATATAAAATTATCCTATAAAGACGAATAACTTCTTACTGCTTCCCTTGTTAAATGCTTTTTAATCAGGTTCAAGCTTTCCCAAACTAAAGCAGGACTCCTGTCCAAAAAAATCCTAGATTGGTGGTATTTTTCATTCATATGTACACCGAAACGATCTTCGCGTCCCAATAATATTATTGTAATTGAAGACTTTAGTAAAAATCTAATCTATTTTCTCACATGTAGCTGACAGTACTTCAAGCCAAGATGGAGTTCAGCGTGCGCGTCCCATCATACCTGTATGCAAACCAGACGGAGGGACTGTGCGGCGTCTGCGCCGGGTACTTGGACGAGCTCGTCACTAGCAACGGCACTGTCACCGAAGACTTTGAAGAGGTAACGACAACATACTTAACATGGTTTTGAATTCTGGCACTTACTTTGCTTCAACTTGAAGAAGAATTTTCTCACCAATGTCAGCTAAATAACTCCATGTTCAAAATTTTATAACCTAGAGATCCATCTTGGATCAACTTTTGCCAGCCTATTATGCAAACTTAAAAAAAATATCATCATTCAGTTTGGAAACCGTCGTCCATATCGGATATGGGCCAATAATGACGTATTTAACCCCGCAAGTGAAAATTGCATACATGGTGTTTCCACAGAGTCAAGCGGAAAGGACTCGGCGACCAAAAAGAACAAGAATCCATAATTATGAACTCGCACGTTTTCTATAGCGTTATCATGGAATCGGCTACCACCTTCATTATTTTGTTGCAGTACGGTAAAAGCTGGCGCGCTACTCCAGAGACCCTGAAGACCCTGGACATCGCGGAGCAGGCGCAGTGTGAGGAAGCTCCCCCCGTGCCCGAGTGTCAGCTGCCGCCGCCAGAATCCAACCCCTGCTACAACCTCTACAGCGCTGATAGATTCGGGGCTGTGAGTATACCTGCTGTATTTACTTGTTTGGAGGAATATGGTGTGGATCCGCCAACTTGATCCTTGTCTTGCCTGGTGGACTGCAACACGACTGGTGTCTCAAGTATTCAGGATCTTGTTCCGTCCCGATAGAAGTCACCAGTGTTGACTGAATTATTCTGACCATAAGTGCAAATTACCGCGTTGTACAGCTTCTAGCCATATTGGTCATAGTGGTCTTATGGTCTAGTGTTGTGACTTTGTGAGTTCAATCTCCAAACAGTGTGTCCTTTGTTATAAGACTATCAATATAATGATGTATTTTCCAGTGCCACGCGTTAGAAGACCCTCAGCCATTCGTGGAGTCATGCGAGGCGGACCTGTGTGCCAATGTCACAGAATTCTGCGTGACCCTGGAGCGATACGGGGCTGCGTGTCGCCGCCAGGGCGTGTGTCTGCAAGACTGGAGGAACGACCTGTGTCCCTACCCCTGGTGAGTTGTACTGATCCATCCATCAACCAACGTGACGCAGTTCTGCGTGACTCTGTCCCTACTCCTGGTGAGACTCATCATCAGCATCCTGACGTTGTCCTGGTCACGATGTCAGACTCTCATCTTGGATCCCAAAGTCCCCTTTGCCTGCAAAACTTCTTCCATTTTCTCGGTCTTCGGCATCTACAGTAGTCGATTGACACACATATCATTGATCTGCTTCAAATGGCGGCAGCATGGCAGGATATTTACTTCCCATGTCACATGACGACTATCGTAAAACATGGTTGTACGAGCGTAGACAACGCTCTTACAGTCACTGACATGCAAGACTGCCACAGATGTTATAGTTACTCATGTGGTCCTTCCGAGTGTCTCGTCATTTCATGATTACGACCTTTCGTGGATGTGCGAAATCTTGCAATCAGTTTAAGTCCGAACCTCTGGTGAGCTGTACTTACTAAACATCTATCAAATTATAAAATCAGATAGACTGAAGCGTCTGAAGATAGTAGAACTTTCTTTATATAATTTTTGAGACTTGGAATATGTGAGACGGCAGTCGCGCCGTAGAAAAGCAAATTTTCTGTCAAATCTAATTAGACTAGAAACTGGACCCCAGGCTTTTCTGTTCCTTAAGATTCCTGAGACCAAAACTAGATCAACGAACATTAAAATGCTATGTTGTTGCAGTGAGGCGCCCCTGGTGTATCGTCCGTGCGTGGACTGCGAGCGTACGTGTGACAACTACGACGAGCTCAGCAACAGTCCCGATATGTGCATCGAACAACCCGTCGAGGGGTGCTTCTGTCCTGAAGGAAAGGTAACACATGTTGGCAAATATCTTTTAATTTTCTTCAGTTATCATCATACGCACAGAGCATCGAAAAGTCAGTGATGTGCGGCGTGGGTTTGAATCCGGAAATCTAAGAATACTCTCTGCATGGCAGTCTGTTACGAGTTTATATCGCCTAATTATTTGAAAATAAAGTTAAAATTTCTTATAATTACCTCGACGTTTCGACATAGATTACACCAGCCATAGTCATGAAATGACTGATCTGCGGTAGCGCCTTTTCCGAGAAATACGGGTTATTGGCACCTACTCTCATTTGGTCTCCAGAACCATTTATACTTTCCTAGGCTTCATCATCCATTGGTGTAATCTGAATTGGCGAAGATAATTGTTATATCATGATGTATTTCTAATTGTTTGCGTTGTGCAGGTGCGAGTGAACAACACGTGCATAGAGCCGACCAAGTGCTTCCCCTGCGACGCGAACAAGGAACACTACGCTGGAGACCAGTGGCAGGTATGACACACAACCTTATACCTACTGTTCTATTTGATGTCATCATTGGCAGGCCACCGCTTGCACATATGTCTTTATTAATTTGAGTCATCATCGTATCATAAGTCAAAACGGGGACATGGCCTACAGTATACCACGTTGACCAGATGGATTGGTATAGGGTTTGATGGTGAGTTTTCCACTTTTCCCAAAACTTTTTGCTTCTGCCTGGATGAAATGAGACAGTCACAGTTTATATTCTTAATTCGTCGCCACACTGATCGATGTCTCGTCGAGAGAATGTGTTTTATTGACATTTCTGTAATTTTTACTGTATAAGCAGCACAATATTCATGATGCGTTGTCTCTTCCAGGAGGACGCGTGTACAACATGCACATGCAGCAAGCTGGAGGGTGACAACACGGCGCACGTGGCCTGCACTAAACAGACATGTGTCAAGCCTGTGTGCGACACCGGAGAGGACCTCATCACGTCGCCTGCCAAACCTGGGCAGTGTTGCTCCGACTACGTGTGCGGTCAGTGTCCTCATTAGATTGTATTTATTTGTCGGAAATAGGACTGGACCTTCCACATGGCGCGCTGAAGCCGTACGCAGCACGGAGTTTTAAGTGCCATAAAAGGTCGCTAAAGAAAACATTTCGCTCAAATCTAAATCTGGGTTTGGGGTGAAACTGGTAGGGATAGTGATCTTTCCTTCGCCCGAAATAAATGCCCGAGGCGGGCTGTATGAAGAATTCAGATTTTTGCGAATAACAAACACAAGACAGTTACATGGTGATGATTATGTTCTGTAAAAGTTTGTCAGTTCCAACCCAACAATAGCAGTCGGGGAATAGTCAACAAAAGAGAAAAAGACTACCACTTTCATCAAAGTGGCTTTGACGGCAAAATAAACAGTATGGTAGATATTCAATATTCCTTTGGTGAAACGATCAATAATACCCTAACAGAAATATATACTTATGACTGCGTAGCAATCACACTATCCTACTTTCTTTACATTAATAAAAGCAATATGTTGTTCAGTACCAAAACCGAAGGCGAACTGCACAGAGCCCAAGAAGATGGACTGCGGCTTCGGACAAGTGCTCAAACAGAAGACCACGCCTGAAGGATGCAAGGAATTCGCCTGCGGTAAGTGCAAGTTTTTTTTATAATTGTAGGAGATAAATAAGCAAACAGATCCCCTGATGGTTAGCAATTGCCACTGTCCATGGACATTACATCGTAAAAAAACATTTTATATTTATTTATAGACTCACGTCTATATCTCCGAGAAGGTAGGCAGAGGTGTAATATTACACCGACATTTCGCCATGAATTGATTTAAGTTCCACGTAATAGAGGGCGAGCCTATTACCGTTACCGGGCACATCACCAGACTCCGCGCTGCTACTGAGAATTCGGAAAATTCCAGTAACACTTTTGCCCGACCCGGGAATCGAACCCGGGACCTCCGATCAGCAGTCGCACACGCTATCCACTGGACCACGGAGGCAGAAAAAAATCATACTTTTAAGAATTTTTCTGTCAAATTGTTAAACCGAAAGTTATGAGTAGGTGGTGAAATTGGTCCTTAGTAATAACATTTCCGCAAGTAACTGCCCATAAACGAATTGAGAAATGCTTAATCGGTACCTACTTAGTTCGAGTGACGTCACCAGACCTAAGCCATAATTATTCTTACAAGAGCAGCTTTGAACCTCCACAACCTTGTCATGAGTAAAAATGTTAATGGCGATTTCACATTTTCTTACATCGCAGTCGCACTAATATTTTTATTATTAGAATCTAACTTTTTTTTTTCGTCTTTGTTCTTTTTTTCAAAAATATTTTCTAATCCAGAATGCAAGCCGGCCAGCGAGTGCGACCCCATACCCCCTGAGAACGAAGTGGAGATCCTGGAGCCGGGCATGAGTCGCGTAGTGGACAACAGCGGGTGCTGCGCGCGGGTTCAGTTCCTGTGCCGCGCAGACACGTGCCCTCAACCTCCGCAGTGTGACAAGTACTACGAGCTGAAGACTAACAACGTCAGCGGGAAGTGCTGCCCCGAGTACAAGTGTGGTGAGTACTGATCCTGTGGAATGTCGTGATATCATTTCTGACCTGTATTTACCAAATAAAGAATTATGGTTTGATTTGATTTCACGAAAACTGGTTGACAATGGTTGGACACGAAGAACCAAAAATCGAGCTTAGTGGCATGTAGTTCGAGGGGCCTATATACAGCAGTAAGTAGCCTGTGAATAAAACATCGTCATAAATGGAAATTTCTAGACGCTGTCGTGTCAGTTTCAATATGATTAGCCTACTGCAGTCCATTTCTGGGAAAAGAAACTCCTAATTTTGCGGTACAATAACATCGTGCAACAATTGGAAGATTTGGGCCCACGCTGGCCAAACGGGTTGGTGGGTGCAATCAAAGTAGGTACGCCCAGAGTTGAGTTAACAATTGGTATAACTACCACACAAATTGTTGTGTTATTTGGGAACTAAACCACAACACCACTAGTGCAGTCAAAATTTGGTTTTAGGTATAGTCACCATTATAACGAAAATATCAAGCAATATGTACTTCATAGTTAAATATACTTTTGAAAAGAACAGTCTCTATAATTTTGCGTATATTGCAGAGCTGCCTAAGAACAAGTGTGTGGTGAAGCTGGAGTGGGAGGCGGCGTCCAAGGGCGGCGAGAAGCCTAGGACCACACCACAGACCATACTCAAGGACGTAAGTGCTAGCAACATAGTTAAACAGATTTCGCATCTATACTATCTATATATTATAAGAATTTGTGTTTTATAATAAGAGTCGGCCAGCCCGTTCTACCCAACCGATTCGGATGATGCAGCAAGAGCTTTCATTTAAAAAATGAAAGCTCTTGCTGCATAGATTTGTCATCAAGCATTAGAAATAACCTAACTTGCACATTCATCAAGTAATATGCAAAAACAGTTTTCTCCCATACATTTTTTACGTTTTCGTAGCCGTAGTCAATGACTTTCTGCTTCTATATATCTGGTTCTCATTGAGGTAGGCCTTTCGTTATAGGCCTAAAACACGCGCTGAAAAGAGCTCTTTCATTTGATGGTATGCTCATTTAAATTGGGTAAGTTTGAAGGAAGATAGGTGTGGACATTGAACTTATTTTTCAATATTTTCCTATTAATTTCTTAAGATTCCATTGCTTTCTCTCTACATGGACGGTTCTAAATTCAAAAATATTTTTATGGCATCTAATAAGTTCCTTGCGGTAACTGCCAGGAAAAACTATTATGCCTCCTTAAGGTGACCTTGCCTTACTTTCATACTGGTGTGAGTGTGGTGGTGTGTAAAATTATACGCGATACGTTTTATGTTAGGAAATTATTTTTGTTTTTAAATTACGGACTTTCTTCGGGCACCTTCGGGATCATATAATTATACTACAAGTAGTAGAAATTGTAGCTTCGGTAAGAATAGTAGTTTTGAGAGAAAAGGCACTTTTGACAGCACCGGCGGTTTTGGTAGAAATGGTAGTTAAAAAAAAGGATAGATATGATAGTGTTAGTACGAATAGTAGTTTTGGTATAAATAGTAGTTTTGATAGGAATAGTAATTTCGGTAGGAATAGTAGTTTTGATAGAAATGGTGTTTTGGCATAATTATATGGTATTTTTGGTAGTAATGTTACTTACGATTGCTACAAACTACCGTAATGTAAGAGCTTTTTTATAATATTAAAATATGCTGTGGAGCAGCACGGGTCCTCTAGTAAATACTTAATTTTCGAATAGCTATACAATGATTCATAAAAACATAATATACCTACCTGAGACTATCCTTAAAAATAATAATAATCTTTATTTTCATCAAACACAGTACATAAGGTGTTAAAATTACAATAGATAGATAAAATTACAATATTTGGCTGTTAACAGCATGTAAAACTTTAGCAGCAGATACAATATTACTTAATCTAGTAAGTGAATTACAGTGAAATACAAAAACAATAACAACTTTATTGGATACCAAGTTTACAGTTTACTTTACAAGTGTAACCTGTACTGTTTATAACACATATTGCAAAATTTAGAACAGTAGGTACTAATAATATTAATGAGAAAAATAAAATCAATTAAAGAAATTAACAACGAACATCTGGTATACATAGTATTTATGGTATTTTTTCTTGTAAGTAATCATTAATTGATTGCAAGCCATGACCAAAGCCGAGCCTTAAAACACTTTACAGATTTATAAAATCTTTTGGTAATGTATTATAAATTTTGATGCCCATAGTGTAAGAATTTCAGTGATACACTTCAGTTCAATTAAGCACGACCGTGCGTGCCTCAAACACTTCGTACCACCAAAATCAGAGCACGACCGTGCGTGCTGTAATCACGTGGGGGGTTGCTAGGTACAAGTAATTTATCAGGCTGCCTATTATTAAACTTACAGTGATCTCTCCATTTGGGGAATAAGTAAGAATGTGTTTTCCACAAAATAACGGCACTCAAGTATGTAGAATATGTAGATAGATGGCCATGGATGAATGGTGTCAATAGTTTTAGTTTTGGAAATAATAATCTGCAAGAAGTAAGTGGAGGTACACCGGACAGTGCACGGATGCAATGTTTTTGGGCTATAAAAACATTATTTATCTCAACAGAGTTACTTACCCCGCAAAGGGAACCGTATATAATAAAATTATCGATGCTACATGTGCATTGTATGCTTGTACCGGCGCCGCCGTTATTTTGATTTGCAACTTTTGCTAACCGCCAGAGCGCGTACTCAAGTAGGTATATTTAATTTGTTACAACTTTTTTTACGTGTAGAGCCCAGCGACACTGTCTATCTAAAATAATACCTAAGAAGGAAACATCTTCTGACTCTTGAATAGTTTCGTTAATATACTTAACTCTTAGATTATTCTTATTTGGATATCTATTATAAAATTGCATAAATCTGGTTTTACTACTATTTATTGTTTAACCTTGAGTTTATTTTTATCTAACCAGGAAATAATTTCAGATACGTAACTGTGAATGTCATCATTGTAATTGCTAGCTTTCACCGCTATATCATCGGCAAAAGTGTGCAATCGGGCCGTGTTACTTCGGGCAGATCGATTATAAATAATAAGAAAAGCAGTGGTCCCAATATGCTTCCTTGAGGGACACCTAGCTGGTGTTTCACAAGATCTGATTTAATGAGAGTTTTATGCTTTAGCTCACACTGAAAATATCAACGTACTGGGATCTGCCGGTTAGATAACTCTCTAGCCATTTATTTGCGATACCTGTAATCCCATACTTTTCACATTTGTTTGATAAGTAGCTGCCTGTAGGGAACAACATCGAACGCTTTACTTAAATCAAAGAATATAGCTGAGGTGCGTACATTTTTATCTAAATTTTCGAGTATTTTATTGACCAAAATTAAAAACTGCTAGCGTTGTAGATTTGCCGTTTTGGTAGCCATTCTGTTGTTGTTTAAGAATATTATATTTATTAAAATGTTAAAATGATGTTAACCGTAATATCTTCTTGAGTTTACGCAAATGTTACATATATTGAAATTAAACTACAGTTTACGGATTTTATCGCGTTATATTGGTTTCAGGGAAACGTAAATAACACGATAAAACGCGTAACGTCGCGTTTCATTACGCGATTTAATTCCAAGATGTTAACCGGTTTTGCATTATTTTTTCGAAGACTGGCTATTATAAGAGCTATGGGGCGATAGTTATTTATAACTGCTTTATCCCCTTTCTTGAAAATGAGTTTGATTACAAAAGTTTTTAAGCAATTAGGAAAACAACCTTCTTCAAATGATAAATTGATAAGGTAGGCCTTTGTTACTGTCGTGAATTTAATATTGTATTATGAGTTTACATTTTCATTATAGCTTTTAATTTGGTATGAACCAGGTTAACTGCTATAGATATCTTTCTAACTCGATAAAAAAATATGCTATGCTTGATACCCTTAAGCCAGTCATTTTATTTGGAATCGATTGCAGATATTTAGTTAATTTAAAGTACAACAAAGACACCTTTCACACAAGGAATAACTCTTGAGACGCGGGGTACTTTACAAAACATTCATTTTATGGTACACGCGAACTTGAAACAGCAATTTTATTTACTTGTCTAACGTCTCGTTCACGACCATCAGCGGCGTTTGCGGCAGCCATTTCAATGTTCATGTTGCGCTATGTTTCGTCGAGGCCGATGTCACGTCAGAGTGGAACGCACCATGGACGTCGAAATCGCTGTCACTCAGTAAATCTAGGATTACAAAGACAGCTCTAAGCTGATGATGACTTTGATATTCCCCCACAGATCGACGCAGTCTGGCTGGATGGTCCCTGCAGGACATGTCGCTGCGAGTCCACCTCCTTAGGAGCTGTAGCCCGCTGCACGGCCACGGAGTGTCCCGCGGTAGTGAGCACGGGGCAGTTCGTGCTGGAGCCGCGCCCCGTGCCCTTCCAGTGCTGCCCCGGCGCCGTCTACGTCGCCTGCATCGATGGAGACAACATCTATAAAGTAAGTGCCAAGGGAAACCTTCGAAAGTCTAGCCGGGCTCCTTCATAAGGCCCAGGTGTGTGGCATTTTCACTGCACTAAAACCTCAAAAGCCTAGCCGGTCTCCTTCAAAAGCCCGGTATGTGAGGAATTTTTACCGCACTAAAACGATGGCCAACTTCTACACAATAAAGGGGCTCCTGGAATGGTTTATGCTATCGGAACTCCAGCGACAAGTATGGAGGAAATTGGATGAGGTATTCGCGGAGTAATCAGTGTCCAAATATGAAAAATATTCAGTAGATATTTTTCATATTAGGACACTTCAGAACCTTTTTCTTATTGAAGTTGATTAGCATAAGCTTAGAGAACTATGGGCTTCCTTCCAATTTTTCCAGTATCATCATCATTCAGCTTTTCACAGCCGGAAATAGTTCACTTCTAATTTGTTACAATAGGATTTTGAGTTAAAATGAGAATTTGGTCTACTGAATTACGCTGTCCAAACTGATTGGTTTATAGTTTAATATCGGGTTTTTCGTCTCTTTCCAAAAATGCTATATGTTTGCTTAGTCGCCACCAGCTACCAAATTAAATGAGAGAGATTGTGACACTTTGTACCTATTCCCAATTCGTCACCATACAGATATCTATCGCTGAAAAGGCAACGAAGGATACTAATATTGAATGTATCTTCAAGGTTGGCGAGAACTGGACATCGGCAGACAACCCGTGCGAGAGCTACCGCTGCGCGATCACGGAGGCTGGAGACAAGCTGGAGAAGATCACCACCCTGCAGAGCTGCCCCGACGATTGCCAACCTGTGAGTCACTCTATGTATACTTTATTATTAAACTCGGTTGGGTATCTAGCATTTAGTTAGGGGGATTTCACTGGTTTATTTGGTTTGGGGTGCTTGAACCTGGTGCAGGTTTTGTCAAGGAAAAAATGAAGAAGTATTTATCTTTGAAAGATAAGAGATGCTTTGAGGCTTTAGTCCTTAGCCGTAGCTCCCCTCTGGATCCGCCTCTGAATAATATTACAGCATTGAGAATAATCGAGACTCATCATCATCCTCTTAGCGTTATCCCAGTTTCAATCCGGGGTCCACTTCCTAGTCTAACCGGATTTAGCTGAATATTAGCTTTTCCACAGAGCGACTGCCTATCTGACCTCTGCAACCCGAAGGGATAGCGATAATGAGAATAATCGAGACTGTTTCATTAAAATTTTCATGCTTGCCAAACAGACAAAAACCGTGACCGGTACCGGCACCAGTACCGGATCACAATGATGTAAGCTCCTACTTATTACCAATAACAACGAAATATTCAAACGCTTATTATATTCCAGGGCAGTAAATACTTCCCGGCGCCCGCGGGTAGCGGCGAGTGCTGCGGCAAATGTTCGCCGGTGGCGTGCGTGGTGGACGGCAAGGAGAGGCCCATCGGAGAGAAGTGGAGCTCGCCAGACTTCTGCGCCAATTACACCTGCGTCGACCTCAACGGAACTGTACGTACCAACTATCACTTCATCATCATAACAGCCAAAAGGCATCTGCTGCTGGACATAGGCCTGCCCCAAAGCTCTTCACATGTACCGATCGTGGGCCACCCGCATCCACCCGCTGCCCGCGATCCCAACAAGGTCGTCAGTCCACCTTGCGGGAGACCTACCTCTGATACGCCGTGCGGTGCGTGGCCGCCACTCCAGAACTTTTCAATTCCTTCGGTTCTTCTGGCTATGCGCCCACTGCCATTTCATCTTGATTATTTTGTGACACAATTATTATCTTGTATATATCATTCTCAATAATTCTTTCAGCGAATAATTTCATAACACTAAAAGACGAATTTTAAGACAAT
Organism: Euclidia mi; assembly: GCA_944739405.2. Lineage (NCBI taxonomy): Eukaryota > Metazoa > Arthropoda > Insecta > Lepidoptera > Erebidae > Euclidia > Euclidia mi. The sequence continues at coordinate 60,394,208 of OX123198.2, forward strand.
TTATTTCTCATAGCCCGTAGCGTACCCCGAGTTTCGAGACGCAAGACTTGAATCGCAACTGGTACAATATCTGACGTCATTATGATGGACATGACGAGGTTTATCAAAGTCCATAGAAATATAGTCCAAAAAAGTATCACTGGTTCTTTGAAACTATTTGCTGGTGTTCAATAAGCTTCATTACCTTGATCAAGTGAAAATGTAACTCCCATATAATTAACAATTTTCGAATCCAGAGCATCTTGTAAAAAGAAAATTAGGCCCATCGCAGCCCTCAATGCATCTTGACAGGCTTAAAATAGGGACAGTTTCCACCCAATGCTTATAACTATGAAGGCATTGAATGGAACTATAGTTTGGTCACAGGTTTGGTTATGAAATACATTTTGGTAAGACAAACATAAATTGGGATTGAATTCGAGTAGTTTTTGCCTATGAATGAGACAGGCCTTATAGGATAGATTTAGCGGAGCCCGGGCTCTAAGACGAGGGTCTCGGATCAACGGGAACAACGCTGACGCCGACTTTGACTGCATAGGACATGCTTAAACCCATTTTCTGTCTAACAAAGAGCACAATAGAGAACCAATTGTTATGATACACGAATCATGGAGACTGTCAATATTCAAGGCTTCTTGCTTAATGAACACATTTTGTTCCAGCTGCAAGTCCAATGTTCCAACGAAACCTGTCCAGAAGTGTCTGACGCTGTGAAGAAACAGTTCGTCCTCAAGGAAGAGAAGGTGGAAGGCAAGTGCTGTCCCACTGAGGAAGCGATCGCGTGTCGCGTTGGAAACAAGATCTACCAGGTACGAATTTTGTCTCATTGGACATATATTTTAACTCTCTTCTTAATCTTTTCATCTTATGATTTTATCACTTGGTCGGATCACCGGATGATGGTGGCATGTTTTTGACAATGGGTTGAAGTTCAGTGACACCAAAGATTCTGTGGTCATCAACATACTCCTTTGGTATCACTGATGAATTTGACTGCATATGTATAAGTCAAGCTTCGGAGATCATCAGCTATCATACTAGATACTAATCTCAATATTGCATTTCACAGGAGGGTCAGACCTGGGCTTCCCCAGACCCGTGCAAAAACATAACGTGTACCCGCGACGTGAGTGGCCGTCTGACACATCAGGAGAGTGTGGCCACCTGTCCCAGTGACTGCAAGAAGGGCTGGGTGTACCAGGAGCCGCCGGCGGGACAGTGCTGTGGACACTGCGTGCAGGACAAGTGCGTCATCGACGACAGGCTCGTCACTCCCGGTGAGTACACACCATGTCATCATACAGCCTTCACCATTCCACTACTGAACACATAACATGCCGGTTGTCGTAAGACGTGGCCATACTAGCGTAATAAGCGACACTCTTGCTACTTATCTGCTATATCACGGACATGAAGGCTGCCACAGATGAGAGAACTCCTAATGCAGTCTTTCCGCGTGACTCCGCACATCCAGCGCAGAATATTTATCTCCGTGACACGCAGGCTTTGCTTGTGTCGCTCTAGCACTGGCCACGTCTCACTGCCACATAGTACAAGTCTAATTATGGACCCCTGTCCTTTCAGTTTTTAGCGGCGTTTTAGGGTCACAAATGACACCGATGCTGTCCGACAGTGCGGTTATTACCACGCTAAAAAAATACGGACTAAAGACCTAACCCTGGTGTGGACCTAACACTAATGGTGATGGAGAAAGGTTTTGGTATCGCCAACAGCGGCTGTGCTCTTGACTGTCCTGCCGGATCCAGGAGTCAATTATACGTTCAAAGAGCTTCAAAGTTTGGGACATCACCTTAATCCCACGATAGCTACCACACTCCTGCACTGACCCCTTGCCTTGCCCCTTTGAACACTGGAGTGATGATACTCAGCCTCCATTGGCTCGGGATTTGCCGGTAAAAAGCACGCGGTTTGAAACGTTGGTGGGGGCGCCGACATCCTGCGGGCCCATAGCCTTCTAGGCCTCAATCCTTCACCAGTTTCGACAGCCTGCCGATTCTTCATGTGGCGAAGAGCCCTCTGGACTGCGTCAGGCGTTATCGGTGGCACTAGACCCTGATTCGGACTGATGGCTACACCTCTTTGTGTTGCTTATTGCAACTCGGGGAATTAAGAGTACCATTTTTCCAACCGCGCGGGACTTGCGTAATAAGTAGTTTGCCTTAGGGAAAGGGTATAGGGTCTCTGACACAGCGACACTTAGTGATATCCTGTGCCACTTTGACCCTGAAACGTGCCAGCTTGTATAATACCTTCTGCCCCATAGACGATTCCAGCTTAGCATAAAGAGGTTCTAAGTGGTCTCGTCTGGCTCTGGCTACAGCTCTCTTAGTGGCACGTTTGGCAGCGTTGTATGCGTCGCGGTCGTCAGGAGATTTGCTACGCTCTAAGGAGGGCTTTCTTCATCGTAATTTCCTTCTGGACTGTGTTGTTCCACCACCAAGTCTCCTTGTCGCAGCTCAATTTGGTTGGCGTGCCGCCCGCTCTTATAGGTGAAAAGGTGTTCGGCTTTCTATTTTGAAATACGTGTTCACGATGGCGAGATCAGCAGCCGTACACGTTTGAAGAATATGCTCTCTTTCGAGGCGTCTAATAGAAGGCGCCTAAAGCGTTTGTTTATCTCGCCATTTGGATGGGACGATCCCGAAGGCTCCTCGCTGCTCTTAAAACAATAACCATGCTCTTTTACCTCAGGCACAAGCTGGCAGTCGGCGGACAACTGCACGACGTACTCGTGCGAGCGCGCGGGCGAGGAGGTGTTCGTGACGTCAGCGCGCCAGGCTTGCTCCGACGTGTCCACCTGCGCTCCTGAACACTTGGTGAACCAGTCCTGCTGCCAGGTCTGCGTCGTACCGCCAGGGGCTCTCAGTGAGTATTATTCTGATCATGAGACGATTTTGTTTTAAGAGCCCAGTCTTGTGTGGCATAGTTGGCATCAACTCACCGAATTCTAGCTCAGTACCACCAGCTCGATGACAGAGCATTTTACTTCGATCTATTAAATACATTTCACTCAATTTAATAATTTAGGTAAGTATATTTAAAGTGGAGGTAGACATAAAATTCATTTAAAATTTATTTCATCGCGCAATAAATAACTAAAAAAAAATATTTAAAATTTATGTCATCGCGAAGTAAATAACCAAAAATATATGTACTTACAACAGTATACTGCAGTGATATTCGATCGCTTTAAAAATATAGTAAAGTTTCTTCCATTATTCCCATCCTCTCAGTCAAATAATTTGAACTATTACAACGAATAGATGGAACTCTTGTAAGAATAGTCTTTGTTACATCAACACCATTTAAAAAAAATCTGTAATCCACCAAGGGATGATCTCTATTAAGCTAAGCTATTTATAGACGAGTCCCCCATAGCTCCAGTGGCGCAATTGGTTAGCGCACGGTACTTATAGGACAGTGATCGTGAGCCATGCCGGGGTTGCGAGTTCGAGCCTCGCCTGGAGCAATCTTTTGATTATTTAGATTCAATAATTAGATACTGGTGGTTTTTGGGTACTTTGTGCAATGTTGTGCATAATTTGAAGATTTATTTTTTCAATGTAATCGGATTTATAAATTATGTGTCTCTGAGCTGCATTTACGAAATACTTTTATTTATTAGGGTTCCGTACCTAAAAGGTAAAAAACGGGACTATTACTAAGCCTCTGCAGTCTGTCTGTTTGTCTGTCACCAGGCTGTAGGTATCTCATAAACCGTGATAGTTAGAAAGCTGAAATTTTTACAAATTATGTTTTCGGTTGCCGCTATAACAATAAAATACTTGCCCAATTTTTATTTTTATTTAGGATACCTACCCTGTATTTACCTTAGTAAATAAAAATATAAGTACCTATGCTCAATATTTTTATGGGAAATACCCATTTATCAAATTACATTACCTACTATGTACTCGTAAATTATATTTTTATGGTAAATACCCGTAACTAAATTAAATGTAGTTACGAGTGTTATTTGTATCTACATACATACCTATATGTATATCCACTTATCTATAAAGATTAAGGCGTTGTTTCATCAAATCTGATTAGACACTACTTTTTTCCACGTTCTAAGTAGATAATTTCAAAATGAGTTTGACATTTTGCCATTAATTTTTATCTAGAATGTACCGTACAATAGTAAAATCAATTTATGATTGTTATTTCTCCAGGCAAGTGCGTGCCCCAGAGCATCCCAAGCGCGTCAACGGTCGGACTGGTGCGAGTACACGTGGGCACACACGGCGTGTGCGTGAACAAGCAGCCCATCCGGGGACTCAACAACTGCGAGGGCAGCTGCGACTCCGGCACCACATACAATAACTGTACGTACATATACATATGTGTGTGAACAAGCAGCCCATCCGGGGACTCAACAACTGCGAGGGCAGCTGCGACTCCGGCACCACATACAATAACTGTACGTACATATACATATGTGTGTGAACAAGCAGCCCATCCGGGGACTCAACAACTGCGAGGGCAGCTGCGACTCCGGCACCACATACAATAACTGTACGTACATATACATATGTGTGTGAACAAGCAGCCCATCCGGGGACTCAACAACTGCGAGGGCAGCTGCGACTCCGGCACCACATACAATAACTGTACGTACATATACATATGTGTGTGAACAAGCAGCCCATCCGGGGACTCAACAACTGCGAGGGCAGCTGCGACTCCGGCACCACATACAATAACTGTACGTACATATACATATGTGTGTGAACAAGCAGCCCATCCGGGGACTCAACAACTGCGAGGGCAGCTGCGACTCCGGCACCACATACAATAACTGTACGTACATATACATATGTGTGTGAACAAGCAGCCCATCCGGGGACTCAACAACTGCGAGGGCAGCTGCGACTCCGGCACCACATACAATAACTGTACGTACATATACATATGTGTGTGAACAAGCAGCCCATCCGGGGACTCAACAACTGCGAGGGCAGCTGCGACTCCGGCACCACATACAATAACTGTACGTACATATACATATGTGTGTGAACAAGCAGCCCATCCGGGGACTCAACAACTGCGAGGGCAGCTGCGACTCCGGCACCACATACAATAACTGTACGTACATATACATATGTGTGTGAACAAGCAGCCCATCCGGGGACTCAACAACTGCGAGGGCAGCTGCGACTCCGGCACCACATACAATAACTGTACGTACATATACATATGTGTGTGAACAAGCAGCCCATCCGGGGACTCAACAACTGCGAGGGCAGCTGCGACTCCGGCACCACATACAATAACTGTACGTACATATACATATGTGTGTGAACAAGCAGCCCATCCGGGGACTCAACAACTGCGAGGGCAGCTGCGACTCCGGCACCACATACAATAACTGTACGTACATATACATATGTGTGTGAACAAGCAGCCCATCCGGGGACTCAACAACTGCGAGGGCAGCTGCGACTCCGGCACCACATACAATAACTGTACGTACATATACATATGTGTGTGAACAAGCAGCCCATCCGGGGACTCAACAACTGCGAGGGCAGCTGCGACTCCGGCACCACATACAATAACTGTACGTACATATACATATGTGTGTGAACAAGCAGCCCATCCGGGGACTCAACAACTGCGAGGGCAGCTGCGACTCCGGCACCACATACAATAACTGTACGTACATATACATATGTGTGTGAACAAGCAGCCCATCCGGGGACTCAACAACTGCGAGGGCAGCTGCGACTCCGGCACCACATACAATAACTGTACGTACATATACATATGTGTGTGAACAAGCAGCCCATCCGGGGACTCAACAACTGCGAGGGCAGCTGCGACTCCGGCACCACATACAATAACTGTACGTACATATACATATGTGTGTGAACAAGCAGCCCATCCGGGGACTCAACAACTGCGAGGGCAGCTGCGACTCCGGCACCACATACAATAACTGTACGTACATATACATATGTGTGTGAACAAGCAGCCCATCCGGGGACTCAACAACTGCGAGGGCAGCTGCGACTCCGGCACCACATACAATAACTGTACGTACATATACATATGTGTGTGAACAAGCAGCCCATCCGGGGACTCAACAACTGCGAGGGCAGCTGCGACTCCGGCACCACATACAATAACTGTACGTACATATACATATGTGTGTGAACAAGCAGCCCATCCGGGGACTCAACAACTGCGAGGGCAGCTGCGACTCCGGCACCACATACAATAACTGTACGTACATATACATATGTGTGTGAACAAGCAGCCCATCCGGGGACTCAACAACTGCGAGGGCAGCTGCGACTCCGGCACCACATACAATAACTGTACGTACATATACATATGTGTGTGAACAAGCAGCCCATCCGGGGACTCAACAACTGCGAGGGCAGCTGCGACTCCGGCACCACATACAATAACTGTACGTACATATACATATGTGTGTGAACAAGCAGCCCATCCGGGGACTCAACAACTGCGAGGGCAGCTGCGACTCCGGCACCACATACAATAACTGTACGTACATATACATATGTGTGTGAACAAGCAGCCCATCCGGGGACTCAACAACTGCGAGGGCAGCTGCGACTCCGGCACCACATACAATAACTGTACGTACATATACATATGTGTGTGAACAAGCAGCCCATCCGGGGACTCAACAACTGCGAGGGCAGCTGCGACTCCGGCACCACATACAATAACTGTACGTACATATACATATGTGTGTGAACAAGCAGCCCATCCGGGGACTCAACAACTGCGAGGGCAGCTGCGACTCCGGCACCACATACAATAACTGTACGTACATATACATATGTGTGTGAACAAGCAGCCCATCCGGGGACTCAACAACTGCGAGGGCAGCTGCGACTCCGGCACCACATACAATAACTGTACGTACATATACATATGTGTGTGAACAAGCAGCCCATCCGGGGACTCAACAACTGCGAGGGCAGCTGCGACTCCGGCACCACATACAATAACTGTACGTACATATACATATGTGTGTGAACAAGCAGCCCATCCGGGGACTCAACAACTGCGAGGGCAGCTGCGACTCCGGCACCACATACAATAACTGTACGTACATATACATATGTGTGTGAACAAGCAGCCCATCCGGGGACTCAACAACTGCGAGGGCAGCTGCGACTCCGGCACCACATACAATAACTGTACGTACATATACATATGTGTGTGAACAAGCAGCCCATCCGGGGACTCAACAACTGCGAGGGCAGCTGCGACTCCGGCACCACGTACAATAACTGTACGTACATATACATATGTGTGTGAACAAGCAGCCCATCCGGGGACTCAACAACTGCGAGGGCAGCTGCGACTCCGGCACCACGTACAATAACTGTACGTACATATACATATGTGTGTGAACAAGCAGCCCATCCGGGGACTCAACAACTGCGAGGGCAGCTGCGACTCCGGCACCACATACAATAACTGTACGTACATATACATATGTGTGTGAACAAGCAGCCCATCCGGGGACTCAACAACTGCGAGGGCAGCTGCGACTCCGGCACCACATACAATAACTGTACGTACATATACATATGTGTGTGAACAAGCAGCCCATCCGGGGACTCAACAACTGCGAGGGCAGCTGCGACTCCGGCACCACATACAATAACTGTACGTACATATACATATGTGTGTGAACAAGCAGCCCATCCGGGGACTCAACAACTGCGAGGGCAGCTGCGACTCCGGCACCACATACAATAACTGTACGTACATATACATATGTGTGTGAACAAGCAGCCCATCCGGGGACTCAACAACTGCGAGGGCAGCTGCGACTCCGGCACCACATACAATAACTGTACGTACATATACATATGTGTGTGAACAAGCAGCCCATCCGGGGACTCAACAACTGCGAGGGCAGCTGCGACTCCGGCACCACATACAATAACTGTACGTACATATACATATGTGTGTGAACAAGCAGCCCATCCGGGGACTCAACAACTGCGAGGGCAGCTGCGACTCCGGCACCACATACAATAACTGTACGTACATATACATATGTGTGTGAACAAGCAGCCCATCCGGGGACTCAACAACTGCGAGGGCAGCTGCGACTCCGGCACCACGTACAATAACTGTACGTACATATACATATGTGTGTGAACAAGCAGCCCATCCGGGGACTCAACAACTGCGAGGGCAGCTGCGACTCCGGCACCACATACAATAACTGTACGTACATATACATATGTGTGTGAACAAGCAGCCCATCCGGGGACTCAACAACTGCGAGGGCAGCTGCGACTCCGGCACCACATACAATAACTGTACGTACATATACATATGTGTGTGAACAAGCAGCCCATCCGGGGACTCAACAACTGCGAGGGCAGCTGCGACTCCGGCACCACATACAATAACTGTACGTACATATACATATGTGTGTGAACAAGCAGCCCATCCGGGGACTCAACAACTGCGAGGGCAGCTGCGACTCCGGCACCACATACAATAACTGTACGTACATATACATATGTGTGTGAACAAGCAGCCCATCCGGGGACTCAACAACTGCGAGGGCAGCTGCGACTCCGGCACCACATACAATAACTGTACGTACATATACATATGTGTGTGAACAAGCAGCCCATCCGGGGACTCAACAACTGCGAGGGCAGCTGCGACTCCGGCACCACATACAATAACTGTACGTACATATACATATGTGTGTGAACAAGCAGCCCATCCGGGGACTCAACAACTGCGAGGGCAGCTGCGACTCCGGCACCACATACAATAACTGTACGTACATATACATATGTGTGTGAACAAGCAGCCCATCCGGGGACTCAACAACTGCGAGGGCAGCTGCGACTCCGGCACCACATACAATAACTGTACGTACATATACATATGTGTGTGAACAAGCAGCCCATCCGGGGACTCAACAACTGCGAGGGCAGCTGCGACTCCGGCACCACATACAATAACTGTACGTACATATACATATGTGTGTGAACAAGCAGCCCATCCGGGGACTCAACAACTGCGAGGGCAGCTGCGACTCCGGCACCACATACAATAACTGTACGTACATATACATATGTGTGTGAACAAGCAGCCCATCCGGGGACTCAACAACTGCGAGGGCAGCTGCGACTCCGGCACCACATACAATAACTGTACGTACATATACATATGTGTGTGAACAAGCAGCCCATCCGGGGACTCAACAACTGCGAGGGCAGCTGCGACTCCGGCACCACATACAATAACTGTACGTACATATACATATGTGTGTGAACAAGCAGCCCATCCGGGGACTCAACAACTGCGAGGGCAGCTGCGACTCCGGCACCACATACAATAACTGTACGTACATATACATATGTGTGTGAACAAGCAGCCCATCCGGGGACTCAACAACTGCGAGGGCAGCTGCGACTCCGGCACCACATACAATAACTGTACGTACATATACATATGTGTGTGAACAAGCAGCCCATCCGGGGACTCAACAACTGCGAGGGCAGCTGCGACTCCGGCACCACATACAATAACTGTACGTACATATACATATGTGTGTGAACAAGCAGCCCATCCGGGGACTCAACAACTGCGAGGGCAGCTGCGACTCCGGCACCACATACAATAACTGTACGTACATATACATATGTGTGTGAACAAGCAGCCCATCCGGGGACTCAACAACTGCGAGGGCAGCTGCGACTCCGGCACCACATACAATAACTGTACGTACATATACATATGTGTGTGAACAAGCAGCCCATCCGGGGACTCAACAACTGCGAGGGCAGCTGCGACTCCGGCACCACATACAATAACTGTACGTACATATACATATGTGTGTGAACAAGCAGCCCATCCGGGGACTCAACAACTGCGAGGGCAGCTGCGACTCCGGCACCACATACAATAACTGTACGTACATATACATATGTGTGTGAACAAGCAGCCCATCCGGGGACTCAACAACTGCGAGGGCAGCTGCGACTCCGGCACCACATACAATAACTGTACGTACATATACATATGTGTGTGAACAAGCAGCCCATCCGGGGACTCAACAACTGCGAGGGCAGCTGCGACTCCGGCACCACATACAATAACTGTACGTACATATACATATGTGTGTGAACAAGCAGCCCATCCGGGGACTCAACAACTGCGAGGGCAGCTGCGACTCCGGCACCACATACAATAACTGTACGTACATATACATATGTGTGTGAACAAGCAGCCCATCCGGGGACTCAACAACTGCGAGGGCAGCTGCGACTCCGGCACCACGTACAATAACTGTACGTACATATACATATGTGTGTGAACAAGCAGCCCATCCGGGGACTCAACAACTGCGAGGGCAGCTGCGACTCCGGCACCACATACAATAACTGTACGTACATATACATATGTGTGTGAACAAGCAGCCCATCCGGGGACTCAACAACTGCGAGGGCAGCTGCGACTCCGGCACCACATACAATAACTGTACGTACATATACATATGTGTGTGAACAAGCAGCCCATCCGGGGACTCAACAACTGCGAGGGCAGCTGCGACTCCGGCACCACATACAATAACTGTACGTACATATACATATGTGTGTGAACAAGCAGCCCATCCGGGGACTCAACAACTGCGAGGGCAGCTGCGACTCCGGCACCACATACAATAACTGTACGTACATATACATATGTGTGTGAACAAGCAGCCCATCCGGGGACTCAACAACTGCGAGGGCAGCTGCGACTCCGGCACCACATACAATAACTGTACGTACATATACATATGTGTGTGAACAAGCAGCCCATCCGGGGACTCAACAACTGCGAGGGCAGCTGCGACTCCGGCACCACATACAATAACTGTACGTACATATACATATGTGTGTGAACAAGCAGCCCATCCGGGGACTCAACAACTGCGAGGGCAGCTGCGACTCCGGCACCACATACAATAACTGTACGTACATATACATATGTGTGTGAACAAGCAGCCCATCCGGGGACTCAACAACTGCGAGGGCAGCTGCGACTCCGGCACCACATACAATAACTGTACGTTCACATACCAATAATAACAGGCTTTGAAGTATCTAGGTTTAATTTTTAGATTGGGTCTTCAAAATATAAGTGTGAAGTTTCTTACGTAGGTACACATGAAATAATAACATGTAAAGGGCATCACCAAGGGGGGCAGAAGGGGGCAGATAGAGACTTAAAAAATCCCTGCAATTCGTACTATTTTCAGTACTTTTCGCATGTTCCATATCAATTTGACCCCTCCCCCCCATAGGCCATCGGCTGGCGACTTTTCCCCTCCCTAGGCAATCGACTGGCGACGCCCCTGTAACATGTATTGGCGTATCTATACTTTTCAGGGTGGGTCTCCAAAATACAATTGTGTGAAGTTTCTTAGGTATCCAGCCTAGAATTTCGAATTGGTGACCAAAATTCTGGAGTAGGAACTAGATCATACTAGGGTGGAAGCAGCCCATCTGGCCTTCTGCTATATAGGCCTACGATAACAGGGACGGATCTACGATGCTAGGGAGCTGAACCCTCTTCCCCTGAAAATCATCAGCTTTCTTCTAAAGCCAAATTATTTTTTGTGTTTCTCTGGATATCCTTTAGGTACCTACCTGGTTTAAGCTTCTCTCCCACTCTCTTATAACCTACCAAAATAAGGCTCTCTGAAATAAAATCCTGGATCGACAACTGAGTAGTAAATACCACATGCATATAGTTTCCATTTGTGTTTTAAAGGTAGGTAACACTCATCCTGTGTAAAGAAAGTGGACTAGCACCAACTTTGCCGACTGTACCTACATGCCAAATTTCAGTTTCTTGCACCCAACAGTCTTGGCTGTGCGTTGTCTGTCAGTCAGTCAGTGACGCAAGTTTTATTATATATAAATATACAGCATTATAAACATGTTATTGTACCCACAGTGACCGGCACACACGATTCAACATGCGAGTGTTGCCAAGCGACCAAGTTCGGTTCAGTCCTCGTACCTCTGAGCTGCGAGGACGGCAGCACTCAGCCGCACAAGCTAGCGTCGCCCTCCGCCTGCGCCTGCGCCGCCTGCGGGACCGCCGCTGTACCATCTTGGAAGAGACCTGGTAACTATATTGGCTATTTGTACTCGACTGCCGCTGTGGACACTCTTTGAAAGGCGCCTCGACTCTTGCACTTGATCGTAAGAGTGTGACAAAGAAAATAGCTGACGAAGTAATGTGTGATCTCCTTCTCTTCTCTAAAGTTGTTACTGTCCCACATAAGCAATTGATGAATTCGCCATTAGAAAGCCTTCGCCAAACTATACCACTAAAGTAGAAAACAGTTTGCATATTTGGCTTTACTAGGGTTAATTGGTTCATAAAATGGTTTTAATTTTACAAGTGGTCCATGCTAATATTAAAGTTACTAAATCCCACACTGGAGGCAGCCTCTGGGTAGAGCTGCCTTGACATACTTACATATTTTAATTTAATTAATATTCTCTACAGGATACTCTGGCGGCACCAAGCACCCCACCAAGGGTGGTTACTCTGAACCAGAGGACGTTATCCCCGAGATCTATCATCGCTTCGCAGAGACCGAGCGACCCATCCGATAGACGACCCTGACACCATTACCTGACCGCCACATGTATTAATACTCAAACTATTATATAAGATACTCTGTGATGTACATAATTTACTCAAGATCATATTTAGTAAACAGTCATGTATATAATAAACAAATAAAGCAATTTTGAAAAATATTTGTGCCTTTTTATTATTGTAAGGGCTCAAACTCGACAATAGTCTGTTTTCTTGTAAAAAAAAACCTTCCTTTAACTCTATTCGTGTTAGACATAGTCATGCCAGCAATGACATGTTGCGGAAAGTAGCTTGTGGCAATGAATACAGATTTATAGTAGAAGCGCTGTTAAGGATTTCGTGTGCCGATTCCAAGTGGCTGTCACAGCGCGACTGCCACGCCGCCAAGCGGCAACTTGGGTCATAGAAAGTTTGTCTTCAGAGCGCCCATAGGAAATGAGCCTCTATGTAAATATCTGAGCTCTTTGGTTAAGATACACCGTCTCTCTTGCTCTTACACTGGGGAAACTACTGCCACGCCACCAAGCGGCAATTTGGGTCACAGATAGTTTGTTTTCAGAGGACCCATAGGAAATGGGCCTCTATGTAAATATTGCATATTAATTTGCATAAATTAATGCTTGTACAAGGACAAAGCTATGGGTCAATTTCAAAACTGGTGAAACTGAGCCCTCATCTTACAATCCTATTTAATTTTAATGCAATGAGAGTTATTGCTGCAAAGTTATGGCACCAGAGAGCAGCACTAGTGCCAAAACCTATCGCCAAAGAGCTCAGATATTTACATAGAGGCGAATTTCTTATGGGCGCTCTGTAGATAAACTTTCTGTGACCCAAATTGTCACTTGGCGGCGTGGCAGTCGCGCTCTGACAGCTGTCTCTACGAGTGAAGAGAGACGAACGTTCCTCCTGTTTATCTTAACTACGAGAGCAAGAGAGACAGAGAACGACGCCAGCGCCGCCAACGGCGCCAACTACGAACTACACTGGCGACAGTCGCCACTTGGAATCGGCACACGAAATCCTTAAGAAATGAGCTTCTATGTAAATCTGTATTCAGTGATAACGCTTACACAAGTCTTTGATAGGATACAATGACATTTCAAAGGCGCCAGGATAAAGTATCTTTACCAAGGAGTATTTGCGTATAGTGCCATGTGTTTGACACGCAGCGTTTTAAAAACATCTGCTTGAATGAATTTGCTTGAATTTCTCACAGAATGTGTTGGCATCTGCAGCCTCAGATCCTTAGACGACCTCAGAAACTTTGCATGTGTGTCATGAAGGAACTTAAAACGTTCTTTGAGATACGAAGGGGTGTCCGGGTTGAATAGGATATTATACAGTAATGTAAGAATATGAGTATTCCTGCGAAGACGAATTGGGAGCCACTTGAGTTTGCTACGAAATTCTGATACGTGATCATATTTACGTAATCCAAATATGAATCTAATACAAAAGTTTTGCAGACGCTCAAGTTTATCAAGTTGCTCCTCAGTAAGGTCAAGATAGCTGACATAAGCATAATCGAGTACTGGGAGAAGTAATGACTGTGCCAGCGCAATTTTAGTGGCCGTTGGGAGAAAATTCCGTAGCCTACGCAACGAGCCTTCTGACGCGAATAGTTTTCGACTAGTCTCCTGTATTTGATACCCCCAGGTTAAAGTTTTATCCATGCATAACCCCAAGTTTTTCACATCATCAGTAAGAGCTAATACGTTTCCGTCGAATTTAATCTCAGGTAGTATTGACCAATTTAACTTAGAGATCATTCTGGGACTGCCGATAAGAATCATTTGCGTTTTAGATGGATTAATCTTGAGCCCATACTTTTTACTCCACTCACAGATTTGTGCTAAGTCCGAGTTTATAGCAGAAAATACATCTGCTACCGATTCTAGTGGTGCCTGCGAGTAAATTTGTAAGTCATCTGCGTAAAGGTGGTAGGACGAAATTAACTGTTGAGAGATAGAGTTTATAAAAATTGCGAAGAGTAACGGAGATAAAACGCCACCCTGCGGAACACCGGCAGTCGTATTAGGTACACCAAGAAGAGTACGATTCCTCAACGCGTATACGCTGTCGCCGCCCAAACAGGTAACTATGAAACCAGTCAATCACTGTTGGAGATATGTTAATAGAGCAGAGTATGCCAAGCAGGATGTGGAAATCCACTGTGTTGAAAGCATTGCTAAAATCAAGTAGAGAAAGTAGCGTGAGCTTTCCACTATCCATACCCAGTCTAATCTCATCGGTAATATGTACCAGTGCTGTGGCAGTACTATGTCCAGGACGAAAACCTGATTGGAAGGGATTTAGGAGAGCGTTGTTAGTATATTATATTAGAATGTGGAAAGTTGTTTATGTATCAGACGCTCAAGAACTTTGGATAGGAATGGCAATATAGATATAGGGCGGTAATCAGAGGAAGATGGCTTCGGATTTTTTGGGCGAGGAATTATTTGCGCATCTTTCCACGCTGAGGGAAAGATACCGGTAGTTATAGAATGATTTAGAATATGGCACAGGATAGAAAGGATTTCATCAAGGATAGGGAGAATCATGTTTCGACTGATACAGTCACTACCAACAGCATTGGATGAGATTGAAGTTATGCTCTTTTGAACATCACAACAAGTAAATTGCTCGAAAACAAAAGGAGAATATTTGGGAGCTGAGATTTTTGAAAGATCTAGAAAAGTGTTTGTTTTACTGGTCCCGTCAAAATTGGACGAAGCTGTGAAATGTACGTTTAAAGAATTTATATATATGTCTTTGAGGAGGACTTCATCACGTGACTTGCCAACTCTCAGTTTTTTTAAGAAATTGCCAGACTTTAGCCGGATCTCCGTTTTGAACAGAGATATGGATATGTTGGCGTTGTGCTTTCCTACACACCTTGTTGCAAAGATTAACATTAACATATTTCTCCAAGTTTATGGAAGTTGGTCGTCGCTTGTATCTCGCTTTGGCCGCAGCTTTTTTGGACAATAAGTTTTTAATATCTTGTGTCAGCCAAGGCGCTGGTAAGTGTTTCAACTTTATAGGCCGTATTGGAGCATGTTTATCATAGAGCTGTATTATGTTATCTGTAAATATCTGCAGTTTATTGTCCACACAGTCTGAGTTAAGCAAAGGAGACCAATCAATTTTGCGGGCGTCTTCGCAGAGTAGCGAACCATCCATGAAATTGCGCTGCATAATAACTCTCGCTTTTGCTTTATGGGTACGTATTCTAATAGAAAGATAGAGCAAGTCATGATAGGAGAAAGCGTCAGCAAAGCATTGGCCGTGCCTGCAAACTAGACTAGGGGAAGAAACAAAGATGAGGTCGAGAAGAGAAGGAACAGAATTTGGAAAGTGATGCGTAGCACTAAGAGGAAGAAGAGTTAAATTATTAGATTCTAGAACGCGTTTAAGAGAAGACGAGCGTGTGTCCTGTTTTAACATACAGGTATTAAAATCTCCCATTATGATTGTGTGACTGTAAAAAGGGATTAAGGATTCAAGAAGTTGGTCGAAAGATGAAAAGAAATTTATGCGTGAAGAAGGAGAGTAATAGACACCTAGAAGGACTTTAGAATGGTTTAGTTCCACTTCTAAAAAGAGATGCTCGCCGGCGTCTGATGGCGGTGGCTGTGCTGAGATGCTTATTACACGAAAAGGTATTTGTTCACGAAGATATATAGCAACACCGCCACCAGCACGATCCGCCCGATCATTCCTGATTAGGTGGAAACCAGGTAGAGAGTAGGAGATAGATGGAAGGCATGGTTTAAGCCACGACTCCGAAATAAGAATAGCGTGTATGTTCTTACAGTCAAAAGTTGTAAGCATATCGGAGAAATGAGCTGGAATAGTATGGTAAACTCTATAAATAAAAACCTCCTGTCACGATGTTTGTAGTCGTCCTCCTCCGAAACGGCGCAACCGATATTTTGTGGTTATTTTTGGTAAAATAAACGCAAAGTGAGACGTTACTGTACGAGTGTTGCTGTTGGCATGTTGGTGGCATGTGACGGCACTAGATTAACATGAGTGAAGTTATATACTTTAGCGAGGTCCGTAATCTCCTTTTGTTTCAACTACCAATCTACCTGCCGTGATAAAATTATATTTAAAATTTAATTTTTTCTTGCTTTTATGAAATAAAGGTATCAAAGTTCTGCAACGGTACAAAATGCGCGGCGACTTTATTCTTTTTTTTAACCAAGTGGCTATCAGCCGATTTTAATATTCAGCCATACTGGCAAATGCCTCCTCTAATGCATATGCATACTGGCATATGCATTAGATCCATTTGGATCTAATGAATATATTTTATATTATTTTTCCTTTTTTTGAGACAACTCCCGCATTAGGTTTAAAGCCTGCGCCGTGGGGGACTTTACTAACATACAACTAACGAACATAATATAGGTATTTCCTGTTCCGTGGACATAATGAACACCGAGGCTCGAAAAAACAATTTGTGAATCACACAGTGTTGCCTCGTGTGGGGATCGAACCCACAACACTTCGGCGCAGTGTCAACCGGCGAGGCGGCCGCTACCACTACACCAACCATGCAGTCGATATTAAACTTTATGTGAGACATAAATTTCTATGGTAAGTTCATATCTAAATAAAGAAATTAAAAAAGTGCAGTGATGTAAAACAGTGCAACAATGATAAAATTTCTGCACTGTTTTAGTTTGAAGCAAAAAACACGTCTTTTGTGATCTGTTTTGTAGTGATTATGATGACATTACTGCGTTGTTGAAAGAAAAGTACAATAGGTATGTTTCCTGCACGTGAAATAAATTATAAACGTATTTTTCTCTATTAAAACACTTCATTAATGAATTAATATTAAAACTCTATTTTACATTTTATATTGTCAATTTGTTGATAATTTGTACTCTATTTGACAGCACAAAATTATGACGTCATATTTCATACAAATGCAATACCTCATGACAGTCATGACAAACAATAACGTAATTTTTGCTGACTTTTGCCATAAATTACAGTGGAGGTGACAGACATCACAAAGAAAAGACAGATTATAATGCGATCGGTTTATTGTTAGGTACCCACGTAAACCGGATACCAAATAACATTCCAAACAAACTTTTGACAGTATCGTCGCATGTCACATCAAACTTTATGCTCGGTCAAGTCGCTATACAGTGGATTCTACATAATTCCTCGTTAAAACCTGGATAGGAGATATTACTACAAAGTAACACCAGAGCAATAGATTTTAAAAAAGCGTTTGATAGGAATAAATAATGATATCTATTTGGCGTGCCAGTATAATTGTGCGTAATTTGACCAGTTCTCAAGAGCGTACTTAGTGGTAATTATTTTGATAAAATGAAATTATATTTGAAAAGGCACGCCAGTCTAGCATTTTATGAATTATTGATAGAAGAAGACTTAGTTATCATATAAATTTATATAATATTATTCCCTATTAATCCTTGCCAACTTCAGACAGAGCATAGAGTCAACGCGACCAGTATAAATACGAAAACTGAACCTTAAGCTAATGTGTCATAGTGTTGAGATTGTATTGTAGCGATTATTGTCATGACATCATTCCTCGTTCTCTTGTGATGAGCCGTCTCCTTCTGCGTCCTTCTGATGTGCTTCCTCTTCCTCTTTCTGCTTCTGTTTCCTCACCATTTCTGATAAATATTTACACCTCTGCATACATTCTTCCTGCAATTTAAACATTGTTTTTGTAGTTTCAATCATTAATTTATACGAGTGGTTTTGTAGAGGTCTAAATTCTACCATACAAACTCATGTGTGCAAAATCTCACACTCACGCAAACGCTAAAGACTTGAAGGGTGTTGTCAATAGCATATACTGCTCCACACCCGTGGCTAATAGGGTGATGTTATAAAGCATATAGTCTCCTCGATAAATGACCTATCGAACACAAAAAATAATACCTAATTGAAATTCGAACCAGTAGTTCCTGAGACTAACCCGTTGGACCATACAAACAAACAAATAAACTCTTCATCCTTATATATAGTATAAGATTATAAAGCTGAAGAGGTTTGTTTGTTAGTATGGTTCAACGGGCTACTTTATATAGGCTATATAACATCACGCTATGAGCCACGGGAGCGGAGCTGTAGCCTTAAATAACGCGGGTGTGACGCGGGCTTATCTAGTGTATAGATATAGTAGGAATCGTGAAATATTTGAAACTCAATCACGTGAATAGACAAAATTATTAAAATTGGTTTGGATTTTTCCACCCAAATACCATAGTTTGCGGATTGACGATTTCTTTATTCGCCGCTCTATTACTCAACTAACTCAGGAATATACGTGCTTTTTCTTTAAATTTCTAACTCTACTCGAACATCAGACTATCGCTATTCCAGTTCCCGTTATTTTAAGGACAAAGCTCGCTTTATGGTGCTCATACATTTGGGCATTATCCTGTAATGACTATTCTTGCGAATGTAAAAACATCATGAAAGAAAAACGAACGAGAGCGTTCTGACAGTCATTCTAGCAAATGGACAGCAAAGCTTTGAGCTTTTTTGCTGATGAGAGCGTTCGCTAGAAAGATCGTGAAAATGTTCGTAGCGATGTTTGGTTCTGTTCGTTGTTCAGTTCGACTAGTTTACAAACGGCGAATGCTTGATGTATATGTACTTACTAGTGAATGTTCAAGTCTGCTAGCTTTTTTATAGAAGCTGTATTTTTATTTTATTTTTATTTATAGACTCACGCCTGTATCCCCGAAGGGGTAGGCAGAGGTATAATATTACACCCACATTTCGCCATGAATTTTTAAGTCCCACGTAATAGGGGGCGAGCCTATTGGCGTACCGGGCACATTACCAGACTCCGTGCTGCTACTGAGAATTTCCTAACGAAAAACCGAATAACACTTTGCACGACCCGGGAATCGAACCCGAGACTTCCCAATCCCACGCGCACATTTATGCCGCGAGACCAACGAGGCAGTAAGCTGTATATTTGTTGAAAGACACTGGGTGTAAGGGACGGTGTGTGTACGGTGCTGAAAACCGATTTTTTCGGTTCGACCGCCAGGGGCCTCAGTAACATGCAGTGAATCACTGGTTTCAGTTTTCGGTACACCATCCCTTACAGCCAGTACAGTATAATGGTATAGCAAAGGCTGGTGCTTGTTGAATAATACAATGGTATATAAATATATTATTGACATAGAGAGGGAGCGTAGGGCGCTGTGTGTCCGAAGTAATATGTTGGCCCGCAGATTTGCACGATGTTCGCACGAAGTCAAAATGACTCTCTTTCGAGCCTACTGCCAAAACTTCTACACTTGCAGTCTGTGGGTCAAATATACACAGAGGGCATACAACGCTCTGCGCATACAGTATAACAATGCTTTCAGGATGCTTTTGGGGCTGCCGCGATTTTGTAGCGCATCAGGCATGTTTGCCAACGCGAGGGTTGATGACTTCTATGCCATAATACGGAAGCGATGCGCCTCGCTCCGGCATAGGACATGCGCCAGCTCCCACGGCATGCTGAAAGCATTGTCAAACCGCTGGGACTGTCAGATGCTCGGCCGATGGGTGAGGCTACACACCCAATTAAATTAAATATAGGTATCATATTGTTTGTTGTGTAAGTCTGAGTGTCCCGTGATTTTGTGTTTATCTGTGTTGTATTATCATTTGTATTTATGTAGTTATGTATGTTTTACTAACAATAGTCTATAAGTCGTTTTGTAATACTAATCCTATGGACCTAACAGTCTGCAAATAAATGAATATTATTATTATTATTATTATTATTATAAAAGCGTTGGTCTCGCGGCATAAATGTGCGCGTGGGATCGGGGTCCCGGGTTCGATTCCTGGGTCGGGCAGTGTTATTGGGTTTTTCTGTCACGAAATTCTCAGTAGCCGCACGGAGTCTGGAAATGTGCCCGGTACGGCAATAGGTTCGCCCCTTATTACGTGGGACTAAAGTATATCTGGCGAAAAGTGGGTGTAGAAAATACACCTCTGCCTACCCCTTCGGGGAAAAAAGGCGTGACGTTATGTATGTATGTATAAAAGCGGTTGTTACTTTGGTCTTGCCGGGCACGGCGGCGGCGATCTTCTGCCAGCGGTCCCCGGCGCCCCCCTTGGGGTGCTTGGCCAGCGCCGTCTCCAGCGCGCGCTGCTGCGCCTGCGACCACACGCCCGCACTAACCTCCTCCGCCTTGCGGGTCTTCACCTGCAACGTACAACGTACACCACCTCGTCAGCCTCACATACCTCCAGGGGCGGCGCCAGCCGAGTACCTGGGGGTGGGGCAAGGTCACTAGCTGAGGCCTAGGGAAGGGAGGGGGCAAGTTAGTGTCGGAAATAAGAAAAGTATTGAGAAAATTATAAGTTATAGGGTTTTTACTGCTCCCTCCTCCACTGCTGGATACAGACCTATCACCTCGCAGCATTGATGGCACACCACTGAGCTCCATGTCCGGCTCTGTGCGTTTATCACTCGGCCTAAACGGATTAGTGGTCCGCACGCGTGCTTCCTACCTCCTTTATCTATATTCAAACTACTTCGGAAGAATAATTACAGTTTTTTTAATCCCAAATCTCAGCTTCGCATATTTCCTTTTTTCATGCCCGAATATTTCTTAGTCACGCTTTTTTCTTTAGTTGACATGTCTTTTTGCCGCTATCTTTATTATGTTCTAACTAGCTGTTTCCCGCGGTTTCACCCGCGTCCTGAGGGAATTACTTCGCGTACTCAGTTAATTTATAGCCTAAGTTACTCCTTGGTACATCAGCTATCCACCAATGAACGTCCTGTCAAAATCGGTCCAGCCGTTCCAGAGATTAGCGAAAAGAAACAGACAGACAGATAAAAATTTTAAAAAACGTAATTTCAGTATATGTACCGTGTATACATCTCATAGATATAGGAATTAAAGGAGATATGCCCTGTAGACGAAAATGTATCGGAAACCTGTGTCACCAGTTTGCCCCTACCACGCGGCTACTACTACACATGCAGATCAGTGAAAGCAATATGAAAACGCATTCGCACACACACTCGCATTTTTAAATCAAAACTTCCAAAAAAATCTATTATAAACCTTATCCTATCGAACATAGCGTGTATTTACCAAGCAACATTCAACTTACTCACACAAAAACATCGGCCACTATCGTTGTGCTATGCAAAAGAACTGTACATTATAATTCGTTGTAAGAATCGGCCCAGCAGCCCAACTACGCGATGCATTCCCTTAATAAAGTATCGTTCGGTCATGATTACATTGCTTGTCTAGTCACTTCGCGACAAATGTAGGCAGTAGTTAAAGAGCAATGTATTTATTAAAAAATAATATAGTGGTTTTGAGATTTGCAAACAATAATAACTAGAGATCGGATAATCGGATGCATATTTACCTAAAGTTGAGGTGTTGGCTATTATGGAATGCACTTTTGAATCGAAAAATCTCGGGATTACGGAATCGACAAATTTCGTTATTTTATTATACAATCAAATCAGGTGTAGGTAAATTTACTTATTTTAACTTTTGTACCAAAAAGCAGCTCTAAAAATAATAAAATCCTCTTAATTTTCTTTAATTTACAAAACATTTATCTCAAACGAATAATAAATAAGAATTACACAGAAAAACCATTCAATCTTATAATAATTATTAACTTAGATACAACAGCACCCACGGCCTACCATTCCTCTTACACTCAACATAGTCATAAATTGATGGGGAGCTTAAAATTAACTTCAAGTAAATACACATTAATAATTATGTAATCCCGGAGACCAGTTTCTTTTTAAATAAAAACCACATGTTAAAGACGTCGTTTCCCCACCATGTTACAGAGTAGTTTCACATTCCCGAATTTTCTGGAATCCCGGGATTTATATTTAAAAAAATATGTTTTAAGAAGCCGCTTCCATAATATCCTAGCCAAAAATGAACTTTAGGTGAAATTATCCGATCACTGATAAGTAATAACATAATAACAGCAAGGAATATTTTAAGATTTCTTGTTTTTTCATGTTTTTAAAGAAAAATATAGTAAAATACTTGTAGTTACATAATTATAGTAAGTGATTCCATTCTTCACAAAATTTTGGTTTGAGCTTCGGTTTTTACAGAAAACCACTCAACAAGACGGCTGATAAATTGTCGCGATCACTGTCGAAAGTGTACTAATTCGCTGCAACGGCTATTTGCTTGCGATAAGCACTCTTGGTGCATTTCGCGCGGACACCGACACCCTCCTTTGGCACTTCTACTCTTATTTATATTTCTATGATATGCATTTAGTAAAAAGCGGTAATTGTAATAGAAAACAGACACTCCAATTTTATTTATATGTATAGATGTATCTAAATAACATATGACAAATACCTTCTTAGGCGGCTCCACAACTTGTGGCTGTTCCGGCTCCTGTCCGGGGATCTTGTAGCAGTTGTCCTTGAGCTTGTGTGCCATGTGCGTGACCTCGGGCACGCTGCGGCACATGGCCTCGGCGATGCGCTCCCACCTCTCTGCCGACCCCCCCGGGTACTTCTTCACCAGCCGGACCAGCTCCGCCAGGTCGTCGTCTGTCCACAGACCGCCTGATATCACTGGCGGCGCGGCCTGGAATGTTCACATTTTTTGCTAATTATTACACAAAAAAGGTAAAGGGTCATCCACAAATTACGTCACACATTTAGATGCCAGAACTCATACAAATTTTGTTTCTTTAAAGTAGATCCCTTGTAAAAACCAGACCACATAAAGTTACTCAGATGAAAATGTGGTGACTGTGGTGTATTTATAGGGACGTTTCCTGTAAGTAAAATAAATTAAACAAGTATTTTTATCTAGTGAAACATGTCAAAATAATAGCGGTTTCATTCATCAATTAATTTTAAAACTTTATTTAACATTTTTCATCGTCAATTTATTGATAATAAGTATTCTACTTGACAGCAAAACACTATGACGTCTCTTCGTCGTATTTCATACAAAACCCTTGGCAAAGGTCGCTTTTGACATTTCATTAAAACCGCTTGATTTGACTAGTTGGAAACAAGCCTATTAAGAGGGCATGCATTATTTGCTCTTGATTTTTATACCCCTTACCCTGTCCCTGACACAGCTTGTTTCATACATCCTTATCTCATTCACAAAGTCAGTCTTTATAGATGTCTATAAAATCTGACCTTTATTACTTTTTACTATTATTCCTACGGGATATATGCATGGCGCTTGAACAGTGTCGAAATATCGGTTACTCAAAACAAAGGTACGTGGTATACATCCCGTAGGAACAGTAAAAAGTAATGTTAGTAACCATGAAAGCTTAAATTCTTATGAAGTCTGAAAATGTATGAAGATTGAGATGCATGATTCTATCTGACATGCAGTGTGTGATCAACTCTGGTGTCGTAGTTTTTAGACCACTCAAAGGCCTACGACATGGTTGAACGATTTTTTTATAGACAAGGATCGGAACCGAGAACTTCATGAGCCCTCCGGAGTGCGACAGGGCTCTGATGCAAATGCTACACGCGGTTAGCCATCCAAATGATTTTTCTGTGCAAGCGTTTATTAACTTTAGTGATCCAATACGTACGAAGCAGGCAGACATGCAGTGAAAACATAAACCTATGTTGTGAGTACCAACCAGGACATGCTATAAGTACGTGTTTTATGTCGTGGCTACCATCCCAGTCGCCACTACGGCTGTCCACATACCTGCCTGACAGGCACGACAACAGGTGCGGCATCGGGCTCGTCAGCGGGGTCCAAGAGACAGGACCCTTCCTTAACTGGCGGCACAAACCCGCGCCTTTTTCGGGCTCCGCCTTGTGCTTTTAACTCGGCCTGCGCTGCGGCCTCGCGCTCCGCACGGGCCTTTTCTTCTTCCTCCCTGGAAATTTATGATATTAATTAATACTGATCTTTGATCCCAATAACCAACTCCCACACGGGTTGAAGACGGAGGCAAAAACGAGTACAATATAAATTAGCAAAAGTACTTTAGTAGTTTGCCCTGTAATATCTGATATACAATTAAACGGACTAAGATAGAAAATAATAAATTTAATGTTCTTTTCTATAGAGATAAATGAATCGAGAAAGAGCCATAAAAATATCAACAAACAACTCGCAACTTAAATAACTTGTGTTAAAAATATAATATATTTTTAACACAAGATATTTAAAATATTTATTTATTCATGATATTTTTTTGACTGCCTCCGTGGTCCAGTGGATAGCGTATGCGACTGCTGATCGGAGGTCCCGGGTTCGATTCCCGGGTCGGGCAAAAGTGTTACTGGGTTTTTCCGAATACTCAGTAGCAGCCCGGAGTCTGGTGTTGTGCCCGGTAACGGCAATAGGCTCGCCCCCTATTACGTGGGACCTAAAAATTCATGGCGAAATGTGCCCTACCCCTTCGGGGATACTGGCGTGAGACTATAAATAAATAAAATATAATTATTATAATATTCAAGTGTATTATGTAGCACAATTCATTGTTAACAATTAAAGGTATATCCAGCTGATCAAATATCAATATCATCAGTACGATGACATAAAATAAAACAGAATGTGTAATATAAAATAAAACAAACAATTGTACCTCCACCAATTGATTGAATTGAATGATGTAAGCGTAAATGACACCATCAATAACAGTAAGGAAGGTTTGAGTAAAGCATTGTACATGTAATAACTATAATTATAATTAAAACGGACAGCAAATCAGTTAGATACTGAACATTGAACATACAGCCAACTGTGAGACAGAGCAGTCAGATATCCAGCCACCATAAATCACAACAGGTTCATGATAATAAAAATCAATTTTTACTTGAAGTTGGAGAGAATTCATTTTCAATTTGTTTTATTTATTTATTTGTTTAAAAAGACAACTCCCGCACTAGGAATAAATCCTGTGTCGCGGGAGACTTTAAAAATATACAATTAACGGACACAATGAACACCCAGACTCGAAACAATAGTTTATGAATAACACAAAGTGTTGTCTCGCGTGGGAATCGAACCCACAACACTCGCGCAGTGTCAAGCGGCGAGGCAGTGCAGTCAAAATTAATTGCGTCTTGACTCGCAGTAACTTACATTATTTTGGGTGATTAACTAATGTTACATAATACCTAAAGCAAAAGTTAAAAATCCTAGATTGCTAAACCAATTTGAAAATTAATTGATTTATGTTGTTCACCTTCTGTCGTAGTTTAGGAAATTGGAATATTAGGAAAAGTGTTCCTTAGAGCATAAACTGGCTAAAACCCTTAATCTTAAATAGATTATTTTGTTTAAGAGTTATCACTGATTGTTTATCAGCATGATATCACAGCAGCTAACACAAAATAATATTTCAAAACACATCTTACTTCTTTTTCTGTCTCTTGGCCTCTTCCTCCTTCTCCTTCATAATCCTCCTGAGTTCCACAATCCCCCTCGGTATAGCGGTTACCAGCCACCATGCACATCTTGGTATTTGGAACGGCAGTGTGTCTTTGATACTCGGTTTAGGCAGCTGGTCCAATATTTCTGATAAACCTTGGTCGAAGCCTGATTTCTTTGAGTGTTTCTTCCCTCTACTACTTAGAATTTGCTCCTGAAAATAAAAATATATTTTGTTATTTTTTTATTTATAGACTCACGCCTGTATCCCCCCGAAGGGGTAGGCAGAGGTGTAATATTACACCCACATTTCGCCATGAATTTTTAGGTCCCACGTAATAGGGGGCGAACCTATTGCCGTACCGGGCACATTACCAGAATCCGTGCTTGCTACTGAGAATTTCTTAACGGAAAAACCCAATAACACTTTGCCCGACCCGAAAATCGAACCCGAGACCTCCCAATCCCACGCGCTCATTTATGCCGCGAGACTAACGAGGCAGATATTTTGTTAATAGTAACAAAATTAGCAAACTGTGTGCTACTGCTGAGAATTAGTAATAATTACTTCAATAATAAATATTGTTGTAGGTATATTTAGGACGGTTTTAATTAGTGTACTAGGACTTTATAATTAAAAGTGTAATTTCCTGTAGGAATCGAAGTCACCACTTGGCGCAATGCTCAACGGCGCGAGGCGACACTTAAACCGCTACGCCGAAAGTTTAGTCCAAATGTAATATCTAATATATAAAATTCTCGTGTCACAGTTTTCGTTCCCATACTCCTCCGAAACGGCTTGACCGATTTTGATGAAATTTTTTGTGCTTATCCGGTATCTATGAGAATAGGCCAACTTCTATTATTAAAAAAAAAAAAAAATTGCTAAACAACGTTTGCCGGGTCAGCTACTTCTATAATATAACCTTGCGTTTTAATCGTTGATTAATCAATATGTTTACAATATTATACTCGCAGCCACAATTACGATGAGCATAAATTTCTTCTACATCTTACGCCCTCTAAATAAAAGGTTTAGTGCACTACCTATAAGCATGAAAATTGCAATTGTCACGCATTTAAAGTTAACTGTTTTATTGCTAACTGTTAAGCAATAAAGTCAATCATCCACAACATTGATTACATAATGGATTGAACATTCAGTTGGTTGATTCAACATTTACTTTCTATATAATTTTGTACTTAAAATAACCTTGAGTATTTTGGGTGGCAAGTAACAAAGATAATAATGATAAATGAGTGAAAAGTCGACCACGGAGCAATAACCATTTCACAAGTAATATTATTGCTCTTTATGTCAACATTCTTTTAAATTGAAAAATTCATGTATTTAATGGTAAGTATGGTAAGTTTTAAATTAAAATATATATTCCAACACATTCACCCAACATCTTCTAGTCCCAAACTAAGCAGAGCTTGTACTATGGGTACCGGACAATGGATAAACTTACATATATAGCAATCTACAAAGATGGACATAATATATGTTGAGAACACTTCGCAGTAAATAATAGTTAGTATAATCAGAGACTACAGTCTGCACAAGTTACTTTGATACATAATTTTAATTGTGTGTTTTGTTATTTTTATGTGGATACTTTTCATGCTTTAGGTAAGATTATTTAACATTATTTTGATAAAATTTAAATTGCAATCTTCATTGTTTAAGATAAAATATTCAGTTCAGTTAATTTGAAGATTACTTACTGCAGTGAATCTTTTCTCAGCATATGCTGCCCAGCCCACAGCATACTGTCCAAATGTTATAATTATAAACAGGATAATAGATCCTTCCGCCAATCCCATCTTCCTCACGTGCCTGTAGTAGTATATAGCGGACCTCCAGTTTGGAAGACCATTCTTGAGCACATCATTGTACCTGAAGTATACAAAGGAATCAAATTAGTATGTATAACAATATTTTTTGTAATCATCTAGTACTAATATATAAAGCTGAAGAGTTTGTTTGTTTGGTTGAATGCGCTAATCTCAGGGGAACTACTGGTCCGATTTCAAACATTATTTCATTATTAGATAGCCTATTTATCGAGGAAGGCTATAGGCTATATAACATCACGCTATGACCCACGGGAGCGGAGCAGTATCCTTAAATAACGTGGGTGTAACCGCGGTCTCATCTAGTCCTTGTCACAGTTGCTTTCATACATCACCATCTCATTTATCATACAATGTCACACTTCATCAACCCCCTCCATACGTATGACGTAATTTATGGATGGACCCTAATTAGAAATGCAGATATACATAATGTGTGTCAGACTCAGCCTTAGACTGACACTATAGTCCGTGCCACGAGAACATAGACTTTTTGTAAACAAGGAATTTCTACTAAGTGACTTAGCGACAGTTCTGTCAAACACAAATAATGTCAAATCGAATGAGCGCAACGGTAGGTACATAGATACGAGTCATTGGAAACAAATATGTCAATGGATCGGGTTTTTATCGATATTATGCTCTGTCAACAGGATCTCATAATATTTTGTGATACTGGAACCTGGAATGTCAACATTTGGTTTTACTTCATTGAAATGTTACATTCTTGGGCTTAGCTTGCATTTATCTTAGGAAAAATATTTTTCTAGATTTCAAGAAGGGGTAAGTGTAAAGTTAAATGCACGTTTATAAGATCGCATTGCTCTTCTCGCGGCTGACATTGCGGCAATGTGGGGGCAAATTGCAGTTGGTAAACTAATATTCGCCCATAAGATTCTGTACACCTAATAAAAATTCATTGCGTCTTTTTACTCAGGTTACCCCGAATTTAAATTTATCGAAACATTTTAATGGATTTTGTTAAAGTTCATTCTGACGTTTTCATTCATACACAACGTAAAATCTCCATGCAAAACATTTTAATGAGATTTACTAGCTAGTTGTCTGAAATATATCACATTTGTGGACAATTATTTAATACTTTAGGATAGCTAGGCTTAGGACTATTGACTATTATTTATTTCATATGATTAAAAAAATCAAAGCCCATAATTGAGTATCCTGTTTGTACTCTATCATTAACACATGTACATGGTACTCTATTGTTGACTTGAATTTACTTACGTGTTAAAAAGCTACAAAAAAGTCGCCAAATTATTGAAAATTGTTCCAGGAAAATTCGACCACTCTTACACAAAATCAAATATGTTAATTTTCATTCAAATTTATTTTTTCTGGATATGACTGGAAGTCATAAATAATATTAACATAATATACTTCACTAAAGCATAAAATGTAAAACACAACTGTTTGAAACAAAGGTTGTGAAGCCCTGAATGTTTGTTTACAAAAAGTCTATCTTCTCGTGGCACCAACTATATATGGTTTAATACAGATACAAGAATTAATGGTAGAAATTTATGAATTAATGAAAAAATTGACACCTATGTTTTTTGTAATATTATAATGTTATTGTATGTATGTTAGTCTATAAGGTATTTATCTATAGGTTGTAATTACCTGAAAATAAATGGCTATTATTATTATTATTATATTAATGGTTAGGTAAGCTTTGAGTGAACTAGTCATCATACAGAGTTTTATTGTCCCATGCTGGCCATGGGCCTGTTTTAATTTGCGTCACAACATCATTGTGACTCAGTGAGAAGCAGGCAAATGGTTGGGTTGGGATGATGATGTTTCAGTCCCTTTCCAAAGATCTATTTGCTTCAATTGCATTTTCCATAGTCATCTTTTACAATACCCATGCAATGAAATGCTGTAATGACACTTATATTGTTGACCCATCATCACACAAAATATGGCAGGTAATATACTAAAATATTTTGTTAATGCTGAAACTCAAAATATACTAATGATTTTTGCATAAATTTCATACTTCTCTCTTTTTCCAGGGTCCTTGAGTATGTTGTGTACAGATACCAAGTTCCTGAACTGCACATCAGCATCTGGTGAGTCATTCTTATCAGGGTGAAGCTTTAGTGTGAGTTTTTTGAAAGCTGACTTTATCTCGGCTGGTGTTGCATCCTGATAAATTTAACAATAAAAATAATATTTTATAAACATAATGTATATTTATTTATACCTTTATATACCAGTATCTTGACAGGTAAATCTACTTATTGTGGCTATTATGATAGACATGAAAATATTCAAATACTTAGATGAGGCTGCAATAAATATTGGCTTGTTGAAGAATGCTTTAAAAGAAACCATAGAACACTAGTAAACATTGTTTTATGTATTTTATTCAAACTAATAAATCACTGTGTACACTACTAACTAACTAAGTATATGCTATAGGTACTTGACTCAAACTGCAATTTAATTTAAATATTTTAAATCATCTCAAGTTCACAATATTATTGTAAAGCAATATAAGCATGTAAAATAATATAAGCAGTATAATATTACTTATTAATATTAATAATAAAAGTAATAAGCAGGTGTCCTACAAAAGGGATTATTACCAAATTAAGGCCAATTAATTGCATATGTGATTAACTGATTATATACAAAGATATATAAAAACTATAGATGCCCGCACACGGAAATGGCAAACTGAAATGAAGGCAATTGCCACCATTCCGTTTAGTTATGCACAAACCTGTGTTGTGAGAGTACGCTCCTTAACAATAATTTGTGCATAAGAATTAAAAAAACAACTAAAATTATGTCTCTCTAACAACAGGTGTCCCCTATAGTAGTATTTATTTACTTTCTCTTTCTTTATTCATACAAGATATTATTTGGTATTTGTAGCCGTTTTTCAGAGCCAATTTGTGGGAGTATGGCGCGTCAATATATACGTCATTGATTATATAACTATTACCTCACAGGATTAAAATAATTATACCAGATAGCTCCAAATATTATCGGCTCAGATAAGTAGAAACCAAACAGGAAAAGTGTAAAACAATACAAAATTAAACTATTCTAAATCATAAACGCCAAAGCGATGGTTCTAAATATAATTGGTTTAAGCTATAAATCAATGTATTTATATTCCAAATAACTCGTTACCTGGCTAACACCGAGGAGTTCATAGAAGTTCTGGTTAACTTCTTCGACCACGTCAAACACTTCCAAATCACCGTCGTCCCATGCTTGGGCCCCGAATATCAATGAAAATAGTATCAACAGGCTTAACCGCATCTTAAAACACTTAGCTCAATCTATCTTTAATTTAAAATTCATGTTACTTCCACGCAATCTTGTTACGAAAATGCCTTTGCTTTTCTTGTTTGACAGCCTAGCTTATTCACATGAATTTGACAACTCACCAGCTGGCAGCGGCGTAGTGTTGTGTGTAGTAACAAAATGGTAACATGAAAAGAAATAAAACTAAGCTAGGTAAAACTAAGCTAGGTTACTCCCTGCGGTCTCAGCTCAAGTAAAATTGTCATCTGAGCCTGGGGTAACAACATTGTTTAAACAATAATTATTACTCAATTCTCAGGACAAATAGAAAAGGTAGAACGAAAAGGTAGGTAGAAAGGATACACGTAAATACTAGCGGTGACACGCACGGCACGGTATTTCTGCATTTCATTACAGTTAAACGCAGAGTGTTGTGGATTCGATACTTTCATTCCCACATAAGACAACACTTTTTTGTGATTCAGAGATTGTTAATTGGTATTTGGATCTGGCCGTATTTTGTGTCCGTTGATTTAAGGTTGAACTTGAAACTGTAAACTTGCCCCGACTTGAAGTTTACTCCTAGTGCGAGAGTTGTCTTAAAAGCTATAAATAGATCTAAAAATGAGAGGTTTTACTTGTTTCTACACGGAAATATCGGTAAACAGTTACGGTCGAATCGTGTCAGGATTAACATAGAAAAAACATGAACATAAAAAATCACAGAATACTTACATTAAAATAAGTCCAAGGAGAATCAGCTGTTTTTGTCTATGGGTACACATTCCTTGACAATGGAAATTGCCAAACAAATGTCAAAACTGTCATTTAAAACTAATGACACCTGTGCTGTGAATGACACCGATTTAACCGATTAATGAAAATTACTTCCTTCCTGTGCACATCTTGAGGATTGCCGGTTTTCCATTTTCACCCAAACTTCAGTGTGCTTTCCTTTCCGGTGTAATACCTGCTGTGCATTTCTTGAAGACATTTAATTTTCAATACATTGCACTTGTGTACCTTGTACATTTCAGTGACTGTGACTGGTCCAACATAAGTATGAAGATGGTTTGTAATCAATTTCATAATTACTTTCGGACTGTATTCTAATTGTAAATAGTATTACGATCATATTCTAAGTATATTTTAATTTGGCACCCACTTAGCACGATGATATATATAATATCAGAACACTGTTATTCTGATTAAATAAATTAATTCATTTTGCATTGCCATTTACTGCAATTTTATCTAAAATAAAACAAATTGATTATTATTGAAATAAATATGACACAAATAACCCGACATGTGCGGATAGTTATAAAATAATTTTAAATTTAAATATTGTAACTAATGCAAATGCAATTTAATTTAGGTCTTCAATTTTAAAATTGTAATTCTGTCATAAATATTTAGATAAAACGTAATAATGAACCTCTATGCTTAGCGCCAGAACAAGAAGCATGTTACAACGGAGCAGCTGTTACTACTTCTAGATGAACTTGAGGCAAACCCAACACTGCTCCAAGAAAGAGCCACCAAAGCAACCAAAAATGTCCGAGACATCAGATGGGACCTACTTGTTGCCAAGCTAAATGCTGTTCCCAATGGAGCCAAGAGATCAGTGCCTCGATGGAAGACTGTAAGTCCACTTGTACAATACATATTAGGTATTTTATGTAGATTCTACATGGCTGAAGCGAATTTAACAAGACACATTTATATGGAGGAACTAATTAGTATTGATTTTTTTTTCTGTTATGGCAATGATTTTATTAATAGTACTACAGCTAAAGCAATCTCAATAACTAAAATTTATATAAAGATAGTTGGTTATTTAAAGATGACTGAAAGAACAGTTAACAGTTGTTTCCAACTAGTCAAACCAAGTACTTTTAATTAAATGTTAAAAACAACCTTTGCTAAGGGTTTTGTATGAAATATGACATAGTGACGTCATAGTATCAATGAATACACATTTACATAAGAAGCATATTTCTTAAGGATGTCGTGTGCCGATTAAAGTTGGCATATTGACGGTTGTCAGTGTTGTACGTCTATACTGACAACCATCAATACGCCAACTTTAATCGGCACACGACATCCTTAAGAAATACGCTTCTTATGTAAATCTGTATTCATTGATAGTATTTTGCCTTCAAGTAGGATACTTTTGAAAAATTGTCAATAAAAATGTTAAATTAAGTTTTAACAATAATTGATGAATGAAACTACTATTATTTAGACATGTTTCACTATAAAAATACTTGTATAATTTATTTCACTTGCAGGAAACTTCCCTATTGCTATGGTGTCATCATGGTCACTAATTGTTCATCATAGTACTTAATAATATTATAATATGCAAATACATTAGCATCTGGGATCTGGGATATTAAAACCTTCTCACTGCGGGAATTTTGGTTTGTCTAACAATCTTCTGCCAGCTCCTGAGTCAGGATACTCAAATTTGACAAAGATCCTATTTCCGAGTTGCAACTGCCTCAGGCTAAAGTGGTTAAACATTTCTACATATTTTAGGTATTGACCAATTGGAAGCTCACAGTTAAGAAACAGGCTAATGCTGATGAATATAAAAAAGGCTTGGAGTCATTGGATCCAATGGGCAAGAGACTGCTTCGAATTCTTGAAGTTGATGATGTTATTCGGGATATTAGTAAGGTAAGTGTTTCCGAAAATCGGGCTCAGTGGCGTGCCATTTGTGAGGTCTATATCAAACTGGTGATGATGTTGAGGATTCTGGAGAATATTGTCGGCAGGTTCCACTTACACTAGCCGAATCTTGGCGTGTTCGAGAATATCGTACCACACTGTGGTAGATTCGGTAGCTCGGCCTCTGAAGACAGCGCCGTTTTCAGTGCGTAGGTCGAATATTTTCGAACGTCGCACAGCATACCATCGGCAGCGCCGTCCAGCGGATACTAGACTCTATTTTGCATTGGATTTGAAGCCCGTGGCGGTAGGCTCACAACGAGAGTTATACACGGAGCGAGCGATAATAAATAGGAATAGATGCACATAACTTTGAATAGTCAGTGGTGGACACCGTGTGTTCGAACCAGATACCCTCTGCCTGTCTGTTGGTATCTCCTCTAGGTTATGGCTGCCAGACTAAAGACCTGTAGCGGCCAGCTACATAACACATATCACAGCGCCATCTACCCAATGACGACGGAACTACTACGACACACTACTACTACGATTACTAACAACGCTAGAAATATTCAAACGATCCTGAACCGCGCAAGCAACTTTCGCAAGCCAAGCGCACTATGGTTCGTCTAGAACAAGCTAAAACAACTCTTAAATTCCTGGAAGTTAATTACTATTACGAACTCATTACCCCTATACATTGAGGATTACACCTATTAATTATCAATACTACCCTCATTAAGAGCGTCATTAAGGTATGTTTATAAGATGTTGACTATTTAAAGGGCATTCATTTGCATTTTTACATCATATTTGATAGCATTGTTTATGTCACTAAAAGAAATTTGTGAAAGTGTTTTTGTGATGGATTGTATACGTAAGGGTAAGTAGTTATATTTTATTTCATTTTCAACATGGGAACTTCATTCTTTAGTCTTATAAAATGAAATGTTTGAATTTTCACCCACTTTTTTACTCATTTTTTCAAATTCATCGGTCAAATAATAACATGTCCCCACTTGTCCCCACCGTAGAACCTATCATATACGATTCTCATAAGTGTCTAGTAGTTATACGTAAAAAAATTCATTGCGATATATTTGCACAACTAATTTTTATTTATTTTTTTCTTTCAACAGTTTTTACCGTCTCAAGAATGGATTTTTTCGAAGAATGGCTGAAACACCCGAAGGAAACGCGGAATGAGGAGCTCTTTCGGTTTATATCTTTGAGATATAATTTTGATGGTGTTACGGAGCAGTCTCTGCGAGATATTAAAGTACTAATCTCAAGATATTCAACGAAATTTGCTGAAAAGTGGAGCAGCTGTGGAAGAAATCGAGAGCGATTCCTACAAAAGTATTCGACGTGGCTGGAGGGTCTTGACATATCTTTCGATGTGTCCGTTTATTTATCTCTGCCAACTACATCTGGAGAACCGGGACCCGGAAGACCTACTAAAGATTTTGAACATTCTAGTCTCAAAACGAAGAGACGACGTGTAGACGATCTATTACAGTCCAGAAGTGCTAGTGAATTAATTTACGCCGCTGAAGTGTCAGCTCGAATCTCGGGTCAGAGAAGTGTAGCACGTCAAATTAAAGATGTGACTAGTGATCCTTCAATAACCAAGACCACGAGTGAAGAAAGTGCCCCCAGGAGTTTAACAAGTGAGGAAGCTTTAGCGTACTACGTTGATAGTAAATCAAGTAGCCATAGCTATAAGCAGACTCGGAAGTGGAGTATTAAAGCTGGACATAAGGTGTTTCCGTCAATGTACAGTGTTAGAAAGGCTAAAATAGCCTGCTACCCGTCAGGTGAACAAATTACAGTCAATGAAACGCATGCTGAAATCAAAGTTCAGGCAATTCTTGATAAGACTGCCGAACGTTTAGTTTCAGCACAACAAGAAGTTGTTCATAGTCTGTTACCTTGCACGTCATTCACATTAATCAGTAAATGGGGTTGTGATGGAAGTTCCGGTCATAGTATGTACAAACAAAAATTCACTAATTGTGACGATAGTGACGAGTTTTTATTTGTATTTTCTTTCGTTCCTCTTCAATTGAAAGATGAAAGTGGTAATATTGTGTGGCAGAATCCTCGGCCCTGTTCTACAATGTATTGTCGGCCAATAAAGTTTATCTTTTCTAAGGAAACGAAAGATTTTACGATTTCGGAAACCAATAAGGTTTTAGAAGAGATAAACGCTTTATTGCCGACAACCTGCAAGGTGATGGAGACCGAAGTATCTGTCACACATGTTATGCTTTTAACAATGATTGACGGAAAAGTTTGCAATGCTCTGACCGAAACTTCTTCCTCACAAAAATGTTTTATTTGTGGGGCAACTCCAACAATGATGAATGATCTGTCAAAAGAGTTTGCTGCGGACAAAGATAATCTTGGTTTTGGTTTGTCTACGTTGCACGCTTGGATAAGGTGCTTTGAATGCTTGCTTCACATTAGCTATCGACTAAATATAAAAAAAATGGCAGTTAAGAACAGCCGAAGACAAAGCTAGTGTGAAACAACGTTCAGATGACATTAAAAAACGATTTAAAAGCGAAATGGGCTTGATTGTAGACAAACCAAAACGAGGGTTCGGTAACACTAATGACGGGAACACCGCGCGAAGATTTTTTGGAAATCCCGAGGCTAGTGCCGATATTACAGGGTTAGATGTTTCACTAATACAAAAATTTGGCATACTACTTCGCACTTTATCATCGGGATATGATATAAATATTGAAAAATTCGTTAACTTAGCTCAAGAAACTAGACAACTTTATGTAAATCTCTATTCATGGTATTACATGCCCGCTACTGTCCACAAAATACTTTTGCACAGTGGCGAAGTAATTAGATCGTCCCTTCTACCTATAGGCCAGCTTTCCGAGGAAGCACAGGAAGCTCGGAATAAGGACTGCAGAAGATTTCGTGAGCACAACACACGAAAGCGATCACGGGAGGCTACGAATAGAGATTTACTTAATATGTTATTGATAACATCTGACCCTGTAATAAACGGTTTACGAGAAGTTCCTCGGAAGAAAATAGGTACGCTTCCAACTGAAGTATTAGATTTAATTGTCCCACCTAGCTGTAAGGAACAAAATGTTAATATGATTTCTACTTTTCATAGTTCTGCCCCTCACGATCATGACTATTCAATGGATGATTCATCTGATGATAGTGATGATAATGAGTAATAGATTTAGTTCTTAGATATTTTATGCATCTGTTATTAGATTTTATAGCGACGTCGAGGGATAAATCACTTTATAAAATGTTCAAAAAATATATTATACACATATGCCCGATAAATGTTTTTTTTTTTCATGATACCAGCTCAAATGACAAACTGCCTTGAAAAAAGTACCAAAAACCTTATATCTTTGCTTATTAACCGCATCTAGACATAAAAATCAAATAAAATAATTTTGTCTAGCTAGCTTGTTCTAGACGAACCATAGTGAAGCGGCATAATATTTACAACTTCGAAAGTATGTCCGTTGGTTTGCAGGCCACCAAGCACGACCACCCAGCTTCATTAGAGGCTCCTCCCTCTAGTTGACCACAGACCTATTATAAGAAACATAAAGACGAATGACTAAGTTATAGACATTCATTGTATACACAAAACTACATCAGATTAAGAGCAGCGCCCTGGTCCAAGTCTTGTTCAGTGACTAAACCATTTTCTTCACAGGAACTGGACACCGAGAACAATAACGGGTTCAGACGTCTAAAGCCGCTAAGGAGGAGCAAGAGAATGCGGTCACGACTTTCTATGGATGAATTCGGACGACGAAGTGGTAAGTGCATTAGAATATGTTGTGTGTCCTACGCCCATGCACCAACTTACTGCCTCTTAAGCAGCAACATGAATTCCTTTTTAACAAATGCCGCACTATGAATAAGGCGGTTGGCACAGTGCACCGCATCACGCAGCGTAGCGCGGGAGTTCGTGTTCTTACGTTGTTTACCTACCTTTTGTTGTATAAAAAACACGCGTATTACAAAACATAGAAAACGCATTCACGCGGTGCTGCAGATCACGCGTCTACGTGCGGGAAAACACACACCCCGCGCGTCGGTGCGGGACAAGACGCAAGGTATGGTACACGAGTTCTAAAATTTATTTATCACACAAAGTACACACTTTGTGTGATAAATAAATTTTAGAACTCGTATATTTTACGACAACACTGTCGTGTTGGGAAATCGAACCCACAAGAGACAACAGTCACTATTTACTTCCTCCTAATTGCCAAGTTCTTACTTTCATTTAAATTGATTTGGAATGTCACAAATCCTAGGGACGCCTAGCAGGGCTGCGGCATGGATTGCTCATATCATCTATGAGGGCGGCACTGAAAATTTCGGGAATCAAGGAAGTGACACAACATTACTATTTAAAAATGTATTTATTGCTTTTCGAAGTATTCTCCGCGAAATTTGACACATTTTTCCATACGATGGAACCAATCATTGAAGCAACCATTCCATTCGGAAGTTGGGGTCTCCAAAATGGCCGTTTTGTAGGCGTCCACAGCTTCTTCAGGTGATGAAAATCTGTCCACGCAATTTATTCTTTATTTTAGGGAAAGTATAGAAATCATTAGGGCTTAGGTCGGGGCTGTACGGCGGATGGTCTAATAATTCTATGTTTTCTTGCTCTAAAAACTGTTTTGTTCTGTGCGCGGTGTGAGAACTCGCATTGTCGTGATGAAGGATAATGCGGCGGTTGCAGTTCTCTTTACGGAGTTCAGAAACGACCTGTGGCAAACAAATGCTAGCATACCATTCTGCATTAACCGTTCTTTGTCCCTCAAGAGGAATAGTCGTAACATGGCCGGTTTTGGAGACAAACGTGGCCACCATTTTTTTTGCAACACTCCGTGAACGAAAAATTATTGTTGGCTTTAACTCATTTTCGAACACCCAAACTCGTGACTGGTTTTTCTTTCGGGTTCGTACGCGTATATCCAGGATTCGTCACCTGATACGATGTTTTATACAGCATTTGAGGATCCTGCGTGGAATCTGTCGAGAGTTCTGACGCACCAAGTAACGCGAGCCGCTTTTTGCTCTTCACAGAGCGAATGCGGTATCCATCGGGAAAACAACTTTCTTACACCTAATTGTTCATGCAAGATTATTTGTATTTGACTCATGCCAATGTCTAAAGTTGCCTGAATTTCGCGGTATGTCACATGTCGATCTTTCTCAATCAGCTTACGCACAGCATCAACGTTTTCTTGGGTGACTGCAGTTTTTGGACGACCTTGACGGGGATCATCACTGAGCTTGACACGTCCACGTTGAAATTCAGCAAACCAGCGATTAAATTGTGGTTTTGGATGGGGCTTCATCACCAAATGCAAAAATCATCCGGTCAACACACTGTTTTTGTGTTAAACCACTTCGAAAGTCATAATAAATCATCGCTCTTGAATTTTCTCGAGTCAATTCCATTTTCTCAACGCCTAAACAAGTTTGACAAAACCTTGTGACAAGACCGAGAATCTCTTTTTAAATAAATAAATGGTATTCGATTTTTAAAACCAAGGAGTTTTCAATTAAAAAGATTTTAATATGACAGGAACAGTGGAAATATTCCATTCCCGATACTTTTAGTGCAGCCTATGTACAACATTGTAACCCTCAAAAATATAGAAAACCAGATTTTCGTAGAACACCTATACTTAATCACCATTTTTATTGATAATCGGATCCTGGCGTTCGCCTGGTACAAGCCGAAATAAAAAACAATAAAAAATAGGACCTATTTTGACTACTTCATCTTTTTCTTTATTTCAATTGTTTTTTTTTTATTCTGTTTCTTTTATTTTTTTGTCTTTTTAGTTTGTCAGTCTTGATCAAAGAGTACCTTTGTATGTCTTGATTATGTATTGTATAAATGTGTATGTCAATTTTGTTTTCGTATTTGATATTTTCTTTAATCAGTCATCATATCACTCACTGTAATGTAACCATAATATCTCGAATTATATTCCATAAACTCCGCATCACAAGCTAATTATAAAATATATGGAGACATGTTTCTTTCTTTGATTTGCTGTGTAGAAATGAATGTGAATGTTACCAGAATGATCATTCACGTGTTTACGGTTGCCACTTACCTTTCAGTAGGGGTATGACTGCTCGTACTAATGATATTACATAAAATAGTCTGTCTATATTATTATGTAATAATTTATTCGTTTACAGTGCTCTTGGATCAGCATCGTAAGCAGAAGAGTTTAAAAACTATTTTTGGCAGCAATGTGGGTAAGTGATATAGTTTTTTGATGTAGTAGCCATGTTCATTCATACAAATCATACATAAGACATCTAAACTAGTATTTATGTTTTATTACATTATTACATGTATGACTTGCGAAATGCAGTTTTAAATGTCTAACAACACTAATGAAATTCTTAGTCAGGTATTAATATATCTTCTGGTAGGTGCAGAATTAGTGACTACCAGTAGTCGACGTCCATTTTGCTGCGACATAAGCGCAATATTGATAAACGGCCTGGCTTAGGGATGTACGATATACATCGATGTATTTTAAACAATCGACGTTTAGTTAGTAACAATGCATTGTTCTGAACCGATGTATTGTTACTAATTCAGCATTGAATATAGTATATCGATGTTTTTCATTCGATGCACCGAATACGCAAATTAGGAGATGAGTCTAATATGATTATGATCAACACTGAGTGACGACTGCAGTGACTTCACGACGTTTATTGAAACGAAACGATATAATCAGTTCTACCAATTAAATTTATCGGTTTGGCGGAATTGGTTAGGTTTCCTTTGCCGCAGAGCTGGTATAGCCAAATTCCTTGTACTTACTCAGTTTTCATTAAGGCCTAAACATGTAATTGCGAAAACAATCGATGTTTTAGAAACATCGATGTATTTATCAATACATCGTATTAACATCGATGCAACCGATCGATGCATTACATCGGAAAAAACATCGATATATAATTTCAATGTCCATCCTTCTGGCTTACTGGTTCCTTGTTCGTCTACCACCGATTCGCAATAGAACTGTTCCTAGATAGGACTACCTATTTATTTATTTCTATTTCTCCATCAGAGGCGTACTTTCCACGACAGGCTTTTTTCAATGACATATCTTTTTCACCTACAACCCTTTTACAACGATAGGCCTTTATCAAAGACAGGCCTTATAAGCAACAGAATATTTCACCGACATGGCAAAACGACAAACTAACTTGTCTCATTACATTTTCTTAGGAGGCGACGGTACTCCAGAGAAGCAAATAGTCCGACAGCAGCTCGACAGAATGTACTTCGTGTCTCAGCAGCTGGAGAATCACATCCAGAGCGTGCAGAACCGCATACAGATGATCAAAGATATGTGGCAGCATGAGTGTGTGGAAGAATAAACTATGATAGCTTAAAAGGTTCAGATGCGACGGGTTGTAAGTAGGTCAAAATATCAAAAACCCGACTGCAAAAATGCAACAATTGTTTGCTTTTTTGCAGTCAGGATTTTGAAATTATTCTACCTATTTGGTAGTGTTTTTATTATTATTTCTATTGGCGATGCTAAGATTCTAACTATAGTCCGTTCACAGTTATTTTACCTCTAGCTGTTAGATTGGCCAACCTGGGCGTTGTGTTGCTATATTAAGTATCTAATACTCCCATTTTAAATATTATACAGTATTGCTAAAAACGTACTTTTTTTTTATTGCCTACGCGATCGTATTAAATATTTGGAAGTACCTAATGTTTGTAACAAAACCTTTTGATATCGGCTTCGGCTATACGCATGTACATTTATTTTCTTACGAAATAACTAATTTTCTATGAAGATAAATAGTTATAATAAATATTTTGTCTATTTACGTCAATGTGAGGTTTTAATTATCAAATACGAAAACTGCAATTTTAATTATCACATTTATTTTGAATAAGAATGATCCCTGCGGACTGCCAATGACGATTCGTAGCTGCTGTCAGATTCTCGGACTGCCAATGCTGATTCGTAACTGCTGTCAGATTCTGTATCAGACTCATAGTTTAATTCTATTATGAACCTGTCCATCGCAGCATCCATAGACCCATCTGTTTCACGAAGCTTGTCTTCAATGTGGCGCACATGTTCGCATTGTTTTTGCCACATGCCAGTCTTCTGCAGTGATAGATTGAAAAGCTTCTTCAGCTAAATTGACAATGTTGTTTGCCTCTTGTCCTATTTCACATAGGTACCTGTCATAGCTTTTATCTGATCCTAAAAAGATTCTCGGCACCTCATCCCTGTCAGTTGTTTCTCTGAGTGAAAACTTCTTTTCTTACACTTTGTATAGCCTTATACATTCTATCTGTATCCCGAATCCCTCGTTCAGTCACTCTTGCCTCAAATTTTGGCATTTTTAAGTCTGTCTGCAAAAATCATATAGACTACAATTACTTTCCTTATCATAAAAACCTATTTAATACAAAAAACGCGATAGACGTATTTAAATAAGGATTTTCTCTCCATTCAAAAAATGTCTATAAGTATAGATAAGACTGACATTACACACTCATGGTGGTTACAGATGGACATTCTAGTTTCCACTAAAATTGGGTAAAATGTTATGCACTGGTAACATACCTGTCATCACAGAGTACCATAACAACATAAAGCAAACAAACACCGACATTTGTCAGAGGTAAAATAACTGTGAATGGACTGTAGCCACTCTAGCTGCAAAATTTAGAAGCTGTCTTTTACAGATCACTACTACTTTTGACACTTTTGACATCTCTCAATACAATTACCATCAAGGAGCAAATAAATATAACCAAAAGCTGTCAAAAGTGTCGTTCTTAGGGTCGTAAGCACACGTATCAACTCTGAAAGGGATCGACACCGTATCAACTGGGGTCGTTCAGTATTATTTAAATGGAACTCCCTACTGCAACGTACACTAATCGGAATCGTAACGTAATCGCCTCGCCTCGGGACAAGCTCACGAACCGCGGTACGGTGCGTGGTCGACTTGCAGTTCCCGCGCTTACGGCTCTCCGTAGCCTAGCTTACGTCTCTTCGTCCACGCCCCTCCCGCGGTCTGCGTTCGGATTCAAAATAATTGAAGTAGTGCCGCCTAGCCGTCAATCAGCGACCGCTGATTGTGTTTGAGCCGTAAGCAGCGCGTCGCCTAGCTGTAGCCGAGTCGACGTGCCGGAGCTTCCTATCCGCTTACGTTAAGTGGTTACGTCAGGTTGACGCCGCTTACGTTAAGTGGTTACGTCAGGTTGACGCCTGTGACGCGCGGATAATCTTTGCATCGCCAATATTTGACATAAGTATACATTTTTATGCAAACCTATTACAGTGACGATATTGTGTAACATCAGTTCAGAAAATGGTAATTAAGTATGTAATTATAGTTGTTCTAGTCAGTAGCTAATAGGGTTGTTTCCAACTAGTCAAATCAAGTACTTTTAATGAAATGTCAAAGACGACCTTTGCCAAGGGTTTTATGGGTTTTGTATGAAATATGACGTAGTGACGTCATAGTATTTGCTGTCAAGTAGAATACTTATTATCAATAAATTGAGGATAACAAATATTAAACAAAGTTTTAACATTAATTGATGAATGAAACTACTATTATTTTGACATGTTTCACTCGATAAAAATACTTGTATAATTAATTTCACTTGTAGGGAACTTCCCTATTATAGAAAGATGTATATGATAAACTATAAGAGAACTTTGGACCTAAGATAAGTATTTTAATGATGTTATAAATCAGTATTATTGTTATGTTTGTTATAGAAGCTTGGATAGTTTATAAGTAGTTAGATGTGTAGTGGCCAGCATTTGTAATATTTTTTTAGGAATTATTAAGACTTGTAGTACTATAATATCATTAATATTAACAAATAAGTAAGTATTAATATTATTTATATATAATAATATACAATTATTTCGATGTTATATATCCGGATAAGGGGTAAAACTATGTATTCGGTAGCAATTATATGTTATACAAAATAGATATTTAAATAAATTTTATTGCATTAAAAATGTATTTTTATTCGCCTAGCAACACCGAATTGACAAAAAAACTCGCACTAGCTGGGTAATATAGTAATTTGTGGGAGATTTTTAGATACCTAGTTGGTGTAGCGTTAGCCTAATGGAGATCTATTGTAACAGACTGCCATGCAGAGGGTATCTGGTTCGAATCTAGGACGGGTACAACTGACTTTTTGGAACTATGTGCGTATTGAATTGTTAGCTATCGCTTGTCCCGTGCCTCGGAGACGACGGTAAGCCGTCGGTCCCGGCTGTTATGAAGATCTTTGACAGTCGTTATAGGATGTCAGTACCTTCTAAATAAACTGACACTAGTCTAAACCTTGGAATATCAATGTCCCTTTGGGTTGCGGTGGTCAGACAGGCAGTTGCTCTGTGGAAAAGCTAATATTCAGTCAGATCCGGCTAGATTAGTAAGCGGACCCCGGGTTGCAAGTGGCATAACGCTAGAAGGTTGATCACTTACTCTTAGGTACAGAAACCTTGGGTGGGTTGTAGCGGCTGCTGACGCTACAAATTATATAGGTACAAGGCACGATATTGGGTAAGTGCGGCGCAGCAGTCGTCTCGCTTCACGCATACAGTTAGGTCGTACTTACATAGTCATATCATATAGTATATTTGTAATTATATTTGTGGTACCACAGTAAAGTATATATTTCGTTTCCTGGATTCTTTAATTTATCTCCACTCTATACATGATACCCCCCAGCCAACACATAAGTCAGATAGTAGCGAAAATATACCACAATAAGCAGTGTCAAGCTTTATTACTTTTGTATTACAGCGAATGTTATGTCTTTATTTTGAATAAGAGAGTT
This sequence comes from Euclidia mi, assembly GCA_944739405.2. NCBI lineage: Eukaryota > Metazoa > Arthropoda > Insecta > Lepidoptera > Erebidae > Euclidia > Euclidia mi. Next base: position 60,438,983 of record OX123198.2, read on the forward strand.
CTTAAATTAAATAATGTTGTACGCTTACTAAATTCTGTATAAAGTTCGCGGTTTTTTTTAAGCTGAATAGTAATCAAGAGTGGAATCTGCTAAACCACAGATTTAAGGCGAGGATTTCCCAAAATACAGTGTTATCTAGCGTGGTCAAACGCGTTTTATTTGTAAATAACAGAGATTTAAATTCGGAAAAAAATATATGTTATTCTACAGCATTAGACCTTTATTTTTCGGCCATTCGAAACACGATTACTGTCATTTGATACGATAGAAAATAATCGCGAATATAGGTCTGTTTAAACAACTTTTCCCGTTTCATTTGAGTTGTATTGCGATTAGAATTTTCAAAAGTATACCAAAAGAAAGGTCATGTAAAAGCGGATGGTTCTCGGCAAACACATTATGAATTTTAATATATACAAAAATATAATACCGAAAATACGTAATTTCCTACTGCCGACGCGCTCTCTCCGGCGTCGTTCAGTCCCGAGCGGGATGTTATGGAGACAGGACGTATCGCTCGTTTGCAGAGCGCACCGCAGGATTACGAATTATTTTATCGTCAGTTACGAATGTCATCATCACTTATTGATAAATATATTACATCTAGGTTTAGTTTGTAAATAGGTATTGTAAATTTTTAGTAAGTAATAATATTGTATATAAGTAAGAAGTATAGTTTTAAAAATATCGTTTTGATTATTGGACAAGATAACGACTTGATAACAACAGCATAGTTAGGTAACAGTACTTTAGAAAAATATTGATTTGTTGTATATTGTGGATGATTTATAGTATTATTGTTGTATTGGGTACCTACCTAATACAATAATTCACACTTTTATTCTGTGTACCTATATACGGCAATAAAATGTGAGATGTGCCTAAAAGCTATACAAGCGAATTTTATAGGTACCTACCTACCTAAATAAATACAAATATCCGCAGTTACCTACTTAGTGGTATTTATGGTTACTGCCCCACCCTCGTGGGTAGTAGCGTGATTTTATTTGGTATAACCTTTCTCAACAAATGGGCTAGAGAAGCAAATAAATCTTAGAAAATGGCCTGCTAGTTCCTAAGACTAGCGCGATGCGCGATCAAAAACAAAAAAAAATAATTTCCGTGTATTCAATAATTCTATTGACTATTTCCACCAATAATATCATTGATTTCCACACTATTACCAAACACGGAACAATAGACACCTAATAATATTATAGTAATTATTTATCACGCCGAGGAAGAATGCACTGGTGTCACAGCTTAGAAAGGTAGGTAAGGTGTTCGGTAGGTAAGTACCTATATCAATTTGACCGACAAATAATAACGAAAACGAGTTTATTATTGGTTGGCGGAAAATTAGCGTTGTGGGTGTAGGAGTATCAATTCGTACGTATATATGTATGTAAAATTTTAACTTTTTTTCACTACTCCTTGCCGATGGCAGCGCCTAAAGGAGATCACCCAAATTGGGCTAATTTTAATTTTGCCGGCCAATCAATAAATTGTGTTATTTTAGTAGAACTCACTGTTGTAAACATTTTAACTATTACACCAAACTTCTAAGTCAATAGGCTTGTGTCCACTAAGAATAAATCGGTTTGATTGTAGTATCTATAGATCCATTATGATTTTAAGATGTCAATAAAGTTTATTATTTATTATAAAATGGTAAGATTAATGTAATATGATTCTAAAACTAAAAAATAATGTTTTTATTCTTGTGACAGTGAACACCAATCAGAGAGCATTACGTCAAACAGTACGTCCACCATTCATGTTGTTGACATTTTAATAGTAAATACAACTAAAAAGTAAAAGTTTCTACCTGTCAAATCGAATATAACAAAATAAAAGTAGGTGCATCAGACCAGACTTCATTCACGGATTGTTTTGTTTTGTACTTTGTGATATCACTCAACCGCTATGATGGTTTACATCGTTTTCGTGATTCAAAAAGGTTTTTAAAAGCCGTAATTAGTAATATTGCTGATTGTTTTTTGAAGAAAAATCTGGTATTTCAGTTTAACATCTAATAAAGGAACGAATCAATCGCTAATTACATTTTAGGAAACAAGCGTATTCTCTGAGATAATATTTAGGTTTGAATGTATGTCTAAAAGTACCATAGAGCAGTTTTGTTTTGACAAAAGTGATAAATCAAAGAGGTGTAACGGCAGTCAACTATACGTGTTCAGCCTTACGTGAAATACATGAGCCTTAAAATTCAGTGGACTCATTAAAAAAGTAAAAAACATATTTTTAAATACTCCTGACCAAATATAAAAATATCGTCTAAACCTTTAGTAGGAATGTCTATGAGCGGTCAGGTACAGATGTCTTGCATGATGTACAGGCATGGCACCATGTGGTTGAAGAGATGTTGCGTCGCGACGTTCTCACTTTCCAATGTTTCGGCCGGTTCTTGTAGAGAAAAGGCCAGTCGGCAACGCCTGGATATCACTATAGTGACAGCAGCCGCAACCCTGTCCAAGAAACGGTGCTACAAATGTTGGTGGAATGCCCCGCTTATGCGTCTCAGCGCTGTGAATATCACCATCTTAAGCCTTTTCCGACCATTTTGGTGTAGACCTCTACAACAAATTCCTTTCCGTTCTGTTTTGGGCAGTCTTCAACCAATTACTGCCTGCTATCTTTATGATGTCTTTTTTCCATCTCATTTGCCGTTCCAGCTAGTCATTTACAATCCCATGGTTGCCATTTTAATATTTGCTTGCACCATGTTTCGGGATTTCTGGCTACATGTCCGGCCGCTACTCTTTTGGCAACATCTGGTACTAGACTTGCTTTTCGAAGCTATTTATTCTTCTTTCTGTCTCTGAGTGTCACTCCTGCCAGTTTTCTCTCCATCGCCCTTTAAACAACTTCAAGTTTCTGTAGCGCTGCCTCTGTAGTAACCCAAGTTTCGGCTCCGTAGGTGAGCACTGGCAGGACGCACTGGTTGAATATTCTTGCTTTTTGTTGCTTCGTAAAAGCAAATGCCAGTTTATCGAAAGCAGCCCAACCCAAATGGATACGTGTATCAATCCTGTTCACTTGGTTTGCTTTGCCCATCTTTATTTCTTGCCCTAGGTATAATATACTATTTATAGAAGAATTCTAATCGGGTACATCCTACTGCAATTGTTATTCCGCTGGAGTTTTCACTGGTCATGTTGCGAATTGGCCGTAAACTGATCGCGGCAATTGTTACATAGACTACAGGGCCATGTCCAAAATGGATGGGTCATATGATCCACCAGGTGACGTATATAGGACGATATAAGAGCATCAAATAATAAGATTCAGCACTATGCCGTCACTTGTAAGCTGTCCAACTGAGTGCTGGTGAGAATTTGATTTTCTGACAATATCCAAAAAATGACCGACTTTGTAGCGCACCATTTTTTTACGGCACTGCGCGCTTTCTTATTATTTATCATGGATCTATCGAAGGTCATAATGCCGTACAAAAAAAATATGACCGAAATGCGTACTCACTCTACCTGCATTTTTTAATTCTCATCAGCACTCAGTTGGACAGCTTACAAGTGACGGCATAGTGCTGAATCTTATTATTTTATGCTCTTATATCGTCCTATATACGTCACCTGGTGGTTCGTATGACCCATCCATTTTGGACATGGGCCTGTAGTCTAACAGTCGTACCCTCGCTACCTGCCCTGCCCATAGTCTGGTGCGTGATGGCTTAGAAAGTCACCGTCTCTTTCTGTGAGGCAGTAATGCTTATCAATCAGATATTTCGCTCTTGGCTTACTACCTGTCATTACCTGATGCCATTTAAATTGCAACATGCACGTTATTTTAGGCAGAAAAATACCAGTAATTACTTAGGATGTATTTTAGGAACAGAATAGATTCTTTGAGCTGGAATATGATCTCACAGACTGCACTTAGAACCTTAGTGTAGTAATAAAAAGTGTTTATTTCGAAATATTCTATAAGTTTTTTTTAGTTGGCCGGCACCATTGACATATATTTAGTACATATATATCAATGGCCGGCACTTTTAGAATAGCCTAAAATTGTATGGAGCTGGGTGATCTCCTTTATTATGCATGCACGTGTGTTTGCATGAGTATATATTGCTATAACTATTGCCCTGTAATAAAAATCTTGTGTATTATTGATCTTTTTCCGGTACTTTTTGACAGAGTGGTATCTTAGAGATTGCATAGTTAAAATAAATATAACAAAATGTAATCATTGGTGATTAAAAGTAGCTATGAGTATCTTACCCTTTATGTATATTATTGGTTCTATGCCGTTGTTTTGCTGACAGTAGCAACGAATTAATTAATTTATACTTTACTTTACTTTGATACTTTCGCATTGCTAGCGATCATAAGTTTTTTTATAATTAACAACAAACATAATGTTCATAAAATTATATACTGACTAGAGGACGCCAGCAGCTACGCCTGCATTTTTTTTTAAATTTACCCGTTTTGGCCGATCCCGTGGAAATCCCTTCTTAGTGCACTTCTACGGTTCACAAAGAACATACATGCCAAATTTCAGCTTCCTGCGCCCAATACTTTCTGCTGTAGCGTTTCTGTCAGTCAGTCAGTAGCGCAAGGATTTTATATATTAAGATTACTATTGTCACTATAAACAAAAGCAATTTTGGAAAACTACTTTCGAATTTCATAAAGGTTTATTCAAAACAGAAACGTTGCAAATTATTTATACTCGATAAGTAAGTTTATATTTCAATTGATATACTGCTTCAATTTTCTATACTGTGGTGCGAAAGTGTTATACCTACATATGGCGGCAGTGGCGTCGCGTCTCGCGTCGCGATTGATCGTAATTATACTCGCGAACTGGGGAAGAGGGGAGCCTCAAAAGCTTTGAGCGCTCGGAAATCCTCGCCTTAAGACTCAGATGGAGCGTATTCGTCCGACTAAGTGAGGCACGTTGACAGCTATGTGTGCGTGACATTTGGCGACTGGCACTGTACGGACACGCGCGCCTATGTGTGTGTAAAGTTGCCAGATTATGAATAATCTCCCACTACCTTGTATATAGTTTTTGCAAACGGATATAAAAATATTACATATTTTATATTCGTTTGCGGTTTTGAAGAATTTACCATGGATTTAATTAATGCTTTTAATTTGTAATGCTGTTATGAAAATGATTCAAATAAAATAAACCATTAATGTATGCTTTTATAAATACATTTCTTAAATGTAGGTACTGAGTAAAGTTTTAACTAATTTTATTCGTAAATTGAGAAATAAATAGATTATGTTTTGTGATTAATACCCTCGATCCAGAAGAAATACTTATATAATACCAACTACATATATTTACGACTACCAAAGTGGGTTCAGATCTTAGATCGGCGAATATGTTGTTTATTTTTTGTTTAGATATATATATATATATATATATATATATATATATATATATATATATATATATATATATATATATATATACATACGAGGGTCAAACTGAAAGTTCTTAGAAAATCAAAAACTGATTACATTAGCCAGTTATTAGTTTTATTATATCTTTTCAAAATATTGTCCATTGACGTCAATACACCGCTGCATGCGATGGAACCACTGGGAAAAGCACTTTGCCCACTCGTCCTTAGGGGTCTCTTCAATGGCATCGCGATACGCAGCCACCGCTTCTTCAGCATTCATAAACCGCTTTCCTTTAAGTTTTTCTTTAATTTTTGGAAATAAATAAAAATCACAAGGCGCGAGGTCGGGGCTATACGGCGGGTGACCCAGTAATTCAACGTTTGATGTCGCCAAATAGTCGATCGTTCGCTTGGCGGTGTGCGACGAGGCGTTGTCGTGGTGAAGGAGGATCCTACTGCGAGGTCGTTTCTCTCGAACTTTTTCCAAGACAAGTGGCAAACAATTGGTAGTGTACCATTCTGCAGAAACTGTTTTTTGATCCTCTAACACAATTGTTGCGAAATGACCTATCCTTCCAAAGAACGAGGCCACCATTTTTTTTCCCGCACTTCGATCTCTCTTCACTTTAGTTGGCAACTCCTCGAAAGGAAACACCCACTGAGCAGATTGTCTTTTGGTTTCAGGATCATAACAAAGTAAATCCAGCTTTCGTCACCTGTTAGTATGTCGAACACAGCATTTGAGTCACCTCCGTTAAATCTTTCAATCATTTTACGGCACCAATCCACACGATGGAGTTTTTGAGCCTTAGTCAAATTATGAGGTATCCACCGGGCGCAAAGCTTCCTGACCGCTAAATGTTCGTGGAGGATTTTGTGCACTTGACTCATACCGATGCCTAAGCTTGTCCGAATCTGCTGATAGGTCACTCTTTTGTCAGTCTCTATCATACGCCGCACAACACAGATGTTATTTTCAGTCGTCGCCGTAGAAGGCCGTCCCTCACGTACATCATCAGTGAGATTAGTGCGACCACGTTTAAACTCATTAAACCAGTTGTAAACAGTCGCACGAGATGGGGCTTCATCGTGAAAGGCCAATCGTAGTCTATCATAACTTTCTTGTTGACTTAAATGACATCGAAAGTCATAAAAAATCATTGCACGAAAATTTTATCGTGTTAAATTCATGTTGACGTGACACAGACAATTTTCAATTTGCCGCCAAATCGTAAAACAAATGACAAATGAATGAAATATATACTCAGTAATATTGGCAAAGAGTTCTATTTTCAAATTTTAGAATATTTTTTTTATTATATTGTTTATAAGTGGCCAGTTCTAAGAACTTTCAGTTTGACCCTCGTATATTCTCAGTATAGTATCTGGAAATGTTTGGTTAATTGCAATAGGCTTGCGTCCTAAATATTAATTAGCTATAAACATTTTGTCATGCACACAATAAATTATGAATATTATGATTCATAAATCAAAACAAAAAAAATTGCAATTAAAAATTAATAATGGCTGCAATCAATGATTTCTGTTTCTGTACAAACGGCGCCAAGTCAAGCTAAACAGTTGCAGTACGATTTTGATACTTATTCCCTACGCCATAAGAACGGTACAAAGGTCAAAGTGTATAAAGCTTGACGAGGAGCCATGTGTACACGAATATTTGGATCGTTTGGGGATTGAACTCAAAACAATGTATATACTAATGGAAATTCTATTACTATATTTTATAAGAAGAAAGATAATCTTCAATATAATTTTACATTACGTTAATGTATTTTTCATTAACATGACCATCATTATTACATAATCAATTGACAAGTGCATTTTCCCTAATTCAGGGAGAACGGCGTCGACGTAAACTGGCAACACTTACATATTTTCTGCAGAAATACGAATTTTATCGAAATAATATTATAAAACAGTCAAATAATCCATAGTTATCTGTAAAAATATATTACCATCTTCCCGTTTTTGCTTTTGGAAACAACTTTTACAATGTTTAAAAACGCAAGACGGCATTTTATGAATTTAAAAGCTTGATTGATCGTGGCGTGTGAACTGTGCGATGCTTCGCAGCGCACTGAGCCGAGTTTGTATTCGCTTTTCAATTTTGTATTTGCTTTAGTGGCCTCACGCAAGTGTTCCGCGCGCTCTGTCTGCCTTTTGTTCTGTAGTCTTAGTGCTAAACAAGCGATATTCAAATAAAAGTAATTGAAACAGCTATTATCTGCACAGTAGCTGAAGTTTTTGCATTGTTCTGTATAGGTAACACATTTAAGCAAAGAAGTTAAACAGCAAAACGCTGAATATTAGACGAAATATTTTCTTTAAGCTGCATAGTATACGAAATGGTACTAATTTATTCAGATGCTGAATATTTTAGATTTTTGCTTCTTTACACAGCTGACTTCTGCATAATTGAAAATAAACTCCTTGTGTTACCTAACTTATAGCGCTATAAGCGTACAATTGTCTTTATGTTCAGATTAAAACCATATCAGTTACAAATGTGGATATTTTAAGCAGCAAATAACTGATTAGTTGAAGATATCGTATGTTTATATCCAGATATTTCACTATTTTGTGACAAAACTGATAAATGCTTCATCAACAATATGCCTCGTCAGAAAAATAATAACAAAAACGTAAAGATTCATGGAAAAAAAGAGAGAAAGAAGAGAAAAAGAGAACTGGAGGAATAAGAAGAAAGTGTTTACGAGAATATGTAAAGATCAAAATTGTATCTGTGCAGTAATAGAAAAGGGTTTGACAACTGATACAAATAGGCCCGGGTCAAGTGCGACCAATACAGTTGAAGAGGGTTCTGTACACGATGATTGTGCATCACCATCAGGATTAGTGATTCAAACAAATAGACCGGGTCCAACTTTAGGTGCCAATAACGAGAGTTATATGTGTGACAACTTTGCATCTCAATCACAGACTGTACAATTTGATAGTGATTCAAGTTCTACTGATTTGGAAGAAAACATTTTTTTTGCCATCGAATTAAAATCTTTATTTTGTGAAATACGAGAAGATGTATTAACGCGTGGATCTTGTTGTTGTTCGTAATCCGTATTATCCGTATCAGTTCTATTCAACATTTGACATAATTCTTCCTCAGCTTCTTCAAAAGTTTTGAATTATTGCGTTTAATGTAGGTACAGTTGTAGGTGTTCCAGTCCGGCTGTGGTAGGATTGCAGGGTTCTCGCAAATTAGCTCGCCATTTTTTTTTTGGCCAGTAGGTATAACTTTCCATTGTTCTCCCAAGAAGCGGGCACTGTTGATAATCAACCCGGCCTTTTTTACGAGTCGAAACGATTTTGAACATGTTTCTGAAAAATATATATAACTTTTCTATAACACTTCAAAAATACTACAACACTATTACAAACAACAACAACACTATTATAAATACTAACTTTATATAATAAATCTCGATGTTAAGGTTTGTATCTTACTTATTGACTACACGAGCGCGACAAGGAAGCTACGATAACGGGGACCTCTCTACTTAAAGTTACAATTTGGAATGAGAATGAGCAACAACGCAGCGAGCGTGGCCGAGTTTAGCCGAGCGCCCATTTGAACCGTTCGTTGTGGTGGGAAAGAAAGCGCGATACTTTTGGTTGCAACTACCTGCAATGTGCTGTGTGTTTATAATTATGTATATTTTAGTTGGTAATATAAACAATTGTCAAACAACTAAATATTACGCAGTGCGTCATTCATAGTAGTGCTGTAGATAACTTTAAATACCTAATGGTGGGTCCTACCTACCTACATTAGTATAGGTCCCATCAACCTCAAATATTCATGGATTTATTTTCTATAAAAAAGAACCCTAAAAAGCTGAATAAGAGTAAACTGCATTATGTAATTTAAGACCTTTCTCTGCGAAATGTATAATTATTGTACTTTAAACCAATTAATTTCTGGATATTATGTAGTCATATGTGTACCTACTGTTATGCAGAAATAAGCAAAATAATCACTGAATTAGATACATTTATTCAAATTGGCCGTCCGCCATTAACTAACGTTCGACATAACCTCTTTTTATAAAAATCCTCAACATTTATCTTATAAAACACTTTGTTTAGTGAGTAGGAAACATTAGCAGTTATACAAAATTTGATTTTCATTATTTGCTGGGACTGAAATTTGATAAAAAGTAAAGATAATTTAATTTAAATATTATTTCACATTTGTTTACCTTTTAAATTGTAGCTTTATCTTAAGGCGCTCAAAAAATGTACAATAATCATATTGATAATTCACAGTAAAGTGCCATGCGTTTATATAATTCACCTTAAACTTACTTAAAATGTATGAAACAATATTTTACTTACCAAATTTTTGAAGACGTAATTTTTTTTGAACTAAGTAACACAAATTAATTTCGTCACAAAGAAAAATACATTTATACTTTTTTTACTTGCATAATTTCTTTGTAAAACTACTCCTGAGATCGGAATTTTGAATATCATTTGAATATCTGAACTCACAAATTATCAACTGCATAAAATATGTATTATATAATAGGTGTAGGTACCTATAGGGTTATCACCAAGAACTTAGGGTCCCAAGCCAACCTCACCTGCAAGTGGTGCACCTGCCGATCAACGGACGAGGCTCTGGCAAACAAAATATCCCGATAAGCGGCAATAGGCTCACCACCTATTACGTGGGATCAAAACACTGGCGAAAAGTGGGCGTTTAATATGCCTCTGCCTACCCCTTCGGGGAAACAGGCGTGAGTCTACGTATGTATGTATGTAAGTATGTATAATTTCTGGACTAAAGCAAAATCTGAATTTATGCAGAAGATATGTGTGTTGTACATTTATTCAGCTGCTATGTGGCTTTTAATCAAATGTTATCCAAATTGAAGCAAGATATTTTGTGCCCAAATTGCTTGAATATCATCTGTATAAGCGCTTACACAGAAGTTATACAAATACTTTATCCAGCTTAAAGTCAAAAGAATTGCTTTTACGCAAAATTTATTCAGCTAATCTGTGTTGGCTGGGCCCTACATGGGTTTTGGCCTCTAGTACAAGAAAACGCTATCGGTCTCATCTTGTGCCGCTTTTTCCCGGTCGGCAACCTGGAGCTCACAGCAGAGATAGCCTAGTGGAGAGACCGATAGAATGCTACGCAGAGGATCTCGGGTTTGAATCCATGGCGCGCACCACCGATTCCTCGAAGTTAAGTGCATATTCAATTGTTAATTATTGCTTGGTTAACCGGTAAGGAAAATAATAAATATCGTGAGCAAACCTGCAAGTCTGAGAGGTCTCCATAATATTCCAGAAAGCCATGTGAAGTCTGCTAATCTGCACTTGGCCAGTCGAGCCGACACAAACTACAGACGAATTTGCATACCCTATAGGGTATGCAAATTCGTCTGTAGTTTGTGTCGACCGTCGGCCATAAGCCGTAAGAGTGTGGAACGTGTACTAAAAAGTAGACTTCTAGCATACTTAGAATCGAACAGCCTTCTCAGCAAATAACAATACTTAAGGGTTTCGCCGAAACTGGAATAAGCTTTATGCCAAGTATACCTACTATAAAGGGTCTCTTCGTCTTTGCACTTGTACATACGCTTTTTAGCGGACCTGTCTGTATGGCCGGTTTCAATATCCGATCTACCCATAGATTTGGCAATACAAATCCACGGATAGGTCATTTTTCTCTGCAATCGTTTTTTACTGCGTATCGATGAGTTATAGTTAGGTACCTACGTGAGGGTCGATGCAAATGGCGGTCCGTATCTGCCTACCCCGGGAATCAGGCGTGAGTCTATACACGTGTCGAATGTGTCGATGATTTGTTATCACCTATCTTTGGAAATTTAAATGACAACACGGTTGAAGAGAGATGTATCTATCCCTAATGCTCGGGCCAGTGAAACACAAATAAGTACACGTACAAATTTAGTGAAGGTATGATAAGCGCTAAAACTTGTCCTTGAAGGCGGTCTCCAATTGTGGCGACGCTCTCCAAGTCAAGTTCAAGGAGCAATAAGTTAAATACCATAAAGACTCGGACGTGTCTATTCTCCACCAAACAGAGACCAGGCCTACTTATAACTTCATAACTAATCGTCTGGAACTTCTTGGTGTCACGTAAATCTCTACTCTAGTATTTTTCGCTTTAATGTAGGGCAAAGACCTGGCAACTACGTACCTGGTAAAAAACCTGGGTATTCTCTATAATATTATTTTATAGGTGTAATATTACACCCACATTTCGACATGAGTTTTAGGTCCCACTAATAGGGGGCGAGCCTTTTGCCGTTACCGGGCACATCACCAGACTCCGTGCTACTACTAAGAATTCGGAAAAACCCAGTAACGCTTTTGCCTGACCTCCGATCAGCAGTCGCATACGCTGTCCACTGGACCACGGAGGCAGTATACAAAGCACAATCTACGTGTTTGCTCCATCTTCGACCGTACCATCAGGCGAGATTAGGTACGCTCAAGTGTTAGCCTATCGACAATAGAAAAGACCTCGAGTACCTACCTAATATTTGTAACTAACCAATCTCTACAGAACCGCAGTACCTTTCCCATGGACTCCTTAGATCTCCATGGATCCCAGGTTAAGAAATCCTGGTAGGTATATATCAGAAGTAGAACCACGGTAAACCACAGGGTTCGATATCGGGTTTCCGTCACTTCCAAACGATATATATGACTACAACATTTGCGCAAGTCGCCTCTTACGATACCCACGGAATTAAATAAATTGGTGACACTTAGTTCTTATGGCAGAGTAATAAACTTATTTGAATAAATTATATTATTTTATAAAGGCGGCAAGCCAGTGCAGTGTAGCGCTCATAGCGAGACTTAGCTTGTCGTACGTAACAGATCGGCAAAGTTAAGCAACGCTTGCACAGGTCGCCACTTGGATGGGTGACCAAGAGTGGCATTCACATCTGAGCGCTACCGTGCTCATCGTGCGTAAAGCTGACGGTCCCGGTTCTTGTCTTAGGATAAGAGTCGTTAGGCCACGTCGGAGGCCTTCGGGCGGTCTGAAAAACTCCGACACTAGAGTTGGCCACACACTCACACGAAAAACAAACAGTGCCAACAGACGCCTACGCGAAGAGTTTCAGTATCAAACCCATTGCACACACCACTGACTTTTAAAAGTTAAAGTCTTTTTCCTTCCTCCTTCGTTAAAACAGTTTGTTTTCCACAATGTTCATTTATATATTTATTATTTCTCTTTTTACGCAGAGTTGTCCTCTGTATGCCATAAGTTTTTGAAGCTTCGTATATGCTGGTCACTTCATTTATAGCTACAAGCACAGCTTCTAGTTGAGCAGAGACGTACTGCTTGCGCTTCTGCGGCTCCATTATTCTATAAAAAAAACACAATCTTTAAAAACATATAGAACTTAATTCTTCGAAAGAAGCTTTAAAAAGTTACATGGCCACCATTCCGTCACGCCATTATTATTTGATTTGAAAACATATGAAATATAGCCAATGCCATGAAGTCAAGAATGAAATTGGATAGCAAATTATTAGAACAAAATAATCTGAGGTTCAAAAATATACATTTTGATTTTGTGTACTGTATATTACCAAAAATATCGTCACAGCTGTTAGTCGGTAATTGAATCAAGTATGAAGGTTACAATATTCTATAGGGTTACAATATACATATAAGCGATCAATAAAGTAAATAATAATCAGAAACTATCCGCTTTATGGAATGTTGTTAAATTCGTTCTCATAGCTATATTATTTCTTTTAATGTCAGTTAGTCTTTAATGCAGATAATAAAGTTTATTTACAGTATAATATTATTATAATAATAGGGATATTGTCTAACGTTGAATCGAGTTTTAAACAAAAACTTTAAGAAATAGCTTTGTCGTTAATAGATCTAACGAGGTAGGGTAAACAGTATAATGATTGGCACCCTAAGCCGGTTTCTACTACTAAGTAACAAATTCTCAGGAAAATACAAATTCAATAATATTTTCTATGGTTTTGTCGGAATTGTGTTTACATGGGCATTAATAAAAAAAAAAATTGGTTGCCTGTAAAGTCGGTATACGGGCGAAAGTTTTACGTGACAACGACTTTGAGTGGTAAAATAATTTTAATGTGAATATTCATTCGTATAGTAGGAAGAAGGATGAAAGACGCGTGCCTTTCACTTTTTATGTCTGTCTCTCTCGCTCTTAGGCGGGACGCGTGCCTCTCACTTGCTCTCATTGTGAGCGCATAACGTGAGCGGAGCGTAACGCAGTTTCTTGAAGTGTCACCCGGCAAACCAATTTATAAGACGTTGTCACGTCAAAACATCGTATTTAAAAAAGCCGTTTTATTAGCATAAAAATGTGCTCAAACTTATTTCTTAAGAAAAGTACAATCATTGGCACCCTGGTATAGTTATTGGCAGTACCAAAAAGGTACAATCATTGGCACTGTTGGCCTAAGGCTGTGATTCCCAGACAGTCGTAAGACTTGATATCCGGATCTTTTTTCATGTATTCTATCATATCAAAATATATATTTATGAATGTTTATGTAACCTTCTAATATTTCTAACATAAGTCTATATTTGAAAAACGTTTAGTTCATTTACCGCGTTTTATATCTTTCTTTCGGCATATTTTCCTAATGTAGCTCATCTTGTCTCTTGGATACATTGTAGCAAATGAGCCCTGTTTCAGTTTGTCACAAGCATTTTGTTCGTAATATTTTTGTCTATACTAAGTTCTTTGTTTTAAGCGATATCTGTCCTGATTTCTGGGTACTTTGTAGAGAAAGGTTGCCATCTCTGTACGACCGTACCATAGTAAGTTGGGTGTAAAATGCGAAGAAATATACAACCTAAAGTTGTTTGTATGCGAATTTGACGGCAAACAAACAAAAATCTGAAAAAAATATGATTCTAAATGTGCCAATTACTATGTTGTTGAACAATTTTTAAGTATAGTCATTGGCACTATCGGAAAAGACGATCCATCTATTTAATAGCGCAAAACTAACATTTATTAAGCTTTAATGAAGATAACAGATACAAATAAATAGGTACTTTTGTGTAAAATAAATTAAAAATAAATTTTTTGCTTCGGAAAGTAACTACCTAACCTAAACATTTCATTAATTTTTGAGGCAATTTTCCTAACATTTTTTTAAAACAGTTGTTAAAGAAAAATGGTTCATAGTTAAGATTTAAATATTTGTTCTGTGTATAAGAAATAGGTTAATCCTGCTTATGAATGTATTTCTGTGACATAAATAATATAAGATTTTCCTAATATTCAGGATAATTCAGCAGAGTGCCAATCATTGGGGGGGTGCGAACATTACTATAGTTTACCCTATGTTCTCAAAATTTAACAACGCCATGGGTCGTTATTAGAATCAAGTTTTGAAATTTCAATTCTATTAGCGCCTTAAATTAAAACATGATTTTATAACACAAAAACCAATAAAAAGTATTATATTAAGAGTTAGTTTAGAAAACAAATACATACGTTACAGTTATAATGTGATAGCAAGAAGACAAATCCATTTTTAGTGTGTTATTTTCCTTAAGTAATATTTAGGTGTAGGTACTTACGTGGCTGGAGACGCGACACTATGAAATGTGCGTCCGTTTCGGGCGCGTCCCGCTCACTTTCAAATTATTTCTTGCACTGGCTATTTAAACATACAAACTTTACTATTTTTGTTGTCCAACAAAATTACTTAACTAATTTTTAGGGTTCCGTAGTCCACAAGGAACCCTTATAGTTTCGTCATGTCCGTCCGTCTGTCCGTCCGCAGCTTAGCTCAAAGACGCCTGGTGCTAGAAAGCTGATATTTGACATGAATATAGACATAAAATAATAAATATTGCAACAAAACTGTAGAATAAAATTTAGGAAAATGTTTTTTTTAAGGGTATCTCCCCTACATAATAGTGGGGATGATTTTTTTTTTGGTTGAGTATCCCATTATGTTGGGTATCATTGAATAGGTTTTAAAAAAATATTATTAGTTTGCTCAAATCATTTTTCGATCAAGTGATTGGTTTGTCAAATATCAAGCTTTGAAGTGAAAAAAATTGTTAGACTCAAGTGTCCCCCCCCCCTCTGCCGACTAAACTATTAATTTGGAAGAGGTGAAAAAAAATCACAAATGTAGTACATATAACGAATTTAAAAGGAAAACTATCACGGCTAAGTAGACATGACTAGTTTACGAGTAATCGTCGGTTAACTTATAAATACCTACCTATTTCTGTGAGTTTACGTTGGGAGCGCTGGTTAATCTTAAAGATATACGTACTTTGGTATGTAATGTACTACGTATGTATAGCAGTAGTATATCTTGGAAACCACATTTTATGTATCAATAATGGCCATTATGGGCAACTACGGAACCCTACATTGCGCGTGGCCCGACACGCACTTGGCCGGTTTTAAGGTATGACTTTTCTGGAACCTATATTATGTCTAATATGAGTGATTTAAAAATTAGATCGTTAATAGAGTACACATTTTAGGGGGTCGTTAATTGGAGCTTTTACGTTAAATATTATACAGAACGTTCCCCACTTTCAAAGTAAAGTCAAAATCATTTATTCATCCAGGTCACAACGTGACATTTATGAACGTTTTGTTTTTTAATCTTCATTTGTATAATTATGTAAAGATTAATTTAGTATACCTAATTGCTTGATTGGTTTTAATAATAATATTTATTATCAAAACCACGCCACATGTACCTACCTAAAATATTCACATATTATAAATGATAAAAAAAAGATAAAAATATAAAACTGAAGCACTAAAGATATAATTTACGTTTCGAATACTCACATAATATTGTGTTCGTATAGCAGTTCAAGTAATTGCATATGATATAAAGTCATTGATCTTTGAGTGGGGAGCAATTGACTTTATTACTCGCTAAGCAAAGGTTCTGTACCTGCAATGTATGAATATCATATCGTCTTTCTGGCAATATGGATGCTGGAGTATAAATTTTAATGACATATATAGACTCACACCTTCTTATCGTCGGGACAGTTTAAATTTAAACGACAACTCATCATCGTCCTAACGTTTTCCCGGTTGGATCCAAGACTTACACGTCTAAGTGCCCGGGGTCCGCTTACTAGTCTAACCAGATATGACAGAATATCAGCTTTTCCACAGAGCGACTGTCGTCAGACCTCCGGAACCCAAAGGGATAGCGATATTCTATGGCTTAGACCAGTATAAGTTTATTTGAATATAATTTAAGGGTAGGTACTGACTCCCCGTAAAGACCATCAAAGATCTTCATGACAGCTGAACCGACTGTTTAACGTGCTCACCGAGGCACGGGGCAAGCATTTAATACGCACATAACTTCGAAAAGTAAGTGGCGCGCTCCGTGAATTCGAACCCGATACCCTCTGCATATCTGTTGGCATCTCCACTAGGCTATCGCTGTCTCAAATTCAAATTTAAACGACAACTAACTAGCAGTATATAACAATAGTCCAGGGTCGTGGGAGCCTTCACAAGCATTAGACCAGCTGGTAAGGACACAATTATATGTGATGCTCAGAACACTTTTTGCTGTGCAGTCAGCTAAACCACTAAACTATTCGAGCGGTAACTAAAGATTCTCAGACAATCACCTGGATCGCCAGTCTCACGTGCCCTCCGAAGCACGGTTGCGCCCTGATTGAATGACCACAACGCGCGGACGCTCATACAAGTTGTGACCTGTGCAAGTGGTGCTTCACTTTGCCGATCTATTACGAACGGTAAGTCAAGTTAAGCTTTGAGCCATGATCACTCTTTTTTTTAGAAATGTTTATTAACCCCTTGTATGCCGGAACGCAGATCTACGCGAGACACAATAGCTTTTTAATTGTGTCTGGCATTCCGGCATACAAGAGGTTAACCTCACAATATAAACATTAGTATAAACAATTCGATAACAATCATACATACAAAAGTCACAAAAAATATACTGACGATCAACGTAAATTCCTATCAAACTGCGGTACCCTAAAACAATAGCATATGTGTGTGCGACATTTTTATTAGCAACATACGTATTACTATGGGTTAAGTTGTTACGTCTCACGAGAATTACCACATTCATCCAAGAGATATATATTCTACCATCGGAAGAATCCATTGAATAAGTAATTTGGTTCGTTCAAGTAAAGGAGACGGTACACTCGAAAATAAGTCGCTACGATGTACTTAAGTACCTATGGATGAAGCAATTAGATATGTCTTGGGAATTATTAAGATTTATTTTGTCACATTAACACGGGGTAGACTAACCGAGATCTATTTTAATATTGCAATAGTTGCATAAAAATATCTACCAGTGTACCAAAGATACATATTATTATACTAGAGGACGCCAGCAGCTACGCCTGCATTCTTTTTAAATTTACCCGTTTTGGCCGATCCCATGGGAATTTCGGGAAATCCCTTCTTAGTGCACCCCTACGGTCCCCAAAGAACATACATGCCAAATTTCAGCTTCCTGCGCCCAATAGTTTCGGCTGTAGCGTGTCTGTCAGTAACGCAAGGATTTTATATATTAAGATACGCGTTAAAACAGGCTCAAATTTAGAATTTCCTATTACAGTAATGATAATTAATTAAATCTATTAGATATAATGTTTGAATTTTTTTAATAAACATTCTATTTAAATCGTAGTTTAAATAATTGTGTCTCTGCAAAGCGTAGCGTAGCAGCTATAATAGCACTGCTACGAAGCTACGGGCTAACAGCCGTATATATAAACTGACCAATTGCTGGCACAGGCCTCTTCTCGCTGGCCAAGTGCGGGTTGGCAGACTTCACATGTATGGAACGGTAGTAACAGTAGTAGAGCCTTGCTGATTTCAGCATGAATGGGCCGGCTCGAACGGAGAAGTACTACCCTCTCACAGAAAATCGACGGCAAGTAACATTACCTAAACTGTTGCGTTTCGTTCGGTGAGTGAGAGTGCCAGAAGCCCTATCCCCTATTCCTTCTCCCTCATCCCACTCCTCATTCTATCCCTTTTCCCGGCCCAAGGGGCGGCAACGCACTTGTGACTCCTGTGGTGTTGCTTGTGTCCATGGGCGGCGGTTATTGCTTACCATCAGGCGATCCGTCTGCTCGTTTGCCGCCTATTACTATAAAAAAAGTATTTCAAAAACATTATGGAGAACATTAGTCATGGACAACGGCATTCTTCACCTAGTAAGCGATGATAAGGAAATTAATAGTTCAAAAGTCGGTGGTGCTTGCCGCGGGTTTGAACCCGATATCCTCCTCGCAGCAGTTTGTTAGTCTGTCCAGTAGGCTACTTCTGTTTATAGAGATGAAGGAGCTTACTTCCCTTCCTCACCCTTAGCCGAATTGTAACTTCCGACTTGTTTAAATAATATATTTGCACTTAACTACGTCGGTCAACCAAGTTAAACGGCCAAAGTTAATTTAGGTGTCATATCAAAATTTTTGCGTAGGAAAACGGCAAAATTCTGAAGTGCGTCAAAATAGTTAGCGCTGTTCGCAATTCATATTCGTGCCCGTTGCAAGGTCACAACTCGAAAACCAATCGAATAGATCTTTCGTCGCCGCGGGAGCGCCGTTGTATGCAAGCCAGTTTGTGGTCAGAATAGTCTTGCAGTTGTAGAAGTAATTAGAAGTATCAACTAAAACCATGGTCTACCAAAACAGCGAGGATCGCCTTGTGCAGCTGAGAGATGGCCCAGAACATTATCAATCGTTGTATGGTTAACAGCAGGCCTGACCTATAAAATCTTAATATATAAAATCCTTGCGTTACTTACTGACTGACAGACACGCTACATCCGAAACTATTGGGCGCAGGAAGCTGAAATTTGGCATGTCTGTTCCTTGGAGACCGTAGAGGTGCACTAAGAAGGGATTTCCCGAAATTGCCACGGGATCGGCCAAAACGGGTAAATTTAAAAAAATTGCAGGCGTGGCTGCTTGCGTAGCTGCTTGCGTCCTTAGTAGTAATATAAATAATAACTTTCCTCTCTCGGTTTCATCCACGTGGTTCGGCTGTCACATAAGGTATGTGTGCTATTTGTTATTCCGATATGTAAGCCGTATTCCTGCATTTTTTATTTTTTGTGTATTTTTTGACATCCCTTAATTTAGTGGTTTTAACTTAAAAGCTAGACAAATAAACAAACATCCTTTCGTATTTATAATATTAAGCACCTATGCGATTGCTCTCTGCTGTGGAATGAAGGTATTTTGTTTTCGTTGTCAATTAATTTAGATAAAGTAATAATTGGGTAATATTAGGTACTTCCTTAGCAGTTAGTTAGTTAGTGCCCTTAAAACAGGATTCAATTTTCATAATTTTATTGTTACTGTGAATTTCTTCTATAAACATTCCAGTGAATACGATATTTTAAATAGTTTGTGCCTCTACATAACGTAGCGTAGCGTCTGTAGCCTGGCTACGACGCTACGTGCTACGACATGGTTACGGCGTAGCCAGCGCGGCGCCTTACTTTCATTTTATATGACTGTGTGTATAATATATTACTGTCATTGCGCCAAATTGAATCTGGGTCTGGCAGAAAGGTCAAGGTTAAGTAGCTTCAATATAATACTGGCATAACCTACTTACTTTTTTATACGCATGTCTAATGCCTGCAACTTTGACATTCAGGATTACCTACCTAACCTTTATAAAAATGTCAATAGAGCCATTAAGATGATACATCTAATACGTTGCAAAAAAAAACTTAATACTTATACTTAGGCAATAGGTATATCGAGAAATAAAGAATGATATGTACCTACAGCTGAAGAAATAAAGCATTTACATCGAAGAAAGTATCGTAATCCTACTGAGTATCTAAAAACTTCTCCCAGAAGAGCTACACAGTTATAAAAATACTGGCACTACTCGACCCGCCGCATACATTCTAATTTCTACCTAATTCACGCTTTTACGGTTTTCATTATTCGTCCTCCGGCGACCTTATAAGTCGAAAGCGTGCGTACTTACATCGTATCAGTCCCGAGCACGCCAATTTATTGCCTACATTCTTGGTTGGCGTAATACTAACACGCAAACTTACCAATACACTCGTCCAACTTTTACTTTCATATAAAAAAGTCGTTGGAAGTAAGAGATAGTTGTTTCCGTGGCCGCACGTGCGATGTTTGCGTGAACAAACCAAGTGTCCAGTGCAAAAAGATCCGTGGTTATTCGCGGCGGCGTCTATATTTACAACAGGGGGAGGTGGGGGATGTTTCTCACATAGTGGTAGAGGGAGGGCGACAGGGCGTACAGCAGTATTCGGCTGGCGTCGGACGCGTCAGTGGCACGCGGGCGCGCGTCGGATACACACGTGACAGCTCACAGATGGCGCGGCGGACGCGACCACAGATTATATCCGCGCTAGTGACGTAGGTGCTGCACTCGTGCACAAACAAATGATGTGATCACACTTACATGACGCGCCGGACTACGCCGCTCATCACCACAATGATTTTCGCCTTTTTCGCTTTGTCCATGCTCGGGATTTTAATTACTAAACCTGCTCCTGTAAGTCTCTCTTCTATATTTATCATTTCTATTTTCATATACTCTTACAACTCATTATATTATATTACATCTTCCGTTAGTAAAATACTGCACTTGAACTCCATAGATTAAAGAAAAAGATATTGCTGTAAATCTTATAGTGATATTTTCTAATATAAACATATTGCAGCCGAGGAACGTAAATGAAAACCGTAAGCAAAATGGTGTCTCTACATATGGATGTGATTTATTAGCAAAATATTTTATTCATTGTATATGTAACGTGCAAGAACTATTTTTAGCAGATATCTAGGTAATCAGGTTGGGTAGAGCACTTGTAGCTTGATGCCTATGCCTGGTTTGACAGCACGATCGATCGGTTGGCAATCATGCGCGGTGCAGCCTGACGCCCGGTTTTCCCGCGAAAACTGCGGCCAGGCTATTTTTATCGATAGCCACCTGAATAAATGATATGTGCAATAGACACTATCGATTTTACCTACGCAGGTGCCCTAAGGATAGGTACATCTTTTTTATTTAAGACAAATACTTGGCTGAATAAGAGTTTGTCATCGCCTATAACAAAAATCAAATTATATTTATCTACAATTTCCTTTTTAATGTTAATTTTAGTTAAATTCAAGGGTTAAATTCCTACCTATTCTAAAATATTAAAATCAAATAAAATAATTAAGCATCAATCTTTTGGTTTTCTAATGTTTCTAAATACCTTTATCATTACAAAATCTACAATCAGCATTGGTAGCCATGGCAACGGGTCGCGGGTTTGCCGCGAGCAAATATATCGAACATATTATTATGCACTGAAAAGGTCTAAATTATTCACATGTTTTGTCATACCGTATACTTGTAGCTATAAACAGAATGATATACAGGCGTTCTATTTCTTTTATTTCTGTTTACGATATCAAAATCACTGTTAATATATTTCGCTCATGCATTTTTCGCTGTCCTATTTCCTCAAGGGTGCGCTGAGTTTATGCGTGATCTGGGGAGATAAAACTGCTTATTTATTGCTAACCTATATGAGATTACCTGCAACGTGATTTGCGGTTTTTAGTTTTCTTAGTGGGCCATTTTCGTACTTAAAGCTATTGGCTTTTTCTATATTTTATCAGATTTGCCGAATTGGACGTGGAGAAGTCAAAAAATAGACTACGTGTTTAAAAAAGAATTTGTGAGAATGGGGCAATATAAATATTTCATAATATATTGAAATATTATAAACATTTATGTACATAAAAAATATTTTTTTTATATTGTATAACAATAGGTATATAAAAAAGATTTTTTATATATTGTTATAGTAAAGATTTTTTATATATATTGTTATGGTCTAAGTTACCCGGTTACACCCAAGCCTTTTCCTTGAAGCATGAGATCTGCTTTTCAGTTTAACCTAATTATAATTTGAATAATTAAAACTATGGCCTATTTTGTTTCAAGACATTTGAAAATATTGATTCCCTGGAATTACTGTTAGAGAATTTACGTTATACTCTGTTTTGCTGTGAATACTCATGCTCAGACCCTAGTTGGCATGGAAAGATATGGTAAGAAAAATTGGTCAATCTTTCGCATCATTTTACACTGGCTCCATTTTTGCCATAGACCCTACGAGTACCTATGTTTTTAGTGTTCTGGAAAAATGTTTAGAATCGTATAGTTTATTTAACCATACCTACTAGGTATGTACTAATAAATATACCTCTAATTGTCCCAATTAAAGACTCGGTTCATTACCAGAACGAACTTTTAAATTAGAAGGTTACTGGTAGATCCTTGGAAACTGTAACTACGAAATTGCCGGAGTAATTTTTCATTCAAATTATAAATATTTTTATTTTTAACTGACTTCATAGAAATGAATGAACCCATTTTAATAAAAAATTGTGAACAGAGAGATTAGGCTTCTGTTAATTTCTATACCTACTTTTACATTACTTACTTTTTCATTTCTATACTGTTTCCATTTTTCATACCACGGGGTCAAGTGATGATGATGATCAGTAATTATCCGATCATTAAAATATGTGTTAGTAAGGCTATAGGTACATTTTTTTGTAATTAGGTACAAAATCGATGGATTTATCCCGCCAATCTGTTCTATAGATGTCCTATGCACCCATAAGTAAGTAGGAATTTCGAAAATGCACGCGCGGTTTTTTTTATTGCGGATTACAAATTACTTAAAAAAAATATAGTTTCCCAGGTTTTATTGCTTAGTATGACTTGGCATGATGGTCTTGTGACACCCTGTATATTAGTATTAGATATGGAAGAACTGGAAGAGAAATATGCAAGATACGAGACTGTATAAACAAGTAGGTAACAAAGTGTTTTCGGAATTAGAACTCGAAAACATGAAATAGGTCACTTGTTGTCCATCGGTTCTACTGTCAAGTACCTACTGTCTACTTGTTGGTAAAACTGTCTGCATATTTGCACCTTTTTTCTTGGCATCTCGTGAATGCATCTATTTGTGAAATATTTAGCAAACACCATTAGGTATTTGCAAAGTGTTTACACACCGTTCCCTCCCTCAATCTTCTTAACCGAAGTATTCTTGTGTACGTAAACTAAGAGTTTTTATAGTGTATTAAACAATGAACTTCAATTCTTTCTTCAATGTAAATTATAACGGCTGGTTAAACTTCAGTAATTAACGAATAATAGTCGATAACTCTAACTTACATTTGACAGCGATAAAATGAAGATTGTATTGTCCTTTTATCTTTAGGACACTAGGTAAGGGCTACAGGAGTTCCATGGTAGCCCTTACCTAGTGTCCTACGTGATAGAACCCTACATTATGCGTGGCTCAACATAAACATGGCCGGTTTTTTTCAGTTTTTAACGTCGTAGAACAAAATTGAATAAAGTAAAATGGTACAGGGCATATCAAAGTTCAACTGGCTTAGCAACAATTTATTATAGAAAGACGCAGATAATATATGTAGGTACAATGTCTAGGTACATATATTATTAAAACATCCAATTATCTCAATTAGTCTTCGGTAAAGAAAAACGATCCCGTAGATAACAGATTCAGTGGATAAAGCAAACAAAACGTGTTTAAGCGTAATTTAATTCACTAAATTATACAAACGATGTTCGTTCATGGAATAAGATAATTTAAGGATTAAGATCAGAAGAGATCTTTTACTAAGCCCGCCAAATCAAACACTCGTGTACCTACCTATAATATAGGTAGATACCTAGATATATTATGTGTACTATGTATGTATGTATAATAATAATTTATATTTCGCAATGCGATTGTCAATTTACGTAATATAAACCTTAAATATAACTTTACTTAGGTATCTTAATATTTTAGATTTGTGGCGCATCTCGTTGGCTCTACTAGACTACTAAGTATGCCTAGTACCTAGATATAAAAATCCAAACATACGAAAAGCATAACAATAGGCTGTGTACCTAGCTCTAATATCTGTTAAAATTTGAACTTAGTCTTTTACTTACCTACATAAATATGCTGTGATAAAATACCAAGTCATGATTTAGAATTCTTAAACATTTTGTACTTAGGTAAGTATATTACACATATTAATGTTTTTTGCTTCGTTTCTCATTTTATCGATGTCACTTAAAACTAAGCAATTAATTTGACAGACCATATTTATGCTATTGTCATTCTACTTAGTTTTAATAAAGAGAAGAAGGGACCCACTTAAAGATTAAAACTTAGTTTAGTCGTCCAAAAAAACACCAACAATGTAAAGCTATGCATATTTAAATCGCTGG
Source organism: Euclidia mi (assembly GCA_944739405.2). Classification (NCBI taxonomy): domain Eukaryota; kingdom Metazoa; phylum Arthropoda; class Insecta; order Lepidoptera; family Erebidae; genus Euclidia; species Euclidia mi. The sequence goes on from OX123198.2 coordinate 60,463,742, forward strand.
AGCGCACACCACAAAATCACCAAAAGATTTCCAGCAAACGATTCAAAAACAAATCACAAGAGAGATTTACATAATCATTCAAAAAATATAAATCCGAGTCGTTTTCCCCCTATTTCTGTTTTCCCAATTTTCCGGGTCGTTGCGTTTTCTTTTAACAAAGTCGATGTTTCAATCTAAATAAGTCCGAGAGTTTCTTTTGATGAATGCAAAGAGCTGGCTCGTGAAAAGAGGACGAGGGTTTCTCGTAATAGATGTTGAGGCTCAAATAAGTATTGGATGCCGAGCTAGACATAATATTATATTGAATGCTTTGCTAAGCGTTTTTGAAACACGATGCACGCCTCAAGAGGTTTGGCTTTTAAGAACGCGGTCATGGCAAGCTATCATTTTTACATTTAGAATTCTGTTTTGATAGTTTTACTATATATAGATGTTTTCTTTTTATTTTGATAGCAGTTTTATTAAGATCAGGGCCGTAGGTACACCACTGCAAACGCGATAATGTGCCGTTAAATCGAGAGTTTTTCTTCAGCATCGTCTAGAAAAATTATTAGAATGGGGCTTTGCATGCGTGGGCGTTAGTTATCACAAAAGATAACCTATGTGTTATGCACGGTACTTCGCCGTTACATCGCTCTAAAGATTTTGCGTGAATGAATGACAGCATCCATCCTAACAAAATTTCGACATAATAGTGTTTGTGTGTATTAGAGCGCACGTGATTCACATCAAATGATTTTTCACGACATTTTGTTTGGTTTTCAATACTCATGATTTCACCACGGTTTAGTGTAGCGTTATTATTATTATTATTTTAAATTATAGTTTCATGCCTGTATCCCCTAAGAGGTAGGCAGAGGTGTAATATTACACCCACGTTTTGCCATGAATTTTTTAGGTCCCACGTAATAGGGGGCCAGCCTACTGCAGTACCGGGCACATTACCAGACTCCGTGCTGCTACTGAGAATTTCCTGACGGAAATACCCAATAACAATTTGCCCGACCCGGGAATCGAACCCGAGACCTCCCAATCCCACGCGCACATTTATGCCGCGAGACCAACGAGGCAGTGTAGGGTTAATTAAAAAACTATTACTACTACGGAAAAAGCTCAGAGAATTTACAGTGTTACATCCCGGAGACAAGTAAAATATAGGTAGGCAGGTACTAATTTACGTGCCAATTTTCGACGTCACCGAAACTCCATTAGGTAAACCTGTAGCGTCGCAGCACGGGTGCGGGTACGTAATTACGTATGTAGAAGCCTCAGAGTGTCAGAGTGCCTCTGTCATAGACAACAATGCATTCTCACACGTAACAAGCTAACATTTATTATAATGAAACGTTCGTTACTTAGCCGTAACCGTTGTCGGTAGTGCGCTCTGCAGGACATGTTCCAATAAATAAATTTGCATTTTAATGTGCGGCGTAGATTGTTTTCCTAAAGTAGGGTTCGCTAGGAAATGAGCCCTACACTCGTTAGAGAATGATTTAAACTTCGCTCTACAATGAGGTTCAAAAGATTTTTGAGAAGTACAAATGTAGAGAATATGTAGAGTTTATAATAGGTTAATGGAACTATGGTAGATATTAAAATTTCGTGATAAAAATGATAAAACTGTGCCTTATTCTAGTGGGTATGTTCGTTACGGGACGCCACTGAATACCGCGGTGGTTTTAGTGGAAAGGCCCAAAAAGTCTACAGGAAGAAGCCGATAATATGGGTTTCCAACGTAAAGACAAATAACAATTCGAGTATATGGCAGTATAGTACTCTATACAAGCTAGAGTCTAGCTTGTTTATGATCAAATGGGTGCCCTCATTATCAATCTTTAATTACTGGAATCTTTACGATCTCAAATACTCATAATAACATAACATAACTTCACGCCTTTATCCCCGAAGGGGTCGGCAAAGACGACACACCCACACTTCTCCAGTTATCTTTCGGTCCCAATGTAATAGGGGGCAAGCCTATTGACATCTACTGGGCATATTATTAAGCGAGCGATAAGTAATTAACAGTTTTAATACACAAATAACTTCGAAAAGACAAAGGTGTGTGCTCGGGGTATCTGGGTATCGAACCCGAGACCATCACCTCGGTATTCCTTTACGTACACCTCTGAGCTATCGCCGCTTTACTCCTCTATTTTAAGCAATGGTCCGCCGGTACCACATGTTTGTTACACTTTCTGAAGCTGACTGTTTTCTGTTGCAGTGTGCCAGCGAGGAGCAATGTGTGAACGGTCAGATCTGCTCGGCGCACTGGCTGTGCTGCGAGCAGGGGTGCTGCGAGCCCGCCACGGCGCCCTCCCGCCGCGACGCGCCCGATGACCCGCTCAAGGAACATAGCTATGTCTACCCTTGGTATGCGCAGTGGTAAGTCTTCTCTCCATATCTTCTGTGCATATTAAGTTCTTGCGCTACTGACTGAGAGACAAGCTGTATCCAAAACTATCAGGCGCAGGCAACTGTTTGGCATGATTGTTTCTTGCAGAAACAGTAAAATAAAAAAAAAACCTCTAGTTTGCTTCGGCAATAAATGGAACGATACCTTTTGTACGTTTCTAGATTAATTGCGCATAATGCCAATTTTGGAAACACCTTTAGTGGACATTTTTTTTCCTCAATTGCCATAAATGATAAAATGTTCATGCAAAACCTTATAACTTTTGATCTCGAAGCTGGCCAGTCGGCGCAATAAGGCTGTGTTTTTACGAGTTTTGTTGCGTAGCAAATACAACTCAGCATGAGCAATAGTAGTTGATTAGATTTGAGTATAGGTACGCGCAGTGCTTAGGATTCTTCAACAACTTTAATTTATTAATCACAGCAGTCTGACCCCAGGAATATGATCCGGCTAAAGGTCAAAATGTATTCGCTCATGCAATTTAAATAAACTGGACCGGACCAGGTGGACGGGTGACCTAATTTAACTAGATTACAGTACTTCATCTGTCTGAGAGACACTACACATAAAAAAATATATCCCACCCTCGCACTTCAATTTCTTTATATGTTTCGAAGTTTATGCCTAATACCCTTTTTACATCGTCTAGGATGCCTAAATAATATTCCCTGTGGGACTTTGCAAATGGCTGTTCTAGAGATCTCGTTAATTTACGTGTAGGCATGTAAGTCGTAGAGGGGTCGTAGAAATGCTCGTTACCCAATTAGTGATTCTTGTCGTGTAATACACCTTTTAACATAGGTACCTAGGTACTTACTTTGCTATGACTTTCTGCCGATATAGAATTATTGTAGGTACCATCTGTTGCAATAATTCTATATCAGCAACCACTGTTGCTTGTTCGGGGGACATATTTTAAAAATCGACGAGATTTGAAGCCAGGTGGCCCAGAAATATACACTGAAATAGTAACACACTAAACGAAATCTGCACCACCCAAACTGCTGGAAGAGAGTGTGTCGGCCAATAGTAGGCCTTTGGAAAAAAATAATGCTTAACTTTTAAATGAGTGTCTCTTTCCGCAGGCCCGTGCTGTTTCTTCTTGGGACTCTGGGCGGCATTTTGGTTTGCTGCGTGTGGTGCCTGTTCTTCAAGCGTCCGTCAGGCCACGGGGTGTACATGTGCTCGTTCGCATGCTGCGTGCGTCGGCCTACATCCGAGCACGACTCGGCCGGCTCCGTGTACCCCCCGCCCCGCTACAGCCGCTGCGGATCCTTCCACCAGGCACCACCACCGTATTCTGAAGTGATATTCTTATTGTGAAACTACTTCAGTTCGAGGTTTATTTGTTTTCGCCAGTTTATTTTTTATTTTTCCTCTTGATTTCTCTTCTTGACTTCGATTTTATTGGTGTTGCATGTTTGTAATCCCTTTAGGAACAAGGATGCCACGCTTTTTTAATAGATTTCGATCAAATATTTTGCGTAGGACTGTTGATGTGCAATCTTTATATAAGTATTTTGCCATTCGGTTGGTTGTAGGTTGCGTCGAAGCCAGACTTATACCCGCTGGTCATCACGTGTGGTGAGGGGGAGGGCAAGGCAGGCAACTATCTCATGGTTCATTACTTCAGGAATTACGTAATTCGTGCCCCAGGTAAATATAACTTCCGTTAGAACGTATAATCAGAATAAGTGTTACGGCAGACCTTTGTACTAAACCATGATAATATACCGGAAAACAAAAAGTTGATCAAAATATCCAAGAAGGTTTGGATAAACCTAAATTTTCAGCAATTTCGGCATACTATTAGATATATAATTATTTATGTTCTCAATTCCATGCAATTATTTCTATTCGATCTCCACCTAATCGGCTTGCGAGATTATATCGACGACAAACCAGAGCCTTCTTATAACTCAATTAGTTGCATCTAATGCGTAGTACGTCTTAGTTGTTCTTTCCACTCGAACGCAATCGGCTGCGATGCGTCAAAATGATAAATCCGGTGAAAAAGGTGTATAAAAAGCATGAAGGGGTTTTAAGACTGGCTAAAACTAACATTACTACTGTAAGACTATGCAAATTCCTATAATTTGTTTACATAGTAGCCGGCGATTTGGTGAAAAAAGATGTGCGGAATTGATCTAGTTATTAGTTTTCTTGATATTTCTGTGCCTTCGAAGTGATTATTGTTGAAAAGATAGATTTCTGTTAGGTTTAGCATTTGTCCAATGTCCTTCTAATTTGTTTGTATGAAGTGTTAAAGCATGTTGTTAACACATTGATTGCTGGCCTAAGATTCGTAGACGGCCTTTTGCTATGCGGCCAGTACGCATATCCTGCGTGTATCCGCACCCGCAGAGCGTGCCCAGCCTCTCGTGCTTAACGACACGCAACGCGCGTGCAGGTCGAGCGTGTGTCTGTGCTGACGCGACACGCGACGTGCGAGTTGCTATACAAAAAAAACACACATGAGTGGTCGTCAGCACATGTGTGGTATGGGTATGATTCACGCGTCGCGTGTTTCGGCAGCACGCTTGTATATTTTTTCCCTGAACACGACTATTGTGGGCTAGCCGCATCGCAGGATCCGACACTTGGGACACACCATATACGTTTCCAGCAGTCAATGTGTTAAATGGTTCCAGGTTCTTTATCAGCGACGAGCACTGCAGAGTCTCTCAACTCCAGTTTCATATGCAACGCAGCAAATGAGGTCAGTGAATAATACGCGACCATAATTTAAAAATGCGAATGCAATTTTTATTTTGATGATATCACTGCGAAATTATTCAATAGTATCGGTTGGAATCCACGGCACGCACCACTAACTTGCTGGAACCTCGTGCCTCAGAGAGTAGGTACCTTTAGCTATCGGTCCCAGTGTCATGAAGTCATTATAGGCTGTCAGTAGGTAGTAGGTACATCTGAATAAACTGAAACTAGTTTGAAACCATGGAATATCGCTATCCCTTTGAGTTGCGGAGGTCAGATAGGCAAATAGGTCTGTGGCAAAGCTAAGCTTATTTTGTCAAATCCGGTTAGACTTATTAAGCGGAGTCCGGTTTGCAACTGGGATAACGTAAGGAGGATGATCAGTTCAAAAATACGTTTGTCTATTATTTGGTTTTAGAGCTGGTCCAATACAGAGATTTTTAATCGAACCTTTTTCGGACCTGTAGGTATTTTACTATTTTTCTATGATTAGGTACAGTCAGCATCAAAAGTTGATGACCACATTTAGATTTTCAATATCGCTGTACACCATAATACACCTAAATTGCTCAACATGACAAGCGCCAGAATTGAATGATTATCATAAAAGGGCATAAGTAGGTGACCATGACTTTTCAAAAGTCGCTAAACAAAGTTATGGTAAAAAAGCATAACACCACGTCACCAGTCATTCGGCCAGTACGGCCAGTGACGTCCGAGAACTAAATAAAGGAGGTCGTTACATTTGATTAACTAATGTGATTAATTATATTATTATTAAAGTATTATGAAATAAATAATTTTATATAATACTATTTTAAGCTAATACAATATTTTATAGATGATAAATAATTGCAACCGCAATGGTCTACATTCGATACAAAGTGATAATTAAGTAGAAATATTATTTTACATTCAAGGGTAAACAGTTTTACTAAGAATTGAATTAAAACAGAATTTGTGTGAATTTTGAAAATGAGTCTTATATGTATATAGGGGGTCTACCAAGAGATTGTTTTTCAAACAAACCACGAGTTTTGCACGCGATGGTCACGGAAGTTTCCTGCATGTGAAGTAAATTATGCATGTATTTTTATCTAGTGAAACATGTCAAAATAATAGTAGTTTAATTCATCAATTAATGTTAAAATTTTATTTAACATTTTTTTAGCGTCAATTTATTGATAATAAGTATTCTACTTGACAGCAAAACACTATGACGTCACTACATCATACTTCATACAAAACCCTTTACAAAGGTCGTTTTTGACATTTAATTAAAAGTGCTTGATTTGACTAGTTGGAAACAACCCTATTTCAATAGATTTTCTAAAAGCACCCTTATCGGATAGTAGTGATCGATAGAGGGCGCATTAAGGAAATGTATGAAAATTGTTCCCGTCGACTAGCCTATTAGGTTATAATTCAATCGTAACTATAAAAATCATAAACTAAGTCGACGGTATGAATTTGAACGGAATCTGCGTGAATTTTAAAAATAAGTCTTACTGTTTTACGAATAAGGTTACAATTCAATTGAACTAAAAAATCTATAATTACGTCGATGGTATAAATTCAAACTGATGATTCTAAATGTTTCCGGATATTATAACGATCAGCAATTTTTGAAAAAATGGTGTTCAGTGACCTTTGACAAGTAGTGTTCAGTTAGTTTTGAACTTTAATGATGTTCATTCAATACTGGCGGCCTTCTTGTTGAGCGATTTATGGGTGATATAATGTTCATTGATTTTGAAAATCTGAATGTGGTCATCGACTTTTGATGCTGACTGTACCACAGAAATTGAGCTTAATCAATTTCTATGACCTTTACTAAATAGGTGTCATTGTCATCTTCCTGGCGCTATCCCAGTTGTAACCCGGGGTCCGCTTACTAGTCTAACCAGATTTGGCTGAATATTAGCTTTCCATAGAGCGACTGCCTGTCTGACCTCCGCAACCCTAAGATATAGCGATATTTCGTGGTTTAAACCAGTATCATTTATTTAGAAGGTACTGACGCCTTTTAAAGACTATCAAAGATCTTAATGACAGCCGGGACCGACGGCTTAACATGCTCTCCGAGGCACGGGGCAAGCGATAGGACTGTTGATATTTTTTAAAATATCGGATTTTCGATATATCGATTATTGATTTGTAAATATATCAATATCGGAGTTCGATATATCGAAAAAAATATCGATATTTCGATATATCGGCTTTATTTAAAAAAAAATCGTAAGTCAGCTCAAAAATGATTACCTACACTGTTTTATAGTCCAGTATATTTATTAAACAAATTAAATTATGAATGTACATAAGTGATAGGTTATCTTCTCAGTATTTTTTTTTTTTAAATACTCTTTGTTTTATTATGTTCATCTGTTTGGCTACTACGATTGTTAGGCACTAAAACAGCGGTCGGAAACCTTTTGGTAGGCAAGGGCCACAAGGAGACAAAATAAACTAAAGGCGGGCCGGGCCGCACTTTTGGTAATAACTATAGACAGTATTTTTACAAGTCTTGCAGCAATTCTGCCACTGAATCATCAGCAAAGCGGAGATCTCCTCTAACGTTGGTGAAGAGTTTCGGGGATATATGCTGTGTCACTTCGTGCTATCTCTTGAAAATATTGGATGGTTTTTTGTTGTTCAGGGCTCGTACAGAAATTATTGACATTTGGTTCTCTTTACACCTCCACATATTTTCAATACACATGGCTGTGCTGCAACAACTACAGTGCAGCCTAGATTTCGATGGAGTCAAAAGCTTTTTCAGCATCCACAAAAGCCAGATGAAAAAGCTTCTCTGCCTCATCACACACGCATCATATCAGCCTGTTGCAGTCCACTGCTGGACGTAAGCTTCCTGCAGGGTACGCCACAAGAACTGATCTCGCGTTTTCGCCATCCAGTCATTACCAGCTACCCTCCTCAAGTCGTTAGTCCATCTGGTAGGAGACCATCCAACACTTTGCTTGTCGAGAAGTAGCCACCACTCGAGAACCTGCCTACTTCACGGCCCATTCGTTCTGTCACAGATGTGGCCACCTGCCACTTCAGTTTGCTATTCCTCTGAATTATGTGAATAGACTTCTGGCGAAAAATCTCGTTCTGTACTTTGTTCCTCAACGAGATCCCCAGCATTGACCGGTCCATAACTCTTTGAGTGACATGTAGTCGGTGGGCTAGCTTTACCGTCATGTTCCACGTCACAGCTCTTTACGTCATGACTGGCAGCGCACATTGGCAAGACCAAGGTATTCAACCGAACACCTTGGTCTTTAGGCATTGAGGCAAAGATGACTAGAAGATATGAAGCAGCTTCCCAAATGCTGTCCAGCCCAGCTGCACTCTTCTGATGAATTCACTCTCAAAGTTGTCTCTACCTAGCAACAAGTTTTGCCCCAGGTATACTTATACATACTTCTGGCAAACTTCGAGGGCTACACCTTCGATATAAATTGATTCAGAGACGATTTGTTCATTCAACATGAGCTCAATCTTCTCTAGATTTATCCCGAGCCCAACACGCCTTCAGGCAGTATTGAGACTGGACAGCATTTTGTTCAAATCTTGCAGCGACTCTGCCATAATTACCAAGGCATCGGCAAAGCGGAGATGCGTAAGATACTACACATAGACATTGATTCCCATTCCATACCACCAGCTGTGTTTTGAAGGTGAAGAGTTTCGAGGATATAACATCACCCTAAGAATATATCACCCTCACCCTAACATCACCCTGTCTTACACCACGAAGCATCTGGATGGGTCTTGTTTCGTAATTTTGGACGTGAATGGACATTGTTGCCATTTGGTAGAAGCTCCTCAGCACCTCCACTTATCTTAGGCGTGTCTCTCCACTTATGTACGGCTGGGAGTCGTTAATTTTGATGCCAGACGATTCGTGACGACTGTTGAAAGTTGAAACACACAACAGCATATAAACAGCAGTTAAAACGTATCATGTCCCGCTATAGGGACAGTTGGACTAAGAACAGACCTCATCAGTACTGAGGAATTTGACCAACATTTGTCCCCTAGTTTTCTGCTCCCATAAGCATGTGGACCCAAACACGATTTGCCGCGCTCGTACCTTTGCGTTGAGGTCCACCATAAATACAGTGAAATGTGTATTTATGGAGCAATGTATGGCCTTCGTCACATCGTTGTATACGGCCTCCACCTCTGCATCTGAGCTACTTGATGTCAGCGCATATACCTTTACCATCTTAAGAGAGTATCTCTCGGTCAGTTTCAGTACAAGGTATGCTATCCGGATCGAGACGCTACAGATCTGTTACGTTTTCACGAAGGGCTTTGTTAAAGTGAAACCCTACACCACCTCGGGATCGTTGGGAGCCCAACGATCCCTGAAGTAGAATAGAGGCCTGATGCAAAGGTTATCGTGTCCTCCCCTTCTCTTCGGACTCCTGATAGACTCAGTACATGTTCTGGCTCTATCTTGGGTTCGTATCTTGTCTAATTCTATTATTCTACCTCAAGAATGTGAAGGCTTTCTTCAAGCCGTAAATTACGTCCATTGTATGTAGCCAGGGCCAATTGGTGTTGGGAGCTGTCCGTAGCCCGGGGATTCTTAGTACCTCCTACTCTGCCACGACCAAGGCCGCTGCCGTGACTTGAAACAGTAAGGCGGCCGAGAACTAGGGGCTGTTTCTTTAATGGGGATTTTTGATCCATAGTCCCATACCTCGCTGGGAAGGGGTGTTGACAACCGCAGTATGCTGAGCGGTACTTACACATGGAAAGGCTACTACTCTGCCTGGAAAAACTTAGCTTTAAAGTTCAGCTCTAAGCTCGCCGGTGTCAGGTTGAGGCGTCACGGCATGCGAGACATACATAATACCACTATTCGAGGTAGTCAGCTTTGTCGGAAGGCTCTTGCCCAGTAACTTCGACTCTTTATTTTGCCCAATCGCCCTTATACGAAAAGAGTGTTCCAGCTTCGGAGGTTACGCCTCTAGTTCCAGATCTTTTTGTAGCATATATGAAGAGTGAATTTGTAGGGTCTTAGAAGGCTGTCTGATGTTTTTAATTAAAATCAATTCAGTTGTGCTATTTTAAGCCATAGGGCGCTTTAGTTCGATTTATAAGTCATTTTTTACAAAACATTCGCGGGCCGCAAGTAGGACCCTCGCGGGCCACATGTGGCCCGCGGGCCACGTGTTGCCGACCGCTGCGTGACTGATGAACTGCGTTAAGATTGATTGTAGAAGCAACTCGTTCAGATGGTACAGATGTAGCAAAAGAAATTAAATACCTATTTAACAGCTATTTCTGATAGCACGGGAGTAAAATGCCTACTATCAATCCAAAATTTCAGGGCGTTTGATGAGAAAATATTTTTTTTTTAAATTCACGTGTAGATAATTTTATAAATTATTATACCTGGATTTTTTCAAAAACAGTTTTTTAATACTATTTTTTAATTAATAAAAACAATCAAAAATTATTGAGTGTCGGCTAACTTAATCTTTATAAATAAAATACGGTAGATTAAGTTTACGATGATTTTGTACACATACATACATACATAGACTCACGCCTGTTTCCCCGAAGGGGTAGGCAGAGGCATATTAAACGCCCTCTTTTCGCCAGTGCACTATGGTTCGTCTAGAACAAGCTAGCTAGACAAAAACAACTCTTAAATTCCTGGAAGTTAATTACTACTACGAACTCATTACCCCTATACATTGAGGATTACACCTATTAATTATCAATACTACCCTCATTAAGAGCGTCATTAAGGTATGTTTATAAGATGTTGACTATTTAAAGGGCATTCATTTGCATTTTTACATCATATTTGATAGCATTGTTTATGTCACTAAAAGAAATTTGTGAAAGTGTTTTTGTGATGGATTGTATACGTAAGGGTAAGTAGTTATATTTTATTTCATTTTCAACATGGGAACTTCATTCTTTAGTCTTATAAAATGAAATGTTTGAATTTTCACCCACTTTTTTACTCATTTTCTCAAATTCATCGGTCAAATAATAACATGTCCCCACTTGTCCCCACCGTAGAACCTATCATATACGATTCTCATAAGTGTCTAGTAGTTATACGTAAAAAAATTCATTGCGATATATTTGCACAACTAATTTTTATTTATTTTTTTCTTTCAACAGTTTTTACCGTCTCAAGAATGGATTTTTTCGAAGAATGGCTGAAACACCCGAAGGAAACGCGGAATGAGGAGCTCTTTCGGTTTATATCTTTGAGATATAATTTTGATGGTGTTACGGAGCAGTCTCTGCGAGATATTAAAGTACTAATCTCAAGATATTCAACGAAATTTGCTGAAAAGTGGAGCAGCTGTGGAAGAAATCGAGAGCTATTCCTACAAAAGTATTCGACGTGGCTGGAGGGTCTTGACATATCTTTCGATGTGTCCGTTTATTTATCTCTGCCAACTACATCTGGAGAACCGGGACCCGGAAGACCTACTAAAGATTTTGAACATTCTAGTCTCAAAACGAAGAGACGACGTGTAGACGATCTATTACAGTCCAGAAGTGCTAGTGAATTAATTTACGCCGCTGAAGTGTCAGCTCGAATCTCGGGTCAGAGAAGTGTAGCACGTCAAATTAAAGATGTGACTAGTGATCCTTCAATAACCAAGACCACGAGTGAAGAAAGTGCCCCCAGGAGTTTAACAAGTGAGGAAGCTTTAGCGTACTACGTTGATAGTAAATCAAGTAGCCATAGCTATAAGCAGACTCGGAAGTGGAGTATTAAAGCTGGACATAAGGTGTTTCCGTCAATGTACAGTGTTAGAAAGGCTAAAATAGCCTGCTACCCGTCAGGTGAACAAATTACAGTCAATGAAACGCATGCTGAAATCAAAGTTCAGGCAATTCTTGATAAGACTGCCGAACGTTTAGTTTCAGCACAACAAGAAGTTGTTCATAGTCTGTTACCTTGCACGTCATTCACATTAATCAGTAAATGGGGTTGTGATGGAAGTTCCGGTCATAGTATGTACAAACAAAAATTCACTAATTGTGACGATAGTGACGAGTTTTTATTTGTATTTTCTTTCGTTCCTCTTCAATTGAAAGATGAAAGTGGTAATATTGTGTGGCAGAATCCTCGGCCCTGTTCTACAATGTATTGTCGGCCAATAAAGTTTATCTTTTCTAAGGAAACGAAAGATTTTACGATTTCGGAAACCAATAAGGTTTTAGAAGAGATAAACGCTTTATTGCCGACAACCTGCAAGGTGATGGAGACCGAAGTATCTGTCACACATGTTATGCTTTTAACAATGATTGACGGAAAAGTTTGCAATGCTCTGACCGAAACTTCTTCCTCACAAAAATGTTTTATTTGTGGGGCAACTCCAACAATGATGAATGATCTGTCAAAAGAGTTTGCTGCGGACAAAGATAATCTTGGTTTTGGTTTGTCTACGTTGCACGCTTGGATAAGGTGCTTTGAATGCTTGCTTCACATTAGCTATCGACTAAATATAAAAAAATGGCAGTTAAGAACAGCCGAAGACAAAGCTAGTGTGAAACAACGTTCAGATGACATTAAAAAACGATTTAAAAGCGAAATGGGCTTGATTGTAGACAAACCAAAACCAGGGTTCGGTAACACTAATGACGGGAACACCGCGCGAAGATTTTTTGGAAATCCCGAGGCTAGTGCCGATATTACAGGGTTAGATGTTTCACTAATACAAAAATTTGGCATACTACTTCGCACTTTATCATCGGGATATGATATAAATATTGAAAAATTCGTTAACTTAGCTCAAGAAACTAGACAACTTTATGTAAATCTCTATTCATGGTATTACATGCCCGCTACTGTCCACAAAATACTTTTGCACAGTGGCGAAGTAATTAGATCGTCCCTTCTACCTATAGGCCAGCTTTCCGAGGAAGCACAGGAAGCTCGGAATAAGGACTGCAGAAGATTTCGTGAGCACAACACACGAAAGCGATCACGGGAGGCTACGAATAGAGATTTACTTAATATGTTATTGATAACATCTGACCCTGTAATAAACGGTTTACGAGAAGTTCCTCGGAAGAAAATAGGTACGCTTCCAACTGAAGTATTAGATTTAATTGTCCCACCTAGCTGTAAGGAACAAAATGTTAATATGATTTCTACTTTTCATAGTTCTGCCCCTCACGATCATGACTATTCAATGGATGATTCATCTGATGATAGTGATGATAATGAGTAATAGATTTAGTTCTTAGATATTTTATGCATCTGTTATTAGATTTTATAGCGACGTCGAGGGATAAATCACTTTATAAAATGTTCAAAAAATATATTATACACATATGCCCGATAAATGTTTTTTTTTTCATGATACCAGCTCAAATGACAAACTGCCTTGAAAAAAGTACCAAAAACTTTATATCTTTGCTTATTAACCGCATCTAGACATAAAAATCAAATAAAATAATTTTGTCTAGCTAGCTTGTTCTAGACGAACCATAGTGCAGTGTTTTGATCCCACGTAATAGGTGGCGAGCCTATTGCCGCTTATCGGGATATTTTGTTTGCCAGAGCCTCGTCCGTTGATCGGCAGGTGCACCACTTGCAGGTGAGGTTGGCGCGGGACCCTAAGTTCTTGGTGGGAACCCTATGCACCCCTTGATGATTTTGTAGATTAAATAAATTAGGAAAAAAAAAAGTTAATAATTATTAAAAAAAATATCGACCATCGATATCGACATTTCAATATCGAACTATCGATATATCGTACAAAAAATATTAGTAATAAATATCGATATTTGGAAATATCGACATTTCGATATTTTATCAACAGTCCTAGCAAGCGATAATTAACAATTCAATACGCACCTTACTCCGAAAAGTCATTGGTGCGCGCCGTGAATTCAAACCCGATACCCTCTGCATGGCTGTCTGTTGGTATCTTCACTAGGCTATCGCTGTTTACTAAAGTGGTGTATGCTATAGGTACTAATTTATGTTCATTTTGGCCGAAAGTACCTATGTCAATTAAGTTCTTCATAATCATCGTCATACTTTTTAGATTTATCTCGGTTGCATCTAAAATTTTCACCATGAGTGAGTACATGAGTTAGTGAGTGGGAGTCTAGTCACTAAAGGTTTGACAGAAAATTACCGTCTCAAATACATTCCCGACTGCTAATTCTTACACACAGAGCACCTTATCTGATTCTTTTACATATTTAATACCGCAGTTATAACAGTGTCGTGCTGTAATGACACTAATGACAATGACTGATTGTTTTCCACTCCGCAGGCAAATTCAATCATTCCACCGCCGTACTCGTGCGCGAGTAACTACGGCGAGTGCGGTGTGGGGTGCGGGCCGCTGCTACGCTCCCTGTCCTCGCTGACGGAGCGCGCGCCGCCCCCCGCGCACGTCACCCCCGCGCCCCGCGAGTACCACAGCGACCCCGTCACCCGGCCGCGCGACACCCCCCAGGCCTTCAGGGAGAACCTCATCACCTCGCCTGTGCAGCCTTTAGTAAGTTCCACAATTAGGCGTCCGCGGTCAGTAGCGTTTCTACCAGTGGCGGGTCCAAGCCGTGTGAGGTTTTAAGTGGCGTTTGGCTCATGGTCCATATAAAAAGACCAGGGACTTAAAAGCTTTGCCAAGGTACATAATACACGAACTAGTTAACAAAACCATGACCTGCCTGTGTCTGTACCGGCAAATGAGGTATGGGGTGTGGCAAAATTTGGACTTAGCGACGCCCTGCCTAAGACCTGGGCACAGACCGGCTGTCAACATTCCCACCTAGTTAAATAAAAAAATCATTTGTAACCAATGAGTACGACATTAGGAAGTGTGATTTTAATTTTTGATCTTGACTTTCTTAATTACCTACCACAGACGCCGTCCGTGTCCGTTAAGGACCAAGAGACCTTTGCCACTCTGGATCTGCCACTGATATTCAACTTTTCTCTTCAGTTATTTGTTGGTGAGGGTAAGATGCCGCTGTAGGTATTGTTTATTTCGCAGGACCCTTCATTTGATCTGGAATTGGAGCTTATTGACTGCGAGATGTACTGCGACGGAGGCTGCAAGCCGAGGCTCGGCTCGTCTCCGCCGGTACACCGGTCACTCTCTAACGTGGACGACACAGGGTACGACCACGACGGCTACGTGCTGCGGCACGCACTGTTCGCGCCCTCGCCCGAACTCGCCGGAGCCTGCGAGTCGCCGCCACAACCCACCAGCCCCACACAGACGTCCAGGGAATCCACCCTGAGACGGGAGAACAGATTCCCCCGACGTGAAAACACAGTCAAGATCTCTCGACGACCCAGAAAATCGAGCTTATACATGCCACTGTCGGCAGCCTACCAAGTTAGAAGTTCAAGAATTTCGCCCGGAACCCGAGCTTCGTCTCGGGCTCCGTCGCGTTCAGCCCCGGCGACGCCTTGCGGCTCCCTTGTACCCAACCTCCTCAACTTCACGCAGAGAGTTTCAGCCTCGAGATACGGCTCCAGCGCATCTAGAGTCGTGGAGGAGAGTGACCCACTTCTCGCAGAGTTTATAGAATACACCCGCACCGACCACAAGTTTTAGTCACACGAGGCTTACTGATTGCTTTACCTTTTTATATGTGCTCTGATCAGACCCCTGAATGTGACCCATAAATGTTAATAGAGGCATAGTGTAAGATTTTAATATCGGTGTATATTTTGCAAACGGCCTAAAGTGCAGAACCCCAGCGGTGGCGCTCGTGTGACGGCAACATGATCATTCTGAATGTTATGACTATTTAAACTGTGCTCATTATACCGTAGAGCCTACGCAATTATGTAGTTAGTTTAATGTTATTCAATTATAATATTGCAATTAAGGAAAGAGCTTGTTGGACCATTGTTCACTTGCCTTTTAATAAGAAGTACTTATGAAAACATAATGTTGTTTTATTTTACCTTAATCTTTATTAATAGATTTAAGTATAGTAAAATAGGTACGTACTCAACATAAATGCGTTCAATACTGATACACTGTAATTCACTATTCTACCATTGAATCAAAATGAAATAAGAAGAAATAGCATTCTGGCGGCCTAGGCCGAGGCAAACATTTTCTAAATGCGCCCCTGGTAATCAGTATACATTGTTTAGCTACTTTTGATCAGAGCTTATCTTATTGAAGATCTGATTGGAGGCGTCTGTGGAAGTTGGTGGATCGTCTAATCTTTTACTCATCAAACGACACCCAACAGTTCAAACACTTCTATCTCGTGTCGATATTTTGTGATCATGCTGCAGCATAGGATTATTCACGTGTAAACTATCAGCTCTTCTCTAAGGTTCTAAGCGAAAATGCACAGGTACGCAAGGGCGTCGCCAGCCCATTGTCTAGGGTTAAATACCCCAGCCGATGGTAGTTTGGAGAACTTTGGAGAATGATGGTATGTAGAAATGATATTCTTGACTCCAGGATTCAGAATAATTTATTTATAATTTAGTGCTGTTTATATACAAAATGTACAACTAGGCTGAGCCAATCCCAATGCAGATAAATAGAAATGTAAAATGATCAAAACAATCAACCAATTAATTTAAAGTACAATCGGCCAATAATATTTGAGTTGAGTTTACGTAAGTAATCCGCCAGGTGGTTCATACGTCGCGCGAGCGTTTTCCCGCGCAAACGGGAACATACTTATACTGGTGGCATAAGCGCGGCGGCTCCATTTGCCGGTCACTCGTCGAACGAAGACGTCGTGCGTTCGCGCGTCAGCGGGCACGGCGCGCGTCGACGCAATAATATTTGCAGAGCGAAGATTTCTTGAAATCGTCAGCGTGTGCATCTTTGAGTTCGCAAGAGAACTCTTCTTGTTTCTATTTAATGTTGCAAAAGTCTATAAAACTGTCCTTTTCAGAACAATAACAAAAGTCCTTGAACAGTCCTTGTCAGGACTATTATCACTGTTTCTATTTAAACACTTAAGTCCTTTTCAGGGCTGTGTGTATCCATGTTTCTATTTACACATCACAAAAGTCACTGTAGGGACTGCTAGGTATAGGATAGCTACAGTACTCCCCTTCAAGCGAAGCGTACCGGCAGCTTGATGGTGCGACCGGAACGTGTTGTTTTGATGTCCGTTTGCGGCGGCGGCGTCGGCGTCGTAGAGTTCGCCGGCGCAGGTACTTGTTGTTTGGTAAGGTTATAATGCGGTAAGGTAACTTCGGTATCCTTGGTAACGGTAAGGTTATTGGTTTTCTGGGTAATGGTAATGTTGCTTGAAGGTAATATGTTGTTATGCTTTGCTGGTATATTATCACTATCTTCTAATACGACGTAAGCAGGTTTCAGTCGATCGATTGAAATGTTTGCTTGTCGGTCCGGTAATTGTACACAATACACTTTGTCTGTTCGGCTTATAACTTTGTAGGGTCCTTCGTAGGGTGTCTGTAGTGGCTTACGAACTGAATCTACTCGAACGAACACGTGACTGCAATTGAGTAGGTCTTTATGCACGAAAATATTTCTATTATTATTATGATGATTGGTGAATGCTTGAGGTTTGTTGGTATGAATGATTTCACGTAGCTTCTCGACGTAGGTATAATCCATAGCTGTAGGTGTGTATGCGCTTGATGTGAAAAAATCTCCTGGTAGGCGTAAAATGCATCCGTAGGTTAATTCAGCGGGACTCACGCCGGTGTCAGTGCGCAGAGCGGCGCGTAATCCCAATAATATTGTAGGTATTTCGTCGATCCACGAGCGCGTGTCGGTGAACTTTGCGCGTAATGCATTTTTGAGTGAGCGATGCCAACGTTCGATGATTCCATTGCTTTGCGGGTGGTAAGGAGTAGTTCGATTTTTCTTGATACCCATTAGTTTCATGAGGTTTTGAAATAGTTGGCTCTCGAACTGTCGTCCTTGATCTGATGTTAGTGTAGCCGGGCATCCGAAGCGAGATATCCAATGTTGATAGACGATGTTCGCTATTCGATCAGCTGTTATTTCCTCTGTAGGTACGGCCTCAGGCCATCTCGTAAAACGGTCAATCATAGTTACGAGGTATCGATGACCTTGAACAGTTGTAGGTAGTGGTCCAACGATGTCTATGTGTACGTGTTGAAAACGATCGGTTGGCGGGAAAGATGCGATGCTTGAATGGGTGTGACGATGTATTTTGCCTTTCTGACATTGAATACAGGTTCGCGTCCAGCGGCTGATATCTGCATTCATTGAAGGCCAGAAGTATTTCTGTGTTGTGAGCTTGCGAGTTGTACGGGTACCAGGATGACTTATGTTGTGAACATTGTTGAAAACTTCTTTTCTGTATGGCTCGGGGATGTATGGGCGAATATGTGACGTAGATGTTTCACAATATAGTTCGATGTCAGTATTAGGTATTGTTATTTTCTTGAGCGCGAGGTGATCGTCGCGTAGTAATTGTTGTATAGTGCTGTCTCTTTCTTGCGCTGTTGCTATGTCGTTGTAGTTGATAGCGGACGGGCAAGTTATGGTTGCTATGCGACTAAGGGCGTCTGCGACGATATTTTGTTTACCGCTTACGTGCCTTATATCGGTGGAGAAAGCGGAAATGAATAATAATTGTCTCGTTCGCTTCGGTGTCTCGGTGGTGGAGTTGATCTTGCTCATTGCGAATGTTAGCGGCTTGTGATCGGTGAATATAATGAGATGACGTCCTTCGAAAATTTTTCGGAAATGTTTGACGGCCATGTAAATAGCTAGTAATTCTCGATCATAGGTAGAATACTTCAGTTGCGCGTCGTTGAATTTCTTAGAGAAGTATCCGAGCGACTGCCATGTTTCGTTTAAGTATTGTTGAATTACGGCACCGGCTGATGTGTCCGATGCGTCACAGAATAGAGCGAGTGTTGCGTGGTGAGATGGATGAGCAAGTAAAGCTGCGGTGATGATGCTTGCTTTACATTGTTCAAAGGCTTGTGTTGCTTCGTCGGACAATGTGATTGCAGTTTTATCTCGTTTCTTCACGTTGTGTAGGTATGAATTCAATGGTGCTTGTAGTGAGGCGGCGTTGGGAATGTGATCGCGGTAGAAATTTAACATTCCTAGGAATCTCCGTAGTTCTTCTATTGTCTTGGGTTTGGGGTAATCAGTGATAGCTTTGATCTTTTGTTCGGGAGGCTTGATACCATCTTTTGATATATGATAACCGAGGAACTGAACTTCGGACTTGCCTAGGTTGCATTTAGCGGGGTTGATGGTGATACCATGTTCTTCTAATCTCTTTAGGACGGTGTGGAGGTGTTCTCGATGCTGGGTCTCGTGTTCCGAAGCGATTAGTATATCATCTATGAATGGATATACGAAATCTAGTCCTCGCAGTACTTCGTGAATGTAACGTTGAAACGTTTGTCCTGCGTTCTTCAAACCGGGACACATTCGCGGGAATTCAAATAAACCCATTGGTGTGATAATAGCGGTTTTCTCGATGTCCTCTTCTCTTATGCTCAGTTGTTGGTAGGCTCGGTTGAGGTCTATTGTTGAGAAGATAGTCTTGCCTGAGAGATGATGTGTGAAATCTTTGACGCGTGGAACGGGATAGCGATCGGGTTTTGTGATAGCGTTGAGTCGCCGATAGTCTCCGCAGACTCGAATGTCACCATTCTTCTTCGGGACGATGTGAAGCGGTGATGACCATGGACTCTTGCTTGGTCTGCATAACCCTTGTTCAATCATATTTTCAAACTCTTTCTTCACGATTTCATATCGGTGCGGTGGTATGGGGCGAGCGCGGCTATGTATTGGTGGGCCTTCTGTTTCAATGTAGTGTTGCACGTTGATAGAAGAGCTTAACTGCATTGAAGTGAGACGTGTGATGCCGGGATATTGCGCTAAAATGTCGTGATACGACTGTGACTTGTCGATGGTGTACACTGTAGGCATGTTTGAAATGCGAACTGGGGCGTTGACCTTGAGATTCGTGACGCCGTCGATCAATCTCTTGTTTTTCAAATCGACGATAAGTTGGTGATGTTTGAGAAAGTCAGCGCCGAGTATAGGTCTTGAAACGTCGGCGACAATGAACTTCCATTTGTATGGGCGTCGTAGGTTGAAGTCGAGCGTTAATGTTTTCTCACCGTACGTAGCTATAGTTGTGTTGTTAGCCGCATATAGTTGGAACGATAGTGGCGTTGCGACTTGTCCTTTCTTTCTAGGTAGTACGGATATGTTCGCACCCGTGTCGACCAGGAAAGATATGTTGGAGTTACGATCTGTTATGTATAGGCGGTGTGAGTTTTCGTGAACGCCAGAGTCCGCCTCCGCTAACGTTCGGCCTAGTTTTCCGACTTCTTATTGAATGTGCAAGGTGACGTGCAGCGTCGAGCTTGTTCTTTGAAACGTCGATGATAATAGCAGAAAGGTGATGGTGATGAGTCTCGACTGCGTTGTTGCGATGGACTTCGGTTGTAAGACGGGTAGCGGTTGCGGCGGTAACCGTTGTATTGGCTGTGCGGTGGTCTTGATTTCAATTCGGCTATTTCTAATGATAACTTGCGTAGTTCGGTGACAAGGAATTGTAGGTCGGCTGTCTGAGTTGGTGGTGATGTCGGTGAGGTTATCGTTTGGACGGCTGAGATGTGAGGTGCAGCTGGTGGCGTCTGTTCCATCATTTTGTCGGCGAGTAACGCTAACTCTTCTAACGACGACTTAGTTGCGAAGGTCTCGCTGACGGCAAGCACAGAACGTATGTGTGGTGGAAGGTGGTTGGTCCACATGAGTCGCAGCGTAGTGTCTGGAACTTTGTCTGTAGCGAGGTTTCTCATACGCCGGAGTAGTTGGGTCGGCTTTTGATCGCCGAGTTCCATCTCTGACAGCAGTTTTTGGAACTGGCGGCTGTCGGACTCCTCATAGGCAGATATGAGACGCTCTTTTATCGCCTTGTACTGGTCTTGCTCTGGGTTGTATAGAAGGTCGGTGATCTGCTCGATGTCTTGGCGTTCCAGCTGTGCGATTACCATCTGAGCGAGCTGGGCTTGGCTTTTCTTCAGGTCGTTGGTGGCGGCTTCGAAACTGATAAACCACAGACGTGGTCGATCACGCCAGAATGGTGGGATACGCATGGTTAGCGATATGCCACCAATTTCAGTGACGGTGTTGATGGATGTAGAGTTGAATGAGCTGGCCGGGATAGAACTTTCTTGTTGAGACATGACTGAAACTGTAGAGACTTGTGGAGCAGGGATTCGTTGACTATGCTGGTACTATGGTTGAATGTAGGATGTTGCGGTTTTTCGGTGGCTTGATGGGCAGAGCTTTGTCGTTCTTGATTTGTACTTCTTGTGTTCCGGAGAGGGTCACCACTTTGGAGAGATTTGGAGAATGATGGTATGTAGAAATGATATTCTTGACTCCAGGATTCAGAATAATTTATTTATAATTTAGTGCTGTTTATATACAAAATGTACAACTAGGCTGAGCCAATCCCAATGCAGATAAATAGAAATGTAAAATGATCAAAACAATCAACCAATTAATTTAAAGTACAATCGGCCAATAATATTTGAGTTGAGTTTACGTAAGTAATCCGCCAGGTGGTTCATACGTCGCGCGAGCGTTTTCCCGCGCAAACGGGAACATACTTATACTGGTGGCATAAGCGCGGCGGCTCCATTTGCCGGTCACTCGTCGAACGAAGACGTCGTGCGTTCGCGCGTCAGCGGGCACGGCGCGCGTCGACGCAATAATATTTGCAGAGCGAAGATTTCTTGAAATCGTCAGCGTGTGCATCTTTGAGTTCGCAAGAGAACTCTTCTTGTTTCTATTTAATGTTGCAAAAGTCTATAAAACTGTTCTTTTCAGAACAATAACAAAAGTCCTTGAACAGTCCTTGTCAGGACTATTATCACTGTTTCTATTTAAACACTTAAGTCCTTTTCAGGGCTGTGTGTATCCATGTTTCTATTTACACATCACAAAAGTCACTGTAGGGACTGCTAGGTATAGGATAGCTACAGTAGTATTTTTCCCCCTCACCTGCTCCGCCTTGCCGACGCGCATTCAGGTACTTCTGTATGCAAGTATAGTAAGAGAATCTTGCCTAAAAAGCAAATTTGGTATCAAATCCAAAAAGTAAGTAGATACAGCCTCAGATCAAGTAAAAAAATGTAAGTACCTACCTACTTAAGTACTTGATTTGAGGATTTAGCAGGCGTCGCGTTGCAAGTAAAGCAATAAATGTCAGTAAATACCTACCTAAATTCGTCAACTTAACACGGCGGCGGCGCCCCAAGACATTATTTATTAAAAAGTGATTTTACTTTTTATTTACAGTGAGTCAATCAGTCAACTACTTAGGCATTACATTATGTAGGTATCTTATTTTACTTGATTATAATTATTAGTGAGTATATTTACCAGAAGTGTTCTGTTACTTTTGGCTTAATTCACTTGGAATACAGTCCAGGACGTTCTCACCTTAGACTATATATGTTATGTAGTTCTCACAGTCTCTCAGACCTCTCTTTTACGTCTGTGGGACCTATAATATATAAAATATGTACTCTGTGTGTGGGACGCGGGCGCACTTTTTCATTTGCTTAAGGCTGGCCACATACATACGTTTTCCGTATTCGTTTTCAGAATGCGTAATTTCGAATTGGAATTCCGTGAGACTAGCGCAAACGTTCGTATTTCTTCATTCGGAATGTATCCACGTCAGTACAGTACAGATCGTGGCGAACGCACGACGATGGAGGACGACGATTTATTAGCAATTGCATTTCTGTTACTAGTAAATAAGAAAAAGAAGCCTCGTCGGTATTGGATACATCCACTAAATACTCGAAGAATCTATGAAAGTCCGTATTATTTGAAGAGAGCTAAGTTACGAGCACACCGCCAATATTAATGTTTCTGCCTCACACATTCGTGTTGCGAATTTATGCGTAACCAATACAGAGAATACGTCCGATCAGGGCCGGATTTAAGGGGGGGCAGGCGGGGCAATGGCCCCGGGGCCCCCACAAGAGAGGGGCCCCCACAACAAAGATAAGAATATTGAAAAGAAAATATTGGCATTTGTTAATTTCAATCTGCAAAAACATTCATGCGATGAACTTGAAAATCGTAAATCCAAATTAATGTTTCAAAAATAATCGACATTATAAAATTTTCATACCAAATAAATATAATCAACTAGACAGAAATTGCCTATACCTTTTTTGTAATTAAATCAAATACATATTTTTATACAATAAAATTACGAATCAATTGTCTGAAAACCATAGGTAATTTATTGACGTAAGGATTGAAGTAAGTAGGTGTATTGATATTTTCAAAAACAACCAAATAATCGCTACGACGCGCGATGCTTAAACCGCTAAAAGATAGAATAGAAGAAGATAGAATACAGGATGATTTGTAATTGCTCGTATTTCCTTCGGGATCGGGTGATTCTAGGGTCATAATGGAGTATTTTTACCCCCAACATATGGGGGTCCAAAATGCACCAGTTTGGAATAAAACGGTTTTTAAGACTTTTTGAGCAAATTCCAAATTTTTGTTATAAGCATCTTCAAAAAAATTATTTTGACTATTACTGGTAGCGAAATGGGCCTTATTTAATGGACAATTAAATTGTCCATCTTTTAAAATAAAATAAAGCTACGAACTCAGCAAAACCTTCAAAATCATGTAGTGTGACTACATGATTTTAAAGGTTTTATGAGACCAAGAGGAAGTAGATAATGGTTTCAAAAATCACATTGGTCTTTGGCCCGTCGGGATAACTGAAGGAATGATCAAATATTGGTCAAGAGCAAAACTGCAAAATTGTGATGAAGTCTCACTCCAGAATTCTGTCCTACAAATAGGGTAGTTTCTAGGGTCAAAATACTTACATTTTATTTAGTCCGTATTTTAGATTATAAAAAAATATTGGACACGTATTTATACTTTTTTCGATTAAATATAAAATAACAAAGATATAGCCCATTAAAGTTACGTGTCACGTCATCTAGTGCGAAAAAATGCAGCACGGCGTGACGTTATACGTAACTTTAATGAGCTATATCTTGGTCATTTTTGGTTTAATTTACAAATACAAAAATAAGTATCGCTTATTTTTGAATAATCTAAAAGACGGACTTAGAAAATTTTTTTCGTCAACTAGCCTATTGCGAGATAATACAAACTTTTCGGAAATGTAAAAAAAACATGTTTATACGCAATCAAAATCAAGAGACAGTCAGTCGATTCGAGCTTTGTTTTTCTCTGACTACGAGTAAAATATATTGCAAAGCTTGTACTCTAATGTCCACTCAAGTTTAGTGGAGAAGGCTTCAGTGACTGCAAGCATGAAACAGAGCGCCTATACGAGCACGAGATATCGAAGACCCACTTGGAGTCAGTGATTAGTCTCGTGCCACGGGGAGAAGGTAAGGGATGTATCGACCGAGAGCTAGCGACGCAGGAGGCACATCACATCATCGCTGAACGGGGCTTTATCTTTAGAGTAGACGACGAAATCATTGGATCACCGAGAAATGGCAATTTTCTGGGTATTTTGGAATTAAAAGTACGAACCAACGTTGGCATTCATTTATACCGACATGCAAACAAAGTGAGCTGTTACGTCAATTACCTTTCCTCAACGGTATGCGAAGAACTGATAAGTTCCATGTGTAATCAATAATAATAATAATATTCTACCACATACACACATCACCATCTAGTCCCAAGCTAAGGAGAGCTTGTGTTATGGGTACTAGATAATGGATAAACATACATATATATATATTTTTTGTAAATACAAACATATTATACATAGAAACACTCAGACCAAGACAAACACCCATGTTCATGCACACAAATGTTTGACTTGAGCGGGAATCGAACCCGCAACCTTCGGCGTAGCAGTCGCTTACACTCCCGCTTGCACCAATTAGTAAAAGTTTACAAAGACGATTTCGAATCTAGACTTGGCAATGAGTTGGTACAATTTGTATCTTTAATAGACTTGTAATACAGGACTGTGAAAAAGATCAATCAAATGAACGTATTATCGCATTCTTGAAAATCAGAATTGCCGAGCTACTTTCCCGAACATAGAAATAACATTAAGAATGTACTTGGTATAAGTGGTAACCAACTGCACCGGAGAGCGCTCGTTTTCAAAATAAAAATGATCAAGAATAGGCTCCGATACAACAACGATGGAACAAAAACGGGCTATCGAAACTAACCCTAATCAATAATGAAAGTGATTTACTCGATAGCGAAATAATCGACGACTTTTCAGCCAAAAAAGTTCCCAAAGTGCTATTACATTAACACCGTTATTTTGTTTTTAATCAATAGTATTTTTTTATTTTCCGAAGTTTAATTTGCTGACAGTGTATTTTTTAATAGTTTAAGGAAAAAAATATACGGACTATAAATAGGGGCCCCCACAGCTACATTGCCCCAGGGCCTCCAGACCTCTAAATCCGGCCCTGCGTCCGATGCGCGTAGCGCGGGCGCGAAACTGAATAGAAATTTCCGAACGTGTACGCCGGCACGAACAAAATGTATGCAAGCGCTGCGTTCCGCATGACGTCATTAGGGTTTTTCGAGTAGGTTTCTCCGAACGCGCCGGCTTGCAGACGAAACGTATGTGCGGAATTTATTCCGTTCGAAAAAAAAGGGAATGTGTGCGTCAGTTAATGTACTGATTCCATGCATTCAGATGTCCGAATACGGAAAACGAATTCGGAAATCGAATGCGGAAAACGTATGTATGCGGCCAGCCTTATCTGCATTACGTAGCTTAAAAAGCACGATTTCAAACTCTGAGATTTCTTACTTCTATTGTCCAGAAACATGACATTTGCCGATTTTGACAGATCACAAAAGTCAAAACAGAGTCCACGAAAGTGGGGTTATATTTGTTTATTTCTAATTATAAATTAAATCTATCAAGCTGTCGGCCAAAATAGACATGGATATGAGTCTGCAGACAGACTTTGGCCCCGATTCCGGTGGCCGGGTCAAGGTAAATATTCAATTAATACAAAAACAATTGATGTTTACTGTTGTGCTAATCAACAAACACCGTTGCATTGCTTGCATTTTTAAGGTGTTGGCTTCAAATTCAGCCGAAAAAAGCCTTTCTTAGTGGGTGCTTGCGTTTTAGCTTGCTTCCGCTGTCCAAATTCCGTGATTTTATTTTCAGATGTTTCAGTTAGAACTTGAGCGACAAGTGAGCTTATACAACTGGTTTTACATCCATGATTTCAGGGCTTAGTGATAGTAAAGCCGATAGTATACGGCAATATAGCCCGGTACTTCGGCAAGAAGCGTGAGGAAGATGGTCACACGCATCAGTGGACAGTTTACGTGAAGCCTTACGCCAACGAAGACATGTCGGCTTACATAAAGAAGGTTCATTTCAAACTACACGAGAGCTACGCTAACCCTAACA
Organism: Euclidia mi; assembly: GCA_944739405.2. Lineage (NCBI taxonomy): Eukaryota > Metazoa > Arthropoda > Insecta > Lepidoptera > Erebidae > Euclidia > Euclidia mi. The sequence continues at coordinate 60,490,293 of OX123198.2, forward strand.
GGATAATCACCAAGCCTCCTTATGAGTTAACAGAGACGGGATGGGGCGAATTTGAAATTGTTATCAAGATATATTTTCATGACCCTAATGAGAGACCTGTAAGTAAGACGTTTTTGTGTATTTGTACAGATTAGGTATAGATTTCTAAATTTAGATTTATGCATGAAATATAAAGGAAATTAGTTTAAATCTTTATAAAATGTAAAGCGGCATAATATTCTGCCTGGATTAATTTTAAACTTTTTATGTGTGAGAGCAGACAATATCATATGATTTTGGCAGACATTGTAGAAACTGCTTTTATCTGTCAAACTTATTTTATACCAAGTAACATAATACTTTTTCCAGGTAACACTATACCACATCCTGAAGCTCTTCCAGTCGCCAGTCACTGATGGTGCTCCCCCAGTAGTTGGACGGGCACTGGTCAGTGAGTCTTACGAAGAAATTGTGTTTCAAGAACCCACACAGCTGATGCAGCATCTACTGAATAGTGTAAAGCCCATCACTAATGGACCTTGGAATCATGATACTGACTGTAAGTTTTATTGTTTTATTGTTAACATATTTAATTTGTAATTTAATATTATTCTCATGTAAGTGACTAATGTCTTAATGAGAAATAAAGATCTTTAAACCGAAGTTCTTGGGAAACACTCTTTTAAATGAATAGTAAATAATCAATAACAATCTTCTTTTGGCTTTAAAAAATAAATGGAACTTATATCACAACCTCTGAATAGGCATTATCATGCAGGTACATTAAAAACTGAACAAGACTAAACTTTTTTTAAATTAGAATTGTAATATTAAAATTCATCTACAGAACTTTTTACTTATTTAAATCTTTACAAGCCGTAAATGCCATAAAAGAATCATTGGTCCTGGCAAATATAAAAAAATGCATTTAATTTATTTAAATGATGAAAACATTTCACAATTTAATTTTCACATTTCAGTTGAAGATAAAAAGGAGAAGACCCTACAGAAGATAATAGCGTCCCAAACAAAGGTGCGGAGCGAGATATCAGATCTTAAGGAGAAGTTACACCTGGCCAAGGAGACCATATCCAAGTTTAAAGATGAAATAGCCAAACTACAGAACAGTTCTGGTACCAGCATGTTGACAGGCATATAATTAATTAATTGTATAAGGCATAAACTATTTGTTTTATACACGAGAGTTTCATACAAGTCTTGGGAAAAGCGAGGATGTCTGTAACACAATAGGACAGTATACTGATTCCTTTACTGCAACAATCACTATCATAGTCCATTGCTGGTCTCCAATGGCACGCCACTCGGCACGATTTTCGGCTTTTCGTGTGCCGCCACTTTGTATATATCATCACTCCATCTAGCCAGAGAAGTACGTTATTACGTTTGCCAAGGCGCGATCGCCATTATAGGACATGACTACGACGAAAATTAAAAAAAATCTTTGAATTGCGAAAATATGACAAAAAGGGCCTAAGTAGACATTGATGTCACTTCTTTCCATGAGTAAAATTATGCTATACCTAAAAGATAGATAGATAGATAGATTAACACTTTATTGTACACCAGTAGACATTAGAGATACAATATTTAATGTAGTAACTTAAAACTAGTTGCACAACAGGGCGGTCTTATCGCAAAATGCGATCTCTTCCAGACAACCTAGTTTGAAATACAATTAAAATGTAAGAACAATAGTGTGTGTTATGGTGTACCATGAGGAACAGTGTCATAAATAGGAAAATAATAGTACATATTATTGACATAATATTGTACATGAGTAAAAAAATATATATAAATATTACATATAAATCGTACATACAATACAACATAATACTAATACCAAATTACTAAATAACAAACCAATACTTATATACTTACAGTAGATAAATAAGCTATAATCAACACTTATTATAATATAATATTCATATAAATTATATACTATATATAAATATATTTATTAACCTCTTGTATGCCGGAATACCAGACACAATTAAAAAGCTATTGTGTCTCGCGTAGATCTGCGTTCCGGCATACAAGGGGTTAATATATACAATTGTCAAGATAATTGTGATAAATAATGATTTGTAACCAGATTTTTTAATATAGGGAGTGATTGAGCCCGTCTGATAGCTTCGGGTAACGCATTCCACAAACGTACAGCTTGCACTGTAAATGATTTTTGAAGGAAAACTGTAGAATGAGTAGGGACCTTCAATTTCAGATTCTCTGATGATCTCAAGCACTTCGAATGAGTGTCATGTAGATATTCGAATCGTCGTTTTAGGTAAAAGGGGAACGAGGGATTAAAAAGTATATTATATAGAAGACAAAGGATGTGAGTATTCCGTCGAAGGCGGATTGGCAGCCATTTGAGCTTGTTACGAAATTCAGTGATGTGGTCATATTTCCGTAAACCATATATGAACCTTATGTAGAAGTTGTGGAGGCGCTCAAGTTTATCTAGCTGGTCCTCATTGAGATCTAGATAGCTGGCATCGGCATAGTCAAGAATGGGAAGAAGAATAGATTGCACAAGTGCAATTTTAGTAGGTATGGGAAGGAAATTGCTAAAAGTATAATACTTAATACATTTCTTTGAACTTTATGAAAATTACTGAATAATATATTTGATGTCGCATTTGGTTTGTTTTGGATCATCTTATACTCATTCATAACCCATTCTCAATATATTAATATTATTAATGATATTCTCAATATAGTCAGTAAGCTATTTTGACATATTTATATTCTATAACAAATACAAGTAGCTGTAAATTAGAATGTTTAAACAAACTTCTTAATAAGGTAATAAGTGTATTGTACTTATGTAAAAGTGAAAAGACTGAATGACGAAAGAAAGTTTTGTTTGACTAATAGATATTACGATGGTAAATGATGACAAATAGATGGTGCTTAACGTAATCTGCCCCCTTGGTGAATATGCAATTAGCACATTGGACATGTATAGAAATGAATGAAATGCACAAGGATGCACACTTATGTAAGTACACATACTAGTAGTATAATGAAAAAATATGAAAGAATATTTCTATCTGGACATGGAAAGTATACTAAAGTAACTGTGCTTAGTATTTAAGAGCAATTAAATAATTCCATAGTGTAAATAATTAAATATATTATTTTGTGACGTAGCTGCAAAGTGTCACACTGTAGTGGTAACTGTAATGTACTTTTTCTATTGTTAGTCGATTGTACTATTCATTTTCATATAAATTAGCGCCCACCTGCGTGGTGTGGTTATGGTTCGTGAGAATAGCTTTTAAAGCTGGCTTCCCACAGTCCGTGGTTTTGCGGATGGACGATCACCGCACTTTTGAAGTTACTCGATTCGTTTACAGCTTTAGAAGGATGGCATTGTGCTTTACGCCCGACCGTGTTATTAGTTTGTTATTTGGTTGAATAAATTCAAATTCGAATTATCTTTATTGCTGAAACTGTCAAATACAGTAACACGAAAAAATTACGAGTATAATGTAATTGCAGTATTAATTAAGACGTAATACATTTTTTAATGGATGACCTGTATTTTTATTTCAATGCATGCAAAAACTTTATACAGTGCTTTTGACTACATGGTGGCAGGGTGGCACAAATGGCAGCTGACATGTGTGTAAAATGAATTAATATAGTGTGACGCAATACGTAGTATTACGCGTGTTACAATAGTCAACAAGAAAAAGTGCAAGTGTTCATGTTTACGCTTTTCTGTGTTTGTTTGCGTCTGTTATTGTGGAATCGAACCCAAAATACTCGTCGTACCTAATGTAGCGACGGCCGCGTAAACCACTACATAACGTGATATTACCTACTGCATAAGAGTTCTATCATAATATTGCTTAAAACATTACTATTGATAAGCTTTCAAGCTCATTGTGTAAATGACCATGAATATTTATAAAAGGACAAAAAACCCAGGGAGTGTGGCGGAGACCTTTGTCCAACAATGGAACAGTAACGGTTAACGAAAAAAAGAAGGACAAAAGATCACAATACATCAAATTGAATAAAAGAATTGTCGATACCTGCCTCCGTGGTCCAGTGGATAGCGTATGCGACTGCTGATTTTAGGTCCCGGGTTCGATTCCTGGGCCAGGCAAAAGTATTACTGGGTTTTTCCGAATTCTCAGTAGCAGCATGGAGTCTGGTGATGTGCCCGATAACGGCAATAGGTTATAGCCCCTATTACTTGGGACCTGAAAATTCACAGCGAAATGCACATGTTACATACCTTCGGGGATACAGGCGTGAGTCTATAAAAAAAAATACATGCAAAATACCTATAACCTATACCTACCACTAAGTACTTCCACTGCCTACCCTTTTTTAAAAGTTCATACCTAATACCATAATACGCTATACCTACCTACTTATCTTCAAAGTCATGGTCATAAACAAGACAGGCAGGTAAACATTTGACCCTGGGTGACCGTTATCGAAATTACACACATACGTCAGAACTACGTATTTTTAGCCACAATTTTAATATTGGTTGTTGTATCGACCGCGCGGCGGACCATGGCTAGTTATCAATTGTCTATCTATGTTTACGATAGGTACCTACTACGGTACGATGGGTATGATAGATATTGGACGTTTAGGACAATATTTTGAACCTCATTGAACCGTGGTTATACTTTTATACTTATATAGCAAAGTTTTCATAGTCATCACCTTAGATTTCATACTTTTTATTCGAAAGAAGTCGTGGATTCGAATTCAATCTAACACCTTTAGGTACAGCATAAGGTACAGGTACAGGTACCTACTCAATGACAGGTTGTTTTTTGTATCCAAAACGCAGGAATGCAAACAGAACGCCTAAAAATTTTTTATCGAATTTTATAACGCGTCGTCCGCCAATGAGAGAAAAAGACGATAACCATGATAGGTACAAAGTTTTTTGATATACTTACATGTTCGTATCATTGAGACCCGGTACCCACCGCCAACTTTGTTACCTACCTACATGCTCTCCGAAGTTCGGTAGCGCTCTCATATCAATGCCAGTTTCTTGGTTTTATCATTCCTTGCATATATTAGTAAGTAAGTATGCAGTCCAATCAATCCTAATAAACCTATACCTATGGTATGGATTTATGTTACTCATGAATCTCGTGGTTTAAATGATAAAAACATTTTGTATCTTGAACGCGTTCATTCTGGGCGTTGACCTGGCAAGTAGGTACCTACGTGTATCGTTTCGACAGCTAATCACATATGCATACAGCCGTACAGCGTATAATTTAGGTACCTATTTATCTAGTCATAATTTCATGGTCGAATGTCAAATATCTGAGCCACAGCCCACCCATACCTACTCAGAAGATATCCTCAAACTGCAAAGACTTGCTGGGAAAGTATTACCTTCGTAGAAGGCTAGATAGGGAGGAACTTGACACAGTTGACTCGACAGTGTTTCTAGGCATTACACTAGATAATAAGTTACAATGGGGTGCACATATAGCATGTCTTGCAGGTAAGCTCAGCTCTGCTGCGTATGCTGTCAAAAAAGTTGGACAACTTACTGATGTTGACACAGCTCGTCTAGTTTATTTTAGCTATTTTCATAGTGTCATGTCCTACGGTATTTTGTTATGGGGCAAAGTTGCGGATATTCAGAATATCTTCGTTCTACAGAAACGAGCGGTACGAGCAATATACATGTTAGGTGCAAAAGATACTCTTAGGGAACGCTTTGAGTCCATAGGGATTCTTACAGTAGCCTCGCAATTTTTATTTGCTAATATATTGTATATTAGGCAAAATATAGGTTTATTTACTACAAAAAGTGATGTACATAACATAAATACTCGAAACAGGCATAAGTTATATGCCCCTTATCATCGTTTACATAAAGTTAATAATTCTTTTGTAGGGCTAGGTATTCGTATAGGTATACAATAAAATACCAATTAGTCTTTTAGAATTGCCATTTAGTACGTTCAAAAGTAAAATAAAAGACTGCCTTATTAGGAAAGGTTATTATACCATTAATGATTATTTCAGTGATAAGGATAGATGGTCACTTACACTAGCCAACTCTTGATTTTTTTAATTTATATAGATACCTTACTTTTCAGTTTTTTTATATAATATCTCTAGTTTTATTAATTTAATATTCATGCATTATTAGGTCATTCAACTTACTACATTTACATTTTCACTGTCGTTCCACAAATTTTATTAAAATTTGCTACAGTGTTAGATGAATGTAACTCGTTATCATGGGCTGGATACTAACGTTTTTGTAATTTTCGTGTATTCATATACCGTCACTTTCTGTAACATACTTTTCCACCATAGTTCTGAACATGATCGCGAGTTGCCTACATTATAATGCGTAAGTGGGTGCATAGGGTTCCCACCAAGAACTTAGGGTCCCAAGCCAACCTCACCTGCAAGTGGTGCACCTGCCGATCAACGGACGAGGCTCTGGCAAACAAAATGTCCCAATAAGCGGCAATAGGCTCGCCACATATTACGTGGGATCAAAACACTGGCGAAAAGTGGGCTTTTAATATGCCTCTGCCTACCCCTTCGGGGAAGTAGGCGTGAGTCTATGTATGTATGTAAGTGGATGCTCCTGTTCCACAAGATTCACATTTGAAGACTACTACAGCACTTAATTTAGTAACTACATATTTGTTTAAGTATTATGTATGTTCTTATTTACTATTTAGAAGTAATTAATTACAATGTGAAACAGTTGCAGCTCCTTACAAAAACAAAAATATGTACCATAATACTGGCGATTAAAAAGAGTGGCCACGAGTTTTATTGCCCGTTCTTTCTCGTGGTTCTACCTATTGCTTTGCGAATGGGCAGTAAATGTAAATGTAGAAGCATTATTAATTTACTTTAAAAATTTGACGTTCATAAGCGTCACGTTGTGACCTAGATGAATAAATGATTTTTGACTTTTGACTTTTGACGTACCTACCTATACCAAACCCAATCTGTTTAAGAATAATAGAGAACAAAGAATTCTCACATATACACCGGAATAAATTAAAACATTTATTTTGGACAGTCATTTAACAAGACAAATAAATAACTACATAGTGGACGCGAAAAAATACTCTGTCTCATGCAAGAATAACTAACTGTAGACCTACAAAGAGTTGTTACAAGCTCACGAGTGATAATAACTGAACCTACGGTACCTACGCGGTAAGCAGAAAATTACAAGGCACCCACTGAAACTACAGCGCTATCTGAGCAAGTGTGCAGTCGTCCATCAAATAAGGTAAAATGCGTACGTACGGAACCCTCGGTGCGCGGGTCAGACTTGCACTTGCCCGAATTTTTATTTACCTTGTGAGGTACGGAACCCTAAAAACACTTTGTAAAGAGTGTTTTTAGGGTTCCGTACCTCACAAGGTTCCATACGCATTTTACCTTATTTGAGGTTGGTGCTAATTACGCTAGTCCTCTAAATCTGTATGAGCGCCCATACAACTTAGAGGACTATCTTAAATGGAGTCTACTATGTATGTATGGGGACACCCTTAAATTTTCCACTTTTTTTATAAGTTATTTTTTTTATATAAACTTACGCCTATATCCCCGAAGAGGCAGGCAGAGGTGTAATATTACACCCACATTTCGCCTGGAATTTTTAGGTACCACGTGATAGGGGGCGAGCCTATTGCCGTACCGGGCACATTACCAGACTCCGTGCTGCTACTGAGAATTTCCTAACGGAAAAACTCAATAATACTTTGCCCGAACCGGGAATCGAACCTGAGACCTCCCAATCCCACGCGCACATTTATGCCGCGAGACCAACGAGGTTTTTGTAAGTTTTCCTTTATTTGTACTGTAAGACCCTGCTTTTGGCCAAATTTAGTGATTCTAGTTCAACGGGAACTACCCTATTGGTAGGTTTTCGACCCAAAACCTACAGGGTACTTACGGTTGACCTAGAATTGTCAATTTTGGTTAAAACCAAGGTCTTACAGCACAAGTAAAGGAAATATTCCGAAAATTAAAAAAAAATGAAAATTAAGGTTAATTTTGGTAGGTAGGTACTTACAAGTTTTCGCAAAAATCTAATATTGACCATATCTTTTTATCGGGTTGACCCAGGACCCTGATTTTAATTAGGTAAAATGCGTACGGAACCCTCGGTGCGCGGGTCAGACTCGCACGTGCCCGATTTTTTTTAAGATAACATTCGCTTATGTTACAATTGCTGCCTTATGAATCATGTAGGTACTTAGGTACTGAAGCTAGGGTTGCCAACTTTTTTTTAGAAGAAATAGAGTATATATGACTTCAAAGGAGGTAAATAAAGAGTATGGACTTAAAAAAAAGAGTATCATTTATTTTATATTTTTAAAAGGGTATTTTTTTGTACTTTTTGCAGCACATAACAATATTCATTGTTTTTTAAATAATTGTATATATGAGTCCAAACATCTAACTCTAAAATGTGGATCAAGAGCTCATTCTTAATTAATTTCAATGAAGCTGTTTCTCTCTTCTCGCCACTTCACATTCATGACCGAAAAGACTCTTTCAGTAAATGCTGAAGTGGCGGGAACAGAGAATATATAATCAATATTTTTTTTAAACAATCAAATTCTCCAGGACACTTCTTAAAAATAAATTGCCATTTTTCTGCAGTGGATTTTTGCATAAAATCTGTATACCTACAATTCAGCTTGGAGTTTTTTTTAAATTATAACTTCTAAATATAAACTGTCCATGTGTACCTATGCTGTGTTCACGAATGTCCGAATGTGGTTTGAGGAATTTGGGATACCAACATATTAACGGTAAATACTCGACTTTTTTTTGGTTTTGATTATGGGTTTTTGCATAATATCATAGGCACTAGCTTAGTAAAAATTGTGTAAAAAAAGAGTATTTTAGCGTACTCTATTAGTGTTATAGATTATAGAGTACGGTTACATGATATAGAGTACAATACTCTATTTTAGAGTACGGTTGGCAACCCTAACTGAAGCGTCTTGGGCAGCTAGGTCACTTTAAACATTAATCCATTTAACCAGCTACTAACTATAGGTACATAGTTCACATAAATGACATCACCCTGCGACCTGCGTACAATTCACATCAAAGGTCAATATTAAGTGTAGAGCTACCGTGATCCACTTGAGTTAAGATCACTATATTACTGTAGGTACCTACTGAGGGAAACACCCACATTGACTCATGACATTTTGATACGGTACCCTTGCTGATTTACTATGGCAATGGATTGTTGAGCGCTATATCGAATTGCTCTATTCGTATGAAAGGTGAGTCAAGATTTTCTGCGTAGTATGCTAATGGGTAGCTGAAATTCAGGAATAACTAATTGATGTTATAAAAGTATGAATAACACATGTTACATAGCTGTTTATTAATTTTCTACTGGAAATGGCGATGATGATGCGAACGCTTTTTTAAATTGGTAGTAAGTTTTAAGTACCTATTACAGTTGACTGGCCTGTTGATCTACTAGATATGTAATCACCGCTAAGCCAAAGTCTACAATCATTATGTAACCCTTTGGTTACACGTCTTATATCTATACACATAAATAAAATTGGAGTGTCTGTTTGTAATCTTAAAATAACCGCTTTTTACTTAATGCATATGGATGACATGATGATGATGTCATTTTTTACAATTTTTGTCTATCTGTTTGTTCTCGCTAATCTCTGGAATGGTTAGACTGATTTTGACGGGACTTTCACTGGCGGATAGCTGATGTACCAAGGAGTAACTTAGGCTATAAATTATGTGTGGTATGCGAAGTAGTTCCCTCAGGACGCGGGTGAAACCGCGGGAAACAGCTAGTCTTTATATATAATAGGTACCTAATACTTACGTTTATCAGGTATCAGGTAACCATTGTATCTGCAGGCACTGCCTAGTTTGGTATCAGATTACCGTGAGTGATATCAAGGATACTACGAGTAGGTACTGTTATTTATTATTACTTCTACGGATATTACGCTACGCGTAGCTGCGTAGCACTGTTCACTACGTAACGCGAAGCGTAGGTGGTTCTACCGGTTCTACGAAGTGTGTGCCACCGCGCATTGAAATAGCATAGGTATATTAGATGTCACATTAAAAGAATAGAGTTTTTTTAACAATCATGGCTGTAACAACGAAAGTAAATAACATAACTAAATAAGTATGTGTCAAAATACGACGCATTGACAAAGAGCTCAAATATGTACATTGAGGCGCATTTCCTATGGGCGCTCTGAAGATAAACTTTCTGTGACCCAAATTGCCGCTTGGCGGCGTGGCAGTCGCGCTGTGACAGCTGTCTCTACGAGAGCAAGAGAGACGAACGTTCCTCCTGTGTATCTTGACTACGGGAGCAAGAGAGACGGAGAACGACGCCAGTAGGTACCGCCAACGGCGCCAACTACGAACAACACTGGAGACAGCTCCACTTGGAATCGGCACACGCATCACAAATCCTTAAGAACTGCGCTTCTATGTAAATCTGTATTCATTGTCATTGATTTCATGATGTGCAAAGCTACCATGTTTTGTAGCAGCAAAGTGTATCGCCATTTCGGGTGGTGACAAACAACTCTATGTACTTATGTGCAAAGTCTTGAAAACATTGCTTATAAAATATGACAAAACTTCGACAATTCAACGAAACAAACATTTTCGCTTCACGCCTCCAAACAACCAAAAACAAAGCAACAGTGAACAAAAGATAACCTACATACCCCAAAAATTGTCTTGTTACCAGTCACTGCGCAAAACCTATAACACAATTAGTCCATTGAACTGTAGGTATACAAAATAGGCATTTTGAACAATGAAGGGAAACGACAAACATTGAAAGTGGGTTATGCAAATGGCGCATCGACATATAGCGTGGGAACACGCCTGACACCTCGTGCCGACATGTACCTATCTGCTTTCAACACGTAAGGCTAATTAGATCTATCAGCGAATTGTAACACAACAGGTAGGCTAGTAAATGGTTCTGAGTATTATGTTTAATGTGTCGGTAAAATTATTGTTTATATAGCTGGGAATGGATGAGTTTGTGAACTGGTGGTACGCGTTAGTTTTGCAAAAAATGCAATTTGCAAAATATATCCTAGGAGACATTCTAATGTTTTGTACCTTATTACTTCCCTTTTTAGATGTGCGATGGCAGCGATAGCCTACTGGTTATACTATCAGATTTCCATGCAAAAGAACACCACTGACTTTTCAAAGTTATGTGCATTTTTGTTAATAATTATCGCTTACCCAGTGGCTCGGAGAGTTAACCTTCGGTGCCGGCTGCCATGTAGATCTTTGACAGTAGTTGCGGGGAGTCATTAGCCAGAAATAAAGTGATACTGCTCTAAGCCATGGAATATTTATTTATTTATTTAAAACTTCCTGCAAAATACATTGCACAAGGCGGACTTAATGCCTATAGGCATTTTCTCCCAGTCAAACTTTAGGTGGTGCAGAGATGAACATGGCAGGTGTGTACTTACACAAAGAGAGTAAAATATAATAGAATATCCGATATAATACACGCTATAAATACATACACGATCCATACATATTAATAAATGTATACATAAATATATCCACATATAAATACATAATGTATACGAATAAAAATAAATGTTTAAATAGATAGACTACTAACGGTTGATAAAGTGCTACTGAGAAGCTTCCTACAGTTCATTATAAAACAGCTAACGGACTCCAAATTTGAATGTGGCACGATTAGTTGATATCCTAATTTCGGCATTCCACAGAAGGATGGATTGGATATTGAAAGAAGAATGTACTAGACTAGAAGTGTGAGATGGACAGAGAAGAAGAAGGTTATTAGTAGATCGCAAGTTCTTGTTGTGAGTGGAACAGAGATATTGAAAGTAAGGTAACAGATATGACGTAGGTACTATTAGGAGAGTTGAGACCATCGAATATCGCCATCCCTTTGGGTTGTAGAAGTCATACACGATTACGTTCAGTAGAAAAGCTGATATGCTGTCACATCTGGTTAGACTAGAGAGCGAAAGGCCCCCTTGGCGTTATTATTCTCTAAATAGATAGTAGTTAGAGCCTGGTTCAAGCTGACAGAAATTTATATTACTACCAGTTAGACGATACAAATATTACCCAACACGCGGCTAATTACTTGACATAAAAACACAACCTTTATTTCCATTCGATTTCGCTTCGAACATATTTATAACCACAACAGCCTTGCTGGCAGCCTTGGTTGAAGGATCCCACATTGACGCAGGCATACGGGTGATATCGAAATAAATTACAACATTCCGCCTTGTAACACTTGGACGCGATAAGCAGCCTAAAATTAGGTATAGAGATAGTAATCTGGTTTTTTAGTAAGTTTATACATACCTACAGGCATTTTGTATACAACGATATATTTAGTGTAATGCAGACCTCTTAAGGTATGATTGATAATGATCAACAACTTTTGCTCGGACACGTTGCCGAAATTGAGGCAGCGCAGCGATAGCCTAGTGGCTGAACAAAAAAAGAGAACCCGATACCCTCTGCATGGCAGTCCGTTGGTATCTACCAACGGACTGCCACGCAGAGGGTATCGGGTTCGTATCCACGGCGCGCCCCACTAACTTTTCGGAGTTATGTGCGTATTAAATTATTAATTATCGCTTGTCTCGACTCTCGTGCCTCGGAGAGCACGTTAAGCCGTCGGTCCCGGCTGTCATGAACTATGGTCATGAAGATCTTTGACAGTCGTTATAGGGCGACAGTGCCTCTAAAATAAACTGACACTAGTCTAAACAATGGAATATCGCTATTCCTTCGGGTTGCGGAGGTCAGACAGGCAGTCGCTCCGTGGAAAAGCTAATATTCCGCCTAATCCGATAATGTGCCCGTAAGAGAAATAGGCCGGTAGTGTCCTACGGGCACGGTGTGCCCATAAGAATTTGTGTGAAATTCACTCCGGTGTTGTGTGATTGGTTACAATAATAAAAACGTACATCGACTAGTTACAGATTAACCAACAAAACACCATCAATTTTTACCATATTTCCAAGCTTGTAACCGACAAAAATAAAAAAATTGCTAATTTCGGTGCTCAGTTTTCTCCGTGCCGCCATATTGCGCTGTGGCGATCAACTAAGTTGAATTTGTGATTTTCAAAAAATGTATTCTCAACGCAAACGCTAAGTGATTGTATTAGTATTATATATCAAATTATTGACAATTTAGTGAAGTATATGTTTTAAATATTTTTTTAGCCAGGTATAAAAACATTTACAAAAAAAGTGTTAGTAATTTTTGTGATGCAATTTTCGGGCGTTGGCCGCTAGCCGTCCTCCATATTTTAAATGATTATGTGTAAGTATTTATTAATTACTTTACTATTGTTTTTGCTATAAATAGGTATAAATATGGTCTGTGAGTGAGAAATGTTTTCCGTCGGATCGTCAAAATGGCGCAAATTTTTCACTGCTATGAATAAATGGTTTTTGTGAAGTGATATCGGTGACCTTTGCTTAATTAATATATATAACCGTCGCGTCGTCTACCCGTGTCAATATTTGTGCAGTGAGAAAGTGAATTTCGTGAATAATTTATGTATATCGTGGAAAAATGTTTCACATGGTGTAAGAAAAAACAAAGTGACCTGCATTTATCAATTTTTTTCGACATGAAAAGGTTAAAGGTAAGCTATTTTAATATAATTCTCATATAGAGTAACTTCTGAACTGTATACAGTATAAAATTTACGTCATATAATTACACCAAACGCGAGAAAATTAAAGTTTTATAACCTAGGATCTTATAAACATTACATCCTCAAAATGGCTGGACACTACCGGAGAAAATGCATTTTGGAGCGGGGCATGCGAGGGGTTAAACTAGAAAGAGGACCCCAGGTTGAGACTGGGATAACGCTAGGAGGATGATGATGACGTTGCCGAAATCGTACAAGGAAATTAGTTGTTCCACACTCGACAAAATGTATGAAACATCTGAGTCTTTTTCGCGTTTTTGGCAAAGTCCTGTTACTTTTGTCTCGCTTAGAAGAGCAAGTAAAATTAACCAAGTAGAATTAAAACATCTTTATTTATCCAGGCCAAATCAGGATCTGAAGTAGCCTAACCAATTGCAAAGCGAAAAATTTTCCTTTCCTGGTTTGTTGACCTGGACCCAGAAGTAACCTAATCAAGAGTGGCGCCCAACGTGGGGCACTAGGTTACTATTGAACAGCCGCGAAACATCTCCTGTGACGCTTCGTTAATAATGAGAACTTAAAATAAATGTACTTGACTGCCTCCTTGGTCCCGCGGCATAATTGTGCGCGTGGGAATGGGAGGTCTCGGGTTCTATTCCCGGGTCGGGCAAAGTGTTATTGGGTTTTTCCGTTAGGAAATTGGTTAGGAAATTCTCAGTAGCAGCACGGAGTCTGGTAATGTGCCCGGTACGGCAATAGGCTCGCCCCCTATTACGTGGGACTAAAATAAATCTGGGGAAAAGTGGGTGTGGCAATATACCTCCGCCTACATCTTCGGGAATATAGGCGTGAGACTATGTATTTATGTATGTATGTAAAATAAACTTGATTCTCTGTTAGTAGGAGTACTGTATATTCTTTGTTCAATAAGCAGAAGCAAAGAAGCGATAGAGGGTTTTGATATAACGAAATTGACACAGGTTCGCGTTATTTTTAAAGACAACGCCCGCACGGCTAATAAATCTTGAGTTACATGCTACCTGACAAACATTCTGTCAACCGACAAATTACAATCAAGCTCCAAACAACAATTTGTATATCACATACAGTGTTGCACCATGTGGGGATCGAACCTAGAACATACGCAGTACGCAGAACCTACAACAAGGGCGAGGCAACCGCTTAAACCATTACGCCATACGTGCAGTCTGTTTTTTTCAAGAAGACATCTCCCGCCCTAGTAATATATCCTGTGTCGCGGTGGACTTTACAAACATACAACCAACGGACACAATGAACACCCAGACTCGAAACAACAATTTATGGATCATACAAAGTGTTATCTCGTGTGGGAATCGAACCCACAACACTCGGCGCAGTGTCAAGTGGCGAGGCGGCCGTGCAGTAATGTACGTTACTAATGGCGTAAAGGTGGATACAGACTTTGCGAGGCATGCGCTACGAACGGCGCACAACGAATGCCTCTGTTTGAGGCGTGCGTGTTTAAAAATTATACCAACAAATGCTCGGGTCGAGCCATCGCGTACGAAGCAAACGCCTCGTTTGTCTGTCTTCATGTTTGCTGCGAGGCATGTGCTACGCACAGACGCGCGCGTGCGAGCCGCGCGTGTGCGCCGGCTCATTGCGAGCAGTGCGTTGCGTTTGGACGGTTGTGTCCGCATCGCTGTGATGTTTGCACGCATTATGAACGAAAAATTTGAATTATACGAAAATAACCGATTATCCAAAACATCATTATTATTATAATAAAAACAAAAGAGAAGACATATGGCATTTAATTGCGAATGAAGTAATGTAACCGTCGCTGAGCTGAAAAAAAAAATATCTTCTAGGATCTTATAGAAGGAAAATTCTCGAGAAAATAAAATATATTATAAAAGCAGCAGCGGATACGCGCACGCGATGCAAAGGTGCCATCTTGACTGCTGCTGTGTGGGTTGGATCGGCCCGAGCATGCGCTGCGCGCTGTTTGGCCCGAACAAACGCAGTTTCATTTTCGCAGTCGAGGCGTACGTGGATATTGTACGCGGCGCACACCTCGAACGTGCATGCGCGGCACCGTCCACAACTAATGTAATGCTCGCACTGAGGCACTTTGATCTTGTAGCATTTGCCGACATTCGTTGGCTCGCCCTCGCACGTGCGTAGCACATGCCTCGCCACGAATATAAAGGTACACACCTTGCGAGGCATGCGCTGTGCGCCGTGCGCAGCGCATGCCTCGCAAAGTCTGTATACGGCTTTAAATGAATAAATTATTTATCAATGTTGATGGAATAGTACTCCAGTGTCTTCGATCGGCTTATGAAGGTAATCGTCGGTCAACTTGCCTGGCTAGATAGCCTTGGGTTATGTTAGTTATTATAGAATAGGTTTTTCATTATTCAGAAACTAAAGCGGGTTTGATAATAATGTTCTTTCTTGCCATTGATTCCAAAACGGCTCAGAGGATTGTAGATTGGACTGGACTCCTGTGTTATAGTAATACAATTTGACTTTATGTAGGTACCTATATAATTCTTCGTCCGTGTGGTGACGGATTAAGAACACGCAATGTCACCACCCCATATCATCCCATGGGTGTTGTAAGAGCCGACAGAGGGGCATATTATGCAGAGAACAGCACTGGTAAGAGAATGAAAACTTGATAAAAATTGTACCAACCCGTTTGGCCAGCGTGGTATAGTAGGCCAATTCCTCCTTTCAAAAAAGAGGCCTAGTCCAGGAGTGGACTGTTAAAGGCTGATGATGATGCTATAATTCTTTCGTTACTGACTCACAGCCATGCATGAAGCTGAAACTGTGACCCTTGTCTCTGCAGACGAATCGTTCCTGTCGGCAGTAGTTTGACGAGGAAGAGGATTTCAAACAAATCACGCAGATCCACGCGAGACACAACATCGTTAATTTAATTGTGTCGGATATGCTAGCATACGACAAGCTGCTATTTAAATTCCCTAAAATTTGACAAAAAAATTATATTGCTACGTCACCTCGCAATCTGCAATTCCTGAAGTAATTCATCGTCATCATCGGCCCTGTATTTAAACTGTCCAACTTCACGGGCACTGGCCTCTTCCCACTATGAGAAGGGCCTCTTCCCACTATGAGAAGGGCCTCTTCCCACTATGAGAAGGCCATAGCCCACCACGCTGGCCAAGTGCGGGTTGGCAGACTTCACATGTCATTCGAGAATATTATGGAGAACTCTCAGAAATGCAGGTTTCCTCACGATGTTTTCCATCACCGTTTAGCAAGCGATAATTAACAATATAATACGCACATAACGAGTCGAAAAGTCCGAGACCCTCTGCGTAGCAGTCCGTCGGTCTCTCCACTCGGCTATCGCTGCTATTAATTCCTATATTATATGATTTACATCAGTGATATTGTAAGTAGGTAATCATTATAATAATTATTATTGCCTTTCATAAATTTCCAAGAAAAAGTATTTCAAGAATCATTTCCAAGCGTACAGTAATAATTGTAAAGGTTTGCCTCGAAAATGATTACTGACATATCACTTTATAAATCGATTAACTTCTTGCAGTCAAAATACGACTACACCTATTGTTATTATTTTCAGTAAAAATTAGTCATGTTCTACGGAAAACCATTAATTCCTTCACACGTTAACGATAACTTCATGACCTATGGATAGATAGAAGTACATTGTATCCTTCTATAGCACGAAGGGTTGAAATCACGCAACGAGCCCACTTGTTGACAAATCTATCAAGGTCACAGCACTCACGAGTCTACAGCTCGCGCTTTCCCACACACATTCATAATTGAGGAACATTACTTCAACTAGCTTCGCAAAGAAAACTGAACATGTTACAAAATACACACACTTTAATAAAATACCAAGACTAAGTCCACAACACAGAAACTTTGAGCAATATCAACATCTCCCACATACATTTTAACGTTAACAAAAAGAAACGAACTCTTATCTTTAACGGGTAACACCTAAATTAATTAACTTCTCTGTTTACATCTTAGTTTGTCGCATATCACATTCGTAGTAAATTGAACTACACTCTTAAACTAACTAGTTATTTCTTAAAACCAACTGTTCTCTTTTTTCATTTTATCTTTGTGTCGCCCCTTCATCTCGAGAGATTGGAAAATTTCCGAGAGCTGATCTAAGTTTTGCGGGGGAGTCTGAGGCAATTCCTGTAGCTTCCACAAACAATTGTCACCCTCTTCACTATGAACTACGTTGTACGTCTGTCGCTCTCTCAAACACAGCAGCTTCCCTGTCTCCGGCATAGAGGATAATTTAGCCACTTGCAACGCGGCTTTTTTAAACCTCGTCTTCGGTGAAACTTTTGGCTCTTCCTCTGCTTTCTTCTCATCATCCGATTTCGGGGATTTCTTGTCTGCTATAAATGTATTCTGTTTTGTTGCTATAAAAGTATTCTGTTTTGTAACTTTTGCTGCGTTCACATAAATTGGCTCTATTACATCGTATGTGTTCTCTCTGAGCAGCTGCTGCGGCCTCTTCACCTCTATGTGATCCAGGGAGCTCTTCCTTGTGTATCCTTGTATTCTGAGCGGAGTCAGTGGTTTGAGCACATCGTGGATCTTGACGGACCGATCGAGAGCACTGGTTTGATTTTTGTTCAGGTCGAAAACGATCACTTTTGTCTGGGATCTCTCGAGTTTTTGTCCGATCGCGGGTAGAGGATGGAAAGGGGATAGCGTTGACTTGACGGGGATGTCGTTTTCGAGCATCCTGGTTTGCGCGGTTTTATTCTTCCTGGGTTTGAACTTGCGCGGCGCGTAGATAGTGGTGAGCGCGCGCGTCTTGTGCGGGTCGAGAGGGGCGAGTGGTCCGGGCAGCATGGGGTGCGAGCGTGCGGGCGCTCGCTCGGCCGCGCGCCGACAGCCGCCTCGGCCGCCGCCGCCGCCGGCCTTGGCCGACGCCTCCCCGCCGGTCGACCGACCCGCGCCTGACCGACGCCCACCTAGCGACACAATCACACAACGCTGGGACAACGCTGCACAAACGCCCTCAGTTACACTTTCTCACTTTGCCGCGTAACAGAAAGCACTTGAGAACACTTTTACACGCTTTTCTTAGAATTTTTAAAGCGCCAATTGTTTGCTGTATGACGTTTATTTGCTAATTTATTTTTCAGTGTATTGTGTTTTATAGATGGCCAGTTTAAACATTTTGTGCGTCGCTAGTGGAACTCTTTATTCTTGATTTAAAAAAAATTGCCTGATAAATAATATTAACTTCAATTTAAATTATTTTAATTATATGTTTATTTAATTAATCAAAAGTCCACGGAACAATAAAAACCTAAACTAATATGGAATAAGTACCTAATTAATAAATTGATTTGAAACAAATGGAAATGACGCCGTTTTTTACGGCGGCCATGACGGCAATTGAAAACAAACTAAACGTGGCAATCGTTTACAAATTTACTAACACCAGTTAATTTGAGTAAAAGCTAGTAAAGGTTTGCTTATTTTTATCAATAACTCGTCAAGTCGATTAACGACAGTCGATACAAACTATTATATTCATACCACCAACTACTTACCGGTACAACTGTGTTAGTAATATAAATAGGTTTGCCTGCTTATTATCGTCCTAGTGCGGTAATATTATGTAGATAACAGGCAGGTCAGTTATAGGTAAGAATAGGTACTTACATTTCGGAAAGTCGGAGCAATATGCCCAATCATGCTTTCCCTGAATTATTGTTTTTGCGCTACACTGGCCCGAGTACCTACTGGTCACATAAACATAAGTACGTTATCTGCATATCCGAAGATACTAGATTTGACTCGTATTAGAATTGGTTAACCAGAGTATCTCAGATAAACAGACAGACAGACAAAGTGTTGTTTATATCTTGATGAGAAAAAAAGGCAACGATTCGACTGCAGACGTAAAGGGTCCGGGTTCGAATCCACGGCGCGCACCAAAGACTTATCGGAGTTATGTGCGTATTAAATTGTTGACTTGCTAAACAGGGAAGGAAAACATCTCACTCATGCAATTTTCTTGCATGACTGAAAGTTCTCCATAATGTTCTCGAAAGACATGTGAAGTCTGCTAACCCGCACTAGACCAGCGTGGTAGACTTCTCATAGTGAAATAAAGCCCGTGCCTAACAGTGGGACTGTACATATTACCAGGCCTATGATGGCAAAAAGGTCACCTCGAAATGAAAACTATTAAAATTATGGCTTAGGATTAGCAGAACTTTATGCAAAAGGAGCTGCTTATATAGATACTTAGGTAATATTCTGTCAAATCTACTTGGAATAGAAAGCAGACCCCAGGCTATAAGGCATTTTTTACACAAGTCTACATTCTAAGGCCTACGCCACACTTGACGGAAATTCCATCGCGGATCTTCGGTTACGGTAAACGCTGAGAGCAATCGGAGCGACGGATCATTCGCATAGTGTGCCTGGTATTGGTTATTTATATACAATCATTTGTATAGGCGTTCCGCCGTGAAAGATCTGCGACGGAATTTCCGTCAAGTGTGGCGAAGGCCTAAGCGTGCGTATCGTGAACAGTAACGCATTCGATTTCCGCAACGTGCAGTCTAACATAGTTTGTGTAGTATTAACCCCTTGTATGCCGGAACGCAGATCTACGCGAGACACAATAGCTTTTTCATTGTGTCTGGAATTCCGGCATACAAGAGGTTAAGTATTAATGACTTTCAGTATAGAACTGAAGGTCAGTTAATACTTACTATCTACGCACTTTCCTGTCAATGAAACTTGCTATTGAGCAGAAGCACCCTATACTTTCTCATCTAACTTTATACTCTTAAATCAACCAAAATTATTAGTTTCGTACTGTTATTCACTGTCACAAAAGACACGGCCATTGTTATGACCACTACGAATCGATCCGTGGTTGACCTTCGGTGGACAAATGGAAAAAAGCCACAGTTTGTCACGTTGCCGTCCACACGGTTAAATTTACACCCCGTACCACCTGGTGGCTTTAAGTGATAGTTATCGATCCGAAAAGGACACGTTTGATTACTGGAATGGAATATAATAATAATCATCAGCTTGTTGGTTTAAGGTATTTTATTTATTTATGGTGGTTTCTTGGTGGTGGCTTTCGCGCCAAATATACTTGACGTATATTTGGCGCGATAGCCACCACATATTTTAAGTTATATTGCTGCAAAGTTTCATCAATATTCGTTCAGTTGTTTTTGCATGTCAGGGTAACAAACATCCATCTACTTATTCATTCTTACTCACAAACTTACGCCTATAAAATATGTAGTACCTGCCTAGGTCGGTTTGGGACTATTATTTCTAAAGACTTGATGCTTGCTCTTGTTTCACGTCAGTGTTGTTGTTTTAACACTGATCTCTTAAGCCATCACCACACGCATCAAAAGCCCTGATCAAGAAATATTTATTATCTTGTATAGGTGTAAGGTGTAATTCGTTTAGTAAACCATACGTGGTACCTACATCAGAGTTTGCTGCTTCCGTAGTCGGTAGTGCAAAAAAGTGTTTTAGATAATTATATCTGACCTGACGGAAATAACTCTTTCTGTATGTTCAAGTTCAAAACAATTTATTCGTTTAGGTTACATGGTAACACTAATGAACATCAATATTTTTTTTTTAAATCTCGGTTCAGTTGCATACTTAAAGCAACGGAGTAACAACGGAACAACATACAATAATATGGGTATATTATTATCTACTTATGAAAGTGAATTCTCAAGAAAAATCACGCATTGTCTCGATAAAGCCATCAAATTCTGTTCAGAATTTTGGATGATGCTGCAGACTCAACAACATAATGAATTAGCCAGATACACGTGCCCAAAAATCTACTTTCCATGTTGACAATCTGAGGTCATCGATACAAAATTAAATATTAAAACCTTTCCATCGTTCGCGGCGTAGCGTGTTATTACGATGATACGATCCTGATGGTAATCTGAATGTTTTACTCACATATACTTACTTATCGATAGTTTTATTTGATGGTACAAAATAACAACATGAGTCGAGGTTGGTAAGAAATTTGTAGAAAATGGTGTATACATAGCTAATAGTTTCAAATTATTCTTAATGGTTTTAATTTTTATTGTACTGAAATCATTCACTTTAGTAAATGATAACAAATTCTTACACCATTTGTAGAGTCGACACCTGTATGAATCTGCACAAATCTAAGTCTCTAATGGCTAGTTTCACCACTGTCATAAGAGTCATGAGATCCTGTTGAAATCCGATAACACATAGGTACTAACGTTTGAACGTTGAATGCATCTGGATGATAAGTCCTATCAGACCTATTTCAAGCGCAAATCTTATCCTACAAGAAGTTTAGTTTTATTTTTTGTTATTAGGCTTTTGAATTAGTAAAGACTTGAATGCATTTCACCATTCCATTTTACAATGAACTCTGCTGTCCGAGTGCACTGGATCTTGAACCCGCCTTCGCCTTGTGCTGAACCTTAACATTATTGCGCCTTGAGCTTAACCTTCAATGAGCAGGTGCTACTGGTCCGCGCGCAACCATGCGTCACAATATAAGTAGGTAGGTACCTAATTGATTACCTACCTACGTATTATAACGAACTCAGTCAGTCTTCAGTTCTGTCATGTTCACCAATTCACATTATCCATACTGAAACTAGACAGTTTTATCACGTGACAAGGTAGTATATTTAATAATAAGTTTGGGACCTTCCATTTGGTTATCCATAAGAAGACTTTGAGATTTTTGAGAAGAAGGTCTCAACAACTTTTGTACCGGGTGTCACCCAAGCTAGCTACGTCACTGGATTTCATTTTATTAATGTTATATACATACAGAAGAATTTGTAGATGCATTATAAGGCAAGGCCTTGCTAGTCATCCCAACACAAACAAATCATGTTTATTCTAATCAATTCCCAGCCATCAATAAAATAATCCTTGACTGGCCAGTTTTTTAAAACCCACAGCAATCATATACCACTCTCAAATCAAAAGACAACATACCTTTTTCCAATGCATTAAGGCTTCTAATGTCTTGAAATAAAATTCAAGAATGATGGGAACCGATTACCTTGTTAAGTGTGCTTCCAGTGTTAAATTGATCGCAAATTGTGTATATAAACGCGCAGTTAGCTTCTTTTCAAACTGAATTATGCACGTGTAATGTCAAGGCAACTCTACCTCCAGTTTATACTTCGCACTGTCCCAAGTAGGTAGGTAGATAGATAAGTAGGTATGATTGTTCAGTTACAGTTTACCCTGGGGCTCCAAATCGTTGAGGATCATATAAAAAAAACTCGACTGTATTGTCTTGATGTGTACAAAGCAAATAAAAAAATATAGTAGTCTAGGCTATGCCTACCATGGAGACCCGCAACACCCGTGGAGTCACCAAAGCGTTACAGGGCTTTTAGGAATATGAGGAGGAGCGGAATGAGGAAGAAGGAACAGAGGAATGGGACATCCTCCGGACACTCTCCCTTACAGAACGAAACGCAACAGTATAGATATGTACTTTTACTTTATGCCGACTTTCTATGTCTGGAGACTAGGAAAGTAACTACCGTTACTGCCTTGATCTCCGGGCGATTCGGTCAATTTGTGCTGAAATCAGCAAGTTGATACGGTAAAAAAAAATCGGATACCGCTCTCCGGTCTTATTTGAAGCAACCTATAATGTCAAATTGTGGATATTTTTGTTGTCACCAGTACCATACTTGATTACATACATACATAGACTCACGCCTGTTTCCCGGAGGGGTAGGCAGAAACTACGGAACGCCATTTGCAACGATCCTGACATATCTCTCTTGCTTCATTCACTCCCATCAGACTCCTCACTTGATTACACTGATAAGATTGTGGGATAAACCTATTAATCTGTCAAAGCTGGTTATACTCGAAGGCAGATGGCAAATTTTAGGGCATAAGTCTGGGATGGAACTAAAATAACGCTGAAAAAATAATGCGGCGTAGACCGACAATCTGACAAGTTGCTTGAGACAAGATGTTGTTGCGCATAATCTCCATAATCATATCGCTACACTTAATAATGGCTCATTAAGGGTACCTAGAGACATAAATACTAAGGCTTTCTAGATGTGTTTACTACGTCTAATTCATTCGATGATATGCATGTGCCTACTTTTGAATTGGGCCAAATCCTAAAAGTTAGTCTGAATCGTGCACAAGTCGATCTTGACGGCTAGTTTAAAGTAACAGAAATCAAACTAGAAGAAAAATAAAAATGGTTGTAACTACAGCATATAGTCCTTCCAATTTTATATTTCCAATACATTATTACTCCATATTATTGGATCATTTATGACGTAACCAGGTCAAGTTCAGCGCTGGACAATGGGCATGTCGAGACTAGGGCAATGATGGGCTACTCATCAAACTTGCATCGACCACCATTATTGTATACGCGGTGTGGCTGGGGACTTTTAATTGATGTTTATAGCCTTCGTGCTACGGATCGATAAGTTACCTAACTACATTTTATTTCTTGTAGATGGTTCGATTATTTTAGAATAGTAGATATGGTAGAGGTGTCTTTAGTCAATGGTCTGAAAGCGATCACCTGCCTCAAGTTCGGTTTTCAAAAGGCAGGTGCAATACTTTGTGTGATCAACAAATTGTTCTTTCAGTCTGCGTGTTCTTTGAGATCGTTGTTTGAAAGTTTGTAAAGTACCTCGTACACGAGTAATTTAAGAAAAACATTAGATTGATTTGATTTTGTCAAAAATGCTGTATGATTGGTCAAGTACCTACCTAATTAAAATATTTAACTAAAACTGAAACTGCCTCTTTATATCCGCTATCTAGAATACATAACACATGTATCAAGTCGGGGATGTACATACGGCAGTCTATATTAAAAACCGGCCAAGTGCGTGTCGGGCCACGCGCAATGTAGGCTTCCGTAGTTGCCCATAATGACTTGCTGCAAAGGGTATTAATGTACAACAAATCCGACTGTTTATTTTGCTGAAAAAATAATTTTAATAACACTATTATACGAACCTAAGTTTTGTTTAGAAAAATACTGGGTATGTATCCAGCTATGTATTGTAAACATAAAATGTGGTTTCCAAGATATACTACTACTATACATACGTAGTACCGTAGTACATTACATACCAAAGTACGTATATCTTTAAGATTAAGCCAGCGCGCCCACTATAAACTCACAGAAATAAGTATTTATAAGTTAACCGACGATTACTCGTAAACTAGTGATATCTACTTAGCTGTGATAGTTTTCCTTTTAAATTCGTTATATGTTCTACATTTGTGATTTTTTCACCTCTTCCAAATTAATAGTTTAGCCGGCAGAGGGGGGGGACACTTGAGTCTAACAATTTTTTTCACTTCAAAGCTTGATATTTGGCAAACCAATCACTTGGTCGAAAAATTATTTGAGCAAACTAATAACATTTTTTTAAAACCTATCCAATGATACCCCACATGATGGGGTACTCAACCAAAAAAAAATTCAACCCCACTATATATGTAGGGGAGATACCCTTAAAAAAAATATTTTCCTAAATTTTATTCTACAGTTTTGTTGCAATATCTTATGTCTATATTCATGTCAAATATCAGCTTTCTAGCACCAGGCGTCTTTGAGCTAGGCTGCGGACGGACAGACGGACGGACATGACGAAACTATAAGGGTTCCTTGTGGACTACGGAACCCTAAAAACGTCATAAACAATAACTCAGATTACTATCTAATATGAGTTATTGTTTATGACGTTTTTTTTAGCATACTTCATTTCAGAGCATTAGTAAATATGATTACACATTATTAAATGTCTAAACTGATTGTTTAAGTATAGTTTAGTTTACCAGACCACCTCTATAGCATTAATAAATATGATTACGATTAGACATTATTAAATGTCTGAACTATTGCCTGATTTTGTAAGTATAAGTGGTTTCTTTTACACGTGCCGTGTGTCCGACTTGGGTTAGACAATGGCATTCATAAAATGGCTATAAAATGACTACAGGTTAACGGGTAATTGTTCATAATAATATAAGATACAATCATGTCAATATCTATGGTGACAATCGCGTTATTACCTACTTAAAAGAAAAGGTGAAGTACCTTATATTTACCCTGAACGTTGCGACATGGCATCAGCTTTACAGAGATGGTATTACCCGGTTACAGGTTCTGGAGTGGCGGCCACGCACCGGACGTCGTAGCAGAGGTAGGGCCCCGCAAGGTGTACTGACAATCTTGTTGGGATCGCGGCCAGCGGATGGATGCCGCTGATGGTGCCTTAGGGAAGGCCTATGTCCAGCAGTGGACTTCTTTCGGCTGATATGATGATGATGAAGCCATTTGAGCGAACCAAAAATCAATCCTCGTTGGATATACGAGCGTTAAAATTAATAACTACGCCTTCGTTATACTTTATCGCGGTAGGTACCTTTTTGAATTCAAATGCAACATTTTGCTTTCACATTCGGTAACAGACATATCTTGGTCCACCTAGCCTAGGGAAACACATGGATGTATATAATTCATAGCTTATTTATGCTAGTACTTAGTTACTTAGGTAGTAGAAGTAGGAACCGATCAGGCAAAATAAATGACGACGAGTGTGTGTTTTATTCATCAAACGAAACTTAAAAGTACAGTTAGAGGATACCAGATACTTCAGTTAATACGGCTAAATTCGACAGACTCGATTTGCTACTCAAAAATTCGCCGAAAAGCCGCCAATTTCTCAAATCACGTTAACGAGGTGAGGAGGAATTATTCAGACTGTGCTCAGGTTTGCACGCGAAGGTCACGGGGTGCCCATTGATGTTGGAAGTGGAGTTCAAGGTCAGACCCATTAGACCCAAGGTCACACGGTCAAGTGCTTGTTGACTAACACTATTCGGTAATTACAGATAGAACTGTTTACCAATCGATATGTACTTTCGTAAATTAATGAAGATAATATCTACAGTTCTGTTTATTTTGGAAATTTTATTTTAGGTGCTTTGACAGACCATCAGTAATTTTTCTAATAATAGACGGGTGACGGACTCTGTAAAAATTAACATACAGCATGGTACTCCTTTTTAAAATACTTAATTTCCTCTACTCATGTAGAGGCTCTTGAGCCCTCAGCCCTTGCTACCTGCTGTGGAGTGCACAACTTAATAATAATCCTTGCGTAGTGCTCTTAAATTGTTCTAATGACATATACAAACACACCGCAAGGTTTAAGGATCCTGATCAGTGTCAGTCAGGTAGTGGGACGGGAACGTGTGGGAATAGCGTTCCCACTCTGTTTTTGTCAAGAATCCTATATTTATAATACCATTGCACCGTTTGATACCATACTTCAAGGAATTGAAGTCAACAATCAGTGAGCACGGAAGCCATCTTATCTTTAAAAACCGGCCAAGTGCGTGTCGGGCCACGCGCAATCTGGGGTTCCGTAGTTGCCCATAATGGCGATTATTGATAATAACTTCTGTTTCACATGGGACTAAAAACGGGCATCTTTAAGATTAAGCCAGCGCTCCCAATGTAAACTCACAGAAATAGGTATTTATAAGTTAACCGACGATTACTCTAAACTAGTGATGTCTACTTGGCCGTGATAGTTTTCCTTTTAAACTCGTTATATGTACTACATTTTTGCGTCGGGACGTGACGACCCCACCGCCCACTGGGGGAGTTACTTTGACGAGTAGATACTCGTCATAATATCTCCCCCAGCGCAAGCAGTCAACCGAAAGATGGCGGTCAAACCATCCGAACCTGGCGGAAGTAAATCCCAAGATGCTAGTTGAGACGACTCATAAGGAGAGTTTACCACCGTACTGAACAAAAAAAAAAAAAAATAGGGTAATACATAATTTATATTTATTACAAAAAAAAAATTTAATTACGGGTACAAAATAATGTCCATTATTTTGTTCATTTTTGCTATTCATTTTTGTAACGTGCAATTTGGTATTATTTATAATTGGTAAAATGGCATCACTCAAACTATAGTGAGCCAATCACATGCCGGAATCTAATATGAGTCGCCCATTTTGGCCTCGAGTGAAAATAGTGAATGACGCGTGTTTTTTTGTCAGCGAGCAAAATTCCAATTTTAATTGGTCAGTTTTGTTTTGTTTCCAACAACGTGAATGAGTGAATCCTTATATTATTAAATTAATCAACTAAGTACATTAGTGTTGACATTTACTGAAATGCAAAGTGGTTGTAACTCATTGCGATTTCTGTTTGGCTTAACGTATTTGAAATTACTTTCAAAGTACAACGGTTTTTCATTTTTGTTATGATTTTAATTACGTTACAAAAAGGAAGTAACAAAAATGAAGTAAAGTCGCAATCACATTGCTGATAAAATTTTAATAGTAAAGCGTGATTCTAATGTAGTTTAAATCTGTGAGTGTATTTTTGTTGTATATAATATGAATCCGTATGTCTTTCTGTTTGTTCAAATTTAATTTATAAAACAAATGATAAAAAAATACAGTATTTTATTGCGAAACACCATAATTATACTAAATCAATAAAATAAATAAGATTCGGATAATAATGGGTATTGTAACCGAGCCCTAATATTTCATTTTTGTTATTTTTTGTTACGCGTTTCATCTTTGTTACATTTTCATTTTTGATTCATTTTTGTCACAATGGTCATTTTAAATGATTTTCACCCATATCTGACCTGACGGAAATAACTCTTTCTGTATGTTCAAGTTCAAAATAATTTATACGTTTAGGTTACATGGTAACACTAATGAACATCAATATTTTTTTTAAATATCTCGGTTCAGTTGCATACTTAAAGCAACGGAACCCATATTATTACTTAAGTGAATTCTCAAGAAAAATCACGCATTGTCTCCATAAAGCCATCAAATTCTGTTCAGAATTTTGGATGATGCTGCAGACTCAACAACATAATGAATTAGCCAGATAGACGTGCCCAAAAATCTACTTCCCAAGTTGACAATCTGAGGTCATCGATACAAAATTAAATATTAAAGCCTTTCCATCGTTCGCGGCGTAGCGTGTTATTACGATCCTGATGGCGGCTCCACATTAGTGCCGTGAAGCTCCGTGAACTGGCGTGAACGTGAATGTGGATGGTTTTCGCGTCGTTCACGCCCGTTCGCGCCTGTACCCCGACCAGAGTCGGTATTTTGTCCCGCGACAAAGGATTCGCGCCTCTTTCGCGCAGGATTCACGCGTACACATCCACATTCGCGGCCCAGTGCCAGTTTTCTCCGGACTTCATTGGCGTATAGACGTGTGCAGTCCCTGCGCGCGTGCTTATAAAATAGAGTCTGAAGATTTAGGATAACGAAACTGAAATGCGCTTTTTAGAGCATTACCACACGTATAATGTACTGTGGGATGCAAAAAACCTGCATCGTAGGAATAAAAAGGAGTGTTAAGATGCCTGGACGCGGGTTAGTACTTAAATGGATATTGAAATCAAGGAATTAAAAAAGAAAAAATACTCCTTGCTTCCAGTTATTTCTAATAACTCTCTTGTTTTGTACGTGTAAATAGTAATATGTTACCACAGCAAACATAGTAGCGGTCATAGTGGAATTGGCGTGCCATTTGTAGTAGATCGGCAAAGTTAATCAACGTTTGCACAGGTTGCTACTAGGATGGTTGACCACATGTGGCATTTTTATCAGAGCGTTATCGTGCTCCGGTGGGCACGTAAAGCTGTCGGTCCCGGTTCTTGTCTCAGGACAAGGATTCTTAGGCCAACTCGGAGGCCTTTGGGCGGACTAAAAACTCCGACACCAGAGTTGGCCACACACTCACACCAAACAGAAGAAAGAAAGAACAGCAAACATAGTTATTGCGGCAGCAGCTTCTACGTCCATTTCGCGGCGAGTCTCACGAAAGACTGCGAACATCCCATGAATGTGGACGACACAACTTATGCCGTGAATTCACGGCGTGAATTTGCGCGTGAATTCACGGCACTAATGTGGAGCCGCCATGATGGTAATCTGAATGTTTTACTCACATATACTTACTTATCGATAGTTTTACTTGATGGTACAAGATAACAACATGAGTCGAGGTTGGTAAGAAATTTGTGGAAAATTGTGTATACATAGCTAATAGTTTCAAATTATTCTTAATGGTTTAATTTTTTATTGTACTGAAATCATTCACTTTAGTAAATGATAACAAATTCTTACACCATTTGTAGAGTCGACACCTGTATGAATCTGCACAAATCTAAGTCTCTAATGGCTAGTTTCACCACTGTCATTATAAGAGTCACGAGATCCTGTTGAAATCCGATAACACATAGGTACTAACGTTTGAACTTTGAATGCATCTGGATGATAAGTCCTATCAGACCTATTTCAAGCGCAAATCTTCTCCTACAAGAAGTTTTGTTTTTTTTTGTTATTAGGCTTTTGAATTAGTAAAGACTTGAATGCATTTCACCATTCCATTTCACAATGAACTCTGCTGTCCGAGTGCACTGGATCTTGAACCCGCCTTCGCCTTGTGCTGAACCTTAACATTATTGCGCCTTGAGCTAACCTTCAATGAGCAGGTGCTACTGGTCCGCGCGCAACCATGAGTCACAATATAAGTATGTAGGTACCTAATTGATTACCTACCTACGTATTATAACGAACTCAGTCAGTCTTCAGTTCGGTCATGTTCACCAAGTCACATTATCCATACTGAAACTAGACAGTTTTATCACGTGACAAGGTAGTAGGTATATTTAATAATAAGTTTGGGACCTTCCATTTGGTTATCCATAAGAAGACTTTGAGATTTTTGAGAAGAAGGTCTCAACAACTTTTGTACCGGGTGTCACCCAAGCTAGCTACGTCACTAGATTTCATTTTATTAATGTTATATACACATAGGGTATGCAGAAGAATTTGTAGATGCATTATAAGGCAAGGCTAATGCCTTGCTAGTCATCCCAATACAAACAAATCATGTTTATTCTAATCAATTCCCAGCCATCAATAAAATAATCCTTGACTGGCCAGTTTTTTAAAACCCACAGCAAGCATATACCACTCTCAAATCAAAAGACAACATACCTTTTTCCAATGCATTAAGGTTTCTAATGTCTTGAAATAAAATTCAAGAATTATGGGAACCGATTACCTTGTTAAGTGTGCTTCCAGTGTTAAATTGATCGCAAATTGTGTATAAACGCGCAGTTAGCTTCTTTTCAAACTGAATTATGCACGTGTAATGTCAAGGCAACTCTACCTCCAGTTTATACCTCGCAGTGTCCCAAGTAGGTAGGTAGATAGATAAGTAGGTATGATTGTTCAGTTACAGTTTACCCTGGGGCTCCAAATCGTTGAGGATTATATAAAAAAAAACTCAAGTGTATTGTCTTGATGTGTACAAAGCAAATAAAAAAATACAATAGTCTAAATGCCTACCATGGAGACCCGCAACACCCGTGGAGTCACCACAGCGTTACAGGGCTTTTAGGAATATGAGGAGGAGCGGAATGAGGAAGAAGGAAGAGAAATGGGACATCCTCCGGACACTCTCCCTTACAGAACGAAACGCAACAGTATAATATGTGCTTTACTTTATGCCGACTTTCTATGTCTGGAGACTAGGACAGTAACTACCGTTACTGCCTTGATCTCCGGGCGATTCGGTCAATTTTTGCTGAAATCAGCAAGTCTATATGGTAAGAAAAAATTCGGATACAGCTCTTCCGTCTTATTTGAAGCAACCTACAATGTCAAATTGTGGATATTTTTGTTGTCACCAATACCATACTTGATTACATACATACATCTTTGAGAAAAGAACTGTGACATACATAGACTCACGCCTGTTTCCCGGAGGGATAGGCAGCAACTACGGAACGCCATTTGCAACGATCCTGACATATCTCTCTTGCTTCATTCACTCCCATCAGATTCCTCACTTGATTACATTGATAAGATTGTGGTATAAACCTATTAATCTGTCAAAGCTGGTTATACTCGAAGGCAGGTGGCAAATTTTAGGGCTTAAGTCTGGGATGGAACTAAAATAACGCTGAAAAGACAATGCGGCGTAGTTGACTTCAGTCAGACCGACAATCTGACATGTTGCTTGAGACAAGATGTAGTTACGCATGATCTCCATAATCATATCGCTACACTTAATAATGGCTCATTAAGGGTAGAGACATAAATACTAAGGCTTTCTAGATGTGTTTACTACGTCTAATTCACATGCATATTGCATGTGCCTACTTTTGAATTGGCCTAAATCCTGAAAGTTAGTCTGAAATTAAAACTATGTTAAACGTAGTTTTAATTCGTGCACAAGTCGATCTTGTCGGCTAGTTTAAAATAACAGAAATGAAACAAGCAAAATAATAACTGTTGTAACTACAGCATATTACGAGGGTCAAACTGAAAGTTCTTAGAAAATCAAAAACTGATTACATTAGCCAGTTATTAGTTTTATTATATTGTTTATAAGTGGCCAGTTCTAAGAACTTTCAGTTTGACCCTCGTATAGTCCTTCCAATTTTAGGTATATTACTCAATGTCCAATACATTATTACTCCATATTATTGGATCATTTATGACGTAACCAGGTCAAGTTCAGCGCTGGACAATGGGCATGTCGAGACTAGGGCAATGATGGGCTACTCATCAAACTTGCATCGACCACCATTATTGTATACGCGGTGTGGCTGGGGACTTTTAATTGATGTTTATAGCCTTCGTGCTACGGATCGATAAGTTACATTTTATTTCTTGTAGATGGTTCGATTATTTTAGAATAGTAGATATGGTAGAGGTGTCTTTAGTCAATGGTCTGAAAGCGATCACCTGCCTCAAGTTCGGTTTTCAAAAGGCAGGTGCAATACTTTGTGTGATCAACAAATTGTTCTTTCAGTCTGCGTGTTCTTTGAGATCGTTGTTTGAAAGTTTGTAAAGTACCTCGTACACGAGTAATTTAAGAAAAACATTAGATTGATTTGATTTTGTCATAAATGCTGTATGATTGGTCTAGTACCTACCTAATTAAAATACATACATACATATCGTCACGCCTTTAATCCCCGAAGGGGTAGGCAGAGGTGTATTTCTACACCCACTTTTCGCCAGATATACTTTAGTCCCACGTAATAAGGGGCGAGCCTATTGCCGTACCGGGCACATTTCCAGAATCCGTGCTGCTACTGAGAATTTCGTGACAGAAAAACCCAATAACACTGCCCGACCCAGGAATCGAAACCGGGACCTCCCGATCCCACGCGCACATTTATGCCGCGAGACCAACGAGGCAGTCGTATAGGGTTTGATGTCGAGTTTTCCGTCTCTACGCAAAGATGGTATTTGCATCGTGTTATCCCTTAGTCGCCTCTTACGACACCCACGGGAAGATAGGGGGTGGTGACACTTGTATTCTATGCCGTCAACCCCACGGCAAAATTAAAATATTTAACTAAAACTAGAACTGCCTCTTTATATCTGCTATCTAGAATACATAACACATGTATCTAGTCGGGGATGTACATACGGCAGTCTACCTATATTAAAAACGTCATAAACAATAACTCATATTAGATAGTACAGCATACTTCATTCAGACCACCTCTATAGCATTAATAAATATATGATAAGAATGTCTGAACTACTGTCTGATTGTGTAAGTAAAGTTTAGTTTACACGTGCCGTGTGTCCGGCTCGGGTTAGACAATGGCATTCATAACATGGCTATAAAATGACTACAGGTTAACAGGTAATTGTTCATAATAATATAAGATACAATCATGTCAATATCTATGGTGACAATCGCGTTATTACTTAAAAGGAAAGGTGAAGTACCTTATATTTACCCTGAACGTTGCGACATGGCATCAGCTTTACAGAGATGGTATTACCCGGTTACAGGTTCTGGAGTGGCGGCCACGCACCGGACGTCGTAGCAGAGGTAGGGACTGACGATCTTGTTGGGATCGCGGCCAGCGGATGGATGCCACTGATGGAGCCTTAGGGAAGGCCTATGTCCAGCAGTGGACTTCTTTCGGCTGATATGATGATGATGAAGCCATTTAAGCGAACCAAAAATCAATCGACGTTGGCTATACGAGAGTTAAAATGAATAACTACGCCTTCGTTATTTTATCGCGGTACCTTTTTGGATTCAAATGCAACTTTTTGCTTTCACATTCGGTAACAGACTTATCTTGGTCCACCTAGCCTAGGGAACACATGGATGTATATAATTCATAGCTTATTTATGCTAGTACTTAGTAACTTAGGTAGTAGAAGTAGGAACCGATCAGGCAAAATAAATGACGACGAGTGTGTGTTTTATTCATCAAACGAAACTTAAAAGTACAGTTACAGTCAGTGCTCGGCCACAGTGAAAGGCGGGCGCGGGTGCGGGTGCGACGCGGGAAACTCAAACATATGGAACTCTATAGGAGTGTCCGTAGTGGGAAGGCGGGCGCGGCGAGCGGCGCGGGCCGTGCAGCGCGGGGAGCACGCGGGCAACTCAAACCATAGGACTTTCATACAAGTGTCCGTAGTGAATGCGCGGGCGGCAAGCGGGAAACAATGCAGAGTGCGGATCTCAAACTTTTATGAGATATGATATTATGAGTAATTATTAAATCAAGTGCGAGTCGAACTCTCTCATCAAGGTTATGTTACTAACTTAACCTTGATGAACGAAAAGGGATAAAAAGGGATTCACTTAACATAAGCATCACATAGCCCCCTAGCTAAATATCACTATCAATTTTTCCTCAGTAAAAATAATTTTGCTTTCCTTAGTGTTTGTATATCGATATTGTTTATTGATATTGAGCACCAAGGGTTGTGGGAAGCAAAATTTAAATTTAAAAATCTTCATAGGCACCCCGCTAGTATAGGACCTTTTTTGTACATAAATCGTAAAGCGGTTAAAAATGCAAAGTATCTAAGTATATAAATTCTAATTTATTTATTTACATTACCACATATCTCTTTTTAACCCTTCCATTCGTTTCTGAAGTTATTAGAATTTTCCTATTTTTATTCAAAATATATATTTTTTTTAAATATTTGCCAAATATTCATAAAGATTTTCCAAATTTCATAAAAACCTAAATTCTCATAACAGTAATAAATGTGATTTGAACCCACGCCCTCAGAGCGTGAGGCGGTTGTATTATCCGCACGGCTATAGCCACGGCACCACAGCACTGATAACATCAGTTAGTTGCGAATTTGGTGAACAATTGACAGTGTTACTATGGTGAGTGTTAACGTCATCTAACTGAAAACTCATATTAATCTAGCCGCGATCCGTCACAATACTAAATTTGACAAACACTGTACACCGCACCCGCGAACGCGCTACTACGGACACATGAAGACGCGCGCGGCCCGCGCGCGGGCTGCCCGCTCTACTATGGCCAAGCACTTAGAGAATACCAGATACTTCAGTTAATACGGCTAAATTCGACAGACTCGATTTGCTACTCAAAAATTCGCCGATAAGCCGCCAATTTCTCAAATCACGTTAACGAGGTGTGGAGGAATTATTCAGACTGTGCTCAGGTTTGCACGCGAAGGTCACGGGGTGCCCATTGATGTTGGAAGTGGAGTTCAAGGTGAGACCCATTACACCCAAGGTCACACGGTCAAGTGCTTGTTGACTAACACTATTCGGTAATTACAGATAGTCACTGTTTACCAATCGATATGTACCTACTTTCGTAAATTAATGAACATAATATCTACAGTTCTGTTTATTTTGGAAAATTTATTTTAGGTGCTTTGACAGACAATCAGTCATTTTTCTAATGATAGACGGGTGACGGACTCAGTAAAAATTAACATACAGCTTCTGCTTGGTACTCCTTCAGAAATAATTTCCTCTACTCCTGTAGAGGCTCTTGAGCCCTTGCTACCTGCTGTGGAGTGCACAACTTAAAGTAATCCTTGCGTAGTGCTCTTAAACTTGTTCTCATGACATATACAAACACACCGCAAGGGTTAAGAATCCTGATCAGTGTGAGTCAGGTATTAGGACGGGAACGTAGCGTTCCCACTCTGTTTTTGTCAAGAATCCCATATTTATAATACTATTGCACTGTTTGATACCATTCTTCAAGGAATTGAAGGTCAACGATCAGTGAGCGAGGAAGCCATCTTATCTTTAAAAAGGAGCCCGATGCTAGTCAATTCTCAACAGATAGTGAGCGTTACTAGGTACTCACACTAACAAACTTTTTGCTACAACACTGCTCATGATCTATCCGAGAGGATCTATTCGAGAGGAATGATAATTTGGTTGGATATATACCCACTTCTTACTTACTTATGATCATAAGCAGCAATTCCACATATTGTTATTTGATGGCATTCAACGAATCCAGGCTCTTGGCTTATACATTTTCCTATCGTGCGTATTTCACGTCTAATATACTATTATAATGATAAATAAAAATCCATTAATCGTCAGAGTACAGTCATAAGTTTCCCCTCCCAAGTAGGTGAGACGGTATTATATTATGACGTCACTTCTACCTCTAAAATGGAATTAATAAAAGTGATCTAAAGTTGCCTGACCCGCCCAGGTTCAAGGACGATTGATGAGTCAACATAAACGACCTGCGTCCTACGTAGTTACGATGTTTCACCTTTTTAACCGACTTCAAAAAAAGGAGGAGGTTCTCAATTCGTCGGAATCTTTTTTTTTTATGTATGTTCTCCGATTTCTCTAAGACGCCTGGACCGATTTCATAAATTCTTGTTTTGATTGAAAGAGTATACCTTCTAGTTAGTCCCATGGTCATCAGGTCAGGATCTGATCATGGAATCCTGAAAAATCGGAGGAACTCTTCAAATTTTATAAGCACACTTGAAGCGATTTGACACTAACAACCCAATGCCGTCGATTCTGGGCTCGTTTGAGTCGTCATTACAGAGACTTTGATACTGGATGATTTCCATGGGCTGATGATAGAGTTGGCAGGTAACCATGAGATCTTTGTAATTCAATAACCCAATCTCATCGAGCTTAGGGTCGTTTGATTCGTCTTTAGATGGACTGTGGTACTGGATGTTTTCCAGGGTCTGATAATGGAGCAGGAAGGTGCCCATGGGATCTTTTTAATACAAAGACGCAATCTCATCGTGTTTAGGCTCGTTTGTTTTGTCTTGGCAAATACTTTGGTATTGGATGATTTCCGGGATCTGATGATGGAACTGAAACGAACGTGTTTAGGCTAGTTAGTTGATAACAAAAAAAATACTTCGAATTGCCAGAAAGGTACAGTTCTATATTTCAGAATTGAGGCACGTAAAGAAGGCCTCCCCATCATCTACCACCTACACTATCCTATGTACCTAATTACCACCCATTACTATTTTTTATTAGTATACCACTAAAAAGCAACAAATAAAAATTATTTTTAAATAAAAAAAAACAAAAAATAATTGGTTTTGGTGCAAACATTTTTGGAGTCGGCCTTACGCAAAAAGTTACTAAATTACAAACTACCTATTCTATCAACAACGAAAGTTATATAAAAATATGTAGAGCTTTTATAGACAGATCAGATATACTTGGCTTGGCACCGACTCCAAAATGTTTGCTCCAAAACCAATTATTTGTACTGTGTTTGTAAAACGATTTATTATGAAATGTCCTTTTATAGTGTACAATAAAGTATTTAATAAATAATAAATAAATAATAAATATTTTTTGTTTTTTAGTTCTTTAATGTTTTTTGAAGTTGTTTTTTTTTATTTAAAAATAATTTTTTTCAGTACCTAATACTTTTTTTTATAGACTTACGTCGGTATCCCCGAAGGGGTAGGCAGAGGTGTAATATTTCACCCACATTTCGCCATGATTTTTTTAGATCCCACGTCATAGAAGGCGAGCCTATTGGCGTTACCGGGCACATCACCAGACTCCGTGCTGCTACCGAGAATTCGGAAAAAACCCAGTACCTAACACTTTTGCACGACCCGGGAATCGAACCCAAGACCTCCGATCAGCAGTCGCATACGCTATCCACTGGACCACGGAGGCAGTCAGACCCATTACCAAGAATACCAAGCCAAATATTGACGGGACTGACACTGTTTTCGCATGCAAAATATGCTCCTTATACAAAAAAAATTTGATTTTTTGCCTTGTAATAATGCCGGATCAAGTACCTAATGGGTCTTATCTTAAGAGATTTCGTCACTTTCAGGACAAAAATCAATATTATAACCCTGACGCAAAAAGTGCGCCGTCTCATAGTTAGTGTGATTGCATGTGGCATCGTAGCTCCTAAACGAACAGACTGATTACGATATTTTTTTATGTTTTAAAGTTGATGTCTTGGCAACAATTTATGAACGTCTTTTCAGGCGTCCAAAAGAAAATAACTCAATTTTCAATCTCGGAGTGGCAAGAACGAACGAAATATCAGCCTAAAACGCAAATGTGTATAATATTGTTACAACCACTTGATACCACCTTGATAAAATAGGTCACAACTCACACACACAATCAAACACAATCTAAAGGCCTTGCCACACGGAACAATTTTACCACTGATCAAATTTTCAATCGAATTGGCTTTGCCCGTCTACACGACACGATCAAATCACTGATTTTCATTCCGTCCACCCGATTGGTTAAAATCTGGTGGTACCGCCCACCCGATGAATTTGAGTTGGACGACTGGCGTCTACACGTCACGATTTCATCAAGTGATTTAGTCAAGTTGGACGTAAAATGGTGCCGTGTTGCAAGGCCTTTAGCTACGCAATTTTTTATCCGTATGAATCAATTAAATTTTGCATTTATATAATGGCGCCTATCAAACTCTCGAGATAGTTCGTATCGAATATTCTTATCAATAACTTTATGCTGTGATTTGGAAATAAATCAATCAAGATAGCTAGGTACATACCTACCACCTTACCATTTACCTGCATGAAGCATAATTACTATTTACATAAATACTGGATATTTCTGTATGTACAGTCGAACAACTTCCCGCTAGACCACCATAAGGGCGAGAATCGCTCAGCAAGACATCGTCGCTTCCAGTGCCACTTTAAACGCACATTGACAGTCATCATAATATACAATGTCGTATACAAAACCAGTTTCTAGTGTACCTCGACTCTATGAGCGAGCCAAGGGATTTTTTTCAAACTGGTCCTCCACCGACTTGTTTGATTGTACATAAGTAGGTATATTTGGATCCGATACAAAGCAGTGATATAATAGTGGAGATAACATGGCAGTAGGTACCACTGATTTTTTGAAGTTAAAGGCGTATCAAATTTTAATTATAGCTTGTCCTGCTTCGAAATATCTGCTTCTATGTAGATCTTTGTCAATCTTTATAGGAGGTTAGTGACCTTGAATAAATTGACACTATATATCTGGTTAGACAAGAAAAGTAATAAGAAGTTATAGGCAAATATCCATCGAATTATGTTGCAGTAGGATTGAGAACTTTCGCCATTATTTCGTCAGTTAAAATGTATTACAACAATCGTTTTTAACCAATATTATCGAATAACTTTTTATTCGATATACTGTGCATGCCTAGATGCCAATGTATAGCCATATATACCTCTAGTAAGTCTTTGGGATATAAGTTCTGAAAAAAAAATAACAGAAAACTAAACATGTTTCCATATCATTCCATAACCCTAACTACGAGTACCTAGGTCCTAGGTACTAGTTTCCGTGTTGTCGGTGTATTATGTGGCATGTAATGCAATTGAACCATTTACGAGGCATTACAGAGTCGGGTCACAAGACAGACAATAATGTTGTCATACTCACAAGAACATGATACAATAATTTCCTTCATCGATGTACAATATCTACCTACCCACTGTTATCGCAAGTCACGATGAATGGACGCAGTTTTCATGCCCAGAGTTCAGGATAGAGAATTTA
The DNA here is from genome assembly GCA_944739405.2 of Euclidia mi. NCBI lineage: Eukaryota > Metazoa > Arthropoda > Insecta > Lepidoptera > Erebidae > Euclidia > Euclidia mi. The sequence goes on from OX123198.2 coordinate 60,529,943, forward strand.
GTAGATCTCATTAGTGTATGACAGCAATAGCCTAGTGGAGATACCAACGGACTGCCATGCAGAGGGTATCGGGTTCGAATCCACGGCGCGCACCAATGACTATTCGCAGATAAGTGCGTATTGAATTTTAAATTGTCGCCGTTGATCCTGGCTGTCATGAAGATCTTTGATAGACGTTATAGGGCGTCAGTTCCTGTGATTATACTGACACTAGTGTAAACCATGGAATATAGCTATCCCTTTGTTTTGCGGAAGACAGTCAGACAGACAGTCGCTCCGTGTGGAAAAGCGAATATTCACTCAAATCCGGCTATAAAGCGGACCTCGGGTTCTAACTTGGATAACGCTAGGAGGATGGATGACATTAGTGTACCTATAAGGTGGTGTAGACAATCCTTGAATTAATAAATTTAGTGGTTCATGGTAATACAGTTCATAAGCAAATTGCGTGGTATTGGGAGTAAGTAATACAAATATATGAAAAAAGTGTGTTAAGTGACTGTCGCTGGCCACCACTGGCTGTGGTCGGTGGCCCGTCTAATCGACTGCCACGCCGAAGGAAGCGTCAAGTCAAATGAATACTTACCTACTTAATTTTTTTGTTACATAAGTAGGTACATACATAGTGCAAGCGATGATATACTTTTGGGCTAATAATTTGAAATGTTATATTGTTCTCGTAGCTATATACAAATAATGCCAATTTATCCACTGCTGTCCTATGTGAGATAATGATCGTAAGTTCAAACAATACCTCTTATAAATAGAGTTCAGTGGCTAAAGTTCACCGTCTACTAGATAATACTGCCAAACTCGGCAAGCTCTACCTAAATTTTTGCTAGTCTTTTGGAGATATAGCTATGTACAGAAGTGAATGGATGACAAAGAGAAACGACCTCATCTGAGCAACGAGCCAAATTCTAATCTAACAACAAACAAACCAAAGTGAAAGTTAAGTCTGTGTATTTAAATTCGCAGTAGGTAACAAGGTCAACCAGTCTTCACTCTTCACACGCATCAATAGTCATTCACATTCAATCTACACCATATTATTATATTGTACTATCTAGTGTAGAATTCCAATTATATCTGGTCAGCTGTTGACCGAATGTACACAACCTACGCAACACAAAAAAATAACTTCAATAATCAGTAAGTATAGTCCGCGAATGTGGCAGTATGCGTTAGACCGTTGAACAGGTTAGGTTAGGTCACATCACTATTCCGCACTTCCTCGTTCGCGCCAAAAGTATCTGTGACGTATATCAAACGTCAAGTTCCGAGAACTCGAAGTACACGTGTTTCTACACTAAACTGTATTCAATTATCTACTTTGTGCAGTTCGTTATAGAGTTTATTATCTCTTGTGGTTTGTTGTGACACATGTGACGACTAAATACCTGCGGCGGATTCAATGTCACGGGACAGATAAACATTCAACATTCATCGTTCTGAATATGAATTAGTTTTAAAAAGTGCGCGTGGCTGTTCGGTGCGATGTAGATATACTGTGAAAATTACAATTGTTCTTATAAAATAAGTGTTAATTTATTAATAATTTTAAGGTAAGATAATTTTAGTTGAAATTAGCTTTGAAAGTTTTTATCAGCACGAATGTAAATAGTATTATTTTTAATCAGATACACAATAATTGTTGCTGCCAGATAATTTATTGTCATTGAATTATGATGATGTAATATTAGGTTATCGAAGATAAGCGAAACGAGTAATACTTATTCAAATAATTTGATTTATGCTTTAGATGGCACTCAAAGACTCACTACACCACCGCGCCATACGGGAGATACGGGTTCGATGCCTTGAAGGGACAAATTTTGGTGCGTTCTAATATTTCGTGATTATAGGTATCGGGTTCGTGACTTCAGTGTTATGGCATTCTCAGATAAATAATATCAACAAAAAATATTTCCTGGCATCAACACAATAAAATTAGCGCAGATATAAACCTGATAGGTTACGATAAACATAAGAGAAAAATTACGTCACAGTACCTATGAGGTATATCATATAGGTACCTAGAATTTGACATATAGGTAGTTTATTAATAACATTGAAATATGCCGTAGGCTAAAGGTCATTCACTACTTCACTGAGGTTAATGAACTCTGAACTTGAAACGGTAGTGTAAATTTGTAGGCCACGAAACTACACAATTATTACATACATAGGTACGACTTGTACAATTGTTATTTAATTGAGGAATCCTGAGTTCTCTTGTCATCATCATCACACACTGCTAGGCACAGGCCTCTTCTCACCTGAGAAGTGATGAGAAGGACAGGGTCGAACCACGGTACCTATGTGCGGGTGGGCAACAGGGCCGTTCCGACCCAATCCAGCGATTATTAGTCGATTATCAATTCCGGGCTAACTCTCTCGATGTCGGGCACTCGGGGCGGACAGCCAACGCCGCCGCCCCTGCGCCTGTGTGCGAAATCTGTGAAGCGCCTTTTTTGGCATCCTTTTTCGAAAATAACTGTTATAATTAACGCATATCTCGGCGCGCGGCGCCCCTGTCACCCTGGCGCCTGTGTGCGCCGCGCACATTGCACATAGGGACGGTTCGGCCCTGGTGGGCAATCGTCAGAGGTCTTTCGAAAATATTATGGAGAACTTTCAGATATGCAGGATTCCCCACGATGTATTTTCCTTCACCGTTAAGCGATCATTAACAATTTAACACATATTAAATTTCGAACGAAATCGAAGGTCGAGGACCTTTTCGTGACAGTGTCTCCATTATGCTATCGCTGCTGTTTAGAAATATTAAAAAGAGAATACAAATTAAATGTATTCTTTTTATTATCTTTGATTATATACTTGTTAAAATGTCGTATCGTCCAAGCCTGAGCTCTTGGAGGAGATCGAAAGGTTCTATGGACAGCTATACACGACAACGCAACAACCCGCAAGTACTCCAGCGTCAGACCCTAGAGCTGGATGGACCCGACACTATACCGAAGACATCCAGGACGTCAGCACGCACGAGATTAGTGTGGCTCTCAAACAGCTCAAAAACAACAAGGCGCCGGGTGATGACGGAATTACGAGCGAGCTTCTGAAGGCTGGCGGTGCACCCGCTAAAGAAGCCCTTCGGAAGCTATTTAATTCCGTCATTCTCGAGGGTAAAACGCCACAGGCGTGGCACAGAGGTGTGGTGGTGCTTTTCTTTAAGAAAGGGGATAAAACCCTCTTAAAGAACTACAGACCCATCACACTTCTGAGCCACGTCTACAAGCTGTTTTCGAGGGTCATCACGAATCGTCTCGAGAGCAAGCTAGACGACTTCCAGCCTCCCGAACAAGCCGGTTTTTGCAAAGGCTATAGTACCATAGAGCACATACATACGCTGCGGCAGGTTATACAGAAGTCCGAGGAGTATAACCAGCCCCTATGCTTGGCGTTTGTGGACGATGAGAAAGCCTTCGATTCGATCGAAACCTGGGCGGTGCTAGTCTCTCCAACGGTGCCGGATTGACTACCGATATATCGAAGTGCTGAAGTGTTTGTATGAAAACGCCACTATGTCAGTCCGCCTCCAGGACCAGAGTTCGAAACCTATTCAACTCCAGCGAGGAGTGAGACAGGGGGATGTCATATCCCCGAAACTATTTACCACTGCGCTGGAGGATGTTTTCAAGCTTCTGGACTGGAATGGACTCGGCATCAACATCAACGGCGAGTACATCACTCACCTTCGATTCGCAGACGATATCGTAGTCATGGCTGAGACCATGGAAGACCTAGGCACAATGCTCGATGGCCTCTGTAGAGTCTCCCAACAAGTAGGTCTTAAGATGAACATGGACAAGACGAAAATCATGCCGAACGTCCATGTTGTACCTGCTCCTATTCAGGTTGGGAACTCTACGCTCGAAGTTGTCGACAAGTATATCTACCTGGGACAAGTAGTCCAATTAGGTAGGTCCAACTTCGAGAAGGAGGTCAATCGTCGAATCCAACTCGGTTGGGCAGCGTTCGGGAAGCTACGACATATCTTCTCGTCCGATATCTCGCAATGTCTCAAGACGAAAGTCTTTGACCAGTGTGTGTTGCCAGTGATGACTTACGGATCAGAGACGTGGTCGCTCACTATGGGCCTTATCAGAAGGCTCAAGGTCACTCAGAGGGCGATGGAGAGAGCTATGCTTGGAGTTTCCCTGCGAGATCGAATCAGAAATGAGGAGATCCGCAGTAGAACCAAAGTCGCCGACATAGCTCTCCGGATAGCCAAGCTGAAGTGGCAGTGGGCAGGGCACATAGCTCGAAGAACCGATGGCCGTTGGGGCAGAAAGGTTCTGGAGTGGCGGCCACGTACCGGACGACGCAGCAGAGGTAGGCCCCCCGCAAGGTGGACCGACGATCTCGTCAAGATCGCGGGGGGCGGTTGGATGCGGGCGGCTCAAGACCGGTCTGTGTGGAGAACCTTGGGGGAGGCCTATGTCCAGCAGTGGACGTCGTTTGGCTGATATGACGAAAATGTAATATTGACTGTCTCCGTGGTCCAGTGGATAGCATATGCGACTGCTGAGCGGCGGTCACGGGTTCGATTCCGGGGTCGGGCAAGAGTGTTACTGGGTTTTTCCGAATTGTTAGTTACAGCTCGCCCCCTATTACGTGGGACCTAAAAATTATGGCGAAATGTGGGTGTAATATTACACCTCGGCCTATCCCTTCGGGGATACCGGCGCGCGGCGTGAGTCTGTAAAAAAAATGTAATATCTTTGGAACCGATATATCCGTATACGAATATGATGCGTACACCGTAGTTTGATTTCAATGTGTAACATTCGTAAACGCAAGAAATATTACAGTAAAATATGACTAAATAGGGTAGCGATAGCCTTGCGGAGATTGCAACAGACTGCCATGCGGAGGTTATCAGGTTCAAAACCACGGCGTACCTACACCGTGCGGAGCACCAAATTATATGCTTTAAGCCTGTAATGTTTTGGGCTGCTATATTTAGATCACGTATAAATACGCAGAATTGCCCTAAGAGCAAGCAAGCAGGTATTTTATAAACAACTGCGAACCTCAACCCAATTGCATATCACGGCAACAATGAGGCACCTTTCTGATGAAAAATATCATCATCTTCCTCAAACATTGCAGGAAAACCAACAAGACTAATAATGACGTTTGTAACTAAGAGAATTATGATCGGGTACTTTTTATGCGTCATGAATGGGTTGATAAGACAAAATATGTAGCAATAAAATATGCTGCTTTGAATTCATCTCCTACTACGCAAACCTTATCATCACAAATCACTATCTCTGTAATCATAAATAAACACGAACTATTTACTAATGCCTTGCCCGACTGCATAGTTTTTTATATCTATCTACATAAAAGTCAAGCCTGCTAGCGAAGAAGTAAACCACTATAAAACATGCTCACAGAAGTAAGCTTTTAACAAATCCTTTACGAGATAGGGCTCTAGCGGCATCTCACGACACGTCTTAAGGTTATTTAATGTCAGTGGTTTGAATCTGCAAATTCTTTTACGTGTTCTAAAGCCTTTGGTGCTATTGGCTGCCTTTATATCCAATACTCTGGATGCTTACGAGTCATACGTGCTTCAACGTTTGTGATCACCATGCTACTGAAAAATCTTGCTTGCAATTTTGCTGCGTTGTAAACACGTCTTACATGGAACTGAAGTGCATAATACATGTGTATGGTACGCGCAATCAGATTCAGTGCCGTTTGAGACGGCTATCCAGGGTTAAAAGTTGAAAGGTATTTCGTGACAGCACCATAAAGTATAAAGCCTTGAATACAATAGGAGAGAAAATGCCTCCTTCGCTGCAACATTGCAAAGTGTGCCGCAACATCGGTTCTCTAAGGTTTTGCAACGCATTTACGTGATACTGGTGATGCAGGGCATTTACTGCAAAGTTACGACACCAATGTCCAGCATTAGCACCAACAGTATATAGATTTTTAACAAGATTTAATAGAATTCTATTACCTACATAGAAGAAGGTGCGCAAGGCTAGTCTTTTTGTTGCACTAGCAGCGCCGCATTGCGTATATCGTTACTCCATCTAGCAAGGCCTCCTACCCTGCGTTTGCCCAAGGTGCCTTCTCCAATCCAGAATCATAATTATCGTAGCGCTCTCCCGTTTGCGATCCAAGACATTTGTCTTGGAGCCCGAGGCTCAGATTCCGGCTGTAGCTACCTTCTCCACTTCACATGGTCTTTGGATAATTTGCCGATTTTTTGCCACTCCAGACTATGTAACCAAAAAGCTTTTTATTCCCTTCCAGCTAGTTATAATGGACTTCATAATCGGCGGGTTAGCGGGCGCGGGCGCCACAATATTCACGAACCCAATGGACGTAGTGAAAACCCGGCTGCAGCTGCAAGGAGAGCTAAAGGCTCGGACAGAAACTACCACGCGGTACAGAGGGATCTTCCACGCATTGTACGTGATCTCCAGGAACGATGGGACCCTGGCGTTGCAGAAAGGGTTGGCACCAGCGATGGTACTGGGATTTACGATGAATTCTGTGAGGTGAGTCGAATAATACTGGATTGTTAATATGAAAAACTTGATGTACCAACCCGTTACGTTCATGGGAAGATCATATAAGTTGTCCTTCTAAGTCCTTCTGCTAAAGAAAGGGTAGATCCTTTTTCACATCTCAAGGTGCTTACTGCTTACAGAATTTCTCGCGCGTGAAACATACACACATCAACAAAGTCTAGGGATATTTTATATTTCATCAAATATCTAAAAATCTATGAAGAATTTTCTGATACAGTAAATAGAAGAATCATAGATTATTTTAAGGTCTTTAATAAAAATAAAAAACATTTCGTGTTTTTTTTTGTTTTAAATAAAAAAAATAATTTTGTTAATCATCATAGAAAATTAGTATGATAACAACAAACATTTCTTCTTAAAAAACTATTAATTTTAATAAAAATGGAAAAAATCTTGTAAAATCTAATCATTAATAATCAGTGTTGCCACCTCTTACATTGATTACACATCGACATCGATTGTTAATACTTAAAATTAAATTGTCAATGTCTTGCTGCGGTATGAGGTCCCATGTCCTTTGCAAGTGTTCGTAAAGTTGTTGTTCAGTCGTCAAATTTGGTGGAAAATCTCTCAAAGCTTTTCGTTGTAACATATCCCAGGCATGCTCGATAGGATTTAAGTCGGGTGACTGTGCAGGCCAATCCAAAACTTGAATATCGTGCTCTCGGAGAGCGGTCGCTACCAGCCGCGCCGTATGGCAAGGAGCATTATCGTGCATGAGTAGAAATTCATGGCCTATTTGAGTTCTGTGTGGGACAATAACGGGCTCTACTACCTCCTCGTGGTATTTTTGTGCAGTCATGCTGCCTTGGATCCAAACGAGTTGGGTTCGTCCGCCAAGACGAATTCCTGCCCACACCATGATTGTCCCGCCTTGGTATGGGTGGACCTCCTGAGGGTGCCGTAGACGGCTAACTCTCCCTGGAGCTCTCCAAACGCGTGTTCTTCGTGAATCCGGGTGAAACCCAAACCGGGACTCGTCGGTGAACAGCACCAAAGACCATTGTTCGTCACTCCATGGTAAATGCTCCCGAGCCCACGAAAGCCGCCGACCGCGATTGCCACGTCGCAATGCTGGAACACGCAATGGTCTTCGAGCATGAAGATCAACTTCATGTAACCTTCTTCGCACGGTTTGGTCGCTTACCAGCAGCTGGTGGTCCTCCTGGAGCCTTTGCACTAGTTGCAGCGCTGTGATATTGGGTTGTCTTCTGGCGGTCATTTTGAGAAATCGATCCTGTCTCTGCGTAGTAACACGATATCTACCTGTGTGCTGTTCGGCCACATCTCCAGTACTGCGATAACGTGACCACAACCTTGATATCACATTTTGACTGGTATGTAGGGCCTCAGCAACGACGCGTTGAATTGCACCATTTTCTAACATGCCCACGGCTCGTAACATTTCATCTCGACTCAAATGACGACGTGACATGACTTTTAAAGTTCGTACGTCACGTTAAATTAAAAAAGAAAAACAATTAAAAACCCTTTTCATTAATAATTATAATAAAACAGTTTTAACTTTCTTTAATGTAACGAATTACTAGCAAATTTGCCGCCATATTTTGTTTATTATTTTGTTTTTTTTCTTTCCATGTTCAAATTTTGAAAATAGAATAAAAGAGGTTTAAATCTGTATATAAACTTTTTGTGGAAACTAACAAGGTTCTAAACTATAAACTCGTAAATAATTTAGGATTAAGATATCCCTAGACTTTGTTGATGTGTGTATGTAGGTACGTTTTTTATTTGACAGTTTTTACAAATCTACTTATATGAAGGCCTCAAAACCTATTTTGACCCACATATCATAAATTCATAAAAAGATCTAAACTCTGTCTTCCAGATTAGGCATGTATCACATAGCCGAGGTCCACGGTTGGACTAAGGACAAGAATGGCGACATCAGCATAGAGAAGGCCATATTCTGGTCAAGCGCGAGCGGCGTCATGAGCGGCATCACCGGCAACCCCGCCTCGGTGGTGAAGACCAGGATACAGGCAGCTGCACACCCGAGTATTGCTGTGGGGAGGCAGCATAAGTATAATGGTATGGATCCTTGCATATTCAGCTAACTACGGCGTCTTCACGGCTGGTGTAACCTATACCAAAACGCCGAAGCAAGTAGAAGGCATTTCACCTTGGACCGAATTTGATGAATTAGCAGATTAAGCCAGCATTATCAGCGATTTTTTATCACATTGATGGCCAAAAGATGACTTGATTTTCACTCAAGCCATAAAATAGTTTCATAATAAGCACTGATCGATTTTAAACCTTTTGCAATTTCTATACATCATACAAAATTAATAAACGGGTCTTCATCGCATAAAAGAGCTAATTTAAGGTATAAAACCAATGTTTTCCGAATGAGAGCTCAACTCAGTCGGACATTCATAGGTATACCTTTAATTAAGTAGTTAATTTACGCGATTAAGACCCGTTCAATAATGTTGTATGAACTATGTAGGTATAGGTAAATTCACGAAAGTTGACAACAAATGGCGGCCGTCGCGCATATGTACATTCGTGCACCAATGGCATTGCTCCATTCTTGACGCATTTAGGGAATGCGTCAAGAACGGAGCCACGCCATTGGCACTCCACCCGCGCCTCACCCCGCACCTCCACGGGGACCTAAAAAATGATTTCTGCGCAGTGGTCATCTTTCGTGAACCGACCTATATCTATTTCTTCATTTAATTTGTAAGTCAATCATATGTCATGTCTGTTTCCAGGCATGTGCGACGGCGTGGTCAAGATATACAAGACGGAAGGCATGCGCGGTTTCTTCGCGGGCGTGTCCGCTACGTGCACCAGGCTCGCCATCGGCAGCGCCGCACAACTCACCACATTCTCCGCGTAAGAAACATTTAGATAACATTAGATGCCATTTCATTCATAAAGCATTACATAACACATTTAGTGTCGAGATATACAACGTAGCACAAAAGTTTAGCAAAGAAAAGATTATTAGCTACGCCTTTAGATTAATGATTGGTATCGCTTGGCTCTACGAAGCGATACCAATCATTAATGATCTAAGCCATTATACCCTTGATTTTACAGTTTACTCTTGTCTCTAATCGGTAACTAATGAATTTCCGTCTAGGTATTCTCTATTCTTATATCTAATGAATCTATCTAATGAATAATACCAATTTATCATAAAGAGTGCTTAACACCCGCCTGCGAAACCCGCGTCTCTTTTAGTTAGAAAATTGTTTCCCCAGATTGTTAATTTCCATTACCTCAACATCTACTTACTGATAATAAAAATATGAGAATTTAAGCACATGGTTGATGATAATAATTATTATTATCATCAACCATGTGCTTAAATTCTCAGCGACGTTAATATTATTTAACTTGTCTTAAACCAAACATACATACATATTTAAATAGGTAATACAAATATCACACGAGAATGACGAGACAATTTACATAAACGTGCTGGTGATTCAAGGTTGACTTCACTAACGTATTTATTTAGTAGGTAACAAGAGCACAAAAATGCGTACTTTTATTGTCATCCTTTATGTATATTGTAAAAATACGAATTGGATAAAAAAATATCTCCTTGGACGATAAAAATATTTTATAGAATATTATAGTGTAACGAGTAGCAGTAGAATATTTGATCTAATAAAGACATAAAGACATATCGTTGGCTTAAGTCGCAAAGCTCGTAACTCAATTTTTTTCCTATATCAACATTTTGACACCATTAGATAGAGAATTTCTGAACGCATCTAATAGAAAAACTCGCAAAGACGCTAAAACATCTGTTACGGTTTAAAAGTCTAAAAGAAAACCTCGTAACTTGAGGCCGTCATTTTGTCAAAAGCTAACCACGTATCTCCCCCCGCTTAGTAGGTACTGCTCGACATGTCATAAGGATTGCACGTCAGTTTTATCCATGAAGGTATAGATAAACATGGAGGCCACAGCTGCAACAAAGCCTTGAGTCAAATACCTACATTTCTCTATCTCACTCTCTGTGGTCTGACCTCTCATTTTAGCGTGGATTTAGTATTGCTATCTTCTTATTAAAATCTCCGAGTAAGCTCTTAAAAAGAGCCGACATATTAAGCAAATCAAAAGTTTACACGGTCAATTAATGTGTATTTAAATCAAGAGTTGAAATCCAATCACTTGTTAAAACTCCCAATATTGTAGGTCTCGAACGCTTATAATCATGGTTGGCGAGACAGTGAATTATAATCCCATTTCCTAAGGATTTGGTAATGTGGCAACATTGGCCACCATATGTCAAGTAAATCTTGTCAATATGGCAGTGGTTGGTTGAAAAGAGATGGTATGACCACAGTGAGCAGGATAGCGATACATCATTCGAGCTTCAAGTAGGTATTCGGAGTGCGGTCTCCATGTTTATCTATAATTCTATAACTTCATGGTTTTATCTCAAAATGTTCGTAAAAAGTGTAATAACCAACAAGTAAGTACTCAATTAATATTTTATTCAAATGCTAGTTTTATTTTAAGTTTATTACCTTAAAATAAAACTTAAAAAAAAAAAAAACACGATAGTTACATTAATGTGAAAATTGTTTGAGACCGCATGCCCGCATGACAAAATGCATGACAAAAAAAGTTACAAAGAAGTTCTAACCATGGATTTACAATCTGGAAGACCAAGTTTGAACATCTACAACAGTTAAAACTGGTTATGGAAGTTGATTACCGTGCTTTTTATGATGCCATACCTTACGAATAGTTAGAAGAATAAGTAAATCTCTGCTAATTGATCTCAAAGTTCTATAGTTTGTTTTATTTCTGTTATAATAGTTAATACGATTTAAAGACATTTCGCTCCTGCGTGGAATAGTGCCCTCACCTTTGGAATGGCTCCGCTTAGTACTTATTGGACGCCCTCGATAGGTTGAAGCGGCGTGCTGTCCGTATCATTGAGGATGCAGAGGCCACTAAGACTCTTGAGTCACTGCAATTACGCAGAGACGTGGCCTCAATGGCTGTCTTCTATCCCATTTATCACGGCGAGTGCTCCGAAGAGCTCTTTCAACAATTAAGATGTGGAGTGAGGAACACATTAGCAGCCCACGTGTTTCCCTCCACTTATGATCCTGGGTCCTTTAAGCGAGGCGGGAAAAAGCTACTCTCAAGGCCATCAAGGTGAGGGCCATCATACCATAATGCCATGCTGGCTGCTGGATGATGGCCATCACTATGGGACTTTACTGACTGCTTAACATCAGGCAGCATGGAGTCAATTTGCCAATTTTCGGCACAAATAAAAAAAAACAGAACTTGAAAAGTCTCATTTTGATACTAAGTAAAGTTATCCTTTGAATTGTTGAATTTAGTAGGGTATTAAGAGAGCCCCCCTATGGGATCTCCACCTTGTCGTGGTGGGGGGCTTAGTAACACTGGGTTTGAAGTACACCCACGAGGAAGCTAAGCGGGATCCCGGGAGGGGACGCTCCATGTGGGCTTGGGTGAGGCCTGCGTAGGATGCGTCCAAAGTGCAGGTGCGGGGGACAGTTCTGTCTGACCCTTGCAGTCGGGTGCGGTCGCGGGAGGAGAGGCGTGTCGGTGTTGCGTTGCCGCGCGCCCTATCTCCCGCGACCAAATGGGGCGCACCATTGTTGCGTCGCGGTGGGCCGCAGAGGATGAGGAGATGCGGTGTTGTGTTGCCTTCCTCCCTATCCTCTGCGGCCGGTGGGTGTTTTGGTGACGGAGTCCAACACCTTCATCCGCCGCCAAAGGGGTTTTGTTCGGGGCCCGCCTGACCATCTTAGCCAGCGGGCCAGTACCCGTCGAGGGGTTGCGACGAATGCTTCAGTGATACCCGACCCTCCGACACACGGGTACATGAGAAAGTCGAGGTGGTTTTTAGTGGTAACACCACATACTCCGGCTCTCATTTCCCCAAGAGTCGAAGGTCTGAAGAGATTTTCCACCTCGTAAAACAAAAAAAGGGTATTTAGAGATTTATTTAAATTTCAAATGGAAACACAAGTGTTTAAGTTTAGGGATAATGTATCTAAAATTAGAAGTTTAAAAACCTTTAAAAGATTTTGCCTCTAGCTGTTTTGTACGCCAAAAACTTAAGATTTTTAATTAATATATTTCCTATTTGTAACTAAAGTGTTTTATTTATACTCATTTCCTCGAAAACCTAACGTTTATTCTTGTAGCAAATAGGGGTGGTCTGTAACAGGTGAAAGGCGAAACCTGTTCCACTTGTTCCTGTTCCACTTGTTCCTGTTCCACTCAAATACCAGGTCCAATAGTCTGTTCCAAAATAACAGACTGTTCCAATGGAATAACTTGAAAGTAAAGATGCAGTTTCGGAGGTGAAAATTATCCTTAATTAGAACAGCTGTGTGCTACAGATAATAAGCATTAAAGCCGCGTTCGGACACACTAAAAAAAATTATTTCAGCTGTCGCTGGCCACCAGTGGCTGTGGTCGGTCTAAATATCCGGACGCACAACAGTATAGAAAACAGGTAGAACCTGGTGGAACAGTGACACGCACAAGACTCGTACTATCTCTATCTTTGTCAAACACCATAAGCTAAAATAGGAACGCAGATATCAAACTAATAGTCTAGTACTACTAGCAGGTATTGTACAGAGTCTGTTGTTGGAACTGGAACAGGCGAAATAGTTTTATGAGAACAGGTTTACACTGTTTCGTTCGGAAACCTGTTACATATACCTATTCCGATATATACGACTCACTCCTAGTAGCAAAACACTTAACTCCTAAACAACGTTATTGTTATTTTTGTAAAACCTCGTAACTGCATGTTCGTTTACTTGACCTGTTTTTTACAGTTATTTTATCGAAATCTGATATCTAGCCGCTATTTTAGTTGTTTATAAAAAAAAAACAGAACGAGTCTTCATACAATATTTTTCACCGTTAAGTTTTTTGTGTCTCCTGTAAAATTTGGTTTTACGGAGTTACGAGGTTTGCGACTTAAGCCGACGATATATATTATTTTCTGCATTTTGGTTGTTTACAACACTTATACAAGTCAAAACCCTATTCTAGATGATGCCGGCTTTTCCTAGCTAAATGACTTCTTGAGAAGAAAGTCCGAAACAAACTCAGAGTAATTTCTTTTTTTGTCATTTCACTATATTTCATCTCTTCGTTTATATACTTTTGAAGTCCAGACAATAGATTTAGATGAGAGTACAATGCAGGATATCATCTGACGCTTATAACTGACTCAGCCCACTGATGGCCCGCATTCAACAGCCATCGTACGGCTCAACCTTGATTGAGGGAGCCAGCACGACCTGAATCATCATTCATGGAGATTCATGGATTTGACAGACTACATATTGAGCGTAGGCTCCATAGAATACTTCTAATATGTAGGCATGTCTCTAGTAGCCAAATCTGTGGACAGATCAAATACTGGAACCGGTCGTTAGAAAATACTCGAGCTATTATACTTAATTGTACTGTGGTTCGGAACTGATCATCAGTCACGCTTCAGTCGGTGCCACAAGCCAACCTCCCTAAACCTTCACCAAATACTAATTACTAATTTGTAGCGCTCATAGCGAGACTTAGCTTGTCGTTCGTAACAGATCGGCAAAGTTAAGCAACACTTGCACAGGTCACCACTTGGATGGATGCCCGTGTGCGGCATTTACATCTGAGCGCTACCGTGCTTCGGAGGGCACGTAAAGCCGTCGGTCCTGGTGCTTGGTTAGGCCATGTCGGAGGCCTTCGGGCGGTCTGAAAAGTCCGACACAAGACTTGGCCACACACTCACACGAAAAACAAACAAACAATTACTACTTTCATTCAGCAACCTACATAAGCCACTAGAACACTCGCAGTAGACTAGCCTATCAACCGGTTTCTAGTTTATAACCGTTCTCAGCAATTATTTCCACTTCAGAGCCAAGGAAGCGTTGCTGTCCCACGGCATTTGCCAAACGTCGCCATTTGGCCTGGCCTTCAGCGCCAGTGCAGTAAGCGGGGTGGTGGTGGCCCTCATCATTTGCCCTTTCGACGTCACCACCGTCCGACTATACAACCAGGGTTCGTAAACATTTTCATATACCAGTTTGTCCACAGGTTCAAAGAGTATCTCCTGAATCGAGGGTACTTTGAGAATTCACCGGTGGCTCTGTCGTTCGTCGGGAGTATCCTGTGTGGTGTGATTGTTGTGTGTGTTGAGACGCCCCTGGATGTAGTGAACACACGGCTTTATAATCAGGGTAACGTTGCATTACAAGCTTATCGATGGTTTGGGCTCTGTGTACTTGAAGAACGCTGTGGAACTATGCATTCTGGGAGCTTGGTGCCGCTTTACCTTTATTTATTCTAATCTTGTTGTAGCTTTCCTTCCGACTGCAGGAGTCTACTTGACATGCCTTACGCCCTGATAAGGACTGCTTAAACCTACATACTGTCAAACCTGCTTTATGTCTCGCCAAAAATGCCTTCTACCTTCGATCAACAATACTACAACACTGTTCATCGAAGCCTTCCACTGAGAAATATGTACCTACTTAAAGACAATTTCTATATTGTCCGTTTTGGTTTATGCGTTGGTTTTAGTGTATGATTTTTAAAAGACCACTTGTTTGTTGTTGTCCTTGCAGATAATTCGCTTAAGAGCCATTACACCAGAAGTAAACACTTAAACCGATAAATAAAATCACATAATTATGGTAGATTTGATATTGTTAAAATTCAACCATACCTGACTAAAACATTTTTAATAAAATTTATGAATTTTATGTTGTAAGTCAACCAGGAAAAGATAACTAAAGAAGATAATACTAAGCAGCGAATAAAGTAAAATGGCTCTTAATTTTATTGTGCTAACTAGTAGGTATAAAGGTTTGGTTTTATGTTCTCTCGGACTTGCAACAACTATGCTTTGCTTTATCTACCATTATCCTATGAACAAACATTCTAGGCAGCGGTATATTTAACTTACTTCGTCTATTCCAATGTAGAAATTCCTCCTATTCTCTCTCTTCTTCTAGGATTTCTTCCTGTAACTATTACTGTACCTTGTCAACTTAGGTACTTAGTCTCAAACGACTTTCTGATTTCCAGGTTCCGCAGAACACGGCAGAGTATTATACAAAGGAGTATTGGATTGTCTAACAAAAATATACAGAACCGAAGGTCTTTACGGCCTATACAAAGGCATCGGACCTCTCTATCTAAGGATAGCACCGCACACAACACTCTCCCTTGTCATCTGGGACATGCTCAACAATCTACTTCTAACCAATAAAAATAGTTAACAAAACAATTTCGTTTTATTAAAACCTCAAAAATAATATACAATCATCATATAAAATTATTCGTTATCATTAAAATTTGCAATTGGTGGAGTAAAATGTATCTCCCATTGAAGATCTAGAGAGCTAGCATCGGAACTAGTATCGGAATCTTCACAAGAACAACTATGTGATTCTTCGACCTCCTCATGGTTGCAGTTACACTCGGGTTTATTTGGATTATAGGGCAGAAGACTTACAGCTTGTTTATAAGCTTGGAGACAAGTCTTCTCACAGATATCAGGACGGTAAGGGTCTGACCACACCTCTTTTACAGCTTGTCTTATAAGACGCTGTCTTTTTCGTTCTCGCTTTAGGATCTTCTTTTCAGTGTCTTCCGTCTTGATCTTATATATCAGAGGACTACAATAGTCCACCTTAGTGTTACTACTCTCCGGAGACACTTGCATTTCTATATGATACTCCCCATTCATCTTACACACGATCAGTGTTGGTTTGTCCTCCAAGTTTTTCTTAATTTTCTTGGTGACCTTCACCTTTTCGACCGGTGATGTCTTCATTTTGGCTTTATTTAACTTCCTCAAAAGACGACGAGAAATAGCGCCTGGCTTCCAACCTTGTGGTGCTACCTGAAGATCATAAAAACTTATTCAAGATTTTGTCTGTTCTAGTTTACTTAGTTAAATTATGTAAATTTCCTAAATAAAATAATGAAAAAGAAACATAAAAAAAGATAAATAATACAAGCTTACTTTGAGAAAGAAGAAATAAAATGCATTCCAAGATGATTGTGTCATGTTGAAACTGGAAAAAAAATTACTCTACGGAACCCAAATCAAACAATTGCTGTTTTTGTTGTTTTATGTTATTCACAATACATTTATCTTAAAATTTACGTAACATATATAATTTAACTTATCACATAACCGAATACTGCACGTGTCCAGTATGCACTTTTTGCATTTGCTTAAAACCAAGGGTCGTGTCGCTATACGACTACATTTTGATACTTGTTGTGGTCTGTGTCTGATGCTGCACGGGGCCCCATACTACGGGGAGGATGCTTGTGGCCTTCATTATATCTGCGATTGTGCTGGTAGTCTTGGCGCTTGCTTGGTTGGTGGTTACCTGTCTTATGACTACCACGTCCCTTAGATTCGCCTCGTGCCTTTGCTAGAGCTACGAGTCTGTCATATTGCTGCTTCTTCATTATCTCGCTACTGATAAACGAATGAAAACATGGCATATGGAAGGAGCTCACACTAATTCCCTGATCCGTTAACGTAGCTATCCTTTCACAAGGTCTTTTATTTTTAAAACTACGAAATCTAAAATAAGTTTTATTTCCATATCCGTCAACAGCTACGATCCCCTTGGTGGACGGCTTTGCATGTCGACATTGCCTGTCTTCCATAATGCTGTAACGTCTTCCTCTACCTTTCTTGTGTGCTGACCGCGGTAATGTAATCTGCTGTGGAATTTTTATATCCTCTCCATCTGCTATTAACTTATTTAATGTATCTAATAATAGTTTTCTATCATGCCCGTGCCCCATTATTCCCATTTCAGATAAATATTTCGCACTCGCATCGCCAAAACAGCTCCATGTAGCCTCGGACTTCTTGTCTACGTTCTCATCTTTCTTATCTCCAGCTTCTTTTTTTCCTCCTACCGTTACTGAACGTCGTCTTTTACTCTTTGGTGCAGGTTTTGGTTTAGTATAAGATTGCCATTTGCCATGCGAATCTACGTAGCCATCAATTCCAACTACCAACCAAGTCCCATCCATAGCCTGGAATTTGCCATGTTCGCCATCGACGTTCTCGCCATTAGGCCCAAGAAAAACATTAGGGGCCCATCTGCCATCTGGCGCTATGTATCCGTCGACATTTATTTCCAACCATTTTTTATCCGCGTTCCAAAATCCACCTAAGTCACTGCATTGTTCTTTGCCATCAGGACCTTTGAAAAATCTTGGAACGGGATTACCATATCTATCCAATAACTTCACTCTATAGTCTAAATAAGAATACTGAGATGAATTATCACTGTGCGATACTTTTTTAGCCTTACAAGTTGGATCAAAATGTGCAATAGGAGGTGTGAATTCGAGCGTCCATTCATCGGAATCTGTGTCAGATTCCTCAAGATTAGAATCTTGAGAGCAAGAACAAGAAAATTCTAGGTCAGTTCTGTCTGGACCAGGATGAGCTGGATAGCAAGAGCAATCAGGCACTTCAGCATCTGGTAATATCCCAAGAGCTTGCTGGTAAGTTTTCAAACAAATATCTTCACACATATTTTCGAAAGCAGACTGAATAAATTCTCGTTCGTCTCTCTCTAGCCGTCGCTTTGCACGTTCTTTCCTCTTGCGTCGTTGTAGATTCTCTTCATCTGTTCGTCCTATCTTGTAGGTCGTTAGAGGTTTGTCTTCATATGGTACTTGACCTAATGTTCTGGTCTTGTTATAAAGTTTCATAGTCTCCATAGTGACAAGATATTCACCATCCACTTTTTGCACGACAATCAATGGTCGCTTCAGAGGTTTCTTTGGTTTACCTGTATCTTTCTTTCTCTTCTTTTTAGCAAAAGCTTCCTCTGGGTTCTTTGCAATTTTAAGTAGTTTTACTATGTGCTTAAACGCAGCACCTGGTCTCCATCCAGGGCGAAACTAAGAGAAAAAACAACTTAAAATCGTAATCTGCCAAATGTAAACAAATTAGTTAAAAAGTTGCGTACCTTCAACCCTGGAATATCTTCAGAATCCCAAAGCCATCCCATATCCTTAGGTATTGGAAAATGTACGAGTCCACCACATTCAAGTGCACATTGACTGTGTCCTATTTTGGCCGCTATAAAACAATCGTTTACGCATAAGTGGTAACCACCGATAACATAATTACTACGAGAACTAAAAAAAATTGAATGTACATACGTATACCTGTGTAGCCGTAGTTAAATTTGAATTTGTTTTCCTTTTTTTTCTTCTTGCCCTTTTTTGATACTTTTTCGGATTCAATGCTCTTTTTGTCAGATTTTACAGACTTCTCACCTTTTTTGGACTTCTCACCTTTTTTGGACTTCTCACCTTTTTCGGACTTCTCACCTTTGCCGGACTTCTCAGCTTTTTCGGACTTCTCACCTTTTTCGGACTTCTCAGCTTTTTCGGACATCTCACTTTTTTCGGACTTATCAGACTTTTCTGTTTTCTTCGTGGTTTTCTTAGTATCACTACCAGTAATACTCAAGGGCTTCGATTTAGATTTCTCTGTTACCTTGTGATAAATAGGACAAGGAAATGGCATGTCGTATGGAAGTGGTTTGCCGTAGTCCTCGCCTAATTTTTCATATCCCCCGCAAACTTTACAATAGATAGTTCTCTTCGTGAAACCAAATTTGCAATTGCACTCGCAAGAACATGGATCGTCACCAATTTTCATTTTTGCTTTCATTCCTCCCGTTACCTGTTCCAGCTTTTCTACCATTTCCTCATTTTCAGCTTTATGATCACAGCACTCTTTTTTCAAGCTAGTTAAATCCAATAAAATCCTATCGTCTGGTGGAGTAGGCAGCTTTCTAAATTCTTTATGTTCACAAGTTACTTGACCACATTTGTCAATATCAATATAATCCCCAAGGTTATTTGGAAGTGGTACATCAATCGAACAAAGGCTCAGATCGCAAGACCCGGTGTCGATGTTTTTATTAAGGCAATCTTTATCGCACAATTTAAATTTATAATTTTGTCTATCTTGAGATTTTCTAGAAGTTTTATCGGCTTCTGGATTCGAACTTTTAGCTGAAGTTGGAGTGCTTTTATCGGAGTCTGCTGCACTTTTTGCGGATTTATTCGACTTAGGAGAGCCTGCCGACTTATTCGATTCAGGAGAGTTAACTGTATCATTTTCAACTGTAAAATAACTCACACAGTAAACCTGGTTGCCGAAGGGACCAGTGTTATTACCAAAAATATAATTAAGGATATTAAGTTGGTCTCGGTGTACCGATGAACACGATTTCGATTTTATTATATCTATTTGTTTCTTTTTATCTATATCTGATTCGCTTTTAACAAAACTTATTTTGCTATTTACAGTATGAGTTTTATTTAATTCTTCTCCATTACGAACATCGTGCGTTTTTTCTGGCGTTAATATAGTAGATTTCACTTTTTCAATATTATCATCTCCAAAGGGTTTGCTTTTCTTGCGATTATGTTTCTTGTAGTGTTTTGTGCCTCCTTTGTATATGGTCCTAATAATGCCCGTATCTACAGGCAGATTAGATCGTTCACTTATTTTAAAATCTTTAGATAGTTTAGAATCAATATCTTCTTTGCTTGGACCCGCATTTACGAGCGTTGATGGTTTTGATTCGAGCTCGGGATAAATAAAAGAATCTGATGTTTGTCCAAGCAGAGATCTGATCTGCGCTGTGACGTTCTCAGCTAAGTGACTCAACTTTATATTAAGTTTGACCAAGGCCATTCGTCTAGAAGTGAACTCATCGAATACGTTATATTCTCCATGTGCTGAAACAGATGGAGTACTTGCGGTCGGCACGTTACTTAGATAATTAATGCAGGCCATACTCCAACGGATGTTCGTCGAAGCTAATTTATATCGTGGATAACGTTTACTCCATAATGACAGTTCTATAGGATATTTCTTCATATTCGCGACCAGATTTTCATGATCTTTTGCAAATAAAATCGATTGCCCTGATTGCACTTTAGGGTTTGGCGAAGTCTTATTTGAATATAACCTAGAACTCTTCCATATCTTAGATTTTCGTTTTGAATATTTTTTTTGTAGTTTCTTCTCACTTCGCGTTTTCTCACGCTCGTTGATATCTTGCAAAGTCATAGAGAATACATCGGCAAATTGACTTTTTATTATAAATTCCTTGCATTTTACGAAACTCTTTAGTTCTTCCACTATTATCTCAACCATGAACACTGAATCCGATAAGGCCATCATTCTCACATTACACTTATGATGTTAGATTTATATTATACCTACATAAACTAAAACTTTAAACGGACAAAATATTGCCAAAAATTATGAAATATATATAACAAAAAATACTTTAAATTTTCATAGTGCCGAAAGCAGTGCAGTGTGTCAAACAAATTTGAATAACATTTTTAATTTTGATAATGACATCTTGGCACAGAGTAAAAACATCGAACTGAAAAGTTTTAATATCTAAGGATTAAAAAAATATCCAATGAATGTTATAATACGTACGCGGTAGAAATAATTGCTACAATATTGGGCGACAATGATTCCAGCCAAAACACAAAATGACTCTCTTAATTTCAAGGTAAATCACAAAATTTGGGAAAAATTGCTCATTTGAAAAATAAATCTAGCTACCTGCCTCTACAGCCTTCCACAGTCCATTGATTTTAGCCTCTCCTAATTTGGTATACAGTTGCCCTGTTAAATTCATTGGAGGATTTTGCCTACTCTACCACGCTGGCCACACGGGTTGGTACAGGGTTTGATGTCGAGTGTTCGATCTCTTCGCAAATATATACTTTTTTAATAGACTCACGCTTGTATCCCCGAAGGAGTAGGCATAGGTGTACACCCACATTTCGTCATGAATTTTTAGGTCCCACGTAATAGGGGGTGAGCCTATTGGCGTTACCCGACACATCACCAGACTACGTGCTGCTACTGAGAATTTGGAAAAACCCAGTAACACTTTTGCCAGACCCGGGAATCGAACCCGGGACCTCCAATCAGCAGTTTCATACGATATCCACTGGACCACGGAGTCAGTCAATATACTATTCGCTTTGTGTAATTTCCTTAGTCGCCTCTTACAACACCCACGGTATGAAATGGGGTACTGAACTACTGACCTTTCTTACTGTAAATACCAAACACTAGCCTATCCTAGGAGAGGTCAGAAGTACCCTTAACAGAAGAGCATGCATGAGATACTTGATGGGAGTGAATGAAGCAAGAGAGGTATGTCAGGATCGTTGCAAATGGCGTTCCGTAGTCTCTGCCTACACCTCCGGGAAACAGGCGTGAGTCTATGTATGTTTGTAGCCTATCCTCGTGGTTTAGTCTTAATAATATTATATAAGTATCTTCTAGACTTTCCTTGGTACGTATGACCATAGTAAAATATAATGAGACACTTCGGTGTAAGTTTTCATATGGACTAAGATCTGGCTGTTGCTTGGTGATAGAATTATTAAAATAGAATCATAAGTTTCAGTGTTTATCATCATCAGCCCTTTATACTGTCCCACTGCTGGGCACGGGCCTCTTCTCACTGTGAGAAGGGTAAGGCCATAGTCCACCACGCTGGCCAAGTGCGGGTTGGCAGACATCACATGTCTTTCTAGAACATTATAGAGAACTCTCAGACATGCAGGTTTCCTCACGATGTTTTCCTTCACCGATTAGCAAACGATAATTAACAATTTAATACGCACTTATTCTACCAAAAAGAAAGTTTTGTAGGTAAATAATACTTAGTTATTATAGTACAGGGTGTCACAAGACCCATCACCAAGCCGAAGTCTACTCGTTTTGCACATCATGCCAAGTCATACTACGCGAAAATAATACCTGGGAAACAAAATATTATTTTAAGCTTAAAAAAATAGACAAATTTTATTAGCGGCAATGTATAGCGCGCGCTTGAAAAAAATTGCGCGAGAAATGCATCGTACCTACATCGGCCGTAACTACCTACCGTCGCGTCGTGCTACCGTGCGCCGCGGTCGACCTAAGGGTGGTTTCAGATTACCGTATTTTTCTGCGCATATACGGTCGTTTCAGCATACGCGCTTACACGCGCGCTACATTATGTGCTACAAAAAACCGGACTCGCGTAAACGGGCATATATCGTGTCAGTATAACGCTTATACGAGCTTAGACGCGCGTCAACGCTCGTACGAGTTGCGCGTGTGCCAAAAGGTACGCCTATACGCGCCTACATGCGCTTCCAAATCCAGCTTATACGCACGTATAAAACGCTAGTTTGCAACCGCAGTTTATGATCACGTGGTCGCGCGGCCGAGGGGAATGAACTCGCAGCTGATTGCTAGTAGGCATACACTGCGTTTAGGGAATTTTAAAGCCGTTTATTAAAGGGAAATATTGAAAATTGTATTTATGTTTATTTGGAAGAAAGTTTACATTTATCATTCTAAACACGATTTTGGAATAACTAGAAAAAAAATCGTGACTTTAAGCCTCAATATCTCCCGAACCAGTTATTTCCCAGGTATGGTGCCGAAGTAAACAATTATCGTAATAATTGGTACAATATGGGGTTTCTGTTTTCGTTAAGGATCTTTTTACAACCTGTATACATATAGGTAAGTAAATAATAGGCACGTTTATAATTGAAATATAATGTAGCATGCAATTATTTAAACTGTTGTATAACACAAAAATATTGTACGTAATACGCACCTTTTAATAATAATAAAACTCCTTTAAATATTAATAAATTATAAGCAGTAAACTTTAATGGACATTCCACAAAATAAAGCCGCGTGCAATTAAATATGTGTAAAATAAATTATATATCATCACACTTAAGCATAACCAATTTCTTTATGAGAAGCGCGCGAAGACATTAAAGATCTTGACATATTTATAGTTCGTGTAACGGATGTTGACATATTTGTGACAGATTCAAAATCTTTGCGTATTGCTTGTGTTTTAACTGCCGTTGGTTTTTTTCGGGGAGTATTAGACGCTCTATTAGTCTTCGTAGGCAGTTTTATGTCGTAAAAATCGTCACTAGTCTGGAACCCAGCCATAATTTCACGATACTTGGCTATTTTCCTAGAATCCACATAGGGTTTTCGGTTTTTGGGCATTTGCGGTACCTTATTTCTATCACGGGTAATGGAAACATTCATTACAACGGGATTATGTTGTTTATCAGAATGATTTTTCTTGCCTGAAGATCCTTGTTTCGCGGCTGATTCTACAACAACTTTTTTTACTCCAGTCTTTCCTTTAGATGCTTTTTCGGTTCCCTTGTCTCCTGCTTGGGATGTACCTTTAGTCTTATCATCAGCCTTCCCATCAGTTTTCTTATCAGATTTCTCTTTACCGATACCGCCTGCGTTGCAAATACCTTTTCCTTTACAGCTTCCATCTACATTGGCTGGCTTTGCATGCTTTACTGCTTTTTCTGTTCCAGTAACAGAACTTTTGTTTTGTTTTTTTTTCGTATACCACACCCATTTTAAATCCTTGTCTATATATCCATCAACACCTAATTTTAATATTTGTCCAGTGTTATCTGTGAAAGAGCCCTCCTCCGCTGAATATGACATTCCATCAGGGCCGAAGAAATTCATTGGCACCCAGCGTTCATCCGGCCCAATGTAACCGTCTTTGTTTATCTCCAACCATACATGGCCTGGGCCCCAGAAACCACCCAAGTCACTGCATTCTTGTTTGCCTTCGTGACTTGTGAAGAATCTCGGCACAGGATTACCGTTCCGGTCGAAAATTTTCACTTTGTAATCCAAGTAGTTATATTGAGATTCATTACATTGCGTGAGCGGCGGATGCTTGGCTTTCGCGTCCCAATTAGCCAATGGAGGCGTGAACTCTATAACCCATTCATCATGATCAGTATCGCTACTTGATATAGTAGGTTCGTCAGAACAAGAACAAGAATCTATTGCAGGACTCATGCTGGGCTGAGCCTCGGTAGCGCACGGACAATCTGGACAGTTAGGATTTGGCAAAGGCAGTAGTCCTATCGATTGATTATATGCTTTGAGACAAATTTCCTGACATTTATCTCTGAATGTAGACTGCAATAACCTGCTCTTCCTTCTGGTTTCTCTCCGCGCCCGCCTATCGCGCTGTCTCTGTAGTTTGTTTTGCTCGGCCTCAGTCTTTCCTATAGTGTAGATTAAAGGTGGTTTCTCATCATAAGGGTATTGGTGTAAAAGACGCTCTTTAGAATATTTTTTGAAGACCTCCATCTGAACAGTAAATTCTCCTTGATACTTTGTCACTACCAGGGTTGGCTTCATCTCTACTTTCTTTTTCCGCTGCATCAGCGCCCGCTTCTTCTTCGCAATTGTATCTGAACCTTCCATTAGAGCTTTATATCTTCTCACCAATATTTTGTTTGCTGCTCCAGGTCTCCATTGAGGTCGAAACTACAAAAAATAATACGAGCAAAAATTAATGTAAAAAAAGCATCCTTAGTCTTTTAACTGAAATGAACCAAATTTTATTTTAAAGCAATATAATTTATTTTAAATATAACATTATCCAAACATTATCCAAAATGGATGATCCATTGCGCGGACCTTAGCTCCAAGGCGGGGATCTCAAACTCACTACTGTTAGATATACTTAACGCTAGGATTGTTATTAGTCATGAAACAGAATTATATTTATTCGTTGTAGACGAATTTCATTCTAAGTAGAAGCATTCTGAAATCAATTTAAAATAAAAAATACGTATTCGTACTTTAGTTCAAAACGCAGCGCCTACTGTCAAATCCGTCGATCTTAGTTGTTATCTCGGGGCAAGAATCGTTAAGGCAAGTCAGGGGGACTAAGTATTCAACTTTGACGTTGAAATTTGACTCGCACGAAAAAAGGAGAGAAGATTTCGTAGGTAGGTATTAAAAAACATAAAAATAATTTGACATAAGCGTATGACTATGAGTGTCTACGTCAATAGTCTCCAATAGGTCTTAGATCTCATTTGAAATAATTAGAAGAGTTACTGAACCAAATATAAATCAGAAGGAATTAACTTGAGCTCTGAGAATTAATTTACCTGCTACTCATATAGTTAATATGTTAAACAATAAATAAACTTACCGAAAACTCAACTTATCCGCCAATAAATTTAGTAAGTTTCTAATATGTAACACGACGAGGTGGGCGTAAACAGTTGTTTAGATCAAAATGATGGATTCATTAAGCAATGAGTCCTCTTTAGACAGAACAAACTACGACTTAAATACAAAAAGTCTTGACCTCTCCACGAGAGTATGCGATAGTGAAATAGAAGAAATGCAAATTGAAATATTACGATAAAAACAGCAACTAGCAACAACAAATGAATTGGATAACCAAATATGCGAAAACAATGAACTAAAAGATACAGTAATGCGGCTGCAACTTCATATAAATACACTAAACATTAAGTACCAGTCCTGCAAAATCACAAAGGTCAAAATTGCAGTCAGCAAGGAAAAGAAACAGGCTTTCTATTACTGACAATCAACGTAATGTTTTGCTAGATCAATCGCAAAACTCAACGTACCACAAAAGTGGTCCAGAGATAACATCAAACCCAGACACGTTAGCTGAATCGTACAATAATACTTGCGACAACATTGCTACCTTGGAAACAGAACAGCAAAGGAAGGATAAATGCCAGCGGAAGGATTTGCAATTGCTTAAACAATGACCTGCAATGATCAAGATATTCTGCACCACTTAAAGCTCTAATACTCTTTTTCTTGCACAAGAAAAGCTCTATCCACATCCACTGAATTACCCCATATCACTAACCCATACCGCAACACCGATGAAACATACCCATGATAAGTATGCGTACCAGAGATTAGTCTAAGCTTACGGAGAGCGAATACAAATTTATCAAGCTTAGTGCATTATATTTTTACGTGTTCCTCCCAGTTGAGTTTATTGTCTACTGCTATGCCTAAGAAAATTGCCATTTGTTCCTCTTCTATGATTGAATTTTTATATTTTATTGATACCGGTGTAATTTTAGAGTTAAATGTTTGAAATTCTAACAGTTTCGTTTTATTGACATTGACGTGCAGATTATTATCTCCTAACCATTGAATGATATATTATTTAACTCATTCTGCCGTCCTTACGAAAAGTGCAATAACTAGGTCAAACCTGATTTCGAGAAAAACGCGGGTACAGATTTTATTTTTGTTTTGTTTGTGTATCTCTATCACTATATAAGGTATCGGATTGAAACTCTTACTACATGATGTTTAACAATGTAGAGAATATTATGTGATATTTATATATTATTTGATTAGGAAACCAACATGATGCATTCTTGAGTAGCAATTCATTTCTTTTTTTAACTGCTCCCTAACGAAAAGTGCATGAAGTTTCGTATTTATTGCGGTTTTCATTAGTAAGAGACAAGTTTTAAACGCCAAAGTTTTAACTTGTTACTATTAGAAAAACGGAGTTGTTACACTTTTATGTCAAATACCTAT
This sequence comes from Euclidia mi, assembly GCA_944739405.2. Taxonomy (NCBI): domain Eukaryota; kingdom Metazoa; phylum Arthropoda; class Insecta; order Lepidoptera; family Erebidae; genus Euclidia; species Euclidia mi. The sequence goes on from OX123198.2 coordinate 60,557,030, forward strand.
GAATAAACAGACCTCAGAACTCAGAACCTCTCTCCGATTTAGTATGAAACTGTTTTCTGTAAAGCCAAGTCTACTCATCATAATTATCTGCATTCAGATGTGTTTTGATGATGATATTATATCGATGATGACGATATTAAGATGATGAGCAGCGATTTTGTTTGTTTTTCGTGTGAGCGTGTGGCCAACTCTGGTGTCGGAGTTTTCAGACCGCCCGAAGGCCTCCGACATGGCCTAACGATCCTTATCCTTGGACAAGAACCGGGACCGACAGCTTTACGTGCCCTCCGAAGCACGGTAGCGCTCAGATGTAAATGCCACACACGGTCACCCATCCAAGTGGTAACCTGTGCAAGCGTTGCTTAACTTTGCCGATCTGTTACGAACGGCAAGCCAAGTCTCGCTACGAGCGCTACATGAGCAGCGATAACTGAGTGGAAGAGACCGACGGACTGCTATGCAGAGGGTCTCGGGTTCAAATCCACCGCACGCACCAATGACTTTTCGGAGTTAAGTGCGTATTAAATTGTTAATTATCGCTTGCTAATCGGTGAAGGAAAACATCGTGAGGAAACCTGCATGTCTGAGAGTTCTACATAATGTTCTCGAAAGACATGTGAAGTCTGCCAACCCGCACTTGGCCAGCGTGGTAGAATATGGCCTTACCATTCTCATAATGAGAAGAGGCCCGTGCCCAGCAGTGGGACAGCATAAAGGACTGATGATGAGATGTGTTTTGAAAATAATGTGAAATTGGTTATAATTTTATGAATAAAAAAATTATAATATTAAATCTTTTTTATTTCAAACTTAAAAAAGTACAATTACAATGGCAATCACTCCGCTATCTTACTTATTAATTCTGGTCTATTATCCAGCATTTAAAGTTCAACGGTTACTAATAATAAAATTTACTCTGTCAAGAAAGTACCGGGATAAGATCAATAATACACAAACTGTTTGTTATTCATCCAAATTTATTTTATTATTATTTTATCACCTTAAAAGTATGCTCCTTCAGAAACGATACACTTACGCCAGCGAATAATCCAATCATCACAACTTTTTTTAAACGCCGCGCTGTTTCCCGAATTGAGTTCAGTTCTCGCCGCGAATTCTCCTTTATGTCTTCTACCGAATAAACACGAGTGCCACGAAGTGGTAATTTGAGTTTAGGAAAAATAAAGAAGTCAGCTGGGGCCATATCTGGAGAATGTTGTGGTTGTTTGATGGTACTCAATCAATTCATTTATATGTAAAGATACATAGGTATCTATACATCTATACATATAAATAAAATTGAAGTGTCTGTCTGTGATTTCAAAATAACTATGTTTTTTCAAGTGCATATAGTTAGATACACGATGCTAAGTCCAAAACAACCCTTTTTAACATTTTTGTCTGTCTGTCTGTCCGTCTGTCTGTCTGTCTTTCTTTCTGTTTGTCCGGGGTAATCTCTTTAACGGCTGAACTGATTCAAATGAGACTTTCACTGCAAGGTAGAGGACTTTATAGCGCTACATATAGGCTACAATTTGACCCGGTAGTTGGCGCTGTTGTCGCGATAACAAGTCTTTACTTCTTCTACTCATCTATACATACATATAAATAAAATTGAAGTGTCTGTCTGTGATTTCAAAATAACTATGTTTTTTCAAGTGCATATAGTTAGTTACACGATTCTAAGTCCAAAACAACCCTTTTTAACATTTTTGTCTGTCTGTCTGTCTGTCCGTCTGTCTGTCTATCTTTCTGTTTGTCCGGGGTAATCTCTGGAACGGCTGAACCGATTCAAATGAGACTTTCACTGCAAGGTGGAGGACTTTATAGCGCTACATATAGGCTACAATTTGACCCGGTAATTGGCGCTGTTGTCGCGATAACAAGTCTTTACTTCTTCTACTCATCTATACATATAAATAAAATTGAAGTGTCTGTCTGTGATTTCAAACTAACTATGTTTCTTCAAGTGCATATAGTTAGTTACACGATTCTTAGTACAAATCTATACATATAAATAAAATTGAAGTGTCTGTTTGTGATTTCAAAATAACTATGTTTTTTCAAGTGCATATAGTTAGTTACACGATTATAAGTCCAAAACAACCCTTTTTATAGGCATGTGCGTTTTCGGATTTTTACGCAAACCGATAAAAATCTGATTTCAGATTTTGAAATCGATTTCAAAAACCGATTTTAGAAATCGATTTCAGTAGCGGATGTTGGAGCGTAGCGTAGGTACAACAAACGTAAACAATCAGAATCTTTTTGTATTTTAGGCATGAGACCAATCAAGTCAAAACTCTCCAAACATAAATTCCTAATAACTATTTACAATTTTCAAAATAATTATTAAATAGTTGCAATCTGAATTAGATATTATCGCCTCGACATTTAGTTTTATTTTTTCTATCAAATCTACAATTCATAAAACCGCCAAAATCCAAAACGATTCACTCGTCGCAAAGCACAATTCGCTTCATCTCTTTCGCTCTTTCAATGGATCACTAAGTTAGAAAGAAAAGGAAATGAAATTCGCTCTCTCTCATTCTAACCAACTAGTCGTTTGGTAGTGTGAAAGAGAACAAATGAATATGAAACTATCGGAAACTTCTATTCTAAGTCCAAAACAACCCTTTTTAACATTTTTGTCTGTCTGTCAGTCTGTCTGTCTTTCTGTTTATCCGGGGTAATCTCTGGAACGGCAGAACCGATTCAAATGAGACTTTCACTGCAAGGTAGAGGACTTTATAGCGCTACATACAGGCTACAATTTGACCCGGTAGTTGCCGCTGTTGTCGCGATAACAAGTCTTTACTTCTTCTTCTCATCTCTTCATACGTATAAATTAAATATAAGTGTCTGTCTGTGATTTCAAAATAACTATGTTTCTTCAAGTGCATATAGTTAGTTACACGATTCTTAGTCCAAATCTATAGGTTCATATAAATAAAATTGAAGTTTCTGTTTGTGATTTCAAAATAACTATGTGTTTTCAAGTGCATATAGTTAGTTACACGATTCTAAGTCCAAAACAACCCTTTTTAACATTTTTGTCTGTCTGTCTGTCCGTCTGTCTGTCTGCCTGTCTGTCTGTCTTTCTGTTTGTTCGGGGTAATCTCTGGAACGGCTGAACCGATTCAAATGAGACTTTCACTGCAAGGTAGAGGACTTTATAGCGCTATATATAGGCTACAATTTGACCCGGTAGTTGGCGCTGTTGTCGCGATAACAAGTCTTTACTTCTTCTACTCATCTATACATATATGTGATTTCAAAATAACTATGTTTTTTCAAGTGCATATAGTTAATTACAGGATTCTAAGTGCAAAACAACCCTTTTTAACATTTTTGTCTGTCTGTCTTTCTGTTTGTCCGGGGTAATCTCTGGAACGGCTGAACCGATTCAAATGAGACTTTCACTGCAAGGTTGATGACTTTATAGTGCTACATATAGGCTACAATTTGACCCGGTAGGTACCGCTGCTGTCATGATACTGAATCTAAGTAGTATGTATACCTCTATGTGTATATTTTCAGTTTTTATTTACTTTCGAAAATCGCCAGGCGTATAAAAAATTTATTTGGCTGAGATGTAGTTTATATATTTTAGGCGTCCACTAAGAACGAATTTTACGAAAGAGCTTCATTGAGGAGGTTGTAGGGTTCGCGCAAAGTATGAAAGTTAAAATAAAATATTATAATTATCCGCGTGCGAAGCCGCGGGTACCAGCTAGTTTGACATAAAAGTGTAACAACTCCGTTTTTCTAATAGTAACAAGTTAAAACTTTGTCGTTTTTAACTTGTCTCTTACTAGTGAAAATCGCAATAAATACGAAACTTCATGCACTTTTCGTTAGGGAGCAGTTAAAAAAAGAAATTAATTGCTACTCAAAAATGCATCATGTTGGTTTCCTAACTATTAGTGCAATAAATATGTTACTTATTGCGGTTATGACTAGTAAACATTCTTACTACATAGTAATAATACTTAACATTATTGTATTTATTGGTTTTTATATCGGGAATAAATGCGGGAATAAACATTAAGTATCACATAATATTCTCTACATTGTTAAACATCATGTAGTAAAAGTTTCAATCCGATACCTTATATAGTGATAGAGATACACAAACAAAACAAAAATAAAATCTTTACCCGTGTTTTTCTCGAAATCGGGTTTGACGTTTGACCTAGTTATTGCACTTTTCGTAAGGACGGCAGAATGAGTTAAATAATATCATTCAATGGTTAGGAGATAATAATCTGCACGTCAATGTCAATAAAACGAAACTGTTAAAATTTCAAACAATTAACTCTAAAATTACACCGGTATCAATAAAATATAAAAATTCAATCATAGAAGAGGAACAAATGGCAATTTTCTTAGGCATAGCAGTAGACAATAAACTCAACTGGGAGGAACACGTAAAAATAGAATGCACTAAGCTTGATAAATTTGTATTCGCTCTCCGTAAGCTTAGACTAATCTCTGGTACGCATACTTATCATGGGTAGGTATGTTTCACCGGCCTTACGGTACGGGTTAGTGATATGGGGTAATTCAGTGGATGTGGATAGAGCTTTTCTTGTGCAAAAAAAAGAGTATTAGAGCTTTAAGTGGTGCAGAATATCTTGATCATTGCAGGCCATTCGGCTGTCCAATTTCAAAACCTAGTATCTGACCTTTTTTTGGAAATGAATATTTTTGCGGTTTTAGACCTTATAGACTACCCTCCACATAGTAGATTAGCAAAAACTCCTATGAATTAATAAAAAACGAAGTTACACAAAGGCGCAAACCTAGTATCTACCGAAAAAGTTTAAAAAATGAAATAAATACAAGATTAAAATATAGTATCTAACATCAACCATTTCATAAACCGAGTAAGTCCTGGCAGTTACTAGGTTTTAAAATGGTTCATGTAGATACAAGGCCAATGAAATGGTTGAAATGTGCGTCAAAACCTCCGTGCAATTTTAGTAACCGACAAGACATCGTGGCACGTGCACGTAATTGTTTGTGAAAATGCGTAAATACCAATTTTATCGTTCGAAATTGGTCATGGGTGCTTAAAAAGACTAACATTGTCAAAGATACGTACGATTCAGCTCATAATATTATAAAGGATTTTTGTTTTTCGTCAGTTTTTTATGAATGAGAGTTCTAACCTTGAAATAATTACACGAGTATGAGAGTTTTGTTGGTAACTGGCGAGATTTTGTTATATGTATTGCTTTATTTCAAAGATTATTTTTCTTTGTGGTATAGGTAAGACTTTATTTGCACTTTTTATTTCATTATTCAAAGTTAATAATTGTAGAAAATAACATGTAGGTACATGTTTCGATCGTTTCACATAGCGAATGTTTAATGTTTAGAGTTTGCTTGTACTACCTTTTATTATATCTTGCTTATGCACAAAGATGCTTTATATATAATTTCAATTTACACAAAACATTTCTGTGATGGCTATGGTACCTATCTACCTTTGTCAAATAATTAAAATACCTAACTGGCTCAATTAACGGTGCTATACATTTTTAACAGCACTAACGTGATGATTTGATCTAAAATTACAGTTTTCATTCCTACCTACCTGCTATTTATACTACTTTTCAATCGACACATTACATAGGGGAAGACGAGAATGATTAACTTACATGAGAGTGTTACGTTTATTCGAAAAAGCAAATTAAACTGTTTCGCTACCCCGCCTATTTGATATTTGTACGCTATCAATGATTTGTATAATGATCTGATATAGTTGGTACATTGATCATCTTGCCCTTGGTGGTCGAGAGTTTTGTTTAATTGGTTAATAGTGTATTTATCTTTTAATGTGATTTTTGCACTAATATACCCGAAACAATTAAAGATTTAGCTGAAATTTAGTCTGCCATTTTCGGTCTCACCTATGTATCGCGTTTGTTCCTATTGGGGATAACGGAAAGAAGTGATCATTACTGTGATTTCTACGTTGTTACTCTGGTATGTTTATTCCTAGTGTTAAAAAGAGCATTAACTTTTTTTGACTTTTAACTATAAAATAACTGGTGACGGAAGGGCCACACTTTTTATCAGATCAAATGAAAACACCTCAAGAATGCCTGTAACAACAGTTAGTAATAATCAAATTCTAGAAAAAAATGATGCTTACACCCAGGCGACCCTAACAGCTCCACCGCCGAATGTACTGCATAGCAATTTGTCCCCTGAATGTTCTGATGTACCTTGTAACAACCTCACGCTTACCGACTCAACTGATAACCCGTTGCTAACTAATGCTCCATTTAAGATTTATGAAAATCCAATACTATGTTCTTCTCAGCAAAGAGATGGAAACATAGAAGAGTTTAATGACAATCTTTCGGAAATTTCAAATTTGTTTGACAGTGATGATTCGGTAGCGGATCCAAATTTCTTAATATATGAGTATCTAAATGTGAAAAAAAACCGTTGCTACGTAGAAAATTCTAGTGAATCTCATGATGATATCGATTGCAACCCTACCATTTCGATGAATATTCCGGCTCTTACATGTAACGTACAGCAACATTCAGTGTTTGTAGCAACTTACCCCAACTCACTCATATTTACGAATCAGGGGCCCAATTCCGCTAAATAAATATAGTCGCAATATCATGTCAGTGTCATACTTACGTCACAAAAAGCGTATTCTTCTAAATTATATGATATTTGAATGAAATTGTAACGAGATCGTATGTGTCAACGACGAACTGTTTATTTTAAATTTTACGATAATGACATAAGGTTATCAGAATACCGCTTTTAAATCCATTCAAAATATGATATCAATGTCATATAAAAATAGCAGAATTGGCCCCCAGGAATCAGCACAGTCAACATACACAAAAACAGCCGATTTTATTGCTAATTACCCAGAACCCATTTATATAAACAAAGCTTTAAATTGCAATAACGACAACTCGAGAGTAATAATAACAAATAATGATAGCGAATGTAACAAGAAGCATTTGTAAATCCTGATCGTACAATTATTGAACAAAAAAGAATAACCCTAAATAAAGCTAAATACTTACTATTTTATACAAAATGGTTGTGGGGAAAAATGTAAAAGGGATTGTAATTTATTTACTGTGGATTAAAGAAAAAAACTATATTATGTGTGAACTATGTTATATTACATTGAGATGTTCCGATTTATTTGATTTTTCAATGCGAACAAAAATAACGTTTGGTTCCTGATTTCTTGCTATTTTTTTTAATAAATTGCTTTTATACAGATTTTTATGTTTTTTTATTTTATTTTACTGTTTCTTACTAGGTTTATAAATTTGCATTTAGTCCAAATTCAATTAATTCAGAACTAAATGAAAACAGAGCATGTGATCTTACTAGGTTTTAAAGTTGTCACACTCAAGGGGGCCAATTCTGCTATTTTTATATGACACTAGACGACGCCAGCAGCTAATTTTTGGCTGATCCCGTGGGAATTTCGAGAAATCCCTTCTTAGTGCATCCGTACGGTCCCCAAGGAACATACATGCCAAACTTCAGCTTCCTGCGCCCAATAGTTTCGGCTGTAGCGTGTCTGTCAGTCAGTCAGTAACGCAAGGATTTTATATATTAAGATTGATATCATATTTTGAATGGATTTAAAAGCGGTATTCTGATAACCTTATGTCATTATCGTATAATTTAAAATAAACAGTTCGTCGTTGACACATACGATCTCGTTACAATTTCATTCAAATATCATATAATTTAGAAAAAATCGCTTTTTGTGACGTAAGTATGACACTGACATCATATCGCGACTATATTTATTTAGCGGAATTGGGCCCCAGAAGTTTGGCCGGAGAAAACAGTTTTTTAATTAGTAACTGCTTCTCTACGCACATCTTTTTGTATATACGCATCAAAACTTCTTTTTTATAAAGCCTGTTATGTACCTCAAATTTTGCAATCACTCCCAAGAAGCTCCGACAAATATTATTGAAACGGCACGCTGTCAAAGATAAAAAATTGTTTTTCGGCTCTCCTGTAAAATTTTGTTTTATGCAGATACTAGGTTTTGATATTTCACAGCCGCATTGTTTAAGCAATTGCAAATCCTTCCGCTGGCATGCTTATATATCTTAGAGATAAGTTTATTTGTGAAAAAGCACCCTCACTTGTTCCCTCTGAATAAACAAGTCTCTGACAGGCTTAATAAAAAGAACCCTGGCAAACTCCTTGTGCCATCACAAAGACTACATTAATTATACATAGTAGAAATGCATATTATATGGCAATAAAAATCTATAATAAATTACCACCTGATCTAAGACTGCTTTCAATTAGTATGTTTAAAACGATAATGTTTTCTTGGCTCCTAGACAAAAGCTTCTATTCTGTAAATTAACTTAACTTAATAATAATAACTTTATTGGCATAATAATAAGGTTGACAGCTGTTCGTTAAAGCTCTGGTTTCTGAGCTAGGTGAGCTAGGTTTAAACCTGTGTTCCCCCCCGTGGGATCTCCACCTTGTCGTGGTGGGGGGGCTCAGTAACCGTGGATTGGTGACCCGCGGTGAAGCTAAGAGGGATCCAGGAGGGGACGCTCCGCGTGGGCTTCACGGGGCCTGCGCAGGATGCGTCCAACGGTGCGGGTGCGGGGGACAGTTTTGTCTGTCCCTCGCAGTCGGGTGCGGTCGCGGGAGGAGAGGCGTGCCGGTGTTGCGTTGCCGCGCGCCCTATCTCCCGCGACCAAATGGGGGCGCACTATTCGATGCGTCGCGGTGGGGCCGCAGAGGAAGAGGAGATGCGGTGTTGCGTTGCCGTCCTCCCTATCCTCTGCGGCCGTTGGGTTTTTTTGGCGGCGGAGCCCAACACCTTAATCCGCCGCCAAGGGGGTTTTGTTCGGGGCCCGCCTGACCATCTGGCGGGCCGATACCCGTCGGGGGGTTGCGACGTATGCTTGGTCGAAACCCGACCCGCCGACACACGGGTACATGAGGCACACGGGTTGGTTTTTAGTCAGTAAGAGTCTGACAGTCCCCTTCGCCCATGCCCCAGGGCGGAGGGACTCCATGAGGATTTTCCAACCCGAAACAAAAAAAAAAAAAGAAGGTTTAAACCTGTGTTACAGAAGTCTGTGACCCCTCACAATTTTCATGTTCACGTAAATAATTATTATCCAATATTGAACCTTAAACTAGATAATTATAATTTTCAGAAGTAAGGTGAAGGCAAGACAAGTGTTTGTGTGAGTGGATGTATGTATGTGTGTGTATGTTTTGTGCTTGCGTATGTGTATGTGTATATGTGTAAGTACGTGTGTTTGTGTGTATGGGAGTGTTTGGGCGTGCGTGTGTTTATATGCGTGTTGATGTTTGAGTGCCTGCGTGGACTGTATAAAATGGAACCTATCCTAGGAGTAATATTTCTGTTTGCGTATAATCTAATCCTTCTAACCATTCTTTAGTTTTACGCGTCATTTCGTTATATGTCAGAGGGTTGATGCTTAGTTTTCTGCTTATTTTATTGTACATATATGAGCTGAGGAATATGTGTTGTCGTCGTGCGGATGCAGTGGTACATTTGACGGTTGTACAGACATTGTACCTACATCTTAAAGCAACGTATTTGTCAAAAAGCGTGATGATGGAGAAGGTACAGCTGCCTTACTGTTAGGACTTGACAGTTTTGGTATAGTTCTATAGTAGGAAAACGGAATGGTTTGAAGGTCATAACTTTGAGCAGTGATCGCTGAGCTCTCTCGAGACGTATTATGTAGGTTTTGCATGCTCCTCCCCAGGCTGTTATACAATAGCCCATCACTGATTGTGCCAATGCATACTATACCATTCTAAGGAGATTATAATCACCTACATGCCTTAGATTTTTGAAGGCGCACATCAGTTTTCTCGTGCGACATGTGATAAGGTCAATGTGATCATACCAGCTAAGTTTTTCGTCCAAAATAACGCCCAGATATTTAACTGTAGCTGATCTGTAAATAGAGAGGCAGGAGCAGGGATTATTTAGGTCCTGAGTTTTACAGGAATAAACCTTAATGTTCAAGCCCGGTGACTTTACTTTGGCAAAGGTGAAGTTTATGTAAGTGGTCTTTGTGACATTGAGATTTAGTAGATTCATTTCTAACCGCTCGTTGATTTTACGAAGTCCCGACTCAGCGAAGGATTTCGCCTCGTCCCAAGTCCTTACATAAAATACAAGAGCTGTGTCAAGTGCATATGTGAATATTCTACCGTTAACAAGAGTCTGCTGACACAGGTCATTAATGTAGATCAGGAAGAGACTGGAGGCGAGGACACTTCCCTGTGGAACTCCGTAGTCAACTCTATTTTCAGAACTGATGTGCTCACGAATCTTTACTCGCTGCGTACGATCACACAGAAAGTCTTTGAAGATTTCATGAGCTTTTCCCCGAATTCCCACACGCTCTAATTTATTCACAAGGGTTGGAATACACACAGTATCAAAAGCCTTGGCTAAATCGATAAAGACTCCAATGCATTTTTGTTTAGCATCCACTTTTGACATCACATAGTCTCAGATACAGCGTTTTCCGTGCTTTGTAAATGAATTCATAAATTATAAAAATTGACATTGTTAGAGATAATTCAAATTTTGCCTTGTATTTATTAGGCAACATTTGTTGATAAACACTGTTTTTAAACAGTTTATATTATATTGATATTCTGTACCACTTAAAGCTCTAATACACTAAAATGTAGTCTATGTGATTCTCAGAATATTATGTAAGTAAGACCATAATGTACCATCATCATCTTCAGCCCCTTACAGTCCACTGCTGGACTAGGCCTCTCCTTTAAAAGGAGGAATTGGCCTACTTTACCACGCTGGCCAAACGCGTTGGTCTAGGGTTTGTTTCAAGTTTTGCTTCTCTTACAGTGCTGTTATCTGCATAGTGCATAGTATGGTCCCTCTGACGGCTCTTACGACACCCACGGGATGATATGGGGTGGTGACATTCCGTATTCTGAGGGTTGAGCTACACCTATCAGCACCGCATCGCACTTTCCTATGCTTCTATCCTTTTCTGTCACTTAGGACCGTCATTTACTAGTGCGAGAAAGAGAGAGGGAACACGACCGCCTTTTCGATTCTGCGGCGTGCTGAAGCGTTCTCTCTCTCTCTTTCTCGCTCTAGTAAATCACGGTCCTAAGTGACAGAAAAGGATAGAAGCATAGGAAAGTGCGATGCGGTGCTGATAGGTGTAGCTCAACCCTTAATGTACCATATACAAAGAAATAAATGATTTATTATTAATATTATATATTTTTATTATTTAATTTTTTTATTATTTTATTTTTTATTATTTATTTTTATTATATAATACATTGGTTTTGTATGATTAAGTATATTTTATACAATGTTATTTAGCGGGTCTAAAGCTGATTTTCCACCAGAGTGGCGAGACGAGGCGAGGCGAGGAGAGAATTGAAATTTGTATGGCAAATTTTCAATTCTCTGCCAGCGCATCTTTGGTGGAAACAGTATGGATTGACGAGAATATGCGAGGCGTGAATTGAAATATTTGTTTGTGTAAAAATGAACCGTATTGCTTCCAATATAGAGTATAAATTAACCAGCACCAGTATATATTTGTCTAATGAAGCCTACGGGCGGCGCGGCGGTCACGCGCGTGCTCGCACGAGCTCGCGATGGCTATTTTTTGTGGAATAGGGTCAGTGCGATTTCAATTCTCTTCTCGCCTAGTCTCGTCTTGCCACTCGGTGGAAAATCACCTTAAAGGTGATATTCCACCAGAGTGGTGGAAACGACACTCAAACATCACTGTAGGGTAGACCGAGGCGAATCGGATCAGTAGGTGAATCGGATGAGAATAAGAAATTTGTGAATAATTTTAATAAAGCGTTGATACAGAACGCCAGCTGTTGGCGGCTCACAAGACACTTCTACCCTGCACCTTCTGCCATCGGTTTCATTTCGATACGACCAGTACATCGGCGTCAGCGCCGCTCGCCAGTGAGTCGCTTTTTGTGTGCGTTAAAATTTTCGCGCTCATCTAAAATACATGCTTACTATTTCTTGGTGTAAATCTAAGAACTTGTGTCAAATCTTTGAATTTTATAGCTTAAACGGCTTGGGAATAGGTCTATTTTAGAAAACATGTTAGTTTTTAAGCACAGTGTTATAGGTTAATATGTGAAATATTAATTTTCAAAAGTCTTCAATATGGGGCGATTCGGATCGCGTCATCGGGGGCGAATTGGATCACTTATTTAAAATGATTTATTTTACATTAGACAATAGTCAAGTATTTTTATTCAATTAAAGATGGTTAACACATATAAAAGACAAACAAATAAAATTAAAAAGCAGAAGAATGGTCGCCAAATAAAATTATAGCCCCAAACAAAGTACTGGCCCAAGAATTAATCTTAGGTCTGGCTGCTGAGATTTAAAAAATACCATATACGAATTTACAAAGAATAGTTTCTCTCTCCAGTGATGTCATTAAGATACGTGGTAAACAATATACCTAACCAATATTGCATTTGACTCCACCCCAGTGTAAGATAAATCTTTACGAAAGAGATGCTAAGAAGAAACTAAAAAGTGCCGAAAAAGCCGTGAAAATAAGAGAAACTGACTGAATACCAAAGAAAATATGAAGAAGAATAATAATAAATGAAAACCTTGAATAAAATTCTAAGGTTTCCGTGCGAAGCACAAATATTGGCTTTGTATTAACTGATAAAAAAAATCATTCATCCACCATCATGTGAAGAATGGTGCCATGAAAAACGTGCTGATCTGGGTGGGAAAGAAGGCCCGTATCGATGTGATTTATGTTTTAGTAAATAATATTGTTCTGGTTATTAATTAGTTTAATATTGCTTTTGATACAAAAGCCTATAATGCTGGAAAAGCCTTAATTTTATGTATGATCGTATTCGCCCCGATAATTGGGGCGATTCGGATATTTCTCTCTTTCTACCTTTTGATTAAGATTTTGCACAATTTATGAGTAATTTGAGTTTCGAAATGTTTAATGCGTAGCCAAATAATTACTGATTATCGTTTTGGCAATTCAAGTTACTTAAATTACACTTTAGTATGATTTTTATGTCCTCAAATAAAAAGTGATCCGATTCACCTCGGTCTACCCTACCTATGACGAACTCAAACATCACTGTACCTATATCTTTATCTAATGAAGCCTATGGGTGGCGCGGCGGTCTAATATATAATATATAATAAATAGCCATCGCGAGCTCGCGCGAGCTCGTACGAGCTCGCGCGAGCTCGCGATGGCTATTTTTAGTGGAAAAGGGTCAGTGCGATTTCAATTCTCTCCTCGCCACGCCTCGTCTCGCCCCTCTGGAGGAAAATCATCTTTACTCGCGATAACTAAGATATTTAAGGCAAATACCTCGATATTTTCCGACGTTTTAACCGACTTGTACCGGTCGTGGTCGCGGAGGGACTGTAGTCCCTTCGCTAACCTCCTCCTAAATAACCTTGTATAGTATATAGAAATCGAGAAAGTTTAAAATCATTTATTAGGTACCTACGTATATTATTCATGAACAACTTGATGCTTAAATATTTTGATGTCTTGTGATTACGTAGGTAATATAAAATCAAGAGGTTCAAATTTTGTATTGAATAGCGGCTTTCTGTACTCTGGGGGCTATAATACTACTTTCGCACTAGGACCAGAACCTGTATCACGGGGGACTTTACAAATATACAACTAACGGACACAATGAACACCCAGACTCGAAACAACAATTTATGAATCTCACAAAGTGATGTCTCGTGTGAGGATCGAACCTAAAACACACGGCGCAATGTCAAGCGGCGAAGTGGTTGCTTAAGTCACCACGCCAACGGTTCAGGCAACCAATGAATCGCTTTCGAGTCATATATTCTATAACCTTCAAAACATCTTCGTAAGTGAAATTTCTACAGTTATTTTCCATGTTGCTAAAGATCACGGAAATGGGAGCAAGTAAGAGGCCTCGTCTGGATTCTGATTGCTTAACTTAACTGGACATAGGCTGGACATATGATGAAACCATGTTTGAGACGCCCACCGCAAAACCGTTATGGTAGACATCTTATTTACTTGTTATGTCTGAAAATTTTTAACTAACTACAACTATTAGTCCCCCTTTTTTTCCAATATACATAGCACATTATTTTTAGCACTTATAATAATCAAGGAGAGACGATTTTATAAATAAAATAGGTATTTTAGATCTTCTACTTACTGACCTATTAAAAAAGTTGCGGTTAATAAAACCTTGAACTAAATTTGGTTTATGTTTCATATTAAGGCAGTGTATGCCACGAACGTTCTTATTATACCCTTAAGTTGAGGCCGAAATTACATACAACATACCTCCAATCCCGGAATGTCTTTGGCCAGCCAATTCCACCCCATGTACTTGGGGACAGCGGGGTACGCCCATTTGTTGAAGTCAAATTTTTTCTTTTTTTTTTTCTTTTTCTCTTTCTCTTCCTCTTTCACTACTGTCCCTTGCGCCGCTGAAATATGACGGCAATTTTATTTTTTAGCAATAACGAACTACTTTGACCTTAGTAAATACACATCTTGAATATTGATCATGAATTGGTGCAAAACCATATAATTACTGTTTTCTTTAAATAGAAACCTGATGAAACAATCCTCTTATAACAGAGTTCACTATCACTACACCTATGAAGGACAACCCTATTTTGACTTAAAGCATCGTCTAAAATACAATACGCACGCTGAGCTGCAGCGTTAGCTGTAAACTTTCCAACTTCCTTTTTTTTGGCCTTCTTTGGTTCTACCTTTTTTAGTTCCTGCACAGTTTCTTTAACTTTTACTTCTTTCTCCGGTAGAGTAGTTTTCGCAACCTTTACTGCAGCAACCGCTGCCTCTACCACTTTAGGTTTAGCAGCCTTAGATATTTTGGGAGTTTGTTCCTGTTTGACTTCCTCTTCTGGCCATGGACTCTTAGTTTTAATCTGTTTTTTATCGTACAATTTATGATATACCGGACAAGGATGTGGCCTCGCATAGTCTGGTAGATCTCTCGTGTCATCACCGAGACATTCGTATCCTCCGCAAATGCAGCAGTAAGTTGTTCTATTCGAAAATTTAAAAGTACATACACAATCGCAGTAACAGGGGTCTTGTGCGTCTTCCATTTCTCTGCACTTCTTTCTAGACTCGTGTCTGACCACACTATCTGATATAAATTCCTTAACTCTTTCAGAAATGTCACATGACTTCACACAACAGGGATTGTAGATTTCATTAAACTTTATGACTATATTACTATCAGCAGGGCTCGGTGGAAACACAAGTTTGCTTGTACATTCTGGTGATATACACTTGGAATCACTCGAATCATCTTTTTTATCGGCTCTTTCGATTCCACAAACAGCTTTGGAGCAGGGTGTACTTTGAGCGAGCCTTGATATTGGGCAAGTAGGAGGGCAATTTGGAAATGTGGGGTACTTATTACTTAAAGATTCGTCATCGCTATCATCACTTGATGGTGGATTAGATGTTCCCTCTTTACTTGAAGGTGCTTTGGAAGAAGGAGCTTTAGGTGAAGGTGATTTAGATGACTCTTTACTTGTTGGACTATTTGAAGGTTCCTGGCTCGTAGGATCCTTATCAAAATCATATTCTACAGTAAAATAATATACAATATAAACTTTTTCTATCGGAACACCACAGAGACACATTTGGTCTTCATAACTACTTGCATATTTATCATTTTCTTCGCACTGAACACGGAATGGTTTCTCCCTTTGAGGAAGTTCACCTGAAGGCTCTACTGCTTGTCTACAATTACTTTGGCTACCGTCATCTGTAGATTGTGTCATGTTCTCACTCGGTGCCATTATCTTTTGTATATAGTCAATTACAAAGTCAGGGCAGATAATAGGTGATCTGTATATCGGTTCATGAGACGTATGTGAATAATTTACACAACAATTTCCTTTATTCGAGAAATCGTTGCACTCTGAGACATTCGGATAATCCGTAAAAGCAACACATCTGTTACAATTTTTGTCCGAAATCTTTATATTGCATGTTACAGATGTTGTTTTGGATTGCTCGACTGTGAGACAGTTCCTCCTCCCGATCGTTGCTCTATTAGTAACATATGTTAATTTCAATCTTAATCCAATTTTTGCTATAATGCTGCCTGTTCGCTCCTGAAATATATTTGATTCCTGTTTGAAACAAACTGGAAGAGGATCTTCAGAACGATGGACCATTTGCAAAAATTCTATAAATATAGGATCCCAAGGCAATACAGCTGAGCCCATATAAATCAAATTATTTTTTTCGTTCCATAGAGATAATGCCATTGGACATTTTTTCATGTTTTCTATAAGAGACTGTGAGCTGCTTGAAAAGGTTACTGATTGACATGACTGCATTGTTTGTTTGTTTGGCGGTAGTATGTTCAAGGTGTTCGTTTTGCCGACTATTCTAGACTGTGCCTTTTTCATAGGTTCACTCTTAAACGTTGGGTCCAGACATGGTGGCAACTGTGACTTGGAATGCTTTAATTCCAGAGAAAAGACGTCGGCAAAAACACTTTTTATGATCAAGTTCGGCACTTTCACCGTACTGTTCACCTCTTCCACAATTATTTCAAACATTAACACACCGCTTGTTACAGCCATTTTCTACTTTAAGTATTTATCTAAAATAAGTTCACTTGAGAATTTTGTTATTAAATTAGTAGTAATTATTTTTTGTATTTTATTACAGAAATATTTTTGTTGCAAATTATTTTTTACATAATTACATAATATTTACTGACATTAACTTGTCAAGTTTTACGTTTTAATTACAGCCTGACATTGCAATACATCATTGGAATTAAAACTAAAATATGCGAGGGTGAGGACATATTATGAGGAAATGCTTGGCCAGCAGTAGGTACTTGCGCCAATTTAGAACAATGATCTTCTGCCTGTGTAAGGCCTCGTTTACGGAGACGCGGGGAATTGCGCATCTTGTGCGGCGTGGCGTTTCGCGGCCCGTCGGACGTTTTTTTTCTGTTTACGGAGCGGCGATGCGTTTAGCGGCACTTATCATAACACGCGTAAACACAAATGTATGGCAATACAAGAAGTTGTTTACAGACAAGCGGGACGGGCGATTTGAATCTGAATTCAGTGCGGGTCGTGCCGCCGCTCGCGGCTCGCAACGCCCTGCGTCTCCGTAAACGAGGCTTAGGACTGGCAGAAGGTGCGCTGCTGTTAAATTAAAGTTTATTTACCTACAATATATAATTTTTTCTACGTCCGTGTGGTGACGGATTAAGAATAGGTACGGAATGTCACCACCCCATATCATCCCATGGGTGTCGTAAGAGCCGACAGATGGAGCATATTATGCAGAGAACAGCACTGTAAGAAAAGGAAAACTTGATACAAACCCTATACCAACCCGTTTGGCCAGCGTGGTATAGTAGGCCAATTCCTTCTTTCAAAGGAGAGGCCTAGTCCAGCAGTGGACTGTTAAAGGCTGATGATGATTATTTTTTTTTATGTAAGTACTTATACAATTATAATATTGATGAAAATCTTTAACATTTTTAATAATAATAAAAAGAATACTCGTTGGTTCATTTTGCAAAACTATCTGTGAGTTGGTTGGTTCTTTGTTAATTTATTATTATGCCAAATAGGAAAATAATGAAAAGCTCCATGTTTCTTTTAAACATATCCACTTGCCTATTATTGAAAAATAAAAACAACCTTAAAAATTCTTGGAATTATATGTTAATATGAAGATGATGAGATGAGACTATGACCGTCTAAGTACAGGAGGCCTACCATGAACTTTTAACAAGCGATTCAGTTTTGGAAGCAGAACCAGCAGTCTAAACCTATACACCTGCATCGAGGTGTGAAACAAGGGGACGTTATCTCGCCCAAATTGTTCACAAATACAATCGAAGATATATTCTAGACGCTGCACTGGAAAGGACGCGGCATTAACGGCGAGTGCCTCTCACTCCTACGATTTGCAGATGATAACGTCATCGTGGCTGAAACAGTGCAGGACTTGATTCTTCTGCTCGCATCGGTCTCCAGATGAACGATGACGGATAAAACCAAGATAATGTTCAATGAACATGTCTCTCCGGAACCGATTATCCTAAATGGGGACCTATTCAAACTTCATCTCGAAGTTGTTCAAGAGTACGTCTACCTTGGGCAATCCTTGCAGTTGGGTAGTAAGAACTTCGAGAGAGAGAGGCTGGCAGAAGAATACGGCTCAGCTGGGCAGCATATAGGAAACTCCGTCAAGTCTTTTCGTCACCCTACCGCAAAGCCTTAAGACAAAGATCTTCAACGAGTGCATGCAGAACCAATAATCGTTGGAGTTAAGTAGTCGTGTTCAAGAGTGGACACCGCGCTTTGGCATACGTAGTGTAGGACGCCCTCCGGCTAGGTGGAGTAACGATATACGCAAAGAAGCTGGCAGCGGTTGGAGAAAATCGGCCTCAGCGGCGTGCCATTGGAGATGCCTATCCCACAGTGGACTGTGGCAGGCTGATGATGATGATGATGGGGATGTTAAAATCTACAAAAATGTTTCTTCTTCGTCCTCGGTCCCTCACTGCTGAGGATCGCGACCACATATTTGTCTCCAGCAGGAGCGGTCGTACGCCGTATGTAAGGCTCGTTGCATGTTGCCGCCCACTGAACAAACATGTTTAGTTGAATATAAAAAATATTCATGTAAATCCAGTTCCACATCAAAAACCGGTTGACCTGAAAAGCCTTCAAGATCGTCTCCTATATCTTGTCTAACAAGTTTCACATAACAATCATGGTGAGTCCAGCGGAATCAGGTGTAGCATACTTTTTAAAGCCCTGAAGGTCACAGCTCATTAGAGCCACCCGGCACCCACTCCGCACCGCCTCGCCTCGTGCTGTTAGTATTCTTTATATGGTTATGCGCTCACTACATCAACTCCGTAGCGTCAAGGGATCGCCTCTGTCGTAAGCCGTCCACGCGCGGACGGCTCGGTGACAACTAGCTGCTCGCATGCTTGCCTTTCGTTGACTGCTCTTCGCCAACGCATCTTTCATTTTCTTGTCACCGAGTGGTCTGGTACTCGAAAATTCGTGGACCAAGCGACGTCCACTCGTTGACAACGCGGCGTTCACTCGTTGACCGCGCGCGGTCCGCTGGTTGACCGCGCGTGGTCCACTTGTTGACCGCGCGACGTCCACCCGTGGACCACTTGTCGACAACGAGTGGACGCCGTGCGGAGTGGGTGCCGGTTGGCTCTAATGAGCTGTGACCTTTAAGCATCAGGGATGGGTTTCTCTGTTGGCCAAAGTTATCGCTTTTATTATAAAATATTGTCTGCCGCGAATTTTTTTTATGACTTTTCCTAAAAATTTTGAACATTTCATCCATTATAAACATGTTATACGATTACGCCAATTTCAATATGCAAACCAGAACCAACCCGCATGATTCTACTTATTTGATTAAAAACAAAAAATGTAAGGGACCATGTGGTATGGATCACTGGAAAAACTAATTTTAATTAATTTTTAGAATAGGGTATTTGACTAAAAAAATCGAATTAGTCCGTCAGATAGATTTCCAAAAAATATTGGACACGTATATTTTCTTTAGTCGCGTAAACAAAAAATGAAGACGAAAAACTTCGCTGAAAACTCGTGAGGCGTCACTTGCCAGTACACTTTTTACAGGCAAGTGACGTTACAACCCCCCACTCTTTTACGTTTCTCTATCTTTGATGCGTTTTATCTTCGTAATTTTTACTGATTCGATAAAACAAAAAATACGTATCCAATATTTTTCGATAATGTAACAGACGGACTAATTCGATTTTTTTAGTCAAATACCCTATTGTTGGGGGCTATGGGCCATGGGGTATGAATCTTGTTAGCATAGACTAATGATTGGTCTCGCTCTGTATAGTCCGTCACAGTTATTTTACCTCTAGCTGTTAGATTGGCCAACCTGGGCGTTGTGTTGCTATATTTGGTATATAATACTCCCATTTGAAATATACATTATTGCCAAAAATATACTTATTTTTTTATTGCCTACGCGATCGTATTATATATTTGGAAGTAATGTTTGTAACAAAACCTCTTGATATTGGCATGGCTATATGCATGTACATTTATTTTCTTACGAAATAACTAATTTCCTATGAAGATAAGAAGTTATAATAAAAATGTTGTCTATTTAATATACAAAGGTAAACGCACCATAATTACGTCAACGTGAGGTTCTAATTATCAAATACCTTCAAAATCTGCAAATTTAATTTTCATATTTATTTTGAATAAGAATGATGTGGGTGTAATATTACACCTCTGCCTACCCCTTCATGGAAACAGGCGTGAGTCCAAAAGAATGATCCATGTGGACTGCCAATGTTATGATGATTCGTAACTGCTGTCAGATTCTCGGACTGCCAATGATGATTCGTAAGTTCGTAACTGCTGTCAAATTCTGTATCAGACTCAGAATTTAGTGGCGCACATGTTTGCATTGTTTTTGTCAGTCTTCTGCAGTGATAGATTGAAAAGCTTCTTCAGCTAAATTCACAATGTTGTTTGCCTCTGTCCTCTGTCCTAAATTTTTGCTTGTGACTCGCCTTTTAATGAGAAAATATTTTACTCGCCTTTTAATTTAGATAAATTCAATTGCGTTTAGCTCGCAGTGGTATGGTGGTAATCTAACCACTTTGCGGCCATGAGCTTCAAGTATTTGAATTTTTGAAGCATTTCCACTAATATTGGGTAAAATGTTATGCATGGGTAACCCTATTTTACATTCCTGTCATCACAGAGTACAATTCCAACATAAAGAAAATAAACACCGACATTTGTCAGAGGTAAAATAACTGTGAACGGACTGTAGCGAAGCGATACCAATCATATTTTGTCTAAGCTTGTTAGTCTATTGCAGAGAGGTTGGACGTGCCTTAAGGTTATATTTCTTTGGTCTATTGAACAACTCCTATTATGTTGGTTGATAACCTTGTCATAGAAATGTTTTGTTCTGTCAAAATTGTCAGATCATTATGGTCTTTAGTGTTGATAGAAGGTAGAAGGTTCTTTTAAAAGCTTCTATGTCCTTATCTCGATTTTGCCATCTGTGTGGATTGGTTTCTTATTGCATAAGTAGGTCCAATTAGCAGACAGCTCGCTGTGTGCTAAATGTTGCCAATGTAAAGAATATCTAAAACGCAATACTTAAGGCCCATATTTGAATGATATTCTTTTTGTTGGGTTGAGCACTGGGAACAGAGTCGTGTCAATGAGCTCTTAATGGTCTATCCACACACATCCGGGCCGTGGACGGGACGTGCACGGGACGGGGACGGGCCGTCACCGTGCTTCCGGGTCCCGGCCGGGATATTTCGTTCACACACGTCAGGGGTGCAACCGGAGCGTGGACGGGCTGTCACTAGAGCTTGCATTTTAATATTTGAATTATTCGAATTATGAATTGTGTCAAATATTCCAAAGGAAATTGCAATATCCAATTCTAGTTCGAACAGCGTTCTCAAAATTGTCCTAAATACATTCACCAATAAACACATTTAGTTGACATACTTAACATAATTATATTACAACATAAATTAGATTTTGTTTTTTGCGTATGAAGCCCTAAAAGGAGGAGTTCTAATAATAATAAGAAGAATAGCCGAGAAAAATGAATCATAATAATAATAAACATCTCTGGGGGGCAGTCATTATCTCAACATGAGACTAACGCAATCGAAGGGCAGAGTGACAGCTTTCAAACATCACCTTCATCTTATGATAAACAAAAACAGCATCACAGGATGAAAAGAAAGGTTACAAATCACAGGGCAGCTTTGTGGCGAGCTGTCAGTGCTCAAGTCAGGGCCTCGTCTTCGGCTTGCCGTTATTGGATGGTTGGAATGCATTTCCAAAAGCGCCCGCAACTTCACACAACCTTAATATGCGTCTCATCGCACCGATTGTTGGGCCCAGCAAGACCATGTCGTCCGTACCTATAGCTGATATTGTTCATAACAACTCCGTCTTCATGACAGTCGACACCAGCCTTGCTGAGTAGGTACAACAATTAGCTGATTTATAAATAATAAAAAAATATATATAAAGGCATGGCGAGGTGATTTCCTCATGCGTCACGCCAGATTTCAGCCCATATTCCTCATGCAGAGCTGTACGCGCCCGCTTGACAAAGTTTATTGGATTTGCATACCAATATTGTAGCATTCACGTACATACCTACCTCATAGTTCATACCAGTATCTACCTCACTCTCATTTTTAAATTACCCCATACAGATCGGCAAAGTTAAGCAACGCTTGCACATGTCGCCACTTGAATGGGTGACCACGTGTGGCATTTACGTCTGAGCGCTATCTTGCTTCGAAGGGCACGTAAAGCTGTCGGTCCCGGTCCTTGTCTCAGGATTGGAATCGTTAGGCCATGAAGAAAACTCCGACACTAGAGTTGGCCACAAACTCTCACGAAAAACAACAACTAAACAACAAGAGGTTTAAGGTCCAATGCCTTATAAAGGTCTAAGAAAACCGGATTTACATGTGTTTCTAACTATATAGTACCGTAGGCGGTCTGTGTTAAAAACAAAACTAATTAAACTACGCGACGTGCAGACAAATTTTAGGGGCCATGTAAGTACATCCAGCAAACTATCGAGCACCTTAGTTGTGATGGTTGCCAGGAATATAGGCCTATAGTTATGAAGTTAAATAAAGAAAAAAAAATTTGAATATAAAAATATCAAATAAAACTATTCGAATAAAAATTTTAAACATTTGCAAGCCCTAGCCGAGACCTTTCATATGTCACTATTTGTACTTGGGCAAGTCCAATACAAAACACCGATCTGGGAATAACATGGATTGGACATACCTACGAAATTAGCGTGCATACCTACGATTTTGTAAAAAAATAAAATTTAATTGAGTAAAAATATTTAAATTTATATTTGCTGTAAGTTACTTTAGTTCCAAATCTGTTTAAATGCTTTTCCAGATTAGTTTATTCCATTACGCAAATGCGGGCAAACAAGGTAAAGCAAATAACGTCCCTTGACATGAAGACAAACTAAACATGAAACAAAATATTCTCTGGTAGCCAATATCGATACAGTGTAGCTGAGAAAGAAACGGACATGAATGGCGCCATTCATACCGTAATGAAACACACTGCCACACTGAAATACCATAAGGGAATAACAAAATCAAAATTGATTGATTAATTTTATTTATAAATAATATTATTTTATTCAACGTTTCATTTCTAGGAATTCTCGCATACAGTTGCTGTTCATGTTATCTTTTGGCAAAAACAATAATTTTCCATAATTATGTACTATTTGCCTTCTCCATGTATATTCTTTACTCAAAGAATACAAACACAAATGGGCGAGTCCATTGCGATCTGTCAAACTTATTATGTCAGGTTTGGGTCAAAGATTAATAAGAAAGATAAGTTAATTTGCAGTTATTATGAACTAGATAAATTCTTATGCAGATCAGGAAAGCATAATAATAAATACTACAAGATTTATTACCAGTTTATAAGTAAGAGTTTTCTTGGTAGACTTATGTCCTGCAGTGGACGTTTATTGGCCAATATGCTGATGAAGTTAGTTAGCATGAGAGTGAACCAGCATACATTTTATAGTATTTCTTAACGCTACAGTACCGTCGCACGTCTCGCTGTATGATGAAATACTTCAAAGAATATAAATAAAGTTTCAGGAAGTTAATTTCTACCAGTGATCCTTATTCTATTTTGTTTGTAGGTACTACCTACGTTTCTATGTCGCAATAATTCATTTCATATGGAATGAATATGAAGGGTTAGGTTAGATGCCTTTCATAATTAGTAATTACGGCAATTTATTTCACATTACCACTTCACAACATTTTTTTACCTCATATATAGTTATCCCTATAATGTTTATCTGCAGGACTTCAAGATGATAAAAACATTAACAAGTCTCAAAATGAAACCCGAGTCCTATTTCATAGCAGTCTAAAACTCCAATCAACCATGTTTACAAACATAAATAAAAATTTTGCCAAATTTTTGTGAGTATATACTTAATTTATGTCAACAAATCTTTGTCACATCTGTTTTATTTCAGTATTAATCTATGGCCAAATTATTCACTAGTTATATGTGTCATAGCGTGTGTATGGATATATGATATCCTAGAAGTGACAAATATTTGAAACGAGGAATTTATATCGGAATTATCTCTTATATAAGTTTTGTGTCATCGCTTATGTATACAGGGTGTCACAAGATCCATCACCAAGCCGAAGGCTCCTCATTTTGCACATCATACCAAGTCATACTACGCGAAAAGAATACCTGGGAAACGAAATATTTTTAAGCTTAAAGAAATAGACACATTTTAAAGCCGCAATGTATAGCGAGCGTTTGCAGGAAAAATTGGCGCCAGGAATGCACTGTACCTACACCGGCCGTACCTACGCGATGACGGCAGTTTATGATCACGTGGTCGCGCGGCCGAGGGTGTAATGCACTTGTCCACAGCTCAGCTGATGACTTGTATCGCGTCCATTGCGTTTAGTGAACTTTAAAGCTGCTTATTTTAGAGAAATATTGAAAATTTGTTTATGTTTATTTGGAAGAAATTTTACATTTATAATTCAAAACAAGATTTTGGAATTATTAGAAAAACAAAACCTCATACTCATACGCACCCTGCATGTGTCTGTAGTAACTGGGAAATTCCTGGTTCAGGAGATATTGAGGCTCAAAGTCACGACTTTTTTTTTCTAATTATTCCACTCGTACGAGCGTTGATGCACATCTAAGCTCGTCTAAACTTGAGCCGTCAGGGCCTGTTCACGAGATCGGTCTAAGCGGCGCGCGTCGCGGCGGGCGGCGCGGCAGAGCGTCGTGCACGCCACGACCCTACAGCAGCGGTAAACGCAGCGGCAAATGTGGACGTATTTGGGCCGACGGAGTTACCCATAAATATGGCGATAGCGAAATATCTTTGTGTAACTATACGGTACCTATACCTACAAAATTGTCGACATTGGATCTTCATTTCTCACAAGTATTTTATATCAAAGGAATAATGCATATTCGCAATTAATGAGGCGTTGAATAGGTACCTACACAACGTAGATTACGTTAAGTAGGTAGGTAAATCACCTTTTAACTTTCATAGTAGCTGTGTCTGAGAGTCTATGTTGACACTGACACGATGTCACTACCACTTCGAGCGAACATGCCGAAATATGCCCGTTTACGCGGGTTCGGTGTTTTTGCTTTATTTGACTCGTTACCTTAAAATGTAATTATGTTGCGATTTTCTTAATTATGATTGACCATATTATGAAGTTTGTTGATTAAACGATTTGTTATCATAGATCTGACCAATGCAAATCATGAAATTACCAATTGATAATTATACGACTTTTCTCGAAATGCGATCATTTAATGAAATGGCCAATTTCACGGTTTATTCCCATCTTCCCCCGCATGTCTCCCCCCGAACGGGGGAAAATGGGAATTTTTGTGTCATCTTCCCCCGAATTTGTAATCGGGGGAAGATGGGAAGTTGCATTCCCATCTTCCCCCGCATGCCTGACACCGAACGAGGGAAATGGGAATGCGTGTTTCATCTTCCCCCGATGATAAGATCGGGGAAAGATGGGAAGTTCTATTCCCAACTTCCCCCGCATGTCTGCTCCCGAAATAAGGAAAATGGAAATGTTTGTGTCATCTTCTCCCGAACTTGTAATTTCATTTGTCCCCGAAATACGTTTAATAATTAATTTTGTTCACCAACGTATGGCTCGAATAAAATAAACATGGTTTTTACAGGAACTAATAAAACAAAGCTTGATTGGTACTATACAGTCATATTTATGAGTAAATATGAAAGTACTGTTTGTTGATCGTCAATCGAGGGACGAAAATAATTTTTATTTGTTCTCGAAATATTTTTAATAATTATTTTTGTTATTTCACCCCACTGTTATTTTTTTACAGGAGTTAATAAAACAACGTTTGATTACCAACATTTTTATAAAAAGGAAATAGTACAGCATTTTCCTCTTATTTAAAATTATTAATCCAAAAATCAAATATTGACAACAATATTGTTCTATATAAAATCAGTCTTATTAGGAAACACTTTGAAAAACCGTACTCTTTTTGTATTTAAATATTCTGACTGTAAAATATTGTCAATACCTACTGACAATATTTTACATTTCAATCTGTCTTACCGTTTTAACAATTAATATTAAAAATTAACAGATAGGTATAACAATCACTACACATTCAAATCCAAATGTCAATATTCATTATAAAATCAGTCTTAGTATTAGAAAAAAATGTTTTAGTTTTTTAATTATTTACATCTGAAGAAAAGCCTCTCAATTTTTTTTTTCATAAATATCAAAATTACAATGACTCGGTGTTTACACTTTTTTCAAATAAACAACGTTATAATATTATCACAGCATGCAAAATCAAAGATAAGTCACGTAAACTAAAAAGTTTGTTGTCTACAAGACATGCGGGGGAAGATGGGAATAAACCAATTTCACGATACGGCCACGACATAGACCCGCTTTTACATATAAGCACCATAGTGATACAAATGTTATAGCGCAACTTGCTGACATCTATTGTCAATATTATGTCGTAGTTGTGAGTAATTTTTAATTAATTTTTAAGAACTGTATGTACATTTTTGTGATGTATGAGAATTAATAAATTTTTATTATTATTATTATTATTTAATTGGCCATAAACTTGCATTGAAATAAGAATAAATTAAGATTCCTTTATGGTATACGACACCCCACCCTACCTCACGCCACCCCACGCATGTTGAGACTAATCAATCCCATATATTTAGTATGGTGAGGTGCAGATATACAACACTCCACCCAACGCAACCCCACGCGTCACCATCCAATCAATCCAGATCGGCGCGTTGACGGTGGAGGGGAAACACACGCCATCCGACGCTTGACAAGTAATGTGTTTCTAGTTAACACACAACGCCATGCGTCAGTTGAAAACATTCCTGTCATGATGATACTTTTTAGTGTTGGTTTAAAATCACAAGATTAGCTACTTGAATTATTAAAATGTAAGCCCGCATTATACGATTTGATTTCAGGCTAATACCGTTATCATTATAATAGAAATAATGCCTCACTATGAATGAGAATCTTCCTCAAAATCACTATTTAGGAAATTAGGTCATAGTTTCGTAAATAGTGATTTTGAACGAAGCTTGTTGTAGCGTGGGGTGTTGTATATGTGCACCGTTCGCATCGGCTGTTGACACGTGGGGTGAGGTGGGGTGCGGTAAGTATATCTGTTTCAACCTTTAGTAGACATACAATATAAAATATCAATATAAAAAACAGGCATTACAACGTGTAATAATATTGTGATCACAACTGGGTTACAGGGGTAACCCCTGGTAAAGATACAACGTTCATTAAAAATACAGAATCTTTCCAATCTTTGTCACGTCTGTCCTAGCAGTGACAAAATAAATATTGCAGTGAAGAATATACAACGGGAGTTTTAAATATAAAATGTGCTTAATTGTAGGTATTTTTTTCATGCGTCATTTCACTCGCGTTTGAAAGTGATAGTTTGCATAATAGTTAATAGACTCGTCCCTTTTTATTCATAATAGACTGGCCCAGAACAAAAAAATATATTATTTAGTTATATTTTCTAGTAAACGCGTTTATAACATTTTATTAGAACAAGTAGTTACTTACTTGCAAAATAATATAAAATAACAATTTAAGCTTCGATTGTTTTTCAGAAAAATCGATTATCTTTTTTCGATTTTTTCTCTCTCAAGTTTGTGAACTAAGGAAGCTAAGGACTAAGTAAAGCGTCATTGTGCCCTAACTACTATTCACTGCCATGTGTTCTGAAGATTACATCGAACACAGCGCATCTAGTGCTTAATATATGATTGCATTTATAATATTGTTCTTCTGGATGTCAAGTCGCACTTAGCGCATCTAGTGCTAAATATATTATATCTATGGCGCCCGTCGCCAGCCCGTGCACGTCATGGCCCCGGTCGAGGCACTGACAGCGCACTGACACGGCACGGACGCTCCGTCCCCGGCCCGTCCACGGACGTGTGTGAACGAGTCCATATAAAATGTATGCAACGATTCTTTTCTGCGCTCCGTCCCGTCCACGTCCCGTCCCCGTCCCGTCCACGGCCCGGTTGTGTGAGGATAGACCTTTATCCTCTCCTAATTTGCTTCACATTAGCACTACAAGTCACTATGCAAATTTGGCCTACTATCAAGCTCCACATAACCCTGGCCAGACAGGATGGTAAAGAAGTTTGATGGCAATTTTTTACGATTCTTTGTTCGTCTATTTAATTAGTCGCCTCTTACACAGGGTCGGTCAACTCAGTTCTACGAGATTTATATAGGTGGGGAAACGAGATAGCGATACAATGACTGATGTAGTGAATGAACACTGGAATTTTATTTTATTTTATTACAAATACTATGTTAAACGCTTTGAAATAATTATGAATGATATTTTTGGTAATTAATTAATAGAGCAAAGTATGTAAACCGCAGTATAAAAGCGATACTTGAAAATATAATTTTTATTAATAACTAGAGGACGCCAGCAGCTACGACTGCAATTTTTTTTTAATTAACCCGTTTTGGCCGATCCCTTGGGAATTTCGGGCAATCCCTTCTTAGTGCACCCCTACCACTACGATCTACAAGGAACATACTTGCCAAATTTCAGCTTCCTGTGCCTAATATTTTCTGCTGTAGCGTGTCTGTCAATCAGTAACGCAAGGATTTTATATATTAAGATTTTGGGTCATTTACTGATAACATTACAAGGAAAATGTCTGCCGCCGCTTGCGCACCATTTATTTTCGATATTTTGATGTATAAACTGGTAGGTACTGTTTTGATTTCTCCTGCATTAAAAACATTGAATCGAGCACCTTGTTCCTCTGTTTTAGTGTTTTTTGTGAAACCCAGTGTTATTTTGTGAGATATAGACTCCAGTTTTGAGAAACTGACTCTTACATTGTTTTTAGATTTATATGTATCGCTCTATTAACAAATAAATCTCTTCTACTTAATGAAGTTACATATTTTATTGAATTCTAAACTGCGTTATTTTATAGTTTTCATTGAAGATGTGGAACGCTGATTTTATTAGTAATCAGTTTCTATAGAAACCCAAATCTAAATCGGCATACACATTAACTTCAAGGGACTCTTCGAAAAATACAGTGCTTCCTATTTTAAACCCATAGTAAACAAGCTAATGGATATAGTTACAGGTACCTATATAGGTGTTCAGGGTGATTTATAATTGCTCGTATTCCCTTCTAGGACCATAATGGAGTATTTTTATCCCTACCACCTACCTAAAACGGTTTTTAAGATTTTTTGAGCAAATTCCAAATTTTTGTTGTAAATATCTTCTAAAAAAATATTTTGACTATTACTGGTAGCAAATTGGGTCTTATTTAATGGACAATTAAATTGCCCATCTTTTAAAATAAAATGAAGCCACTAACTCAATCTGGAATTTGAAAATAGAGCCAAAAACACAGAAAATTTTTCGAATAAAATAAAATGCCGCCACAAAAATTCAATTATTTAGAAAAAAATAGTACCTATGTGGCATGTTATGTAAACTGTTGGAATAACTTCTTCTTCTGAATTAAAAGCTATAATAGTCTTAGCCAACTCGTGTGAATTTGGAGTAATAGCCGCACACCAATTGCCTAAGACTATTATACCTTTTGGATAGCAGGTAATACCAGGCAGTTATTACAACAGTTTACATAATATACCACATATTATTTTATATTGCATTTTTGTGGCGACATTTTATTTTATACGAACATTTTTTCTGTGTTTTTTGGCTCTGTTTTCAAATACCACGTTGAGTTAATAGTGTTACGAATTGAAAATAACGCCATCTATCAGTGAATGGGAGAACTAGATGAGATTAGATGTATTGGTTGTTTAAAGCTGTTTCATCTATCCTCTAATAGATGGCGTTGGTGTAAATAGAACAATTACATAAATCTAGAAACACGTTACCAGAAATTTCGTGAGTCGTCTCGAAAAGGCTAGTTATGTGTTCCGGCCGGTATAAATACCGCGTAAACGCGCGAGACAGGACAGTAACAATTGAATATCGGAGCGATAATCATCAAGCGAAGGGAAGTAAGTCGGAGTGTTTAGTGGTGTTTCTAGTGGTGTGAAATAAGTGTGTTTTTATTTGTGTTGAGAAATAAGTGTGTATAGTGTTAGTGGAGTGAATAAAGTGCAGTTTTTTTGGCATAGTGTATATAATTTATCATCGAACCCCAGCTCGTAGCAAATTGGTGTCAGAAGTGGGATAAATTATGCCGGTTATGCCGAAAGAAGAAACTGAAGGAGTGCGCACCAGGAACCAGCGCCAGCAAGACTTGGACCAGAGACGCTTCGGAGACGTTCCTACTCCATCGTCTGGTGGACCAGGCGACTCCGCGGCTGCAGTGGAGCCTGCAAGCGCCACGGCGCCATCGCGGCTCTGATGGCGTTCATGCAGGAGCAGGCCCGCCGTCAGGAGGAGCAGGCCCGCCGTCAGGAGGAGCAGGCCCGCCGTCAGGAGGAGCAAGCTCGCCGTCAAGAGGAGCACGCGCGCCGCCTGGAGGAACAGCTACAGCGCGACAAGGAGGAGCAGGATCGCCGTCAAGAGGAGCAGGCTCGCCGTCAAGAGGAGCACGCGCGCCGCCTGGAGGAACAGCTACAGCGCGACAAGGAGGAGCAGGCTCGCCGACAAGAGGAGCAGGACCACCGTCAACAGGAGCAGGCTCGCCGTCAAGAGGAGCACGCGCGCCGCCTAGAGGAATAGCTGCAGCGCGACAAGGAAGAGCACGCCCGCCGTCTGGAGGAACAGCTGGTGCTCATGAAGGACCTCAGCGCCGCAGTGGGGAAGGGCTTGAAGGCGGTCAAGGAGGAACTCCAGCAGCACGAGGCCCGTATCAGCGACATTGAGAGGCGTGTACATCACCACCACGAGACCTGTGTTGCTGAAGTGGAGAAGAAATTGCGTGGGCTCGAAGTGACATCAGCGGCTGTAGCGCCCTCGCCTCGTGGGTTTAAGGTTCCACCATTTGATGGCTCGTCATCATGGTCAGCATATAAGATTCAGTTCGAGGCTGTGATGCGATCGAATGGGTGGACCAAAGAACAGGCCTTAACCGCCCTAACCTTAGGCCTTCGCGACCGGGCCTTGACAGTGTTGGAGGCACTCGGGCAAGACGTCACCTACGAAAAGCTCCTGGAGGCGCTGGAGGCAAGATACGGTGACGCGCACCTTGAACATGTGTATCGTGCTCAGCTGAAGGACAGGACATAACGCACCGGAGAAACTCAGCAGCAGTGGGCTCTGGAGGTGGAAAAGCTGGTCAGGAAGGCATACCAGTCGTCGCCTGCGCTTATTGACGGGAACCTCGTACAGGCGTTTACGGATGGGATCCGGGACCTGGAGGTAAGAGCAGCAGTGAGGCTTGGGCACTTCAAGGCCCTGAATGAAGCCTTAGCCTACGCTCTGGAGGTGGAAGCAGCGCGTCACGAGGATCGAACTTACCGTATCAGGGAATTTGTTTCTTCACCTCGGTGCTACAACTGCGGGGAAAGAGGCCATATCCGCTTGAGCTGCCCAAAGCGTAAGCGGCACACTGGTACCCTGTCTCCACCAAAGGGGTCACCCGACGTACCTGTCTGGCGGCGAGAGCAAGGAAGCGCAGATGCACTGGCGCGTAGGCCTTACCCCGACCAACGCAAACACTGTGCAAGACAGGAAGCGAAGCCAGCAGCGCTAGTGAGAACGTTGAAGACGGATCTGAGCGACGAATGGAAAGAAGCTTTGCGAAGTGCTCAGCAAGACGACAAGAATGTACAGTCGATTCTTGAATGGAAGAAATTAGACGCTCCTAGGCCCAAATGGAGTGATATCGCAGCAATCAGCCCCATCACCAAGAGTTATTGGGCACAGTGGGCAAGCTTGGTTGTCCAGGATGGAGTTCTGTGCCGCAAATGGGAAAACGCTCGCGGTAACCAGTACCATTTGCAAATGGTAGTGCCTAAAACTAAGGTGCCGGAAGTCTTGCAGCTCTATCACAATGGTGCTTCGGGAGGTCACATGGGAGTTAAGAAGACGCTTACTAAGATCCGAGAGCGGTTTTATTGGCTCCACTGTCGGGATGACGTCGAGGATTGGTGCCGCAAATACACAAATTGTGCGGCTGTTAAGGGGCCACATACTCGTAGCAGAGGTGCATTAAAGGTGTACAATGTGGGAGCCCCATGGGAGCGCATAGCATTGGATGTTGCTGGACCGTTTCCGGAGAGCCAGGACGGAAACAAATACTTCTTGGTTGTGATGGATTACTTCACGAAGTGGCCTGAAGTGTTTGCAATCCCAAATCAAGAAGCTACCACAGTGGCCGATAAGCTGGTGCATGAAGTCTTTTGTCGGTTCGGGGTGCCCTTGGAAATCCACAGCGATCAAGGCCGGAACTTCGAATCTGAGGTGTTCAAGGAGACTTGTCGCGTAATGGGTGCACATAAAACCAGGACCACGGCTTATCTTCCGCAATCAGATGGCATGGTTGAACGGTTTAACCAATCACTGGAAAGGTACCTGGCGAAGGTCGTGGAGAGCAAACAAAGAGTTTGGGACAAGCACATCCAACCATTTCTCCTGTCATATCGCAGTGCGGTCCACGAAACCACAGGAGTAACACCAGCTTTTGCCAATTTCGGTAGAGAACTACGTTTACCTGCAGACTTAATCTCCGGTATTCCACCAGAATCTCCACGCAATATAACGGATTACGCGACCGAGCTACGCAACAAGATGAACGCCGTATACGAGCACATCAGGGAGTCAGGACAACAGATGTCTGAGAAGATGAAGACTCGCTACGACCGGAAGGCGAACAACAAAGGCTTCGATGAGGGATCATTGGTGTGACTTCATAACCCAGTAGGAAGCAAAGGAAAATCGCCTAAGTTACAAGCCAGATGGGACGGGCCATATCGCATAATTACCAGGATGAAGGACATCACCTATCGAATCCAGAAGGGGTCGCGAGGTGCACCGAAGATAGTTCATGTGGACCGAATGGCTCGTTGCTATGGGTCCAACGATGTTCGAGACGAACAAGTTTAAGAGGGAGGCCGTGTTACGAATTGAAAATAACGCCATCCATCAGTGAATGGGAGAACTAGATGAGATTAGATGTATCGGTTGTTTAAAGCTGTTCCATCTATCCTCTAATAGATGGCGTTGGTGTAAATAGAACAATTACATAAATCTAGAAACACGTTACACGTTACCAGAAATTTCGTGAGTCGTCTCGAAAAGGCTAGTTATGTGTTCCGGCCGGTATAAATACCATGTAAACGCGCGAGACAGGACAGTAACAATTGAATATCGGAGCGATAATCATCAAGCGAAGGGAAGTAAGTCGGAGTGTTTAGTGGTGTTTCTAGTGGTGTGAAATAAGTGTGTTGTTATTAGTGTTGAGAAATAAGTGTGTATAGTGTTAGTGGAGTGAATAAAGTGCAGTTTTTTTGGCATAGTGTATATAATTTATCACCGAACCCCAGCTCGTAACAATAGCTTTATTTTATTTTAAAAGATGGGTCATTTAATTGTCTATTAACAGGTTCGCTGCCACATGGAAAGTAGAAACTTTGTTTGATTGAGTTTAAAAGTGATGGGTTAAGATTATTATTATATTTATTTAATATATTTGGGTAAGGCAGCGATAGCCTAGTGGAGATACCAACAAACTGCCATGCAGAGGGTATCAGGTTCGAATCCACGGCGTGCACCAATGACTTTTCGGAGTTATATGCGTATTGCAATGTTAATTAACGCTTGTCCCATGCCTCGGAGAGCACGTTAAGCTGTCGGTCCCGGTTGTCATGAAGATCTTTGACAGTCGTTATAGGGCGTCAGTACCTTCTAAATAAACTGACACTAGTCTAAACCGTGGAATATCGCTATCCCTTCGGGTTGCGGAGGGCAGACAGGCAGTCGCTCAGTGGCAAAGCTAATATTCAGCCAAATTCGGTTAGACTAGTAAGCGGACCCCAGATTGAAACTGGGATAACGCTAAGAGGATGATGATGATTTAATATATTTGGGTATTTTACTGTATTTTGAGCGAGGTGAAAAATTGCCCCGCACCGGTGCGTGCGAGGCAGTGGGAATGGAATGGG
Organism: Euclidia mi; assembly: GCA_944739405.2. Classification (NCBI taxonomy): domain Eukaryota; kingdom Metazoa; phylum Arthropoda; class Insecta; order Lepidoptera; family Erebidae; genus Euclidia; species Euclidia mi. The sequence goes on from OX123198.2 coordinate 60,591,401, forward strand.
CATTCCCAGTGCCGAAGAACGCACGGGTGCGTTGTCGGTTTTTGTCATAGTTCATGATTTATCAGGAATAAAATACAGTTATTTGTTATATAAATCAAATATAATAAACACTATCACTTCTATTACAAAATAAACTACAAAAAAAACCATTTTGAAATGGCATTAGGTACACTTTGGCATTGAAATAAATCAATTAATATTTCAATGCCAAAGTGTTTCTGCTCATTTGCTGAGCAAAAATTGGTATTGAAAATAGTCTATCTGTTTTCCAATAATCACTTAAACGACTCAGAGGTATTGTCCCCGTGTGGAATAGGCCGAGAAAAATTCTCATCTCAGGGACGGTCACATCTTTCCAAGAGGTAATTCTCGAATAATCTCTACCTCTATTTGGTTCTTCCTCGTTTCGTGGCCGTTTATGAGCATCTAATAATCTTTGAGCCTGGGCATTTGTCTCACTACAAATCAGAGTGAACAAATCGGCTCGACTCCCATTACTTCGCCATAAAATTCATTAGATTTTCTATAATCAAATTTAGTTAGTTCTCCCGTAGTTGTCCATACCGAAATTGAGCCTGCTGTAGAGGGCTGATATGCCTGGACTTGACTTTGATAGTCTAGTGGTGAAGTGACGAAAGGCGAATTACCCTGCAGGTCTTTATCTTGAGCTATGGGCGAGGATGTTCGATGTCCCGGAGGGCGTAATTCTATATTGTAAAGTTGCACCTCACCTTCACTTTCAGATGCTGACTCCTCCTCACTAGGCTGGTAGTCGTCTTCCGAATGATCAGCGAACAATTCCTCCTCTATATAACTGTCCTCTAAAATCGTAAACACTTGTTTTCGCTTTCTATTAATTCTATTAGAACCAGAAGTTCCTTCACCGGGATCCATTTTTATTGTTTTTAATTTTGTCCACACAAACACAACCGTCCAACTTATCAAAAAACCAAAAACACGTTACGAAAGTTCGGAATTTCAAGCACAGTGCCACTACAAACAAAGTCTCTCGCCCGATGGCAGCGGCGCATTGAGTGTAGGAAATTTCATAGACGCTAGCCCGCACCGGTGCGTGGCCGGCACCACGCGCCACACCACACTCAAATAAGATCCAATTTGCTACCAGTAATAGTCAAATTAATTGTTTAGAAGATGTTTATAACAAAAATTTGAAATTTGCTTAAAAATTCTTAAAACCCGTTTTTTATTCCAAAATGGTGCATTTTAGACCCCCATATGTAGGTGGTAAAAATACTCCACTATGGCCCTAAAATCACCTTCCGAAGGGAATACGAGCAATTACAAATCACCTGTATATACCAGTTTTGAATTGCCCGCGCTAATACAAACATGACGTTTACAATACTTTTGTGTGGACTGCAAATAGATGGCGCTAGACGCCAAGGAGTCCTCGCTTTTGTATGAAGTTGTCATTCTTCTCTCTGAGTATCTGCCCGTTTTCACCAACGGCCCCTAAAATTTAAGAAACTCGGTAACGTAGTTTAAGGGATACCTAACGCAAGTTTTGTTTTTCACCAACTGTTAAGACACACCTAAGGCATTAGGTTACACCTTATATTTAGGGGCTAAATATTCGACCCCTTAACGTTAAGTGACAATTTTAATCAACTAGTTTTTGGGTTAATTCAGTGTACGAATTTGTTATTGCATTCCAAGCTAAATATTTAGCTTCATTTGTTGTCCCATTTGTCTTTTTGATCAGCACTGTATCTCTATGTGGTAGAAGTAATTGTATTAATCAATGTGTCTTAAAGTGAAAAATCAAAACACATTTTATGTCTGCCATTATTGATCCAATTTTTTTAGTTTACTATACACCACGCTATTTGAGTTGAGCGCTAACGAAAAAATAACACGCATCACATAATGAAGATGAACCGCCACAAAGTTTAGTTCCATGAAATTACGTCAAGCGAATAGCGATAAAAAACTGTCCCCTATTTAGAGCAAAAGAATTTTGCCATACAGCCTAATGTGAAATATTTTGACGTGACAACGTCTTATAAATTGGTTTGCCGGGTGACACTTCAAGAAACTGCGTTACGCTCCGCTCACGTTATGCGCTCACAATGAGAGCGAGTGAGAGGCACGCGTCCCGCCTAAGAGCGAGAGAGACAGACATAAAAAGTGAAAGTCACGCGTCTTTCATCCTTCTTCCTACTATACGAATGAATATTCACATTAAAATTATTTTACCACTCAAAGTCGTTGTCACGTAAAACTTTCGCCCGTATACCGACTTTACAGGCAACCAATTTTTATTTTTAATTAATCACTTTTTTGCATCCACTAGGCTTAGATCAAGGTGTCTTTTTATATTTTAATCAAAACAATATGTATTACGTTTATTTAAGCTGCATTTTAATAGAAAAGTAAACAAAAGTATTTTATCGACTTATGTTCACATGCTATCCTCGCACTATCCGTCACCTAATTAAGGGACCACTAACTAAGTAGCTCTTACGATCGTGAAACGAAATTTTAGAAAGGGGATGATTTTAGGTGTCCCCACAGAAGAATAACTAAAGCATGGAATGAACGATATTTTTATGAACAAATTGAATATGGTACACTCTTCACTCATATGACAAATTAGAGTTGCCAGAAGAAGATGGCACTATGTTTGTCAGTTTGGGCTAAAGACCATTTGAACACAAATTTCGTAACTTTTTAATTTTTTAGTGATTGAGCAAATCCGCTATCGATATCGATTAAAGTTTCAATATAGGTTCAAAATCAAACGGACTTGTAAAGTATATTATTTATATGTTATACATTTTAAATTCCGTAACTTTATGTCGACAGCAGTCAGAACGCTAGTTGATGGACAGTCTTTAAATAATTATTACACAAACTTGCATTTTTAAACTGAACTTATATATTTTTGTTTCAAATGGATACTCAGTAGCACATAATCTTTCGAGGCGTTATTTTCTAATTTTCATGGTATTTTTCTTTACGCATCAACCGCCTTTTCAAGTCCACTGCTGGTCTTTAACCTTCCGTGGTGGAGGTTTGGCCTACTATAATACCACACTAGCCAGACGTATTCGTATAGGGTTTTATTTCGAGATTTCCTTCTCTTGTTTCTCTTAGTCGCCTCATACGATACCCTCGGCATAAATGTTTATTTATACTTATTTATAGTTAGTTTTTCAGCTGTAATGAAAGCTGTAAGTGGGATTAATAAATATTAAATAAATAAATCATCACCCCCTACTCTCTCTCTAATCTCAATAACATATTTTTATTAGAGAAAGCAAATAATTAAGATAAAAGCAGCTTAAGCATTATGATAACTGAGAATAGCATATCCAAATAAATTCTTTACAAGGATAGGAGATAGTCGACATGGATTTTATCAAGCAAAAAACATAAAAATGTACTTAAAATAGATAAATCAGACAAAACCTTGAATAGTGCCCAAAGGTTTATTATTAACAATAATCACTTTATTGAAATTTTCTCATTACATAGTGTAGGTAATACAAATCTATGTGTAAAAATGTATGTGCGGGATCGGACACTTTTCGATCATACATGTGACACACAGAATATTTAGAGAGAAAAAAATTGTGGCTAGACTAGCCCTTCGATTTTATCTTGGGATCGGCACATTATTAGTCCACTAGTCGAACAAGAACAACCAAGTTTTGGTCTCTGGGTAGATGACATTTAACAAAATTTCTTTCAAGTGAAGATTCCCTTATTTTGATGCATATCCACTCAGTAGTCGTGACTATGAAAGCAGACAATTCTTATCAAACCTTCAAATTACTGTCCTTTAAATATTACTGTCTTTGTAAAGAAAGATCAGATTTTTTCTATAGGTGCATTAATTTTTTTTGTAATATGATGGATTCTAACAAGCTTCGGAATTCATTACTGTTGCTGATAGTTTAAATAATACTTAGCAAGTAATGATTTAAGCACTCACACTGATATGTTTAGAAGGGAGGAGCCATCTGTCATTACTATAAAAACATTCCGCAGTAAAATGCTTGGAACAAATTCTATGGTTGACGGCATTGCCGTGTGGTTGACGGCATAGAATACAAGTGTCACCACCCCCTATCTTCCCGTGGGTGTCGTAAGAAGCGACTAAGGGATAACACGATGCAAATACCATCGTTGCGTAGAGACGGAAAACTCGACATCAAACCCTATACGACTGCCTCGTTGGTCTCGCGGCATAAATGTGCGCCTGGGATCGGGAGGTCCCGGGTTCGATTCCTGGGTCGGGCAGTGTTATTGGGTTTTTCTGTCACGAAATTCTCAGTAGCAGCACGGAGTCTGGAAATGTGCCCGGTACGGCAATAGGCTCGCCCCTTATTACGTGGGACTAAAGTATATCTGGCGAAAAGTGGGTGTAGAAATATACCTCTGCCTACCCCTTCGGGGATAAAAGGCGTGATGATATGTATGTATGTATGTATGTATGTAAATTCTATGGTGCTTTCTAGGCACCCAATTTTCTCCACGACATACTGCAGCAATCCACTTATTTTATAAATCTTTATCACGTGCACATATAATCTAAAAATAACGAGGTAAAAATATACGGTGGATAGACATATCGATAAGATTTTTTACAACACTTGAAAAGTCGATATAAATATTATACGACTAAATTCAAAATCATGATAGAACTGTTATAAAAGAAAAAATCACTAAGGTTATATAATTTGATGGCATAATATTGTCTAAATTGTATCTTACACGTCAGTTGACTGTGTTCAATAGGGTATTTTACCCAATGTGAAAAAAATATAATAACGTATATTTAAGATAGTATTACCGGAAAACATACGGAATATATTAGTTACAGCTCATAAAATGAATAAATAGAATTTTAAAACCATTTTAAAGAATTCCGTTTTAGTATCTGTGATTTAATCACGCAAAACGGCAGCCGCTGTGACGAATGTCATTAACGTCAAATGACGTCATAAACTTAGTAGAATTTGAAATAACTAAACCACGTGACTGTCAAAAATGGAAGCATTATACGTTGTTTACTAATATGTTGCGTAAGCAAGATGGCTTCCAACGTTTTTGTCTGATAAACCGCGAACATTTAAAATGGAAATTCAAAAGTTGTTTAAAAACTACTTATCAACTGAATATATTTTTTGTAATTTTTCTACTACTTTCTTTAAGTCATAGAATCATCTTGAGACACTTTTCAAAAAATAGTGTAATACCCTATTTGGGAGTACTAGGACGGTCTCTATGTATATTATCCAATCTCTTTGGGTGTCCCATAGTCTAAGGCGTTCTTAGTTAAGTTTCTGATTAGGGACTGTTGGTGAAAACGGGCATTCTGTGCTCTTACGACACCTACCGAATTAATGAGATAATACCATTAAAATTTTGTAACATGGTCATGGACGAAAACGTTTAGTAGTTTATTAAAATTGTGCAGATGGATTTATTTAAAGTAACTAGGTAGTTTTGCTTCATGTAATCTCAGAAATAGGAATTTTATCCGAATACTCAGTAGCAGCCTGGAGTCGGCTCGCCCGCTATTACGTGGGACCTAAAAAATCATGGCAAAATGTGGGTGTAATATTTACACCTCTGCCTACCTGCAGGCGTCTGGCGTGAGACTATAAATAAAAAATAAATAAATATTACGTGCGAAACGAAACGTAGTTTGCAACACAGCTGATTGTCAAACAGAATCATATGACATTTGTTTGACAAGAAAATCTCTCAGCATTACGAAATCATAGGTACAAAATTATGTTGAAATAAATTTTCCGCCGCGCAATCCAGCCCAAAAAAGCCCATGATGGTGATCCGAATTCCACCGAGAGACTATAACAGATGATTTCATCACTGAACAGATGATTTTATCATCAACTTTTCAGAAGAAATAGTTTATAACTGAGTAAGTATTGAATCAGTTGTTATACAGAAATTGATGATAAAGTTTAATTATCGTTTATTAAATGACTACCGTGTGTGTGATGTGTGCCGTGTGACTTGCTGTTACGTCATTGTATAATATTTATTAGTTCGCGCTTATTAACTTAGTTTTGATTACTAAACAAACATCGCCGTACGAATACAAACAAAGCATTTAAATAAATAACATAGTGCACCTCATCCCTTTAAAGTGGATTGAAATAAAAGAATAATAGATAATTTTTCGTAATCGGAGGTAAGTAAATTTATTTTTGAATTTTTTGTTGTAATTTTTGATTTGTTTTTATACTAATTTTCCTGTTTTCAAGTCCATGGATTTTGACTGAGACTATGAATCAAACATTTTATTTTTATTCTCCAAAATAGTTTAAGTATACCTTACAAGTATTTCATATTATATCAAATAGACTTACCTACTTAAAATGAAAAGAAATAAATTGTTGATCTAGGTAACCTAAATCTATGCCTGTGACAGGCCTTCAAAATTCTTATGCTTTCATAATAATTAGTAGTGATTACCCAGATGCAATATTTGCTACCTTCATATGTATTAAATTACCTTATGAATTTTATGATATGATTGGCTATGCCCACGGCTAAATCTGCATTCTTTAGCGTCATTGCTGCCCATTTGTGGCTTAAAGCATGATGTTTTATACCCGATAGGACAAAAATCATTATTCAAATCAGATCAGTTTTTCCTGAGATTAGTGCATTCAACCAACCAACCAAACAAACAAACATACAAACAGACTCTTCAGCTTTATAGTATTACTAGAGGACGCCAGCAGCTATGCCTGCATTTTTTTTTAATTTACCCGTTTTGGCCGATCCTGTGGGAATTTCGGGAAATCCCTTCTTAGTGCACCCCTGCGGTCCCCAAGGAACATACATGCCAAATTCCAGCTTCCTGCGCCCAATAGTTTCGGCTGTAGCGTGTCTGTCAGTCAGTCAGTAACGCAAGGATTTTATATATTAAGATTAGGATTTACTTGCCCATCTTCATTTTTCATTATAATTTTTTGTCATCATGATGAGTGATTATTATGCTAGTATTAGCATACTCAAGAGATAATGAAATGGAGAAAAAAAAAAATGAAAACTTGTATAAAAGAATATCACATAAGTAATTACCTCTTAGTATAAATAAATATGTTTAACATAATTCAATATTTGTTAATTTAATACTAGCACATTTTCATATCTTATATAAACAATTGATTTAAGATGGTGCTAGCTGTAGTACATACCATCTGTCACTGATATAGAAAGCAGTGGTTCTCAAAGTGGATTCTGTGACCCCCAGGGAGATTTTATGTGTTTAATGCAGCCCATCCTCTAAGCCACTCTATGTTTTGAGTTTGTGGCTGACAAAGAATATGTGTGAGACCCTTTCCTAAAGTTGTGCTAGAACTTCTCAACACTGCTACGAAAAGTGGGGCCACACATATCACAGATAGTAGCCTTGGCCATAGCCTTGTGGGCAGTTGAGGTCTCCATAGAAACATTTTACCATAGGAGATATAGCAGGACCATGGGGGCCGTGCCCACAAGTTTGGTTAGATATTCGAAATTTTAGACAGATGAAGTTAACACCATTGTCTTAAAAGACCCAGGCCCACCCAAAAAAAATAACTCTAGATACCTTAATGCATTTTACATACATACATGTTATAAAGATACATTAACTTAGAACACCATGATTTTGTAAAGAGAATTAGATGCCAAACAATAAAATTTAAACCCATTCATGCACATGTTTTTAGTTTTAGAATCACTGATATTCAATGTATATCACACAAGTTCTTAGTGATAGAAATCCTTGCAGTTGTTGTGCAAACTCTTTCAATGTAAGAGATGTTTACTTATTGGAAGGTGTTAATTTTAGTTATATTAACAATACTGTTTTAACTATTTATAGAGTGAGTTTAGCTTACTTAAACAAGAATTAACTAAAAGTTATACATAATTACAAAAATTGCATTGGCTAAATAATTGTTTCGTAGTAAACTGGATATTTTTGCTTCAAAATTTATACACAGAGTACATCTGTGCAGCAGAGTTGCAGCATTATATTTTTATTTAAACTATTTTAAACATAGCTACCAAATTTTAATCATTATTATGCTACTTACTACTCTCCAACCTGGCATATCAACATTTATAAATGCATTACTCATTTATCTAGTTGAATCCTCCATACACGTAAAGCGAAAGGTCACTGACCCCCCATTGCTGAAACTTGTTGATCTCTGAAGTCGAAATTTAGCAAATTGGATAAAGAAAAAAGTTAATCTTTAATAGATTTTGCGATATCGTCAAACTAGACCGGAAAGATTACTCTGACCCATAATTCATTTAACCTAAAGTGTTATTGCATGTGAATGCTATCCGAGTTAAACGTAATTTATATTCGTGCATTTTGCCCTTTAACGGAATCAGTTGATAGCCGAAACATATTGGTCTAGATACCAAAACTTCCGTAGCACAATGGACTTCCTAGTGGGTGGTCTCGCGGGCGTGGGAGCTGGCTTCTTCAGCAACCCCTTCGACGTGGTGAAGACCCGGATGCAGCTGCAAGGGGAACTCCGGGCCAAGGGGCAGCATGCCATCCACTACAAGAACATCCCACATGCCATGTTCACCATAGTGAAACATGATGGTGCTGCTGCGCTACAGAAGGGACTGGTGCCTGCTCTTTGCTTCCAACTAGTTGTTAATGGGGTAAGGTAGGTGTTTTCGGATGTCTTTTTGTCCTATACGCTTTTATGTATCGCATTTGTTCATATCTTCTGTTTTGGATACCTTGACTGTGGAAGAACTTTAGTGTGTTAAAATAGTGGTTTGTTTTTAGGTTAGGAATATACCAGCATGCAGACAATTACGGCCTCCTTAGGGACGAGAAGAACAACACCAAGTTAATAAACAGTTTATTTTTTGGCGCCGTTGCCGGCATGTGTGGCGCCATGTTTGGCAGTCCCTTCCAACTTGTGAAGACACAACTGATGTCATTTTCATCTGAAAAGATAGCTGTTGGAACCCAGCATGCGCATCTAGGAATGATGCGGGCGCTCATGAAAATTTATAAGGAAAATGGCTTACACGGATTGTGGAGGGGAGCTCATGGTATGATGCTCAGGAATTCCATAGGATCCGCGTCGCAGATCGCTACATTTGAGTTGTAAGTTTCACTTGAATTTTATTTTTAGTCTAAGATGTGGCTGCCAAGTTTTGGAGTACGGCGAACTTGATGTTGTTAGTGTTGTTTATTTACTATTCATTTTATTATGAAGTGGCATTATACGTCTAAATTGCACCACACTGAATCAAGTTCTGACGCATTTATTTTCCTTGTTTTGTGTGTGATATAAGTACTTAGTGGACTTCTTTGTGACTGCACAAACTCTTGCATGTTTCTTTGAAACCCGTATTAAATTCCTTCTAATTCCCATTTTAACTTCTGGCTCAGGACACATATTTGGGAGTAGCGTTCGAGTGCATCAGTTGTAAACAAATCTGCAACTGATGACTGTGCCAAACGATCTATCATGCGTACCTTTCACAAACTCGTAGGTATGCAGTGTACAAATGTCTTGAAATAATGTTGTAAATGGCAATAAGCTATGCAACAAATGAAAATAAATCATGACGTCGCTTTAAGAATACATATGACGATGAAGTGTTTATACACGCACTGTTTGTACATTTGCTTATGATAAGGTTTTCGGAGTCTTTTTGATTAGCCTAATGGGGTATTTCCATCATACAGTAAAAGAAACAATATAATCATTAAAATGTAATGTCGTTAAACTTTTATCTATATATAGTTCTAAAAAAATATCCATCCAACAATTTATCTCGCCGTCGAGTAACCATTTAAATCTTTGTAGGTCTCCGTAGAACCATGTCCACGTCTACAGACTTTACACCTTTTCGAAAACTAATAGACCACTATAATATCTCTCTACCAAGCCGTTCTGGACATTGAAATTGAACTGGTCCATTAACTGCCGTCCAAGAGTATCCTTTCCCATTTAGCCGAAGTAACGGTACATCCCTGAACTGACGACCGGATGAACCATTAATCTCTTCATTACATTTGGTATGCATTATATTCGCCTAATTAGTTTGTGGAGATGCTGCTAAACTTTTTTTGATTACGAATGTTCCAAAACTAATAAAAGATCAGTGAAATATGGATGTCCAGTACGGGACTGTTACCAATTATCAAGCCATGAAAGTTTCAACATAGTCCGTAATTTCTTACGATAAGAATTCTTTCTTTCTTGACAAATGTCCCTATCGCGACCTCCATGTAAGAATTTAGGTTCGATAAACACTCGAAATCGATTTGCGTAATTCGTGACCCAGTATCGCGTAAATGACGTAAACCCATTTTGTGGGCTCGTCTGCCAATTTCCGATAACCCTACACAAACGTAGATAAAGTAGCAACGATTATAACTGTCAGAACAATTGCGTAGAAATAACACTTTTATCTTTGCACACAATACTTGTGACATGTATTTATTTTTGAATGGAGCATTGCGGTAACCTTTTAGCCTCTCAGATGTAGGTGAACACTCTTTTATCATCTGCATCATGCTTCATCAGATCATCGTGAAATATTATCTAAATAATAGGAAAAGTGGTTCTCTTGAACACTTTTCTATATAAGTACGTCCACAACAAATATTCATCACGTTGTGAAAATAATACTACGGTCAGGAGTCTCGCAGACCCAGATATGATATTATCTAATAAGATTATCAACGGCGATTATCAAATGCGAAAACCTTAGCAACGGATGCACCTCACAAAATTACAATGTATTGTCACTGCAATTCCGAAATCACGCATTTTCGCAACGCATTATTAACTGTTTACAATAAGTAAATGTCGGTATTCTATACATTCCAGGTGTAAAGAATGGATGAACGACAACAACATGTTCCAGCAGTCTAAGTACCTGTCGGCGTTTGTGGCGAGTAACGTGGGGGCGGTGGTGAAGACTGTGTTCCTCACTCCCATGGACGTCATCATGACCAGGCTCTATAATCAAGGTGAATACCTATATACTATATACAACATGACGTGTGCACGCGTACGTGCACGTATATTTAGGTACGCAACAAATAAGCATGCACGCTCTTACCTATGTTCGCGCGCAAATACGCTCGTGTCTACGCGTGCACGCGCAAACTTGGCTTACATTGCGCAGTGCTGTGGGCCGCTGTGGACACGTGATGGGAATATTGTTGTTTCGGGCCTAGATGTTCTCTGTGTCCGTCGGTTACACATTTATGTAGCCACAATACAAGATTTATTTTTATACTAGTTTTGCATTTTTAAAAGAAATAGAATAGAAATAGATAGTAAAATCATTCAAATCTTCGAAGATATTATTCTATAAGTGACGATAAAAGATTTAACTTTACTGTCCTTACGTTGATGAACTGACAACAACGTAAACTTATCGGTCATCGTCCATTGCACTCCCAAATTACTGGTCTATTTATTTATCCACAAGGCTATCGCGGTAGTTGATCTTTGATCCTCGACACGTCCAAATATTTCCTGCACTATAGTTTCATGGTTATTTTTGCTTTATACTTAATATTGGATTAAATTACTTTCTCTGCGGCGCGTCACAAAATAAATTTCTTCGATCATTTATAACGCCAATTTGGTTATTACTGTACTATAATAACCTAAACCAAATAACAATTTATAACTTAACAAAGTTTCACAAATAGTTGTGTCAATTTATCAACTTACATACTCGTAATGGAATCGTAGTCACAGTATAGTTATGTCCATCATTATCGTAATTTTTTAAATATGCTATATGTGAATATTGTCTGTCGCAGTTTGAGTAATTTCTAAGTTTAAGGGATGGAAAACTCTCAATTTCAATCACTTCAGGTCATTTAATGATTACTTATACACTTTTCTTTAAAGCAAAAGATATGTCCCAGTGCTGGCCACAGGCATTTCATGAGCAAGGTCAGGCCAAAGATAGCTGGCGCTGGCCAAGTTCGGGCCGGACTTAACATGCCTTTCTAGAATATTACAGAGAACTCTCGGTTTAGATAAAGGTTCATCTTTCCTTCATCGTTTAGCAAGCGATAGCAAACGTTTGAGACCCTCTGCAAAGCAGAACTTTTGTCTTGGCACTAAGGTATCCGTGTTTTTCTAAATATTATATTTCTACTTTTCTAGGAGTCGATGCAAGCGGCAGAGGGCAACTCTACACCGGCATAGGAGACTGTGCGAGAAAGATCACCAATACAGAGGGCTTACCGGCCTTTTACAAGGGCATGGGTCCCTCGTACTTACGGCAGGCGCCCCATTCAGTACTGCTTCTAGTCTTCTGGGATATGCTGAAGGATCTGCAACATAAGTATTCGCTATAATAGTTTCTAGTTTGTAGGTAGTCAAATGCTTGTGTACTTAGCGCCATTTTAAAATGTATGTCGACTGAAATGTCTGCGACAATATTAGTCGCGTGCCGAAGTATTCGGTTGTGCAATATGAATTTTAAGAGTCATACAGCTGGTTTAACGCAAATACTCTGTAACTTAATATAGCCATGCATCTTTTGTCGTGAAATATGTATGTTTTGGTGAGAGTACGTGCGTCACTTAAAGTTTGAGTAAATGTTATACAAGAGAAAACTTGACGCATTTTATCACTTCTTGAGAAATATGTAATCTTCTGTAAAAGAAATATGCTTCGCTTCGAGAAGTGACCATCGTTTAGGAGACCGTGCTTTGCGAAAAGAAAAACACCTTTTTAGAGGAATATGACTCGTTTCGAGCAATATAACCCGCTCCCAACAATATGTTTGAGCAATGTGCCCCGCTTGCAGCTATGTGCCTGGTTTCGAGAAATATGTCTCTATACCTAAGTATTGTTTTTCACATTTTCATAAGTGTGCCTAGTTAGAAAAATACTTTTGATTATAAATAAGATGAATTTTAAACTACTACGAGAGTGACTTGATAAATTCAATATACTTCCTGTCATTTGCTTTGTTGTTTAAAAGTGGATTACTTCTCGTTCAGAATACATCTTCACGTTAAAAAAATAAATGTTTTGACAAGTATGATTTATATAAGAGATCATGGTTCGCTGTGAGAATTTCTTGTACTAAAATATGTGCAATGACTTACATAGATTTCCGTAATTTGATTATTTCGTTTTAGACGTATAGATATTTATTTAGTTTAATTAGATTAGTAGATTATATTATTACGTTTTAAGATATATTTATTGTTGTTAAGTTTATTTTAATATCAATCCTCGATATGCCCGGCGGTAGCAAAAGTAACAATATTTACGTGGTGAGTCTGTTGGACACAATTTTTTTAATGTGATTTGTATAATTATAATCAATGACATAATAATATAATAAAGTTTCATACGTTATGCGAAATTTATTTGTATAAGTTACAGACGAAGTTATTACTGAAAAACATACCCGTATATTTTTTTAGAAACTTGATATTTTATCTTCAAAAATAATAAATAATTAAAATCAAATATTATCTATGCCTCAGAAGGGGTCTGACAGACTCTACCAGGCATACCGAGTGTTAAAGTTTATATTCTTAAGAAGCTTATTAAAAGATATTTGTAAATATCACCCAGTGCAATAAGTACAAATATATTTATATTTTAAGTGTTTATAATATACTCATATATTTATAGCTTATTTGATAAATGTGTTATATTATTTGATTATGTTGATAGTGCGATAAAAATGCTGCCTAATACCTCAGTGGCGCCATGGGCTGTCATGAAATTATATTATTTATATTAACTTTATAATGGTGTAGACTGTAGATAATAATTTTAATATAATATAATTTGTATAATAAGTAAATACTTTTATATGACCTCGCCAAAACATTGGGACAAAAAAGGTATAATTTCTATATTTCCCTTAATATATTTATTTCTATATACCTTACATAATATAATATAGTTATTTCTAAATTGTGCCAAAATTAGACTGTTTATTTATTATCTTAATGCGAGTATTAATGAAAGTACAAAATATTTTAGATTTGTGTCATGTTCTGGGTGTTTTGCACGCGTATATAAGATAATACTTATGCAATAACCCATATCATATCATTTTTCATTATGTACAATACCCGACAGCCCCTAGACTATTATAAATTTCGTCAAAACAAAGCTATTTTCATTATTTTATACAAAGTAGCAAGTAGCAGGCTGATGATAATAATGGTACAAAGTAGTACATTTGTCAGCTTTTTTCTTTTTGCTTTGTTTCATTACCGATAACTACATATAGTTAAGGAGCTATCAGATATTAAAAAAAATCCTCCATGTATTCATCCCAAACTATGTTCAGTATTATCTCAATAATTGCCTTATGTTAAGCATTTTATTAGCAAATAGTATTACTTACAGATAGCATTTAATTGAAATAGAAATAAATTGTGTTTTAGTACCCAAATTTCTATGTATAATCATAGCTGATATTATAATCATGATATTAGTTTAATATGGTAACCCTAATAGTACCTAACACCGAGTGGCCAGACAGGTCCCAACTTTAAAAGAATAATCGCTTTTATATGTCTTCTATATGCTTAAAAAATTTTCAATAATTGTGACAAATTAAAATAAAATTAATGATAAAGAAGAGATGCCACAGATTAAATCTTAATTCACTAGCGTTATATGTTTTGTGACAATGTCATCTAGTTGTTGTTGTAGACAATATTCCAGTTACCAAAGATATTGTAATCTGTATTATTTACATTTAATAATTGACAATCATTTGCCTTAGTTTTACCCAATGACCTGTTTTTAAAAGTATTTTTGCAGAACTGTCCTATTTATGTATGGTCACTGAATACAGATTTACATAGAAGCGCATTTCTTAAGGATTTCGTGTGCCGATTCCAAGTGGCGACTGTCGCCAGTGTAGTTCGTAGTTGGCGGAGCTGGCGTCGTTCTCCGTCTCTCTTGCTCTCGTAGTTAAGATACACAGGAGGAACGTTCGTCTCTCTTGCTCTCGTAGATACAGTTGTCACAGCGCGACTGCCACGCCGTCAAGCGGCAACTTGGGTCACAGAAAGTTTGTCAACAGAGCGCCCATAGGAAATGCGCCTCTATGTAAATATCTGAGCTCCTTGGTTTTACCCAATGACCTGTTTTGAAAAGTATTTTTGCAGAACTGTCATATTTATGTACGGTAGAGTAAACATAAACTTACATTGAAATCTCAGTGCCTTTTAAGATATTTATTATTTAAATATTTAGAAAATATGATTTTAAATAAATAAAATTGTTTAAATAAGTCTGTTGTTTTATTTGTAGAATAAATAGGTTACATACCCAATGTTACTATGATGTTATACGATAATAATTATCTAAACTGCGTTAATCATAGCGTCCTCCTTGCGTAGATCTTATTTTTGAGGACGCTGGAAGTGTCCAGTCCGATAAAATAATAGAATATACTGTTTAGTAAAATAAAAGATTAGATTTTATGTACAATAGGAAGGTGTTTTATGTTCAAAGGATGTGTGAAAACATTGTAATTAGCGATTCAAAATTTATACAAATATATTTTAATATTTTAACTGTTTGGAACACACTATAAATATTTGTCTGTCTTTGTAGTTCTTCCCTGTATAAAAACTTCAACAGATTCAATCCATCATCCCTCTTAAAAGAATCCTGGCCTGCCACTGTCTATATTTGATTCAATAGTTTTATGAATCTTTATAACTGAACTCATCTTAACGTCAAATTTGGGTTGATATCAAGTTCTGTGCGGTTGGTCTAGTTGTTATTGACCCTGACTGCTAAGCCGGAGGTCGTGGGTGGGTTCGATTCTCCACCAGGACTTTGTGTGATGATCACAATTACTTGTTATGTGCCTGGGTGTAATTTATCTAGGACATGCATAATTTAAGAACATTTATGTATGTTTATTATTCAGCTAGTTGTCATTTTACAAGCTCTGCTTGCTTTGGGAATAAATGGTCGTGGCTGAGTTGTCTTAGGAAGTTAAAAAAGCAATGTTACACGTAGTCAGGTGAAACCGAATAACTTTAACAGTTGCCCTATCCCGTGTATCATATATGATTCATACCAATTGATTTTCTACTGTGTTTCTTGTTAGACAGCAAATGAGTTAACAACTTAACTAGCATTTTTCTAAATTATGAATGTAGTCCACAAATTTTAAACTACAGTCAGTCGAAGAATGTAAATAATTTTATCCCATTTCATCTTCCACAGAAACCATGGCCGAGAGAGGCAACAAGGCCTTACCGCGCCACACGATCGGGCGCGACCTGACGGATATGTTGATGGGAGGCGCGTCCGCCATGTTTGCCTCGCTGTTCACCAACCCCATAGAGGTGGTGAAGGTACGACTACAACTCCAGGGCGAGCTCAAGCAGAGGGGGCAACACACCGTGTTCTATAGGAGCGTGCCCCATGGCGTCTTTGTCGTGGCCAAGAATGAGGGCCTGGTGGCGTTGCAGAATGGACTCCCTGCGATGCTGGGCTTTCAGTTCTTCTTGAATGTTTTTAGGTAAGATGATGATTTTAATAGTGACGAAAGTCGCTCTATAAAGAAGATAATATTTTGTTAAATCTTGTTTGACAAGAAAGCGGATTCGCGGTTCTAAGGTGAATGCAACGGGGATTATGTTAGGACGATGACAGGTGGTTGACGGCATAGAATACAAGTGTCACCACCCCCTATCTTCCCGTGGGTGTCGTAAGAGGCGACTAAGGGATAACACGATGCAAATACCATCTTTGCGTAGAGACGGAAAACTCGACATCAAACCCTATACGACTGCCTCGTTGGTCTCGCGGCATAAATGTGCGCGTGGGATCGGGAGGTCCCGGGTTCGATTCCTGGGTCAGGCAGTGTTATTGGGTTTTTCTGTCACGAAATTCTCAGTAGCAGCACGGAGTCTGGAAATGTGCCCGGTACGTCAATAGGCTCGCCGCCCCTTATTACGTGGGACTAAAGTATATCTGGCGAAAAGTGGGTGTAGAAATACACCTCTGCCTACCCCTTCGGGGATAAAAGGCGTGACGATATGTATATATATTATGACAATGATCATTTTAATCCATCTCTTTACCACATTGCATAATACATAAGTTTTACAATTTTTCACCCAAATGTTGTCTCGTTGAGATCCAAAATCTTCGTGTTGTATCCAGAGATGAACTTTGTAATCGAATCAGACATGACAGAATATTCGCTTCTCTACCGAAAAGGCATAAAAAAGATAAGTCAACTTATCCAATATTTCCAATTTCTAGATTAGGCTCGTTCCGCATAGCGGAGCGTCGCGGCTACCTTTTAGACAGCAGCGGTCGCAAGTCCCACCTGAAGGGTGCCGCGGTGGCCGGCGTGGGTGGAGCCCTGGGGTCCATCGCCGGCACTCCGTTCTACCTGGTGAAGACCCGGCTACAGTCGCAGGCGGCCCGGGAGATCGCGGTGGGACACCAGCATAAACATATCGGGACTATGAGCGCGCTCATGGATATTTATAGGAAGGAAGGTGTTAAAGGTAAAATCTAGTATTTTTTGTAGCAAATTTAATTATTTCTTTCAAATTTAATTTGCTTTGAGCTAGAGCAGAAGGATAGCTGGCCCTCTTTGGCCTTGGCTGTATGCATTAAGCTTTGGCTGAACTCATGACTTACATGACTTCAATAGTAATTCATCATCAACTTGCCCTCGCAATCTACCATAGGCCGGGTTTTGCTCCTTGCTCCAACTATATAAGTATTGGGACTACGTCAAAAATAACGTAAAGGGCCTATGTCACAGTAACAGATATTTTACGAGTTTCATACAATTATAATATAACCGTGTGGCGACGGATTAAGAATACGGCATGTCACCACCCCATATAATCCCATGGGTGTCGTAAGAGCCGACAGAGGGAACATATTATGCAGAAAACAGCACTGTAAGAGAAGGAAAACTTGATACAAACCCTATACCAACCCGTTTGGCCAGCGTGGTATAGTAGGCCAATTCCTCCTCTCAACGGAGAGGCCTAGTCCAGCAGTGGACTGTTAAAGGCTGATGATGATGATGATACAATAATAAGGGATCCACGACATAAATATTTTCATTACATAGTTTACATGAAGCTTTGACCTTTTTAAGGTGAACTTTACTAGTTACTGCTTATAGCTTCTAGCCTCTCACTTATCACTTCACTACATTAATATACCCACGTACTCCAGGTCTTTTCCGGGGTGGGATCCCACAAGTCCCGCGGGGCATGGCGGGCTCCGCGTCCCAGATCCTCAGCTTCACGTACGCGAAGGACCGGCTGGTGGAGCGAGGCTGGTTCGTCAACAGCCCACTGATGCTCTCCTTCATCGGCGCCAACCTCGGAGGCTTCATCATGACCGTGTGTTTGAATCCGTTTGATGTGGTGGCGACCAGGCTGTGTAACCAACGTAAGTACTGTTTATTATAGCGGTAACTTCGTACAACTGATGGAGAAGAACGGTGAAGGCAGACGATACTGGCGACATCTAACAGAAACGATGGAAGAAGATCCAACATCTCGCTCGCGAATACTACATACATATACATATACACGAGTTCTCAAGTAGGTACTTCCTTCGTATGTAGTCCACTAGGCACGTTCACGTAGCCTGTTCAGAGTCCACCTTCTAGTTGGAGGAACACCACACCTTATTTCTCAATATTATCTTCTTCTGGGGCTTAGATGCCTGCTTCAAAGTCAGAAACTATCTAAACTTGAAGCTGTCCAGTTCCTAGTCCAGGGAATTTGTCAATATTTTTCCATCTATATATTAAAAGAATCTATATATTAAAAGAATTTGTGTTTTATAATACGAGTCGGCCAGCCCGTTCTACCCAACCGATTCGGATGATTTTTTTTTTATGAAAGCTCTCGCTGCATAGATTTGTCATCAAGTATTAGAAATTATCTAACTTGCACATTCATCAAGTTATATGCAAAAACAGTTTTCTCCCATACATTTTTTACCTTTTCGTAGCCGTAGTCAATGCCTTTCTGCTTCTATATATCTGCTACTTATTGAGGTAGGCGTTTCGTTGTCGACCTAAAACACGCGCTGAAAAGAGCTCTTTCATTTGATGGTATGCTCATTTAAATTGGGTAAGTTTGAAGGAAGATAGGTGTGGACAGTGAACTTATTTTTCAATATTTTCCTATAAATTTCTTAAGATTCCATTGCTTTCTCTCTACATGGACGGTTCTAAATTCAAATTTTTTTTATGGCATCTAATAAGTTCATGCGGTAACTGCCAGGAAAAACCGTTATGCCTCCTTTCATACGGGTGTGAGTGTGGTGGTGTGTAAAATTATACCCGATGTTAGTAAAATTATCACTATAGTGAATTATCGCTGATGGCAGGTAATATTCCCCGAATGTTACCAGTTAACCTTAAGGAATTTTCCCCCTTTTTTGTATCGCGATGAAATCCAGTTACGGACTGTTCCTCAAAAGGGACCCCTTCGCCAACTCTGTACCGAGTTTGGGGCAGGTGGAGGGGGGGTGTGGCTCGGCACTCCCCCCTAGATATTCGGGGGGCATACCCACTAAAACACCGCGGTGTTCCTGTATCGAACCTCATGATGGGGTCGCGGTAACGACGTCAGTATACCCGCGGCCCGAGGAATTTTCCCTAAATGTAGTGAAATTTCCGCCTAATGTTGGGAAAATCAACCCTACAGACGGGTAAATTACGTTTTATGTTAGGATTTTTTTTGTGTTTTTAAATTACGGACTTTCTTCAGTTTTTTTCTCATCATCAGCCTTTAACAGTCCACTGCTGGACTAGGCCTCTCCTTTGAAAGGAGGAATTGGCCTACTATACCACGCTGGCCAAACGGGTTGGTATAGGGTTTTTATCAAGTTTTCCTTCTCTTACAGTGCTGTTCTCTGCATAAAATGCTCCCTCTGTCGGCTCTTACGACACCCATGGGACGATATGGGGTGGTGACAATCCGTATCCTTAATCCGTCACCACACGGATTTTTTTTTTATGTGGAACATATTACAGCGGTTCATAGTACTATTGCCATATAATTATATTACAAGTGGTAGTTATGGTAGCAATTGTAGCTTTGGTAAGAATAGTAGTTTTGAGAGAAAAGGTACGTTGGACAGCACCAGCGGTTTTGGTAGAAATGGTAGTTTAAAAAAAATGGTACACATTATAGTATTAGTACGAATAGTAGTTTTGGTACAAATAGTAGTTTTGATAGGAATAGTATTTTCGGTACGAATAGTAGTTTTGGTAGAACTGTCACTTACGATTGCTACCAAAGCTACCATTCCTACCAAAACTACCATTTTAGCAAAACTGCTATTCCTATGTAAGAGCTTTTTTATAATATTAAAATATGCTGTGGAGCAGCATGGGTCCTCTAGTAATAATTTTATGGAAATTAGCCCAATGATATAGCCGTTAAAACATAACAGTTATAAAGACAGACAGAGTATCGTATTTATCGTATTATCACCGAAGGGGTAGGCAGAGGTGTATTACACACTCCACTACGACAGTCATGTTTCGAACCAAATGAAATAGGGGGCTAGCTTATTGCCATCTACGGGCACGTTATTAAGCGAGCGAAAATTAACATTTTTAATTTTAATGCACACTCAACTTCGAAAAGTCAGAGGTGTGTGCCCGGGGTTCTTGTGGATCGAACCCGACACCGTCGTCTCAGCAGTCCATTACGTACACCACTAGGCTATCGCCGCTAGCATTACACATTAATTAAGATTTTGCCTGTATGTTCCAGCGGTTGACGCCAATAACCGCGGCAAACTCTACAGCGGCATGATCGACTGCTTCATCAAGATGGTCCGGCACGAAGGGGCCATGTCGCTGTACAAGGGCCTCACCGCCAACTACCTGCGCCTTGGGCCTCACACAGTCCTGTCACTGGTCTGCTGGGACCAACTCAAGATACTCGACGACTACTTAAGGACTTTGTGAAGTGTTTTTTTATAGTACTAGTTTCTTTTTAGGAGATTTTTTGGTCGATGCACTGCCTTGTTATAATGATATTTGCTTCATCAAGATGGTCCGGCACTAAGGGGCCATGTTGCTATACAAGGGCGTCATACCATGTTGTCGCTGGCCTGCTGGGACCAACTCAAGGTACTCGACGACTACTTGAGGACTTTGTGAAGTGTTTCTTTGATAGTGCTGAGGTGTTCGCTAGGGTGGAATCGCCTTCTTATGATGAGATTGTTATTAATTGTTGATATTTTGTATAGGCGGTTTTAGATGAAATATATATTTTTTGGTCTATAGATATTATTATGTAATGTGTGTAAGGTTGGTCGGTACCACGGCTTTTGGTAAATAGACTTGTATCAGTAACAGATGCATGGTCAATAGATTCTGATAAATTGAATTTGTCAATGATGACATTACAATCTTTTCTGAAGAAGTCAGTTCGGTTTTTATGATTGGAGGACGCTATCTGGATTCGACTTAACAAGTTAGTTGTGAAAGCCATGGTTCTGAGCCAGCTTGACGCATATAAAAGAAGCGAATAGTGGTATTAAAGCAATAATAATGTATATCCGGGTTTTAGAGATAGTTTATTCATTTGGTGTAATTGTCTGAAATACTACTCATGCCCTACATGAGCAGTATTTGCATTGTGCATGTTTGTTTTAAAAGATTTGAATTGATCCTGTATTGCGAAGTTTTCTGTGAAAATCTAGACTCTAAACAACAATAATTTATGGTAAGAAATCACTTTAGACAAACTCAATTTGTCTCTACCTAATTTCGTAAAGATATTTTTAGTAATTTAAAGCTGCGACAGATTTCTTAATGTTGCGAATTCTAATGCTGCTGATTTTCTCTTCGTCGCACGGTATATATATATATATATGCTTACTATGAGATATAAGTACTCAAAATATAAACACTTATAACAATAATCTTGTATAAATTTAAATCACAAAGATATTATATTTTATAAATATTTAGCTTACCTATATACCTTATATTTTTTTTATAAAGGGATATTATATACTTCATGAGTGATATATATTAATTTTTATTTTTATATTTATTTTTATAAAGATGATTTCAATTACAAGCTGGTTTCAGGGAGAAATGATTTCAGCGCTAATATTTTTATTGTCACACTTTTATTTCAATAATTCTTTTTCTTCACTTTGCAATCTTAATAGAACTATTTAACTGCGTTTTCGTAAGTTACTCGTCTGCTAATTATAAGTTTAACTGTGAAAATTCTTCGAGAACTTAAATTTCTTTTGATATGTCTAATGTACCAGCGAACAGCATACGTGAACAAAGAAAGTAGAATTCTTGAGAGGTCGTTCTCAGTACGAGTAGGATTAAAATATGGGTGAAACTAAACTAAGATGTCACTGCTCACACTGGCAAACGATCTTTTATCTAACACACTATTAATTGTAAAATCCATCTATTAGTACTATTTCTACATACTTTGTAAACTAGAACTGTTATAATTTACGGGACAAATATTTCATAAATACTGTTTCGACTAGAAAAATATATGTCACGAACACAAAAAACACCCAGACTCGAGTCAAACCTGCAGTATTCGGTGTATTTTTAAGCACTCCAAACCTGTATAAACTTGCAACAAATAAGTAAAAAGGTACGAATACCGATATTTGTAGTCAGGTAGGTCAATCATCGTTACAAGTTTTTTCGATGTGTCTTTTCTTTAAACTATCCTGTCTTTATGTTATTCGGCCAAAAGCTCACAGAATACTCTGTATTCAGCTTAATAGACTATTCGTGGCAACACTAGTATAAATCTCTTATTTTATTTCAAGTTCATTCAATAAATACATTTTGTGATAAAATCTGTGAATGCTGTTAACTTATTTTAATGTATGAAAGCTCTTATTTTTTACACCAAGCTGGTGCCACTCGGTCATTTTGATTTCTTTGATCTATTTTTGATAGCAATGTAACAAATGTTGAAATTTATTAAATCATTTTCTTAAAATTATAAAATTGTAATAATTTTGTTGCAATTGAACTCCGGCGTTTTTTATTTGTATAAATACTACAAATTCGCATTCGACAAAACTTTATATTGTTACGACGATAATTTTGTACGGGTTAGATATACAAAAGTTTCTGTTGTAATGAATTTTACTGTGTTCATTTATTATAAGTCTGTTAAATCGCAATAAAATATTAATTTATCTAACCTTGTTTTGATTTCATCACCATCTCGACACATAAAGTCTCACAGATCACTAAACTGCAAATCAGATAAAACACAGACTCCGCATCTGTGAAACGGAAGCTACAGCTTATTAGACGATACTGACTGCCTCGCTGGTCCAGTGGATAGCGTTTGGGTGTGCGGATCGGGAGGGATAGGGATTTCACCATTCATAAGTGTTGACCCCTTTTTACTAATTCTCAGTAGCAGCACGGAGCCTGGTAAAGACAATAGGCTCGCTTCCTATTACGAGGGTTCAACTATTTCATAGAATGGGGAAATGTAGGTGTGGTATTACACCTCTGCCTACCCCTGCGGGATACAAGCAAGACTCTAGAACAATTAATAAGACGACAACGTGAGGCAGGTCTTCGCAATGTGCGAGGTTGGTACATGATACATTTTTTAATGCCGTTTGATGGTTTATCCATTAAAAAATCACGCCAAGGAAGGTGTTTTAAGAGTACTTGCTTACTGCAAGGTCATAGAAATTAGCTTGATAGTTCGATCTTCCGTAGGGTAGATAGGTATCGCTCTAGTTAAGCTGCAGTAGTTTTAGCCTCCGTTCACTTTGCAAGCGTAGCTGACTGACTAGTGAAACCTTTGTGTCAAGCAATTTTTTTTTTATTTAGTCTCACGCCTGTATCCCCGAAGGGGTAGGCAGAGGTGTAAATATTACACCCACATTTCGCCATGCACCATCCATTTCGAACTTGAAACTATACTGTGACCAAAACAAATGTCAAAAGAACGCGGCGGAATGTTTTAGCACGCTGACGCGTGCATTCGCATTCGGCAGCACACAAATACGATCGCACGCTATAGAGTGCTGCAGCACGCTATAGCGTGCTGCGGAATGCGAACGCACGCGTCAGCGTGCTGAAGCATTCCGCCGCGCTGGGTGACGTCACGGACGTTGATATCAAAGTTTTGCTTACGGTGATTGTCAGTATTAAAAATTATAAACACAGTGATTTTCGGATTAATTTAATCGTGAATATATAGTATAGTAAACAATAGACGACATCTAGTGTTATACAGTGAAAATAAAAACTTTAAATTAAATAAACTTAAAACTAAAATATTTGCACTATCGAATGGCAGTGAATCTACCCTAATTATAAATAAAAATATTGAATTATACAAAATAAACTATATTACAAATACACATTGTGACTGTTGCGTGGTGCAGTGCTCAGTAGTTCTAATCATCAAGCTGTGAACAATAATCGATAAAACTACAGCCTACAATACAGCCTTACAAGCTTATTGTGAACAGTGACATCTGTGAGAATTTGCAAGAACTACTAAGTTACAATTTTGTGTGCTCTGGCGTCGATCACTTCGTCGACTCGACCTAATAACAACACATTTGACATTACTTGACTAGACTACAGCGCTATTTACAAACATGGTCAAGTGCGGAGCTTGCAGCAAGATTGTTACTGCTAAGGCCCAAATTGATTGTATGCGATGTACTAGATGTCCGTCGATATTTCATCGGGCATGTGTCCCACCATCAGATTCCACGGCCGGTAACTGGACATGTACCGGTTGTTGTTCACCCACCATCTCCTCAATGCCTAGGGAGGACAATTTCGCTACGCCCATTAAAATACTTAATAACCAGCATAGCGACGACTTAGTACATGAGCTCAGGGCGCTCAGAGAAGAAATGTCCGCCATGAGAAGCGAAGTTCGCCAGTATCGAGCTGAGGTAGCGGGTTTTAAAAGCGCAATTAACAACTGCCTAGAACAGGTCGCTAGTGTGGAATCAAGGGTCACAGCTCTGGAACAGGAATTAGAGAAAAGAGCCTCCTCCTCTAACAACGAGCCCCTTGAGGAAACTATATCCGAGTTGCGACGAGAGCTGAACGACCGGGACCAGCAACTGTTGCTCAACGATGTCCTTGTAGCTGGACTACCCGAGCAAAAGGGTGAGAGTGTCACTCATATGGTCAAAGTTATGGCAACCAAGCTAGGAGTTGACATACAGGACACCGACATCGTACACGTCGAGCGAATTGGGCCCGCGCGTCGCAATATTATCGAGGAGACTGGCGCCTCTGCTGACCCCACTGTGCACCGGCCGCGAGTGATCGCTGTACGGCTGGCGCGACGCTCAACTCGCGACACCTTGTTACGGGCGATACGCGTGCGCCGGATTCTCACCACAACAGATTTGGGTGTAGCGGGCTCGCAGCGTCGCCTTTATATTAACGAACGGCTCACGCGCGCTAATCATCAGCTATTTCGCAAAGCTCGTGAGGCTGGTCGCCTTCAACAGTGGAGATATGTCTGGTCGAGAGATGGAAAAGTTTTCATTAAGAGGGAAGATGGGGCACCTACGTTTCGTATAAATAGCGACAATGACTTACATAAATTTTTTGGGCAAAAACAGGTTTGATAATTGTATTTAAAATGTTTAGATCACTTGTATTGTTTATTATAATATCAAAATACTTAACTTATAAAGTCTGTATAGTTACTTTTACTTCCTTTCATAACATAAATAACAATAATTTATATAAAAATCTATCGGATGACCATTACTTACATAGCTCGGTAGTAATAAACAACACTATTAATATATTTCTTATCTCTTTTAAAACTTATTTACATCTAATTATATATACATGTATTTACAAAGTATACTTATTAATTACATCACACATAGACTTCACAAAAATAGCACGTATTATAATATATATTTATACATTGCTTTGGTTTATTATTATGGTACTAAGCTTAACAATACACGTTAGCAACGGATACTTGTTTATTGTTTACAATAATTACGCAACTGTTCTTTCTTTGGTAGTGGTGCGATGCGATAAAATACGTATTTGTAATGGCAGTTAATAATAAATACTTAAGAGTCGGTTTGTTGAACGCGGGATCGCTTGGTACAAATCACGATGATTTTGTAGCCATGTTTGAGCGTAATCCTGTAGACATCTTGGCAATAAACGAGACATGGCTGAGACAGGGAGAGGAGGCGCGCGGGCCGGTTCTATCAGGGTATCGCTTCCGTCACACGCCGAGGCCAGCTAATGTCCGCGGCGGTCGCGGCGGTGGCGTAGGTTTCTACATAAAACGCGGCATTGGCGCGCGGTCATGGACGGGTACTAACGATCCTAGGTTCGATTCCGTGGAGCAGATGTGGCTCACACTCACGCTGCACGGAAAGAAGATTGCCATTGGCACGGCTTATCGTCCTCCATGGCTGAATTTGGATGTATTCCTAGATTCAATTAGCCTTACGTTGAGTGCTTTGGGACATTGCGATCATTTTGTTTTGCTGGGAGACCTGAACGTTAATATCCAAAATAATAATGATACTAAAACGAAAAAACTTAATGATTTCTTTGGCTGCGTGGGTCTTACTCAACTAGTGTCGTCTCCTACCCATTTTACCGAGGATAGTGAGAGTTTAATTGATTTGATTTATACAGACTTGAGTGCGAGGTGTGTCAATGTCGAGCCATATAAATTAATTAATAGCCATTCGTTTGTAAGCTGTGAACTCTGTATCAAGAAGCAGAAATTGTTACCACAATTTTTTACGAGACGATCGTTTAAAAACATATGCACTGAAACTATGCGTGACGATATAGAAAAAATACGCTGGGATCTTATATCAGACCTGACTGACGTGAACGACATGGTGAGCGCATTGAATAAATGGTTGACCTTGTTGTTTGATATTCATGCTCCTGTTAGAGTTTGCATAGTAAGGAGTAAATCTTATCCTTGGATAACTGATACGATTAGACTCATGATGAGGCACAGGGACGATGCGTTGGTTAGGTTTCGACGACTAAAGACGGAAACTAGTAAAATATATTATAAGCAACTAAAGTCCACAGTATCTACCGCGTTGTACCGAGAAAAAGTAGCATATTATAAACACAATATTAATAATAAAATAAAACATCCTAAAGTCCTGTGGAAAAACTTGAAAACGTCCATTTTACCGCCAACACAGGGGTCTGATATTCCTTCACATCTCAACGACCCCGACACCATAAATTCTTTCTTTTTGACTGTGCCTGGTAATTCAAAAACTAGTATTTCTCATCTCACATTTCATGAATACCATAGGTTTTGTGACGCCACGTTTGGCTTAGTAACTGTGGACCAAGATTTCGTTTATCGCATTATACAGGGTCTTAAGTCAAACGCCGAGGGATATGATAAAATTAATTTAATTATGATTAAAATGACTTTGACACGCACACTACCAACTATAACAGACATAATAAATCGGTCTATAGAAACGTCTACGGTACCCGATATATGGAAGGTAGCTAGTGTAAGACCACTACCTAAAACACCGAATCCTACCGGCATTCAGGACTTACGGCCAATAAGCATCTTGCCCTGTCTGTCTAAAGTCTTGGAGAAGGTTGTGAGTCGCCAGCTTACGGATTTTTTGGAAAAGCACGAGATTTTACCTAGTCTACAATCCGGATTTAGACGATTTCGGGGAACCACTACGGCACTCTTAGATGTCACTGATAACATCTTGTCTGCCCAGGATAAGGGTATGTGCACGATACTGGTTCTATTGGACTACTCCCGCGCGTTTGACGCCATAAATTTAAATTTACTGTTATCCAAAATGCGCTATTATGGATTTGACAACAAGGCAGTAATGTGGTTCCATAGCTACCTAACTAATCGATTACAATTTGTGGAGTTGAATACAACGAACGGGACCACACTGACCTCGAGACCTGCTTCTTTGAAGAGAGGAGTGCCACAGGGCTCGATCTTAGGACCTATACTTTTTAATCTTTACTGTGCGGATATCAAGGAATCCATAAAAAAATGTAAATATCATATTTACGCGGATGATGTCCAGATCTACATGTCATTTAAGGTTACGGATTATGAAAAAGCTATAAAAGACTTGAATGACGATCTTGAACGATTAGTCGCGTGGTCTGAGAATAACTGCTTGTTGTTAAATCCAACTAAGACGAAATACATCATATTTGGTACCAAAAACAATTTGCGATTGTTGCATTCGGCATCTAAAGTTCATCTTAGAGGGAGTCCATTGGAGCGAGTATATGAGGCCAGAAACCTGGGACTAATAATGGATTCTGAGCTACGATTTGAGAAGCATATTAGTAATGCTGTACAGAACTGTTTTTACAGGTTGAGAGTGCTGTATAAAATGCGTCCTTACCTATCTGAAGAATTACGTGTTCAGCTGGTTTATTCACTGATATTAAGCAAATTAAATTATGCCGATGCCGTGTATGGCCCTAGACTCTTGGCACGTACAGACAGGCAAATACAAAGGGTGCAGAATGCATGCGCTCGATTTTGTTTTTCAGTACCATTCAGAGGCCATGTAACGCCATTCTTCAATAAAAAATTAATTTTGAAAATGAAATCTCGAAGGAAATTACATTTGGCTTGTTTGTTATTTGGTGTCATAAAATTGCAACAACCACAATATCTATATGACAAACTAACATGGGTCACAAATGGCAGCGAGCGGCTAAGCAGAAGGTGCTCGAAGCAACTGTCTATCACATTGCATCGCACAGAGGCTTTTAGAGGTAGCTTTCGCTATGCTGCTTCAAAGTGCTGGAACAACATCCCTCCTCCACTGCGGAACCTTACGTCACTACACACTTTTAGACGAAACTTGAAAAAATTCCTCATAGACGAGCAGCAAAAAATAGGTGACATTAATTTCAATGCCTCTCTGATCTAAATTTCCATTTCATTACCTAAATAAAAACTTTATATTATTTAATTAAAATTAATAATAATTTGGGTATCGGCAACGAAACAATAATTTAATACGGACTGTTATATTCAGTATAATAGTTCGTGTCATTTTAATCAATTTCTATTACTTAGAGTTAGACATTAATTTTATACAATAATTCCGACGTGAAATTGGTTTATGTGCCTATTGATAGTGACATTATAGTTCATTAGCTTATACTGACATTTTAATACATTATAATTAATTCATCATATATTTTTTTTTTGTTTCAGACATATTATTTATTTGACATACTATTTTTTTTTTTTTTAAATAATAACTGTCATTTGCAATGCAATTTCTTTACTGTAACCCGTCCTTAATAGTTGATATTTTCGGAGACATGTATGTCGATCGCGTAGTGTCTTGGTCTGTATTGTCAATGCACGCTGGGTGAGAAACCTGTAATAAAAGAACATAACAAACATCATAACCTTTTAATGCTTCATGGTACCTAATCGATGCCTTTACAAAAAATATAGATTAAGCATTACCTCACCTTTAGGATCTGGTACTCGCGCTTGTGTGAGCTAGGTATATATCTACAACGCCTTCCAAGGTATTCTACTACCTTGATCGACAGCCGATAAGTCTACGTCTGACACCTGATACCCAATTGCTATGGCATCCTGCGTTAATCTGTAACTGAACACAAATACCTATAGTATCGCTATGATGTACTGCAATGCACTTTGCCAGTTTACGAATTTATTAAGCTGCACTTACCACAGTTGTCTTGGTCAGTATCTTGAACACAAAGCAATGTTTTATCCTTAGTTATTTTATATATGTATGTGTTAACTTGTATATATATCAAGCAACTGAACGCTTGAATTGCGCGTGCTCGTGATACATTTTAGATGCGTGTGGATACGGCGGCTGTTGTGCGGCCACTGGACTGGCGTCCTGGCAAAACACAGTGGAAGGCACGCCTTCACGCGCCACTCTGGCGCCATAAACATTATTTAGCTATTAGTAGATGTAGCCAGCACACTAAACTTGTATACCGTTCACATCGTTCAATGTAGGTACACATATTGTTAGTATATATATTATGTCCATATTATTATATAACTTTATTGCTATTTACATGTATTTTGCTTTAGTTAAATATTTATTCACGTATGTTTATTGCTAGATATTAATACATTATTTATTTATATATAAATAATTATCTATACCTATATTTTCTGATATCTCTTCCGTGAGTCACTAGAGGGCCCAGTTGAAAATCGGAGCCAGGTATGGGCCTGGCACATGCCGAATTGGGTCCTGTTTTGACTGCACCCGACCAACCCTTTACTTACTCCTGTCTGCATATATTTATCTTTTCTCTTTACTCTTAGTCTTTTATTAAGTATGTTTTTTTTTTCTTTGTGCTTATGATTGTTCTTATAATATATTCTTTTTTTTTAATTTTACTTACCTATATGTAACTTGTGTTGTGTGAAGTCAAAATAAATATTATTTCATTTCATTTCATTTCATTTCATTACATTGGTAGGTATGTACTATTGGAGAAATATGCATCTTGAAGGCTCATGCTAGAATGCCACATCTTCAATTATAGTTAAGTGTACCTAACGAATATAAGCAGCGATAGCCGAGTGGAGAGACCGACTGCTACGCAGAGGGCCTGGGCTTCGAATCCACGGCACGCACCAATGACTTTTCGAAATTTAGTGCGTATTAAATTGTTAACTATCGCTTGCTAATCGGTGAAGGAAAACATCGTGAGGAAACCTGCATGTCTGTGAGTTCTCCATGATTTTCTGGAAAGACATGTGAAGTCTGCCAACCCGCACTTACCCAGCATGGTGGCCTATACCTTACCCTTCTCATAAGTGAGAAGAGGCCCGTGCCCAGCAGTGGGACAATAAAAAGGGCTGATGATGATGATACCTAACAATGGGTAATCCTGCACTGGAATATTTAACTAGTCTGGTAACAGTAGTCTCATTATTTTAAAATTAATCATCATCAAATCGTGCTAGGAAGAAAAATACAAATAAACATTTGAGGAGTCGAAATATAATAAAACCAGAAGAATAGTTTTTAATATTTATTACATTAAGCAACGCACTTAAAACCATGCGCCACATACACTTGGTGTTCACGCTTCATTCAACTTACTTTACACTAACATAAAATAATAAAACAACAACTAACATATAAAATAAAACATAAATTATGCTATACAAGTGATGTTTAAAAAACTGTATAATTAATTTAATTTTAAAATTAATCATCATCAAATCGTGCAAGGAAGAAAAATACAAATAAACATTTGAGGAGTCGAAATATAATAAAACCAGAAGAATAGTTTTTAATATTTATTACATTAAGCAACGCACTTAAAACCATGCGCCACATACACTTGGTGTTCACGCTTCATTCAACTTACTTTACACTAACATAAAATAATAAAACAACAACTAACATATAAAATAAAACATAAATTATGCTATACAAGTGATGTTTAAAAAACTGTATAATTAATTTAATTTTAAAATTAATCTTCGGACATTTTGACGGACGTAAAATAAATTTATATAACTACTTAATGCTAATTTAAGTACTATATTTGTGCGTTTTTTTATAGTTACTTAGAATATTGACGTATAAAAATAATACATCCAACTGCTAAAACATCGAATAAATAAAAATAGTAATGGACTTAATTTATAGCGACGAAATAGATTGTTTTCAATGCAGGCTTCCCTCTCTTTGTTTTAGTTTAACCGCGCACCAAGATCCCAACAAGATAATATTTTGCAAATGCATATCTACATCCTGTATATAAGCGATACAGGGTGTAGATATGCATTTGCAAAATATTTTCAGGGGTGAATATACTACTATAACTGAATACAAATACATGAAAAAATAAGTCATTAAAACCTAAAGAAAATTTTTCTTGTGTAGGTATATATTCTTTTTTTTGTGTATTGACAGCCGCCATCGCTCAGCTGATTGCCGCGAGATCGCATTGCAGTTACCTAACACGTACAAGCACACGTACTTACCGTGCAATCTTAAGCCCTATCCACACGACACAATTTTACCACTGATCAAATATTCAATCGAATTGGCTTTGCCCGTCTACACGACACAATCACATCACTGATTTTCATTCCGTCCACCCAAATGGTTAAAATCTGGTGGTACCGCCCACCCGATGAACTTGAGTTGGACGACTGGCATCTACACCTCACGATTTCATCAAGTGATTTAGTCAAGTTGGACATAAAATTAATCGTGTCGTGTGGATAGGCCTTTATTCTGCACCTTTCAACAGTCTATTCTGATTTACTATCGAAGTAACAAAATAAGGTCTTATATTACGCACTCTGTTTGAAAAAAAATTAGGTGAATAAGTATAATGTCTATATTGTATTACTAAAATATTTAGCAAAAGCAGATCAACACATTGTATTTAGTCATCAATTATTTATTTATCTATACCAACATAGCTGAAGAGTTGATTTGCTTGTTTGAACATGGCAACTTTAGAAGCTACCAATCCATTTACAAAATTCTGTTAAGATCCTTTACTTGGCGTAGGTACCTACTAGTAAGCCGGCCTACTAGCTGCTCGCTATAAACATAGTCCACGACTATCTACCTCAGTCATGCATCCCTAAATCCCCAAAAATTACACTCAATACATCTAAATTTATCTGCGTATAACTAATACCTAAATAAATGCCTCAGACACTTCGAACGCACTATATGAATATTCAGTAAAATACATATTTCTTTTAACTGTTTAAGTTATTAAACCAGACTAGTGCCAGGGTACCGTAACATCAACACTTTCAGACTAGAGATAACTTACGGCTTATCACATTATCACAATAATTTATACTATTTATATTTTATTTATATGCCGCGTAAATAAAACATTTTGCTATATTAGAGTGAAAATGGCGGCGTTGCACAAGTGATGTTACGGTACCATAAGCACAAACATGTTTTGTACTTTATTCGTCTTTAGAGACAAGAATCGTCAAAGTTTAAGTAGGTAAACATATTGATAAATTAAAAACCAATGAAAAAGAATTATAGGTAAAAATAAATAATAGCCATATGCTGATCGCCTTATACAATGTATAATGTTTGATTAATATTATGATAGGTAATGGAAGTTATGTTTTGTATATTATGCCCGTCCATACCTCATTAATATAAATTGGCTGAAAAGAATCACACACATTCACAAACCAGTTACAAAATAATAAGAATAAGATCGATTAGCTGCGTGTCTATGGCCTCAACCACAAACAACACTGGCTCTTGAACACAATGATTATGGCCGACCTCACATTGGGCGACAGCGTTCCTCGAGCCTTTGTGCCCTGTAGCACAAAGTGAACGCCGGCCGCACGCCGAACGGACGCCGAGCGTACGCTCGAGGAACGCTCATGAACAATGTGAGGGAGGCCTATATGCTCACACACAAAAACTTTGTCTTTGTGTATTAAAAAAACTTATTTTTGTTCTAAGCACTATTATTAACATAAAACTTAAAGTCAACAATTAAAATTTAAGTAAATTTGGTCTAAAATAATAAATTATTTTGATTAAATAAAATAATAGGTCTGAGTTAAGAAACTTTCATTAGATATAGATAGATCTCAATATAAATAAACGAGCACTAATTCTGATTAAAATAAATGTTGATACTTCTAATATTGAATATTTCTCATTTTTCCAAGTCATGTGAAATTTGTTAATAAATAAGATTTTTACAGTTATTTGGACTGTATTACCCTAAAATCTTAGATTTACAAGGTATATAGTTATAGGCACAATGATAAAGAATCAGATAAAGTTGTACTACATCTAAATTTAGCTAGCTAGCAAGTACTACTACATTATATTTTTCCAATTGTTAGATTCATAAAATTTCTTAAATTCTTGACTTCCATAAATTTACAATGTTTTAAACTACTTTCCTAACAATAATGAATTACTTTTAGGGAAATAGTTTAAAACGTAACTTCAAAGATTGGTAATGGGCAAAAATGTCCAGTTATTAAACCGCATGTGTAGGTACATGCGATACCAATCCTTAATACCCAAACATGAAATCAGCTGAGAATGGAAGACTTAGTAGCAATAGCAACTATTGTAACTACAAAAAATATTTTCCTACCTTACATAATGTTCAGTTCATTCATACAATTGTTTTTTATATTTCATACCATTCAAACTCTCCTATCTATTGGTAGAATTGAGAATAAGTAAAGGGCCACTTCTAAAAAGTACAATCGACATGAAAGTGCTTATTACAAAACAAAGACTTTATACGTATAATACCAGACTTAACTTCACGTCTTTATCCCCGAAGAGGTAAGCAGAGGTGTATTGCACACCCGCACTTCGCCAGTTATGTTTTGGTCTCCATGTAATAGGGGGCGAGCCTATTGCCACCTACCGGGCACATTGATAAGCGAGCGATAGTTAACATCCATAATACACACATAACTTCGTCACAGGTGTGTGCCCGGGGTTTAAAAATTCCAGACCATCTATCAAAGAAATTCTTTATATATTTCATTTTAATATGGTTTCCTTAAGACAAATAAAAATGAGCACTATCCCCGAATCATAACTTCTACCCAGATAAGGCTAGGTATAACATTTGCACTTTATTAAAGTCCATGTTTTATAACAAGGCATTTTCGACATTGATTCCAAGCAAAACTATGACTTCTAAGTTTAAGATTAACAACATAAAGTGCAAATAATAATATTAATTGAGCGTAACAGCACTACTCTAAAACTATTTTCGTATAAGTCAGTGTTTCTTATTGGCACCTCTTCAAAGCTATTTCATTCGTTATCAGTTTAAAAATGGCAGAATCTTAGATAAACTAGCAAACGTAAATTGTAAAGTGCGTTTGACAAAAACCTAAATCTACACACAGTCAAAATAAATATAGGTTGAAAACCGCAACGTACTTACATTACCCATAACTCCATTCCTATTTTTTTATCCTTAACATAACTTCGCGTACTACCCACACTTCGCCAGTTATGTTTCAGTTATGTTATTTGACCCCATGAATAAAAAATCTTTCAAAAGTATCGACCGGTTCCATATTCTCATTTCTTCAGTTAGATACTATTTTATTTATTACTAAATCGTGATCACACAATGAGCTCATTCAGACTATATTCTTTCTCTAGGTTAGATCGCTCGAGCCTTTCCTACAAACTGGGATGGGATCGATAAGTCAGGCATACCTGTTATGTCTTTAACAGTTTCACTGTCTCGTGTATCCTATGTGATTCATAATAATTGATTTTCAATTGTGTCTCGCGCCGGACAGCGAATGGGTTAAACAAAATGGTCGAACCGATATACCACCAGACCACTTTGAGAATCCCTGATCTAGACTTTGTGAAAACTTGTATTAATTTAATAAGAGTCGATTTTTAGACCTCGTCGACCGCCAAAATCAGTTTTCGTTATGTCGACCCCTAGGAGGTCGGTTCGACCACTTTGGGAATCCCTGGGTTAAAGTATGAAAAATATCAATTTTAGAAACAATAACCAGTATCACTACTTTAACATTTCAGTCCTATAGCAACAATTTTATTATTTTGTACTAAACACACTATGGGGGCTTAGTACTACTCTAACTTGCGAACACACCAAAATCTATGTCAATATAACCTCGATGGCAGCCAATAAATACGCCAAGTGCCAATTGAGGTGAAGACTTTAAATTCCTACTTAGCCCCCTGACAGAAATCTTGACAAAAACTTTGAGAATATTACCTCATAGAAACAAACTTATCTTGAGTCGGAATGAGCTGTGTTGTGTGCTAGCTATGATATGTAGTCAGTCAGTCACGTAGTCAGTAGCTCGGCGGTCATACAGCGACGGCGTCGGCCAGCTCGGGGCTGGTGAGCGGCCGGGACTTGAACCCGCGACTGCACAGCTGTGTCACCTGCGCGGGAGTCTTACCACGGGTCTCCGGGAAGTACATCCTGGAAATAGATAGGTGAAATGTTTTAGCTTACTATAAGTTAAATGATTGTCTTGGTTCAACTAGTTTCCATAAAAAAATAAATCTTCGATTGTCATCTAAAGTATCATAATCAACAGTAATCATTTATTCTACATTTTAATGCCTGTGGCACAGGTTTACCCTAGTACAGGCACCTCATTATTCTACCTAAATTACCTTTTAAGAACTTTATGTATATTTTTTTTTGTGATGTATGAAAATTAATAAATTTTATTATTATTATTTTTTTTTTTATTATTCTCTTAAGCCACAATGTGATGCTTATGAATTCAAAATAAAATTGCGTGAAATATTATAGTTCTCGTGTGTTTCATGCAGGGCCGCGCTAAGCCAATCCAGCATCTGTGTGCGAAATCTATGAAGCGCCTTTTTGTCATACTTTATCGAAAATAATTTTAATAATTAACGCTTTTCACCCAGTGCGCAGCGCCCCTGTCTCCCTCGGCCCTGGTTTCATGGATATAAATAGACATAATCTGTCCACCACGTCGAGCAAAAAAGCGGCACGGCCATACCATCCTTTTCTCGAAGCAATTCAGGCCATTTTCGACCCCCTATACTCGTAACTTCGTTGTGGATTAAAAAATTAAGCCTGATTTTTTTGTAACCATGCAGATATCGTATAAACATGGTGTATTTTAAATTTCATTCAATTTGACCCAGTAGTTTAAGAATTATAATTAGTCAAAATTCTTAATTTTGTCACTCACTAACCGA
Source organism: Euclidia mi (assembly GCA_944739405.2). Lineage (NCBI taxonomy): Eukaryota > Metazoa > Arthropoda > Insecta > Lepidoptera > Erebidae > Euclidia > Euclidia mi. Next base: position 60,628,195 of record OX123198.2, read on the forward strand.
TCATCAAAAGTCTAAGGCACTTCTAGCAGACATAGAGGCTTCAAATTTAGAATACAATTAGTGTTTAGTATATGAATCAAGGAAAAATATTAATTAATTTCTGTCCAGTTTTCGAGATACATCAACTGCATAAATAACTTGGTAATCCCGTATAAATAAATAGGATTACAAAATTACAATTGCAGTTAGAGCTTTAATTAAGAAAATTCGTTGTTGGTGTATAAGAAGTACCGGAAAGAACAAAAGTAAGACTATCTACAAAAAGAAATGAGATCCCATAAAAACAATACCTACTTGTCAAAAATACCAAGTTTCGCGACCGTAAAAAGTTGTGAGATCCATGTAATAAATAACAAGTCGGTTAATTAATAATCTTGAATGTTTTAAATAAATATATTGACTTTGCAATCGCATAAAACAATCTAATTTATTATAATATTATGTATTACTTATGAGATATATCGATGGCTCCTAAGTATACTGAGTCAACTTTACTTTTGTTAACTTTACAGGAGGGCGATTAGAAGACTGAAAGGTTATATTTCAAATGTTAAAAAAATCAAGAAAAAAATACTTATCATAATGAATTTAATGTGGCAAAGCCTTTCAATAGTGCAAAGAAAAATTCGTATATTTTTATTAATTTGTGAGATAATGTAGATAAACGAGTATACTTCGTATATTTGCATGTTAAAAATGGATCAAGTACCACTTACATTTATACACGTCGAATTTAATAATCCATGTTTTGGAACATTATTATTAAGTAACTGAAGCTAAATTTATTTTGATATGCTTATTAGTTATTTTGTGTATTAATATTTCTCTCACATGAATTATAATTATTGAAATACTATAAGTTGACTCAGTATACATGGACATGACCAAATCCTGATATTGAGTCAAGTATGTATCGAAAAAGGCAAAATTATTAAAAAACACTACATTATTGTAATAATATTTATTCAAGTTCAAGAAATCGCAATAGATGTATTGGTAACATTACCACAAGGTTAAAATTTTCATAAAATTGACAAGAAAAAATAAAGACATTGTAACAAAAACTACAAATATCTTTCGTAACAAAAATAGAAAATATTTAATAGTAGGATATATAATAGGAGACGTGGAACATCGACCTTCACCGATCTGATAACCAGATGAGACGTATTTTTTATGTTATATAACTTATATAATTTATAAACAAGTATGCCTATAATAACTTGCCTATCAAAAAGTGCTCATAGCTATTTTAAAATTTAAGTTAATTGTAATCAACCGCAAATATAACTTTGTCGTTTATACAAACACTATGGAAAACAAAGTTATTTTTGGTAAATGAAAAAGTGATTGTGATATTTGGATAGGTGAAGATAAAGGGTACGTTAAGTGTTAAGGCTGATGCTAGTAATTAATAAACGAACACGGAAGCAATATAGCAATAAAGATCAAACAAATAGATTAAGTGCGAGTCGCGTAAGGGTCCCGTAGTTCAGGTATCCACATAACATACCCTTTGTCTTCACTTAACCAAATATCACGATTACTTTTTCATCACCAAAAATAACTTTGTTTTCCATAGTGTTTGTATAAACGACAAAGTTATATTTGCGGTTGATTACAATTAACTTAAATTTTAAAATAGCTATGAGCACTTTTTGATAGGCAAGTTATTATAGGCATACTTGTTTATAAATTATATAACATAAAAAATGCGTCTCATCTGGTTATCAGATCGGTGAAGGTCGATGTTCTACGTCTCCTCTACTATAAGTAGGTAGGAACGATTCAATTGCACATCACTAATATTTAGGCACAAACATCTTATAATTATTACAGACTTATAATTAAAATCACAGTAGCAATAAGATTTTAAATATCTTTGATTAGTTATTATTGCAAAAATAATTTGTCACAAAATTTAACTTTATAAGGTACTTCAATACTTAATAACTACTTTTGTATCCAATGTAGAAATATAAAAATAAAACTATTATTTATTTTGTACGTATTCTGAATCGCTTTCATCTCTATTGTTGTCACTATTTTATCAAATTAGAAAAAATTGGGATATTCTTTAGGCATCACCAGATTGTGGCAAAGGTTCATTAATCTTTGTGTTTATTTTTATCTATTGTGATTGGCCTATCGTAAGCTGGGCGAAGATCACTGAAATTTATATTAAAAACTGATTTATTACGTGTTACTTTAGGTTTATTGGCTAAATCATTCCAGTTATAGGAATCTTCCACGTAACTAGTTTTATAAAATAGCTTATAAGGATTTTCTGCTTCAATTTTAATTTCTATTACTTTATTCCATTGCATCTTAGCTCCATTCGTTTGCTTTTCAATGAGTGCATGCATGCTGACCCCTTCATTTTGGATATGCCCAACTATAAAAAAACGGTGACTTATTCGTATTTTATACTTATTACTTGCCATCATATACATAAAAAAAAACAATTCTATTCCGATTCCGACCACCGCAGTTGTCGGACCAAAAAATCGATAGTCTTATAAATCGCATTTAACTATTTGTTCAATAAATTTATAAACACAGCTAGCGCAATTTCATTTGCTCCTCTTTTAGCAGTTTGCTGATGCCAAGAAAAGCAATAACCCTGTCGACATCCTATATCAAAAATAGTGAACGGTTAGTTTTCGTTTATAATAAAATGTGCTAACGTTCCCCACGTTTAGATACTTTTGAAGATTGTAACTGTTATAGGCATGGGCGTTTTCGGATTTTTCCGCAAACCGATACAAATTCGATTTCAGATACAGAAATCGATTTCAAAAACAGATTTTAGAAATCGATTTCTGTAGCGGATGTCGGAGCGACGAGCGTAGTTACTAGTTGCGTAGACAAACGCAAACAATCGAATTCTTATTGTATTGTCATGTCATGCGTCCATATTTCGCTTGGTTTGCGTGACATATTGAAAAAGAAAACCTACTAACTAACTAAAACTAATTGTTAAAAAACTCAGTCGCCAAACAAACTAAAATTACACAACACGAATTGTTTCTATTTATTTACACTGTACAATCCTAACCTACTAACTACCTAAAACTAATTGTTAAAAAACTCAGTCGCCAAACAAACTAAAATTACACAACACGAATTGTTTCTATTTATTTACACTTTACAATCCTAACCTACTAACTACCTAAAACTAATTGTTAAAAAACTCAGTCGCCAAACAAACTAAAATTACGCAACACCAATTGTTTCTATTTATTTACACTTTACAATCCTAACAACGTAACAATAAAACTTTTTAAATCCTAATAGTATAACTTTCACGAAAACCAAATATAGGTACTTAATTTTATTATTATTACGCGCGCACCGCACTGCACGTGTCACCTAGGTCAAGTGAACAAAAATCTCAAAAAAAACTCAACGTCAAAACTCTCCAAACATAAATCCCTAATAACTATTAAAACTATTTGCAATTTCAAAACAAACATTAAATAGTTGCAATCTGAATTAGATCTTATCGCCTCGATGTTTAGTTTAATTTTTTCTATTCAATCTGCAATTCATAAAACCGCCAAAATCCATAACGCACTAGGTACTACGACTGGCTTGCTTGGCAACGATCGATATTCGCTTCATCTCTTTTGCTCTTTAAACGGATCACTAAGTAAGAAAGAAAAGGATATGAAATTCGCTCTCTCTCATTCTAACTCAGTAGTCGTTGGGTAGAGTGAAAGAGAACGAATGAATATGAAAACTGTCCAAAACGTAAGCTTTAGATTTACTTTGTAGTTTGGTTGCGCTTGCACAGTTTCCGTTTGGTTTGGATTAGATTGTTTGCGTTATCGTGGTATTGGTTTACGTTTTCTAAAATCGGTTTTCTCATATTGGAATATCGATACGATACGATTTCTGACTGCAATCGGATTTCAGTTTCGTTTTGATATATCGGTCTCATGCCTAAACTGTTAAGATTCCTGGCTCCTTCTGTGCTAATTCTTTGTCTTCTCCTTTTATTTTTCTTGCTAAGTCTTTTTGTTTCAAGTGCACTTGCTGTTTGACTATTTCTTCTTGTGTGTTGAGATCATTGATCTATTATTTACAACTAGACAAGCAAACAGCGCTGAGATGTGTTGCCGTTTATTATGGGTCTGGACCTAATACTGTCAAATTTGCCGCACACAAAAATAATACGGACGTGACATGGGCAAATGCGTTGTGAAATCTTGCAATACTCGTAAAGAAAATAATTTGAAAAAGTTCGGCATATCATTCCACATGTAAGTTAATCGTTTTTCACGATATTTTGTTCAAAATAACCAATAAAATCGCAAATAATCGTTTTTATTTACAATGATACCAAGTAATAAAATTTTGGATCTCCAACTTTTGCGGGAGTATCTTAATGTGATGAGTGGCGTTTCCATTTGAGTATAGGAAATATAATATGACACATTCCTCACTTCAAAACCAAGTGAGGGTAGGTGCCGATATCCGCACTTCCACAAGACGACGCTGAGCTCTCATCAGTCTTTCGACGAAACAATTATGTTTTTATACCTTAAATAAAATGTTTGCGCGATTAAGACCCGCTTCATTATTTTGTATTACTGTTTATTTAATTACAACAATGTTTTATGTTGATTTTTCATTTTCCTTTTTTTGTCTATGAAAATGTCTAAATACGTGCTATTGTATTGTGATTGCCCGGAGTGCGAAAAATCCTAAGGTGTATATCGAGTGGTAGAGCTAAGCTGTTTATAGCTGGCCCAACTGGGGTAGTACCTACCACTCTCTAACAGAAAATATACGTAAAGTAACAATATTTATGCTGTTAGGTTTCGTTCAGTTAATGAGGCCACTGGACGCCAAGACCCCCCTTTTTCATCCTTTTTTTCCTTACTATTAATCAATAGGAAACAATAGGGGAGGGGTATTAGAATGAAGGCAGCCAAGAAACCTTTTTCCTCGCCAGTATTGGACCGGCAACGCGTAAGTGATGCCTCGATTGGCATCACTGGCGTCTAAGGGCCACAATTGCTCGCTTAGGCTTAGGCTTCCTCTTTTAATAAATTTATGATAAAACTTAGCGATTTGCTGAAAATCACGATGAACCTGTGTTTGTGACCTTTGACCTCTTGTATTTTTTTTTCAGTTGTCGGATCGTGGAAGATTTTTTTAGATTTCATTCATGTTTTGAACCATTCTGCCAATTTTCAGCCAACTATTACCACGTTTCTTTAATTACTTAATACTACTACTTAGTGGCAGCGCACACCGAATTGCAAAATGCTCGCGCATGGTCGAGCAAACTTGATTGCTCGACCATGCGCGATTGAGATCTAACAATAATTTTGTAATAATTAAACATACTTTCCAACTTTTGTCCGTCTACAAGGTCTTATGTATTTGTATACCTACCAATTTTTTATAGAAATTGGTTAAATTAGGCATAAAAACATAAATAGAAATAGAAGGAGTTAAGTGGGTACTGCAGTTTCACCCACGTAGTTCCCGTTCCAGTGGGAAGACCGGTACAATAAGTACCCTAAAACACTCTCTTATAATGTAACTTTCCAATGGTGAAAGAATTTTTGATATCAGTTCAGCTGCTCTCGAGATTTAGCGACACACTCAGCAATATTTTTTTATATTACAGAAGATTAGTTAGTATATCATTGTGAGAGTTATAAAAAGTTATGTATTGTTATTACAACAATGGATTTATGCAATTTTATAACCTTAAAATTCATTTTAAAAAATCAGTAGAATGAGTCAAGTTATTACTTTGCAAAAATTGTTCAACGTATACTGATCTATCTACAGGTATACCAGTATGCGCGGTAGCACTTTGAAAATAGAATAATAATCAAATTAAATTAACAAAATTACTATTTACTTAGTGATTAAAAGCGTACAAAAATGCATCCTCACTCAGCGCTGTTGCGAAGTATACTGAGCCAGTGTAAACTTACACCAAAATGGCCGCACACGCCTCCCGCGTATACTGGTATGGTGACAGTTGACCCAGTGTTCTATGTGCAAAATAATATAATTGTGAACTTGATCTAGTACTTATACGTAATTTTTTTGTAGTTATTTATAAGAATATAAATTTCTTTTTTACACAGATCGATAGGAAATTATTGAATTATTGATAATATGCAAAAAAACACATTTGTCGAAATTTGTTAGGTGACTCAGTATACGTAGGAGCCATCGATATTATGTTTTCATGCGATGGCCGAGTCAATATATTTATTTAAAACATTCAAGATTATTAATTAACCGACTTGGTATTTATTACATGGATCTCCGGGGCCCGTCCGGCCGGGTTTTTGATGTCCAGGATTTTTGCCGTGTGTATCCGATGTCGGCAATTTAGGTGACGGCCATCCTAGTCATAGATAACAATATATCACTCACTTCTGCAGTACAAAGAGCGCGGCGGTGATGGCGGCGAACACCAGGAAGGAGTATGGCCCGATGGTGTCGCGCATGGAGGGGAACGACATGCCCACCAGGAAGTTGCCGCCCCAGTTCGCCAGAGAGCCCCACGCCATGCCCGCCGGACGGGGACCCACCTCGAATATTTCTGTGGAATTACAATTTATATTTGTTTATGTACTTAGGTTACCGTAGATAATGTTACTTCGGAATAGGGCATGGGAAGGACTTGAAAGTAAGTCATGCTACTCTTTTAAATAGCTAAGATTATAATCTTAAACTTTATAAAATTAGTGTACCTATTTAACAGCTGACTGACACTGCCAAACAGCTCCTATTATAATATAGTCATCGTAAAAAAACTTTGCAGGCTATTTTAATCTATGACTATTTGTGATACATTTAAGATACAATTTCTTGTTGGTTTGAGTATGCATCTTTAATTAAATTTCTCAAAAATACATAAAATAAGTATTTTATAATCCCACTTTTTGAAGACACATCCATTATGCATTAATTTGTCATTAGGCAAATAAATTACCCATTATTACAGTATAAACAAGTCCGGAAGTAGAAAGACTTTCTGCAAATATCGGTAAAGCGATCAGATAAAGAAAAGCACAAATGATTGTTCTCACCAGAAGCAATGAAGTAAGGTATCGGCCCGAGACCGAACCCGTACACCAGCACGTACGACAGCACCGCGACCATACACACGTACGGCATCCACGACACCGCGTTCTGGAACATAATACACACATTCACATGTAATTTATTTCTTTTAAGTTATTAATTATGTATTATTATATATATGACTAGCTGACCCAGCGAACTCCGTTTCGCCTTTTTAAGAGTTTTTATTTAATTCCCTTTTTTCCAAGCCCCTGTTCCAAAGTTATCATTGACTTAGCGCTTAATCTCTTATCATTTCAGAGTCTATAAATGCTGAATAAACAAACATAGATTTTTATGAACCTTGGGGGAGGCCTATGTCCACGTCGTTTGGCTGATATGATGATGATGATGATGATTTAATTCCCCATTCCTTAAAATATCGGAGACGATACCCATATCGACTTTAAAAAAACCCATCCGTCATCTTTGATTTCCCAGCCACCATCTTGAATCACGAAATAGATGTTGTATTTGGATTCCCCATCCCTTTAAACATCGGAGACGATACCCATATTGATTTTTTTTAAATTTCCCATTCGCCATCTTTTATCACGAAATAGATGGTGTTTTTGAATTCCCCATTCCTAAAAATATCGGAGACGATACCCATATCGACTTTAAAAAAAATCCCGTCCACCATCTTTGATTTCCTATCCGCCATCTTTGATCACGAAATAGATGTTGTATTTAGATTCCCTATCCCTTTAAATATTGGAGTTGATACTCATATTGATTTAAAAAAAAATCCCATCCGCCATCTTTGATCACGAAATAGATGGTGGTTTTGAATTCCCCATTCCTTAAAATATCGGAGACCATACCCATATCGACTTTAAAAAAAATCCCGTCCGCCATCTTTGATTTCCTATCCGCCATCTTTGATCACGAAATAGATGTTGTATTTAGATTCGCCATCCCTTAAAACATCGGAGACGATAACCATATTGATTTTTTTAAACTTGCCCATCCGCCATCTTTGATTTCTCATCCGTCATCTTTGATCACGAAATAGATGTTGGATTTGGATTCCCCATCCCTTTAAATATTGGAGTTGATACTCATATTGATTTAAAAAAAAATCCCATCCGCCATCTTTGATCACGAAATAGATGAATGAATGAATGAATGAATGAATGAAAAGTTATTTTATTGTTAGGAAAAAAGATACATGCACAAGTTATAAACATGATAATATTATAAATAAGTAGGTATACAGTGCTCCTCAAAAAAAAAAAACAAAAAGCATAAGTAAGTACACGTTAACCGCTTGAGAAATAAGCACCTAAGTACATTATATTATAATATTTATAATAATTACACACAAAAAATAAAGAAATACAAAAATAAGATAACAGAAATTTCGCTAACAACGGGTCGTTTTATTCAGCTTTTTGCTGCAATATACCTACGTATAAGTATACTACAGCGCTGGTTTTCAATAAAACGCCCTATATCTAACGTTACAACATCAAGTCAGTGCACTTTATAAAAGGTAAATAACAGATTAATACAACGCACATCACAATATCATCTAAAACCAAGATCATTACAATAGGAAGATGCATAAGTACTGAAATAAGTCTTTGCTTGATTGAGCAGCAACATTACAAATATATAATAAAAAGTGTTTAGTGACACTATACCACAGTGTGCGGTGTTGTATGCATGTGTCCATTGTTCCCACTCGCCTCGCCTAGCGGGTTAGAGCGGGATGCAACGGAATGAGTCTATGTGTTTCGAGTTGTGTAGGTACGGCGTATAAAATTCACACAATGACACAAACTATCAATATTATTATGCGATCGTTCGAACGAAACTAGCTTCGCGCAGTCTGCGAGTGCGCACGCGAACGGGGCTGATGATGAGATGGTGGTTTTGAATTCCCCATTCCTTAAAATATCGGAGACGATACCCATATCGACTTTAAAAAAAATCCCGTCCGCCATCTTTGATTTCCTATCCGCCATCTTTGATCACGAAATAGATGTTGTATTTAGATTCGCCATCCCTTAAAACATCGGAGACGATAACCAAATTGATTTTTTAAAATAGCCTATGATAGCCCAAGGGCTATCATAGGCAATAACAATTTTTAAAATCCGACTGCTAGTTCCTGAGATTAGCCGACATTATGTTTTAGCCTTTTTAGCCTTTTGCCCGGCCCAAAGGGTCAAAGCGTTATGTTATATAGCCTATAGCCTTCCGGAATAACTGGGCTATCGTATACAAAAAGAATTTTTCAGATCCGACTGGTAGTTCCTGAGATTAGCGCGTTCAAACAAACAAACAAACAAACAAACAAACTCTTCCGCTTTATTATATTAGTATAGATACTAGCTGACCCGGCAAACGTTGTTTTGCAATTTTTTTTTTTTTTGAAAAATAAATGTTATTATATATTATATATATATTCTCATAGATACCGGATAAGCACAAAAAATTTCATCAAAATCGGTCAAGCCGTTTCGGAGGAATATGGGAACGAAAACTGTGACACGAGAATTTTATATATTAGATTATGCAGAGAGACAGACAGCAGAAGGGATCTAGAGAGACGCCAGAATAATATTGGGTAAATTTTATCTAAAGTCGAGTTTTACCGAAATACTGCACATAATATTCATCACTCTCTACTCCCCCTACCACAAACACAATAATTCATCAGCTGCTTGAACAAAAGCCATGAACCACATCCAACTCACAATGAACACCCTGCAGACAGCCAACGCAGCCAGCAGTATAACGGCAGCGGCTATAGAGCCCAGCAGTAGAGGCCTCCTGCCGAACCTCGGCAGTATGTAGACAGTACACAATGGTCCAACTCACAATGAACATCATGCAGACAGCCAACGCAGCCAGTAGTATAGCAGCAGCGGCGATAGATCCCAGCACTAGTGGTCTCCTGCCGAACCCCGGCAGTATGTAGACAGTACACAATGGTCCAACTCACAATGAACATCATGCAGACAGCCAACGCAGCCAGTAGTATAGCAGCAGCGGCGATAGATCCCAGCACTAGTGGTCTCCTGCCGAACCCCGGCAGTATGTAGACAGTACACAATGGTCCAACTCACAATGAACATCATGCAGACAGCCAACGCAGCCAGTAGTATAGCAGCAGCGGCGATAGATCCCAGCACTAGTGGTCTCCTGCCGAACCCCGGCAGTATGTAGACAGTACACAATGGTCCAACTCACAATGAACATCATGCAGACAGCCAACGCAGCCAGTAGTATAGCAGCAGCGGCGATAGATCCCAGCACTAGTGGTCTCCTGCCGAACCCCGGCAGTATGTAGACAGTACACAATGGTCCAACTCACAATGAACATCATGCAGACAGCCAACGCAGCCAGTAGTATAGCAGCAGCGGCGATAGATCCCAGCACTAGTGGTCTCCTGCCGAACCCCGGCAGTATGTAGACAGTACACAATGGTCCAACTCACAATGAACATCATGCAGACAGCCAACGCAGCCAGTAGTATAGCAGCAGCGGCGATAGATCCCAGCACTAGTGGTCTCCTGCCGAACCCCGGCAGTATGTAGACAGTACACAATGGTCCAACTCACAATGAACATCATGCAGACAGCCAACGCAGCCAGTAGTATAGCAGCAGCGGCGATAGATCCCAGCACTAGTGGTCTCCTGCCGAACCCCGGCAGTATGTAGACAGTACACAATGGTCCAACTCACAATGAACATCATGCAGACAGCCAACGCAGCCAGTAGTATAGCAGCAGCGGCGATAGATCCCAGCACTAGTGGTCTCCTGCCGAACCCCGGCAGTATGTAGACAGTACACAATGGTCCAACTCACAATGAACATCATGCAGACAGCCAACGCAGCCAGTAGTATAGCAGCAGCGGCGATAGATCCCAGCACTAGTGGTCTCCTGCCGAACCCCGGCAGTATGTAGACAGTACACAATGGTCCAACTCACAATGAACATCATGCAGACAGCCAACGCAGCCAGTAGTATAGCAGCAGCGGCGATAGATCCCAGCACTAGTGGTCTCCTGCCGAACCCCGGCAGTATGTAGACAGTACACAATGGTCCAACTCACAATGAACATCATGCAGACAGCCAACGCAGCCAGTAGTATAGCAGCAGCGGCGATAGATCCCAGCACTAGTGGTCTCCTGCCGAACCCCGGCAGTATGTAGACAGTACACAATGGTCCAACTCACAATGAACATCATGCAGACAGCCAACGCAGCCAGTAGTATAGCAGCAGCGGCGATAGATCCCAGCACTAGTGGTCTCCTGCCGAACCCCGGCAGTATGTAGACAGTACACAATGGTCCAACTCACAATGAACATCATGCAGACAGCCAACGCAGCCAGTAGTATAGCAGCAGCGGCGATAGATCCCAGCACTAGTGGTCTCCTGCCGAACCCCGGCAGTATGTAGACAGTACACAATGGTCCAACTCACAATGAACATCATGCAGACAGCCAACGCAGCCAGTAGTATAGCAACAGCGGCGATAGATCCCAGCACTAGTGGTCTCCTGCCGAACCCCGGCAGTATGTAGACAGTACACAATGGTCCAACTCACAATGAACATCATGCAGACAGCCAACGCAGCCAGTAGTATAGCAGCAGCGGCGATAGATCCCAGCACTAGTGGTCTCCTGCCGAACCCCGGCAGTATGTAGACAGTACACAATGGTCCAACTCACAATGAACATCATGCAGACAGCCAACGCAGCCAGTAGTATAGCAGCAGCGGCGATAGATCCCAGCACTAGTGGTCTCCTGCCGAACCCCGGCAGTATGTAGACAGTTCACAATGGTCCAACTCACAATGAACATCATGCAGACAGCCAACGCAGCCAGTAGTATAGCAGCAGCGGCGATAGATCCCAGCACTAGTGGTCTCCTGCCGAACCCCGGCAGTATGTAGACAGTACACAATGGTCCAACTCACAATGAACATCATGCAGACAGCCAACGCAGCCAGTAGTATAGCAGCAGCGGCGATAGATCTCAGCACTAGTGGTCTCCTGCCGAACCCCGGCAGTATGTAGACAGTACACAATGGTCCAACTCACAATGAACATCATGCAGACAGCCAACGCAGCCAGTAGTATAGCAGCAGCGGCGATAGATCCCAGCACTAGTGGTCTCCTGCCGAACCCCGGCAGTATGTAGACAGTACACAATGGTCCAACTCACAATGAACATGATGCAGACAGCCAACGCAGCCAGTAGTATAGCAGCAGCGGCGATAGATCCCAGCACTAGTGGTCTCCTGCCGAACCCCGGCAGTATGTAGACAGTACACAATGGTCCAACTCACAATGAACATCATGCAGACAGCCAACGCAGCCAGTAGTATAGCAGCAGCGGCGATAGATCCCAGCACTAGTGGTCTCCTGCCGAACCCCGGCAGTATGTAGACAGTACACAATGGTCCAACTCACAATGAACATCATGCAGACAGCCAACGCAGCCAGTAGTATAGCAGCAGCGGCGATAGATCCCAGCACTAGTGGTCTCCTGCCGAACCCCGGCAGTATGTAGACAGTACACAATGGTCCAACTCACAATGAACATCATGCAGACAGCCAACGCAGCCAGTAGTATAGCAGCAGCGGCGATAGATCCCAGCACTAGTGGTCTCCTGCCGAACCCCGGCAGTATGTAGACAGTACACAATGGTCCAACTCACAATGAACATCATGCAGACAGCCAACGCAGCCAGTAGTATAGCAGCAGCGGCGATAGATCCCAGCACTAGTGGTCTCCTGCCGAACCCCGGCAGTATGTAGACAGTACACAATGGTCCAACTCACAATGAACATCATGCAGACAGCCAACGCAGCCAGTAGTATAGCAGCAGCGGCGATAGATCCCAGCACTAGTGGTCTCCTGCCGAACCCCGGCAGTATGTAGACAGTACACAATGGTCCAACTCACAATGAACATCATGCAGACAGCCAACGCAGCCAGTAGTATAGCAGCAGCGGCGATAGATCCCAGCACTAGTGGTCTCCTGCCGAACCCCGGCAGTATGTAGACAGTACACAATGGTCCAACTCACAATGAACATCATGCAGACAGCCAACGCAGCCAGTAGTATAGCAGCAGCGGCGATAGATCCCAGCACTAGTGGTCTCCTGCCGAACCCCGGCAGTATGTAGACAGTACACAATGGTCCAACTCACAATGAACATCATGCAGACAGCCAACGCAGCCAGTAGTATAGCAGCAGCGGCGATAGATCCCAGCACTAGTGGTCTCCTGCCGAACCCCGGCAGTATGTAGACAGTACACAATGGTCCAACTCACAATGAACATCATGCAGACAGCCAACGCAGCCAGTAGTATAGCAGCAGCGGCGATAGATCCCAGCACTAGTGGTCTCCTGCCGAACCCCGGCAGTATGTAGACAGTACACAATGGTCCAACTCACAATGAACATCATGCAGACAGCCAACGCAGCCAGTAGTATAGCAGCAGCGGCGATAGATCCCAGCACTAGTGGTCTCCTGCCGAACCCCGGCAGTATGTAGACAGTACACAATGGTCCAACTCACAATGAACATCATGCAGACAGCCAACGCAGCCAGTAGTATAGCAGCAGCGGCGATAGATCCCAGCACTAGTGGTCTCCTGCCGAACCCCGGCAGTATGTAGACAGTACACAATGGTCCAACTCACAATGAACATCATGCAGACAGCCAACGCAGCCAGTAGTATAGCAGCAGCGGCGATAGATCCCAGCACTAGTGGTCTCCTGCCGAACCCCGGCAGTATGTAGACAGTACACAATGGTCCAACTCACAATGAACATCATGCAGACAGCCAACGCAGCCAGTAGTATAGCAACAGCGGCGATAGATCCCAGCACTAGTGGTCTCCTGCCGAACCCCGGCAGTATGTAGACAGTACACAATGGTCCAACTCACAATGAACATCATGCAGACAGCCAACGCAGCCAGTAGTATAGCAGCAGCGGCGATAGATCCCAGCACTAGTGGTCTCCTGCCGAACCCCGGCAGTATGTAGACAGTACACAATGGTCCAACTCACAATGAACATCATGCAGACAGCCAACGCAGCCAGTAGTATAGCAGCAGCGGCGATAGATCCCAGCACTAGTGGTCTCCTGCCGAACCCCGGCAGTATGTAGACAGTTCACAATGGTCCAACTCACAATGAACATCATGCAGACAGCCAACGCAGCCAGTAGTATAGCAGCAGCGGCGATAGATCCCAGCACTAGTGGTCTCCTGCCGAACCCCGGCAGTATGTAGACAGTACACAATGGTCCAACTCACAATGAACATCATGCAGACAGCCAACGCAGCCAGTAGTATAGCAGCAGCGGCGATAGATCTCAGCACTAGTGGTCTCCTGCCGAACCCCGGCAGTATGTAGACAGTACACAATGGTCCAACTCACAATGAACATCATGCAGACAGCCAACGCAGCCAGTAGTATAGCAGCAGCGGCGATAGATCCCAGCACTAGTGGTCTCCTGCCGAACCCCGGCAGTATGTAGACAGTACACAATGGTCCAACTCACAATGAACATCATGCAGACAGCCAACGCAGCCAGTAGTATAGCAGCAGCGGCGATAGATCCCAGCACTAGTGGTCTCCTGCCGAACCCCGGCAGTATGTAGACAGTACACAATGGTCCAACTCACAATGAACATCATGCAGACAGCCAACGCAGCCAGTAGTATAGCAGCAGCGGCGATAGATCCCAGCACTAGTGGTCTCCTGCCGAACCCCGGCAGTATGTAGACAGTACACAATGGTCCAACTCACAATGAACATCATGCAGACAGCCAACGCAGCCAGTAGTATAGCAGCAGCGGCGATAGATCCCAGCACTAGTGGTCTCCTGCCGAACCCCGGCAGTATGTAGACAGTACACAATGGTCCAACTCACAATGAACATCATGCAGACAGCCAACGCAGCCAGTAGTATAGCAGCAGCGGCGATAGATCCCAGCACTAGTGGTCTCCTGCCGAACCCCGGCAGTATGTAGACAGTACACAATGGTCCAACTCACAATGAACATCATGCAGACAGCCAACGCAGCCAGTAGTATAGCAGCAGCGGCGATAGATCCCAGCACTAGTGGTCTCCTGCCGAACCCCGGCAGTATGTAGACAGTACACAATGGTCCAACTCACAATGAACATCATGCAGACAGCCAACGCAGCCAGTAGTATAGCAGCAGCGGCGATAGATCCCAGCACTAGTGGTCTCCTGCCGAACCCCGGCAGTATGTAGACAGTACACAATGGTCCAACTCACAATGAACATCATGCAGACAGCCAACGCAGCCAGTAGTATAGCAGCAGCGGCGATAGATCCCAGCACTAGTGGTCTCCTGCCGAACCCCGGCAGTATGTAGACAGTACACAATGGTCCAACTCACAATGAACATCATGCAGACAGCCAACGCAGCCAGTAGTATAGCAGCAGCGGCGATAGATCCCAGCACTAGTGGTCTCCTGCCGAACCCCGGCAGTATGTAGACAGTACACAATGGTCCAACTCACAATGAACATCATGCAGACAGCCAACGCAGCCAGTAGTATAGCAGCAGCGGCGATAGATCCCAGCACTAGTGGTCTCCTGCCGAACCCCGGCAGTATGTAGACAGTACACAATGGTCCAACTCACAATGAACATCATGCAGACAGCCAACGCAGCCAGTAGTATAGCAGCAGCGGCGATAGATCCCAGCACTAGTGGTCTCCTGCCGAACCCCGGCAGTATGTAGACAGTACACAATGGTCCAACTCACAATGAACATCATGCAGACAGCCAACGCAGCCAGTAGTATAGCAGCAGCTGCGATAGATCCCAGCACTAGTGGTCTCCTGCCGAACCCCGGCAGTATGTAGACAGTACACAATGGTCCAACTCACAATGAACATCATGCAGACAGCCAACGCAGCCAGTAGTATAGCAGCAGCGGCGATAGATCCCAGCACTAGTGGTCTCCTGCCGAACCCCGGCAGTATGTAGACAGTACACAATGGTCCAACTCACAATGAACATCATGCAGACAGCCAACGCAGCCAGTAGTATAGCAGCAGCGGCGATAGATCCCAGCACTAGTGGTCTCCTGCCGAACCCCGGCAGTATGTAGACAGTACACAATGGTCCAACTCACAATGAACATCATGCAGACAGCCAACGCAGCCAGTAGTATAACAGCAGCGGCGATAGATCCCAGCACTAGTGGTCTCCTGCCGAACCCCGGCAGTATGTAGACAGTACACAATGGTCCAACTCACAATGAACATCATGCAGACAGCCAACGCAGCCAGTAGTATAGCAGCAGCGGCGATAGATCCCAGCACTAGTGGTCTCCTGCCGAACCCCGGCAGTATGTAGACAGTACACAATGGTCCAACTCACAATGAACATCATGCAGACAGCCAACGCAGCCAGTAGTATAACAGCAGCAGCGATAGATCCCAGCAGCAGTGGTCTCCTGCCGAACCTCGGCAGTAGTCTGAGCATCAACAGCGCCGTGCACACGTTGATGGCGCCGCAGCCGATCGTCGCGTACTGAGCGCTCTGAACTGTTAGACCCGCTTGGATGAAGATCGTCGAAGAGTAGTAGAATACCTGGAAGAAAAAAGAATAAAATTAGTAACGTACAAGTCTGAGAGTTATCCATAATGTTTTCGAAAAACATGTAAAGTCTGCAAAGACATATGGGCCAGCGTGGTAGACTATTGTCCGACCCTTATCGTAGTGAAAATGCGTGCTCAGCAGGGAGCCAGTTTATAAATAGGGCTGATGATGATTAGGGAATACTGAAGACATTGATGATCCCGCTGGTCTTTATGATGGACCAGTTCCTGTCACAAGGCCTACTGTCAGTACTGTACTGTATTGGCAGTATCTGAGGTCAGGTGAGTG
This sequence comes from Euclidia mi, assembly GCA_944739405.2. Taxonomy (NCBI): domain Eukaryota; kingdom Metazoa; phylum Arthropoda; class Insecta; order Lepidoptera; family Erebidae; genus Euclidia; species Euclidia mi. The sequence continues at coordinate 60,645,210 of OX123198.2, forward strand.
TACTCACGGCGTTGATCCCGCTGGTCTGCTGGCCGGCCTGCATGCTGCACGCGAGCAGTAGCGGCAGGTGCAGGCGCGGTTCCCTCAGCACCCGCATCATGGACCAGTTCCCGTCTCCTACGGCCGCCGCACTGTCACTGCAGCGAACTTCCTCCCGCAGTAACTCTATGTCTTCGGTCAGGACGCTAGCGGACACGCCGCGTAGACGACTCAGTTCTGGAACAAACTTATTTGATTAGCTACTGAAGCTAGAAACATGACATTTGGACACTGGGTTCCTTTAATAACGTTGGCAAATGTAGACAATTTTCAAAGAAGTAAAGTCACGCTGTTTCAGCATGAATGAGCCGACTCGGGGTAGTACCACCCTTTCACGGAAAATTGACGTAAAGTAGCAGTATTTTTACTGCTGCCTTTCACTCGGTAAGTGAAAGTGCCGGTGGGTCAACCACAACCTTCACATCTTCTTATCTTTTCCTATCTTGTAAAGCAGAGAGGATTTAAAGGTTTTGGTAAGGGTATCGCATTCATCTGTAGCAGCTGTTACCGCAGTATGCGATTGATCAATCGAGTACTAGTGGAGTCAGCAGATGTGTGGGTAGGTTGGGTCGACCTGCCAGTCATGAAGACCTGCAGAATCGGTGGTGCCACTGGCTGCCCGCTGTAACAGGTGCCCAACCGGACTAACCAACTCGTGAGATTGCTCCACCAGGCCGCGCATTATTTTGGAGTGGCTCATCGTGCCGGTTGAATACCGGACGATGGGATCCGGCGGCCGCTTCCGGGAGGGTACGGGGGCCCTTCCGTCCGGCAGGTCGGCCATCGCTATGCCTTACTGTCTGTCTAAACTGTCACCGCAGCAGCGAGTGACGGTTTCCTCTTTACACGCCCCACTTCCTTTTTAATCTCGTATGACAGCAGTTAGCATTAGTCATAGTCCCACAGCGACGTCGTCGTTCCCCATCAACACACTATTACATCCGCGGTCTCCATTTGAAACACAGCACCGTCCACCACCACGTTGAGACGGTACAACCGGCCATGCTATTTTTATCCGAGACGCAAAGACGCCGCCTTGCGCACACAAATTATCTGTATTATCCCAGTTTTGCACAGGAAGAAAACTTTCAAGCGAAAACCGGGGTATGCTTGTTCGTCAGAGCATCATATTTGCTATCGACGTCTGCGCTGCCTGGAATACTTCCTTTTCTATTCTGCGAGTAAACGTAAGCCATGGCCCATTGACCCGAAATTATGTGTGAATGACTACATAAGTTAAACGGCAGATGAGGAGTTGTTCCCTAACGCTGGATTGTTATATTTGGGCGATATTAATGACCACTATGAGGTCAGGTTTAATGAGGGGCAAGAAAATCGGCAAGGCTCTTCCAAAACCGACCACACGGCACGTCGCGTACTTGCTCTCACGCATGACTTGTCTCAACTGGTACTCCAGCCCACCAGGATACCTGATATATCTAGTCAAGAGCCCTCGTTGTTGAACCTTTTGTTTTGATAACGAGTAACCCGACTCAGCACAGTGGTCGATATGTTGGTGGAAGCCCCATTGGGAAACTCCGACCATTCGCCTCCAGAGTTAGTTGAGGTTAAGCGACGCTTATGGCAATACATGACAGGCGATTGAGATGGCCTGCGAGATTATTACGCATCCACCACACAGTCTCATCTTTGCTTTGGTGGGAGGGACCTGTCGGAGAGTGCGTCTGCCGTTGCTGGGGAAAGCTTATTGGATATGGAATAATACATCCCATCCACTGAAGTCACCAGCAAAGGCAGAGGTCGACCCTGGTTTGATCGTGAATGCTCTGATGCTGTTTAACAAAAACAGTCGGCGTATCGCGCTTGGATTAGGGCTTATTAGCTCAGGCTGCATACAATAGAGCCCCTAAGGTGTGCAAGAGGGCATACAGCAGAGCGGCTGTTCAGCGTATTACACGGTTCGGGAAAGAACTGTTGTCGCACTCTAAACAGCCGTGGATACTGGTGACTGGCCGAATGCGTAAAATCCAGTTTCCCCATTGCGATGCCCTGGTGGATCACCCATGGACCGAATGACAAAGCTGACCAGCTTGTCAACTTCCTTGTGGCCAATTCCCGAATCGACGATCGTGGTCCGCAACCGCCTTTAATTACCTACTGTGGCCACTCCATGCCTGTGATACGTTGCAAGCAATGCTATGTTCGCACGACGCTGCTTTCTCTCAATGGCCGGAAAGCCATGAACCCTGACGGTACCCCAACGCCTACATCAGTGTAGTGCCACAGGCTTGAAAAAATGCGAACGTACAACCAATTCCCAAAAGGGGCATCGTTCTGATCCAAGCTAGTATCGACCCATTGCTACAAACAACTATTTTTGATGAGTCTCGCGGTGCGGTGCTTAGAACCTGCTAGAGGTTAACGCCAAGAAAACACAAGCTTGTGAATTCTCTGCAAAAGTGTCGCCATTCCTACCCCAACCCTCTCTTTTGAACACTGCACTACCAATTCAAGACCGTCTCAATATCCTTGGTATGGACATACTCCATAATCTCAACCAAAGGCACTCCATCGAGGGTGTCATTAAATCAGCATTCCGTAAACTCGGTGTCCTGAAAAGAGTGAGGAGGTTTTTCACGGCGGAGCATTTGTGTATGCTATACAAGACTCAGGTTCAGTGTTCCGTCGAATACTGCTCCCAACTCTGGAATGGCTTCGCTCCGTACTTAATAAGTACCTTCGCCAGGTTGCAGCGGCGTGCTGTACGTATCATTGGGGATCCTAAGACTACTAGGACCCTTGAGTCCCTGCAAGTACGCAGATTAGTAGCCTCAATGGCTGGAATTTACTATTTTTATGATTGGTGAGTGCTTCGAAGAACTATTTTAATGAATCCCACACACTCCTTTCCTCTCCAGAACAACACGGCCTGGGCTAAGGTGCCATTCTTACACAATAAAACCGATATCATCTCGCAGGAAACGATACGGTGTTTTCTATCTTTACGGAAACTTAAAGATGTGGAACTTATTACCTACTCACGTGTTCGCGTCTTCTTTTGATCCCAGGTCTTTAAAGCAGGGCGTGGAAAAGCAGTTCTCTAAGTCATCAAGGTGAGGGCCATCATGCCTTTATTATTGGGGCAGCATTGGGTAATTTTGATAGGCAACAAAAAAAGCATACTGAGGGGTTTTTACAATAATTTCCATATCCAAGTAGTAAGTTATAGGAGATTAAAATTTTATATAAAAGGTCTTTGTTTGTTTTTGCTTTGTTTTGTTTTTAAAAAGACAACTCCCGCACTAAGACTAAATCCTGTGTCGCGGGGGACTTTACAAACATACAACCAACGGACACAATGAACACCCAGACTCGAAACAACAATCTATGGATCACACAAAGTGTTGTCTCGTGTGGGGATCGAACCCACAACACTCGGCGCAGTGTCAAGCGGCGAGGCGACCGCTTAAACCAGTACGCCAACCGTGCAGCGGCGTCTATCATCAGCAAGTAAGTATAGTGATATTTACCTTTTAGCGCGACCTCCTCGTCCCTCTTAACAACGAACAGGTACTTGGGGCTCTCTGGCAGCATGAGCAGCACGGGCAGGGTGCTGATGACCAGCAGAGCGAACGCTGACAACAGGTACGGCCAGTGCTCTGGCCGACCTATAACAGACATCAGTTTCGAACTGTTACTGTAATTTATATTGTAACCGCTACTGTAGCCCATACTGCAACTGATATTGTAGCCGTTATTGTAACCAGTACTGTAACCGTTATTGAAACCGATAATGTAATTGCTAGAGCGATTTCGCACTACATCCTATCCCAACCCCCTGAAAATGCGGTCCGGTGTCCCATTACATTACGCACTAAATTCGGAGCATCTTTTCTAAAACTGTATTTTCACGAATTCGTATTCGATTCGATCGGTCGAATGGGCTCTTACTATAGCCGTTACTGTAGTAAAAAGTCATAGTGTGCCGTACACTTAAGGCGAGGTTGGATATGTCTTTTTATAATTAAAATTAAGATGGTAATTATAGTAGCAAATAAGTAAGGGAATAGCAATATGCAATTTTAGACATGAGAATCGAAAAACTACTTGCGATTTTACATAATAACTTACTACGTTAATAAACGATCGCTATTTATAAAACATTTTAACTATTTAGTTAAGGTATTATAGTTGGGACATTTTTGACCATTACTCACCCAATAAAAAGTCCAAACCCATGACTTGCGCGGCCAGCACGCCTACATTGACCCCCATGGGGGTCACGGCGCCCATGGGGCCGGTCAGCCTGGAGGGCGCCAACTCTGTCAGGTACATGGGGACTATGCTGGTGGTCAGACCTGTCGAACAACAATAGGGTTGTTTCCAACTAGTCAAATCAAGCACTTTTAATGAAATGTCAAAAACTACCTTTGCTACGGCATTTGTATGAAATAAGACCTAGTGACGTCATAGATTTTTGCTGTCAAATAGAATTATTATTATCAATAAATTGTCGATAAAAAATGTTAAATAAAGTTTTAACATTAATTGATGAATGAAACTACCATTATTTTGACATATTTCACTAGATAAAAACATTTGTACAATTTATTTCACTTGCAGGAGACTTCCCTATTGTAAAGTAATAAGAAATTAAGCAAATTCAAATAGACTTGTGTCCACTAAGAATAAATCGGTTTGATTGTAGCTTCTATAGATTCATCTATATATTAAAAGAATTTGTGTTTTATAATACGAGTCGGCCAGCCCGTTCTACCGAACCGATTCACATGATTTTTTTTTAAATGAAAGCTCTCGCTGCATAGATTTGTTATCAAGCATTAGAAATTACCTAACTTGCACATTCATCAAGTTATATGCAAAAACAGTTTTCTCCCATACATTTTTTACGTTTTCGTAGCCGTAGTCAATGACTTTCTGCTTCTATATATCTGGTTCTCATTGAGGTAGGCGTTTCGTTATAGGCCTAAAACACGCGCTGAAAAGAGCTCTTTCATTTGATGGTATGCTCATTTAAATTGGGTAAGTTTGAAGGAAGATAGGTGTGGACATTGAACTTATTTTTCAATATTTTCCTATAAATTTCTTAAGATTCCATTGCTTTCTCTCTACATGGACGGTTCTTAATTCAAAAATATTTTTATGGCATCTAATAAGTTCCTTGCGGTAACTGCCAGGAAAAAACGTTATGCCTCCTTAAGGTGACCTTGCCTTACTTTCATACGGGTGTGAGTTTGGTGGTGTGTAAAATTATACCCGATGTTGGTCAAATTATCACTATAGAGAATTATCGCTGATGGCAGGTAATATTCCCCGAATGTGTTTTTAAATTACCGACTTTCTTCGGGCATCTTAATTTTTTTTTATGTGGAACATATTACAGCGTTTCATAGTACTATTGTTATATAATTATATTATTACAAGTGGTAGTTATAGTAGAAATTGTAGCTTTGGTAAGAATAGTAGTTTTGAGAGAAAAGGTAGGTACTTTTGACAGCACCGGCGGTTTTGATGGAAATGGTAGTTTAAAAAAAATGGTAGATATGATAGTGTTAGTACGAATAGTAGTTTTGGTAGAAATAGTAGTTTTGATAGGAATAGTATTTTCGGTAGGAATAGTAGTTTTGGTAGAAATTGTATTTTGGCATATATTGTAGTTTTGATAGCAATGTTACTTACGATTGCTACCAAAGCTACCATTCCTACCAAAAGTACAATTTTGACCAAAACTATAAACGTCATTATTACATTTCTAAATTATGATGGAATAATCACACCTATACACAAAACAAAATAAATCGTGCTTCTCACAGAAATATTTAGCTGGATAACAGAAATAAACCTATTTTCTTACTTATAAAAAAAAGTTATTTATCTATATTTTTAATTTTGATAATAAAATATTGACAGATAAAGAAAAAAGTGAAGTTAGCGTAAATTAGTTACTTAAGTTTCTGATTTAATAACGTATTTTTTGTGAGTAGTGTTTTCAATTATAATGATGGTTCTTGGAAGGAAATTGAAAAATGCTCAGAGAAAGTTTGAACAAAAAATCTTGGTCAATGACGGCCCTGTCGGAGATTTGGTACCGGATGGTCCTCCTACTGCTAAAAAAATACGTGTGGAAACGGGTTCAGATTTGATTAATTCTACCATCAACAATTTTCAAGTGATTGCCATTCTTGGTGACTGTAATTGCTTATTCCGCGCAATTTTTTTATTGTTTATATGGAAGTGAGAATAAACATTATGAAATCCGTTTGGCCACTGTTGATAACATTGTCAATAAGTAGGATGTATATAGTAACTTCACTGTTGGGACGAAGCATATGGCCAGACCATTACAAATGCAACAGATTACAAACGTGTGATGGGTGCCAATGGACAGTACGCAGAGCATGCTGAACTTCAGAGTGTAAGTGAGCTATATCCCGAGTGTCAATTCAGAGTTCATCTGGAAAACAGTAATACGATTACTGACTATGGTACTGGCGATATTGTTCATAACTTGCTATTTTCTGGGCACTTGGAAAGTACATTACAGTGTCCTATTGGAACGAATGGTAGGGCAGCACAGTCATATTGAAGACCTTTCTTTCGTCAATGTTCAGTTATACAAATTATATATATATATATATATATATATATATATCCCTATTGCGCGGCAAACCATTCAGTAATGCCAAGGTGGAAATTTCACGATACCTAAGATGCAACGCAAAGCCAATGTTGTGAGAAAAGAAGTTTTGTGATATATTATATTTTTGGTAAGAATATCATCTTTTTACTTATTAGATAAGGCTACAATGTACTCATCATACCTATATGTAAGGCTGATTTTAGTCTCACGCTGACCGTCAGCGCTCATAGCTCAGCGCGTAGTTTGTCAGCGTTGAGGCTCAGCGTGGCTCGTTTTAGTATCGTACTGACCGCCTTACTGTACAGTCAACAAACAAAATGCGGAGTGTATTAATTATTGCTGCTTTGTACTATCTATCCCAAAAAAATAAAAATTGGCGACGTCGAAGACTCCATGTTCATCCATTGATTGAGCGGAGAGCCGTTGCAGGAGAATTTGTCTTGTTTTATAGCACTTTGAGGGCTGACAAAAGTAAATTCTTTAATTACTTTCGAATGTCAAATAGCACTTTTGACAAATTACTGGCAAAGATACAGGATAAACTGGTCCATTGCAGCCTACGAATTGTGCCTATACCACCGATTGAACGACTCATCGATAACTCGACCTGTATCCACTTCGCGATTCGCCATGACTGTACGCGCTTATGACATCCGCTCCGCTCGACACTAAAACGCTCACTGAAAGCAGAGGCGCTCGAGCGATCGTCAGCGCTGACAGCTACGCGGCGCCGACGCGCGACGCGTACGGCTGCGTAGCTATCAGCGCTGACCACCGTGCGCGCTGATAGCTACGCGTCATTCAAAAACGCTTCCTAGAAGTTCATATATCTCGGCTATCAGCGCTGACGGTGCGCGTGCCGTCAGCGTAAGACTAAAACCAGCCTAAGAGCTTTTTTATAATATTAAAATATGCTGTGGAGCAGCACGGGTCCTCTAGTTATGATTTTAATGTTATTTTTAGGATTCTAAAACTAAAAATAATGTATTTATTCTTGTGACAGTGAACACCAATCAGAGAGCATTACGTCAAACAGTACGTCCGCCATTCATGTTGTTGACGTTTTAGTTGTAAATACAACTAAAATGTCCAACTTTGTACCTGTCAAATTAAATATAACAAAATAAAAGTGGGTACATCAGACCAGACTTCATTCACGGTTTGTTTGTTTTGCATTTTGCACTTTGTGATATCACTCAACTGCCATGATGGTTTACAGCGTTTTCGTGTCAAATTCAAAAAGGTTTTTAAAAAGCCGTAATTAGTAATGTTGCTGATCGATTTTTGAAGAAAAATCAGGTATTTCAGTTTAACATCTAATAAAGGAGCGAATCAATAGCTAAATAAATTTTAGGACACAAGCCTATTGATATAAGTTACAGAGTAACAATTCTTCTTCTTATTCGTTACACTCTTGACAGAGCGATCGTGGTCGTCATAGTGTAGGACTGGTATGGGCAGATGTGTATTGTGCTTAGAGTAACGCTTATAAACGTAAAAAAAAAACATCCAGGTTCGGATAGATAGTAGAGCTATGAGAATGAGCAACAGGGATAATAGAAAGCTAATAAAAAAAAACTCGGCTGAGTTCAGTAAACTTCAGTAAATTCGCTTGATTCAACATCAGTCACTGGCCCGAATGTGATGTATTTGTCAAAAAAAGCGAACTTATAAAAGTTGCCACCTGAAAAGTAGATTCAGTTTCATTATAATATAAACTGTAATCGTGTTTGTAGTCACACTTCTCCGAAACGGCCCGACCGATGTTTATTTTCTTGTAAGTTTAAAGGTATGAGTAGGTCGGTATGTAGGTCTTAAAGTAAATAGGTATATGTAATAATAACGCAATGTGATTAGAGCGTCCCTATGTATAATGTTACTTTCCATCTTGTGATATTTTTTATTATGTGACGGTGTTACGTCATTCGCTTACGTTTCTTCTAGATTTACGCTTACATATAGAATTCTTCTGTACGCGTATTCATTATCTACGTCCTCCCAAACAGCTGGACCAATTTGGATAACATTTTATGATATTCAATTGGATAAGTGATGTCGTTAGGTGGCACTGCAGTCAGCGTGACGCCATGTTTGATCCATGGAACAGGCCAAACGAAGTCTACGAGACCTATAAGTTTATGTAAAATTATTGATAAGTAGTAGTACCTCCAGCTAAACCGACTAGCAATCTGCCGAGCACCAACATCTCGACGGAGTTAGCTTGCTCGCAGAACAGAAACAGCGCGCCGCCTGCCATAGACAGCAGGTTTGTCACTACTGTCGCCATTTTCCTGGAACATATACACAAATTATGAGTGTTGTTGGTAAGCCCATATAGATACTATGACGGATCTGGTTGATTAAAATATCTCAAATAATGATATCCTGGAATAGTTATCTCTAACTTGGAGTCTATATTGTGGTTATAAGGGTATTGAATACTTTTCTGCGAGAAAGCGCTTCATTTACGTCAGGTCCAAACAGCTGTCAGATATGTACAAATTCAGACACACACACGAAGCACATGTGAAAATATAGGCGTTTTCAGTCTCTTGACAGGTTTGTGTACCTGACGTCTCAGTGCTGCCGCCTGGTGCTCAATTTAGAAAACCCTCTCTCTCCCTCTGGCCGTGAACGGGCCGAAAGGCTTATACCACGCTTATTCACCTTTGATTTTTAGATCATTCTACAATTAATATGGCACAGTGTACACACCTGCCCAGAGAGTTGGCGAGCACAGAGCCCAGGATGGAGCCTGAGCAGCCCCCGACGATGAAGATGGACACGACGGAGGACCACAGCACGTTCAGCCATTGCTCGCTGATCTCCACGCCGTAGCGACTCGAAATACTCGCGTTGCAGAATTGCTTTATTGTCTGGAACAGAAAAATCATCACGTTTAAGAATATCGTCTTTTAGCGTTTCGCAGTGTACTTTATGGACATAGTATAGTATCTATTGGGTCACTTAGGACCTAGCCTACTAAACCTACCACGCCGTCCAGACGGGTTGGTGTGGATTTTGGTATCTAGTTTTCCGTCGCAAGTGGCCTAAGACCTTAATATTGTGGGGACAATGTTGGAGCCACATTTTGTCTTGAATTGGTGTTCGATTTGTTGAAGAGCCAGAAGAAAAATCCATTACACGAATTTGTTTATTTGGTGGGCATTTAACAATAACCACAACGCGTTGAGTTCTTTTTTCGCATTTTTAGCCTTTGAGCGGAACAAATATAACAAAGAAAATAAATAGTTATTTGTTCAAATTCGTAACACCAAAAAGAATATATCGGCGGTTCGCATCTAATTGAATGCATTAACACACTTCGAATTAAGTAAACGACCTCTAACAGTATTATTTCCTTTACGCGATCATTTATTTTCAGCTAAACAATTGAGTAAATAAGCATGCATTGACCTTCGGTTTCGTTTATGTAATTGGATCAGTATCTATGTGGATATTACTGGAACATAAGACATCATTACGAGGCGTCAGTAACCTCAAATAAACTGATAGGTACTAGTCTAAACCATGGAATATCGCTATCCCTTTGGGTTGCGGAGGTCAGACGACAGTCGATCTATGGAAAATTTGAGTCTACCATATTTGGTTAGACTAGTCAGCGTACCCCGTAAATCTTGGATGCCATCGGGATAAAGCTAGCGATGTTCTCGTGAACTACTGATCCGATTTGTGAATTATTTTTGTGTTGCAAAGCCTATTTATCAAGGGACATTATGCACTGACCAAAGGGTGGGAAGCAGTACCCCTAAATAACGCGGTTGTATTCGCGAGCTTGGCTAGTTAATGATAATTATCAGCAATAATTTTACCCTAAAAACTTGTGTTTGCAGCCCCAGATCTAGAGGATAGCATACAGTCGCACTTTGGGTGCAGCGTTGATTTTATAAAACACTACTCATAAGAAATAGTTGGTGAGACAACATCGCGTGTTTTTATTTCATCTGTTTGATTCCACAGACTAACAATATAAATACAAATAATTCCAACGCGAGGTTCTTCCGTTTCATTAGAAACAATGTATAGTAATATTGTCTGCTATTACTACTCATGTACCTACTCTCATGTAATGCGCTGAGTGTTGTGGGTTCGATGCCCACTCGGGACAACAAATTATTGTTTCTGGTCAGGGTATACTTTGCGTCTGTTGATTGAATATATTAGTAAAGTTCCACTCGACGCAAGTTTTATGCCGATAGCGAAAGTTGTCTTAATCAGAAAATAGAATGGTGGTGGATCTATAGAACGATGGCTTGAGTTATCCACCTCTGCAGGGGTATTAACAACTCCGATGTTGTATCCCACAGGTATTGAGGATCAGAAAGTAATGATGACTCGGGCGAGGACCAGGTAGAGCGACCATCCCTCCGCGTACTCGTGCGAGTTAGTTAGAGCTACCTCCCTCGGCAGGGGTATTAACAACTCCGATGTTGTATCCCACAGGTACTGAGGATCCGAAAGTAATGATGACTCGAGCGAGGACCAGGTAGAACGACCATCCCTCCGCGTACTCGTGCGACTTCGTTATAGTTAGAGCCACCCACCTCGGCAAGGGTAATAACAACTCCGATGTTGAATCCCACAGGTACTAAGGATCCGAAGGTGGTGATGACTCCGGCGAGGACCAGGTAGAGCGACCATCCCTCTGCGTACTCGTGCGTATTAGTTAGAGCTACCCACCTCGGCAGGGGTATTAACAACTCCGATGTTGTATCCCACGGGTACCTACTGAGGATCCGAAGGTAGTGATGACTCGGGCGAGGACCAGGTAGAACGACCATCCCCCCGCGTACTCGTGCGACTTCGTTATAGTTAGAGCCACCCACCTCGGCAAGGGTATTAACAACTCCGATGTTGAATCCCACAGGTACTGAGGATCCGAAAGTGGTGATGACTCCGGCGAGGACCAGGTAGAGCGACCATCTCCCCGCGTACTCGTGCGTATTAGTTAGAGCTACCCACCTCGGCAGGGGTATTAACAACTCCGATGTTGTATCCCACAGGTACTGAGGATCTGAAGGTGATGATGACTCCGGCGAGGACCAGGTAGAACGACCATCCCCCCGTGTACTCGTGCCACTTCGTTACAGTTAGAGCTACACACCTCGGCAGGGGTATTAACAACTCCGATGTTGTATCCCACAGGTACTGAGGATCCGAAGGTGGTGATGATTCCGGCGAGGACCAGGTAGAACGACCATCCCCCCGCGTACTCGTGCGATTTTGTTAGCTGCTGGTGCTCACTGGTTATCTGGAGAAAATTCAATATACCACGTTAATTAAAATCGTTACAGCAGGCATTTATTTACGAGGCATTGCTTTTTTATGCTTCTGTATGTCATGATGCATTTAAAGAATTATTTTGTACTTCTGACGTATCCAAACACATATTTTGTAAGTCCTAATTGGAATTTGAGTTGTACTTAGCTTCATAATTACATATTTAGTTTCGAAGTTAGAAAATCCTCTAGCGATATCCTAGTGGGGATACTAACAGATTGCTGTGCAGAGTCTGATGGTCCCGAGCCCAATACTACAGCGCCTAACACTGATTTTATGTGCCGGATCGTTAAAAATGTATATCCGCGGATACGGATCGGAATACGGATATTTGGTGTCAAGATCCGCGAATACGGATATGGATCTTTATTTTCTTACAGAATTGATGTCGGTGCGCGCGACCTTGAAACGATAGTTGACGTCACGCACGCCCGGGCGGAACGATAGACAGATCATGTTTCGACTTGTATTGAAATTATATTAAAAATACTCCGAACGGAATTTTATAGTTTTTAGGGTTCCGTAGTCCACAAGGAACCCTTATAGTTTCGTCATGTCCGTCCGTCTGTCCGTCCGCAGCCCAGCTCAAAGACGCCTGGTGCTAGAAAGCTGATATTTGACATGAATATAGACATAAGATATTGCAACAAAACTGTAGAATAAAATTTAGGAAAATATTTATTTAAGAGTATCTCCCCTACATATACTTATAGTGGGGTTGAATTTTATTTTTTTTTGGTTGAGTACCCCATCATATGGGGTATCATTGGATAGGTTTTAAAAATATTGTTACGGACGGGGTAACGGGATTGAAAGGAAACACCGAGTAGCACTGATGACACTTTATTCGACTTGACACACGACACGCCGTTTAATTCCGACGCAGACAGCACCAACACTAGCGTCTTTTGCACTGCACTTTTCACTGCACTTCACTGCACTTTACTGCACTATACTTTCACTTCACTTTTTATTACTTCTTCTTTCTTCTTTTACTTCTTCCTTTTCTTCTTCACTTTACCACTTTTCAACTTAAACTGGCGCTTAGCGCGTCTACACCGCGTTATATAAGGTAACTGCACCAGTGATGGACGGTTTAAGGTCGATGAAGTACGTATAAAATTTCCAAAAAAAAAAGTTGCGGGCCGATTCTTGCAATGGCTGTAGATAAAGTTGGTTATGGTTTTTTAGCATCTAATAAGAGAATACTACATTCATTCTAGTAATTTTCATAAAAATAAAATTACGAATAAAATTGGCTTAAAATTATCCAGTAATGGACAAGTCATACACCAATGATTGACACCTAGTTATGGACAGTGTTCCGGTATTGGACACCTAGTAATAGACACTTGATAGATACAAATAAATAAAAATATTGTTTGTTTAGAAACAAATTTTATTTGCTATTACGTATTCTAAAATAAAAGTTCTTATTAATCATAAAATAAAGTACTGTAAGAAAGATCTTGTTTGTAGTACCTACAGTAATGGAATGAACCAGTGATGGACACCCCAGTAATGAACACGTCTGTCCATTACTGGTAAAAAGCTTTATAAAGTCATGGAAAAAAGATATTTCATTGACTTCGAGAAATAAATCTAGAATCGACTAAAATCTTTAAAAAAATGCCCTGCACTAGTAATCGACACAATGTCCATAACTAGGACATGTCATAATAACAGGTACTAGTCATGGACATAGCAAAAAAAAAACAAACCACGTTGTTGTTTGGAATACATTTCATTAAGATTGTTTGGAAAAGAGGTTAATTCAGCCACAAACTTATTATTTATTCATTATTACCTTAATTGAATTGTCAAAAAATACTCATCAGCAACATACCTCGCTATCAAACTCACTTAAAAAACGATATCACTGGTGACACGTGCTGTTTATCTTTCCACCAGTTTGAAACTGAACCACAGACATACATCAGCTGTCAATATTTTGACACTTTAATCCCTTTTCTCTGTGGTAAAATATTGCCAGGTAACAAAAGCGTTGTAGAATCCTTATTTTTTAGGACTCAATCATAACTGGTACGCTGTCCATTACCGGTGCACTTACCTTACCCCTAAGAATGTTCTAGATCTACTAATTTCGATTGTCTTTTCGTTATTCAATTATTTTTCCATCTCCTGTCTCTTTTTAACCTTTCCATTCCTTCTTGAAGTTTCTAGAATTTTCTAATCTTTATTCGAAATATTTAAATTTGTGTTTCCATCTCCTGTCTCTTTTTAACCTTTCCATTCGTTCCTGAAGTTTCTAGAATTTTCTAATTGTTACTCGAAATATTTAAATAATCTTTTAAATATTTGCCAAATATTCATAAACATTTTCCAAATTTCATAAAAACCATAATCCACATAACAGTTATGACTGGGATTTGAAGCCACGCCATCAGAACGTGAACGGGATGTGTTATCCGCACGGCCATCGCCTTGTTGTCAACGGATGCTGAATTTGGCGAACACTTGACAAAATGTATACGTCATCGAATTAAAAACTCATTTCCAAATAATAAAATAGTCTTCAAACCTCTTTGCTACTTATTGTGTTTCGTGACGACGGTTTGACATGACATCGGCCGTCACACTACCCCCCTCTGTGATCTATGTGTAAGTTTGCTTTCTTTGAGGCACAAAACTTTCCCCATGCTACCACCTTTCATTGGAATTTCCACATCTCCACACTTAAGTATACCACCTTTACTGTCTTACTAATAACATTTCCTTACACAGTTGTTTAACATCGTAATAATTATTCACTGATTAAGCGTTGTATAGCTATTTACACACTACTTGACCAATAAACCATGAATAAGCGTTGAGTAACTATTTATTAGTTACTACACTGAGCACTGGCAATATTGTCAGAAACGTTCTGAAGCCTAATATTATGATTTATGAAATTACCACTAAATTAATTTTATGTTTTTACTTATTTAATACTGATTGTAAAAATGTTAAATAAATAATTGTGACAAAAACAACATCAATAGTGTTTGAATGTTGATTTTCAACAGGAAAATCGTAAATAATGCATAATTTAATATACACTTTAATAAACCTTTTTGACTGTTTTTTGAACGTCACTTAAAATGTCAAAACGTGTGATTTTTATTTCAGTACCAGTACCTGTAATACGTTTGTTTGTGTGGTTTATTTTACTTTTCAATTTGTTAAAAAACGGAAATAAAATGGAAACAGGAAATAATAGTGATGCAGCAAAAAAGAGGAAGCGTTCTGCAAATTGGGATTTATTAGAAAAGGTATTTTTATATGTCTGTTGTGATTTTGTAAAATATACAAGAGTGATACATAATTGGTAACTAACTAAAATTTTGTGATTTTCTCATAGAACTTATTGAGGAGTTGCATAAAGGAGTTTTTGCCTATTATAGAAAATAAAAACACAGATACAAATACCAACAAAATCAAAATGAATATTTGGCAAAAAATAACAGAACGGTGTGTATTTCAACAGCTTTATATTGTTGTGTGTAAAATGAACATAAATTTTAAGTTGCGTTTTGATTTTTAGGTTTAATGAACTAAACAAAATCCACCGAACAATGACGGAAATAAAACAACAGTGGAGAACAGCAAAATTAGATGCCAAAAAGAAAGAATCTCTATATGTATAGGAAGCAACTGAATGGGACAGGAGGTGGACCAAAGCCGCCAAGCCCAGATCCTGAGACAAAAGAAATAATGGAAATGATTCCAAATGAGTTTAAGGTGGATTCAAATCAATTTGATAGTGATGGATTTATTCATCAGGTATGCACTTTTAAAAGCTATTTTAAGTTCCTCTGGCACTCTCACTCACAAAACGTAATATGATAGTACAAAAACTGTCTCTTCATGTCGATCTCCTGTGAGAGGTTAGTACCACCCTGGTTGAGCCGGCTCATTCGTGCTGTAACCAGCAAAGCTCTACTGCCTACCACTAACGAATGTCATTATTTTATTAATGCCTTTGACTGACTGAATTTACTGCCTCGATAATGCATGTCTGCTGATCATGAGGTCTTTCTTAATAACAATAATTAGCCCGTAGTTAGAAAGAGTTCAGGTTTATTAATACAATTTTTTATTTTTTTGCATGATGATTGATGATTGATGCTGGGAGGATGTAAACATCATCCCAGCATCAATCCCGGTCGCTTCCCCAGCATCTGCTTTGGAGCCTGGGGTCATGCAGGGAGGAAAATAAAGAAAATATAGAAAAGGTTTGTTGGTTTTAGTAAGTTTTATCAGAGTGGTATACCAGTACTTTTCTTATTTCTAATAGTTTTGTTTGCAATTTACAGATTATTATTACTCCAACAACAAAGAGAGTGGATAATTTGTGTACATCGTCCAAAATCAAATATACTAAAAGACGGGTGCCTGTTGAAGTAAGTACAGATAAGCACAAAAGTAAACCTCTAAAATCTAGTGTGTGGGTACTTTTAATCATGTAAACAAAATAATGCTGTACTGATTCTTGATTATTGTTTATAGGTGAATAATTATTCAAAGCGACGCAGTGAAGTGCTCATTAACGCTGTAGAGGAAGAGCACAAATTGAAAATGACTCAAATGAGGGAGGCCCATGAGTGGGCTAGACAAGAACATTTACTTTGTGTAAAAGAACAGGAGTTAAAAATAAAGAATTTAGAATTAGACAATTTATTACTTATAGAAAAATTTAATAAAAGAGGTGATAACTAAAATGTATTTTATTTCAAATAATTATATAAAAAAAAAATATCAATGGATAATTGTCGTGCAACTTGTCCACTTGCATTATCTTGAACATCTTGTGACTGATACTGTTTTCTCCTTAATACGGCCTTATGTCCATTATTTCTGCATTTTCCCCCATTTTAATTGCAATATTGTGCAGAACTGCAAGTGCAACTATATACAGTTTAATGTTTTCCAATGAAACACTAAATCCATGTAAAAGACATCGAAACCTCTGTTTCCACACACCAAAGCATCTTTCCACTGGGTTTCTAGTAAAATTTTGTTGTAGGCCTCCTCCTTAATATAAGCAGGATTTTGTACAGGTGTAAACAAGTAGCATGTTAGTCCATAACCTGCGTCACCCAATAAACGGCCATGAAATTCTCCATTTTCAAATCTTTGCCGTATTCGACTTTCTCTAAAAATTCGGGAATCATGAGTACTTCCCCTCCAGTGTGCTACAATGTCCCTTATTAATAGTTTGGAATCGCATACCACTTGCACGTTTATTGAATAAACTCCCTTTCTATTTATATAGTATTGTGCATTGTCACCACCAACCTTTTTCATTTTGATATGTGTGCAATCAATAGCACCTGTTACATTTCTGAAGCCACATATATTACGAAATCCTGCTATGACTTCCTATTCTTCTTCAAGAGTTCGTGGCATATGTATAAACTGGTCAGCTCTCCTTGCTAGAGCAGTAGCAACTCGACGGCATATATTTGTTACTGATTGTTGACTTATGCCGTGAATATCTGCGGCATCATCTTGCACTTCCTGTCGCGCCCATGTCCTTAATTCTGTACAAACTTGAAGTTCTGCAGAAAAGCCACCACCTCTAGCACTCTGTTCAATTTCGCCCCGAATTAAATCTACCACTGCCTTTGCATACGCCTTCGTAAATCTATATTAACTTTTAAACTCATCGTCTTCTAAAATAAAGGGATTATACCGAGATTTGTAAGTCTTTTTCTTTCTTGGTGGTTCTTCACTATGCATCTCGTCAAAAATATCAAAATAATCTAAAAAATTCATATCTATAGAAAAGTCAACACTAGTTTGTAGGTTATGCGCGGGTTATACGAGGTCTGCCGACTGTATAAGCGTTGTACAAAATTGCGTACAACTTACACAGCCGTTTATTAGTAACGTTTTTGTTATAACCTTGTTATAAGCAGTGTGTAAATGTTTATTAGTAAGACAGTTAATGTCTAATCTGCACTGATGATCTCTAAAGAAATCCAGCCCAACAATACAATCGTCTACGATGTCTGCAATCACCGCTCGTTGCCAGTAAAGGTTGTCACCGATTTTTATAGCCACCATCTGTTCGCCTTTAACTGGGATGTACTGACCGGTAGCCGTCGTCAGTCGAGGTGAAATTGACGGCGTTAGAATCTTTCCGTTCTTTCTTGTCAAACGAGTTCCTATAACCGTTCGTGTCGCACCGGTGTCCAGGGTCAGCGAACATAGAACGCCATTGACTGCTCCATCGATAGTTAAACCACTTCCATCCGTGCGTTGTCGAATACGAACCATTCGGAGCTTTCTGTCTTCTGATCAGCGCTTGCATTGAAGTCTTTCTTGGCTGTAATTGCTTCCTGATCATCTTTCAACACTTGAACACTAGCGTCAATCTTACGCCTTTCTGCTACATGTTTTGGACAGCTACGCCTTAAATGTCCGGGCTCTCTACAGTTATAACACTTTAGGACAAAAGATCTGCGACCAGTTCTCTCTACTGCCGCTGCAATAACCCTGTCTCGATCACTCGACACTAGTTCACTAGTTCTTGTCGAAAAGCCTCCACTTCTAGAGCATGTGCTAATGCGTCTTTAACATTGTTGTGGTGTTTCAGGCGCACGGCAGCTCTAACTTCATCGTCATAAATTCCGTCGATGAACGCCTGGAGTCGCATGCTTTGAACTTGTTCCACGGGTGTCGACTGATAAGCTTTTCGCACCATCTTCGTCACTTCCATCGCCCACTGCTGCAAGGATTCGTTCGGATACTGACGGCGGTTGCGTAACTTGGCTCGGAATACATATTTTAAGTGCTCGTCTCCAAACCTGGATTCTAGAGCCTCAAACAGCTGTGCGTAAGTAGCGTCCTTTCCCACGGCCTCAAGCACCGATAATGCTTCTCCACGCAACGCCAGGATGAGTGCAAACTTGGCCTGGTCGACATCCCAACCGTTGCTAATAGAAGCGGCTTCAAACTGTATTCTGTAGGCCTCCCAGGAAGTGTTACCATCGAATAATGGTACTTTTAAATAACCCCCAGAACTTGATGAGTTGATAGAGACCGAAGGGCTGTTGGACTTCATCTTCTTTAACTCCTCCTCTATCGTAGCTATACGGGTATGTATCTCTTCTGATACTGACGCCATGCGGGTCTGCATCTCTTCCGACACTGCCGCCTTGCAGGACTGTATCTCTTCCTCTATAGTAGCCATGCGAGATTGCACTTCACCGATACACATCTCCATCTCGGTGATCTTACGAGCGTTCTCCGATATATAATGGCGAATCTCATTCTGGCTCTCCATCATCTCGCTAAGCTGAGATTGTAGCTGCTGCGAGTTTTGCTCGAGTCGCTGCGAGTTTACGTCGAGTCGAGATTCGAGTCGCTGCGAGTTTTCCTGAAGCGACTGTTGGAATAGTGCAGCGAGGTCTGCCAGAGATAGCGGGTTAGCTGCGCTTGCGGACGTAAATACCCCTCCTTCGTATCTCTTTTTAACCTTCCTGTCTCTTTTTAACCTTTCCATTCCTTCTTGAAGTTTCTAGAATTTTCTAATCTTTATTCGAAATATTTAAATTTGTGTTTCCATCTCCTGTCTCTTTTTAACCTTTCCATTCCTTCCTGAAGTTTCTAGAATTTTCTAATTGTTACTCGAAATATTTAAATAATCTTTTAAATATTTGCCAAATATTCATAAACATTTTCCAAATTTCATAAAAACCATAATCCACATACTTAACAGTTATGACTGGGATTTGAACCCACGCCATCAGAACGTGAACGGGATGTGTTATCCGCACGGCCATCGCCTTGTTGTCAACGGATGCTGAATTTGGCGAACACTTGACAAAATGTATACGTCATCGAATTAAAAACTCATTTCCAAATAATAAAATAGTCTTCAAACCTCTTTGCTAATTATTGTGTTTCGTGCAGTTATTCTTCCATGGTTTGCTCAAATCATTTTTCGATCAAGTGATTGGTTTGTCAAATGCCAAGCTTTGAAGTGAAAAAAATTGTTAGACTCAAGTGTGTGTGTCCCCCCCCCTCTGCCGGCTAAACCATTAATTTGGAAGAGGTGAAAAAAATCACAAATGTAGTACATATAACGAATTTAAAAGGAAAACTATCACGGCTAAGTAGATATCACTAGTTTACGAGTAATCGTCGGTAAACTTATAAATACCTATTTCTAAGAGTTTACATTGGGAGCGCTGGCTTAATCTTAAAGATATACGTACTTTGGTATGTAATGTACTACGGTACTACGTATGTATGTAGTAGTATATCTTGGAAACCACATTTTATGTTTACAATACATAACTGGATACATATCTAGTATTTTTCTAAACAAAACTTACCTAATAGTGTTATTAAAATATTTTTTTCAGCAAAATAAACAGTCGGATTTGTTGTTAATTAATACCCTTTGCAGCAAGTCATTATAGGCAACTACGGAACCCTACATTGTGCGTGGCCCGACACGCACTTGGCCGGTTTTTTTTAATTCTACCTAACCACCCCATTCCATCCTATCAATTGAAAATTAATAAGGTGAAAGATCCGTAAAAGACCCGCGAGAAAAATAACGGATACGGATACGGATTTTTCTTTTTCTTCGGATATCCGGAATATCACTATTATCTACTCTTTGCCTGCTAAAGGATCAAGGAACCATCGTGAGAAAACCAGCAAGAATGTGAACTTTTCATAGTATTTTGGTAAGACACGTGAAATCTGCCAAATGCCACCTGCACATGGACAGTGTGGTGGACTACGGCATTCTCATATTGAGAACGAGGCTCGAGCCCAGCAGTGGTATTGCGTATAAACAGAGCTCAAATAATTAGTATAAATGCATTCAATTTGTGCAACAGGAAAAATAGCAGTTCAAAGAAACCTTGACATCTTGCACATCAAGCTGTGTGTACTACTTAGGAGAGAATATATTATGTCAAACTAGTTTTCATAGACAGCTCGAATGAGTCCAGCTGAAGGCCTCCCTACCGCCGCCCGACTCTACCCCTCCCACTCTATAAAAACCTAGCTGTGCCACTGATAATTATAATACCAAAACAAGCCTTTAAAATACATACTTATATTTAAGTATTTAAATGACCAGCCATACACAGGAAAGTAGAAAAAGCAACGACTAAAAATGCCACTATGTCAAGAGCGCTTTCTCGTCGACCTAGTAGAAACAAAACATAGTAAAGTCCGGTTACCAATATTTGCTACCAAGATTGCAGTTTAGACAATCCGGTGAAAATACATATTATTTGAACATCGGATATCGGAAAAAGGGCCGCAATCGTTGCCGGATCTCCTTCAATACAAAATGAACTGTCAGACCGACCGGTGTTTTTACCGGTCTGTAAAACTCTAGTAATCTAGTTAATTATATTTTTATTTATTTATAGTCTCACGCATGTATCCCCGAAGGGGTAGGCAGAGGTGTAAATATTACACCCACATTTCGCCATGAATTTTTAGGTCTCACGTAACAGAGGGCGAGCCTATTGCCGTTACCGAGCACTTTACCAGGCTCCGGGCTGCTACTGAGTATTAAGAAAAACCCAGTAACACTTTTGTCCGACCCGGGAATCGAACCCGGATTTTTATTTACTTTTATTTAAATGATTACAATAATGGGTGCTTGTACAAATATCAATTTATTTATTTAATTATTCGGAAGACCAACAGCTGAAAAATACATAGTGGCAACAATAATAAACATCAGAGAGCCAATGATAGGTCTCCACGACTAACTCTAGATTACAATATGTAAACAGTTATGAGGATATTTTTGTTATTGTCATTAAGTCGTAGGGGCTTTGGCGTATCTAGTCATTTTTCAGCGTGGGTCTGGATCTTCATAAACCAATGATGTGAAGTATCTTATGTGTCCAGCCTGGCATTTTGTATCGATTACCAAAACTCTGGAGCGGGCACTACACCATACAGTTCCCCCTGCTACATACGCCTATGAGTAGGGGCCTGATGACTCGTAGCACAGGTATTCGCTATGTCTCGGGTACCTGTCTCCTACAAATTTACCATTATCATCATCATCAGCCTTTAACAGTCCACTGCTGAACTAGGCCTCTTTTTGAAAGGAGGAATTGGCCTACTATACCACGCTGGCCAAACGGGTTGGTATAGGGTTTGTATAAAGTTTTCCTTCTCTTACAGTTTTGTTATCTGCATAATATACTCCCTCTGTCGGCTCTTACGACACCCATGGGATGATATGGGGTGGTGACATTCCGTATTCTTAATCCGTCACCACAAGGACAAAAAAATTACCAAATATTCAATTTTAAATTGAGTATGTAAGCAATACCCAGTGGCGAAATAAACATTAATTATTTCTCGTATATGCACACATCTGCATCGTCGACCTATTTTAAATTCTTTAGTTACACGCAAAGATCTTGAATACGCGAAATAATTAGTATGCGAACTCTATTTAATTACTAACCTAGAGTAGGTACTAAGACTTGAGCCGGGCATTAGAAACGCCTTCGTATCAGAAAACATAACATTTAATAAAGTACCGACTCAGATGTACCTACCTTTCATAAATGCATAGGTACTTTTGTATGCCAATGATTGACTCCGACATAAAAGCAACATCAAGGGATAACTTCACTACTGTCTGTTTAGTCCCGGTTAAAATCCTGAGCACATAGCTACATACAAATTTTGTTTTAATTTACAAATTATCTGTATAATGCCTGAAACACCAGAAACTTCTTACTATTGCCATATATTTAAGACTAGAGGACGCCAGCAGCTACGCCTGCATTTTTTTTTAATTTACCCGTTTTGGCCGATCCCGTGGGAATTTCGGGAAATGCCTTCTTAGTGCACCCCTACGGTCCCCAAGGAACATACATGCCAAATTTCAGCTTTCTGCGCCCAATAGTTTCGGCTGTAGCGTGTCTGTCAGTCAGTAACAGGGATTGAAAACCGGTTCCAAATAGCGGTACGGTTCCACTTTTCGGTACATCATTAAGGTTCCATTTATCGGTACGGTTCCGGTTCCGGTTCCTGTTCCATTACGGTTCTGGTGAACCGGTTCCAAATACCGGTCTCAGGATACCGATTCCATGTCACTAGATTAAGAGATGGATAGATACTTCGACACATAGCTGCGTACCCTTTTCTATTAAGCATTTCATAATCGTAACATTGCCGCAGTATATTACTGTATACTGCTAGTAATTAAATAAGTAAACAAGTATTTGTTAAGTGAATAATATTACAGTTTCTATTCTACATTTAATATTGAAATGTACAACGGTGAAATTTCTTGTATTTTATAATTAATTTCAGCCGGTATAAGTGAATGATTATAGAATTATGTTTAGTGTTTTCTTTTTGTATAAACATTATTTGCGTGCAGTGTTTACCTGTAACTAGTTGTGCAGTTAGATTTAAGACATACATGTAATTATCTTCCTAACTTTATTTTACTGTAACAACTGTTGGTGAACCAACGTAAACAAAATTAAAAAAATATAAATAAGGCGGACTTAATACCTTAGGCATTTCCTACCAGTCAACCTAGAATGGTGCAGAGATATGTGGTAGGTGTATTTTAGATTTTACTGCAGCGAAATTATTTTGTTACCTATTACTAATAATTAGTTCAGATATATTTTTCGCAGAGGAGGTTATTTTATCATCGAATTTAAAGAAATTGATAAAAAATATCTACAAGATAAAAACCTGTCTAAGTAAATCCTTAATGCTCGTGGGAAGGCTATAGGAACTGAAAATTATATTTCTCCAGACGGCGGCGATGCGCTTCGCAACCCATCACGTCTCGTTTCCCGCGAGGGCAAAAAGCGGCCTACGGAAAGCCGGTTTGCAACATTTAATGTTGGAGAAGGAATGGATGGCAAATTGAATAAAGTATGCCAGATGATGGATGATAGAAAGATTGATGTTCTTTGTGTGAATGAGACAAAAATGAAAGGTTGTGGCCCCACCAAGCATGACAGCTACACGGCTTATTGGTCTAGGGTAGACAGTACCACCAGAGCCTGCAAGGGAGTTGGTTTAATACTGCCTGCGCGAATGAATGAGTGCGTTAAGGAATTTGAATGTGTAAATGCTAGACTACTGTGGATGAGAATGAACGTAGGACTTACTCGTATCTTTATTGTAGGGGTTTACGCCCCGGTCGATATAGTAGCGGGTATGTCACAGCGACAACAAGACGAAAGGCAGGAGTTTTGGGAGAATTTAGGAGAGATTTTAAGGAAGTGTAAGGATAACGAAAGATTGATCTAGTTAGGTGATTTCAATGGGTGGGTGGGAGTAGGTAAAACGAGATGGAATTGAAATGGTTTTAGGTGGTAAATGAAAATGGAAAAGTATTGCTTGAGGTTTGTTTAGAGTGGAGCCTTTGTATGACAAACACCATGTTTGATCACAAAAGGATACACATGTATACGCGTGAGGGTAAAAATGTTAGAAGAAGTATGATTGATTTTGTAAGTGTAGATGAACGTTTGAGAAATAATGTGTTAGATACAACGGTGTATCGAGGGATCGGCATTCACACAGACCACTTCTTGATGATGAGCCGGATAAGTGGGCTCTTTAAAAGTTGGCGACACCGAGAACATAATGAAAATAGGGTCTTGGAAAGAATAACAGTAGAAAATCTGCAAGAGAAAGACGTGAAAGATGAGTGTAAGCGAAGATTGATAGCAAGATTTGAGAGGTTCGATGGTATAAATGATAAGGAAGAATTATGGCAATCTTTTAAAGAAGAGATAGTATGTGTAGCGTCTGAAGTATGTGGTGTGATCAAGAGAAGAAAAATACGAAAGAATACATGGTGGGACAAGGATGTACAATCAACAGTGTCAGAGAAGAAGAAAGCTTGGTTAGATTGGTTGGCTGCCAGAGCAAATGAAAGAATGGGAAAGGCAACGAGTGATGACATAGATGAAGCAAAAAAGGACTTTGTTAGGTCAAAAATAATAGTGAAAGAAATTGTTAAAAGGAAAAAAGAGGAAAAGAAAGATGAGTTTGATACCAGACTATCTGAAGATTTCCGGAGAAACATATTTTTTGTCTAGAAATCCGTTCGTGCAGTTCGAGGAAGAACTCAATCCTCAGAATACACGTCAATCAGAGACAAGAATGGAAAGATACTGAATGGTGAATCATGCGTGCTGAAGAGATGGAAGGAGTATTTTAAAGGTTTATTTGAAAGAACGGCGACAGAGACATCGATCGACGAAATGAATGGTAATAATAGCAATGATGAAAGCGACATTGGTGTGGATGAGATTGTGAAGGCGCTGGGAAGTATGAAGTAAGGCTGCAGGATATGAGAGGATTACAGTTGAAATGCTAAAGGCTGGACAGGGCATCATAGTTGGTCAGCTGCAGCGCTTATTTAACTTGTGCTGGAGCACCAGCCGAGTACCTGATGACTGGGCTACAGCGTAGGTTGTGCCTCCTTATAAGGGAAAAGGCTCGCACCAAGACTGCAAGAACTATAGAGGCATTAGCCTTCTCAGCATTTTTGGCAAATTATACGCGAAGGTACTGATTGAAAGAGTTACAGAAGTAACCGACAAGAAAATATAGGATGTACAAGCAGGATTCTGAAAGGGTATGGGGTGCACAGATCAAGTCTTTTCCTTACGGTGCATAGCCGAATAATTCTTGGCCAAAGGTCAAAAGGTCTATTGCGTATTCGTGGATTTGGGAAAGGCTTACGATAAAGTGGTGAGGAATGAAATGTGGTCGGTACTGTCGATGTATGGGGTGAACAGCAGCCTCATACGAGCTCTGAAATCCCTTTATGAAGATTCTAGAGCTTGTGTGAGAATAAATGGGTCGTACACTGATTGGTTTACCATCGAGACAGGTGTTAGACAGGGATGTGTAGCGTCGCCGTGGCTGTTCAACCTCTTCATGGACAGTTGTTTCCAAGATTTGAAAAATAGTGACTGTGGATTAAGGATGAATGAGTAACTTGTCAAATGCCTCCTTTATGCTGATGATCAGGTAATACTTGCGTTCTCAGCGAAGGAGTTGAAGGAGATGGTGGCAATCATGCATGGTGCTTTAGGGAGGAACGGAATGAAAGTGAATGTGAGCAAGACGAAAGTTATGGTTTTTGAAAAGGAGGAATGTGTTACGGCTTGTAATGTTATGATCGATGCACAACGTGTGGAGCAAGTGAATGATTTTGTATATTTAGCTACGCTGTTTACTAGGAATGGTAAGAATGAAGAAGATATTGGAAGAAGAGTTAATGCAGATAATAGGGTGAATAGAGCTCTGAAACCGTTTATGAACAGTCAAAGCGTGTCCAAAAAGGCACGTTTGGCTGTGCATAGAGGGTATTAGTACCCTTATTTATAGGTAGGTAGATAGGTAGTACACTTATGTATGGTAGTGAAAGTTGGGTATGGCAGAATAGACATGAAAGTAGAATAAATGCCGTAGAAATGAGAGCACTGAGAAGTATGTGTGGAGTGTCTTTGAACGACAGAGTAAAGAATTGTGTGATAAGAGAGTGTTGTGGGGTAAAAGAAGATGTAGTGACAACTATTGAGAAAGGTACCTATGCTAAGATGGTTTGGACACATGGAGAGGTTGGATGACGAAAGACTGACCAAGAAGTTATGCAAGTCAAGCGTGAATGGGCAGGAGGAAGGGGAAGACCTACACGGACGTTCTCTGACCAGATTGGAGACATCCTAAAAAATGGACAGGTTAGAGGTACCCTTAACCGAAGAGCATGCATGAGAAATTTAATGGGAGTGAATGAAGCAAGAGAGATATGTCAGGATCGTTGTAAATGGCGTTCCGTAGTCTCTGCCTACCCATCCGAGAAATAGGCGTGAGTCTATGTATGTATGTATGTATTAAGTTTTACACTACAATAAGTACCATTAGAATTTAAAAAAAAACATAATGTAAGAGTAGAGGAATGTGACAGCACGCGGCAGAATCGATGAGGCGATAACGTTCCCGCGTCCTTTCTTGTTGCTTTAAATAACGTTAGGTACTAAGTGACAGAAAAGTATAGAAGCATAGAAAAGTTACGTTGCCGTTACAATATTTGCGGTTAAGCTTCAAGCGAGCGGTATATCCACTATCGTCCTCTCACGAGCGGCGAGCCAGCGAGCTTTGCATCAAGTCAAACGTGTTTAAACGCGCTTCGCTCAAGAACCGGTAAAATAAAGGTTCTTAAAGGTTCTCATTTGGGTTCCGGTTCCGGTTTCGGTGCGAGTACCAGAACCGCTAAATACCGGTACCATACCGGTATTTTGGAACCCTTTTCAATCCCTGGTCAGTAAGTAACGCAAGGATTTTATATATTAAGATAAAGTCGGCCAAGCATAAATAGAAATAAATCCCGAATTCATTGTAAAATAACCGACATTCATAAGTGGTGCTTTGTAACCAAAATGAATAAATGAATTCGAATTGTTAACAATGAAATATATTTATACCATTACATTTTAATTAGTTACAATATAAACTTAACATCGTAATAACAAAAAGTAATTACGTACAAAATTAGACACAGATATAAATAGGTATTGTAACTATGATAGGTACTAAAACTACAGAAGCTTGATGGTTAACGCTTCAGTTCAGTAGCTAAGGTATTGAACTAATTATCAAGAATTCATGTGTTCGATTCCCACAACGGGTACATATACGATACAACCCCTGAGGATAATTATCCTGCTTTTAACACAAATATTCAACTAAACTGAAAAGATAAATCTGAATGCTAAGTACTCCCAGTGGCGTAGGAACGGGGGTGGAGGCGGTCCGCCCCCGGTGCCACCCTTTTTGAGGTGCCACCCATCCAAAAAAAGGGGTGACACCCAGAACTCAACTTTAAGAACAATGTACAAAAATATAAAACAACATGAGTTAGCCCGGAATTTTTAGGTATCGACTAACCTAAATCTAATAAGTAATAACTGTCGATCGCAATAAAAATAAACTAGCATTTGTCGCTGAAATAGGTACTATTAAAAACGTGATGAAACATTTTTAATTAAACACAGCCTTCAGCAACTCAAGTTGGTACAATTGCTTTTCTAATGATAACAAATAAACAAATAGCAGGTTCATACAATACCAATGCCAGTCATCCAATCACTTAAAAAAATACTGGACAAGAACTGGCTTCATTACCTAAGAATCACTTTCACCACACAACACAAACAAAACGATTTATTCCGTTCTAATACCAATATCACTGGTATGTATTTATTTTTACTCACATTTATTTTTTATATTACTAATTTTATAATAATTTTGATTAATATGCGTACGAATACAAACTCGTTCAGCATAGAAAATAAATGGAATAAAACTAATACCATAGCATTAGCTATTGCTATTACACCGGAGTAAATCAACCAGATTACTTACAAAAAAATTAATAAAGTTCCTCAACCACATTTTACTATCACCACTTGAGGCTGCACAGGGTCAGCACAGCATCTACAAAGTCCACAATAGACGGTAGTACACTGCAAAGCACGAAGATTGGCCAGTACCAGTCGCACAGCCAGCCGTCAAGCACGAAGTACGTAAGTGCTATCGAAGCACTGCCATGCGCGGCCGTCGCTGGTCAACTAGTCAAGGAATTACGATCTGGTATTGCTAGAGACTGTACGAAGTAGGGTTGCCACTAAGTACTTCATACCTATTGAAGGTGATACTGTAAAGAGTGGAATAGCGATGTTGATTGATATTTTGATGAAGTTATATTGAACTGATTTACAGACTAACATTAAAATATAGATAAATAGGGAAGTGAAACCAGTTGCACACTGACTGTTTAGCTATTGCATGTTATTTCAAAGAAACGTATCTACATATATATTGAGAGCAATAAACTACTTGAAAATTTCGCGGTGGTTTTGATGTAGGTAAAAATAAATAAATAAAAGTAAAAATAAAAAAATAAAATAGTAAAAATAAATAAATAAAATAAATAAATTTGATGTAGGTATAATCACCGCGGTGCTCTATCCATCAAAACCACCGCGATATCCGTCGATCTTGATCACGGTTTGTATACTTTGCCACAACCCCGCGGATAAAGCACCAATTTTTTAATGTTGTTCTTTATTTATGTAGGTAACTCCAATAGTAAAACATATTATAACTACTTCCATTATAAATATGGTAGCAACCCTACCCACAGGGGTGTCAATAAAATTCTATTTACACTTATTTTTGAGATCGCTTATCTCAGAAACTGTCCAATCGGTTTACAGTTGAGATAGTTAGAATCTAGGCAGGCTTATGCTATCAATATCAAGTAATCATGAGTCATGTTTTTCTCTGTAATTGCAATATCAGCGTGTTCCACGCCGATAATCTCGTAAATTGTCAATTCGATACGAAATTTTCTTGAGATACGACGTTGAGGTAACGAGCAATGTACCATAAAGAAACAGAAGTAAAGAAGTCGAACAGTAAATTTCACAGAGAATAGTCTCTTAATGAGTTGCTGGTAAAAGTGGAAGGTATATATTTTCTCTACCATATTTTTTGGAATCATTGAGTAATGAATTGTAGCGGAACAAAATACAGAGTTGTATTTTGTTCCGCTAGAATATCTTAAATAAAAAAACTGTTTTTTAATTGCAACTAAATAATATTTAATTGTTAACAATGACTTAATTATAACTTAACTGTGCCTTTAACAAAATTTGATTATTTATATTGCAGGCAGATAAAATAATTTAATGATTTAAATAGTGTACCCAAAAGAAATGTATTTTAAGCACAAATAAAGTTAAACTTCATTTCGTATAACCATAAACTTTTTACTGTAGTGTAAAAATATTTACTTGGAGCGCACTTATTTACTTTAGGTCCCCTTCCTATTTTGTTTGACTATTTTATAAACGAAATTGTTAGCTCTGCAACATCTTGCAAGCAACAAAATGCAAGATGTTGGCAATATTGACGGAGCAACAGTGGAAAAAGTAAAATAAAGTTTAGCATCAATAAATTGACAGTTAACTTGGTTTGCAAACTTTTGAATGCTCTATAAAACACAACTTGGTTACACACGATACGATGATAAAAAGTTTTGTACTAACTGACAAACATTGTCTTCTTTGACTGGTCTGTTGGTCTAGTGGTGGAGGGATTCAAGTGAACCA
Source organism: Euclidia mi (assembly GCA_944739405.2). Taxonomy (NCBI): domain Eukaryota; kingdom Metazoa; phylum Arthropoda; class Insecta; order Lepidoptera; family Erebidae; genus Euclidia; species Euclidia mi. The sequence goes on from OX123198.2 coordinate 60,675,345, forward strand.
TTTTCTTGTAAGTATTAGTCAGCCTAGACCCTGCGTTGCCGGATCTAGCTGCTTCCAGGGTGTGCCGCAGGGAGGCTTTACTTGCCCCTTTACTCTAGTGGTAATTTAAACTGACTGCTAAACCGAATACGGTGGATCCGTCCTGCTCTGGCCAAATCTGTGTGTTGGGAATCGAACTCACTGGGTACCTACTTGTTCTGTGTCTGAGTTATAGGTTTAACAATATTTAAGCATAATGCTTTTCAATTGATTGCCATAGTACCTACAGGCTCTTCCTGAATTGGATTCACATGACCCTATGTTGATTGTCCTATATTAAATGACACAGCAGTTTTCGCATCACGAATTAGTAAAAGAGCTTACGATACAAATTAAGCCTGACTATGTTATCTCGACATATTTACCATTTAGAAGCCACGTTTAAGATAAATTCAACGCTTCCGATAAAATTCTGACATCCACGCAAAGATAATTAAATAATATGTACTTAGTATCATAATGTGTTTTTTTGCCAAAAATAACACTTAAGTTCAGTGACCTATATCAGTGTACTCCAGATAAAGTCAGTAGATGTGCATTCTAGCCGATGCAGAATTTTTTTACTTTGGAAAACCGTAGTCGATTAAAAATCACACTCGCATGGAAGATAACCAAATGTGTCTATCGGAATTCTCTTGTCTGCCTAATTGAGAAATTCGAGGTCTATTGCAGTCATTTAAGCACATTGCGAAAGAAGCAGGGTGATGTTTTAAACAATTCAACATACATTTTGTATCAACCAATTCGGCGGTGATTAAGAAGCTTATTTTTCTTGTTATGTTTTAATATGGCAAATCTAAAATATACAGTACTTATTTGTTTTTATCTCAACTGAGAAGAGATTTCTAATATAAGTAATCGCACACAAAAAAAACTACCTACCAGTATTATTTACTACCAGCAGTTTTTATAAAAATAAAGTTTGTAAACTAAACAAACCAATTGATTTAAATTATTACTAGTTGAGCCCTTAGATTTGATATCCAACACGATCAATGGCTCATAGGGTACCTAGTCCTAGTTCAGTGTCCATCTAAAGAATAAAAAATAAAAATTTCATCTTCGAAATGCGACAACCCTACGCTTATCACCGTTTCTGCAAATTTATAAAACGTATTAATGGATTTGATCAACCTTATCAAAATAGTGATTTCACGTAAGATACTTTACTGATCGTACGTTTATTTACTGATCGATACATTCATTTCAGAGATCCATTGATATTTTCTTATTTCACCGAGGTATTACCTGCTAATACCTCGATCGTTTTGACGTGACAACGTCTTATAAATTGGTTTGCCGGGTGACACTTCAAGAAACTGCGTTACGCTCCGCTCACGTTATGCGCTCACAATGAGAGCGAGTGAGAGGCACGCGTCCCGCCTAAGAGCGAGAGAGACAGACATAAAAAGTGAAAGGCACGCGTCTTTCATCCTTCTTCCTACTATACGAATGAATATTCACATTAAAATTATTTTACCACTCAAAGTCGTTGTCACGTAAAACTTTCGCCCGTATACCGACTTTACAGGCAACCAATTTTTTTTACCTCGATCTGGTCTTTTTCTGGAAATATTAAGGCAGATTTAATAGGGATCGCAAAAAAATCAAGATAATTAAACAACATTTGAACAGTCAATAAAATAAAGAAGAAAGCAAACGTATAGCGCTAAATTTTATTTATTTTTCACTTTATTAGGTATTTTTGACTAGCAACCGCATCTTTTATCTTGATATACTGCAGGGTTTCACGACGACCCTATACACTTGGAGTCCTATCTCGGCCGTCAGTATATCAGACCATTATTGAATCAAACATTTATGTTTGATTCAATTGCAGGTACTTCATGCTCATGATATTAACGCATATTATAATTCTTCAGATTCATTTTACTCGTAGGTGTAGATTTACGGCCACAGAATTCTAACCATCTCAACACCAAATATAACAACCGGCAAAACACTTTCGAAGTTTCCACAGTTACCACAAGAGTCGAAAGGGTTGTATTAGCAAACACAGGAGGAAACATAAAATGTATAAAAATTATAAGGCATTACACAAAAGCGCACATTTAAAAGCATAGGTATACACAGATTAACAAAGGATACAGATAAGGCAGACGTTAGGTGAGAACATGGTTAGTCCGGACAGGAATGTGGTGAGCTCGACTAGTATGAGCGCTAGGGACGAACCGAAGCCTGCTACCAACCTGCGAACATGCACGTGCAAACTTGCGTCAGACACGATAGACACCTGGAAGACTTAAGGCCCATCTACACGGCATAATTTTACCACTGATCAAATTTTCAATCGAATTGGCTTTGCCCGTCTACACGACACAATCAAATCACTGATTTGCATTCCGTCCACCCGATTGGTTAAAATCTGGTGGTACCGCCCACCCGATCAACTTAAGTTGGACGACTGGCGTCTACACGTCACGCTTTCATCAAGTGATTTAGTCAAGTTGGACGTAAAATCGTGTCGTGTGGATAGGCCTTTAGTCCGAGTTCAGCCAATCCACATCTCACCTACCATTAGGTACATCGCTCGAGTAATGGTGCTGACATATTTGAGCATTGATTACCTGTAACGAGCATTCTTGCGAATGCTACAAAACAGAAAAGGAAAATTTCTAGCGAACATTCTAGTGAATTGACAGTAACTTTGCTTTGACATTTTGCTGATGAGAGCGTTAAATAGATAGATCGTGAAAATGTTCATAGGAATGTTCGGCTCTAGTCGTCATGCAGTTCGACGAAACAAAATGGCGAATGCTCGCTGTTCTATTACAGTTGAATGCTCAAGTGTATCAGCACCTTAACGTTATGGAAGAAGGTGATACGTCGAGTCTTTCGAACCAAAGCGTGGTGTGCGGTGGCTAAAGTCGAGTTTAGGACACGGCCAGTCTATAAGTTTTATGGTCTATGGTAACTATATACAATACGAAATATCTCAGTGGATATTTCATTTATTTTCAATGTATTACACGATATAGACCCGTTCAATAAACATAACTATAGTCTTTAAGTGACTTTCCTCGGGTTAGTCTAGTAAACTGAGATATTCCGTATCTATGAATGAATATATAATGTAGAGATGGAACTTTGACAAGCTACCGTTTGAGGTGTATGAACGGCGATTGATATTATTATTATTCTGTCATTAATGAATACCTAGATTTTCCCCATGAGAGCTTAACACAATTAATTTTAACATTTTGGTCCATTGAGGGACAGTTATTGGAGATATCGATAAAGTTACTTTCATGACGAGCATGCTATCTACGAAAAATAATAACCTTGTAGCTACTGACACTGTAGATATTCGAGCTTCAATTAAACATTTTTAAAGAACCTAGTTATATTTTTTTTACCTACTGATTTGTTTTGAATTTGTAATTATATTGACCTACTATCAAATTTCATTATATTTAACCTTTTGACATGTTTTGATTATTATTAGTATTAGCAAATTATTCAATTTCATTTTATTTAGATAAATATTTTTTATTTACTTATTGTTTTTCTAACTTTATCTTATATTTTATTGATTGTATAATTTTTATTAATTTAGCATTCTGCTTGTATCAAATGTGTACACCATTTATATGGTAAAACATAGTGGACTTGTAATATGACACCTGTAAGACCTGTATGACCTATATTTAAACAAATAAATAATGATTAAATGATTAAAAGTCAGTTTTTCCGTATTATGATAAAATAAATGCTCTGTTTTGTAGCTAAATAAAAATCATAAATTTAATAGATGTCTCTGCGAAACCGTTTGATGCACAAACACAATAAGAGTAAGGTTAAGCATGAACATGGATGTTTGTCTTGGTCTGGATATTTCTATGTATAATATGTTTGTATTTACAAAAAAAAGTATATATGTATGTTTATCCATTATCTAGTACCCATAATAGTACAAGCTCTGCTTAGTTTGGGACTAGATGGTGATGTGTGAATGTGGTAGAATATTATTATATTATTAAAGCTCTGTTAATATAACATGTTTGATTCTGGTAATTTGTACTTATTTGTGATACTTAGCTCGTAGCTTGTAACACAGGTACGCGTAACTGCATTTACAAAGAAATTATCTTCCAGATAAGATCAAAGTAAGAACAAAATTTGTATGGTGACATCTGCTAAGTAATTTAACCGAAACTTAACGAAATGCGAAAACGACATCTTATTATTTTTTGAACATTAAACATTTTATTTCTGCACTAATAAGTAGTCGTACTAACAATGTATTAGCGCAGGCAAATCCGCGGGTACAAACTACTAGGTTAAGTTTTTATAACAACAAAGCAATAAAAATGATAAGGATCTTTGATTGAACTGATATAGAATTTATAATCACATGTATATTACAGCGGTGGAAATTTGCCGGATCCAATTCGAATAAATTAAAATAGCAATAGGTATCTCTTAGATAAACGTTATATGTCCATAGCAATGAATACAGATTTACATAATAGAAGCGCATTTCTTAAGGATTTCGTGTGCCGATTCCAACTGGCGTGTTGACGGTTGTCAGTGTAGTACGTAGTTGGCGCCGTTGGCGGCGCTGGCGTTGTTCTCCGTCTCTCTTGCTCTCGTAGTTAAGATACACAGGAGAAACTTTCGTCTCTCTTGCACTCGTAGAGTCAGCTGTCACAGAGCGACTACCACGCCGCCAAGCGGCAATTTGGGTCACAGAAAGTTTGTCTTAGAGCGCCCATAGGAAATGCGCCTCTATGTAAATATCTGAGGTCTTTGCTACGAAGGTGCTGGGATGCCAGTAATAGCATTCGTTCTTTTGCTCGATTTTTATACGCTAGTAGCTGCTAGCCGTATTTCAATGTCATTCGACTATCAAACAAACGATCAGCCCTTAAATCATCATCATATCAGCCGAAAAACGTCCACTGCTGGACATAGGCCTCCCCCAAGGCTCTCCACATAGACCGATCCTGAGCCACACGCATCCATCCATCCAGCCCTTAAATAAATAATTATGAAAACTAGTTGCCTAACATTCGTACGGTCGTCGTCGTATTTTGGCACTGTATCTGATAATATGTGACGTCGCGCTTCGCGACCGGCCGCCTCCACCTTCGCCCCTCACCTCAGGCACTCCACCTCGGGCTCATTTAAATACGGCCGCGCGGCGATGACGGGACCACGTTACAAATATCTGATGTTCTTTTGACAACCATTAGTGATTGTGACGCCTATTATTATTTGCGAAAAACGGAATATTTCCGACGGACGAAAGCATCGTTATATCCATAGACAGACTCAGAGACATGATTGATATTCCCGTGACAGCCGACAAATTATTAGAACCTAACACGTGCGAAAGAGATGCCGCTATAAGTTGGTTTTGGTCTCTTATTTTTAGAATGGATTTCATAGAACAAAGCATATCTAGGGGCTTCACGAAGTTGTATCCAGTAAAATAAATGGTTGTAAAGTGATAACTCGGCTTTATTTTAGGGTTACGCCAAATATTTGGCTACCCAAATAAGGTTCCATCTCTAAAAAAGTTTGAGAATCACTGCTCTAATGGATGCGCCAAGGGTCCCATGGTACTCTATTGGTTCTCTGTAGATACTCTAACTACGCCTAAACATTTAGTAATACAATTGCACACCAGTCGGACATGACAACGTCTTCGTGACAGCGACGTCGGTCACGCGATGAAATGTTGGTAAACAATATTAGTCTTGCGTTACAATGAGCTGACAGTACACGTGCATCATACAATGCACTATGGCGACGATACATGTGTAGCGAGTCAAACGTGTAGCTAGGAGGTGTAGTCAAAGGTGATTCTAAAGAACTGTACGAAGAATCTTCTTTATTGTCTTAAATGGTAGAGGGACAGAGAGAGATGCCAGTCAAATATAATGACAGTTCAGTTGGTATTTTAGTTAGTGATCCTGTCAGCTAAGCTGAAGGTTGTGGACCAAAGCCACACAGAAAGCTCTTATTGGACCTTCAGTGTGCACAGTCATCGGGCAAAAAGCTAGTTTCGTCCGTACAGCGGACCAGGAGCAGATCTAGGGAAGTTAGGGGTTCATATTGCCAAAAAGTAACCTGCAAATTCCTCAAGTGTCGGCACACCACTCCAAATCAATAAAACTACAGAGCGAATTCTGAATTCTCTTGGTAATGAATACCATTACCAAGAGAATTCAGAATTCGCTCTGTAGTTTTATCACTGTTACTGAGAATAGCAAGTCTCTATACTACAATTTTACAGCATACAGCCTTTTGTAGCCCTCTGTTGGATATAGGCATTCTCCTAATTTGCCTCATAATGCTATTTGGCCTTAGCATTGTGAGACAACAGGAGGACTTGGTTTTGGCCTTCTATACCACGCTGGCCAGAGTAGGTGGCGTAGGGTTTGATGACGAGTTTTCTGGCTCTTCCGCAAGATACTAATTGTACTCTCTTAAAAAACCTACGGAATAAAATGGGGTACTGATACTTTATATTCGTATTCCGTCACTAGCTAAGCTGAAGTGAAATAAAGAAAGGTGAGAAAAATAATGGATATGAAAATGGATGATCAGGGGGCCAATTCTCGTATTTTTATATGACATTGTTGATATTATAAATTTTGAATTGTCTCAGAAGCGGTATTCTGATACCTAATGCCATTATCGTATAATTTGAAATAAACAGTTCGTCGTTGACACCTATTTTGACACTTGTTTCAATTAACGATCTCGTTAAAACTTCGTTCAATTATCAGATAATTGAGAAGAATACGCTTTTTGTGACGTAAGTATGACACTGATGATGACATGATCGAAACTTTATTTATTTAGGAGAATTGGGCCCCATATTATAGAAGACATAATTATCGTCGATATCAATAAAATGAAAAAAAATATTGGTTGATCTGTTTACCCCTACGAATGGCAGACGTAATTATGTTATCTAACATTACTTGCTTAAGTAGCTAGTGCGACAATTTAACTCTCACGTAGACCGGTGTGAAAGTTGTATCGAGGTAGGCTGACGGTGTTTGCGTGAATACGAAAGTAGTGTCAGTTGATAATGAGAAAATTAACCAACGTCAGCTAACAGCAACGTAGGAATGCTGTACCTATTATTGCCTTGCGCTGTGAAGACGATTAGCGCCATCTAGATTTGTAACATGGAACTACGGAAAATCCACTTAGAACTCCAAACCCGATCTTAATATTAGAGTATGTAATACAAGCCTTTCTTATCGCCTTTTATTTATTTGTATTTTACTGTTCATTGCAGTAGTAGTATAATTATACCAACCTATTTAATTTATACAGTGACTAGATGCGCCCGCGGTTACATCCATGTAAATAAAAAATACATGTCTCCAATAAACGAATATATTGATAATATGAGTGTAGGTTTTATTATATTATTAATATTAATTAATAGCATGTTACACGCTTTCAAGGACGATTCATATTGCCGTCACACTTGGATCTGTTTTGGCAATATCATAAAATTATACTAATTTATAAGTTACTTTTGTAAATAGTTTAACTTGATATGTTCAAAGTCATCAGTATTGCATTTAAATCACACAGTAACTTACGAATGTCAAAACACATTTAACTTTCAGATTGCTTTCAGGTTCGGCAAGATAGGGCTATCAAAAGCCTGATGAAGAGTCTATTGTAATAATAAGTTTACCAAAAAGAAGAAAGACATGTCAAGAGTGGCCATCATATTTTTAGAAAAAAATATTGCGCTATCGGCATTATCCAAGGAATCCTCTGGACTACGTTCGTGTGGAAAAACGGTCCTTGTGTTTACCTGCTATTTAGTATTTTCGTTACATAATGTAAGTATGGCAAATAATTGTATTAGATACATAACAGCCAGTAAAAACAAATATAAAAGAGCACACGCAATAAAATTGTTTAACCGTACGCAAACAACATAAGACGATGTTATTGTTGCACTACTTTATTATTTATGCCGCCTCTCTTTCAGTGTGTGAACAATTTACCTATTGAACGACTTATTTACTTAATTAATACTAGCCTTTAGTAGTAGTAGTAGTAGTAGTCTAGTCTTTAGTAGTAGTAGTAGTCTAGTCTTTAGTAGTAGTAGTAGCACAGTCAAATAATTCATACAGTCGTTCGACGAACGCGTCTAGACGGGTCAATCGTGCGGGGGCCAAGAGGTGAACCGCGGGAAGAGCGGTACCTAGTTACGTATATCGCCTTAGTTCCTAACTAGGTACATGTTTTTGGGGGCTGGCACGTGCTTGTTTTTTGTTAGTTACCTATTTATTTGCTTATGAATATTAATTAAGATGTTGCATACGACTTGTGCTGTGAGACATTGAAATTCTTTATGCTGTTTAAAAACTTAAATAAATAAGGATTTACAAAATCTGCGATTTCATCAATTTACTAATACCAAAAAGGAAAATTTCATAAATTATAATTATTTATATTATTTTGAAATGTATGTACCTATAACCTTAAAATAATGTGCACATTCCTACTAATCTACTAACTTTTACATTATCTCATGTCTGGCCAAATAACAGAATAAAGTAGCAATTATTGTACGTAAACAACATGGCAGACGTAAGAAAATATGCGTTGTAAGGTAATATTCGATTCTGGTGTGATTTTAATTTCATTCAATAAGTACCTAGTACCTTCGCATTAGGTAAGTACCTATCACATATTATTATGTATCTTGGTAATGGCGCATCCTAGCTCAAAAATAACCATATTTTTGGCCCCCTTTTATAAACCCCACACATGTTCTCCGTAATCTCATAGCCCGGTCACCCATCCATAAAATGACCGTGATGTCTATTGCTTTACCTTAACGTAGTTGGCACGAAAATAATCTGCAAAATATTTCATATCGATAACATAGGCTCTGCAAGCTGATTGATCCCAAGGTTTACCCATCCATTAAACCACCGCTATGCCAATGGCTTTATTTTAACTTGGTTTGTACGAAAAATGAAAGCATTTTGAAATTGCATTTTGAAAAGAAAGAATATAAAGATATTCTTAACCGCCACCCACGACACCTGCGATATGAAATAGGTGCTGACTGACACTTTGTATGCAAATCTGTCACCGCACGAAAAATGCAACGTGTTTCATAATAATTATTTATCGTTAATTATTGTAATATAATAAACTAGTTGTTTCCCACAGTTTCACCCGCGTCCTGAGGGAACTTCTTCGCGTACCCGGTAAATTTTTAGCCTAAGTTACTCCTTGGTACATCAGGCCAGTGAGGGTCCCGTCAAAACAGGTCCAGCCGTTCCAGAGATTAGCGAGAACAAACAGACAGACAGACAAAAATTGTAAAATATGTCATTTCGGTGTATGTACCGTGTATACATCCATATGCATTTAGTAAAAAGCGGTTATTTTAATATTACAAACAGATACGCCAATTTTATTTTTATATATAGATAAGTGATTTACACTATATTATTCATGTAGCGTAGCAATTGTAATATTTTTCTAAAATAAATAGACGGTGTTTGAATAAGTAGGTATTGTTTACATGTGGCAGCCCTAGCCTACTTACCCTTGTCTAGACGTTGTCGGCTTTTTCTACGAGATCAAAGGCGTCAAACTACTGTATGGTCTTTATACTGTGGTAGTAGTCTAGTCTTTAGTAGTAGTCTTATAAAATGTGCGTACGTAGCTACGCACGCGCATTTTATTTTATTTAACTGTTCTTGCCCGAACCCGTGATTATTTCAGGAAATCCCTTTCAAGTGCACCCCTACGGCCCTCAAAGAACATACATGCCAAATTACAGCTCTTGTCCACTTTCCTTGGTCGCTTCCAACGATCCCAACTGAATGAAAAGGAGTAGTGACACTTCTATAATCTTTCTATTCCAAGAAATTTAATTTAATCCGTCACCACAGAATAACAACAGCAGCTTTATCAACCTATTATGATTAGTCATACATCCAATAATAAACTATATTGAAGTATATTGACGCATTATATTATTGAACTTTGCCACGTGACGACTAACAAAAGAAAGGTAGGTCCGACCGACACGTGTGCGGCGACAATGTTTGTTTTCATACAAACGTTACCTACACGATAATTATAATGCAGCCAACGACGTAGTAATTAATTACTAAGCATGCACCAGATATTTTTATATTTGCTTTGCAGTCTCCATGTTATTATGATGGTAGGGCAGGTAGGAGATAACATTGCATTGGATTTGCTTTTATTACTTATTTTTTCATTAGTTTCAATTCTTTTCAATTCATTGCCCTTATTTCTTTTGTTTCATAAAATCAATTTAAAAAATCATCCACTCCTAAAATAATCTGATGGGGATAACTGTTTTATTAGCTTTATACAAGCAAGCAAACAATATAGTAAGAGAGGTTGAAAATCTAAACAGAAATATACTTTAGACGGAGAAGTTGAATATTGCTAATTTACATAACTACACAAACTGAAGTTTGTTTCCTTCAATACGCTAAAATCAGATTTGAAAAGCCTTTTTCCACTTGGCAGCCTAATTACATATAAAACACGTTGCCTATCCGACGACTCCAGGTGCGAATGAAATAGAACATGATGGATTTCAGTGCTAGCTTATCATATAAGTAATCAATTTCCTCTCTACTGATCACAGGAAGCTGAGAAAATTGATCTAATTATTCCTAAATAATAAAGGGCCTCACTCCATACGCATACACGCAGTATTAATCTTTATGAATAAAACGCATTTATAAATATTAAAGTGCCATCAACATTCAAATACAACAACGTAGGGTCGCATCCGGTACCCATGTGTCGCACTGATAGCGATTAACGATGAGTAAGCTAAGCAAGAAACTAGTAAACGAAAAAATGATTGACTTCACTGCGAACACGATGATATTGAACTGCCTACGAAAAAACTTCCAGGAAAAGCGGTTGCTTTTTTTGTGTCTGGACACACTTTTGTAGGTACACACTTTTCGCCGGTAAGTTTAATTGTTGATGAGATTTCATTTTATCTGTAGGCATATTTCTTAAATGACGGATAAAATCGATTGCTTTTCCAGATGACGATCGTTGCTCGCTTCCTCTGCGACGATGAGACAAATGCCTTACCGGTGAACGTCCGGCTTGCCGATCCGTTATCAGCAGGTCAATGATAAACAATTTGCATGAATAAAACCGGATTTGACATGCCCCGAATTAAGAACAGGAATTTTAAGCAGCGCGAAAGTCTCATTCGGTTTTTTTCTTTGGTAAGTCCTTCATAATTGCAAAGGCTTTTGAATTTGATATGCTATAATGTCTTTGTATGAATTCTTTTGAATATGATAGGCTATAATGGACGCGTAAAAAAAGGCCAGTCATCTTTTGCTATGTAACCTAATAAATTAATGATAAACGAAATTACTATACACCTACATATACAGCTACAATGATTCTGACGACATTTTCTGACAAAAGTAGGTAGTGTCTGTTCTTATTGGTAAGGCTTTATTGGTATTGCATTAGCAATTTCAATATTTATCCACCAATTTGCAACATCTGGCTGTACATCATGAGGTCGCGAATTCTTTGCTTTGCGACAGTAGATAAGTCATGTTGTTATACATTTTCTGTAGATAACAGAACGGATTTAGGCAATTTGACTACATTATTAGTTTGATTTCAAAATCGTTCAATGGGAGCATTTCTTTATTACATCGTCCTACGGAGAATGAAAGCCGTCCACAGGTCTCGGGACAAGTAAGCTGAACTGGCAGTATCACGACGCTACCAGAACCAACAGCCGATGGAGCAAACGAGATTTTAAGTGGATACCGCAATTTGGTAAAAGTAGCGCAGGAACTTGGACCAGAAGCAGCTTTATACCAAAGCTGGAAAATCGAGTCAAACGTTTTCCCTGGGATAGGTCTAGGTCCAGCAATGAGCAACTAAAGGCTGATGACAATGACACCCACTACATAGGACATCAAAATAGCATATCTAAGGGCGTTATCACACCAGCGGTTTGGGAGCGGTTGCGGGGCGGGACGGACGCGCAGCGAATGCGTCGCGAACACGCCGCGGCTGCGCAGCGAGGACATTGCAGATGCGTGGCAAATACGTTACGTTTTCGTCGCGTGTTTGTAGCAAATTATCGACGTACAATACATCCAGTAACAAAATGGATTCCGACGAGGAAACACTGCTGTTGACTTTATTACTTCGAAGACGCCGGAGACAAAAACGAAAGCATCGACGAATTTGCGCGTCCGCAACGAATTCGTTGCGCATGCGCGGCGTGTTCGTTGAGCCCGTAACGTATTCGTTGCGCGCCCGCTCCGCTTTGAGGACGTTCGCAATCCGCTAGTATGATAAGGCCCTTATGCTTACCAGAGGTTGTAATACAGAAATGTCAATGGTGCAAAAACATAATAGTAAGCTTTTAATCTATACACACAAAAATAAAGTTGGAGTGTCTGTTTGTAATATTAAAGTAACCGCTTTTTGCTAAATACATATGAATGTACACGGTACATATACCGAAATGTAATGTTTTACAATTTTTGTCTGTCTGTCTGTTTATTCTCGCTAATCGCTGGAGCAGCTGGACCGATTTTGACGGGACTTTCACTGGCGGATAGCTGATGTACCAAGGAGTAATTTAGGCTATAAGTAATATAAGTTAACCGGGTACGCGAAGTAGTGCCCTCAGGACGCTGCTGAAACCGCGGAAAACAGCTAGTAACTAATAAATCAAATTATATAACGAGTATGCTAACAAAACATTATCAAGGCTAGATAAGCGCTATGTAGAGCAGGGGGACACACACAGATTTATCCATTTTATAAAATTAGCAGTTGTGTACAAGGTCATGATTTTTTATCACTTCTAAAATAAAAAATGCATATTATTATGTGTAAAATTTTGCATACAAATAGCTTAGATCTTAGTGGCCGACGTAGGTAACATGGATTGGGTCTTGAAAATTGTTTTGTTGTTTAGGTTAAAATAAAGACAGATATAAATATGGTCTTTTTACATTTCGTTATTTGTTCGATTGTTAATTTACATCCGCGTTAGAAGGCGATTGGGAAAATTGGTTTAAATTGAAAATGTGCGACGACAATAGTGCTGCTATACCGAAATTATATTGTGTCGCAGGACTTTTTGGGTTTGGGCCTACAGAATACAGATTATAAAACTGCGAAAAATGAAACACCTGTTATGATTATTTATTGGAACGATGTCGCCAAAAATAGCAAATATCTTCTTCTCTTTGTTAGACAAAAAGATCGTGTACCAAGTACCATAGTCCATTACGGACTGTTTACTAATAACAAGAAGAAAACTACAGACAAACAATAGCTTACACTCATGCTTGACACATAATTTGCATAAATACATAGTATATTAATGTTTGTTTTTACTATGTTAATGTGCCTACGTAAATCTATCTGCGCAGACACTTTTGTAAACAGATAGCATTTGCGTATCCTACGGTGAATTGGCTCCAACGAAAGAACCAATACGCTTAACTTGAAACGTTAAAAATAATACTTAACTATTAGTAGTAATATAATTATTATGAAGTATAACCAAAATAGCTCATATTTATTCAAGCTCAATCCAGTCGAGTCAGGTAAGCCAAACAAAAGTAATCGCTTATTGAACATTCAGGTTCAATTTGATGCTTCAGTGTGTAATATCAAATGCAGCTACCATTTATTATACCTACTATGCTACCACGCAAATCAAAGCTTATTCTGATGTTCTCGAGACTCAAGTACTCATCGACATCAGCATATGCATTAATTGGGAATATAGTCATGTATACAACATAATATATATTATGCAAATCAAAATGTTTCGATTCACAGAAATTACATCAATCACATTGGCAAACACAACGGTTTTGCGGATGTGGTAAATTAAAATCGCACCAAAACGGCCTTAGATGTTACAGGACTCTAATCCACCATAGGTACTTGAACCGGACAGGGCCGGACATGCCTGTCAAATAAGCGGAAGGACCTATGCAGATACCAATTGGAAACCACAAGACGGTCGAGGAAGATCCAAAAGGAGTTGACAGCTTCTGATGACAGCTGGCGGGAAGTTGCTATAGACAGAAATATAGGAAGTCCGAGGGTGACGTCTTTGGTTAGCAATGCGCTAAAGAAAGCTTTCAAGAAAAATGCATAATTATACAAGTTGTGCAACTACACAATTAGGGTGTAGCCAAAATGTGCGGATAATTTCGTTGGCATGCGGTCGCCGCGCCGCTTAACACAAGTGTTGTTGTGTCCGATTCTCACACAGAAAACACTTTGTATTACATATAGTATTATTATAATACTGTGTTGTGCTAAGGATGGGTATTCTTTGTGTCATTTAGCCGAATGTTTGTAAAGTTTGCCGCGATACAGGATGTATTCATAGCGTGGGAGTTAAAAAAATAGGCCTTTTTCGGTTCCAGCAAAATATGCAGACTCCTATATCAATCATGTCCATGCCTCCATTAAGTAGATACTAATACATGTTTAACAACAACATATATATAAAAACGAAGTTGTCAAATATTCCACCAGTTTATCAAAACATGTTTTAATCAGTTTTGCGGATATTATTTTTCCTCGAGCTTTTTATCTACTCCACATATTATTATCACAGTCAAATAATCCATACAGTCGTTCGACGAACGCGTCTAGACGGGTCAATCGTGCGGGGGACAAGAGGTGAGACGCGGGAAGAGCGGTACCTACTTACGTATATCACTTTAGTTCCTAACTAGGTACATGTTTTTGGGGGCTGGCGCGTGCTTGTTTTTTGTTCGTTACTTATTTATTTGCTTATGAATATTAATTAAGATGGTACATACGACTTGTGCTGTGAGACATTGCAATTCTTCATGCTTCTTTTAAATATTTAAAAAATAAGCATTTAAAAACTCTGCGATTTCATCAATTTACTACTTACACAAAAAATTAAAATTTCATTAATTTTAATTATTTATATTATTTTGAAACGTATGTATATACCTGTAACCACTTGAAATAATGTGCACGTACCCACTAGTCTACTAACTTTTTACAATATCTCATGTCTGGCCAAATCTAATACTAATATATAAAACTGAATAGTTTGTTTGTTTGTTAGAAATCGCTAATCTCAGTAACTACTGGTCCGATTTGAAAAATTCTTTCAGTGTTAGATAGCAGATTTACCGGGGAAGGCTATAGGTTACATAACATCACGCTATGCGCGACGGGAGCGGAGCAGTAGCCTTAACGCGGGTGTAACCGCGGGCATCCTCTTGTCACAGAATAAAGTAGTAATTACTGTACGTAAACAACATGGCAGACGTAAGAAAATAAGCGTTGTAAGGTAATATTCGATTCAAGCGTGATTTTAATTTCATGCAATAAGTACCTAACCTAGTACCTTCGTATTAGGTAAGTGTACCTATCAAATATTAATATGAATCTTGGTAACGGCGCGTCCTAGCTAAAAAATAACCATATTTTTGGCCCCCTTTTACAAACCCCACACATGATCTCAGTAATCTTATAGCCCGGTCACCCATCCATAAAATGACCTTGATGTCTATTGCTTTACCTTAACGTAGTTTGCTCGAAAATAGATCTTCAAAATACTTCATTTCGATAACATAGGCTCTGCAAGCTGATCCAATGGTTGCCCATCCATTAAACGACCGCTATATCAATCGCTTTATTTTAACTAGGTTTGTACGATAACCACCTAGTATATCTGAAAAAATGCTTCATATCCTTAGCCGCCTCGTACGACACTTGCGGGATGAAATAGGTGCTGACTGACACTTTGTATGCAAAGCTGTCACTGCAAGTGCAAACTAAATGCAAACAGTTTTATAATAATTATTCATCGTTAATTATTTTCATATAATAAATAAGTGATTTACACAGTAATATTCATGCAGCGTAGCAATTGTTATATTTTTCTAAAATAAATAGACGGTGTTTGAATAAGTAGGTATTGTTTAAATGTGGCAGCCCTAGCCTCCTTACCCTTGTCTAGACGTTGTCGGCTTTTTCTTCGAGATCAAAGGCGTCAAACTACTGTATGTCTTTATATACTGTGTTATTATTATACCTATAATTATGAACGCGATATTATTATTGTTATTTTGTCCGTTTGTTAACTCATGACATGAGTCATGACCTTAACAAATGGACATGTTTAAATATTTAAATTTTGTTTTTTGAGCAAACTAAAAATTTTGAGCAATCTTCGTTTTGAGATATTCAGATTGTTAGAACGCTAAGGAATTATAGGTATGTTAATTTTTTAAGTGTTTATAATTATGTATCAGTTTAGATGAGTGCACACAAATTAATACTTCGTAATATCAATTAATCACACTGGAATAATTGTACTGAACTCCAATTTTAATTGCATAGATATTGCATTTATGGCAGTTAATAATGAATTCTTGACAAGCAACAAAACCTCTGACGAGGTACGCAATTTTGCTCTACATTTATTTCACATTCTTTGATTATATCACATATCAATCATTATACTTTATAAACATGGTAAAATTACGAATAAGTATTTATAATCATATAAATAATTAGAATCACAATAACACTTAAAATTTAAATAAAATAAATTAATACCAGACGGAAAGAAACCATGCGTCGTACTTACAGAAATTTTCTTGACACAAAAGATTAATTAACAAAAATATTCTTCAAAACAAAAAAAAGAAACGGACACAAAATCACAGATCACAAAATAAAAATCATATTTTCCAACCTTTTTTTCATTCGGTTCCCGAATCATGGTAACGGTTAGCGCGACACCACTTTTGCCCGGGCGAGACGAATCGTGAATGAACATCTTATGTGCCGACTGATACGTCGTACCTTAGTACCTTGAACTCGAACCGCTCGCATCAACGTAATACATGACAAAACTACACACAGGTGGTAAGTCAACTTGAAAAATACGACATGACACCGAAACGTAACCAAACAGATAAACTTATATAATTTTGGCTTACAACTGCCATGCGTAAATACGGTAGGTAAATAGTTATTTTGTGTTGATATGTACTTTGTGGCACATGCTTGTGGAAGTTTGGTTTAGGTTTTCCTGTTCAACATTGTGAGTGGCAACTGGCAACAAGCAATCGGGATGCCTGGTTGAAATCGTAGTCTGACACGTAGATGGCGAAATTAGGGTAAAGTGCCGTTCTGTCAACCTAGTAATCTTATAAAGCTAAAGAGTTTGTTTGTTTGGTTGAACGCGCTAATCTCAGAAACTACCTACTGGTCCGATTTGAAAAATGCTTTCAGTGTTAGATAGCCCATTTGCCGAGGAAGGCTATAGGCTATATAACATCACGCAATGAGTCACGGGATCGGAGCAGTAGCCTTAAATAACGCGGATGTAACCGCGATCTAGTTTAAGGATACATTGATAAGGATTATGTAAGTGTATAACTGTACATACATACCTATGTTAGTACCTAATATAGTAATATCAAACTTGTAAATAAACTGACCTACTGCTGGGCACGGAACTCTTGCCACTACATATGAGCAACTTTGGGCCACAGTCCATCAATCTAGCCAATGCAAGTTTGCGGTTTACAAACCCCACATCGTACTTGTAGAAAATGTTCTTGGCACAAAAGATGAAAGAAACTGATCTACTGCTGGGCGCGGACCTCTTGTCACTATGAGCACAGATTACTAAATAGTGAGGTACTTGCTATGAGAAAGTTTGGGCTACTAGCCAGTGCAAGTTTGCGGCTTACACGTGCCTTTCAATAACATAATGAAGAGTTCTCACACATGTAGGTTTTCTCACGATGTTCTTCCAAACAATTTCATATGCAAATAACTATAAGACCGTCTCCATGGCAGTCTGCTCGTCTCTCTAATAAGCCATCGTTGCTGTCAGCGACACCTAATCGTTTCTATTTATACAATTTTAACGCAATTATTATTCGACAAATTCCGGTTTGATGTCCTCTTTGGTGCGTAGTTTGTGTATATTTGTACCTACGTTTTCTGAATCATATACTTTAGAAGTAGGTATCTCTTTGTTTATTACATTGGTTATTCATTATTCACGCATTCAAAATGTAGGTACCTACGTTTAGGTGAATACAGACTTGTTTGTGTAAATATTCTTATGTTCGGGCCACACTACCTTACCGTCTACCGGACTGTTACCGCCATAATTATGGCAATAAATTACCGTTTAATTACTGCGTGAAGTCGTGTGGTTACACTAGAGTTTACCGAGATATGCCAATAAACTAGGCGGTAAAAATACCATTTTTCAAGATGGCGGATGAAGCTGCAGCTGTTTGGTATTTTATGAGTGCCAATTATTTTAACATGAATCTTTTAAATTTTTAGCTTTCTGTCGGGTATCCCAGAGAGACGGTTCGGATTGCAATAACTCCAAAAATTCGAGCGCTTTTTCATTTGACCACTCATATCGGTAGATACGTGCGTCGTCGTCGAACTCGTGTTGCACACTGAACAAACGGTAGTGTGGCCACAAACGCAATAATTACTGCGGTAATCTTCTTTGATGTGCGAAAAAAACCGCCGCCGGAGCTATTGCCTACCGGCATATGCCATATTGATTGGCATTGTAAAATTATGGCCATAAATCGCGGTTACACCTAGGCGTTGTTGAAATTATGGCAATAATTGTTGGCATATCCCGGTAGTGTAGCCCGAGCATTAGGAAGCGTCAACATTTACCTACATACATTTACAATAGGTTTTACAAATCTGTATTTGAAAATAAAATTCTTGCGTTACTGACTGACTGACAGACAACGCACAGCCGAAACTAATGGGATGGCTGCAGGCTGACATTTGGCATGTACAATCAAACAAGTCGGCAGTGGACCAGTTTGAAAAAAATCCCTTGGCTCGCTCATAGAGTCGAGGCACACTAGAAACTGGTTTTGTATACGAGTGTCAATGTGCGTGTAAAGTAGCACTGGAAGCGACAGTGTCTTGCTAAGCGATTCTCGTCCTTATGGTGGTCTAGCGGGAAGTTGTTCGACTGTACGTTCCTAGGGAGTATAGGGGAGCACTAAGGTCTTTTGGAAATTCGCACCCTAAGGGGTTAAACGGGCGTGGCCGTGTGTGAAGTGTAGTTTTAAATAAAATGGAAGAAATATGTAGGTAAAATATCTATTTCTCAATGGTACACAATTTTTAAGCAGCATAACTTAAATATGCCAGCATGACCAGAATGTAAATGATATGTATAATACCTATTACATAATTTATGTACATTCAGCCACATAAATCCATACACAGCCTCCCGGCGTTATCCCACTTTACGTTAACCCGGGGCCCGCTTACTAGTCTAACCGGATTTGGCTGAATATTAGCTTTTCCACAGAGCGACTGCCTTTCTGACCTCCGCGACCCGAAGGGATAGTGATATTCCATGGTTTAGACCAGTGTCAGTTTATTTACATGACAACCAGGACCGACTTAACGTGCTCTCCGAAGCACGGGGCAAGCGATAATTAACAATTCAATACGCACATAACTCCAAAATGTCATTTGCGTATCTGTCTGTTGGTATCTCCACTAGGCTATCGTCCATATACATTTATCTAAATTTAATCTAAACTTACTACTAACTAACCTAAAGTTATATCATCATTGTCTTGCCCTGGTCCCAATTTATTTGGGGTCGGCGCAGTATGTCCTTCGCTTCCATACTTCTGTCACCAGTCATCCGATCGTTTACCCCTTTCTCTTTCATTATCCTCACACAGTCCATCCATCTTTTCCTTGACCGTCCTCTCCCTTTTTGTCCTTCTACATGCATATTCATCACTTTTTTACCAACATACATCTCATCTCTCCGCATAACATGTCCATACCAGGCCAATCGACTCCCTTTTATCTTTTCATCTATGGGCGGCACTTTCATACTACCTCTAACGTAATCATTCCTAATTCAGTCCATTCTTGGCACTCCACACATTCATCGTAACAATCTCATCTCTGCTACATGCAATCGTTTCTCATCCATCTTCTTTGTAGCCCAACACTCAGCTCCATACAGTGCGACAGGCCCTATAACCGACTTAACTAACCTAAAATTATATCGACCCAATTAATTATTATTCTTAATGTCTCGCACGATTTTAAGATAAAACTTAGTATTAAAAAAAGAAGAATATCAATCGAGGAGTTAAATTCATAAGAGACTCGGCACAGATTTTTAGGTATGATGCTATACTTTTGTGGTTGACTGACATCTATCACATTAATCACAAAATGTAGGTGTCAGTAAAAACAAAGCCTCGTTTAAAACGAGGTAGCTAATGATGCTAAAATCAATAGAGAATCAACTCATATACAGACATATTTTACCAGAAATACAATGTCGGGGAGATGGGCCTCGTTAGCCTTGGTTGGCAACCTGCCTAGGAGAAGGAAAACTCCGAAATTAAACCAACTTTCAGGGAGCATACCCGAAACAAAACCCCGATCTAAGGTGTGAACCGACCCGTGCCGAGGGATTCGTGGCCAGAGGGCAAGCTGGTCGTAAACGGAGGGTGCCTGTGTTGGTGGTCACAGGGCACAGCTGATATTCCGCCTTACCCCCGTAAAGGGCTTTGCGGGGATGGACCGTCTAGATCCCTAAATCTCGTGGGAACGCTATGGGAACAAAAACTTATTCTTCTCCATACGGCGGCGACGCGGTTCGCAACCCGTCACGTCTCGTTTCCCGCGAGGGCGAAAAGCGGCCTACGGAAAGCATGTTTGCAACATTGAATGTTGGTGGAGGAATGAACGGCAAATTGGATGAAGTATGTCAGATGATGGATGATAGAAAGATTGATGTTCTTTGTGTGAATGAAACAAAAAGAAAAGGGTGTGACACCACCAAGCATGGTGCATATACGGCGTATTGGTCTGGGGTAGATAGTACCACCAGAGCCTGTAAGGGAGTTGGTGTAGTACTGTCTGCGCGAATGAATGAGTGCGTAAAAGAGTTTGAATGTGTAAATGCTAGGCTACTGTGGATGAGAATGAAAGTAGGACTTACTCGTCTCTTTATTGTGGGGGTGTACGCCCCGGTCAATATAGTTACGGGTATGTCACAACATGAGCAAGACGAAAGGCAGGAGTTTTGGGAGAGTTTAAGAGAGATTTTGAGGAACTGCAAAGATAATGAAAGATTGATCTTGTTAGGGGATTTCAATGGATGGGTGGGAGTAAAGCGAGATGGATTTGAAAGGGTGTTAGGTGCATTTGGTGATGAGAGTGTGAACGAAAATGGAAAAGCACTGCTTGAGATTTGTTTGGAGTGGAGCCTTTGTGTGACAAACACCATGTTTGATCATAAAAGGATACATATGTATACGCGAGAGGCGAAAAATGTTAGAAGAAGTATGATTGATTTTGTGATAGTAGATGAACGATTGAGAAAGAATGTGTTGGATACAAGAGTATACCGAGGGATCGGCATCCACACAGACCACTTCTTGGTGTTGAGCCGGATAAGTGGGCTCTTTAAAGGATGGCGACACCGAGAACGTAATGGAAATAGGGTCTTGGAAAGAATAAAAGTAGAAAATCTACAAGAGAAAGATGTGAAAGATGAGTATAAACGAAGATTGATAACAAGATTTGAGAGATTTGATGGCATAAATGATATGGAAGAATTATGGCAGGCCTTTAAAGAAGAGGTAGTATGTGTAGCGTCTGAAGTATGTGGTATGATCAAGAGAAGGAAAATACGAAAGGTAAAGAATACATGGTGAGACAAGGATGTACAATCAGCAGTGTCAGAGAAGAAGAAAGCTTGGTCAGATTGGTTGACTGCCAGAGCAAATGCAAGAATGGGAAAAGCAACGAGTGTAGACATAGATGAAGCAAAAAAGGAGTTTGTTAGGTCAAAAAGAATAGTGAAAGAAATGGTTAAAAGGAAAAAAGAGGAAAAGAAAGATGAGTTTGATAGCAGATTATCTGACGATTTCCAGAGGAACATTAAGTTTTTCTGGAAATCCGTTCGTGCAGTTCGAGGAAGAACTCAATCCTCAGAACACACATCCATCAGAGACGAGAATGGAAGTATAGTAAATGGTGAATTGTGCGTGCTGAAGAGATGGAAAGAGTATTCGAAAGAACGGCGATAGAGACAACGAAAGCTGAAGTGAATTGTAATGATAGCAATGATGAAAGCGTTATTGGCGTGGATGAGATCGTGAAGGCACTGGGAAGTATGAAAGTAGGTAAGGCTGCAGGATATGATAGGATTACAGTCGAAATGCTGAAGGCTGGACAGGGCATCATAGTTGGTCAGTTGTAGCGGTTATATAACTTGTGTTGGAACACCGGCCGAGTACCTAATGACTGGACCACAGCTGTAGTTGTGCCTCTTTATAAAGGAAAAGGCTCGCAACAAGACTGCAAAAACTATAGAGGCATTAGCCTTCTCAGCATTGTTGGCAAATTGTATGCAAAGGTACTTATTGAAAGAGTTATGGAAGTAACCGACAAGAAAATATGGGATGTACAAGCGGGATTCCGAAAGGGTATGGGATGCACGGATCAGGTCTTTTCCTTGCGAAGCATAGCCGGAAAATTTTTGGCCAAAGGTCAAAAGGTCTATTGCGCATTCGTGGATTTGGAAAAGGCTTACGATAAAGTGGTGAGGAATGAAATGTGGTCGGTGCTGTCAATGAATGGGGTGGACAGCAGCCTCATTCGAGCTCTGAAATCCCTTTATGAGGATTCTAGAGCTTGTGTGAGGATAAACGGGGCATACACTGGCTGGTTTACCATCGATAAAGGTGGACAGGGATGTGTAGCGTCGCCGTGGCTGTTTAACCTCTTCATGGACAGTTGTTTGCAAGATTTAAAACATAGTGACTGGGGATTAAGGATGAATGGGTTACTCGTCAAATGCCTCCTTTATGCTGATGATCAGGTTATACTTGCATCTTCAACGGAGAAGTTGCAGGAGATGGTAACAATCATGCATCGTGCGTTAGAAAGGAAAGGAATGAAAGTGAATGTAAGTAAAACGAAAGTTATGGTTTTTGAAAAGGAGGAATGCGTTACGGCTTGTAATGTTTTGATCGATGGACAGCAAGTGGAACAAGTGAATGAGTTTGTTTACTTAGGTACGTTGTTTACAAGAGATGGTAAGAATGAAGCAGATATTGAAAGGAGAGTTAATGCAGGTAATTGTGTGAATGGAGCTCTGAAGGCGTTTATGAACAGTCAAAACGTGTCCAGAAACGTACGTTTGGCTGTACATAGAGGTGTGTTAGTGCCTACCCTTATGTATGGTAGTGAAAGTTGGGTATGGCAGAAGAGATTTGAAAGTAGAATAAATGCTGTAGAAATGAGAGCACTGAGAAGTATGTGTGGTGTGTCTTTGACCGACAGAGTAAAGAATTGTGTGATACGAGAGTGGTGTGGGGTAAAAGAAGATGTAGTGACAAGCATTGAGAAAGGCATGTTAAGATGGTTTGGGCACATGGAGAGGATGGATGACGATAGACTGACAAAGAAGATATATCAGGCTAGTGTGAATGGGACAGGACAAAGGGGAAGACCTAGGAGAACGTTCTCTGACCAGATTGGAGACATCCTGAAAAAAGGACAAGTCAGAAGTACCCTTAACAGAAGAGCATGCATGAGAAACTTGATGGGAGTGAGTGAAGCAAGTGAGGTATGTCAGGATCGTTGCAAATGGCGTTCCGTAGTCTCTGCCTACCCCTCCGGGAAACAGGCGTGAGTCTATGTATGTATGTATGTAAATACAATGCAGAAGACAATATGCAAGTGTAGAACTAACTACACAAGTCGCAGCTGCTATCTTTGACACTTCAGTGCTGTACAGTATGTACAAGAGTATCTAACTGGTACCTATACCGATTTAGCTGCAACCTGAACTATACCAGCTTTATCCATCACAATGAAAAATATGGTGTAAAGTCCAAGTTATCGGTCAAAACAAAGTGATTCAAGAAAATTTCAGACTATCCTCGTAATGACGGCAAGCCGCAGATCTCTCCACCTCAGTATTAGGGTGCGTAGATTGCATTAGAAACTTTTGGATAAACCAGAATAACATCAGGCACGAATAATAACTTAAAAATAAACCGTCTGAAAGTAATACAGCTAATTGTAAGAAGATAATTATTGTTACGTAAGCGATTTTACTGAATTCCCATCCAAAAATGCAGAGCACGTTTTCAGAAGCAGCCCTCAGTTGCATCAGACCACACATCAATATGAATTTGGTAAGTAGATATATGTACTAATAACTAAACAAAACTCAATACCAACACTACTGCACAAAACCGGTTGCAACGAACGTGAAATCGAAGGACAACGCGAAAAGATCAGATACAATCACCAAGAAAAGATATTATCGACTAGATTGGAGTAAAGAATTCTTCATTGCACTCCATAAAATACCATTTTGTGTAATACAATAACTCAAAATGTGCAATAGGCGGCATTCGCTAAGAGCGATCTCTTCCAGGCAACCTTTGTATACACAGGAATGAATATCCAAAGGTTTCGTCACATAGTCACACCAAAATTATTCAAAGAAATAACTTACACTGCTAGAAGCTGATGAACCCATATATTTATCTGGGTGGCACTGAAAAATCGAAATCTGGCTAAGACAAAGAACCAGATTGGTTTAACTTGACTTTGGTTAACTGTATCTATTAACACTACACGAGCACAGTAAAATTTATTGAATATTTTAATTGAATATTGAATATTGATGGCACGGAGTCGGCTGACCGCTTGCTGGCTCCGCCGGTGCACTGTACTAACAGTGGCGGCCACACCGACATAACACCTCGTGTTTTGTAAACTCTGGATCTCCGATGGCAATTCTAACCGGTTCACACTGGTATTATGGATAGGTCAGGGTCAGTAGGGATGCCACTGTCGGAGCTAGGCAATTTCCAATATTATTGGTTTCTGATCAGAAAACTGACTGACGTACTAACTGATGTTTTACGGAAACGCGGCTGCTGCTTACTACATCTGTCAAAACCTGATAATTTTTGCTAGTCCTTCATTGCAAGCTAGTCACCGAAACTTTCTCTTACTAACAGCGATAGGAGCGCAATGCAACGAGACACCAGACCAGACTGCTGCAGAAATGTCATTCTGCTCCTCTCGACAATCTGCAGTTTTCGCATGTACAAATTCGGATTCCAAGCGCCGATTACACCTGCAGCCATACATGAAGCATACATAACTACCGTCAGTAACGAGCCTACCGTTATACACATGCAACGATCGTACCTATAGGCATAGCATGGTAGCATGGTAGCATTTGAGTGCCCAGAGGTCACTGCATGTGTGATGTGTGTTTAATGCAAAGGTATGGGTGAAATAAGAGTGCGCATAAGAGCGAATTTGCCCTTAGGACTAGGTGTAGTCCATTCAGGTTGTCATATCTATCTTTGCAGAGGCTTTTGCATGTATGCAGTCTACTAATGGAAAGAAATTTATACATTGTCGTTCTGCATCACTTGAAGCGCTATTTCGTCACAACAGCCAAGAATACGCCTCGCGTTGTTCTTCAATATACAAATGTTGATAATGTTACGAGCTGGGGTTCGACGATAAATTAAAACTGACTATGCCACTAAACTGTACTTTATTTTAACACACAAACACTAGATACACACACTTAATTTTCACTTCACTAATAAAACACACTATTCACACCACTAGAACAACACTAAACACTTCCGACTTATTTCCTTCGCTTCTTGTTGATCGCTTCGCTATTCAATTGTTACTGTGTCCGTTCCGTTCGGTCGCGCTCTATTTATACTGGCCGGATAACATCACTAGCGCATTCTAGATGCTTCTACAAAACTGTCGAAATAATCTCGAACAGTCCATTACTCGATACAGCAACGCCATCTAGTACAGAGTAGCTGAATTACCTTTAAACCACCGATACATTCAATCTCTTCTAGTGCCCCCCATTCACCGATAGATGGCGTAACAATAATACTGTAACCTATGATAGCAGTTTTTGTCAGTATTCCTCCAAATAACGACCAAAAGCATCATATCATGCACACGCGGCTGTATTGTCGTGACGTGTAGCAAGATTTATGACATGAAATATATACTCTCCTTACATTTTAGTTCTGTTTGCCAGTTATGTTGTTTTACTTAAGCACGTAAGTACTTTTATTAAGCCTAAAAGTGTTAAGGATTACTGACTACCAAAGCAGTTGTAAAACACTGCACACTGCACAAACTCTACAACATCACGTGAAAATCCCAAATAGAAACAAGTAAAAGACATCAGTCATATTTTTTTATCACCAAAAGCCGGAAAGCAAACTTACCTTCCGTTCACCACATAAATGACGAATGACGGGCAATATAAAAATCATATTTTACGACATTTCGTTATAATTTCTAGCTTGTAAAAGTACTAGAATCGCACAAGTAGCATGTGTAAATATTGACTCGATGTAATCAGTAGCAAATAGTGTAATATGTGCAAATATGTAACAATCGTTTATACTTTATAGCAGGCATTTCAAGATTAATTCAATATAAGATAATTAATGTGACGTAACCTTAGACACGTTTTTGAACCGTAGTGTCTATTTTTATTTTATCACATGGTAGTTGCTAGCATTAGAAGTTTTAGCGCTAGTTTCATAGTAAAGATACGAAGATATGGTTCTAAGCGGATGTAGTGGCTTATGTATGCCTGCCGATCTACTGTAAAGGTCAGAACCAAAAATAGAGCTCTAAAAGGTAGTGGTGAAAGCCGTCAGAGTGATGACCAATGGCACCTTTGCATTTATCTCGAAACGATGTTTTTATTACTTAAAGCAAATTTTCGTCGTCGGCACCTTAGATCTTAGTATCAACGCGCAACATTCATACTTGGGAATATAACTAGCATATTACAATTATTGAGGAATATCACTGATGCGCTGCAAACGCAAGAGATGGATCTATTTCTTAAAATCTATTGCCAACTGTTGATCGTTAATTTATTGCATTTCTCTGTGTACTTATGTTACTGATTAGGCCTGCAGCAGCAAGAATAGCACAATGGTTTTACTGGTTGTCACACCCTTGCTCTTGAATCGAAGTGAGTTTCTAGTCTGTATAGTTAATGCTGCTGTTTTTGTGGCCATTACAGATATATAAAATTCTTGCGTTACTGACTGACTGACAGACAAGCCACAGCCAAAACTACTAGGCGCAGGAAGCCGAAATTTGGCACGTATGTTCTTTAGGGACCGCTAAGGTGCACTTAGGCGGGATACCCAAAATTCCCCCGGTATCAGGCAGTAACGGTTAAATTTAAATAAAATATGGCATAGCTGCGGGAATGCTTTACTTTCTTATAAAATTGATTGAGAGAGCTACAGTAACGTGTTTTGATTGATTTGAATATAGTAGAATAGTTGATACTGATCCTTTTGTGGCAATTAATTGATGATGATATTTATTTAGCGGTTTTTTTTTTGTTTTCCGTGAAATAAACAGTAATATTAAAGTATTGGAGGGGCGGCATTGAATTTAATTCGAATTCGCACGTTTACAACAATATATTATGCTAGCTAGACTCTGGAGGAAACTAATATGTATTCACTTTCTACAAAGAACATTACAAATTATATTAACTAAATAGATTTTCAGTGAATCGAGTATCTCAACAAGAAAACTAAGATTTCTATTTAACCTTCAAAAGACAAAATGCCATCCATAAAATCCAATACCAAAAAATGGTTTAACAAGACATTTCCACAAATGTGTAGTTGAGCAACCGCTGAATGACATTCTGAACGTGTGCAATCTCCTAATTGGTTTGACTACATTTCCTAATTATGTAGTTGTTGCTCGCCGACGCAAAGACACGCCGATTGCTTGAAGTAATGAGTTTTCAAACTATTGTATAAATAAAATTTTATCCATTAACAATTAAACTGCGATCGTAAAGTAATTCAGTTTATGCCGGAATCAATGGTTGTTTCAAGAGACGAACTACCTATTAGCAAAATCATTGGCACAGTTACAAATAAAAACTTATTTAAATTTTTCAGGAGAATCAAATATAGGCAATATTAAGCGAATAACCCATACCACTGTAGTCTGTATTCTCTGTACCTAAGTTCATTCCAAATGGTAAAAAAGCTTTCTCACTCTCTGAATCTGGATAGTCGCCCGAATAACGACCAAATATACTTAAAAGCAAAACAAATCTGATCTACAAATAGTCATCGTACTAGCGGATAGGTCAATGTCACTGCCATGAACATCAAATCTAATTTTATATCTCAGACAACTAATTATTTGGATAAATTCTGGCACAAGTTCAGCGAATTTACTTATAAGCTATGACCGAACATACTCCTGATTTGAAGACAAAAGGGCCTCACAAACCTACTATCAACGCAAGAGCATGTTTTCTGATTTCTTCCAAAACCGTATTGAACAAAATAATGGTTGATCAGCTAAGGTGATCCTCATTTCGGTACTTGACTTAGGTAACTTCCTAAGCTGAATAATGCCCTTATGGTACTACAATCGCTGGTCCACAATAGGCTTGATCAACTACATCCCAACAACGAATTTGGCCAACTTAAAATTAAGCAGTACTAGCTTGTGAGAAGAGGGAATTTGAATTAGAATATCCGCAGCAGTCTACTCTTGACTTGACCAACTAATGAGGTCCAGTACACTACTCAGTATGACTCATCCCAGCAATCTTTCTGCAGCAACCCTAAACGCGCACAACGACACATACAGCTCAATACACGCATACTGGACAATGAGGTGCTAATCCCAAACACGTCGGCAATGTAAACACACGTACTCCATCCAACCAGTTCGAACCGGTGCGAAATACTCTGCACTGCACGCTTCCCATCTGGTATTCTGTTACAAAACCAGTGTCTCATGTGGGAACACGGAATCAATTGTGAGATATATATTGCTTTTCTGGTATGCGAGATCACGTGAAGATAGGTAATCAAGGGATATTGAAATGCAACTAAGAATAGATTTGTTTCGCAATAAATAGCTATGGTGTTTAGTAATGTCATTGTTATTTTTAATTGCAGCAATGAGATGCGGGACAAGCCAACAGCGGCTACGATGGAAAACAATAATCCTAGGTCAAGAAGTTTAACTGTCTATACATCAGTTGAGCAATGCCAACAGAAAATATCTCAACCAAAAAGGAAAAAGGAATTGGATGCAGATTGTAGAATACTAATCGAGCTTTCGATTGTCTCCGTCCACGTACGCAACGCAGTCTGAATGTAGCTACTATAAGCCAGTAATTCGTGGTGGTGTAGTATTTACCTGACACAGTCATGCTAAGAGTAAGAAAACTCAACTGCTACAATATTTACCAGGAAGCTGGCTAAAGTAAATAATGTGAATGCTTTCACAAAACAACTAGACCCATTCTGATAAAAAATGCGGTTAAGCTTGGCATACAAAGGACATAGCTTCTTCTAAAAGAAATATGAAGAAATTGTGAATTATTTGGGTGCATAGGGTTCCCACCAAGAACATAGGGTCCCAAGCCAACCTCACCTGCAAGTGGTGCACCTGCCGATCAACGGACGAGGCTCTGGCAAACAAAATATCCCGATAAGCGGCAATAGGCTCGCCACCTATTACGTGGGATCAAAACACTGGCAAAAAGTCGGCGTTTAATATGCCTCTGCCTACCCCTTCGGAGTAACAGGAGTCTATGTGTATGTATGAATGAATTATTTGTCACGCTTCGTAAATCCCTCCACATCAATGAAAACATGCGTAATGCGATAGGAGGACTTCAATGAATTTTGCGACAGAGAAGAAAATCAGTCAACAGCATAAAAACAGTAAATACAATTAGACCTCTCAAATTAAATGCTTAGAAAAGCCTCAGCACCGGGTGGATACAGATGCACTTTCTTTTTCGTAAAAAACCTTTGACCTACATGCCGCTACTGAGCGCAAGACCTTGAATGTCGCCAAAGGACTGAGCGTATGGAATTAGGTTATGAAATGAATTACGACCCTTCAACCATCAATTTTAACTGAAGTGAAGCATACCGTATAATTTAAAACAGAGCTTAATTCTCGCGAATGTATATCATCAAATGAACAAACAAACCTAATCAACCAGCTTTTCTGATATACGTTACATACACATAATAACTCATTACATAAAAGGAACAAGCGATTGTCCAACTGTCAACTGGGCAGCGATTTGTGGACGAATTTCTTCAGGCTTTAGGAGAGCTTGGCTCTCGCATTTTTTTATTAGTAAGATGCGTTCCAGATGTTTCTTATTTGAAAAAGAATCCGCAATATTGAAATTCAGCAGCACGCTCAATTATGACTGCTTGAGCGCACTGCCGAGATTTTTTTATATGTATAGCTCCAAATACTTTTTTGAGTGACACCAGTCTACCTCGCCGGAAAGCTCTACCCAAGTTGGACAGAAGGAACGTCGAACTCGACCTCTCTACTCTGACTCGACCTTTGACGCAACCCTCGCTCGACAGCTTCATAGCTTGACAGTATTACACAACCGATAACCTCAAAAGACAAAGCACGCCTCCCACTTGACGGCGTAATCACTTCAAAATTCATTTAGGATGATCATTTTAGGATGCCTGCCGCAGCTTTCTAACACACCACAGTTCCCGCTGCTAGTAGCTACGTCAATCGGCAAAGCCAATCTCTTTAGACTACATGCTGAATTTCGCTTTCACTTCTAGTCAATAGTAGACGGTGAGCCAAGTGTTTCACCCGTGCGATCTTTCGCAAAGACATCTTCGAATTTTGCAGAACTTAAAAGGCGGTTACTCAATTACTGGAATTAGCCCTTTATTTGACCGGCTCGATCGTGTTTCGTGATAAGGCCCAATTAAAATATTTACCACAAACTAGACATATTTCAATTCATTGGAGTAGATTTAGAGAAAGGTTGTTTTGGTTTGGGAGAAGGTTTGTACCTGGTGGGTGAAGGTTTTATCTAGGATTCTAGGAAAACACTAAAAAGTCATTTTAACCTAGACTACCTTGGATTTATCCCTCTCATTAACTCTCGTATAAAATGTATGTTCATGAAATACTACACACATAAAATACTTTAGCCGTGTGGTTGACGGCATAGAATACAAGTGTCACCACCCCCTATCTTCCCGTGGGTGTCTTAAGAGGCGACTAAGGGATAACACGATGCAAATACCATCTTTGCGTAGAGACGGAAAACTCGACATCAAACCCTATACGACTGCCTCGTTGGTCTCGCGGCATAAATGTGCCCTTGGGGTCGGGAGGTCCCGGGTTCGATTCCTGGGTCGGGCAGTGTTATTGGGTTTTTCTGTCACGAAATTCTCAGTAGCAGCACGGAGTCTGGAAATGTACCCGGTACGGCAATAGGCTCGCCCCTTATTACGTGGGACTAAAGTATATCTGGCGAAAAGTGGGTGTAGAAATACACCTCTGCCTACCTCTTCGAGGTTATATAGGCGTGAGACTATGTATGTATGTATGTATGAAATACTCGCATAAACATCTGTATAAATAAAATGTTTGCGTTACTACTTACAGACAAGGCAGAGCCGAAACTACCGGTCGCAAGACGCTGAAATTTGGCGTGCGAGAGTAGTGGAACGGGAGAGGCTTACTTGATACTTGATGGCACGGGCTGTTTCCGCAACTCCACGTCTTGGCGTGTATTTTGCGTGCGGGTGGGAATGGTGTCGTCATTCCAGCCACCCCAGCTCTTCGAGGAAGGCCAGCAGACTCTTGATGTGGCCCACTGCTTCCCTCAGGGTGCTGTGTCTTGTCAGGTACTGCTGCCTGTACTGTGCGACCTCAGGGCAGTCGAGGAGCAGGTGGGCTGCCGTCTCGTCTGCTGCCATACAGGCCCTGCACAGCGGGCTGTCGGTGATACCTATAGTAAATAGGTGTTTATTAAGGAATCCGTGTCCTGTGTAGGCGGCCGTGACTGTCCGCAGTTGTTGTTTGGACAGCCGGAGGATTTGTTTAGCTATCTTACCGTCTACGGCGGGAAGAGCCTCCTTGGCCTGCCTACATGTTTCAATACCAATCCAGGACTGGTTGTGTTGGGTCCTGGTCCTATTTCTTACCAGGTTGCGATAAAATCCAGAAGGGAGGGGAATAATGGGCTCGGGTCCCACCACCTCTAAAGTGGCCCCTCTTCTGGCAAGTACGTCGGCTGCGTCATTCCCTCTAGAGCTACTGTGGCCCTTGATCCATTGCAGTGTTAATTTGTTTTGTTTACCTACCTCTGTTAGTTTCTGGTGGCATTCAAGCGTGAGCGCCGAGGTGATAGTATGGCTTTTGAGGGCTGAGAGGACTGCCTTACTATCTGAGAGGATCCTAATGGATCATTCCCTTACCTCACGTGCCATGGTTGCTGTGGCAGCTAGGATTATGCCAAAACATTCGGCCTGGTAGACCGTGTTGTAGGCTCCCAGCGGTGCTGCGATGTTGATATTTAGGTCCTCAGAGAATACTCCTGAACCCGTACCTGTATCCGTCTTAGACCCATCTGTGAAGATCGTGAGCTCGTTGTGATTAACCGCTCCTTCGTGTAGATCCTCATACAGTTGGATTTTGTATTTCTTGTCGATCACATACAAACTTACAACGAACTTACAATACACAAATTGTACGCAGTACTACGCCATTCTTTTTAATTAAACTAGCACCCTAAATCAATATTACTCAAAGTGCAAAATAGTTTTCAAGTTTTGTATTCATCACAATAAAATTAATATTGATATACTTACTTAATTTTTTTCAGTAAACATTCCAATTTATTACATGGTTAAAGAAACATATATCATGTTATGGAAATAAATTACAGTCAAAAGTAGAGTATATTTTAAATACCAGTAGCAAAGTACAGCTCTTCAAGGGATTTAAATATGATGCAACACGGATAAAGTGAAACCAAATATAAGAGGTTATAGGCTAAAGCCAATTAGATTATCTAAACAGACTCAGGGCTTTGAATGCATTACATTATAAATTCATACAAAACTTTATTCTGTGTATTATATCTTTCTATGTCACACTTTTTCCTTGAGAAAAACATTATTATCTAGCGGAAGCCATAATAGATAGGGACCACCTAGTACTAGTCATGAAACTTACAATACTACACGATTTTGGAGAATTTATTACGAAAATCTCTCTTACAATTACGAAAATCTCTCTTACAAATGCCATTCATTCCTAAAATAATGATTTGAAATAGAATGACTCAACTATATAAAGCTTAGGTATAACAATTGCAACAAAACCATTTGAACTTTACCTGCTAGGTAGCTAACTGTTTTCTAAACATAAAGCACTGCACACTCATCTTGTTATATCAATACTGATTACGGAATCAGGCAGTATTGATCAAACAGAATGCCAAGATAAGAGTTTGTACCCATAAAATGTTCCCAATATATTTAGTTATTTACTATAAAAGCAAAAAGAGAAACATTTTTCATTCCATTATTGATTATCATTAAGTCATTTAAGGACGCGTTTACAAAATTAGTAGGTACAAAATCGCGTCACTACAGCGACACGGCGGCAACAGTACGTACTACGTACGGTAATTTGCGGAAATGTAGTTCAACTAAATAACTTTGAGACTTTGAATTTTTTGTGATATGTATCTATGTGTTATAGGCCTGGCTGTGCAAATTACGTACAAATAAGTTTCTTATTTTTATATACCTAAATGGACATTATTACTTTATTTTTTCCATTATGTTGATTCAGGATATATTTCGGTATTTAGATATTATTTTGTTTCTTGCGTTGAAATCTGGTAAGATTATGTGGACTGATGGTATACCATCCCATTCAAGTGTTGCGACTGACACTCATAAAAGAGTAAACCTAGTTATGCCAGGTTGGGGCTCATTTTATTTGTTTTAGTGAGACCCTACCACTGATACTAGTGAAGTAACCTTCCAAGGTTATTCGATGAGTCTTACTGGTACTCTTATGTGAGTAGAGCTAGGCATGCCGAGTTTGGGCTCATTTTGTTTGTACATAAAAGACCCTACCACTGGAACTTATGAAGTAACCTTCCAGGGTTATTCGATGACTCTTGCTGGTTCTTATATGTGAGTAGAGCTAGGCATGCCGAGTTTGGGCTCATTTTGTTTGAACATAAGAGACCCAACCACTGCAACTTATGAAGTAACCTTCCAGGGTTATTCAATGAATCTTGCTGGTACTCATATGTGAGTAGAGCTAGGCATGCCGAGTTTGGGCTAATTTTGTTTATACATAAGAGATCCTACCACTGAAACTTATGAAGTAAACTTCCAGGGTTATTAGATGACACTTGCTGGTACTCATATGTGAGTAGAGCTCGGCATGCCGAGTTTGTGCTCATTTTGTTTGTACATGAGATACCCTACCACTGAAACTTATGAAGTAACCTTCCAGGGTTATTCGATGACTTTTGCTGGTTCTTATATGAGAGTAGAGCTCGGCATGCCGAGTTTGGGCTCATTTTGTTTGTACATAAGAGACCCAACCACTGAAACTTATGAAGTAACCTTCCAGGGTTATTCGATGACTATTGCTGGTTCTTATACGAGAGTAGAGCTCGGCATGCCGAGTTTGGGCTCATTTTGTTTGTACATAAGAGACCCAACCACTGAAACTTATGAAGTAACCTTCCAGGGTTATTCGATGACTCTTGCTGGTTCTCATATGTGAGTAGAGCTAGGCATGCAGAGTTTGGGCTCATTTTGTTTGTACATAAGTGACCTTACCACTGGAACTTATGAAGTAACCTTCCAGGGTTATTCGATGTCTCTTGCTGGTACTCATATGGAAGTAAAGCTAGGCATGCCGAGTTTGGGCTCATTTTGTTTTTACATAAGAGACCCTACCACTGGAACTTATGAAGTAACCTTCCAGGGTTATTCGATCACTCTTGCTGGTACTCATATGTGAGTAGAACTAGGCATACCAAGTTTGGGCTCATTTTGTATGAACATCAGAGACCCTAACACTGGAACATACCTAGCTCTACTCACATATGAGTACTACTAAGAGTCTTCGAATAAACCTGAAAAACCTGAAAGGTTACTTCATAAGTTCCAGTGGTAGGGTCTCTTATGTACAAACAAAATGAGCCCAAACTCGGCATGCCTAGCTCTACTCACATATGAGTACCAGCAAGAGTCATCGAATAACCCTGGAAGGTTACTTCATAAGTTACAGTGGTAGGGTCACTTATGTACAAACAAAATGAACCCAAACTCGGCATGCCTAGCTCTACTGACATATGAGTACCAGTAAGAGTCATTGAATAACCCTGGAAGGTTACTTCATAAAATGCAGTGGTAGGGTCTGTTATGTACAAACAAAATGAGCCCAAACTCGGCATGCCTAGCTCTACTCACACATGAGTACCAGCAAGAGTCATTGAATAACCCTGGAAGGTTACCTCATAAGTTCCAGTGGTAGGGTCTCTTATGTACAAACAAAATGAGCCCAAACTCGGCATGCCTAGCTCTACTCACACATGAGTACCAGCAAGATTCATTGAATAACCCTGGAAGGTTACTTCATAAGTTCCAGTGGTAGGGTCTCTTATGTACAAACAAAATGAGCCCAAACTCGGTATGCCTAGCTCTACTCACACATGAGTACCAGCAACAGTCATTGAATGACCATGGAAGGTTACTTCATAAGTTCCAGTGGTAGGGTCTCTTATGTACAAACAAAATGAGCCCAAACTCGGCATGCCTAGCTCTACTCACACATGAGTACCAGCAAGAGTCATTGAATAACCCTGGAAGGTTACTTCATAAGTTCCAGTGGTAGGGTCACTTATGTACAAACAAAATGAACCCAAACTCGGCATGCCTAGCTCTACTGACATATGAGTACCAGTAAGAGTCATTGAATAACCCTGGAAGGTTACTTCATAAAATGCAGTGGTAGGGTCTCTTATGTACAAACAAAATGAGCCCAAACTCGGCATGCCTATCTCTACTCACATATGAGTACCAGCAAGAGTCATCGAATAACCCTGGAAGGTTACTTCATAAGTTCCAGTGGTAGGGTCACTTATGTACAAACAAAATGAACCCAAACTCGGCATGCCTAGCTGTACTGACATATGAGTACCAGTAAGAGTCATTGAATAACCCTGGAAGGTTACTTCATAAAATGCAGTGGTAGGGTCTGTTATGTACAAACAAAATGAGCCCAAACTCGGCATGCCTAGCTCTACTCACACATGAGTACCAGCAAGAGTCATTGAATAACCCTGGAAGGTTACCTCATAAGTTCCAGTTGTAGGGTCTCTTATGTACAAACAAAATGAGCCCAAACTCGGCATGCCTAGCTCTACTCACACATGAGTACCAGCAAGATTCATTGAATAACCCTGGAAGGTTACTTCATAAGTTCCAGTGGTAGGGTCTCTTATGTACAAACAAAATGAGCCCAAACTCGGTATGCCCAGCTCTACTCACACATGAGTACCAGCAAGAGTCATTGAATGACCATGGAAGGTTACTTCATAAGTTCCAGTGGTAGGGTCTCTTATGTACAAACAAAATGAGCCCAAACTCGGCATGCCTAGCTCTACTCACACATGAGTACCAGCAAGAGTCATTGAATAACCCTGGAAGGTTACCTCATAAGTTCCAGTGGTAGGGTCTCTTATCTACAAACAAAATGAACCCAAATCGGCATGCCTAGCTGTACTGACATATGAGTACCAGTAAGAGTCATTGAATAACCCTGGAAGGTTACTTCATAAAATGCAGTGGTAGGGTCTCTTATGTACAAACAAAATGAGCCCAAACTCGGCATGCCTAGCTCTACTCACACATGAGTACCAGCAAGAATCATTGAATAACCCTGGAAGGTTACCTCATAAGTTCCAGTGGTAGGGTCTCTTATGTACAAACAAAATGAGCCCAAACTCGGCATGCCTAGCTCTACTCACACATGAGTACCAGCAAGATTCATTGAATAACCCTGGAAGGTTACTTCATAAGTTCCAGTGGTAGGGTCTCTTATGTACAAACAAAATGAGCCCAAACTCGGCATGCCTAGCTCTACTCACATATGAGTACCAGCAAGAGTCATCGAATAACCCTGGAAGGTTACTTCATAAGTTCCAGTGGTAGGGTCACTTATGTACAAACAAAATGAACCCAAACTCGGCATGCCTAGCTGTACTGACATATGAGTACCAGTAAGAGTCATTGAATAACCCTGGAAGGTTACTTCATAAAATGCAGTGGTAGGGTCTCTTATGTACAAACAAAATGAGCCCAAACTCGGCATGCCTAGCTCTACTCACATATGATTACCAGCACGACTCATCGAATAACCTTGGAAGGTTACTTCACTAGTACCAGTGATAGGGTCTCACCAAAACAAATAAAATGAGCCCCAACCTGGCATAACTAGGTCTACTCTTTTATGAGTTCCAGTCGCAACACTTGAACGGGATTGTATACCATCAGTCCAGATAATCTTACCAGATTTCAACGCAAGAAACAAAATAATATCTAAATACCGAAATATATCCTGACTAATGAAGTAATAATGTCCATTTATACAAAAGAAATTTACTTGTACGTAATTCGCACAGAATACGAGAAGTATCAAATTGATTTTAGCGAATATTTTGTATTCGTATATTGCTTTTTTCGTCTTCGGGCTGCAGCGACAAGCGACATAGAGTCCACTCCCGACGGCGCTCAAGCGCAGACTGAGATCTCATTGCAGAATTTGGATATATAAATCAAGAAAGTGGCTAAATAAAACGAACCTTATTGCCACATATTAAGACACACGTATGCGAGCAAAATAGAAGAAAAATGTAAGATGATTTTTTGCTTTTTTTGAGTCAATTTACAATATTTTGAAAAAAAATAATCAAATTGTTTTTGAGTTGACTATATTTACTACCCTATTCTATCTTTGAAAATCTAAATAAATGTAAAAATAGAGAGAAAATTGTACCCAAAAATAGCAGTATATGCCTAATTTTGATTTAAGAGGCCGTTTCGTATCGATTTTACATTAATATTAATTAAATATTTTTTATTTATTTTCAAATTGATTTATAGATAAAAAAGTAATCAATTTATCGTAATCATTAGTTTTATTAGTTATTATCTAAAATTGTCGTAAAATGTACCGGAAATATGTGGTTTTTTGATACAAGCGTAAACGCGTCCTTAATTGAGCATTTAACTATTTATTTACTTCTAATTATGTACTTTATTAAATGGAGCGTCATGAAATTATGAATTTCAGGGTGCTCTGCTGACGTAATTAGGACAGCTATTATTTGCTATAACAAAATTGTAGGCGTTTGATAAAAAATAACACAATGCAAGTAAATGTAAACACATAATAAAATATTTATAAATTCTGTCTACATGCTCCAAATTCCAAATTAGTCTCGATTTGATAAAATGAAGCACAAATAAAATGTACTTAGTGTAAATTAAATTATGTACCGGTAAATCGAAAATCATGACAAAAACTTATAAACCCCTCGTTCCTGACAGATATGTTTATTATTTTGAGATAAATTTGGAAATAACTTACCGGTTGAGATAAATCTGGGAATGATCCTTGTGGAATTGATTCGGCAAACAATATCGAAGACTCTGCTGGCTCTCCCATAGCAGTGTTATAACTACACATAAATGACTAGTTAGGGTTAAAAATCTAGCCGGTATTAAAGTATTCGCTCCTCTCATAACGATAAAATTAAAAGCTAAACACAAAATACAGAATTCGGATCACGAACAAACTCAAAAAATCAAACAAATGTGCCAGACAGCCGCGTTTCGTTCTAAAACCTGTTATCGTTAAACATTGTTGTTTGTCTCTTTCTGTGCCGTATTTTAGAAAGAGCTAGATTAGTTAGATTGCGGTAAATGTCAAAGAAAGTTGGAAGGTCGGAACGCGCTTTGATGTTTTGAAGTGTTTTGACATTTTGATGTGACGTTTGTGTTTTTAATGGTTTTTAACATGGAAGAATAACCAAAGAGATTGGATATATAATACATAGAGGTAGCCCTAGTACTGAAAAATTGAACACAGTCAACTGACGTGTAAGATACAATTTAGACAATATAATGCCATCAAATTATATAACTTTAGTGGTTCATCTTTTATGACAGTTCTATCATGATTTTGAATTTAGCCGTATAATATTTATATCGACTTTTCAAGTGTTGTAAGAAATCTTATCGATATGTCTATCCACCGTATATTTTTATCTCGTTATTTTTTAGATTCTTTGTGCACGTGATAAAGATTTATAAAATAAGTGGATTGCTGCAGTATGTCGTGGAGAAAATTGGGTGCCTAGAAAGCACTATAGAATTTGTTCCAAGCATTTTACTGCGGAATGTTTTTATAGTAATGACAGATGGCGCAGACTAAAAGAAAATTCTGTGCCAACATTACTCCTCCATTCTAAACGTATCAGTGTGGGTGTTTAAATAATTACTTGCTTTTACTTTTATTAGGGTAGCAGCGCCAAACAGGAGTCGGATCTTGGGCTCCATTCGATGTCTCGACCAAAGGAATAATTTAATTTTAATATTTTCTACAATTTTATTATCAGTGCATAGGGTTCCCACCAAGAACGTAGGGTCCCAAGCCAACCTCACCTGCAAGTGGTGTACCTGCTTATCAACGAATGAGGCTCTGGCAAACAAAACATTAGGCTCGCCACCTATTACGTGGGATCAAAAGTCTGGCAAAAAGTGGGCGTTTAATATGCCTCTGTCTACCCCTTCGGGGAAACAGGCGTCAGCCTATGTATGTATGTTATAAACAATATTCAGCCAGCTACCTGCAGTTACACTGTTGCCACGAAAAGCCACAACACGCTAAGCGACAAGCGATTTCGATGTTTATTTGTGCAGTTTAGTTCTGCACTGAGGTGACAGCGCCGGCGGCAGAATAGAGAGCGGCATGAACATTGAAATCGCTTGTCGCTCAGCGTGTCGCGGCCGTTCGTGGCCAGGCTGTTAGACGACATCCACTCATTTCATAGTTTTACTATATCCTTACTAATACCTATTATAAATGTAAGTGAATTTATTTATTTGTTAAGCCTTCACATTTTGACTACGCAATCGATCATAAAAAGTTCAATGCACGTTGCTGGGAGTAATGGGAGTACAGAAAAAGGTGTAAGGTACTTTTTATCAATCGGCTTTGGCCTATAAATCAAGCTTCAGGTATCATCAGTGATTGCTAGGGTGGCAAACACAAAGGGTATGCTTATTTATTTTAATATACTGCTTTGCATTAAAACGTGGCTTTTTTCTTTCTTTAGTGTACGCGTGCGCCTTCCATAAATGAGACATCTTCTGTTTCTCCGACAACCAGCACTAAAGCGCCTACGTTAGTTACAATTTCTCCGCCAATAGGTACAGAAGCGATGAAAATCGTGTGCGCTAAACACTTATGTACAATAGAAAAACTACAAAAAGAAGTTTTTCACCTTGAGCAGCTTGTTAAAAGACATTTGTTAAAAAATCATTACCTATTTAAGACAACGTTCTAAACGTCTGATGAAAAAGAACATTGCTATGAATTCACGTATATGTCGGCGATACGCCAGGGTTATCGTGTCCAGTCCAGACTCCATTATAATAAAAAGACTCACGTTATATTACTTGGTTTATTTTCAGACGATTTCTAGCACAGAATTGAATTAAAATGTGACCTACAATCCTTTTTATAAACTAACCGTCATTACACTTAATGTTAACAACTGCCACTTCCTTTTCAACATATAATTGAAATTACTGTACAGTAAATTATCAAAAATCATCATTAATATTGTTATGAATATTGCACAACACCATATGATTTATTTTATACGAATAACAAATCTATTGTAATAATCAAACGCTGCTTTACAACATTCGCAACAGATGGTGATGGGATGCTATCAACAGGATGTAAATATAAACGCAGGTTATTTATTACCGTTAACATAAAAGTATCAGAATAATGTTATTTAATACTAATTGATTTTACTTTGAAAGTTTCTGAAGTTATCTTAATTATTAAGCGATAAATTAAATACCCAATATTTATAAAACAGTGAAGCAGTCAATAAAGTGTCTAATATTCTAAAGTAGTGAAGTTCTCAGTTCTGTGTTCACAAATAGTTATTTAAATATCAATCTTAAATATTATTAACATTTTCGTAACAATATAATCATTATATATTAATTTGCGCCCATATATACTTGATAGTTTGCAAAACGAAAATATCGTGAAGAAGGATTTGATAATTTTAGATCACGTGAAAAATAACAGTGTTATTAAAAAATACCTTTCACGCGCGGCTGGTGACAAAACACGTGAGATTAGCTTGAAGTTAAAAAAATGCTCTGACGCTTCATTATTATGTGCTACTGAGTACCCATTTGAAACAAAAAAATATAGATTCCGTTTAAAAATGCAAGTTTGTGTAATAATTATATAAATACTATCCATTAACTAGCGTTCTGTAACTCACCATGTGGTTGACGGCATAGAATACAAGTGTCACCACCCCCTATCTTCCCGTGGGTGTCGTAAGAGGCGACTAACGGATAACACGATGCAAATACCATCTTTGCGTATAGACGGAAAACTCGACATCAAACCCTATACGACTGCCTCGTTGGTCTCGCGGCATAAATGTGCGCGTGGGATCGGGAGGTCCCGGGTTCGATTCTTGGGTCGGGCAGTGTTATTGGGTTTTTCTGTCACGAAAATCTCAGTAGCAGCACGGAGTCTGGAAATGTGCCCGGTACGGCAATAGGCTCGCCCCTTATTACGTGGGACTAAAGTATATCTGGCGAAAAGTGGGTGTAGAATACACCTCTGCCTACCCCTTCGGGGATAAAAGGCGTGACGTTATGTATGTATGTATGTAACTAGCGTTCTGACTGCTGTGGACACAAACTTACGGAATGTATAACATGTACATACTTACTTTTACAAGTCTGTTTGATTTTGAACCTATATTATTGAAACTTTGATCGATATCGATAGCGGATTTGCTCAATCACTAAAAAATTAAAAAGTTCCATCGTTCATTCCATGCTTTAGTTATTCTTCCATGAGAATAACTAAAGCATGGAATGAACGATATTTTTATGAACAAATTGAATATAGCTACACTCTTCACTCATATGACAAATTAGAGTTGCCAGAAGAAGATGGCACTATGTTTGTCAGTTAGGGCTAAAGACAATTTGAACACAAATTTCGTAACTTTTTAATTTTTTAGTGATTGAGCAAATCCGCTATCGATATCGATCAAAGTTTCAATAATATAGGTTCAAAATCAAACAGACTTGTAAAAGTAAGTATGTACATGTTATACTTTCCGTAAGTTTGTGTCCACAGCAGTCAGAACGCTAGTTACATACATACAAAACGTCACGCCTTTTATCCCCGAAGGGGTAGGCAGAGGTGTATTTCTACACCCACTTTTCACCAGATATACTTTAGTCCCACGTAATAAGGGGCGAGCCTATTGCCGTACCGGGCACATTTCCAGACTCCGTGCTGCTACTGAGATTATCGTGACAGAAAAACCCAATAACACTGCCCGACCCAGGAATCGAACCCGGGACCTCCCGATCCCACGCGCACATTTATGCCGCGAGACCAACGAGGCAGTCGTATAGGGTTTGATGTCGAGTTTTCCGTCTATACGCAAAAATGGTATTTGCATCGTGTTATCCCTTAGTCGCCTCTTACGACACCCACGGGAAGATAGGGGGTGGTGACACTTGTATTCTATGCCGTCAACCACACGGCGAGTTACAGAACGCTAGTTAATGGATAGTATTTATATAATTATTACACAAACTTGCATTTTTAAACGGAATCTATATTTTTTTGGTTGGGTTGTTTCAAATGGGTACTCAGTAGCACATAATAATGAAGCGTCACAGCATTTTTTTTAACTTCAAGCTAATCTCACGTGTTTTGTCACCAGCCGCGCGTGAAAGGTATTTTTTAATAACACTGTTATTTTTCACGTGATCTAAAATTATCAAATCCTTCTTCACGATATTTTCGTTTTGCAAACTATCAAGTATATATGAGCGCAAATTAATATAATGATTATATTGTTACGAAAATGTTAATAATATTTAAGATTGATATTTAAATAACTATTTGTGAACACAGAACTGAGAACTTCAC
The DNA here is from genome assembly GCA_944739405.2 of Euclidia mi. Classification (NCBI taxonomy): domain Eukaryota; kingdom Metazoa; phylum Arthropoda; class Insecta; order Lepidoptera; family Erebidae; genus Euclidia; species Euclidia mi. The sequence goes on from OX123198.2 coordinate 60,718,668, forward strand.
TACTTTAGAATATTAGACACTGTTTTGACTGCTTCACTGTTTTATAAATATTGGGTATTTAATTTATCGCTTAATAATTAAGATAACTCCAAAAACTTTCAAAGTAAAATCAATTAGTATTAAATAACATTATTCTGATACTTTTATGTTAACGGTAATAAATAACCTGCGCTTATATTTACATCCTGTTGATAGCATCCCATCACCATCTGTTGCGAATGTTGTAAAGCAGCGTTTGATTATTACAATAGGTAGATTTTTTATTCGTATAAAACAAATCATATGGTGTTGTGCAATATTCATAACAATATTAATGTTGATTTTTGATAATTAATTGTACAGTAATTTCAATTATATGTTGAAAAGGAAGTGGCAGTTGTTAACATTAAGTGTAAGGACGGCTAGTTTATAAAAAGGATTGTAGGTCACATTTTAATTCAATTCTGTGCTAGAAATCGTCTGAAATATACCAAGTAATATTACGTGAGTCTTTTTATTATAATGGATTCTGGACTGGACACGATAACCCTGGCGTATCGCCGACATATACGTGAATTCATAGCAATGTTCTTTTTCATCAGACGTTTAGAACGTCTTAAATAGGTAATTAATTTTTAACAAACGTCTTTTAACAAGCTGCTCAAGGTGAAAAACTTCTTTTTGTAGTTTTTCTATTGTACATAAGTGTTTAGCGCACACGATTTTCATCGCTTCTGTACCTACTGGCGGAGAAATTGTAACTAACGTAGGCGCTTTAGTGCTGGTTGTCGGAGAAACAGAAGATGTCTCATTTATGGAAGGCGCACGCGTACACTAAAGAAAAAACAAGCCACGTTTTAATGCAAAGCAGTATATTAAAATAAATAAGCATACCCTTTGTGTTTGCCACCCTAGCAATCACTGATCACTGATGATACCTGAAGCTTGATTTATAGGCCAAAGCCGATTGATAACAAGTACCTTACACCTTTTTCTGTACTCCCATTACTCCCAGCAACGTGCATTGAACTTTTTATGATCGATTGAGTAGTCAAAATGTGAAAGCTTAACAAATAAATAAATTCACTTACATTTATTATAGGTATTAGTAAGGATAAAGTAAAACTATGAAATGAGTGGATGTCGTCTAACAGCCTGGCCACGAACGGCCGCGACACGCTGAGCGACAAGCGATTTCAATGTTCATGCCGCTCTCTATTCTGCCGCCGGCGCTGTCACCTCAGTGCAGAACTAAACTGCACAAATAAACATCGAAATCGCTTGTCGCTTAGCGTGTCGTGGCTTTTCGTGGCAACAGTGTAACTGCAGGTAGCTGGCTAAATATTGTTTATAACATACATACATAGGCTCACGCCTGTTTCCCCGAAGGGGTAGACAGAGGCATATTAAACGCCCACTTTTTGCCAGACTTTTGATCCCACGTAATAGGTGGCGAGCCTAATGTTTTGTTTGCCAGAGCCTCATCCGTTGATAAGCAGGTACACCACTTGCAGGTGAGGTTGGCTTGGGACCCTACGTTCTTGGTGGGAACCCTATGCACTGATAATAAAATTGTAGAAAATATTAAAATTAAATTATTCCTTTGGTCGAGACATCGAATGGAGCCCAAGATTCGACTCCTGTTTGGCGCTGCTACCCCAATAAAAGTAAAAGCAAGTAATTATTTAAACACTCACACTGATACGTTTAGAATGGAGGAGTAATGTTGGCACAGAATTTTCTTTTAGTCTGCGCCATCTGTCATTACTATAAAAACATTCCGCAGTAAAATGCTTGGAACAAATTCTATGGTGCTTTCTAGGCACCCAATTTTCTCCACGACATACTGCAGCAATCCACTTATTTTATAAATCTTTATCACGTGCTCAAAGAATCTAAAAAATAACGAGATAAAAATATACGGTGGATAGACATATCGATAAGATTTCTTACAACACTTGAAAAGTCGATATAAATATTATACGGCTAAATTCAAAATCATGATAGAACTGTCATAAAAGATGAATCACTAAAGTTATATAATTTGATGGCATTAAATTGTCTAAATTGTATCTTACACGTCAGTTGACTGTGTTCAATTTTTCAGTACTAGGGCTACCTCTATGTTTTATATATCCAATCTCTTTGGTTTTTAATGTGAACACAGTGACAATACTAATATTATTAGTACTATTAGTATTGTCACTGTTTTTAATTCACAGTTATTTTACCTCTAGCTGTTAGATTGGCCAACCTGGGCGTTGTGTTGATATATTTGGTATATAATACTCCCATTTTAAATATACATTATTGCTAAAAATGTACTTATTTTTTTATTGCCTAAGCGATCGTATTAAATATTTGGAAGTAATGTTTGTAACAAAACCTCTTGATATTGGCATGGCTATATGCATGTACATTTATTTTCTTACGAAATAACTAATTTCCTATGAAGATAAGTAGTTATAATAAAAATGTTGTCTATTTAATATATAAAGGTAAACGCATCATAATTTCGCCAACGTGAGGTTCTAATTATCAAATACAAAAACTGCAAATTAAATTTTCATATTTATTTTGAATAAGAATGATGTGGGTGTAATATTACATACACCTCTGGTCACCCCTGCATGGAAACAGGCGTGAGTCTATAAGAATGATCCATGTGGACTGCCAATGTTATGATGATTCGTAACTGCTGTCTTATTCTGTATCAGACTCAGAATTTTATTCTATTATGAACCTGTCCATTTCAGCATCCGTAGACCCATCTGTTTCACGAAGCTTGTCTTCAATGTGGCGCTCATGTTTGCATTGTTTTTGTCAGTCTTCTGCAGTGATAGATTGAAAAGCTTCTTCAGCTAAATTCACAATGTTGGTTGCCTCTTGTCCTAAATGTTTGCTTGTGACTCGCCTTTTAATGAGACTCCACATAAGTTCAATTGCGTTTAGCTCGCAGTGGTATGGCGGTAATCTAACCACTTTGCGGCCATGAGCTTCAAGCATTTGAATTTTTGAAGCATTTCCACTAATATTGGGTAAAATGTTATGCACGGGTAACCCTATTTTACATTCCTGTTATCACGGAGTACAATTCCAACATAAAGAAAATAAACACCGACATCTGTCAGAGGTAAAATAACTGTGAACGGACTGTAGTCATAATTTTATAAAAAAAGCCGAAGCCACTGTGCCCAAACTGTGCCCGCCAAAGTCTTTAGTTTGTTAATAAATATCCGACAGCAATTAAACAGTGCATTTAATTGAGTATGGTAAAATGGGAAGACACAAAAATAAAAATAAATGTAGATTTGTTAACTTATTAATTTAGCCTCAGGTTAAAATTCAGAAAATCATCATTATTATCGTCCTAGCTTTATCCCATCTTTATTACATTCAAGACTCGTCACACGCATTGGAGCCCGAGGTCCGCTTACTGGTCTAACCAGATATGACAGAATATCAACTTTTCCACAGAGCGACTGCCGTCTTACCTCCGCAACCGAAAGGGATAGCGATATTCCATGGTTTAGACCAGTATCCGTATTTGAGAGTACTGAACTACTGACTCTCCGTAACCACCGTCAAAGATCTTCATGACAGCCGGGACCGACGGTTTAACGTGCTCTCTGAGGCACGAAGCAAGCGATAATTTACTATATAATACGCACATAACATATTCTGTGACATAACTTCGCAAAGTCAGTGGTGCGCACCGTGGATGCGAATCCGATACTACTACTACTATCTACTACCGACACTCTCTGCATGGCAGTCCGTTGATATCTCGATTATGCTATCGCTGCCTCAAAAAAATAAACATTTGTGTATTTTTAGATTTTACCTTTAACTTTGGGAACTACACTATACAGGGTGTGACAAGACCCATCACCAAGCCGAAGTCTACTCGTTTTGGACATCATGCTAAGGCATACTAAGCAAAAATAATACCTACTTGAGAAACGGTTTTTTTAAGGAGACACTTTTTTAGCTTGCAATTAAAAGTGCGCGCGTGCAATGCTTGAAATACCTACTTATCCATGGGTATTATGGACATATATGTGGGATTTTGTACCTAGATACAAAAAAAATGGTGACTTTGAGCCTCAATATCTCCTGAACCAGAAATTTCTCAAGTATAGTCAGGTAAAAAAATTCATAATAATTGGTAAGTACAATGGAATTTCGGTTTTCGTTAAGGGTCTTTTTACACCCCGTATATTATGGAAAGTGCTTAGGTACATACACATTCATAATTATATACCTAGGTACTTACTTATGAGAACTTATATAATTACTAGAGGACGCCAGCAGCTACTTCTTAGTGCACCCCTACGGTCTCCAAGGAACATTCATGCCAAATTTCAGCTTTCTCCGCCCAATAGTTTGGGCTGTAGCGTGTCTGTCAGTCAGTCAGTCAGTAACACAAGGATTTTATATATTGAGATTTTGGGCTAAAAACAAAGGCAGACCTTGAAAATGTCCTAAAACTAGGTAGGTGGGTAGGCAATTAAGTTTTGAAGACATTAATCGGGTTACCTAACCAACTTGCTTACCTTAATCTGTAGGTTTATCAACAGGAATTGACAATTGGCAGGACAAGACAGGACCTCATGTCATCCAAGTGTGTGCTTAGGTGTGCTTAGGTGTGCTTACATGGAGCTATCATTGTGCTTACGATTGAGCGAGCCGAAAATGTCAGCGTAGACCCAGACATTAACATACCCCTTTCAAAGATGAAAATCGCTCAATACGGAACGCCAGTGGGGAAAAAGGCTGCTCTTAATTCAAGGCATGTAAATTTATAACAATAAGGAAGATTACGCAAAGCTCGACGCAGATGGCAGCACGAGCAACTACAGTGAACAAACTTTCGTAGCGCGCTTTGCAAATATTGTCATCAACAAGACAACAATATATCTATACTTATTTTTATAGACAAAACAATTCTTAGATATGTAATTATCAATAACAATAAAAATTATACAATGTTTCTGTTTTAGTGACTTGTTTGAGATGAGATAATGAGATCGCGCATCCAAAGTTTGAAGTCTAAACGAGTTGTCAAGTTGTCACTCAAATGTCATACTTGCCAAAATTCATTGTTTACTGTAGTCGGTGATACCGCCATCTTGTGGTTTAACTTGGCAGTAATCTTCCCTATTAAAATAACTTTAAAGTACATGATAAAATGCTACGATGCGACTCTATTCAACGTTTTAAACCGCCAGTAAGTATATTTGTAATTATCTCAGGTAATTATAGGTAAATAGGTGCACGGCATTCTATAATAAAAATAATTTGCGCAAAAATATAAAATGCAGGGATATTAAATACTTACTAGAGCAGCATATTGACAAGACCGTTTGCATTCCATTGCCCCAAATCACAACACCCGTATTCATAAATATTACTAAAACTTCACTTATTTCTTAACACTGAACAGAAAAGCTAAGACACTAGTATCACGGTAATAGTTTAAAACAGAACTTTAGAGGCAACGCGGCAGAAGAGAGGGCCGTCTTCTCTAGCGAATTGAAAATATGTAATGCCCCAAGGAGACCAACCGATTGGGCGGCAGATTTATAACTGTTAATTAAATAAAATGACATAACAGAGTAAATGCCATTCACACCGTCAGATAGTGGGACTACAAACAGATACCCGGCTGTCTTCACGATATATTAAGAGTATTTTTAGATTTAGATAAGTACGCAGATGACAGAACCGAATCACGATTCTATTATTAGTTTATTCTGATGAATGCAAGGTAAATCTGTGTTGAAAACATTTGCAATTTTAATTGTACATATAAGCATAGATAAATATAAGTAAGTGTAGGTACATTATCTACTACTGCGATGTAGGAGCATACCTACTGCTCAAATAATCTTAGTACATATGCCTACAACCATTAATTATAAATGAGATAGACAAAATCAACGAAAATATTTATCAACGGGCACCACATCCAAGAGAGAGCAGGGATTGCACGGGTGGTATAGGGGGCACCGCCCTCCCCCCCCTCCCCTGTAGGAAGGATAGCGCCGGGGCCCCAGCGCGAGTCTTCCTACAGAGGGTCGCTCTCTGTCCGTGTAACTGGATACAAGCCATGAATGTGCCGTATTTTATTGGAACAAAACTCATGTGCACGGTGGACTCGTTCAATAGGGTCTAATTGGGTGCTCAAAGCACAACCCTTGTTCGTTATTCTCGATCCGCGTGATCTCGCCCCTAAGGGAAGTCAGTAGCTGTAGATGTATATGTACCTATGTATTATAGTTACTTATTGTATATTATAGGCGAAGGCTGCATTATTAATCAATCGAGCATCTTTATAAAACTTATATACAAATCTGGCACAGGCCAACAAGGCCCTCACACACAATCTCGTTTCTCCAAATTGGTTTCCCACGATATCAGATTCTAGCATAGGTAGGTTAGATTAGATCCACCCCGTACATAGCGCGCCGAGCTTAGTTGCGTGTATTCACCCTGCAGGCGCTGGTATCGCTTATTTTCTTCATCAAATACTAAATTAGTTGTAATAATAGGCTCTTTTTTCACTCAAGAAACAAGTGGGATTTTGCGCTTGAGTTGCGCTATCCGACGCAAAATGATGCGAACCAGCGCGAGGAAATTAAGGAAATATAATTAATAAAGAAAGAGAAGCCACCCAAAACAAAATCCTTAATCTGGACTTCTATCAACGACAGAACCACGACCCTTCCTCCTAGATTCCCATTGAACTTTCTCTTGGGCAGTTGTCCCACAACCAGTGAGAAAGCGACTAATATCAGTTACTTGGCTATTTTCTCGCTCAATGAACATACAAGCTACACATTCTGTGTAAACAAAGATGCATTAACTATATGAAAAGTTGATCACGGAATTTAAGGAAACTTTCTATAATAGTTTGTCCCTTAGCGGCAAGAAATATTAAAGAGACAAATATTATAGTTACCTACTCGCCGAGCAACAGTCGCCTAGCGATCCTTTCTGGGAACACGTAGGTGCGCGCATATTTACTCAGAACTAATCTAACCATCCTGAGCAAGTTGGGAGAATCGGATATCGCTGTCAAACCTCATTGATATCGCAGCAACAAAACAAGCTGTTCGCCAACTCGTTTTCAGTTGCAGGTTTTACTCGTTACTTGGTTATCACCAGCGGACAGTTGTCTGATGAATAAAAATGGCTAAAAATACAGCATTGAACGTTGAACGTTGGCGTTGATGATATTGTGGGTGGCCGATGTGCAGTGAAAAACGCAAGCAATAGCCTTAAAGAGACTGATAGACTGCTAGGTTCTATTTCACGGCAGATACTAATTATACTATCAGAGACTTAAATGCATTAACAAACACTGAGAGGTGTACAGTGACTTTACTAGGTAAATGCATATACCTACTTACGCCTTTGCCCGTTGGGGTAGGCAGAGACAACGGAACGCCACTTGCATCTATCCTTACAAACCTCACGCGCTTTCTCTACATTCATTACTAAGTGTTTTGAACAAATTGACATAACTAAATTAAACGGTAGTTTTTGATCTAAAATGTGTATTTTACCAAAACTGAGGTAGGAATCGGAATGGCGCTTCTTGTCCTTAGCGCATGCAGTAAAGATGGTGGCTACCAGAGTAACTATAAGTACCTATAGGTAGGTACTTAAAGAATAGGTTCTTCATAAAATTATGCCTAAGTATTAGTTATAGGTACTTTAATATTGAAATGGTCCGGCGGGAATGCTTAAATTTCATTGTTGGGTCGAAAATCTGTTACCTACTTATTGACTGTTCAATCTCTTAATTTTATATAAAAAGGCAGCAATAGCCTAGTGGATATACCAACAGACTGCCATGCAGAGGGTATCGGGTTCGACTTCGAATCCACGGCGCGCACCAATGACTTTTCGGAGTTATGTATGCGTATTGAATTATTAATTATCGCTTGTCCCGTGCCTCGGAGAGCACGTTAAGCCGTCGCTCCCGGTTGTCATGACCATCTTTGACAATCGTTACAGGGCGTCAGAACCTTCTGACACTGCATGGAATATCGCTATCCCTTCGGGTTGCGGAGGTCAGACAGGCAGTCGCTCCGTGGAAAAGCCAAATCCGGTTCGACTAGTAAGCTGACCCCAGATTGAAACTGGGATAACGCTAAGAGGATGATGATCTCTTAATTTTATGACGGTTTTGAATCATTTACCTGTCTCCGTGCATAACAAATAAGTAGGTATATCTAAACGATGCAACACAGTAGGTGCAAAGACAAGAAAACTGTTATAAAACAACATGATAGATATTACCGAGCATGTTATCGAGTAGACAGAGCGTCATATCTGAGCGCGCATCAATCAATAAACAGAATTAGGCACGTAGGTTGATACCTGGTAATCGGTGTTCATATATTATATGAAGCTTTTCGAAATTCGCGCCCATATCTGTAGTCTATTCAACATGCTATCAGGCAGACCATAAAAAGGGTTCTTTAAAGATAGCGCATTCGATGTAGACCTGAAACTATTCGGCATTATGCGAAGCAAAATTAATGATTCACTTCGAGCTTACGTCTGTCTGTGACTTAGTGATACTTTTTTGTTTATATATTAACAAAAACGTATCTATTAATTGTTTTCAATATTAAAATGTTTATATTGAACAATTCTATTATACCTACCTATGCGTGAGTCAACTTTAAAATAATATGTATATATACATTTTAAGCAAAGCTCGTCCACAGGGTGTTACAAAATTGTGCGTGTATTTTGAAGTTGCTCAACAGTGGCGGGCGACCGATAAGCTACATGTTGAAGATGCTAGACGCCAAGCACAGGTGTAGAGAGACCTCTTGTCGTTGCGCATGTGAAACTACATTTTGCGCAGCGTCTGTTAGCTATATAATTTATAGCGTCCATTTGCACATTTTAGTTAGGGACACTAGACGTGGTTTATTGCAGTGCGATTAAACATTATTAAAGTGCATTTAATGGTAGTGATTGATTTTGGAAATTGGTGATTATTACTGCTATGATTCGTTAGTGGTGAATATTGGTGGTAAAAATCGTTTATAGGATTTATTTTAAAGTATATACCTACCTACCTCCATTATAATTCTATTAATAGCAGGGAATGATTTGCTTAAAATCATGCGAATTTTGAATCCGAATATAAAAAGCTCTCTATTTACGCCTAAGAAAAGACCTTTCTTTTTGATTCACTATCTACATAAATAATACACAAGAATTTTGATAATATCATTCAGCATAATTATATCGATTAAAAACGCATATTTGCATCACGTATGAAAAATATGCATTTTTAATCGATCGAATCGAATTTAAATATTAATTCTATTCAATTCTTCTTAATTGAATAGAATTAATATTTAAATTAGCGCAGAGTAAAGAACTTATTAACTTAACATTGTCTTTCCAATATACCTATACCAAAGTTTCGGCAGCTTTCGCTGAAAATGTTTTATATTATTTGTATTCACGGTGGTGTCAGAGAAATTGCTGTTTCTCACTTTCTTTGTTCTGTAGGTTTATTCTAGAAACTAGAGGCGCAGATTAAAATATAATAGCACCTACTGTATATGTTACTGCAGCCAATGGCGCCGGCGCGAATGCGACCCCACCTCGTTCACCATACTAGCGAACATAGGAGTTATAGAATTCATTCGACTATGCCCAGTTTTGAGTGTAGCAGATTACAGAAAGAAATAAAGTGCAATGGAGTTAATAGCAACTGCACGGATTTGTCAAGAAAATTTAAGAACCATTTCTTCAGAAGATTCCTACAAATATGTGTTAAAAATAATATCAGCAAAAGTAAAATCATATCGAATAAAAAGAAAATCGTTTGTTGATGCGCTTAGGCGTGATGCTATTGTTGAGCCTTCTTTGTTTCCGAACGTTCTCACCAAATAGCCGGGCGGTGTGTTGATGCTGTCAGTGTCATTTTACCATATAATAAATAAAGTGAAAAACCTTTATTTATTTTGTATATTAGCTGTTATTTTCAGTTAAATATTTAAATACATCATAAATGAAGCTGTTAAAACCCAGCTGGGTCAATCATGATGGTAAATTATTGCTGATATTCTAATGTGAAACTGTGATTTTGGTCTGATTGATTATTGATGTATAAATGCATTTTTTTAGATAAACCGATATTTTCCGTGGATATACATCCGACGGGGAAGCGTTTCGCAACGGGAGGACAGGGTGGAGACTCTGGCAGAGTGGTGGTTTGGAACCTGAACCCGGTTTTGTTTGAAGCAGTTGAAGTAGATCCCAATATCCCCAAGATGCTGTGTCAAATGGACAACCACTTAGGTTAGACTGCAAATATTTCAGTAATTTTTAGGGATTAATTAATAGACCTCAAACACTGCTAAATAAAATTATTTATAGTATGATGTCTTCGTAATGCACTGTTGTTTGGTTATTGTTACTGCAACTTCAATATTAAATATACATTCTTCTTATGTCCAAGCATCTATGTCAAATTCACTGTAGTCTGGAATAGACATTCAACATGTTAAGGAATTTGGTTTGTTCTTTCTTGGATACAATAATAAGTTTTTAATTTCATTTATTTCAGCCTGCGTAAACTGCGTCCGATGGAGTAATGGTGGCAAATACTTAGCTTCAGGGGGTGATGATAGGCTGGTAATGGTTTGGGGCCTCAGTGTTGCTCCCGGTACACCAGGGAAGCATAAAGCTGAAACATGGAGGTGTCTCGCCACATTGAGAGGACATGCCGGTTAGTATCTTACACCAAAGTATAGCCTTGTGACTGCTTGCAAATCTTTGGCAAGATTCGGATAACTCAGATTTTTCCTGTCAAATATGAGTCTCTTGGCAATTCAATTCAATTCATTTATTTTATAGCAATATATATTTTGTGTTGAAAATTCTTACACTAAACATCATACAAAAAATTACATTATCTTTTTTCTTTTTATAACATGAGGTAATCAGAAACTTGATTAATGTGATTAAAAATATGTATTTTGTAAACTTCACTTGTTTACTTTGTTCACTTTTTGCAACAGGTGATGTATTGGACCTAGCTTGGTCACCGCTGGACAAGTGGTTAGCCAGCTGCAGTGTTGACAACACTATCATTATTTGGAACGCTGAGAAGTTTCCAGAAATGGTCTGCGTGCTGAGTGGACACACTGGGCTTGTGAAAGGTGTTGCTTGGGACCCGGTAAGTCCATATTTTTATACTATTTCTTAGATATCTCTTTGCTTTGTTTAGCTTTGTTATGGTGACATTAAGTATAAATTCTTCATAGTGAAACAAAAACCAAATATAATTCAGAAATTCGTAATTTTATTCCCTGATAAGCGGTTGAATCAAATGAACCTGAATCGTGCCGTATTTAGGCCGAATTCGACAATGTTGCACTTCACCATCATAGCATGCAACAATGTTGAAATCAGTCAAACTATCAACACTTAAAACTAAATGACAATAAAACTAAGGTATCTTGTGTATAAAAACGGAAATGGCATGTGGCAAGCATGCACAGTTCTAGCTATTTGTGATTGAAGAAGAGGATGTCAGTTGCAACAACGGACAAGAAAGTCAGTCGTCGTACGCAGGAAATGCGAGCGGACGGTCCATCGATACTGTGAGGCCTTAGTTTTTTGTATTTAAGGCCTCACAGTATCGCTGACCTGTTTGTTTGCAAAAAATTAACCATTTGAAGAAGAAAATAGTATTTTGTATGTAAATGATTTGTTAATTGAAAGGAAAATGGACAGCGCGGTCTACCAACAGTAACGCATTATCATTCGACGACCGGTTGGCGCATCGGGAGTGTAAGCGACTGTCACGCCGATGGTCGCGGGTTCGATTCCCGCTCAAGTCAAACATTTGTGTGCATGGATGGTGAACATGGATGTTTGTCTTGGTCTGGGTGTTTCTTTGTATAATATGTATGTATTTACAAAAAAAAAAGTATATATGTATGTTTATCCATTATCGAGTACCCATAGTACAAGCTCTGCTTAGTTTGGTACTAGATGGTGTTGTGTGAGTGTGGTAGAATATTATTAAAAAAATACATCCATTAAAAAATACATCCATTGCGAACTTCAGTATGGTCACGGTGTATGCACTTCAAGATGGCTGCCGCGGCGTCGTGGCGTATGTGATATTGATTAAAAGCATCAGAAAACCAATAGGTACTATAATAACACTGTTGCTGTGAATGCCGTGTTTATTACGGATTGCAACTTTAAGGATGCATCCACCATTCAAGAAGAATTAAGTTTTGAAAAGCGTTATAAGGTTCAGGCCACAGATATAGATCTACATAGATAACGCAATTATCACGATTTGTATTGAAACCAAGCGTGCCGACTTTTTAATACCTACTGTGACGTTGCCTGTATCACGAAGTCGAAGCGATGCGCGACAGTATCGCTTGTGCGATATTCATCGTCTCCTAATACACAACGTCAGATCAAACGTCCGAAGCAAACGCGGCAACGTAATGTGAATAAAGTTTACTTAACGGTAAAACGGACGCGCGGGGACTGAAGTTAGTGGCGACCAAGCTCGACGCTTGGTCGGAGTTCAGACACGCGAAGTGCATGCATTTGCGTTATCTATGTAGATCTATGTCTGTGGTTCAGGCAAATAAATTGCACATGATCGATCATTGTCACGTCTCAGTTCTGGAAATAGCGAAAGGAACGCCATTTTAAACACGCATTGACAATTTCTACAAGTTACTGCCGTGTTTTTCTACAACTTTTTCATTGTTGGGACTTTAGGTTCTTAATGTTTATTATTTGCCAATGAACAATAATGCATTATTACGCTAATAGAATTATATTATAGGTGTTATAATGTAATAAGGAAATTGCATAAAATAACATGTTATGCTATTTTCTATTTAATTTTCTATTTTTAGAAACAGTCGGTGTTGGTCAGTGAATGGGATTTGATCGATTTTAGAATAGAATCATAATTGGAATAGGGTATTTGACTAAAAAAATCTAATTAGTCCGTCAGTTAGATTATCGAAAAATATTGGATACGTATTTTTTCTTTAGTCACGTAAACAAAAAATGAAGACTACAAACTTCGCTGAAAACTCGTGTGACGTCACTTGCCAGTACACTTTTTACTGGCAAGTGACGTTACAAGCCCCCACTCCTAGACGTTTCTCCATCTTTGATGCGTTTTATCTTCGTAATTTTTTACTGATTTGAAAGAAACAATAAATACGTATCCAATATTTTTCGATAATCTAACTGACGGACTAATTCGATTTTTTTAGTCAAATACCCTATTGTTTATTAATTCAGTCTTATCCAGGATGGCTATATTCTATATAACATCACGCTATGAGCCACGGGTGCGGAGCAGTTGCCCAAAATTACGAGGGTGTAACAGCGAGAACAGCTAGTGTATAATATATTCGAGTAAATTGTTACAATTTAACTATTCCACTTGTTTACCCAAATTGTTTACGCAAATTGTTTATATACACATTATAATATTCTTTATTATAAGTCCCAATGCGCTACCTTGTGGAACTCCATGTTTTATTATTCAACAGTTAGATCGATACTTCCTTAGTTAACAGTGCTTAAATATATCTGTGCTGTTTCTAAGTATTGTTTTCTTTGAGATTAAGTGTATTGCTTCTGATTCCGTAACCCTCCAGTTTATTTAGTAGCATCTGATGATCTACGAAATCAAAAGCCTCCGGAAAATCCAAATAGTTTTCTAATATCGACATATCTTCAATCTTCTGTACCTACATATAAAAATGATGCGTTCCTGAATAATTGCCAAACAACGCACAGCGAAAACCATTGGGCGGAAGCAGTGGCGTAGCTAGGGGGGGGCGGTGGGGGCGGTCCGTCCCGGGTGACACCATTTTTGGGGTGACACCCGGGCACATTACACAGATGTGTAATGTTACAGATGGATATATAAAAAATGCGTTACTGGTTGACTGACAGACAACGCACAGCCAAAACTATTTGGGACAAGAAGCTGAAATTTTGCACGTCCCTTGAGGACCGCAGGGGTGCACTAAGAACGGATTTCAAGAAATTCTCACGGGATCGGGGAGAAACGGTTCAGTTAAAATAAAATGGCTGGGCGTAGCTGCAGTAGCCTCTAGTATCTAGTAAATATAAGCCTTCGTCCCGTCCGCATGAATTATACTTACACCTTAACGTTCCTCAGGAATCACACAAATTATTTATTGGTGAAAAGCGAACAAAAATCCGTTTTGTTGTTTTTGAGTTTATCGGATTCATACAGACAGAACCAAAAGGTGACTTCATTTCATTATAATAAGTGTAGGTATCAGAGCCGCGCCGATTCAAGACGGCTCGCCTGTGTGCGAAACCTATGAAGTGCTTTTTGTCGTTCTATTTTGACATTATATTTTATTATATTTGTCTGAAATAATTATGTTCTCCAGTTTTATATATACTTAGTACCTAGTCTATTTACCTAATTACGTGAAGTTCGCTACCAGTTGGGAAATATTGCAAAAATTAAGCACAAAATTTGTACATACCTACTATATTTAAGATAGCTGAATTTCTTAATCTATAGAATATAAATATAATTTATCATCATCTTCAGCCTTTCGCAGTCCATTACTGATATCTAATCAGATAAATTCTTCGTTTTATTCTGTTTTATTTTGATTTTCGGGTCGATTACTTTGATTCTCTGGCAGATGACTTCATTTCGAATTCGATTCTTCAGAGAAACTCCGAGCGTAGCCCTCTCCATAGCTTGTTAAGTGAGCTCAAATTGGTGGACCAGTCGTACCGTCAGAGTCAACGTTCTGTAAGTCATGGGTAGAACACACTTTGTCTTAAGTCTTTGCGGTAAGGGTGACAAAAAGCGGCGTGATTTCCTATACGCTGCCCAGTTAAGCTATATTCTTTTGCGAGCCATCTCGAAATTGCCTCTACCCAGCTGCAAGCTTTGCCCGACGACGCAGAAATTCGACATACCTCTGAGTAAACGGTACCGTTACACGGACTGCAGACTAGACTAGGTTGCAATAAAGTCAAAGGCTTTTTCATAGTCCATAAATGCTATAAGCTCAGGAGATGATTATACTCTTCTGTCTCTTGTATATTCTGGCGTAATGTGAATGTCATCTTTGGTGCCACCTCAACCTCGAGAACCGGTCTTTTTGGAGGTCTAAAAGTTCTAAAACTCGTCAAGCGAGACGCGAAACTGTTGGTGGTGACTGATGACACTGGAAAATAGCTTAAATACGTTGCTCAAAAGAGTGACGTGTCGACAGCACTTAAAAAGCGTTTTGTCCGCCACTCCACGAGAAGACGCTAGATTTAAATATACAGTGGAGCTGCACATTGTTTCGACTTCTACAGGAGATTTGCCACGTTTAAGATCTTGGCTGACTTCTGGTAACTCGTCCGTGTTCTTATAAATGCTCTGAACTTCAAGAATTTCGGACCTAGAAGTGACGAATTTCCATCAGATGTGGTCAACTTCTCCTACCAAATCCGTGCGATCCTACTACAATTGGTAGATATGCACTCCCAGTTTGGCGTTGTAGTTCTCCATGACAACATTGAAAATTGTAAGTCTCTAGAAATGTCAAAATACATTTCCTCCACTTCATCATTCGAGTCTATCAAAGTAGGTGCATATACTTACTTTACACACAATTTTCAAGTTCATACTCTTGCCGACACACTGGAAACTGCTATATCGTTACCAGAGAAGACTTTATACACCAAGAATCCGGCTCCGCCTTGGGATAGCTGGTGTCCCTTTCTACGTACATAGGATGGCTAGAATCTAGGGTAATGGTATTCTACGCCTCGCTGCGAACTTCACATAATCCCAAAATATGTCAGGCTAGCTTTTCCATAAGTGATGTTGCTGCCCGTGACCGATATTTGGCATTTTAGGGTGAACCTTACACCCACATTTTCAAATATTTTTGTTATTTTCACCGGAGGAAGCCAGAACAACAAGTATTAACTTTCTCACTCGCAAAAATAAAAAAAATGTGACTGAACCCATACACAACGTGTGTCACATCACATTGAATTGGATCAAATCTGACTAAAAAAGGATTTAGAATGATGATGAATTAACTATGTTTCTTTTCTTTAACGATTGGGCATCTTTAAATATTGTCGAAACAGGAGAACAAAAAAGGCGCTTCATAGATTTCGCTCACAGGCGCTGTTTAGGGTCGGCTCCACCCTGGATCGCTAGCTTGATCCTGGTTATCGTGGGATTTTTTAAGATAATCATTCAAAAGCCATGGGAGGACTCAAATGCTTTGGAGAGGGCAATGAGCCGCAGTACACCCGCGATGGGGTGACACCACTAAAATCCGCCCCGGGTGCCACCCAAGCTAGCTACGCCACTGGGCGGAAGGAGTTGAATTTTTTTCTATATATGTTCCTTGAGGGTCGTAGAGGTGCAATAAAGAGGGATAACAGATTTTCCCGATTCCGTGGCAGTTACGGACAGGTATTGCCACGGAATCGGAAAAATCTGTTAAATTTAAATAAAATGTGCGGACATAGCTGCAGGCATCTTCCACAATTATATTTTATAAAAATTCGTGTTATTATGTTCATATTACTTTGTTTACATTTTTACTGTTCGGATTCTACATATACATAGGGTCAAAAGGTATGTAAACAATATTGTTGTTAGGAACAGCGCCATCTATCCGAATTTCGAGGCATAACGAACAGCGCCATCTATAGGAGTTTCAGGGAGTTATCTACTCGCTACTAGATGGCGTGAGTGATACCATGAGTCGGCATATTCTGGAACGTTCTGGTGACTATTCTATGGACACTCAGTAACGTTCTAGAAATTTTCATAGATGGCGTTGGGTAGGTAGACCAATACAGATACATTTGTCCATTCTCTTTTAGTCAGCTCCGAATTTTAACATAACAATAGGAGTAAAATTGTCAGTTTAAACAATAGGAGTAAAATTGTCAGTTTAAATGTATCAACACTTCATAATTTCATGATATTAATTATGTATTGACATATTTCATATAATCATGTATAGGACTATACACAGGATGGATATTTGAGATGGCGAAATAATCATAGTTAGCTACCTTATCCGTAATTCTCTTCCGAACGTGAACAGCATAAAATATAAACGAAGATAATTTTTAATTTCTGACTTTTACTTCAATCCATCTTCAATCTTGTCGGCCTTATAAAAATTTTTGATCACTTTCAAAAAGATTTGCTTGTTTCTCATTTTACTACATATTATTTTTGTTGTCAAAATCTATAAAACCGAATTAAAGTTTTCTTTTTCTTGGGGCTTTCAGTACTGATATTGTCTGCAACTTATAAGGTAGCCGCGCTGGTCACCCATCTCAAATATCTATAAATCATAATTATCATTTTATATAGATGACTGATATTTTCCTACCATTGTATATATATATATTTGTGATCCATTTACTACTTCGGCAAATTCGTGGACGCCGCATCACCGCTGGACGTGTGTGCGCTCTTGTCATTGATACTGTGAGGCCCTAGCGTGTGTGTTGCTTAAGACATCACAGTATCAACGACCTGAACGTTCACAATGTAACAACACCACATCATCAACTTGACGTCGGTAACTATATAAATAACCGTGACATATTGGCAGCGGCGATTCCAGGAGGAATAGGGACTTAGAGCGCAAACCGCTCCTACAGCACCTGAGCCGTTCTGTGACTTTTATAAGGACTACTTTCAGCAGGTTCAAGTACATTTGTATCCCTCTCTCAAAATCCTGGCACCGCCACTGCTTATTACCTATGTGTGTTTCTAATTATGTTTCTTCGTCATGTAACGAAAAAGAGTTATGCTTTCTCCATGCGCCTTTTGCCATCTACACACCCAAGTATATTAGATCACCGCTACGCCCATGCTTACATTTCATACTTTTTCGTTACGTGATCATTTCTAGCTGCTTGGTCTTGTACACACAGCGACAAGTCAAGCTTAACGTTTGCAGTATAATATTAATCCTTATTTCCTAGGTAATAAGAAGGTTCCAAATGTCAAAGTGTCTAGCATGACAAGTAGCCGTGTGCACAGCCTAATAATTTGAGGAAAACTTTTTTTCCAGTAAGAAAATGTTTATCTGCTCATAGCAAGAATTGATACGGGTGTTTTAACTAAGTTTTTATTTCATCTTCTTGGAAAATAATTACAAAAACTCTGTTCTAAAGGAGATAAGAAATTCAATACAGTTGTTTGTAATTATTATAGGTTGGAAAGTACTTAGCATCACAATCGGACGACAAGTCCTTGAGAGTGTGGAAGACAGCTGACTGGGCACCGGAGATCGTCATCACTGAACCATTCGAAGAGTGTGGAGGTAATTGAACCATTTGTAATTTTCTATTTACGTTAGCTCTTCTTTTTTATCTATCTTTCGGGCGATATATTATGTAGCTTTGTTACCAGTATCTGTAATTGCGGCACTGTTGCAGTTGTCACGAACTCGATCACAAAATCAGCTGTTCCATACATTATGTCGATTTCTAAGTTCATATTTGTATTGAACACCTGGAAACAACAGAAGTTTTACGCTCTTTCGAAGTCACAAAGTCCCAGACACAAAATTTGTTCATAATAATGCTTAAAATATCTGCACTGTACTAAAAATCACCTTTGTAAATTATCGCCCTTGTATTTTTGTGTTCGCTTGCACAGGCACAACACACGTGCTCCGTCTGTCGTGGTCCCCGGACGGCCAGTACGTTCTATCAGCTCACGCGATGAACGGCGGCGGTCCCACCGCGCAGGTGGTGGAGAGGGACGGCTGGAGGTGTGACAAGGACTTCGTCGGACACAGGAAGGCTGTCACTTGTGCTGTGAGTAGATTCTAGTAGATACTAGTGGCTAAGAATCCAGCTAAATAGTGACGGAATCATCTTAGTGCCCAGTTGTCATTCAAAACCTTCGCCCAGAATCCGCTAAAGGCAAACTATATCATCTTGCTACTACTGTTATAAACCCAACAGTTTGTGAGAATGGATGAACGGACGTTTGTTACTTTTTACACAGAACTAACGAACTAGCCAGCACACTTATGGCCCGGCCACAGTCTGCCGCGGCGGCGGCGGCAGTGGCGAGCGTTTTCGATGTACATGGCGCGCCGACCGATGTCCCGTCAGAGTAAACGCGCCATGTACATCAAAATCGCTTGCCGCTGCCGCCCGCCACTGTAGGCTGTGGCTGGGCCGTTAGGCTAGAATATTAACAAATCCTTCTGTGTCAATCCTTAAGTGGACGAAGGAGGGTTCCCTATCTAAATTTCATGTTTTTGGCTTTAGTAGTTTAAGCTCGGCGATGATTTGTCAGATAAGACAGGTGATTTTATGTAGTAGCAGATACATCAGGATAGCACATAAACTACCTTTATGTCACGATAACCTTCATAAAGACTGTTTTATTTTCCGTGTGTAGCGGTTCAACAACAACATATTCGTGAAGGAGGGCAAGAAGTGCTGCTGCGCGGCGGTGGGGTCGCGGGACCGCGCGCTCAGCATCTGGCTCACGTCGCTCAAGCGCCCGCTCGTCGTCGTGCACGACCTCTTCAGCGACAGCGTGCTCGACCTCTCCTGGAGCTCCGACGGTAAGTGACACAACAACAAGAAGTGCTGCTGCGCGGCGGTGGGGTCGCGGGACCGCGCGCTCAGCATCTGGCTCACGTCGCTCAAGCGCCCGCTCGTCGTCGTGCACGACCTCTTCAGCGACAGCGTGCTCGACCTCTCCTGGAGCTCCGACGGTAAGTGACACAACAACAAGAAGTGCTGCTGCGCGGCGGTGGGGTCGCGGGACCGCGCGCTCAGCATCTGGCTCACGTCGCTCAAGCGCCCGCTCGTCGTCGTGCACGACCTCTTCAGCGACAGCGTGCTCGACCTCTCCTGGAGCTCCGACGGTAAGTGACACAACAGTTATACGTTTTTTATTTTATATCATAACCAGCCAACGAGCAGACGGATCTCCTGGTGGTAAGCGATTACAGCCGCCCATAGACACACGCAACACCAAAAGAGTCATAAGTGAGTTGCCGCCCTTTGGGAAAACGAATAGGACGAGGCGTGGGATAAGGGAGAAGAAATAGGGGATGGGGCCTCCGGCACTCTCACTCACTGAACGAAACGCAACAGCTTAAGTACTGTTACTTTACGTTGATGTAGTTCCCAGGCCAAGCTGGCCCATTCATGTTGAAATCAGCAAGGTTCTTTTGCCTATAAAACTCATACTCAATCATGACAAGGAGAAGGCTATTAATATCTACACAAAAAACAGGCTTCACAAAGAACTTATCAATTGTGTTTAGTATCACATTGGAAAAGCTATTGCTGTGTGCCAGCAGACATGCATTACTAAAGACAGAGCTATTGTTATCTAAATGCCTAAACTTTTTATATCTATCGATATATTCCTCTATAACACGTACCTTCCTGCTGCTATAAGTATCTAAATTGTTTTTTTTTGTTTTATCAAGTGTAAAACTGAAACATTGTTGTTTACCAGGATTGAACCTATTGGCGTGCAGTTCAGATGGCTCGGTCGCGTGCATACAGTTTACGAACAAGGAAATCGGCACACCACTCACGATGGAAGAAAAGGTAAATCAAATAATATTTTGATAATGATGATGATGTGATCCTCTTATCCCTTATTAGCGACATAGGGCTCGCAGAAGAGTCTTCCATTTTTGGCGGTCGTGGGCGGCCTCCTCCAGTTCTCTCCAGCCGAGACGAGTTGAAGTAGCCTCCATTTCGACTGAGCGCCTCCATGTAATAAGTGGGCGCCCCGGCCGTCTCTTGCCATTTGCCCGCCAGCATTAACCTTGCTTCAATAGGTGGTTATAGTTATAGTTATAGTTGGTCGTGGGTTTTCCGCACTTAGCCACTTATTTGGGCCATTGTGCGTATGTGGCGACTTCATTGACGCCGACTACTCATACCACCTTAGTTCCTTCCAGAAAGCCATTAGTTGGCTGGTGTCGTTTAAAGCTTCACTCATGGTTCTGGGGTTGTTCAGCAGCTTTGCCCGTTGATCGCTCACACTTGCACAGTGCAGAATGACGTGAGCGGGTGTTTCTTCGGTTTCCATACAGCCCCTGCACAGTGGGCTGTCCGTAACGCCTATGTTGAATAGGTGCTTGTTGAGTGGACAGTGGCCGGTTATTATGCCCGTCAGATGCTTTAGTGTTTTCCTATTAGAATGCAGCAGCTTGTGTGAGAGTCGCTTGTTCAAGCAGGGGATGGCATATTTTGTTTGTCTGCATTCTTTTATGTTTGCCCACTGTTTTTCGTGTTCATGTGCGGTTCTCTCACGTAGCCACATTTGATTTGGCTTGCTGGTATCGGTACAATCGGCTCGGGTCCCATTATCATTGTGTCCGATCCTTGCCGTGCCAGTTGGTCTGCGGCGTCATTGCCTGCGGAGTTGCTGTGGCCTTTAATCCATTGCAGCGTAACCCGATTCTTCTCTGATCTTTTGCAGCTCTAGGTGGCATTCCATGATGAGGCCGCTGTTAAAGCAGTTGCTGCCGAGAGCTTGTAGTACAGAGACACTGTCCGTGATAATGCGTATAGACAGGTCACTTACGTTCCTAGACGCGATTGCTGTTGCGGCTCTTGTTATCCCAACACACTCGGCTTGGAATATGGTGTTATGGGTGCCAAGGGATGTTGAGATGTTGATGTTTAAGTCATGGGAGAATACGCCCGCAATAGGTGGTTGTCCGGTCTTCTAAGCGTGTGTCCAATCCAACGCCATTTTCTTAGTAGGATTTCTTTGTGGATGGGCTTTTGGTCTGTCATTTGCCAATATTTTAATAAAATAAAAAATTGGAATACAAATAGCTGTTCATCGATCAGCGAAAGATATCCACTGCTGGTCATACCCAACACTGCACATCCACATCCACTATTGGACCCAAGACTTTGTACATAGGCCGATCATCAGCCGCCCGCATCCATTAGCTGCCCGCGATCCCAATACGATTGCTGTTCCACTTTGCAGGGCGAACTACCTCTGCTGCGATAGCTAAATAATTAGATAAATAGCTGTCATATTGATTTCTACTTAAATAAAAATCTGCAATTTTACTAGGAATCTACTGTATTCTAATACCATCTTTTTTGAGCCCCTTCAACATAACTGAAGCTATACCAACCTAAGTTAAAACATTTTCCTCTAGAACGCATTTTACGAGAAGATCTACGGCAAATGTTTGGCGAACGAGTCCGGTGGCGACTTGTCGTCCAACTTGCTGGTGGAGTGTCCGGAGATACTGCTGGCTAGGGAGAAGCAAGAGGCGAAGAAAGAGGTCGCCAAGGAAGAGACCACGCCTAAAGGAGACAAGTCACAGGTGTGTGAAATGTGCATGGTGAAAGATGGCAGAAATGGCAGTTTATTTAATGTTGCACTATAACTACCAAAATAAAAATGATTGAAATCACAGTCACTGGTGACCTACACAGCGTTTAAAGTGTTAAAATAAAATATTTTTATTTAATTCTACATCTACTCAGATCCTAGATTTTTGTCTGAACTGCTCATGATGGACTGCAGTGCCTTGATCTGGCCCTTTCTTGATTGGATCTTGCTATTTTCAGAATAAGAGTCTTCTGAGCCCATCAGCTGGCTCAAGTGGAGCCTCGTCGACACCTCTGCGACCGATGGACAGACAGATAGAAACACGCACGTCAGATGGAAAGAGACGGATCACCCCAGTGTTTATCCCGCTCACACACGCTGATGCCAAGTAAGAAAATATATTATGTACTAGCTGACCCAGCGAACTCCGTTTCGCCTTTTTAAGAGCTTTTATTTAATTCCCTTTTTTCCAAGCCCCTTTTCCAAAGTTACCATTGACTTAGCGCTTAATCTCTTATCATTTCAGAGTATATAAATGCTGAACAAACAAACATAGATTTTTATATAATATTGATTTCCCCAATCCTTAAAATATCGTAGACGATACCCATATCGACTAAAAAAACAAAACCCGTCTGCCATCTTTGATTTCCGATCCACCATCTTGAATCACGAAATAGATGTTGTATTTGGATTCCCCATCCCTTTAAACATCGGAGACGATACCCATATTGATTTTTTTAAAGGAGATGTCCCAAAATTGCCCCACGTCCTATAACAAAGTGACATATCTCAAAAAAAAGATAAAAATTTATAAAAAAATATGGCATACTTCCCAAGTTCATTTTTTTACACCTTCATATAAAAAAATTGCTATAAAAATAGTTCAGGCGCTGTTATGAAAAATTCGTTTGTAAGAGTATTTATGGACCGATTTTAAAAATTATTTTTTTGTTTGGAAGGGTACCCCAAGGTAGTCACACTGCCATAAAGTCAGGTCTCCTATCTCCAGGATCCTGGAGAAATGAATTAAAATCTCAAAAATAAGCTCTTTTTTTCTATGAAGGTAGTTTATATTTATTTAGTTTATAGAACTATAAACGATCAACTGAGGATTATCTCCTTATTTATCTGATTATGAAAACGTGAGAATAAAAGCTTGTGCTTGAATAATAATAATAATATTTTACCACATACACACATGAACATCTATTCCCACGCTAAGCAGAGCTTGTGTTATGGGTACTAGATAATGGATAAACATACATAATATATATTTTTTGTAAATACATACATATTATACATCGAAACACCCAGACCAAGACAAACATCCATGTTCATGCACACAAATGTTTGACTTGAGCGGGAATCGAACCCGCGACCTTCGGCGTAGCAGTATAATATAATAATACTGAAATTGTATTTTTATGTGTAATAAAATAAAGGCGCTTTTAGTGATTTAGTTTAAAAAATGAGTGGAATCCTAATCCTAACAGTATCCTTAAATTCCCAGAATTTAAGGATTCAAAGAAAGAAAAATATTTTTCTATTGTTTATTATACAGGGTGTCATAAAACCCATCACCAAGCCGAAGTCTACTCCTTGTGGACATCATGCCAAGTCATATTAACCAAAAATAAAACCTGGGAAACGACTTTTTAAGTTTCACATTTTTTAAATCGAAATTAAAAACGCGCGCGTGTAATGCTCGAAATACCTACGTATCCATGGGGTCATATGGCATCTAAAGAACATATTGGCGGAGTAAATGCATCGATTTTGTACCTAATTAGAAAAATTCCATACTAACTTTGAGTTTCAATATCTCCTGAACCAGTAATTTCCCAGGTATGGTGGCGAAGTAAAAAATGTTCGTAGTGATTGGTACAACATGTGATTTCAGTTTTCGTTAAGGGTCTTTTTACACCCTGTATATACATAGGCAGTAAATGGCGAGCTCTGAGTTATACAGTTCGATTTCAATACTTACATAGAAAATAAATAAAGGAATGTAGAGAAAATGACGTGCATTTTCTCTACATTGATTTATTCATTTCCTAAATCCCTTAAAACATGGTCCAACAAACCTGCCAGGTCGTTCATTTCTTCGGGCTAGTTCCGCATCCTGTCCAAATAAAATATTACAGTCGTAACATGGGCGCATAACCCCAATGTCCTGCGCCCATGTATACAAGAACAACAGTATTCAACCACGGCATTGCTTCCTTGGCTTATTTTTGAGATTTTACTTTCATTTTTCCGGGATCCTGGAGACCGGAGACCTGACTTTTTGGCAATGGGACTACCTTGGGGGTATACCCTTTCAAAAAAAAGAAGAATTTTCAAAGACAGTGAAAAACTAATAATGTAAAGTACAAAAATGAGCTTATTTTTGAGATTTTACTTTCATTTCTCCAGGATCCTGGAGACCGGAGACCTGACTTTATGGCAGTGAGACTACCTTGGGGGTAGCCTTCCAAACAAAAAAAGAATTTTTAAAATCGGTCCATAAATACTCATACGAACGAATTTTCCATAACAGCGCCTGAACTATTTTCATAGCAATTTTTTCATATGAAGGTGTAAAAAAATGAACTTGTATGCCATATTTTTTTATAAATTTTTATCTTTTTTTTGAGATATGCCACTTTGTTATAGGACGTGGGGCAATTTTGTATGGATTGTGGGACATCTCCTTTCCCCTCCGCCATCTTTGATCACGAAATGGATGGTGTTTTTGAATTCCCCATTCCTTAAAATATCGGAGACGATACCCATATCGACTTAAAAAAAAACCCGTCCACCATCTTTAATTTCCTATCCGCCATCTTTGATCACGAAATAGATGTTGTATTTGGATTCTCCATCCCTTAAATCATCAGAGACGATACCCATATTGATTTTTAAAATTTTTCCCATCCGCCATCTTTGATTTCCCATCCACCATCTTGAATCACGAAACAGATGTTGTATTTGGATTCCCCATCCCTTTTAACATCGCAGACGATACCAATATTGACTTTTAAAAAAATGTCCCATCCGCCATCTTTGATTTCCCATCCGCCATCTTTGATCACGAAATAGATGTTGTATTTCGATTTCCCACCCGTTAAAATATCGAAGGCGATACCCATATTGATTTTTAAAATTTTCTCATCCGCCATCTTTGATTTCCCGTCCGCCATCTTGGATCACTAAATAAATTTCATATTATTAATCAGCGTCAGTCTCGAAAACGATACCCATATAGATTGTATCATATTCGTTTAGCCTTTTTTTGCCTTTGACCCAACCCTCCCCCTTCTCGATTGACCATTTTATTATTTATGTCTGGCCCCTAAAAGTTGTGGCGTAATTTTATATAGCCTATAGCCTTTCGGAATAATTGGGCTATCATAGGCAATAACAATTTTTAAAATCCGACTGCTAGTTCCTAAGATTAGCCGACATTATCTTTTAGCCTTTTTAGCCTTTTGGCCGGCCCCAAAGGGTCGAAGCGTTATGTTATATAGCCTTCCGGAAAAACTGGGCTATCGTATACAAAAAATTTTTTCAGATCCGACCGGTAGTTTCTGATATTAGCGCGTTCAAACAAACAAACAAACAAACAAACAAAAAACAAACTCTTCCGCTTTATTATATTAGTAAAGATATTTTATTTTATTTTTTAATCTCCTTTATTGGGCGGATACTTCCATAGTTGTCGTTTTAGCCGTTTAAGAAATATAACTGCAAAAAGTATTTACACATACAAACTACTTAGTAAAGACTGTGTTATCCGGTATCTGTGACGTTTCGCTAGCTCGGCCAATATGGCGACTGTGATTGGTCTGTCAGAACCATTAGAATTTAACAAAATACTCGACAATCCAAATTTTGCGGATATATGTTGTCGACTCTATATCTTTATTTTTTAATGTTTTATTATTCAGGTAAGGTTTCGATGTACTCCTTGACGAAATAATTATTATAAGATTTGACACTGTGATAGCAGCGCAGTCCGTCGGTTCCAATGTGAAACATTCCAAAATCCACAACTACTTACAAATTAAAAATTAAGTAAAAAACATTTTCCAGTGGACTTAATTGTGAATCTCAATAATCGTATTTCTTGTTCCCATTTTTTTGTAATTGACATGATGAATTAGGTTTATATAATAATATGTACATCCCAGAAACGTGTATAGATAATGAAAGAGTTCACTTACGATAATTTTTTTAACCGTTTTACTGCTTATCATTATTACGTACTGTCGTGGGTTTGATTCTAACACACATAATTATCAAGCTTAGCGTTGTCCAATGCCTAGTTTGATTATTATTTCATTATTGTTGCCTTTGTTTGAATGTCTGTGAAGCGCCACGTAATGAATTATTGATTCCATAGTTTATTAGAATATAGGATTTTATTATAATGTTTTATGTATTACAGTGAGTTTTTGGGTTTGATTTTGTATTAGAAATAAAACAAATAGTTTATAATAATATTTGTTTTTATTTTTACAGCGAGTCTTTAGGCTCAGCGCCGGGTGGCACAGAGAACTGCTTCAGCACATCGTCTCAGAGCAAGTCGCGGATCCGTGTGGAGGTTCGGGACGACATCGTGATCCACCCCAACGTTAGTAACCACGCCACCAGCTCGCAGCAGGCCAAGCGTACCTCCGATACGTATGTACTTAGACAATGTTAATATTATGATAACGGTCTTTCGGCATCCAAACAAGACTTGCTTTAAATTTTTGTGTATGAGTCTAGCCTTATCTGATTTGATAGTGTTCGTTTTTTATACAGTAACTGTGGCCTGAATTTCGTAGATTAAAGGGTCAGCGATTTAATGGTTTAGATTGGGATTTTTGGTTTATTGTATTTTATTGATCTGGGTGAAGAAAGAAAATTGTTTAGTGTTCGTCTTTCACTTTGATATGATTTCACTTAGATGAAATAATATGACATAAGCTGAGTACTTGTTCATTTTAGATTTGATTTACGAAGGTGAACAAAGGCGATTTCCTCTTTTTTTTTTTGGTTTTTATTATCTAACATAAAGAATGTTAAAATGGCTTTGAAATTAACTAACGTGTAAATTAGTTTAATGACTACAAAAGTTTTAATTCCTAAGTAGTTTTATGACGTTATTGGTAGGTAGACAAATTGTGTCATAAACATTCAATTGATGTGGGTGATAAAAGTTAGATGTAAAGTTATGCCCATATTGGTAATTTCCAGCGGTCTAGACCAGCGTCTCCGAGCCCGGGGCGCTACTTCCCTCCCGGGCCCGCGGGCAGACGAGCTGGCGTCGCGCGCGCCTCGAGGAGCTCCCACTACCCCGGCTACTCCCCTGACTCCCGCACAGCTGGCTACACTCCCCGCGCCGGCACTGGGCACGGCCGGCCCCGTCGTACGAGCCGCCGGCCTGTACCGTCTGCAGGTAAACAACTACCTCCCACTACCCCGGCTACTCCCCTGACTCCCGCACAGCTGGCTACACTCCCCGCGCCGGCACTGGGCACGGCCGGCCCCGTCGTACGAGCCGCCGGCCTGTACCGTCTGCAGGTAAACAACTACCTCCCACTACCCCGGCTACTCCCCTGACTCCCGCACAGCTGGCTACACTCCCCGCGCCGGCACTGGGCACGGCCGGCCCCGTCGTACGAGCCGCCGGCCTGTACCGTCTGCAGGTAAACAACTACCTCCCACTACCCCGGCTACTCCCCTGACTCCCGCACAGCTGGCTACACTCCCCGCGCCGGCACTGGGCACGGCCGGCCCCGTCGTACGAGCCGCCGGCCTGTACCGTCTGCAGGTAAACAACTACCTCCCACTACCCCGGCTACTCCCCTGACTCCCGCACAGCTGGCTACACTCCCCGCGCCGGCACTGGGCACGGCCGGCCCCGTCGTACGAGCCGCCGGCCTGTACCGTCTGCAGGTAAACAACTACCTCCCACTACCCCGGCTACTCCCCTGACTCCCGCACAGCTGGCTACACTCCCCGCGCCGGCACTGGGCACGGCCGGCCCCGTCGTACGAGCCGCCGGCCTGTACCGTCTGCAGGTAAACAACTACCTCCCACTACCCCGGCTACTCCCCTGACTCCCGCACAGCTGGCTACACTCCCCGCGCCGGCACTGGGCACGGCCGGCCCCGTCGTACGAGCCGCCGGCCTGTACCGTCTGCAGGTAAACAACTACCTCCCACTACCCCGGCTACTCCCCTGACTCCCGCACAGCTGGCTACACTCCCCGCGCCGGCACTGGGCACGGCCGGCCCCGTCGTACGAGCCGCCGGCCTGTACCGTCTGCAGGTAAACAACTACCTCCCACTACCCCGGCTACTCCCCTGACTCCCGCACAGCTGGCTACACTCCCCGCGCCGGCACTGGGCACGGCCGGCCCCGTCGTACGAGCCGCCGGCCTGTACCGTCTGCAGGTAAACAACTACCTCCCACTACCCCGGCTACTCCCCTGACTCCCGCACAGCTGGCTACACTCCCCGCGCCGGCACTGGGCACGGCCGGCCCCGTCGTACGAGCCGCCGGCCTGTACCGTCTGCAGGTAAACAACTACCTCCCACTACCCCGGCTACTCCCCTGACTCCCGCACAGCTGGCTACACTCCCCGCGCCGGCACTGGGCACGGCCGGCCCCGTCGTACGAGCCGCCGGCCTGTACCGTCTGCAGGTAAACAACTACCTCATTTCCCTTTTGTACTGCCTACAGGTAACTGACTACATCTTCTCTGAAGTGTGACCGTGTTCCCAAGTCTGATATCGACCTACAAGTAACTCGCTACATCTTTACTACTTTGATTAAGGCGAGGATTTCCCAAAAGACAGTGTTATCTAGCGTGGTCAAACGCGTTTTATTTGTAAATAACAGAGATTTAAATTCGGAAAAAAATATATGTTATTCTACAGCATTAGATCTATATTTTTCGGCCATTCGAAACACGATTACTGTCATTTGATACGATAGAAAATAATCGCGAATATAGGTCTGTTTAAACAACTTTTCACGTTTCATTTGAGTTGTATTGGGATTAGAATTTTCAAAAGTATACCAAAAGAAAAGTCATGTAAAAGCGAATGGTTCTCGGCCATCACATTATGAATTTTAATATATACAAAAATATAATACCGAAAATACGTAATTTCCTATTGCCGACGCGCTCTCTCCGGCGTCGTTCAGTCCCGAGCGGGATGTAATGGAGACAGGACGTATCGCTCGTTTGCAGAGCGCACCGCAGGATTACGAATTATTTCATCGTCAGTTACGAATGTCATCATCACTTATTGATAAATATATCATCTAGGTTTAGTTTGTAAATAGGTATTTTAAATTTATAGTAAGTAATAAATAATAATAGTGTATATAAGTAAGAAGTATAGTTTTGAAAATATCGTTTTGATTATTGGACAAGATAACGACTTGATAACAACAGCATAGTTAGGTAACAGTACTTTAGAAAAATATTGATTTGTTGTAAGTATATTGTGGATGATTTATAGTATTATTGTTATATTGGGTACCTACCTTATATAATAATTCACACTTTTATTCTGTGTACCTATATACGGAAATAAAATGTAAGATGTGCCTAAAAGCTATACAAGCGAATTTTATAGGTACCTACCTACCTACCTAAATAAATACAAATATCTGCAGTTACCTACTTAGGGTTACTGCCCTACCCTCGTGGGTAGTAGCGTGATGTTATTTGGTATAACCTTCCTCAACAAATGGGCTAGAGAAGCAAATAAATCTTAGAAATTGGTCTGCTAGTTCCTAAGACTAGCGCGATCAAAAACAAAAAAAAATGATATAGATAGGTAGATTTATGAATTTCCGTCTATTCAATAATTCTATTGACTATTTCCACTAATAATATCATTGATTTCCACACTATTACCAAACACGGAACAATGGACACCTAATAATATTATAGTAATTATTTATCACGCCGAGGAAGAATGCACTGGTGTCACAGCTTAGAAATGTTTGGTAGGTAAGTATATCAATTTGACTGCCAAATAATAACGAAAACTAGAGTTTATTATTGGTTGGCGGAAAATAAGCGCTGTGGGTGTAGGAGTATCATTTCGTACGTATGTATGTAGGTATGTATAATTTTAACTTTTTTTCACTACTACTTGCCGATGGCAGCGCCTAAAGGAGATCACCCAAATTGGGCTAATTTTTATTGTGCCGGCCAATCAATAAATTGTGTTATTTTAATAGAACAAACTGTTGTAAACATTTTAACTATTACACCAAACTTCTAAGTCAATAGGCTTGTGTCCACTAAGAATAAATCGGTTTGATTGTAGTATTTATAGATTCATTATGATTTTAAGATGTCAAGAAAGTTTATTATTTATTATAAAAAAGGTAAGATTATGTAATGTAATTTTTAGGATTCTAAAACTAAAAATAATGTTTTTATTCTTGTGACAGTGAACACCAATCAGAGAGCATTACGTCTAACAGTACGTCCGCCATTCATGTTGTTGACGTTTTAGTAGTAAATACAACTAAAACGTAAAAGTTTCTACCTGTCAAATCGAATATAACAAAATAAAAGTGGGTACATCAGACCAATCTTCATTCACGGATTGTTTTGTTTTGTACTTTGTGATATCACTCAACCGCTATGATGGTATACCGCGTTTTCGTGTCAAATTCAAAAAGGTTTTTAAAAAGCCGTAATTAGTAATATTGTTGATTGTTTTTTGAAGAAAAAATCAGGTATTTCAGTTTAACATCTAATAAAGGAACGAATCAATCGCTAATTACATTTTAGGATACAAGCGTATTCTCTGAGACAATATTTAGGTTTGAATGTATGTCTCAAAGTACCGTAGAGCAGTTTTGTTTTGACAAAAGTGGTAAATCAAAGAGGTGTAACGGTGGTCAACTATACGTTGTCAGCCTAACGTGAAATACGTGAGCCTTAAAATACAGTGGACTCATTAAAAAAGTAAAAAACATATTTTTAAATACTCCTGACCAAATATAAAAATATCGTCTAAACCTTTAGTAGGAATGTCTATGACCGGCCAGGTACAGGTCTTGCATACAGGCATGGCACCAGGTGGTTGAAGAGATGTTGCGTCGCGTCGTTCTCACTTTCCAATGTTTCGGCCGGTTCTTGTAGAGAAAAGGCCAGGAGGAAACGCCTGGATATCAGTATAGCGACAGCAGCCGCAACACAGTCCAAGAAACGGCGCTACAAATGTTGGCGGAATGCTCCTCTTATGTGTCCCAGTGCCGAGAACATCACCATCTTAAGCCTTTTCCGACCATTTTGGTGTAGACCTCTACAACAAATTCCTTTCCGTTCTATTTTGGGCAGTCTTCAACCAATTACTGCCTGCTATCTTTATGATGTCTTCTTTCCATCTCATTTGCCGTCTTCCAGCTAGTAATTTACAATCCCATGATTGCCATTTTAATATTTGCTTGCACCATGTTTCGGGATTTCTGGCTACATGTCCGGCCGCTACTCTTTTGGCAACATCTGGTACTAGACTTTCTTTTCGGAGCTATTTATTCGTCTTTGTCTCTGAGCGTCACTCCTGTCAGTTTTCTCTCCATTGCCCTTTGAACAACTTCAAGTTTCTGTAGCGCTGCCTCTATAGTAACCCAAGTTTCGGCTCCGTAGGTGAGCACTGGCAGGACGCACTGGTTGAATATTCTTGCTTTTTGTTGCTTCGTAAAAGGAAATGCCAGTTTATGGAAAGCAGCCCAACCTAAATGGATACGTATATCAATCCTGTTCACTTGGTTTGCTTTGCCCATCTTTATTTCTTGCCCAAGGTATAATATACTATTTATTGAAGAATTCTAATCGGGTACATCCTACTGCAATTGTTATTCCGCTAGAGTTTTCACTGGTCATGTTTCGAATTGGCCGTAAACTGATCGCGGCAATTGTTACATAGACTACAGGCCCATGTCCAAAATGGATGGGTCATATGAACCGCCAGGTGACGTATATAGGACGATATAAGAGCATAAAATAATAAGACTCAGCACTATGCCGTCACTTGTAAGCTGTCCAACTGAGTGCTGGTGAGAATTTGATTTTCTGACAATTTCCAAAAAAATACCGACTTTGTAGCGCACCATTTTTTTACGGCACTGCGCGCTTTCTTATTATTTATCATGGATCTATCGAAGGTCATAATGCCGTACAAAAATATATGACCGAAATGCGTACTCACTCTACCTGCACTTTTGTATTCTCACCAGCACTCAGTTGGACAGCTTACCAGTGACGGCATAGTGCTGAATCTTATTATTTTATGCTCTTATATCGTCCTATATATGTCACCTGGTGGTTCATATGACCCATCCATTTTGGACATGGGCCTGTAGTCTAACAGTCGTACCCTCGCTACCAGCCCTGCCCATAGTCTGGTGCGTGATGGCTTGGAACGTCACCGTCTCTTTCTGTGAGGCAGTAATGCTTATCAATCAGATATTTCGCTTTTGGCTTACTACCTGTCATTACCTGATGCCATTTAAATTGCAACATGCACATTATTTTAGGCAAAAAAATAACAGTAATTACTTAGGATTTATTTTAGGAACAGAATAGATTCTTTGAGCTCGAATATGATCTCACAGACTGCACTTAGAACCTTAGTGTAGTAATAAAAACTGTTTATTTCGTAATATTCTATAAGTTTATTTTAGTTGGCCGGCACCATTGACATATATTTAGTACATATATATCAATGGCCGGCAATTTTAGAATAGCCTAAATTTGTATGGAGCTGGGTGATCTCCTTTAGTATGCATGCACGTGTGTTTGCATGAGTATATTGCTATAACTATCGCCCTGTAATAAAAATCTTGTGTATTATTGATTTTTTCCGGTACTTTTTTGACAGAGTAGTATCTTAGAGATTTCATAGTTAAAATAAATATAACAAAATGTAGTCATTGGTGATTAAAAGTAGCTATGAGTATCTTACCCGTAATGTGTATTATTGGTTCTATGCCGTTTTTTTGCTGACAGTAGCAACGAATTAATTAATTTATATTAATCTAATCCTTTTCCCTAAGATTGATATCGAACAAGCGATACTTTCGCATTGCGAGCGATCATAAGTTTTTTTATAATTAACAAAAAACATAATGTTCATAATATTATCTACTGATTACTATGGTCACTATAAACAAAAGCAATTTTGTAAAACTACTTTCGAATTTCATAAAGGTTTATTCAAAACAGAAACGTTGCAAATTATTTATACTCGATAAGTAAGTTTATATTTCAATTGATATACTGCTTCAATTTTCTGTACTATGGCGCGAAAGTGTTATACCTACATATGGCGGCAGTGGCGTCGCGTCTCGCGTCGCGATTGTTCGTAGTTATACTCGAGAACTGGGGAAGAGGGGAGCCTCAAAAGCTTTGAGCGCTCGGAAATCCTCGCCTTAAGTATGTGACTAGCTCTGATGTCATATTTTTCGGATCAGTCAAAACTTATGAAAACTAACCTCTTCTTCTAACTTTTTCGTTTGAATATGTGACCAACTTTATTGTTGAAGTTTTCAAACCGACTGAAAACCACCAACATGACCTGACGATTCTTATCCAAACACGGACAGACAAATTTACGTATACTCGCAGCACAGTAACGCTCTGTCATTAAATTATCACACGCGATCGCCTTTCCAAATGAAGACCTGTACAAATATGAATTATAACTATTCTTTCTTTTTGTTTCTGGTCGTTCCCTCAATGCTGAGGATCGTGACTGTATGTCAATCTTCTCCACTCGGTCCGGTTCTGCGCCATATGTACCAGTCCCTGTATCTGGCCTCCAATCACCTCCTTGAGTTGGTCCACCCATCTAACTGGCGCTCTTCCTCTAGCACGCTTCCTCTCCCATTTGTCCGAGAATGATGAGTTTCTCCAGGTTGTGCAATGGGGATCGCATAACTATGTCGACCAATAAATATTACAAACGGCAAAAAATCACAATAAATACTTGAACTGATTAATTTTTGATTTTGAATGTCTTTACTAATCACATAATCTTAATATATAAAATCCTTGCGTTACTGACTGACTGACAGACACGCTACAGCCGAAACTATTGGGCGCAGGAAGCTGACATTTGGCATGTATATTCCTTGGGGACCGTAGGGGTGCACTAAGAAGGGATTTCCCGAAATACCCACGGGATCGGCCAAAACGGGTACATTTAAAAAAATGCAGGCGTAGCTGCTGGCGTCCTCTAGTGTTACAATAATTTGTTTACAAATGATTCTTATTCTTACACAAAACTTATCTTATTCTATTTTTACACAAAACAATATACGTAACTGTTTAACAAACTAAACGCCTTTTAAAACATAATGCACTGGAGTAGCTAATTATTTACCTAACAGATAGGTATAATTAAAAACTTATCCGGATACAGAAGCTAATGTCAACCTTAGCAGGAAATAACATTATCATCCACAGAAATAGACTGAATACTTGGACTGCAATCTACCAAGCGCAATGACTTTTTTTTTGTCTAATGTCTAATGAACAAATCCTTTATGATCTCCTCCTAAAAAACAAATTCGAAAAAAAAAACATGTGATGTTACCGCTAAAAATACTCCACCTGCCGACCAAAAAGACCCTATGAGGAAGGAATCAGCATACAAAAATTGTCTTAACTTCCTCCCATTATGCTATGTTACCTTCTAAAACTCGAAGGAATACCCGCACCCTATACTACACGCGACGAAAAAAATAAAATAAATCAAAATCTTCACAACAGGTGGTGAATAAAGCTTGCAACACACAGTACGGCACACTGTCGCGACTACAACTGCTGCCTAACAACTCCGCCTCTTGTGATCCTGTCTGGGAAACTTATTTAGGTAAGTACTTTCTTGTTCCATATTCATGTGTATTTTATATACATGTTATATCATTATATATGTGGGTATCTCATGTTAAGAAGGTAAATATGGCCTATATTGAGAATGAAGCTTAAAATAAGAGAAATCATAATTTGATACACACGTAAGCTAGGCAAGGCACGTTAGAACTTATTACTTAGGGGCGGAACATATCTGACCGAAGATGCGTCGAACGTATCTTCGGTCGCGTCTATTCCGTCAAATGAATCGGTACACATCTGACGGAAAATGCGTCGAGCGTATCTGCACACATTCGCTGAAAGCGTGGCTATTATGCACACATATAAGTTTGTTCGTGCAGGGCCGTACTCAGGGCAGCTCAATATTTTACTGTCATATTCTTTTACCTAATCATTTTTCGTGTTCCCTGATGTTATGTAGTCACTGAAGTCCTGTAGTTATTTATATTGCAATTCGAGTTTGATTATTAAAAATATGTCGGACTTCGAAGATTTTTTATAGTGCGATTTTTATCCAACAAGCGTTATTTAAATATATATCCTATTTAGGTATGGAGGTTCAAAAATAAAAGACGATAATACGATTTGGTTACGGTTTTTCACAAAACTTATACAAATGATATAGAACGGGATACAAACTACAGTTGCAGAGCAAGACACAAAATGTTTTCTATATAGGTATATATGGAAATTGTTACCGTGGACCTTTAGCACCTTATACCCAAAAATTGGCCCTCGATCCAAGCTATCAAATATGCGTACACTCATAGCACATACTAACACTATATTATTCTACACATTTCGTTTCTGAAAAATAAGTAAGGTCTGGCGGCCCTGGAATCTTACGATCTTAAAATCACCGATCTGGGAATGACATGGATATGGTATGTCCAATACCTACGAATTTAGCGTGCACACCTACGAAATTAGCGTGCACACCTACGAAACGTTGGGCAAATAAAATGGCTGCCATTTGGGTTGTTCTCCTGAATGTAATCGATAACGATATGGAGCCGGTTAGAGGAGAATAATACATTTTTGTAGTAAGTTACCTTTGTTAAGTTTAAATCTTTTGCCAGATTAGTTTATTCCATAATGCAAATGTGGGCGAACATGGCAAAGCGAAAGATGACCCTTGTATGAAACATGTAACAAAATATTCTCTGAGAGCCAATATTGGTTTTTTAGACATATTTATGCACAAAAACAAAATTATTATGTTCGATAGACAACGATTTCACAGCAGATGTACCACAAACCTTGGCGAAAAATATGGCGATAGTAGCACGAATGACATTTCTAATAAAATATCGTCATGATTAATTTATTCAGTAATCTATGGCTATCTCTTTTTTATGACAGAGATATCCCTAAGACAAAACGAGACAACACTATGTTTGGTGGCTTTATGTCGATTTCGTATATATGTGTATAAAAAAAATCATGGCGAAATGTGAGTGTAATATTACACCTCTGCCTACCCCTCCGGGGATACAGCCGTGAGTCTATAAAAATATAAAATATAATAATATATGTGAATAATGTAATTTTTCTATATGTACCTACTAGTTGCCCTCTCCATTTATATTCCTTACTCAAAGGTCAAAATTCACGTGGTGCGTGGTGCGCGCGACTTCGACGGATAATCCGTTAGTACGCTCGACGTACTAACGGATCTTCGGTCAGGTGTGAATGGTTGAACGTTTTTCTATACATTTGTATGTATTGGCGTTACGCGACCGATAAAACGCGACGGATCTTCCGTCAGATATGTTCCGGCCCTTAAACATCCGTGTGGTGACGGATTAAGAATACGAATTGTCACCACCCCATATCATCCCATGGGTGTCGTAAGAGCCGACAGAGGGAGCATATTATGCAGAGAACAGCAGTGTAAGAGAAGGAAAACTTGATACAAACCCTATACCAACCCATTTGGCCAGCGTGGTATAGTAGGCCAATTCCTCCTTTCAAAGGAGAGGCCTAGTCCAGCAATGGACTGTTAAAGGCTGATGATGATGACTTACACATATTAAAAACAGTGGCTTAACTTTATATTTACAGTGAGTTATCTATATTTTTTTACTTGTGTGAAGTATGAGCGCGTGTTTTCCTTTATTTAGTTTCATTCGCAATATGGGCGCCCTGAATTTATTCCTACTTGTTTTGAGATAAATCTGTGTATTGCCAAATATCGTTGTTTTATGCAGATATTTTTCTGTATCTTGTATTAGGTAAGGCTAATCTACTAACAAATTAAAAACTATTTCTTTGTGATTCTGTGTATTTAGTATTTACCTACTTTTTATGACATGTTATTGTTAAAATATTTTATACATTTGCGGTGATATTAACCTTTTGTATTTAGCTTTTATGGTCATTTACTTGAGTTTTTGTTATTGTGCTGTGATCATTTATCTACCTTTCAACAGTGCAGAAATACACAGCACCTCAATACTTCAGTACCATGTTTCTACAATATAATTATGTCATTTAAAGTTCTTTTGATTTCTCAGCCGTAAAATTTTAACATTATTTTGCTATAAAACTGTTTGTACATCCGGCATTTATTTATATTTTATGTTATTTTGACCATTGAATTAGTATGCAATTTTTTTATCTGGACGTATGAAACAGCATCAAGATCATCGGCCGTTGTGCGGTGAATGAAGGGGTCTTGGACACTGTGAGTCTATCACGATTCGCAGTGTGCAGGGCCCTTTTGTTTGCAAAACAACAACGCAGCATCGCAGAGGAAACTTATCCAAGATGTCTTCTTAACGTTTTTAGAAACGGCGCTTACATACAATATATCTTATAATAGTATTATTGTGCCTCGTTTCATGTCTTTCAAATATGATGATGTTATTATAAATAGATGTGTAAATTTCCAGGAAAATATGTATGTGTAATATACGACTTTGTTTAACATAAATACTTGAACTTTTTGTTAATTGATGATTATATTTTCAGCAAATTATGTATGTGTATTTTTTACTATGACTTTGGTGCATTGATCGTATAAAATGTTTTAAGTGTACATGAAATTATTTACATTGAAATTACAATACGTTACATTGTATTAATTTTATAATATGTATAGATCTTTAACATTGATTATGTTTCCAGTACATAATTTTTTATCAGATTCTTTGCACGTTGTAAATTATTTTAGAATTATGTGAAATTGCAGCTCATTTTCCACCAGGGATAGTTGGAGAGTGTCTCGCATCGCTGGTCGCAAACGCACGGGGAGGTCTATGACACTGTGGTTGTTTTTCACAAAGTATCCACAGTGCCTAAGATCTACTAGTTTGCAATACATCACTAATCATCATCATCAGCCTGCTTCTCCGAGGACTCACCACTGAGCTCAGTTAATTTTAACTTTTCAAGTTCAGCCATTGCCAGAAACTTTGTCTTTCCAAGTACGGCTCGATTGAATATTCAGTATATCTATGAATTTGGCTACTAAAAATACATATTTAACATAAGCTTCATACAAAGTAAGTGAAGTCCATGTATTGATCAGATATTGAAACCAGCTGCTAGTTGGAGTATTGTAAATATCTATAAATCGTGGTTTTGTATTATCTCTTTGCTATGTTATTGTCATGTGCTTTTGTAACTGTTCAATTATTCCTTAGGAAAATGGTGATAATTTTTAAGAAACAAGTAGACCCTGGACACCGTGAGAAGAACTTTATGCTTAAAAACAGTTCAATCTTACCTTGGGTAACTAAACTGAATAAAAAACTTTTGGTATTTTACTCAAAACGTATCTCATGTAAGTTTCAGTAAATTTTATTTTGTTTCAAACTAGTTGGTGGTACGAGTATGTGTTAGAATATTATTATAATAACTAGAGGACGCCAGCAGCTACGCCTGCATTTCTTTTTATTTACCCGTTTTGGACGATCCCGTGGGAATTTCGGGAAATCCCTTCTTAGTGCACCGCTACGGTCCTAAGGAACATACATGCCAAATTTTAGCTTCCTGCGCCCAATAGTTTCGGCTATAGCGTGTCTGTCAGTCAGTTAAGATTATATTACAGTGTCCAGAGTCTCTTAGTTTCCTTTCCTAAATCAACACCGTCCATTTACAATAACTGTGTGTATTTTAATCATATTTTTCTATAAATATACAGTATTTGTTTTTTGTATATACACGGTGTGAAAAGACCAAGCACCAACCCGAAGTCTACTCGTTCTGCACATCATGCTAATTCAGACTAAGCAAAAATAATACTAGAGAAGCAAACAATTTTTTTAATCTTAAAAAGTTTATAAGCCGCAATGTAGATAAAGCTCGTTCGTGCAATGCTGTAGATACCTACCAATCAATGGGCGCATAGGGCATGTATGTATAATGCATTGATTTGGTAATAATTAGAACAAAATAATATGGTAACTTTGAGCTTCAATATCTCCTGAAGCAGTAATTTACCAGGTATGTTGCCGAGGTAAAAAATGTTTGAAGCGGTTGGTCCAATATGGCATTTTAATTTTCTTTAAGGGTCATTTTACGCCGTGTAAAAGCATAATATGTACTAGTCCAGCCATCGCTGAACAAGAAGGTCTGAGACACCGAAGATATGCTTATAGATCCTCAGTGTCAGAGACTTCGTTGTTACATACAACTGATACGTCGGGACAGCTTGTCACCTGGACACTCACAACTGCAACGTTTCATTTGGCGCAGTCATAGAGGATCCGTGCGCGGGGTGACCATGGACGCTGAGACCACGGCTCCCAGCGTGCATGATCTTCACGTTGCATACGTCACCAGCATCATATCATCTGGCGAAAAGTGACATCGATGAAGAAATCGTTGCACGGGGGGACCATGGACGCTGAAAGCCAGTAGTGCTTACAGTGTCCAAGATCTTCACGTTGCATTCATCATCAGCATCAAAACATCTGGAGAAGAATGACACCGATAGAAAATACCGAAGAAATCGTTGAACAGGGAGACGATGGACGCTGGGAGCCTTCACGGCTCCCAGCGTCCATCGTTCTTCAAGTTCTTCTTGTTTGCATACATTACCAGTATCGAATCATTTATTCAACCACTTCATTTATGTTTATAAACAATAAAGATGATAATTACGGTATGCATAGCACTGATAATAATAATGTACTCTATGATTTTAATCTACTTAATTATTTAACAGTTCAGGCAAAAAAACAAAAATGTCCGTGTGGTGACGGATTAAGAATACGGATTGTCACCACCCCATATCATCCCATGGGTGTCGTAAGAGCCGACAGAGGGAGCATATTATGCAGAGAACAGCACTGTAAGAGAAGGAAAACTTGATACAAACCCTATACCAACCTGTTTGGCCAGCGTGGTATAGGAGGCACATTCCTCCTTTCAAAGGCGAGGCCTAGTCCAACAGTGGACTGTTAAAGGCTGATGATGAAGGCAAACCATAGCAGGTTTTTTTAAATTAGATAGGCACTTCAAAAACAGGTTTAGAAGCTTGTAACTTGGATGGACAGATCATTGCATGGGGAGACCATCTTTCCGTTTGCATACGTCACCAGCATCATACCATCTGCAGAAGAGTGATACCGATGAAGAAATTGTTGCACGGGGAGGTCTTGGACACTGTGAGCACTTTTATAGTGCCCCCAGCGTCCAAGATTTACTCGCTAGCACTACATCATCGAGGTGCTGCAGAGCGATCAACGCACTTGCTACGATTTCACTATTTATCCAACAATGTTATTTTATTATGTTTCAGCAATATATCTTCTTATGTGTATTTTGTATGTCTCTATAAATTTAAGTATGCAATGTGTGTTTTATTTACCATGATATTTTCGTAGCTTTATTATGACATTTTACCTGTGTAAGGTATTTTTGTGGCAACATAACACAAATGTCAACCGTTTCGTCGTGAAAATACCTTTTTACTTTTTTTGTAAAACAATTATACTTTATTATATTATTAAACAATTATAGGCTACTATTGGTATCTGGAAAATTAGCATCGTCCACCGCTGGACATTGAGCAAGTAGGCCCTGGACACTGTACTGATATATAACATCTATATCAACAGTGTCCAAGGTTTCTTTGTTTATAACAACTGTGTCAAGATTACGACGAGG
Source organism: Euclidia mi (assembly GCA_944739405.2). Lineage (NCBI taxonomy): Eukaryota > Metazoa > Arthropoda > Insecta > Lepidoptera > Erebidae > Euclidia > Euclidia mi. The sequence continues at coordinate 60,760,082 of OX123198.2, forward strand.
AAGACAATATTCAAGAAATGCTATGTGAAGAGCAATCTTCTTGTAGATCAGGTACTATTAGCACAAGGAATTCTTTCTATGTTACTATCTGTCGAACCATGTATTACCATTTTCCAGCAATTGCAATAGTAATCTTATGACCAAGATCTTCTCGTTTATTTATGTCATCAGCATCTGTTTGGAAAAGAGTGACACTGATGAAGAAGTTCCTTCGCCGCTGGGTCGTTGCTCGGGCAGGTCCTGGACACTGTGAGCACTTCTATAGGGCACACAGTGTCCAAGATCTACTCGTCAGCATCATCGTGCCTTCTGGAGAGGCTATTACTTCTTATGCTACTAGTTGCTCTTTCTCACGATGTGTTACAATTTTATAGCAATATTATGTGCATTTTGTATATGTGTTTTTTATATCAAGTATATTAAGTAATACACTTGATATAAAAAAGTTACATCTAAGCTCACATTGTGGAATGCAAATAAAGATTACTGATTACTGATATTTCATCCAGTAAATAGCGTATGTACAAGGCCAACGTCTAACGCGTCCACCGTTGGCGATCTGAGCAAATGGGTCCAGCAGACATTGAACACCTGCTTAAGGTAGATCATCAGTGTGTGAGATCTCTTTGTTTACATACAACACCAGCAGCATCGCAGGAACACTCACAGCTGCAAGGTGCATGAAGCATAATCAAGTCCACCGATCATTGTCTCGGGGAGCCCATGGACACTGGGAGTCTTCCGACTCCCCATGTCCAAGGTTTTCCCGTTCGCATACCACATCAACGTCGTTTGCTGAAGAAACTAATGGATTAAGAAACTATTACCAATTATTTTTATGTGCGTCATTGTAAACTATTTAAATGAGTCTTTGAATTGAATATTTTATGTGCTTTCGCAGGTATTATAATTATGTTATACTCTTAACAATACTAACAAATTAATTTTGTAAATCTAGATATTGTATCTCTTTAAATATGCCAGTTAACCTTTAAGAGCAGGCACTTCAATTTTATGCAATTTTGTGAAAGAGTCATAGATACCAGTAAAGCAAAACTTAAGCATTCGATTACTTACGTCTAACTACGGAATTCAATATTCGATCTATAGATAGATCTGTAGATTTTAGATTCGTTTTTGACATAAGCTCCATATAAAATACGTCAAAAACTAATTTGCAATCTCAAAATCCATGTATGGATCGAATATTGAAAATGGCCGTCAGTTTGTCAACTCAAAATCAAACTATTTGCAATTTTTAACTTATTTCATGCTTGAGTCAAAGCACGTGATAGTCAACTTTGTTGTTAACGTTTTACCAGTTAGTATATCGCCGCGGGAAAAAGTGGACCATAATTCGTAGTGCCTGCTCTTAAAAGGTTAGTTACCAGATGCGTATGTCGATCGTGTCCCGTGTGTGCAGTGGTGTGAATGTGAGTTGTGTGTTGCAGGCTCGGCGGTGACGTGTATCGCGTGCGACGCGCGCTGGGCGTGCGTGGCGTGCTCCGACGGCACGCTGCACGTGTGGCGGCTCGCCCGGGCGCTCGCCTCCAGGGCACTGCCTCCCATAGGTGCGTAAGGTTCTAGTATACTAATAGAATTCAGCAGAGTCCAAGAGGTAGGTCTAACACTCACAGTACGATAACCGCTGAATTCAATATTCGTTAACCCATTTTTTTTTAATTTTAGATACATATTTGACATCTAAACCATGGAATATCGCTATCCCTTCGGGTTGCGGAGGTCAGACAGGCAGTCGCTCGGTGGAAAAGCTAATATTCAGCCAAATCCGGTTAAACTAGTAAGCGGACCCCAGATTAAAACTGGGATAGCGCTACGAGGATGATGATGAGATACATATTTGACATAAGCGCATTTACATATACAATAATTTCGCGTGGAGCTTAAACGCTGGGTCAATTTGACAGAATCTTAGCGTTTCCACAGTCCGCTGTCAAATCTCATTAGTAGTTCCTAGGATAACGCTAAGACGATGGTGATATAACGCTTTCACGTTGCTTTTTATCATGCCGATCACAATTATTTTCCGACATACCTAAGTTGACAAATTTGTTTTATACGTTGTGAAATATTTTATTCCAGCGCTAATGTCCCAAGCGGCGAAACTCACATTATCTGGAGACACGCTGGCCGTGGTGACGACATCGGCCGAGCTCGCAATGTGGGACCTCGCCAACGCCTCGTGCATCATACGACCGCTGTGCTTCAGGGCGCTCTTGTCACACGGAGGTAACATATAGTACACGACCTTGCATGTAAGAGGGGAGGGCTAGAACCTTTTTAAAAACATTTTAACTAAAAAGCTATTTGTCTTTGAAAGAAAACAGATAATTTAAGGGGGGGCTCCCCACCCCTCAAGTTATCTGTTTACACACCTTTTGTCAAGACTTGTTCAGATCCAGGATTTTGTTAAAAGAAGAAGAGGCTATTTTAGTTTAGGGGACACGGCTGGAACCTTGTGAACTTTGGTTTTATCCAGGGAAATACTAAAAAAAGATTTTCTTTTGAAATAAAACCGATAATTTGGGCGTCAGATGGGAGAGGCTGACCTCTGAGGATCTAAGGAGTATTTTGACTATGAACAGACTTTTATTTATTTATGAAATCCTATGAAAAAGTTTCTAGCAATATATTTTATTGTTAAAAATCGTCAAGAAATATTCAATGTGCTAACTATCATGGTTCCCAAGATACAGGCCTAGCCTAGTTTGGGACCAGTGGAAACATTGTAAAGATATGTTATTATTTTTGGGCATAAATGAATTATTATTATTATTAATTATTATAATGATAATATTGTTTCAGTGACTGTCACGAATTGTTCTCTAATGGACGACGGCAACCCTATGATCTCATTAAACAACGGCAAAAGTTATATTTATAGTAAACAGCTCTGCGCATGGTAAGTTGTATATTCATATTATTATAAGTAGTTTGTCTCCAAGATATGGTATTTTACTGCCTATTTAGTGGTTATGACAAATCACGTATACATAATGTACACGTGATTTTTTGTGCTGAATTAGCCCCGATAGGTAAATGCTATTTAAACATTGATAATGAGATTTTTGTATACATTTTTGGGTAGGTATTGTTCAACCAGAATTTGAGCAATTTGCACAGGCGTTAAATTGACATGGTTGCCTAATAAATAGTGATGTAGATCTTATAAATGTATGTATACTCTGTATCGCAGGGTGGTGTGGTCAGACGCGAGCGACCCCGTGTGGCGGTCGGGTGGCGGCGCTCAGCGACCCCGCGCGCCGCGACCACGACCCACCTCCACGCAGGCCACCTTCAGCACCAGGTATATATACTCACAGTTCATTTTCAGTTTTAATGTGTTCATCCATTCTGTCACCCTAGTTAGCGTATTGTTTACTTTGGCTAGATACTCTACGAGTGAAGAATTGTAACCATTTATTCATTAAATTTTCTTGTATTATACTGGGAAGTTCATTTATGTAAATGATGAACAACAAGGGGCCTAAAATGTTTCCTTGTGGAACACCAACCCTTATTTCGTCATATTCCGATATTTTGATAGTTATTGCGTATCCTTATAAAGTATTTCAGTAGCTTGTTACATTTTGTAACATAGATTTGCTTTAATTTAAGTGCTACACCTCGCATACCTAAATGTTCCAGTAGCTAAAGAAGGATTTTATGATTAACACAGTCAAAAGCTCGTGACATATCTAGTCAAATTACTGCCGATGGTGTTTTTGTAATAAATGTTGCTAAAGTTGTTGAACGGTTTTGCCGAAGCCCACACTGCGCATTATTTACTTTTATTATAATTTACTTCAACATTAAAACTTTGACTTTTAGTCAAAAGAAACCGTTCTTTCAATCAGGTGACTTCTCGATAATCGCGTATCTAAACAAATAAACATAAAAAATATGTGTACGTTTGTATTCATTATAGTTACGAATACCGACGAACATACCCAATTTGAACGAATTTTGCAACCTCAGCTTTTTTAGTGTCTGCTTCACGTGAAATGCCCCAAAACTATTTTTATTTCAATTCGATCCCAACAAGATAATTGGTCTTTATGGGGCCTATCTCTGCCGTGACAAATGCGTTGATGCCACCCCAGACCCCAACTGCACCCTTACGGCTATCGGTTCTTTTGACGTCATCGTGACAATTCGGAGACCAATGACGGTGACTTTGACTTTCTCAGTCATGACAACAATATCGTCAACAAATCAGCGAAGATGTGTGATGTACTCGCCGTTGATGTCGCTGCCCGAGTGCTGCTCAGTCTTCCAGCGCAACCGTGAACAGTTTGAATTATAACATCTCCCTGCCCCACCCCTCGCTGTAGTGTCGCATCGGTTTCGATCACAGATATAGATCTACATAGATAACGCAAATGCATGCACTTCGCGTGTCTGAACTCCGACCAAGCGTCGAGCTTGGTCGCCACTAACTTCAGTCCCCGCGCGTCCGTTTTACCGTTAAGTAAACATTATTCACATTACGTTGCCGCGTTTGCTTCGGACGTTTGATCTGACGTTGTGTATTAGGAGACTATGAATATCGCACAAGCGATACTGTCGCGCATCGCTTCGACTTCGTGATACAGGCAACGTCACAGTAGGTATTAAAAAGTCGGCACGCTTGGTTTCAATACAAATCGTGATAGTTGCGTTATCTATGTAGATCTATATCTGTGGTTTCGATCGAATAGATTTCTCACAGTCCACAACGTTGAGGTTGAGGGTTAGATTCTGGTGGCTTTTGTATAACCTGCCGCAGCGTATGTATAAAGCCTTTACGGAAACTTGTTCTGGAAGTCTGTTATAAGTTGTCTATCTTGCTCTTGAGACTATTCGTGATGTCCCTTGAAAACAGCTTAATTTCGTAGTTCAGAAGTGAAGTCGTTCTGTAGTTCTTTCAGAGATTTCTCTGGCGCAATTTAGAACCCTTGTCCAGCGGAGATCGTGAGTCAGACGTAGGGATCTTATTTTTAGATTAAGAATCGTTATTAGGTAAATTACTTGAATATGTCCTATATTCATAAAATTACTCTGCATATTTTTATTTATTTGACTAATATAAAAGGGAGTAAATATCGTTGAATTGTCCCCTCCAGCAGTTACAGTGCGGGCGCGGCTCGCAGCTGGCTGGAGGCGCAGGTGGCGTCGAGCCTGCACCTGCGGCTCGCGCGCGACTACCGCCACTGGCTCGTCGCGCTCTTCGAACACCTCGTCAACCACGGTAACTACACTATTTTAAAAAAGAAGACACCTCTTGCAATAAATCCTTTGTCGCGGGGGATTCCACAAACATACCACCAACTGACACAATGAACACCCAGACTCGGAACAACAATCTATGGATCTGCGCTTGGCGCAGTGCCAAGCGGCGAGGCGGCCGCTTAAACCATTACGCTAACCGTGCAGTCAGTCAGTAAAATGTGTGCTAACCAATCTACTCGATTGATAATATTTAATAAGTTCTTGTCAAACGGAAGAACGAAGAACCTCCCTGAGAAATGGAAAATCGCGAATATCGCACCTATTCACAAAAAGGTGTCATTATCAGCCTGTAACAGTCCACTGCTAGACTAGGCCTCTCCTTTGAAAGAAGGAATTGGCCTACTATACCACGCCGGCCAAACGGGTTGGTATAGGGTTTCTATCAAGTTTTCCTTCTCTTACAGTGCTGTTCTCTGCATAATATGTTCCCTCTGTCGGCTCTTACGACACCCATGGGACGATATGGGGTAGTGACTTCGTATTCTTAATCCGTCACCACACGGACCACAAAAAGGTGATCTTGTCATATTGCCCATTATAGAACTATTTTAGGTAAATTGTTTGAATTTTTGGCACAAAAAGCCATTATACCGTGTTAAACCAACTGCAATAACATTATTTCCTTCCGGATAGGTCAAACACATCGAACCTTGTCGACTATGTTACTAGCATACATGAAGAATTTTGTAACAAAAAAAGAATTACGCGCGATATATATGGGCTTTGCCTTGAAGCGTTCGATATGGTGGACTATGACATCCTGGCAAGAAACCTGTAGGGTCATGCTGGAATATGTGGCTCTTTAATGAGATGTTGCGAATCTTACTTGCGCAACCGATCTCAAATTGTTGTGGTTCGTGGATTTGAATAACATACTGTCGGTATGTCTGTGCTATTTTGAGTTCCCCAGGAATCTTACCTTGGACCTCTTTTCTTTCTGGTACAGTCAGCATCAAAAGTTGATGACCACATTTAGATTTTCAATATCGCTGTACACCATAATACACCTAAATTGCTCAACATGACAAGCGCCAGAAATGAATGATTATCTTAAAAGGGCATAAGTAGGTGACCATGACTTTTCAAAAGTAGCTAAACAAAGTTATGGTAAAAAAAGCATAACACCACGTCACCAGTCATTCGGCCAGTACGGCCAGTGACGTCCGAGAACTAAATAAAGGAGGTCGTTACATTTGATAAACTAATGTGATTAAATAAATTATTATTAAAGAATTATGAAGTAAATAATTTTATATAATAATATAGTCTTTTAAGCTAATACAATATTTTATAGATGATAAATAATTACAACCGCAATGGTCTACATTCGATACAAAGTGATAATTAAGTAGAAATATTATTTTACATTCAAGGGTGAACAGTTTTACAAAGAATTGAATTAAAACAGAATTTGTGTGAATTTTGAAAATGAGTCTTATATGTAGGTATATAGGGGGTCTACCAAGAGTTTGTTTTTCAAACAAACCACGAGTTTTGCACGCGATCGTCACGGAAGTTTCCTGCATGTGAAATAAATTATACAAGTATTTTTATCTAGTGAAACATGTCAAAATAATAGTAGTTTCATACATCAATTACATTTTTTATCGTCAATTTATTTATAATAAGTATTCTACTTGACAGCAAAACACTATGACGTCACTATATCATATTTCATACAAAACCCTTGACAAAGGTCGTTTATGACATTTAATTAAAAGTGCTTGATTTGACTAGTTGGAAACAACCCTATTTCCATAGATTTTCTAAAAGCGCCCTTATCGGATAGTAGCGATCGATAGAGGGCGCATTAAGGAAATGTATGAAAATTGTTCCCGTCAAAAGGCAGCGATAGCCGAGTGGAGATACCTACAGACTGCCATGCAGAGGGTCTCGGGTTCGAATACACGGCGCGCACCAATGACTTTTCGGAGTTATGTGCGTATTGAATTGTTAATTATCGCTTGTCCCGTGCCTCGGAGAGTACGTTAAGCCGTCGGTCCCGGTTGTCATGAAGATCTTTGACAGCCGTTACAGGGCGTCAGTACCTTCTAAATAAACTGACACTGGTCTAAACCATGGAATATCGCTATCCCTTCGGGTTGCGGAGGTCAGACAGGCAGTCGCTCTGTGGAAAAGCCAATATTCAGCCAAATCCGGTTAGACTAGTAAGCGGACCCCAGATTGAAACTGGGATAACGCTAAGAGAATGATGATGAAAATTGTTCCCGTCGACTAGCCTATCATCACCGTGTAAATTTCGTACTAGACCCTCGAATTGGGTTCTAATTCAATCGTAACTATAAAAATCATAAACTAAGTCGACGGTATGAATTTGAACGGAATCTGCGTGATTTTTGAAAATAAGTCTTATTACTTTACGAATAAGGTTACAATTCAATTGAACTAAAAATCTATAATTACGTCGATGGTATAAATTCAAACTGATGATTCTAAATGTTTTCGGATATTATAACGATCAGCAATTTTGGACAAAATGGCGTTCAGTGACCTTTGACAAGTAGTGTTCAGTTAATTTTGAACTTTAATGATGTTCATTCAATACTGGCGCCCTTCTTGTTGAGCGATTTATGGGTGATATTATGTTCATTGATTTTGAAAATCTGAATGTGGTCATCGACTTTGATGCTGACTGTACTACAAAAACTTCCCAGTGTAAAATTATTTCAGACAACTTGGAAAATGCAGTGCAACATTTTTTATTCTCTATTGTTCACGATAATTTTTAGGAATTAAATTTTACTTCTTACTAGCAACTTTTACAGGACGAAAAATTCACGATAAAATTTTTGCTCTATTTGTTGACAGGCACAGAAGAGCAGCTCCGGACGATACTAGACGATATGTTGGGTCCTAGTCACTGCACCTCCACGCCCAAGAAATGGCAGTCCACGATACTGGTGAGTTCACTGATCTATTTTGTAACGTATCTGAATATCTTCTTTTACAGCCTTTAGCAGTCCACTGTTAAGCCTTGGATAATGGATAATGCCCAGAAATGGATGCTACATCAATTTTGTAATATCTACACCGTTCATCATTAGGGTTGAGCTACATCTATCAGCACCGCATCGCACTTTGCTATGCTTCTATCCTTTTCTGTCACTTAGGACCGTCATTTACTAGAGCGAGAAAGAGAGAGGGAACGCGCCAGCACGCCGCGGAATCAAAAAGGTGATCGGCAACAAGGAAAAAATTCTATAGCATGCTGAGAGGCGACGGAATGCTGACGCGCGCGTCGGAACGCTTACGCGCGCTATAGCATGCTATAGCATCCTTTCGCCGCCGATCGCGTGCGAACGCGCGCTGACGCGCGCGGCTGTGTGCTGCCGTGCGCTGGTGCCGATTCGTATAGATTTTTCGAATTCTTTTCATTTTACTCTTGTTATTTTGCATTTCTTGTAAAATGCACGCTATTACTACTGCTCTCTCTTCAGCTGTGCTATCCATTTCGAACTTGAAACTATACTGTGACCAAAACAAATGTCAAAAGAACGCGGCGGAATGCTTCAGCACGCTATAGCACGCTGACGCGTGCGTTCGCATTCCGCAGCACACAAATACGATCGCACGCTATAGAGTGACGCGTTAGCACGCTATAGCGTGCTGAAGCACAGGTGGAACAAATGCGATGCCGTGCTGACAGATGTAGCTCAACCCTTATAATACCCTGAAAAACGGATTCAGGAGGAGGTCAAGATCACATAAATTACCACCGTTGTTGTCTGTTTTTGAACACGATTTAAATTTAAGAGATAAGATTGACCAATCCAGCTTAAATTTGGCTTTTTACTGAACATAGTTTAAAGCACCCACATCACTCACATTTAACTAATAAAACAAAATTACCTTAGAGTATTTTGTGGTCTTCATATAACTACTTCATATCATTGCAGGACATCAAGAAGCACGATCTCCTAGAAGAAATGCTATCCCTACTAGTAAGGCAGCTCCGTTGGCAGAGGATGTACGCAGAGTACTACGATCAGCTGACTGAGATCAAATCCACCGCCATGGTTGTGAACGGCCACTGACAATAACACTGTAACATTTGTATATTTAACTCTGTGTTGTATAGATCTCAGATGCAACAAATTACAGATTTGTGTCAAATCCTCTTGGTTCTTAGTGGTAATTCTTATTGGCAAAATGCAATTACAACCAGGTTTTCAGTAATGAAGAATAATAATAAAATTTCTAATGTAATAGATGTAATAATAGAGAAATTATGTCCCATGGTCATAGGAATTTTATATAAATTATTTATGTGTTTATTACAATATTCGACAATGGATCTTTATCGCAATAAACTTCATCATCGTTAGACTAAAATTCAGCCAACTGACAAAATTTTCCATTCTGACTGATTTTGAGCCGCCCTTATCCCACCGCTGCGATCCTAGGTAAAATTGTCGCGTCTATCTTGCTTGCATATCTCTGCTGCATCGCCCATAAACTCAAACAAAGGACCCGAAGCGTGGCTTGGTCGTGAAAATACTGCTATCAAGGCCCATTGTCGAATATCTTGATATATATTAATGTGGCGAAGGCTTTTATCAATCAAAGAAGCTTTTTTATTAGCTGCACGACTGACTATGACTATTATATCGTTTTATTAAAATATTTGTTTGTAGATTATTCTTTCTGGTAATTTGTACATGTGATTGGTTATGTTTAGTTTTAAATTATAAATGTAGTCTCCGTGCTGTTTGCGATAATGTATTATAATTTAAGTGAATATAAATCTATTTTTTCATAATTGGTATTGTCTTAATCCATAGTTTTGAATAGCATCGTGAAATCATCGCATCCTTTAAAACGGATAAATATTACATCAGAGAAGATTGCTTTTATGCCGAACTTGTATAGGGAATCCTATCACATAGCTAAAAAATAAGCATCAATACCAAGAAAACACGAACCTGTAACGAAACTGAATGTAAGAAAAGGGTGTTCGTTTGAAAGCATTTCACCCGAAATATTAATTACAGTTTAGAAACATGGTATCTTCACCCGTGAAAACTAATAAAATGGTCTTAATTAGAACACACCTTTTTTAACTTAAAATAAACCAGTTTGATATTGAATACGACAGGTTATATAAAATAATGTAGATAGCGTTTATATTGTGTTGAAGCAATAACTATATGTATAGAGATCTCCGCCTTATAATCAGATCGTTTGTAGTTAGTTAGTAGTCGCGCAGATGTATCGCGATCACGATGCGTGTAGCAGTAGCGATAGGATCAGAAGAGATTATGGACAGTTTAGCTGGTGGCATAGCGATGGTGTAACCAACTGCCACGCCGAAAGTCGCGGGTTCGATTGCCATTCAACTCAGATATGTGTGTGTATGAGCATTGTGCTGGTCTGGATGTTTCCATGTATATACGGTCTTATTCATAAAAAGTTATCACACGTTTAAAGGCTCGCTATAGAAGGTCCACGAAAAGTGTTATTCTTAAAGGCATTTTAGCTCTAAAACGCTCTATAAGCTTACTATAATAATATAATAATAAGTTATCTACCATAGAGCTTAGATATTTATATAGAGGCGCATTTCTTATGGGCGCTCCGTAGACATACTTTCTGTGACGCAAATTGCCGCTTGGCGGCGTGGCAGTCGCGCTGTGACAGCTGTCTCTATGAGTGCAAGAGCGACGAACTGACGACACCCGCCAACACGCCACTTGGAATCGGCACACGAAATCCTTAAGAAATGCGCTTCTATTATGTAAATCTCTATTCATTGCCCCTACAATAACAGTACTATAACGCCAAGATGGCCGACTCTCAACAGCTGATCAGTTAGATAATCACATTTGACCTTCGTTGTTACGGATTGAAATGTTTGTTTAATGTCAGTTCTGTAAACATCAAACTTTTGGTTCCAATTTAGGTACGTTATAATTAGTATGTAAATCTTCCGAACGACGAATGACTTGTATGCGATCCATTAATAACCGAACCTGCATCAGGTCCCCTGTACGTATTTACGTAGGGAGAGGCCAAACAAGCGTTACTTTGTGTTGACGTGAGTCGCGTAGTTTGAGCACCCCAATTTACATTTGACTGAAATCCGTTTAGTCTGCCAGGCAAAATGACTTAACTGCAGTTGCTAGCTAAAGTATGATAATGATAATGATAATTATAATGATAAACATTTATATGTGCTTGAGTTGCAGAATGCTTGCAACTGAGTGCAGCATAAGTGCCGTGACTTATTTTACGCGATCCGCAGCTCAAAATCTTAAGCGCGTTTGTGTTTACCCTTAGGTACCGATAAAATATAAAGATTTAATTCTGTTCGGTGGGCTTAGGATGAGCATAGTTTGGTTTGTCTCGGGTCACCCGTTTGGGGAACCCTGAACGAAGAGAAACCAGGTTGTGGTGACACCAGATGGACTCACCCGCTCGCTCTAAAACAAAATAATTTTAAATGACACCCAGTGCATGCCCTAAAAGAGCGGGAACATGAGAACGGTCTCAAACTCATTACTGCATCTGTCAAAATTACTTTCTATTCCCTGAAATTTATCGAGCTCCTCTTAAGTAGTTACTAAATGAGAATGCATTTTTGCCATCTCATTGCTGAGCTGAGAATTTTCCTAATTTCCTTCTCGTCGTTACTCATTGCGACCTCAGAATGAGCTGTGCTATTACCTCTTAAATCTTCATAGCTCCAAAGTTAACTTGTTATCTGTGCTGAAAATAGTCTTTATACTTATTTACGAGTTTGCACTTTTACTTTTTTTTATAGTAATAGACGGCAATCGAGCAGACGGATCGCCTGATGGTAAGCAATTACCGCGGCCCATGGACAAAAGCAACACCACAGGAGTCACAAGTGCGTTGCCGCCTCTTGGGATTGGGAAAAGAGATAGGATGAGGAGTTGGATGAGGGAGAAGGAATATGGGATAGGGCCTTCGGTACTCTCACTCACCGAACGAAACGCAACAGTTTAAGTACTGTTACTTTACGTCGATTTTCTGTGAGAGGGTAGTACTTCCCCGGTCGAGCTGGCCCATTCGTGCTGAAATCAGCAAGGCTCTACTACCTGGTTACTTTAAATAAGGTACAAAATATGTTACTGATCGCAAACGCCACCGTTTTACGTATCGTGATCGCGATATATTCTGCTTAGGTTATTCATTTTATTTTTAAACATAGGTACGTAGTCTGTACATTGCAGACCAGTGTACCCAAAATTTATCTTAATCAAGGCTTATCCTCTGTTTATTATCATGATCATTTACATATCATGATTATTATTTAGTCCTTTGACAAAATAAAAACCGTGATTATGGCTTAGGTCAATTGTTGGATGGGTCACCGTTATAAGAACACTGCTTGTGTAATTTCTACAATATATGAATAAAGGAGACCGACTACAATGTATGGGACTTTGGCCTGGGCGTGAACAATTTACAATTGGAATTACAATATTAATTTTCAGTAGCGTAAACTAAGTAGAAAACATTATTTTTTGAAATTTAGTAGCAAGTCAGTTGAATAATGAAATGAAACACATTGTAAACAATGGATAGAAGTGAGTAAGTTGTTGAAATGCCGAATACATACCACTTGCGGTGCAATCCATTGAAGTATTCATTAGTCGTACACGTCACTACTTGTCGTACTTCCACGAGATTGAGAATATGCCTTCTCCACTGTGTAATATTGGTACTGTGGTACCAATATTACACAGTGGAAAATGCAATGCATTCATGTTCAAGCACAAGTCATCGTTCGAAGCGGGTACTGGGACGCAAAGCTAGCTAATGACGGTATCTAACACTTAACATAATTGACAAGTTAGTCAAGAGTTGCTGGAGTATGCAAATAAGTACCCAACATACTTTACCATTTTGATATTATTAAAAATAATAATTATTTTACGTTAATTGTGATTTTCGTCTGAAAAAAATATAAAATAAAAAACTTATAAAAAAATATCTACGTACTTTCAGGTTTCGGCAATCACTTTAAAATGTGATTATGTTAAACACTTTTTAACGATATTTTACACGTTTATAATCAAATGAAAGTATTTTAAAATCCATCATTATTATGTGTTTATTTCCTACTACTGGATAGCGATCAATATTTATAATATATTAAAACAAAAACTTTGAGTAATTTACTTTTTTTTAAGACGATTGTTCACGTTCAAGCCAACTTTGGCCGGTCTCCTTTGGTCTTAATGAAGCCTGATATGATGCGTGAAAAACGCGTGTGTAAAAGTAAAATGAATGTAAAGTATGTACCTACCTATTGTAATAAGAAACATATTATGATGTAAGTGTAGAATAATATCTTATCCACACCCACAATGAAAAGATCGTAACTCATATTTTGTAACTTTACAGCAGAGCGCGTCAAAGATTCAAGAAATTCTCAATCAATTCTGTTAAGTCCTAGTGCCTTGAAACTTGAAAACTAAAAACTTGAGGGGATACTTTACATTTACATATAATAAGTGTGTTAGTAACTTACGTAGTTTATTTTGTGAGTTACAATCATATTACACTGGGTAAACATTATATCATTATTAATGTATCTCAGACTTACAATGCGCATGGTGTATTACACTTTGCCATTAAAAATATATTGTAAGTCTGAGATACAATGGCTCAAATATTTAATATTATTAATGATAGGCAAACTAAATATACCTTTTTATCATCTTCATTGGACGTCAACTTACAATTTTGTACTACTGGCTAAAATCGTAACGCGAATGAATTTTGATACAGGGATGAGCGTTTAAAAAATAGTTTTTTTTTGTTTACTGTGGATATGATTGTAACTCAAATTCACAAAAAAGTGAGTTACGATTTTTTCATTGCAGGTGTCGTTATAGTCGTGTTCATATCAATCTTATGAGGTTGCTGTACGTGTTAGTGAGTGCGTCGAAAAAGGAGCCTAGTATGAGTTGCCAATGTATCGCATTCGAGTTGATCATCGATAGGAACATTTTTGTTACATTTTCTAAAAGTGGTTATCCCCTATCGGTTACTAATGGCCAACGACTAGGCCTTTTGTTCAGCTAGTGAAATAATTTTCAAGGTTCTCACTTGAAAAACAAAATCGAGTTAAAAGTATGTATTTAATTAATTTTCTCTCAAGTATGGATTTCCCTTGTTTATCAAACCCAATGTAATTGTATATTTATAATACAGAAATAGCCACTTTAATTTTATGTAAGCATTTGTAGCGAGCAGATAAAATATAAAAAAATACTTAATATAATATTGAAATAAAAAATAAAAGCAATGTCTGTGGCAGTAAATTGCGACTTTACTCTTATTGGAATAAACTCATAAGCAAAATACCTAGTATAATTGATTTGATATGGTTGTAAAGATTGCATCGCGGTTTATTTTATTTTATTTAGTCACATCTGTTAATCTGAACTATGTAGAAAATTATTTTCTTTATTGGCATAATAGTTAAGTACTTTTATATTCCAAATCTGTACATTGTGGTATTCTAAATGTGACTCCTAAAAATATTACTTCAGCATTTTAGTGTGATATATGCAGCATATATTCAATGTGTTTTGATTTTATTTATTAATTCCAATTATCTCCGAGAAAATATTCTATAATAATATTCTACCACATACACACATCACCATCTAGTCCCAAGCTAAGCAGAGCTTGTGTTATGGGCACTAGATAATGGATAAACATACATATATACTTTTTTTTGTAAATACACACATATTATACATAGAAACACCCAGACCAAGACAAACATCCATGTTAATGCACACAAATGTTTGACTTGAGCGGGAATCGAACCCGCGACCTTCGGCGTAAAATATAATAAAAATTTTAATAACGTTTAATGGAATACACAATTAGATTCGTTTTATTTCACCTAATTTGTAATGTGTCAGCAAAAAGTGAAAACAATGTATGTGTCACCGGAAAATAACAAAAACCGCAAATTTATATCAGAGAGCAGTGTGTTTTTTGCCGTATTTTAAAGTACCGTAAAATTGATTATTCGAACCGTTTAGAATCTTACGAATGGATATCCGTTAGTTTATAAATTTACGATAAATTTGCAAAAATGTGGTCGTAAAATAATACAATTAATCTCTCATTTAGAATCCTACAAAAGTTTATAAATTTCCTAGGAAATTTATAAATTTGCGGATTTTTTTATTTTCTGTTGACATTATGTTAAAGTCTGTATGTATTTTGTATGAATGTGTAAGAGCAGTAATAAGTAATCATACTAATCATATAAGTACCTATAGTCTGTTCAAGATACGAAAAAATAAAAGGTAAACAAAGAAACCAATGATTTTCAAACTTAATAAGTTAGCACGATAACCGATCGGGATAACCTACCGGGACCTAATTAAAATTGGCCCCCTGTCATGCGAAATGGTTACTTTGGGTGGCATTGGCATAAGTTGACAGGATAACAAATACATTGACATTTTAGAATCATTGGCTTTTTAGGTTCTTTATCATGTAAAATAGTTTATTAGCATAACTAATACATTTAAAAAAAATATTCGTTATAATAATTATGAAAAATACAGGAAAAGTAATAAATATGCTGTACCATTCATGAATTGGACATGATGGGACAGGCGTATTTTTTAAAAACTAACTGAATCTTTCGCTTGGAGTATTTAACTTAAATCTACTTTTGTTGCGAAGGCGACATTAAAGGAACCATTTTATGGCTTGTTTACATTTTATTTTTTCGTGTCTTGAACAGACTATAAGGTTTGTATTTTGTATATAGGGCTCAAAACTGCCAATGTATAATGTATGATGAGAATCTTGTGACGAACGAACGGATTGTGATGTAATCGAGTTATTGTGTACGTTATTTTTACTGATACAAATATTACTATAGTTTAACAAATTGTCAAATAAAATATTCATAAACAGCAGATATATAACAATGGAAGGTCTTGCCACATCGCGATTAGCTCGCTATGTGTTAAGCACCAGGCGATAAACTAATTGTGGAGTCAATGTGTTAGTCAAAATACGTAATTTGTCTTTGGAAGAAAATAGATGCCTTTTAGAGGCTTGAGTACTCTGGGCTCCCTTTCGTCCCCATACCTATAGAAACCAGAGTGGCCTTGTGGAGTAAAGAAATCAATTTCTTCACACGGGAGAAAGAAAGTGTTTTGGTTGTGACTTGTGTATCTAAAGAAGCATTTGTATCAGTAAACATGTAAGACTGCAGCGTGCCAACTATTATAAGTTGTGTCTATGTCTAACTGCACAGTAAGACTGTTTTGTAGTTTTAGGAATAAAACATGTATTTCTAATAATTCTGTGTTTTATTAGAATGTTTTAACCATTTAAATTTTTCACCACAGGACTTACATAGCGACATATTACATTACATAGGTATAGGTAAATTCACGAAAGATGACCACTGCGCAGAAATCATTTTTTAGGTCCCCGTGGAGGTGCGGGGTGAGGCGCGGGTGGAGTGCCAATGGCGTGGCTCCGTTCTTGACGCATTCCCTAAATGCGTCAAGAATGGAGCAACGCCATTGGTGCTTGAATGTACATATGCGCGACGGCCGCCATTTGTGGTCAACTTTCGTGAATTTACCTATATCTATACATACTTCACATAGCGTCTCCTTGTTTTTTTTAGTAAAGAAACTTTACGCTCACCCCGAATTGGAATCTAAAGTTTTGGTCGCTTGTAGTGGTTATACTGTCGCTTGAAGCAGTTATTGCCGGTCTAGTAGAAATAATCAGCACCCACTAGGGGCAAATCCAAGGGTGGGAGCAAACTGAGGCACCTATGCCGGGCGGCACCTTCATGAGCATAATCGCTCACCGGCAAAATCGATTTAAATTACTGGCGGCAACTATCGCATGCTGCCTCCTCTGCCACTATATAGATCGAATTTGAGGCAGGTAGAGATTTGTAGGACTACCAAAACGTTTCATTGGCCACTCTCCCTCTTGTTGCAGTCACACACAGCGATCACTACAAAAGCGAACTGCGGCTGAGGTATTATGCTATAACACCACAAATCAGCTGAGCGCCTCGAGTCTGGCGAGTTCACGCTGTGTCGCCATAAGGCTGGCTCGCACTGACGTCGCGGCATGGCAAAGGATTTTATTACTGATCAAGTTATTTTTATTCTTATTTCAATGAGTTTAGAATTCATATTACTTTATTTCGATACAACCGTACCGCGGCCCGCCGTGGCATACAGCGGGATGCCTTGGCACGTCGTGGCATACTTCGGGACGCCGCGATATGCCACGGCATCCTGCAGTGTGCCACGACGTAATCAGTAGGTAAATTAGTTCCTAAATTCACCGTTAGTAAATCTTGTTCTCCGTAAATAATGTAGGTACCCAGAATTGTTTTCTCTTCGACATATCAGTTTGTATTTGTCGTTTTTTATCTTCAGCAAGAAGGGCTATTGATACTAAATTCCAGTCAATTGGACGCGCCTCGGCATGACGCGACATGCCGCGTCATGCCGAAGCGTCCTTCGAGCTACCGAAACATGCCGTGCCGTCAGTCGGCGCCGGCCTATACAGCTCAGATCATCACAATAATTGAGACTAAGAAGCTGAAGCGCCAATGGCCATGCGCCCGTTAATGAAGTCTCAGCTCGATGATCAGGCTGCTAAGATTTTGAGTGCACTAGAAACAGACGCCACCAAGTCCTGACATAGCAACAATGAGCGGACAGGTGAAGTCTGTTCCAGTAATCACCCAACTATGTCTCCAGATACAAAGCCAGAAAGAAAGTCACGTCCGATTAGGCTCCACCTGGCCGGAGGACGACTTCTACGGACAGAGTGAAGATTTGTCCACCACCTGGCGAGACAATTCAAGCTAAGCAGAAGGTATTCAGGTCCAGCATTATCTGGAGTCTTACTTCTAAATATCGGTGGCTTCACCAGAAGAACCAGTATTCTTTACACGGGTTAGGTGTGGCGAACGATTCGCTACAACAAAACTGCGGAAAGCTCATGGTCCCGACGGGATGACCCTACGTCATCTACCTCGAGCGATCGCGATACTAATGGCATCCTGCGCTTGAGGCAGTTTCCCACAGCGTGGCGACCCGGACTGGTTATAATGATGACCAAACTCAGAAGAAACAAACAGAACTCCCTCTAAAGTCTTCGCTTCTGCTGCTTCGATACCCAGTTTTCTTAAGCGGATAATGTAATATGATGATCTACGGGTAAATCGTGATGGTTTTGGCAAGCTCGACGTTAACAACATTAGCAAAGCCATCGAACAAAGCGCAGCCGACTCTTTATTCACATAAGCGCTCATTACAAGTAAATTTCCCCAAGTTCGCTTCTAACTTCGAGCAATAATTTTCACATCTAAATAGACCCCCAAAACTCTCTTGAGGATCCCTGAAAAGCCCATGTTAAGAACCCCCGCCGTATGGCTATACGGCTGGTAGTGCCGGTGGTATCAGGCGTACGAGACCCTCGGCTTTGACACCAGGGCGATGAACCACATTCCATCAATCCACCTGTATCTGCACACGGTAGATTCTACTTTGTCACCAATTATTGCGTAAAAGGCATCTCAGGAGAACCGCGTTCTTGGAACGAACCTTTTCGGTGATATTTCTGTGCCTATAATTTCGATGATATTGTATTCGATAGTTATAATAAATGGTTCATCTTACACACCAATTCAACCAGTTCAGTGGTTATGGTCATAGGTAGGTAAATTGATCTAATAGGTGTCTAGCTGGTCGACAGGTTTAGGGTTAACCAAGGCTCGGAACCGGTTTAAAAAATACCGGTTAACACCGGTTTATTACGGTTTTCCTCCGAACTTTTCTTAAGAACGTGAACGTTTTTGAACTTTATTTTAACCTAAATTAACCGGTTTATTCGACGAACGGCATGTCGGTAAACACGTTGCCAAATAAAACAATCTTACTACTGAATAAAATCGTAACAGCGCGCCGCGTTTCTTTATGGTGCGTCCGTATTAACCGGTTTTTATTGCTCTAAACCGTTTAATCCGAAAAAACCTTTATGTAAATACTGTTCCAAATATCGGTTTAAAAAAACCGGTTTATGCGAACGAAACCAAATGTAAAGGTTTTGCGGCAAGTACATAATAACGGTTTGAAAATTTTACCGGTATCCGAGCCCTGGGGTTAACATAGTTAATAAAGAAAACAAGTGGCAATTTTATATCACAATAATTTATTTTTTACAAATGAGTTATTGATCACAACAGCTTTCATAGGTAATGGATCCTCGAGTTTAGTTGAACATGTATGGTTAAAATGAATGATTCGAAATGGAAATAAAACAAGTATACAATATGTAATAATGAAAATATTTTCAGTACGGAGGATGAACGACTACACTCGACGAAACCTCACGTAAGCACATTTACAAAGAAAATTAAGTCGCAAGATTTGAGCTCATGACATCGTAAACAATTTACCTAGCTAAGCAACGTAACGTCCCGCAACGGTCACACGCGACGCGGAGATAAACTTTGAACATCTCACGAGACAACAACTACACTCGCGACGACTTGGTCCCAACACTCGAGCGGGACGGTAGTACGGCACTCACCGCCCCGACACTTACGTACTAGATATATGAACGCGTCGACACATTAACAACGTATTTACCTAAGAGGGCGCTATATGTACAGTTCCGACATTATGCACTTTGTACCTCGAGAATGTACAGTCCTAGCCTACGTATGTACAGTGGAGGGGGGTGGGGGGCTAGGGCGGGCGGCGCGGTCGGGCGCAGCACAGTGCTCGCTAGCACAGCACCGCGCGCTCCGCCCGCTCGGCCCCCCCCCCGCGCGCCCGCAGCCGCAGCACGCCCCCGCACGCCGCGCACTCGCACTCCGCGCCGCACGCGTGCCCCGCGTGACCTGCATGTGTCGCGTGTGTAGCGTGCGTGGCGTGCAGCGACGCCGGCTTCTCGTAGTCCGGCTGGAACTTCTTGCACAGCGCCAGCACCGACGCGGAGGGCGCGCGGGGCGACTTGCGCGACACCTGCGCAACACAACACACGCGTTACTTCACTTGAACCGACGTCCGACCGTCGACACTAAAACATGGACATAGCTGTGTAACACGATGCAGTACACACGCACACACACAAACATGCAAGCTCACAGTCTCGCTACGTACTAGTGTGTAGTCAGTGTGTGCGGCGCGGTGGGGGGCATCAGCTCCGTCTCACCTTGGGCGTAGAGGGCGCGTCGGGGAAGGGCGGCGACACGTCACGCGCATGCGCGTGCTTCAGCGGCTTGTCCGCCGCGCGCTCCTCGCGCTCCTCCCGTTC
Source organism: Euclidia mi (assembly GCA_944739405.2). NCBI lineage: Eukaryota > Metazoa > Arthropoda > Insecta > Lepidoptera > Erebidae > Euclidia > Euclidia mi. Next base: position 60,780,710 of record OX123198.2, read on the forward strand.
CTCTCTCTCCTCACTCAGCGCCGGCCCGCCCGTCGACGCCGGCGAGGGAACACACGTAGGTGCTCGAGACACGCATGATTCTGGAATAATAACAACACTTATAAAATATGGGCATTCTCTTTTAAAACACAGCAGCGTGCACGACAATACAAGCAGTAGCACAAAAATACCTTTGTCGTCATCATGCGAGCCATTGGTCCCGTTGCATCCATTTACGCCGTTGTGACCGTTAACTCCGTTTACACCGTTGACTCCGTTAACACCGTTGTGTCCATTTACACCGTTGACGCCGTTGGTGGCGCTTCCGTTGACGCTGACGTCGTCGTCATCGTCGTCGTGTGCGAGCTCGCTGACGTCGAAACCGACGCCGACGATTACTCGCGGCAGGTCCGCCTCGTCTTTCAACCAGGGGTGCTCCAGGCACTCTTCCACTGTAAGACGACCCCTGCAAAGACACGCAAAACATTGTGTTATAACCTGATCAATGGGCTGGTGCATTTAATATATTGCTCATCTAGTCTTAGTACACTTACTTAGGATCAACGACAAGTGTTTCCCTAATAAACTGTATGGCTTGATGCGACACCCCTCGGAACAGGTCCTTAGGGAATGTGAGCTGGCACTGTGCGATGTTTAGGTAAGTCTCCTGCTTGGTCTCGCCGGCGAAGGGCGAGTAGCCGCTGAGGAGGACGTAGGCGAGCACGCCGACGGACCAGATGTCGGCGGCGAGGGAGAGGGGCTCGTACGAGAGGATCTCGGGGGCCACGTAGTCAGTGGTGCCGAGGATCTCGCGCACGTGCGCGCCGGGGTGGATGGCGCGGCTGATGCCGAAGTCGCAAATGAGCAGCTCCTCGCCCTGCGCGCTGAGCAGCAGGTTCTGCGGCTTGAGGTCGAGGTGTGCTACGCGGCGCGCGTGCAGGTGAGCCAACCCTTCCAATACGTGACGTAGGGCCCGCCGTGCTGACCCCTCCGACAGGCGGTCCTCCTCGTCCAGTAGTCGCTGCAGCTCGCCGCCAGCGCACAGCTCCAGCACTATCGCCACTTCACTACGGGTTTCGTACACCTGAAACGTAACGATTGACATTTGAGACAATTAATAAAGGTGACCTGGAACACCAAACGGCAATGCTATTCGTTCTAATCGAACTCGTACATAACGAGTATGTCAAAAGTTCTAGTCCTTTAATGGGAAAGCTTGATGAGGGCTTTCACTCCTAAAGATTTCTATTAGGTACCTATACGAAGAGATAAAGTGATGATAATATGATCACTCTGTTTTCTAGTCTAACAAGATTTGATGGAAGCTTTTCCACGCAGCGACTCAACCTCCACAACGGAAAGTTTTTCGGTTTCGATGGTACTGTCTCTCCATGACGACTTTAAGATTGGTCGATCCGAGAGTACGGGAATCCCCTAGAGAGATTAAGCCCCTCCAAAATTATATATTTTTCTTCAAAGATAAACGACTTTTTTGTTTCTTTTTCCTTGAGAGAATTTTCCTTCACTATGTTCAAGCCATCCCAAACCAAAATCTGCACCTGATAGTCCAAAACAAACTTTTGGACTACCAGGATTATTCCTAGATCCGCCACTACATGCAATCTAATTAATAGTATCAAGTTGTTTGTATAGGTGACTCACTTCATGTAGACTGACGACCCTGGTGCAGTCTGCGCACAGCGCGAGCACGGCCACCTCGTGCAGGATCTCGCGCGTCGTGTCGGCCGCTCGCCGCCGCTTGCGGATGAACTTGGCCGCGTACTCCTCGCCCGACACTAGGTGCCGTATCTTGCGCACTGACGCGAATTTGCCCCTGGAATAACAGAAAAAGTATTAAGTTAGTATGACTGATTGTACACATGCAAAATGTTCGACAAGAGTTTGTAAAATAGTGGGTACTAAAATAACTGGAAAACTAACCGATATTTAGGTGGAAATGTTAACACACCAATATTTCATCAACTACGCTGTAATACTATTATACTAATAAGTATGGTTGTATTGAAATATTTGCTAAATTATGGTAATTAATAATTTACCTCTACCTACCTCACCACCTTACAAGCGTGAAGTAGGCAACAGGAAAATATTTTGTTTAATAACAATCAGTCTCTTTCGCTACAGTACCAAACAATTTCACCGAGTAGTTTCTGGCTATTTGCATAATGTGGTTTATGTTAATGTCGCGTATAGCCTGGCGTATATTCTGTTACGCAACGAGTGGAAGGGCCAAGCGACATTACTGCAAAGCTCGTGTGAAAGCTGGCGTTATCGAAAGCTCGCTCGAACCGAGGCTCCTCTTAAATCATGTTCGTTGGCAAATGAGGCATTACCGTCAATGTAATCGGGATATTTCATTATCCTGTCGCCGTTGAAGACAAAGTGCTGCTCGTAAACATATCACAACTGGCCATTATGCGGTATTAGGAGATAATTGCCGTTCAGGTGATGGAGCGAGCCGTGTGCAATGTTCTATAGTTTGAGGGGATCATGGGGGATTTATGGTCCGTCTTTATGTTATGGATTTGGAGAACGTCTGTTTTTAGAACTAGCCGAGTCGTGGATCTATGTGACGAGTACTCCCCACAGCATTTTCGAGGAAAGTGATCTGGAGTATTTCCTGCTAGTTTTAGAACCACTTGATCGCCTATCGATTTCTATAGTTACAAGAATTGAATTGGACAGATAATTCTCATTTCTGGATATAACAAAACCTCATCAACACCATCTTCCCGAATCCCTGCTTGCACAATTAGCTACAGGCATTTAAGATGATTGAAGTGAGGATTTCTAAGCCCATTTGTCAGAAAATCGATCAAAGCAGCAGTATTGAAACCACATAGAACCTAAGTGTATGCAGTTAGTGTATTACATAGCGGGCGTGTATTGCGTGCGCAACAATTAGCAGCTGGTATGTGGCGCCGGCGCCTGGCGACGTCGGCCGCCACCGCCCGCGCCCGCGCCGCAACTATGTTGCGGGTATAGCTGAGATTTACTGCGGCTACATGGAGGCGGCTCGACATATTGGCTATTGTATGAAATGTAAGACATTTGGAAGTTACTGAAGCTGCTGTGATTGGAATTTGTCGAAATATTGACGGGACAGTTTCATTGATCCATGGGATGTAATGAGTCTCTTCTGGTCACAGGCCGAGTAGGGCCTATCATTGTCGCAATGAAAGCGCTAAGTATTTTAGGTACCTTCTTTAATTAGAGATACGGTAAGCACTCTTTGGTTGCTATGGCTAAATTCAGGTGGCATGATTGTATTGAAATAAGCGTTGCTTTATATATCTTAGAATATACCGACGCAAAACAACCTATTTGCAATGTAATGCAAATGAAAACCACAATAGCTGAACGCTTTTGAGTTAGTATTAACCCTATAGAAAACTATGGGAAAACTAGTACCTAATTGAGGTGAGGATGTCAACAGTTATGGTGAAAATTACGAATGAGGTCTGATACGAGCCTGGGACCGTCACGGCGGATACTTAGCTTTGTTTTGTCAGATCTACATCTGAGGAAAAAGTCAGTTTAGTAATTATCCTCTAATCTGTAGAAACAGAAAGCAGAACATATTATGAATACATACGAGTACATGCTTTTAGACACGCCTGATTTCGGAGAGCAGGCAGAGGTGTTTATCGACCTAAAATGTTAAGGCCTATGTAGAAACAATGATAGGATCCTGGGAATACTTGCGCATCTGTTGCTATTAAGTATTTCCTACAAGGAATAAGATTATAGTATCCCCGCCTAATCTCTCGTAAATATAAAGCCCGATGGCGTTATGCTGATTGTAGCTTCATATAAAATGCATCCGCATATCACAATCCGTCCGTTGTTGTGGTTTGCACGGATGAATCAATGGCTCGTTAAAATTCTCCATAATCTGAGTCACGCGCGGGCCGATCAGCACATCACACGTTTTGAATAAAATACAATTCAAAATTCAAGGCGTATCATCTCCAATATAACACAAGTTTACGAAACAAATTTTATATTAGTCATGCTTCAGTTCACCTAATGGTGAGGGCATACCATCCCACTTAACAACAAAGCCATCGTGAAAGCATTTTGACATGATAAACCCGCTTCTTGGAGTAAGTGTCTACTTGTCATAGTATCAGACTTCAATATAAGGATTCCTATCCTAACAAAGAATCCAATTAAAACAGTTTCGGGTTGAATATCGAACTTGAGTCTTGAACATTGGCACGTGCAACGAGAGAACTACAGAACACTAGTATCGTACAACAAAAAGCACAAAACACGTCTAAAAAACTAGGACAGACGTCATTCAAATGACAGCGGCGGTTCTCAGAGTTTCAACAATTGAAGCAAAAACTATTGAAATATGTATTTTTTACTAAAACATTCGAATCTAATAACAAGACAATTTCCCACGTAAGTGGTTCAATGTCGTCGCCGTTACGTGAGTCATTACAATTTTTATACTAATTAAGTCGAAACATGTGTAGCTGACAGTGAGACGCGAGTTACATGCGCCTTACGCGAATCTTAATTACGCAGTTTTGACTTACGGTAAATCTTACGTGACTTTGAATAAAATTTGGAACTGTTAAATATGTAAGATAAGACAAATATATATAACATTTTGAAAAAAAAAACAGCAACAGCATGATTAGGAAGTCAGTTTGGTATTTTTTTTTATACAAACGTATTATCAGAAGAATTGCTGCAGATAATGACCAATATGAATCTTTAGAATATCCATTACTTATCCTTGATGTCACTAATCTAGAAAAATACAAAATAAATACAACAACATTCGTCATCGTCATAAAACTACCTGACGAATAAATACGATAGAACACATTGAATTCGAGTAACGCAGTTCAGCGTATCGCGTAATTTCGACTTGTAGCGTATTTAGAGCGAGCAGTGTTATGTTATATGAAACAATCGGAGTATTGAGGCCAATGTCGCCACGTGGAGGACAAGCTACGCTCGTCGAGGGTGAGCAGAGGTCATTGGAGGGCATGAGAGGACACGGGAGGGCAACAAAAGGCGGCTAGTGGGCGGAAACACCCCGTGGCCAATTGACCTCGCGCAGGTCACGGCGAGGGAGGTCGTCTGCGCTATTTTTAGACTCTGGTGGGCTTAATTTAGGTGGGATATGATTGATGGTACATTTTGATTAAAATAAGGGTATTTAGTTGCTGATTGATTAGATTTCGGGGTATTTAGGTATTATAAGAATATGATTACTGTTTATTTTCTTGGTTTAAGTAGAATACGATGTAATATTTGGACTATTTGATACGTATTTACGCGTGTATGGACGTATAAAATACAACGTGCAATAATTATAAAGCGTATTTAACGTATTATTATGCGGAATTATAATAATATGTTAGTAGAAATGTGGAAGAAGACCCAACAATAACAGTTATTATCTAATTATACCTGAACGAAGGTTGCACATCCGTCACGCCAAGGTGCGGTATTATGCGAGTTATGAGCATTACGTATATTCTTTAGTAATTAAAGCTAATTGAAAATAATAATATTCTGACTTCTTGTTACACGAATAACGTGAGTGAACAGACACATACTTTTGTCATAATAACAAATACAATACTAGTAAAACGTAGAATCTTTACTAGTGAATGAAATTTTTACGCTTGGCAATGTGCCCGATAGAAGATAATTAGCTCGTCCAAGACATTAAAGTTTTTAATATGCACTAACTATTCACTCTTATCGCACAAAGTCTCAAAAACCACGCCACATTTCACTTCAGCAATACAAAAAAGGATAGTGAAACCACTAAAGATTTCCGGTCAAAATAGAGCAATTTCCCAGCGTCCAAACCATTTCCCTTTCTAAACGTTACCCGGATATCGGCGGTAACAAGGGCGTGTACATTATCCGGATCGATACCCGGCGCCACACTGGCCCAGATACCTTTAATAGGTCGTGACAAGACAGGGGATGTCTCCACGCCTTGCTTTGCATAACGACTGTGAAATTAGATTAATTCAAAAGGTTTCCACCAGATTTTGAGGGGAGATATTAGGGTGTCAATATTTGGACGGAGGGTAGCGGTGTTTATTGTTTGATGTTAACAAATTGTTCGTAAAAAATAGACGAGGTTAAGGGATAAACTTCGTGGTCCATTAATGCATGGAGGATGCAATGGTAGAAACTTACTTTTCCACGGTAACGTCCTAACAGAATGAAGGGTCACTCATTGCAGACTAGCAGCTTGCGTGATCTACAAACAGTTGTAGACATTATCAGTTTTCCTAGTAATCGGAATAATAATCGGAATAAATATTAAATAGGTTTCACGGAATCTTTGTTTTGTTCTAAGCTCAAACTCAACCAACATGGCTTTACCATCACAAGAGAGCTTAAATCCGAATGGTTTCTCAATGGACATGTACACATGTGTTGTCGTGTAACAGCAGTGTCTGCTGCCTCGGTGTCACAGTGTCACTGTGTCAAGTCCCGGGTTGACCCGCGTCGCGTGCCCGTATCTACACACATTGCACACGCTCGTATGAGCCGTATTGCACAGCGCATCTGTTGCTCTAGAGGTAGAACAACGTGCCTTTGGTGTTCCAACTACATGCATTTGTTCGGTCTTAACTGTGCCGTGCTTTGGGTAAATATTTCAGGTAAAAGCCACCGCTATGGCAGTTTGAGCGCAAGGAAGACTATGTTCAGGAATGGTAAATAAAAAGAAGAAGAGAGGCCCTTGGCCATCGGTGGTGGATCTAGTAGGTTTTAGGTATAAATTAGATTTTATAATATGATTTTGGTGTGTGGGGATGGTTAGGACGTTGGAAAATAAGTTTTATCGCGAATACTGAGCCTAGTATAGTTACTTATTAAACAATATAAAGTGCCTAATGACACTTCTATCCCTGTTCGCCTTTTCGGTCGCAACCAGCGCGACAGGTAATTTCTTCAAACATTCAAGAATAAGAAAATACTCGTGAGTAACCACGCCAGGCAACCACGCTACTTATTCACCACTCGATAGTACTTGCTAACCGAGGATGTTCGAAATAATTTCACCAACTTTTTGTCTATTTAGAGTCGGCATTCATTCCAGTGATAACATCGCGCAAGAAGTTGCACTCGGGTTCGCACGACGAAATTCGGCGAAAAGCCACGCACCTGCCAACGACAGCTGTGGTGCGGAGAACAGCGTAAAAACACAACCGAACGCCGAACGACGACCGGAGACAGAACGCGTTTTTTAGGAAACACTAATTCGAGACGCGATAACGACGAGAAAGGAAATACAACCGACAGTTCGCCTGTAAATCAAATGAATGAATACAATTACAGAGATATTCAACATTCTTTTGCTTGGGGATTGTGAATATTTTCTCGGAATTTGACTGTAACGTAACATACTCACGAATAATAAGTGTACTAAGCAAAATAACTAAGCGAGTGAGTATCATAACTCATAACCATCAGGCGATGTTCTTCAAAGTTGGTTACACCAGCGCAATCATAACCAATAATATTACTGGTACTTGTTTACCACTCTACCTTTAAAATACCAATCAATTATGCTACCAAGTACCAATGATAACCCGAACTACGATTGAGAGCGATAAAATTTCGAGATGAGAAGATTATAAGGTTGATGCAACATCATGCGTTCAATAGATAAAGCGTCGTATTATTAAACGTGTCATAATCAGTCACAACGTACGGAGACTTGTAATTCGTTATTTATCGTTCCCTATCAGTTTGATAAAGCTCGAGTGCAAGCGATATTTATGAGGGGCCCGTCAACGTTTATGAATATGCGAGCCGCGAGTACTGCGCCGATGAAACGCTCATTTTTTCATATAAACCGTCGCGGTCGGAGTGGCGGCGGTGGTGTCGCGATATAAATCACAATCACGTTGATACGAATCCGTTGATCATCACTCGGCGTACACTTTCCGCCGCGGTCCCGTAATACATGCGACGCGGGTGCAGCGGTGCAGCGACGCGTCCATTTGTTCCGACTCACTTTCTGCATAATAAAGCGATTTGTGGGCGGGTCGGTTGCCGCTTGCCGCTTGAGCAACGCGTCATTAGTCGCGTGCACTTCTCACGGTGCGTTGCGCAACGGGCCCGACGGCGAAACCCCCGGCGTTGCGCAACGCTCCGATCGATGACCGACTAAAAGCGAAAAGGCGTCCTTGGCAGTGAATCGAGTGCGCGTGCGCCGGCGCACCGGCCGGTAATTATTCATAAGCGCTTGCACAACCGACACCCGCGCCGACACGACGATGCGCGCCCGATACCCGCACGCCGCGCCGATGCTATCGACACGCTCCATCAATCGCGCTCAGCGGAACAGGACGCCTCCTCCACCATCCATCATCCCGATCGTATTTCTTAATCGCATCGCACAGATAATGCGTAATAATAATAATCGTACATCAGTCCGCGGCCGAGTGAATCGTGACTCAGCCGTCGTGAATGTCATAAAAGTTTTAGATTCGCGTGGTATGTTTGCTTCTATAAATAAGGCGACGCGGGCAGGTGCCCTCGCAGCGCCGGCGTCTGGCTGCTGTACTAAAAAGGTTCGATCTAGAAGCGGTTACGGTCAAACGTTGATGGACGAATCGAGCCAGCGGCGGCGTAGTCGGTCGCAAGCCCGATTTGGACGTGATTAGTGGCCGCGGACGTTCGACTGAGTCCCAACGAGGACTGTTGTCGCGTCGATATGGAAAATGACAAAACGCGACGACCTTGCCCCTTCGGTTAATTACTATAAAAGATGAACGACGTTGAGCCAATTTATTCACGTGACATTGAGGCTGTCGTCGCGGCCGCTCGCATGTGGAATGACGAGCAAACAGTCGCGAACAGCGACGACGCGCGATCGACGGAAGTCGTTAAATTTTACAACAGTTGTCGCCGGCCCTCGATTAGATTTATAGAAATCTGGACTGCTCCCTAGTGTTGGTACATGCAAATGGGCAACGACGCGACGTGGGGGTCAACACACCAGTCAGCGTGACTCGCGCGCAGACAGACACACAAAGCAAAGAACGAAGGGTGCATCGACGCACGCTATGCAATCAACATTTTAAATTAGAAATGTGTACAATAGCATTGTGCATCAATCGAAATGAATTACACCCCTAGTTGGGCAAGTTAATTAGTTTTAGAGATCGAATTTCCTATTGTTAACTCGGTAACGAGTTTTAGGATTAATGGCCCATTTCGTTATTATTGGGTCACGTATAAAATCGTTATAAATGTCTCGTTAAAGTCATTTTCTTTTATTTCTCCCTTTGTAGTTTGACGTTTAAAATCTAGTTCGTGCAATATACTCTTGTAGTAAGGCTGCAATAGTTACAAACACTTAAGAAATACGTCCAATCAAAAGTGTAATAAAGTGGATTGCACTATTATTATCTTTTTGCTAAAGAGGTTTTATCTGAGCGGCTATTATCCGACAGTTTGGGAGCGAGGTTGGCTAACAGCGCGATCCCATCTAGTTTGCGCAACTGAGATGGATGGGGTCCACTAACAATAAGTTGAGCACTTCGGATCTTATCGAACTGCGATGACATCGTTCTTGCAACACTGATAGCGCGCCGCTCTTTAGATATATTATAAATGATTCGCCATTTTCTGTACTGGTAGTTGGTACAAGTATGATATAAAATGGCAGATTAGATCTAAAATAATTTAACAGCAAAGTTGCATCAAATAGAAATCTTGTATTCAGATACGACACAAGGTTGTGATCAGCTGTTGATGTTGAGACACATGACAATAAAGTATTACATATTAATGATCAAAACAAACCTACGCACGTACTTTGATCTTACCAAATCAGTGGAGTATAAACAAATCGTATTCCGTTTGTAATTATACCCCTATTCCAGCAGTTGTCAATATTAAATGTGAATATATTAATAAATGTGAATATTTTATTTGGACGACATGCCAATGGCTACCATAAAAGACAAAAGTTAAATTAAGCAAATAGTATCATAATTATGTTGATGGCGATCGTTAAAATTTAATTTAATGTATAATAAAATGTTTAGTGTCATGTTATTTCAAAATGGCGTATTAGTGAACAGTTGAGAGGGACGTAACAGGTGTTGCATCTCGTTCCGTTGGGGCTAGGAAAAGTGCTAATATGAATATGCATAGGTCATGTATTTGTACATCAATTGCGAATGTTGCGGTAAGTAGGTTTACAATATAATTTGAGAGGTGAGAGTTTGAGTAAGCACATGATCGGGAAACTGTCTAAAATAATTCAGTTTTTGATAGTTGGATTCTTTACTTGCAGCTACTTAAGTTTTGGTTTAGGCTTACTCATCATAAATAGGACTACAACTTTTCGGTGGACTAGTGTATTTGTTTGTAAGATACAATTTCCTGTTATTTCTATCTGGTTAGCTGCAAAACAATTGTATTATTTCGTGTATAAGGAATGCCTACGAGAAGACTTAACGATAACCTTCAAAATCGAAAACTCCAATCCGAACCTTTCTTGCCCTAAGGGCGTGAAATTCAAGCCAACAATTTCTATCAATTCAAATGGTATGTTAGCTAACCGTGTATTTAGTAGCTCCATTCGATGCAGGATAATGTACAGTGTAGTTATTAATGTTATTGGGCCGACGTGCGCCGGCGCCGCGCGGGGGCGGGTGGAATGGAGACATACCGCGTCGTTATTGTAATATAATTGTAGCCGCTAATAATCTAGCATTATTTATTGCGTGCGTAAATTATTAACTTTTACGAGTCGGTTCGTGTTGCTGCCGAGTTCCGCGCAAACACTCGTTACTTAGTTTTAACTCGTAGTCTTGTAATCTCTGGTTGTGGAGACCTAGTTTTGAGCTAATAACAGCTCTTTATCAGAAAGGGCAAGTGAATGTTTCAACTACCTATTTTTAAAGACTGTAAGTTTCACAAAATAAACAATCATTTAGACCAGGGTTTCTTAAACTTTTTGCAGTCACGGTCCACTTTTAGACTGTAAAAATTTCCATGGACCCCTAATAACTAATAACTTAGTGTAAAAAAACAAGCCTTATCATATTATAAAAATCACTTTCACTGCTCTATACTCAGGCTTAACGAAATTACAAATGAATATGTTGACTGTTAACTGTGTCACTACGGACCCCTGGCATTCATGCTACGGACTCCTAAGGGTTCCATGGACCCACTTTAAGAAACCCTGATTTAGACCCTGAACCACCTTTTATGTCTCACTGCGGGGCAATTGCACAAAGATGCAAAAAAGAGTATCATTCTAAACAGATTGTATAATAATATACAGAGTGGCGCTACCATAGGGGCACTTTTTGAACAGAGGCATAGCGTACAACATTCTGAAGCCTTGTACCAAAAATCAATTAAATCGGTGCAGTAATTTAGCCACAATATCGATTTTAAGTTCAGCAATTTTTGCACATGCTTTGAATTCCACACAGCTGATACAAAACGGTCAACGACCCTACATTGTGCGCCCTGACTCGCTACGATGCGACGCCTTGACGTCATCCGAAGTTAGGCTCAGCGCAGATACAAAGGAGCGCAGTGGAGAGGATTTTATTAACGCACTTGAAAATAAACTTTTTTTTTTTTACATATAGTGCATAAATGAAACTGACAAAAAACATTCGCGCATCCTCGAAGATGCGCGGGAATCCTCGCGCGGCGTCGAGTCAGCGCCCACGTCGTAGCGAGTCGCAGCGCGCAATGTAGGGTCGTTGACCATTTTGTATCAGCTCTGTGGAATTCAAAGCAAGTGCAAAAATTGCGGAACTTAAAATCGATATTGTGGCTAAACTACTGCACTGATTTAATTGATTTTTGGTACAAGGCTTCAGAATGTTGTACGCTATGCCTCTGTTTAAAAAGTGCCCCTATGGTAGCGCCACCCTGTATACAGAAATAATCGCAGGCAAACGACTAAGAAGTCGAGAAATGCGGTCGGTTCATGGCTGCCTGTCTGAGAATTTTAACCGTCTCAACGCGAGCATGGATCATTTGTTTGATGTTGCTAAGAACACTAGTCTCGTACATAACTATTCTCCTAATTGGTATTTTACCTCCGTATTATAAGCTGCAATATAAGATATCATTAAGAATCTAATTGGGTTATTCGTGTATAATACAATAAATTAATCCATTACATCTGATGTAAACTAATTCTTGCGTTAGTAATTACAATTTGCCGACCATACTAATTTATTGCAACTTATTGCACAAATTATAGATTCACTCCTTAGATGTTCTAATTAATATGGAAATTAAACCATTTATTTAAATTGTTTATTACTTGACATTTATTACAGGAAAACGTATATTGTTTTATTTATAGGAATTAAGATAAACCGCTTGGATTTATTCTATACGTGTAATTTTATTGTATATATGGTGTAGGATTGATTGCATCAACATAACTCATTTATTTAATTTTGGTTTAAGTCTATAGAAATCCGAAAAGATTGTATGTACTTCAGTATGCTACCTGAAGGTCAATTCTCGTAATTATATTTCTTCAAACTGCAGTTTCGATCTAGTTTTGATGTCATAAATGGTATTTCCGTAAATTAACTGACACTAGAATGGTACATGGTACATATAAATAAAACAATGAACAAAGATCGACAATGCCTACCTATAAATACAGCTTATACTATAGTGTCATTAAGTGAATATCGCATTTCGTTCAAAATACAGTCGATGTCAGTCAAAATAGGAGAATCTGCCTTCTGTAGTTCGAGTACATTCCCGGACTGAACAATGTGACATTTTCCTAAATAAATTTGTTCAAAATACAGTTTCGATATAGTGTCAGTGTCATTCTTACGTCACAAATGGTATTCTCCTTGACAGACGAGGGGTTAACTGATATTTGAATTAAATTGTAATGAGATCGTAAATTGAAACAAGTGTCAAAATAACGACGAACTGTTTATTTCGAATTATACGATAATAACATTAGGTTAGCAGAACACCGATTCTGAGTCAATTCAAAATATAATCTCATTTCGTTCAAAATAACATTTCAAGGTCATAATTATAAAAACATTTTTCAAGCATTTTCGAACTTTCTTAAATTATAATTTAATTCAAGGCATTTAAAACTCGTGTTATTTGTATAAAACAACTCTACCAACTGTTCCTGGGTGCGCAACTGTGAATTTACACAAAAAAGTAGAGATAAACAAAAGCAAGAGCAATTTATGTGAGCAAGCGATCGCATGTTATAAACATAGGAAACACTAAATCGATTAAAACGGGACACACATTAGCTCACTGTGTAGTTAATTGCAGGACATACAAAATAATGTCGCTCGCAATAATTTGCACCGATACAGAAAATAGACAGCGAATCTCAAACTATAGGAAGGACCGCGACCAAGTATAAGACTAAATCAAAAAATAAATTCCCAAATTTTCTTTAGTTATGTTAGACACGTAAAGTCTCAAATTTCAAGCTTCGTTTTATTCTTCGTCTTGTCCTGTCAACTTTGAGAACCACATGTAGACATGTACACGCGTGCTCGTTTCAATGGTTAAAACTAAATGTAAATGGTACACAACGTCGGCCATGCAAATTTTATTAATTAAAATTCTTAACGAACAGGGTTGCTGTACTTTGTATGATAAATGTGTCAAATATTATTGTCTTTGTATTATGAAGGTTATGCGAAAATCAATATGTGTGTAATACACTTATTGATTTCTTTGTTCTAGTAAATTGCGTTGTCAATCAATATCTGTATATGGTTCTGGTTTTTGGAAATGGTTCAATTTGTCTCAATGTCTGAAGAAGTTTGCAATACTAGTAGCGTTCAAATATGATCAGCAAGGCTTTTTATCTAAAAATATAAATCACAATGCATGTGGCCACGAATGTGTATGATTTGAAATATATTCTGAGAAGATGTTTCTTTTGTATGGCCATATTTCTTTTTTTACGACTTTGCTTATAATCGAGCTATTCCTAATTAACTAAGTAATTAAAATCAATTATCGTGAAAACAGAACCAGCAAAAGTATGTTTAGTCAAAAGTCCGTCAACCCTAGCTAACAAGTAAAGGGTTCTCGAGGCAAGTCTGGAGGGCAGGCCGAGGGGGCGGGAGGAGAAGAAGGAGGGGGGAGAATGATACAATCGGTGCGAACACCTGCCGCGCCTGCGCGTGCGCAGCTGACGCCACCAACCTACCAACATTCAAATTTATTGCAACCGTTACATATGAAATTTCGAACACAACAGGACAGGTGGCTACTTAGTGCTGGCTATTTGATACAGATTGTGCATGTTTATAAAAAAATAATGGACTTGTAATGAGGCTGGCGAAAAGCTTAATTTTAAGGTTTGATATAAAGCAGCTAAATGGACAGTTTTAGATTTGTGGTTTGTACATAATGGTAGTATGATACAGAGCCTCAGGTGGTGGCAATATTACTTGCCAGTCCCTTGGTTTAGTCAGCTTGTTGCCAGGTAGAAAACCTGGTTGTAAAACCTTGCCATGTATTCTACTAAAAAAACTGTCATGATACATTTCATATTTGAGGAAGCCTGCAAAATGCGGACTGATCACCTGATCTGTCATAAAACATCGCTTGTTGATAACAGCAAACACAGTGGGCCAATAGCATAGGATTATGAAGAAAGACGTAGAGAACATAATCTCATAAACATTCGATAACAGACTATCATTGTCCGTACACCTACCGCTCCAGTAGCAAGTTAGCAACACAGTCACCACGTCACAAACGGCAATATAACAAACCGCTAATATATGGTAACAGGGCGTCAAGTGCTAATGATTCATAGCCATTATTCACATATTTGTATGGTTGCATGGAGCGACTAGTAATCACATCGCCCACATGCCATTGTATGAGTGGCAACAATCGCGGAAACGAAGTGGCGACTGCCACCGCCGCTGGGAGACGTCTCGACTCATCAATAAATGAAACAATGCATTGATATTTTTAATTACATCTCGTTAAGATCAGCGGCATCTACTAGGATTAGGATGTGTCACCTGGAAAATAAAGACTTAGAGATGGTCTTGTAGACACGCTGTTTTCTTTCGATTGTAAATCTAAAACTGGCAGCTTCACTATCACCGCTAGTCAAATTTTAATTCTGGATGTTTTTAAGTACACACCTTGGCCAATAGTGTTGTTAAGGGCTAAACCAAATGTTTACTCCTAAAGCTAATATTGTCCGTGTGGTGACGGATTAAGAATACGGATTGTCACCACCCCATATCATCCCATGGGTGTCATAAGAGCCGACTGAGGGAGCATATTATGCAGAGAAGAGCACTGTAAGAGAAGGAAAACTTGATACAAACCCTATACCCGATTGGCCAGCGTGGTATAGTAGGCCAAATCCTCCTTTCAAAGGAGAGGCCTATTCCAGCAGTGGACCGTTAAAGGCTGATGATGATGAAAGCTAATATTTATAGCTTTCAAACAACTACGGAAGTCAGTAATACTAATCCCACAGCAAGGAAGATTTTTATATGCAGTAGCTAATTGTGACTCCCGAGACCAAATAAAGGTGAGTTCCATCACAGAGTTTATCTACAGATCGCAGGAATCATAAAGAAAATTCTGAAACTTTTAAAATGATGGATGGAATATTACCATAGAGATAGTATATTCATGCTTATAAATATTTAGTTTCCTTTTAACGTGCGTAGTTGTGGTCAAATGGTTTTGACCTAATAAACCAATAAATGGAATTACAAAGGGAAAAAGTTCAGCCACTCTTATAAATTATATATTATAATAAATATAAATAATAATGTATAGACATAGTAAACATCTATTTAGTTCATTAACACACAGGAATGAACTCGAGCCGAATTATTTTCTATAGAGCGAAATATATAACAATATGTTAGTTAAGATGGTAGACCAGGCTTACATTACATTTAGCATAGTGACGACCCATTCAACTTTTATCAATGTGACATCGTTAAAATTCGTTGTTTAAATTCTAGAACTATTTAAGAAGTAAATATATAACGAAATGCTCAAATTTATTTTCATTGCCATCAACGCACAAGGTTGCCAATAAGTCAAACATTTTCTCTTAAAATCACAATAGCACGTCCTTGCCATTAGACCAAAGTGCCAACTCCAAGGCGACTGAACATAATCTCGAGTGTATAGTCGTAGTCTATGACACCACCGGTGATCCGGCTCTATCCGCGACTAATATAGACATTAGCATCAGTCGAGTTTCAATAAGTCATTTGCGTTGAAACAGCCCGACGCGAGACTCGAACGTGGCAAGGTGCGCGGGCGAGGCTACGGAAGTGCTCGTA
Organism: Euclidia mi; assembly: GCA_944739405.2. Classification (NCBI taxonomy): domain Eukaryota; kingdom Metazoa; phylum Arthropoda; class Insecta; order Lepidoptera; family Erebidae; genus Euclidia; species Euclidia mi. The sequence goes on from OX123198.2 coordinate 60,797,038, forward strand.
CTAATTATTTATACAAGTGCCCACGCACACGCCCATGGATTGTGATGTGAGCCTTTAAGGACCAAATAATTGGACAAGATTATATATAGTACTTATAATGCTAATATTTACAGACGTAGTAGTAATGTAAGCAGCGCGATGCCTTCACAAAGTTCATCATGTCGAAGTAAGAGCGAATTTTAGGATACTGTCTGTTTTCGATCTGCGATTTTGTTCAGAAGGAGAGGAATACGTGAAATTATAAGAGCATCTCTATAGACTAATGATTGGGCTCACTACGAAGCGATACCAATCATTTGTCTAGGAGCATCTCTTTCGAACGTCTTTGGTCATATTATTTGACAGCTTTTTCAATGTCAGTGGTCTAACCGTAATATATTTTTTTCTTGTAGAAAGAAACATTGTAATATCGGTAAACTATTTTTGCTGGTCTCAAAATCTATAAGCAAGAATAACACTAAAGTTCATACCCATGCAATACTCGCAATCTCCGACTATTACTAGTCGAAGATGCCTCAAGATGCTATGAATAAATAAATGCAAAACAAACCACAGGGGTCGTCAACATAAACGGTTTTACGAGGTGTTATAATTGTGGGAACAGATAGTTTTACTGTCGGCGTGCAAATGTATTTTTATGGTCCCTCTATAGTAACAGCTGAATATTGAGCTGTGTGACGAATTGACAACTAGATGCACGTAGCAATTTGGTATATCATTGTGGAATAGCTAACGGTGATATGAGCGATTATTGATTTTGATCAAAAACTTCACGCAGAGCCGTTTGGTACTGGCAATGGTTCAAATCAATCAAATCAAATCAAATATTTTATTTGCATGAAACGTGGTACAAGGTTGGTGTTAAAAAAAAATAAGTTGGTTCTCACATTTCACCAGCATTGGCATGCAAATATACAATAAATTATTTTAACAGTCGTCACATATCTAATAATAATAATCACATATTGGAATACATTAAGAAAAAAAAAAAACATAAGATTCGACATAAATTAATAATCAATTCATAAATTATTGACCGAATTAAATGAAAAGGTAGGAATTCAAATGTCAAGAAAATAAAATTAAAATATATTATTTAAAATCAAAAAATTCTTGCAATGAATAAAATGTGTGTTGAATTAGCCATTTTTTTAATTCCCTTTTCATTTTCTCCGTTGGCAACTCACGTATAGATTTAGGCACTCTATTGAATACACGTATACACATCACATAACAATTTTTTTGAAATAAAGTTGACTTGCAAGCTGGCATTAATAATCTTGTTGGGTCCCTTCCTCCTTCTGGGTTAGCGGATTCTATGCCATCTAGATTTAACATCTCAGATAAAATTGTGTTGATACAGAGAGTATATATCAAAATCGTTTAAAACTCTTATTTCTGTTGAGTGTGTGTAAAGTCATCTGCAAAATATGATTGTGGATGATGAGGCCGCTGTATAAAGGAAAATTATAAATAAAAACGCATTGTGGTGAATCATATGTCCTTTTTTATTCAATGCTGGAATTTTAATTAGTTAATCACGCCACCAAGATAAACTCCATTGCGGGTTGAAATTAAAATAAATCTAACACTACGTCGGCTCTGCACTAACATGAAATGCTACATCACCAGTGCAAGGGTCATTCGCTGGTTCCCCCGCTGGGACCACAACTTTACAACCACACTCGTTGTATAATTAATTTGGACGTCTATTTATTTTAAGGGCATGCTACGACATAAATCATAAAACCAATTTATACCCTAACTGGCCAAACAAACAAGGCTGTCTTGTCGGAACCGTCAATGCGTCTTTTGCCCCAGGTATAAAACATTTAACGACTGCCGATCACGCTATCCCAATGTTAATAAAAGCAATAAAATAAAAGGAACACGACAAAAGCATACAGGTGTTCTTGTCAGACTTACTCCACCTATTAGCCAATCACAATGCGCCGTTTATATACATTTGAGAATAAAAGGAACACGACAAAAGCATACAGGTGTTTTTGTCACTCTTATCCCACCTATCATCCAATCACAGCGTCCCATTTGAAAATAACAAGACTTATCTTTCAAGACATTGTTACTCTTGCTAGGTTTGCAAGACTTCCTCGTGAGATACGGGTGTATCACAGTATTTGCATCTCGAGAACCGGTTACATGGTCTGTCGTGTAATTGACCATTGCATTGTCGCAGACTATTAAGATCCTTCGGCGGTGATAAGATACGATCCATCAGCTCTGGTGATGGAGTGCTCTATTGGAATTCCTGGTCCAACTGGTTTTGCCGTTACTTGGTTATCTACACCAATTCAGTTAGCAAAGTCACGGCTAAGTTATTTGGTTCATTTGCGTAATGCCGGCCTTGACAATACGGATTAGTTAGGCTTGGACACAATAGAACAAACTAGAAATCTCTTTGGACAAAATGAAGAATTAATAATAAATACTAGATGATAAAATAAACACCATCAGAAGAAATTTTAGCCGCTGGGTACGTATGGAGCGAGGCATTTATGTATGACATACGAGGAAGAATGAGTGGCTATACAATGTAAGAACTTATGAGCCATTTTTCAGTTTTTGCATATATTTTACAAATTGCTTCAATTTATAGCAGAATTAATTTCAATAAAGTATAGTGACAGACGTTGATGAACATAACTTAGTACAATAGGGTTGTTTCCGACTAGTCAAACCAAGCACTTTTAATGAAATGTCAAAAACGACATTTGCCAAGGGTTTTGTATGAAATATGACGTAGTGACGTCATAGTGTTTTGCTGTCAAGTAGAATACTTACTATCAATAAATTGACGATAAAAATGTTAAATAAAGTTTTAACATTAATTTATGAATGAAACTACTATTATTTTGACATGTTTCACTAGATAAAAATACTTGTATAATTTATTTCACTTGCGGAAAACTTCCCTATTCCAATATGCCTATTTAAACCGTGTGAGCCGCACCTAACCGTAGATTTTGCCGGCAGTTTGCCGTGTGTAACGTGTCATGAACAAGATCCTTTATTCATACTTTTATATATATGTAAAATCAATATGTGTTACAAAGTATAACTTTGAGTATAATATTCTATTACGGCGAGTGTATTGCGACCGGTTCTCGAGTCTAATTGTGTCGATCGAAGCCCGTTAAGTGCTAATTGTTTCCGATCTATTGCACGCGTGAATTATGGCGTATGTTCATTAATAAATGCTATTAATAACTGTGAAACTGTGTACTACTGTAACTGTGTTGATTTGATAAGATATTTTATGTTTTACTAGCTAAGCCCTGCAGTTCCTCGCTTGGGGCCTCGTTTGCCCCCTTAGGGCTGGAATATTAAAAAATACTTTCTTTATGCGTGCCTACGTCTAAATGGAATAAGGAACCCACTTTTATGTTTCTAATTTCAGTACATTAGGCACTGTTGAAGCAGAAAAAGCTATAAATCGGGCTCAGTGGCGTGCCATTGGAGAGGCCTACATCCAGCAGTGGACTATGCCAGGCTGATGATGATAATGCACAGATGTGTTAGATCCATCAGGACATAATATGTTATTTTACTTTTATGTGATAAAATACTAGCTATTTCCCGCGGTTTCAGCCGCGTCTTGAGGGAACTTCTTCGCGTACCCGGTTAATTTATAACCTAAAAATTACTCCTTGGTACCTACATCAGCTATCTGCCAATGAAAGTCCCATCAAAATCGGTCCAACCGTTCCATTAGCGAGAACCATACATACACGTACAGTATCTACTTTTTTACTTGATTTGAGGCTAATACATAGCGTTAGCTGATAATTTATTTGTCTTGCATCGCATCGCATCGCGTGCTGTACACTACACTAGCCTAAACTAGTGCAGCGAACAAAGCGTCGCGTCCTTAGTGTATTTACTGTCTGTACTAAACTTTCACCAGATAACCCCGGGGTGCTCCATGTCCTGACCTCACGAGCCGCGGTCTCTATGTTCTACTCCAAATGCGTCGCGATCTGATACGTAAGGCGTTCCTTTGTAGGGCTGCCGGGGACAGACACGGAACTTGTATACGTAGGTATTGTTACAAGTTATGATACTTTCCACTTGGATTAGTGATGTGAAGCTTCCACTTGAAAACTTGAAAAGTCTATGTCAAGGGTATTGACATATTGTATAATTTAAACACACCTTACCAGGCGTTTTCTCTACCTCATCAGCAACATTAGCAGCTTGTTAATGGCGTGACATTTACTAGTTCAGCTTTTAAGTATTTAGCTACTGTTGCTTCTTAACAGATATTTCACATAAATGTGCAGTACGTTTTCGAAGTAGGAAGTAGTGAAACAATAGTTAGTTAGAAACACACTGGCTTAATTAGTCATTTGACATGGTTTCAATATTGTTACCGACGAGAGGATGCATTAACCCTACAACTGGCATTATTTAACAATCTCGCCAAGCACAACCCTACAGCTTAACTACGATCTAAGTCTAACACGGTCTCTAGCCACAAAAAACGAAAAACACGAAATCGATGTATCGATACCATTTACTCCGATCTACCCGAGTAGCCGAGTATCGCGGCGACAATCGGAAAGAGCACAAGGTCACATCGATTATACACGCACTCGTGCCATTGTTGTCACAACACTGTTCCACTGTTATTGTTTTTTTGCACGGTACTGATATTAAATTAGATGTAATTATTTTGAAATATATTGGGCGATTATAGGTCATTGTCAGACATGGCGGTTAAACTGAGTGATTAAACGTGTCACCTTGTTGTTAATTATGGTAAAATGATGTAAAGAAAACAACTCTCACACTAATAATAAATTGTGTAGGTATTCCAGCGATTTGACACGGACTTAAAAAACGGACCCAAAGCATATTTATACCCAAAACTACAACTGCAACTAAAGTATTGTTCTGAGTGGAAAACAAAACTAAAACACTAAATGCAGTGCAGACAAAGGCAACCCCTTAAACTGCTAATGCTGTCGAGCTATTAAAATATGTGATTTTTCAGGTATATGACCCCTGAAAATGAAAAAGAATCCTAGTCATTGATAATTGGTGATCTCCTCGTATCTTGATTTCGTAAGTGAAAATTGTTACATAAAACACTGCCAGTTAAATCCGAACATCCCTTTCCACGCTTCGAGGCTTAAAATCCTACATGTCGTCGTCGTAACAAGTCAGCAAATTACTTGAAACACTTATCGTAAGATTTGTATCTTTATAACATATAAGGGAAAAGCTTTTCTTGACATATGGGCTTGGTCGCTCCGTTTGAAAACTCGCCTACAGGGGCAATTAGTGTTCGCACACGCCACGCCTCGTCTAGACGTCTGACGGTCTGACAGACCGATGCACCGTGTGCACAACGCCATCACTTTCGCTACCGTAATTACAACAGACGTTGTGCCCGACGGGGAATCGAACCACACCTAGATTGCTGCTGTTCTATACCTGGTAAGTGACAGAATGCAACTTCTAATTCTCGCAGAAATAGTTTCAGCTACGTCGGCTATTGTGTCTGACGAGAGCCTAACTGTCCATTTTAATAAGCACACAGCCCTCATATTGGTAAGCAGTTACAGTTACGTAAGGAGCTGGAACGATTAGGCGTATTACTGCGCATTCTTAATCTCCGAGACGTCTACCTTACTAACTTACTAGTAACTACTACCACCACTACCGTAAAACAAAATAAATGGTCCGTTTTAGGCGTACTTAACTACTTATGGCACTTAAAAGCTTTAGTTGTAGTTACGGTGTGCTGTATATGATCAGGATGAAGTATCAGCAACGTCCCAGTTTAAGTTGTTTCGTTTGACATTACGCCTGCGGCTGATTTACGAACCCAGTTTTACCATGCTCTACTTCTTTAAGATACATTTGTGCCCCTGGACTACCAATTCCGGTAACTGATAGGTTTAATTACCGTTTTGTCAGCAAGTAATCAGGCCTCGGGCTATTTGAGAGTAACCAATTACAAGTCGGGCTCCTGTGCACGCACTGACAAATGTGAAAAATGACAAATGCTCCAGCCTCAAGTTCGCGCTCATTCGTAGATCTCAAACTCGTTAAATCTGTAGTGACAGGTGATGATTGATGGTGCACCGTTTAATTAGCGTTTGTGGTTATGACTGCTGAATTGAGGTACTGCTTCTTTGGCTCAAGGAAGTATTAGCTTATTAGTTGTCTAGACCTAGACTTGTCAAGCTGATAACCCGCTTCTTTACATCCTGGCATCCTGAATGAGGGCTTTTTTCCTCGGCAAAGTGCCGAACCAAGGTAACAAGCCTTTTGAACTTTTAACCAAGACATTTTCATTTATCAGGAGTAGAACGAAACATGTTACTCGTCTAATGACTTCATCCCACGATTTGCCACAATACCACATATTGACAGCCTGACACGAGCATATCTTCAAAGATACTCTGTATCTGCTATAGGGTAGATATATGTTAATATATTTATGACTTACGATGTGTCGTAGAACGAACATCTTGGCGTCGATTACGGTACATAATATCTAATGGCAATTGATAATGATATGTAATAAATCATAAGAGGTTGACGCACCGGGATGGAGGGCCGGCGATATCGCCGGAAATGGATATTATGATAACGATGCCCCGCAACTGTGCGGACTTAGCAAGCTGTACTGATGCAAACGAGATGGAGACTGGATCGAGACGTGACCAAGTCATAACTAGATAATATGGTCTTACTTGGAGCATAAAATGATTTCTGAATAAGTCTGATTTGGGACATATAACTCCTACATCGCAGTAGAACTGAATTATTACGTCTACAGTGTGATCTTAGTCATTCCTTTGTTTGTAAAGCATAATTACCTAATAATTGTATCACTGCCATAATATGTTAAACAAACAGCACAGAAAGTTGTTTGTAAACATTATAAAACAGTGATTATACAATGTGATCACCGGAAGTGTAAATAAAAAAGAAAACATACGACATGAGCAAGTGGATGTCCATCGTCTTTACCAATGGGTATTTGTCTTTGTTTTAATAATGTATGTTATTCTGTAAATCCGTGCATTGGAACTGCGACGACTCGTTACATGCGCCATAAACATTGAAATTTTATTGATAACGGCCTATTAGAGCTGCGCAGTGTCTAACTGGAGCGAGCGCATTCTGTAGTCACCGAGTCGACCCTCGGCCCATCTTTGGAAGGGCTCGCGATTGCTGCGTCGAATGATAATATGACAGAAGTGTAGTGGTATCGGGCCAACGGTGAACCTTCATATCCGCATTGTGGACAAGGAACCCGCATTAAGACTGGGGCCTCCGCTAACTGTACGCGCACAATAGCTATCTGCAAGACATTCAGTATTCGATCCACGGCGCTCCGCTCCACATCAAAGGGGCATTAAATTACATGCTTATCACAACAGATACTAGCTGTTCTAAACCGCTCAATGGTTCCTGAGACGCTCCTATTAGCGGTCTATCCCTGACCGTGACCTACCTTAATATGGGTCATTGCCAGACCGCCGTTGCATTTTACGATAATCGCTTGCGAAACTACCATTGGCAAAATTTCAAGATGTTATAGTGGCGTCTGTAGTAAGTCTCTGGCTGAATACAGAGCGGTGAATCATCAGCGGCACATAACCGACTCGCGTCCATTGTGATGACGACTCCCGCACAGTTTTTTCTCTTATTGCTTGAGACGCAAATATGTTCTTAAATTCCTGTGATGCAGAGTCTACTTTCATGTTGGTGTGATGTCAATCCGGTGCGTCTGGACGCAGTGTGTGATTTTATTTTTGGAGTAACGGAAACGTGCGCGGGGCGGGCGTCGCGGCGCGTTTTCTCGTTTATTTTCCGGCCGGCCTTCGTATGAATGGGATGTAGACGTGCGGTCAGTGTGCTCTCGTATAGTGTGGATGTATGGAGTATGAAGCCGTCGGTGCCCGGCGCGCATTCCTGGCGCTGACGGGCTGTCGGCTCGCGATTTGTTAAATAAACATAATTTCGGTTCATCGAACCGCGCCAGAATAAACGCCGCTGTTCTAATATGGAAAGTGAGAGTCGGGTGGCGGCGGGTTGTGTCGGGTTGTGTCGGCCGGTGACAAATTCCCCGGCACGTGGCCGCACTCGCTGTAACTTGAGCGGCAGGAATGCGCCCCACGAGATTGGAAGCCATTCAAACTATTCGTGTTAACATAACGCGCGACACAATCGATCAACTCTACTGCTTCTAATTTCCTACACAAGTCGAGTAGAACGTCACAATACTCTATAACGCCGTCTATTTTAGTAAGATTTGGGAGTTTGTGTGTGGAAGATAATCTCTGCAATTAGAGACCCAATTTAGGCAATTTCTTTTACTATTTAGAAGTGTCATTATTACTGAACGGAGTAGACATTTTTTAGACTGTTAATTTTGTTTTTTGATTGTAATATCGTCACGTGTATGAAGTTATTAGCTGGTACAACGTGTAAACAATCTATTTTAATATACGTCGTACGTCAATGAGTTGTAGAACTCGACATTAATTGAGTGGACTGTAAAGTGGTTTAATAAGTGTTCCCTTGCGTCAATAAGAAGACAAGAATGGAGAGAAATAATTAAAAAAGTGAACCAAACAGCTTAGCTGTTTTAAGGATTTTTCTCCCTACGGGTTGTAGTCTTGTGAACAGAATCTCAATAAACTTAATTTTTGTTTATTGCGTATGAATAGATAGAAGAGCATTCCGAACCACCTATAAACCATTACAGCCAAAATAGAGTTTTCTTGTACAACGCATTAGAATCTAAGCATTTTATGGTTTCCTGGACACGACTCATTTTAAAGCAGATAATAAGATAACTGAAAAACTACTTTCTACATAACAGAACACTGTAATCTGTAGACTTAACGATTGACAACAGCATACCCTGTAGACAACATGACAACAAAACGCTGTAACTCTCCCATGGCACAGTGGTGCGAGCTGCGATTTTGCACATTAAACCACCTTGTTTAGTGGCCAGCCGGCACATTAAGAGCACGTCTAGAGCCTCATTAAGTGCTGGAGTTTATCCTAACGGTCGGGACGGTTTATCTGACGAGTAATTACTAAGTTCGCTTTTACGTACGAAAACTTGCAAATGCTTTCTGGTGACGGCGGCGCACGATTCTATGAGAGTGCCTGGAGGCACGAGGCAATGGATAATGGATGTGGTTGTAAACATAATGTATACCGATTAGCTTCTTTAACCGCTTGTATGTTAGAATACCAGACACTTTTAAAATCAATTGTCTTGTTCTGTACTTAAACATACAAGCGTTATAGTAATTTTACCAGCTGTGGCCACTTAAACTATTCTAAACTAAAATTACCTAATATATTACGCATATTGATGACTCCTACAGTTCCACTTATGAGACGAACACAGGGTATGGGCGTTTTTCTTCTCATAAAAAATACTATCTAGATTTAGGGAATGACATGACATAATATCTATAAAGATGACCCCAGGTTACAGGGGTTGTCTCGCATTGTTGTGGTAGACAGTGTTACCCTTAAAATTGTGTCCATTTTACGACATAGAGTTAAACGTCGTTGCAATTACTCGTTTCAAGCTCTCATTCTTCAGCACGTGCTCAGCAGGTGTATTACCACGTCCTTGGTCGTGGTCCACATGACTCCATGGCACCGTCGCACTATGGTTCGTCTAGAACAAGCTAGCTAGACAAAAACAACTCTTAAATTCCTGGAAGTTAATTACTATTACGAACTCATTACCCCTATACATTGAGGATTACACCTATTAATTATCAATACTACCCTCATTAAGAGCGTCATTAAGGTATGTTTATAAGATGTTGACTATTTAAAGGGCATTCATTTGCATTTTTACATCATATTTGATAGCATTGTTTATGTCACTAAAAGAAATTTGTGAAAGTGTTTTTGTGATGGATTGTATACGTAAGGGTAAGTAGTTATATTTTATTTCATTTTCAACATGGGAACTTCATTCTTTAGTCTTATAAAATGAAATGTTTGAATTTTCACCCACTTTTTTACTCATTTTTTCAAATTCATCGGTCAAATAATAACATGTCCCCACTTGTCCCCACCGTAGAACCTATCATATACGATTCTCATAAGTGTCTAGTAGTTATACGTAAAAAAATTCATTGCGATATATTTGCACAACTAATTTTTATTTATTTTTTTCTTTCAACAGTTTTTACCGTCTCAAGAATGGATTTTTTCGAAGAATGGCTGAAACACCCGAAGGAAACGCGGAATGAGGAGCTCTTTCGGTTTATATCTTTGAGATATAATTTTGATGGTGTTACGGAGCAGTCTCTGCGAGATATTAAAGTACTAATCTCAAGATATTCAACGAAATTTGCTGAAAAGTGGAGCAGCTGTGGAAGAAATCGAGAGCGATTCCTACAAAAGTATTCGACGTGGCTGGAGGGTCTTGACATATCTTTCGATGTGTCCGTTTATTTATCTCTGCCAACTACATCTGGAGAACCGGGACCCGGAAGACCTACTAAAGATTTTGAACATTCTAGTCTCAAAACGAAGAGACGACGCACAGTATACGATTTGACCAAACTAGAGGGACAAAAGTCAAAACTCATAATGTTAAAACAAACCGTTTTTTTACTATTATTACCCATTTAGACGAACCCTACAGCCGATAATGACGTCAGAATATGCTATTGTGTAGTGATCCCTTCAATAACAATGCGCGAAGTTACCGCGTCGAACTCAGGTAGCCGCCCGGACGGTCAGTGCAGTTGTGAACGGTTCCGTTTGTGCATGTGTTTCGAGGTTTTGTGTGATTTAAAGTATTTTCCAGTCATGGATTCTATAATTCGAGGTAATTATCTGTATATAAATTGATTTTAATCCATCAAATTGTTTTTAAAGGCGTAGTTATAATGTATCTAAATAGATCGATTATAACACAACAAAAAATAGATATGATGTAAGTTTACCCAATCTTAAAGTAGGTAGTCAAGTTGAGTCAAGGTGTAATTACGCTTTTAACATATTCTCTTAACATTTAAGTTTGTTAAAATCATAATTTGGAAATGCGACTTTATGCGATTCTAAATATTTCTTATTGTTTCTTTAAAGGTGCCCGAATTCAGCGAAAATCATTATTTGAATTTTGGCGTTCTACACCGCCTAAAGGCAAATTAGATCAAGTTTTGACATTTATAAAGTCAAGATTTGTTGATTTAAACCTCCCGGAAGATCAGGAGAAGCCACTTAAGGCCTATTTGAAGAAGGAATGTGAGAAAATTCGTTTGAAATGGCTTCGCAAACAAAGGCGATTAGATTTATTTTTAATTGATTACGAAGAATGGTTAAATGAAGAGTTGGTGCTCACAATGTTTCGTGAACAGCCCCCAAAACCGAGTTCCAGTTTTGGCAGACCAAAAAAGAGTTTTGAAGATAGTTCCACGAAAACTAAAAAACGTAAAGTTCAACATTTGTTGGAAGAATATGACGTTGAACAATTATCTTTTGCAACTCAATTAGGTGTGCGAGCCAGTGGGAAACGTGACGCGGCTAGTTTAATTCAGGAAGTTACAACAGCTTCACCGAGACGAGCTACTGGATATAAAAAAGCACGCAGAAGAATAAATGCAAACAAAGAACAAAGGCCGTATACCCCGGCAGAAGCATTGGCTTTGTTTATATCCAACCATTTCTCTGTGAATGTATATAAGACTATACAACAGGAGTCAAAGGAAAGAGGATTCCGTCTTTACCCATGCTATGATCAAGTAGCAAAAATTAAAGAACAGAGCTACCCTTCTGTGGAAAAATTCAGTATGACAGACACATATGCTGAGGTTGAGCTACAAGCTCTTTTGAATCATACGGCAAAAAGAATATGCGAAAATATTCTTGGAGAAGTATTGAGACCTGATGTAAACGGCTCGAACTACAAAATGATCCACAAGTGGGGATGTGACGGCTCCTCAGGCCACAGCTTATACAAACAGCCATTTGAAAATTCCAACAATACAGATGAATATATGTTTGTATTATCATTGGTGCCGCTAAGACTTGTGAGAGATAATGATGATGCCAATAACTCAATCATATGGGATAATCCACGCCCATCTTCTCCAAGATTCTGCAGAATTATTAAGTTTATATTTAAGAAAGAAACAGAGTCATTAATAAAACAAGAATGTGAAGCTGTCAAGAAACAAATTCGGGATTTGATGCCTACTTGTGCACAAATAGATGGAGTTGCTATTTCTGTAAAACATGAGTTGATTTTGTCGATGATAGACGGTAAAGTATGTAACGTGCTCTCCGAAAATAAATCTACTCAAACATGTTTCATCTGCAAAGCTACCTCCAAAGAGATGAATTCAACTGTAAGTACAAGAGAGCCTAATCAAAATATGTATCAGTTTGGGATATCTAGCCTACATGCTTACATCCGCACAATGGAATGCCTATTAAATATTGCATACCGGATGAATATAGGTCAGTGGCAAGTTAGGGGAGATAAAAACAAAGAAATCTTTAAAAAGCAGAAAGAAGAAATCAAGGGAAAATTTAAAGAAATCGGTCTCATTATAGACAAAGTTAAGCCGGGTTTTGGAACGAGCAATGATGGAAATACAGCAAGAACGTTTTTCCACAAATATAAAGAAACTGCTCGTATCACCGGCCTCGACGAAAATCTGCTCTACCGCCTTTGTACAGTTCTTACAGCCATAGCTTCTGGCTATGAAATTGACCCGATAAAGTTTGATTCATACTGCTCAGAAACGAGAGGCTTGTACCTCTCCTTATACCCATGGTATAACATGCCAGCTACATTACATAAATTACTAGTTCATGGAGCAGAGATAATAAGACATTCAATCATACCAATAGGACAAATGTCCGAAGAGGCTTCGGAGGCCAAAAACAAAGAAATACGTAACGTCAGACTGGGCCACACTTTGAAAACTTCTCGTGTCCGCACAAATTTTGATTTAATTAAGTATTTACTCGTGTCATCTGACCCTTATATATCATTGTTGAGAAAATTACCAAAAAAAAGCAACTTAAAACATTGTATTGATTTAAAATCGCTTTTAAAGTCAGATTAAAATTTACATAATTGAAAAAATGTGTTTAATTTGCTACCACATCATCACATAACTTATAAGTTATAACGTTGACCCATTACAAACCCCTTAATTGTCTTATAGACTTTTGTCCCTCTAGTTTGGTCAAATCGTATACTGTGCGACGTGTAGACGATCTATTACAGTCCAGAAGTGCTAGTGAATTAATTTACGCCGCTGAAGTGTCAGCTCGAATCTCGGGTCAGAGAAGTGTAGCACGTCAAATTAAAGATGTGACTAGTGATCCTTCAATAACCAAGACCACGAGTGAAGAAAGTGCCCCCAGGAGTTTAACAAGTGAGGAAGCTTTAGCGTACTACGTTGATAGTAAATCAAGTAGCCATAGCTATAAGCAGACTCGGAAGTGGAGTATTAAAGCTGGACATAAGGTGTTTCCGTCAATGTACAGTGTTAGAAAGGCTAAAATAGCCTGCTACCCGTCAGGTGAACAAATTACAGTCAATGAAACGCATGCTGAAATCAAAGTTCAGGCAATTCTTGATAAGACTGCCGAACGTTTAGTTTCAGCACAACAAGAAGTTGTTCATAGTCTGTTACCTTGCACGTCATTCACATTAATCAGTAAATGGGGTTGTGATGGAAGTTCCGGTCATAGTATGTACAAACAAAAATTCACTAATTGTGACGATAGTGACGAGTTTTTATTTGTATTTTCTTTCGTTCCTCTTCAATTGAAAGATGAAAGTGGTAATATTGTGTGGCAGAATCCTCGGCCCTGTTCTACAATGTATTGTCGGCCAATAAAGTTTATCTTTTCTAAGGAAACGAAAGATTTTACGATTTCGGAAACCAATAAGGTTTTAGAAGAGATAAACGCTTTATTGCCGACAACCTGCAAGGTGATGGAGACCGAAGTATCTGTCACACATGTTATGCTTTTAACAATGATTGACGGAAAAGTTTGCAATGCTCTGACCGAAACTTCTTCCTCACAAAAATGTTTTATTTGTGGGGCAACTCCAACAATGATGAATGATCTGTCAAAAGAGTTTGCTGCGGACAAAGATAATCTTGGTTTTGGTTTGTCTACGTTGCACGCTTGGATAAGGTGCTTTGAATGCTTGCTTCACATTAGCTATCGACTAAATATAAAAAAATGGCAGTTAAGAACAGCCGAAGACAAAGCTAGTGTGAAACAACGTTCAGATGACATTAAAAAACGATTTAAAAGCGAAATGGGCTTGATTGTAGACAAACCAAAACCAGGGTTCGGTAACACTAATGACGGGAACACCGCGCGAAGATTTTTTGGAAATCCCGAGGCTAGTGCCGATATTACAGGGTTAGATGTTTCACTAATACAAAAATTTGGCATACTACTTCGCACTTTATCATCGGGATATGATATAAATATTGAAAAATTCGTTAACTTAGCTCAAGAAACTAGACAACTTTATGTAAATCTCTATTCATGGTATTACATGCCCGCTACTGTCCACAAAATACTTTTGCACAGTGGCGAAGTAATTAGATCGTCCCTTCTACCTATAGGCCAGCTTTCCGAGGAAGCACAGGAAGCTCGGAATAAGGACTGCAGAAGATTTCGTGAGCACAACACACGAAAGCGATCACGGGAGGCTACGAATAGAGATTTACTTAATATGTTATTGATAACATCTGACCCTGTAATAAACGGTTTACGAGAAGTTCCTCGGAAGAAAATAGGTACGCTTCCAACTGAAGTATTAGATTTAATTGTCCCACCTAGCTGTAAGGAACAAAATGTTAATATGATTTCTACTTTTCATAGTTCTGCCCCTCACGATCATGACTATTCAATGGATGATTCATCTGATGATAGTGATGATAATGAGTAATAGATTTAGTTCTTAGATATTTTATGCATCTGTTATTAGATTTTATAGCGACGTCGAGGGATAAATCACTTTATAAAATGTTCAAAAAATATATTATACACATATGCCCGATAAATGTTTTTTTTTTCATGATACCAGCTCAAATGACAAACTGCCTTGAAAAAAGTACCAAAAACCTTATATCTTTGCTTATTAACCGCATCTAGACATAAAAATCAAATAAAATAATTTTGTCTAGCTAGCTTGTTCTAGACGAACCATAGTGCGTCGCACTAATGTTCTCATACAAATGCGTTTGTCGTGTTCAAATCTCAGGAGAGCTGAGACGATCATAAATAACTGAATGCTCACGTGTATGTTCGTGTGTGTACTAAACTTTACTATTTTTATGCCTCGTTGGTACAACGCCGTTGTAAGCACTTGGGCAAGAAACACCGTTTATGTTTTTAAGGCTCAATTATTCTTATTTCATGTCACTATTAAATTTACATACCCTTTGAGATGTCACTGACTCTAGCAAACGTTTGTGCATGGTTCCAAAGTTTCTTTGAAAGCGGCTCCTCTTTGGATCCGATCCGGATTTTCAGGGTCCATGAAGAAAGCCGGCAAACGTGCAAAGATGCTCTTATAAGCATAGATGAGATAGGTAGTCTTCGGTTCTCTCCCGAGTCATGACAGTCTCTAAATCAGCAGTAGGTACTTAGACTGTCAAAATGTCTCATCGGTAAAAAAAATTGTGTTGCTT
Source organism: Euclidia mi (assembly GCA_944739405.2). NCBI lineage: Eukaryota > Metazoa > Arthropoda > Insecta > Lepidoptera > Erebidae > Euclidia > Euclidia mi. The sequence goes on from OX123198.2 coordinate 60,812,745, forward strand.
GTATAAAAATAATGGCAGAACAAAGTCATTGCCACGCTAAGATCCTTAAAAAAGCTTCCAACCAATAAATGTTTAACGCTATACGCCGGTCACTTTTTTTATTGAATCAATCAGTTTTTGTGTATTTACCCGACTTTATCCCAGTGGCGTTTGTTTGCCCGGCTGTCGAAATCCATCGTCAAACAAAGTACAAAGCCGCTTAGCAAAATGTTTGCTAAAATCAAACATTTGACGCGGTCGAGTCGAAACGAGGCGAACTCGGTGTTTGCACACAGATAAAAATTGACAATATTTACGTTTGAGGTTTCTACCCACACAGCTACAAGTGTTATAGGGCTGGCGCGTACACCAACTTAGTTATGTTTTTTTATATCTTTTTTTTATTTATAGTCTCACGCCTGTATCCCCGAAGGGGTAATCTACTAACACGATCTATGAAATCACATCAAAATCCGTAGGCATTATAATAATAACTGTAGGGTGAGACCCTCTGACCCTCTGTTCCTCCCCCGACAAACTCGACTATTCCCAAATGTAACAAGTGGTTGATAATGTGGGGTGGCAGCTGTAACCTCCAGAGATTATGATCTTGAGATGTTAATCTTAATTGGTAGAGGAAAGAGTAGGTTTTTTATTTATTTATAGACCTTATAGGCCTGTATCCCCGAAGGGGTAGGCAGAGGTGTAATATTACACCCACATTTTGCCATGAATTTTTAGGTCCCACGTAATAGGGGGTGACTCTATTGCCGTTACCGGGTACATCACCAGACTCCGGGCTGCTACTGAGTACCTATTCGGAAAAACCCAGTAACACTTTTGCCCGACCCGGGAATCGATCCCGGGACCTCCGATCAGCAGTCGCATACGCTATCTACTGGACCACGAAGGCAATCTCAGTTATGTTTTATATATTTTTAGTTTTGATTGGCTGGTTTTACTCTGTTAAATCTGGTCTCTAAGACGAAAGTCTGAATGCAACCAGCTAAGACTATAGAATAAAAGGGCAACCAGGATAAAGCTAGGACGATGATAATTTTGGTCTCATAGTTTGAACGTTGTTTAAATGCGAGCGACAATATTTATCACGCATTAACTACTTGACCCTGTGGTCTAGCAATAGCAAAGGTAAAGTCTTAATCGCAATCAACGCGTATTCTCTGTGATAAAGTCTGGCTAAAATAGAAGCCATAATTCCAATATCGAAAAATATTTTAGTACCACTGACGCTCGCTATATCGATATTATCGATATCATTATCGTCATCTCGAGCCCGAGTTTCTAGTCAAACCTTAAAGCTTTAAGTCAGCATCGCCTGATAAAACAATCGGCAATAGCGAATCAGATCCAAGCTAAGACCGTTACCAAATCTAGAGAAACACGGCTTTTCTTTCCGAGGCTTCTTACAAAGTAACTAACGTTTGTTTTAAGCAAGAAAAGTACATAAAAATGATTGAATCGCCAGCTCAATCACAGCCCTATCGACGCAAACAGTGAGTCACAGCGCGTAGAGGCCAACATCACTATTTAGGTAAAAAACCGCAGCCTATACATAGCGCATAGCTTAGGTAGGCGAGATACCTAACCAGATACTGGTTTGTTCAACGCCGTCGGCTAAATTATAGTTTGCTCTAAATACTGACGTTTATGTACCACTGAAAATATATCTGCAGTTTACAATTTGGGTACAGTTAAGGCTAGATTTATTGCAGGTTTTGGCGGATTTGGAGATTTATAGCAAGGGAAACTTCCTTGAACATCATTTAACTATGTTGTAATACGTCTAACGATAGAAAGTAGACTTCGAGGGTATCAAATAAAGTCAGACAGTCTACTATCAATATAATAGATTGTCTGCTGTTCCTGATCAAAAGTTGTTCCTAATTACGAGTACAATTCTGAGAGATTTGCACAATAGGTACTGAGTATAACGATCTATAACATCATCATAATCATCGTAAGCCTACTGATATTAGTTCATTGCTGGATATAGGTATCTCCAATGGCATGCCACAAATCTAGTTTTTAGCTCTGTATAATATTATAAAAGTTTGTTTGAACTTATTATCCAATATTCCATAGACAATGGCATTAGTACAGAAAAGGGCATGGTTAAAGTCCCATCAACACAGGCGAAACTACAAGTGCCCGCAGTATGTATAAACAAATTAATAAAATGCAGCGCCTTACACGTGCTGCGTTGCGCATCGACGCATCGGCGTTGCGCTTTAATGCGCAACAATAACCATTGTACTCGCCATGGCGTTTAGTCACTCCGGCCTTCGGGGACCAAGATAACTAGTCACATGGAACATTATAAACTGGAGACCAGTAAAAGTTGAACTGTTTTGCATGGCTATTTAATTGTATGCACATATTATTTCGTACCCGGACCTCGTGTATGTATGTTCGACTGCACTTGGCGGTGTCGTTTAAATGTTCAGTTAATGCACTGAGTGTTAGGCGTTTGAGCCTCATTGGTACCACTGACAAGACTTGAAGAGTGCGCGATTTTGGGGGTTTATGGTATATCCTAATATAGCTGAATTTTCTCGGTCGAAGCCCTGATATCTGCCACCAAATTGGGCTGATGAGACTGCCCTAGGGGCGGCCGTACCTACTCACTAAAACCGTTACGGTATCTCAACCTACTAACTACTTAAATGACCCGTCGTGATTGACGAAGTTTTGGAAACTACGCTGGTATGATATCCGCCACTCCTGGATATCCTGGCTCCCTCTTTAGCTTTAAACATAACCATAGGCTGACAAAGCCATTGATCAGGGTTGACGTAGTTCTCAGGCCTCTTTTTTCATTACAGCGATTCACGTCCCGCATTACACTATAACATACCAAACACTGCAACCAAAAACGAGCTCGAACTCATGACTCACCTGAAACAAGAAAAAAAAAGCCATAAACATAACGTTGACAACAAACCTGCGCAGGAGTCGCGAAATTATACCTGTTACCAGATCTAAATGCATAAAAGTGATCTTAATAAATCAAGAGTAACGTGGGCTGATATAAACGTTTAGAGCCATTTTTAAAAAGTAATCGCCGGTTTAACCTATATTTATTTTAATTTATACATCGACAAGTAAAATATAGACTTAGGTTGAGGCTAAGCTCAAGGATATGGCTTATCTACATCCCAGTTCTTTGAATATAATTAGGTATAATATACCTAAAGACACTTACTGTTATGCCTAATGATGTTTTCATTGGTGGGGTATAATAATATGACATTTGATTTTACATATAATTACGGGCTCAACAGGGGAAACTCCATTTAAACTCCAATAGAAGTGTCTCCAAAAATGGCACGACATCGGCGCATGTTGATAAATAAAACGTAATCCCGACAATCCATGAGATAACCCTATTCTAAGAGGTAGACAGTCTGGATCCTCAATTTAAGGATGTCATTTCAAAGCCTCCTAAAATAATTTTGAGTACTTTCGCGATGTATTTTAGGGCATTTTCAAATTACCTTTATTTTATTCACCCACAATAGGGTAGTTTCCAGGGTCAAACTAATTATATTTTATTTAGTCCGTATTTTAGATTATAAAAAAATATTGGACACGTATTTTTTTTATTTTTAGATTAAATAAAAAATAACAAAGGTATAGCCCATTAAAGTTACGTGTGACGTCATCTAGTGCGAAAAAATGCAGCACGGCGTGACGTTATACGTAACTTTAATAAGCTATATCTTGGTAATTTTTGGTTTAATTTACAAATAAAAAATACGTATCGCTTATTTTTACCCGACTACGGCGAAGCCAAACGGAAGGGTAATGTTTTTGGCAGTCTATGTATGTATGTTTGTATGTTCCACCGTAGCGCCTAAACTACTGAACTGATTATAATTAGTGTTGCCCAAATTCAGTCTTGGTCTTGCAGTCTTGGTCTTGTTCTTGCGTTTTTGCAAGACCAAGACCAAGAACAAGACCGCGTATTTTTAGCAAGACCAAGACCAAGACTGATCGTGCAAGACTTGAGCAAGAACAAGACTAAGCCTGCAAGACTCTTGCGTCTTGCAGCTAGGACTTAGCGCTATTTCACGGAGTAGTTAGGTGTAACAGTTCGGTGTATAGGTACGCTTAGGAATTCTATGAGACGCAAAAAACTGTATCAAAGAATATGAAAAACTGGACCTATGCGCATTACTTTGTATTAATTCTTGGTCAAAAGAATTGATATAAAGTAACATAACCTAATGATAAAGCTGTTGTGTACTGTTATGTTTGATTTGTGTTGTATTTTATTTTTTATTGAAATAAATGATAAATCGTAAAACTCTTTTATTAAATTTCATATAAGTTGAGGGTTCAATCTCTTTCTAGACAGATATTGTTCTTTAAAATACAGTCAAGTTATTGTAATTAATTTGTTTTTTTTACATGTTTTAGCAAATGTAAGCTTATAAATCATAAATGTTTATTAAGAAACAGTTACTTCCATGGAAAACGACATATAGGTCAGTTGATTTTTCGAATTTCTTATCAAATCTTCAGTTATTTATTAATCTGCTTGATCTTTACTATGGCTGTGTTAATTCAAGCTCACAATGTTCCAATTCTAATACGTTTTTCTAAGATTTAAAAACTTTAATAAATAGTAATAGACTGATAGGTAATTGCAAGACTTGCAAGACTCTTGCTGCAAGACCAAGACCAAGACTGGGAGCGCAATACCAAGACCAAGACCAAGACCAGGTGTATTGGCGCAAGACCAAGACCAAGACTGGCTAAGTCTCGTCTTGTTCTTGCATTTGGGCAACACTAATTATAATGAGTGGGGTGTCAATAGATTCGTAATAATAGCGCGGGTGACATAGGCTATATAAATTTTATCTAAATTTTCTATTACGGAATTAATACCTCATTACGTAGTCGGTTTATAGTTTTAAAACTTATATGTATTATTGAATAATCTAAAGGACGGACTTATAATTTTTTTTTCGTCAACTAGCCTATTCGGGCATAAAAACACAATCTCTCTACACAAAGCCAACAAACCAGTCAATTTAGGTATAAAACTTCAACTAGCTATTAATATACCAGAAACGTGTCACATCTGCATATAATTTTGGTGTCAAGTTTCTATTGACTCGGCTCCTGTTATCACCAGCGTCGATCGCTCGATTGATTATCAACACGGAAGTCCTGGCGCCTATCGAAGTATATACATCTCACTGATCGCTATTAATAGATCCGTGTGCAAACGTATCTAAAACGAATTTGCATTAGCATTTTATGTGCAGACTTTAAATGGATATGTAGGTTGAGGTGGATTTATGTTCAGAAAATATAATGGTTTTCGCTTAAACTAGTGATTTCAATAAAATCTTAGTAGCTGCCAAAAAAGTCTTTTATGATGAGCACTTGCTACAGTGCATCCTCATAGGCCTACAATTTTGAAAACTTCCATACTTTTGTACCTTTAATTTCTAACCAACAATCGTTCATCCCTTTGTGTCCAATCTCATTGCGAAGGTTCTGTTTGTTCCTACGGTGAAACACTGAGAATCTTAAGGGTCTAAATAATATCGTATATTCGCAAATAGTTGTACGAAGTAAGCTTCTTTCCCGTGGCTTTCTCTTTGTCCTCTTACCATTTAGACTGATCATAAACCTTAGCACGACCTTTACAAATCTCAATACATGACGGCTTTCGTCCAGATTGATGTGTTAATAAAAACGGTTCGAGTGGCCAAGGTGTCGCAACGTTCGACGCGTGGGCGGCCGGTCACTACTCCGCGCCTACGCACCGCCTAACCTGGTCAAAGTGGTCATAGGCAGCCGCTCTGTGGCGAAATAATGCTCATTATAAACCTGGATGGATCAGTGGCGGAGGTTTGCGCAATTGAAGATCTTTGGTGCGACTAACGGCCGATTTCAATCAAACCTATCCATAGATTTGGAGATTTGAGATACATATGTATTTGACATAAGCTCCAAGGCAATGAACATACAGCCCATGCTACATGTCTATCTAGAGAAAAGAAATCACTTTAAAGCACTGCAAGCAACCGATTTACGGCCATTTTCAATATTCGAACTGTGAATGGATATTGGATTTTGGATTCGTATTTGACATATTTTGTATGGAGCTTATGTCAAAAACTGTCAAAAACGAATCTAAAGTCTACGGATCTATCTATAATTTGAATTTTGTATTCCGTAGTTAGATTGCAATGAGCAAATTATCTAAAACGAACTTCACAAAATTTCCGAATACAGGATTATTATGCTTAACTTACAATTTTCCTTCTCTACTATCCAGTAGCTCAGAAGGTTCTTATAAAATTAAACCAAACCATCGCACAAGAAACGTGGGTGCTATTACAAGTTACGCTACCTCCTCCATCATTACACATGATGCAACGCTGTATATTTAATGATTGGGACATAGTTCAATGTGCACGGGCTATTCTCACCGCAATAACATATCGGAATGAACAAATTATCAACAAATTGAGCTGTCACCGTAATGTCAACTATATAAACAACTTAATAACAACACAACGAAAATGAATAACCGCTGAATAAATTGGATTCTGAATTATGGACGCTTAATGATAATTGCTTTTCATACATCATATAATCATGGTAATATTACCTATATGCGAAGGGCTAGGCAGAGGTACCTCTACTTAATTATTGAACAGATTTCAACAGTCAAGTTACTACTTAGGTAATTGTATCGTGAATTATAGTTAATGCCCTCTTTAACTAGGAAAATTTCATCACATGATTTCCTGTGAGGATTTCACTTTGCATGCACGTCGACTTACGGCTTCATATGATTTAAAGGTTTAAAGAGTAATCAGAATTTGCCACCTATGAATATCTATAGAAGCCGAGTCAATTGCCTTTTATAGGGTTAAATTCTATAATTAGTGTTTTAGTCGAGATATCCTAATAACACTTTGCCCTAACTATGTTAGCTAGAAGCACAGATAAAGTCTGAAATGTGTTTTTTTTTTACTAAGTGTTATGTAATGAGTGTAATGATATTATGCCTGTACAAATTTGGTTATTTATTTGCCTATCATCAAATTAACAAATACGCAAGAATGTCAAGAGGAATTTCGTCATGAAATCCGATGATGAAAGTTGTTTAAATAAATTCAATATTACAAGTCGATAGTTCAGTAATTGAATTTGTGTGTTGACGAGAAAGGTCGCACGAGCTATTCACATAACTTATTTTAATCGAAGTTATAATAAAATCATAAAATAACCATTCAATATAATCTATTGAATTTAAATATTCGACTGGCTCGTTGATCTCTTATTAAAACTTTGAATTAACTCAGTTTTTACTGAATGTACGGTGCAATGAGACTTATAACAAGTGTATTTGGTAAGGGATCAGAATACTTCGAAATCCAACCCCAAATCCAAATTCAAGAAAAACAAAGAAGAAGCATTAAAAGTGGAAGAGACCAAGTGAGATTTTTTAATGATTATCATTTCTCCTTCAAACTTATTTAACATAACCTTGTAAAATGCGCTTGAAATAGACAAAATGCCCAATTGTAATTCAGTTTCCAACATTCGTATAAAATTACCGTTCTACACGACATGTAAGTTCCATAACACATAAATAGCAAAGAAATTATGATATTTACATAAATGAGGTACTCTGATGAGGACGTAAATTAAAATAAACGCCGACGTTTCAAGCACCAACCAAAGGTCACCGTTGAATTTCTCAATAGGAAGTTCTTGAAGTTTAATTGCATAGAATTTATTGAGATTGTTAACATATTTCGAATTGGACGTTAATGAGTTGAAGGCTTAATCTGATCTTATCTGTTCTATCCAAACTATTCAATGTATGTCACAAAACATGAAGGTACCGAAGGCCAAGGCAATCCAATGTTAGAAAACATACTTATGAATAGTTGTAGTTATATAATAAATGAGTAAATAACTTATCCGTTTGACAGCTATAACCAAAGAGCCGATTTGATGGAATTTATTTCGGAGTCAAATCGAAACATGAAATCTGGACCAAACTGTCTACTTGATTCTTCGAGTAAAAAAGGAATTTTATGTCGGTAATATCTCTTATTCGGCTAGTCTTTTGTAATATTTATACATACTGACTAATGCAAGAACCCTGAAAGATCCGAAAAAGTAAACCTATCGTTTAGATGCTTGACCCAGATGACAACAATGATTCACTTATTACGAAAAATATCAACTTCGTATAAAATCTGCCATTCGACCAAAGATATGGAGGCTGCCTGCCGAAGGAGCTGTATAAGGTAGTTCATATTTAAATGAAATCACATTTCCTTCAACATAATATGACCATTTAAATGTATCTACAAATAGTCGAGAAGTTTTTTATACGCGGTTCCATTGATAGCGGCTCCTTCATTTACATAAATGCCCACTTCATTTAATAGTAAGCGATCCTTGTCCTGGACTCTAAGGCAGAGGTCACATTCTGGTCTCCCTCGTATTTTCCCTTTTTGACTGCCAATTGGTCGTTCTGGTTGATATTGCCACCGTGTGGTGGGCAGATTAAGTTCGTTAAGAAATGCAAATGCCTCATGTTATTACAATTGTTGTACCTTTTGTGGTAAGGATAAAATAACTGAGAGATTTTCTGAAGATGGTAATATCGAATGTATGTACTTATCACGCCCAAAGTCTTTGAAATATTGTGATCTCATCAGCTATCCTTGGCGCTGTGCTGTCAATAAAGTAAATTATATCCTTTCTACGAAGAAGGTAAAGACATGACTCCGGAAAGAGGAATATATGGTCTTACAAACTTTAAACCGACTCCAAAATTATAAACACGGCCTGCGGTAAGCAAACAGTGAAAATATATCATACCAGTTTATCTTCAGGAAATCGTATATGAGTTGGATACTCTCCAGGATATTGTTTAATGTCTTAAATATTAAGTTGTGTGTGCAGTGCCAAATATGAGCTGTTGTGACTATCTGGGGAATCTGTTATTGTGTCTGGACTGTGAAAGTCGCGAACTTTTCGTATTATCTTATTTAATGCGTTTCTGGAATTTTTATTTCTAGCCTTTTATGGAGCTAAGTTTTATTACAACGGGGAAATCTTAAATGGGAGTGTGCGTCAGAATGGCTGGTTGCCTACCTCATTTAGCATCGAGACAGTGATTAAAAATTGCTACCTAATTGCTACTATTTGCTACCTACAATGAAATAATTGCTACCTCATCAATTTTGAAAATATAAGGAATAACAATGTCACCAGCCATTCTGACGTCAGAATGGCTGGTCAGCGCTTAGTTTGAGTAAACTAAACAGAGTTGAGCTATTATTTTTGCTTCAATAATTGCTACCTAATTGCTACCTCCTCATCTATCAATTTCAGCCTTATAACTATATCAGTTGAAAAGTTATGAATAATATGATTATTTGCAACTTACGTGTGATTTGCTACGGTTGGCAAAAAAAATTACAAACACTTATTAATTTATTACAGAACTAAGCAAGTTAATCATAACCACAACACTTAAATATTGGCTCAAAACATTGCATAGAGCTTTATGTGCACCAAATAAAAAGTTGAAAGATAACTTGAAAGTATGAAAGTCAAAAAATATACCTATAATACAAAATACAATTAATATTAGTTTCGCTCATTACTATATATAAACCCTCAATCAAATATTGGGAAATTATTTCCCACTTGACGCTAAAATTTCTGTTTTATTTCTTTATTGGTAACTCTAAGGGTTGAGCTACATCTGTCAGCACGGAATCGCATTTGTTCCGCCTGCAGCACTCTATAGCGTGCGATCGTACTTGTGTGCTGCGGAATGCGAACGCACGCGTCAGCGTGCTATAGCGTGCTGAAGCATTCCGCCGCGTTCTTTTGACATTTGTTTTGGTCACAGTATAGTTTCAAGTTCGAAATGGATAGCACAGCTGAAGAGAGATCAGTAGTAATAGCGTACATTTTGCAAGAAATGCAAAATAACAAGAGTAAAAACAAAAGAATTCGAAAAATCTATACGAATCGGCACTAGCACACGGTAGCACTTACCACAGAATAGATAGTTCTTACGAACAGAAGCACCACTTCGCAAACCAATTTATAGAAATGACGACTCTTGCTACTAAGCAAGAAAGTGCAATTCAGCTCGCACAAGCACTCAGTACCTACCTAACGCGATATTCGCCTAACTGTTCCCGCTCTTTTCTAACACATAACGCTGTCGCTGTCTGGCGCGGAGCGGTGCGCTAGCTGTCGCGCTAGGGTTGTCGACTTGCCGCTGCTACTATAATATTTATTCACCGTCTATCTACCTACTTGACCACTTAATAATAATTTATTAATTTATTATCCTATAAATATCCTATCCCACTATTTGAGCTCGTAGAACAAAAACCACAAAAATTCTGGTAATTTTTACTATACTAATTCTTTGTTATTTCCTAAACGCTTGGACCGATTTACATGATTCAAACGGATAAAATAGTTTTTGAACTAGATCTTTAATTTGAAACCATAATCGTTGAGATATCTCAACAAATAAAAAGTACAATTTTCAAGTTGCTCTCGTAAAATAAATAAAATCAAAAAATTTCAAGTTGCTGTCGACACACATCCGTTAAATGAGCAATACTTTGCACCAGACTTGTGATGAGACATTTTTGTGGTTCACTATTAAAATTCACGTTATTAGCTTGCCCTGCGGGCGAGCGGTGACGACGCGGCGTGGAAGCCGCGCGAAAGTGTAGGCACTTATCGCTGTAGGTACGGGCGAATGAAGGAGGCCTGGCACAACGCCGCGCGCGATAGCGTGCGTCAGCGCGCGTTCGCACGTGATCGGCGGCGAAAGGATGCTATAGCATGCGTAAGCGTTCTGACGCGCGCGTCAGCGTTCCGTCGCCTCTCAGCATGCTATAGCATCTTTACCGTGTTGCCGATCGCCTTTTCGATACCGCGGCGTGCTGAAGCGTTCCCTCTCTCTTTCTCGCTCTAGTAAATGACGGTCCTAAGTGTCAGAAAAGGATAGAATCATAGCAAAATGTGATGCGGTGCTGATAGATGTAGCTCAACCCTAATCAGTACCTACCTCAGGAACAAAATAATTCTTCATAGTTTTTAAATATTTATTATTTGCAACATTTTGTCTGAAGACGTGAAAAGTCATCGTATGTCAATGTCAAAAACACAGTTTGAAATATTTTGCAAAAAAAACCGGTTCTGGCGGAAGATTTAAAAGTTTATGAAGAAAAAAATCTGATAAGTGCATAAACACAATATTTTTGTAAACAAGACTTGTTTTCTGTATGCTTCTTACGGTTTTTCGCCTCGCAGCATTGATATTTGTTGTATTTTCTTAGGTTTAAATAAGTGGGAAATAATTTCCCATTGTTTGTTCCTGCATTGAAAAAACACCAATTTCTGTATATAAAATAAATAATTTGATTTTTTTTTATTTATTGTATAAGACAAAAAAAGAAACAAGCAAAGTTGGAGCAACTGACATGTATGTCTTGTAGTAAAAATATATCAAAATTTGAGAGCTGTTCCGGATAATGGGAAATAATTTCCCACTTAATTATATTTTGCTTTGAAATACCGGATACTGGGAAATAATTTCCCTTCGCAAAACCCCCATTTCCCCCCTTTTTATAAAAAAAAGGAGTTGTTTTTCGAAATCTATAGAACCCACTCACCTAAAAGCCGTGACCAGTTTTTAAATTACTCAAAAAAAAAGTTTGTTTGATTAAGGGTTAAACAATGCGGAATAATCTTAGTGACACTTTTTGTAACCTTACTACGCATGTCGTCGTAACACTGCCGAGAATTTCCACGTCTGCAATCACGTCAGGTCACTAAGATTATGCCGCATTGTTTAATATACTAATATTAATTATTTTTTGTATATTTTGTTGACTTTCATACTTAAACTCTGTGCATATGTTTTGAGCCAATATTTAGGTGTTGTCGTAATGATTAACTTGCTTTTAAGTAGGTAATAAAGTTGTGTAATACCTAAATTAATAAGTGTTAGTATTTTTTTTGCCAACCGTAGCAAACCACACGTAAGTTGCAAATAATCATAACTTTTCAACTGATATAGTTATAAGGCTGAAATTGATAGGTGAGTAGGTAGCAATTAGGTAGCAATTATTGAAGCAAAAATAATAGCTCAACTCTGTTTAGTTTACTCAAACTAAGCGCTGACCAGCCATTCTGACGTCAGAATGGCTGGTGACATTGTTATTCCTTATATTTTCAAAATTAATGAGGTAGCAATTATTTAATTGTAGGTAGCAAATAGTAGCAATTAGGTAGCAATTTTTAATCACTGTCTCGATGCTAAATGAGATAGGCAACCAGCCATTCTGACGCACACTAAATGGGAGGTTTTGGCATATTTAGCCGATTTTTATTGTTGCTGAAGCGCTGAATGAATAGACTTGCCATAAATAGGACGCTCGCGCGTTCTTCTGAACAGATAAGGAGTGGTAACCCTGCAAACCTCCAAACGACTAGCCGCTGACACATATTAGTCCAAAATGATTGATAAATCAAATACCTATGTTAAACCACGTTTGTACCAAATATAATTTGCATTTTTTATATCTACATGTCTATGAATGTTTGTGTCTCAGTTATCAAGTGTGTCTCCCTCCTAAGACCACACTGACAGTGCACACAGACCCGGCAGTCGCAATTTATTCGCGCGACCGACCCCACAGCGTCGAGACGGCGTACGTTCATATTGATCCCGAGTGATGCACCGGCGCAGCGCTAACTAGTCTAATGGGTCTACATCAGTGATTTATTTGATCTAATTATAGTATATGTTTTATTGGTTTAATGTTAAAACTATTGGGTTAGATAGGAACTAAAATTATTACGTGTACGTGTTGACATGAAAATAAAAAACAGAATAGTAAGCTGTGACTTTAAAATTGAACCCTAGTTAAAGTAAACCTGTGCCGAAATTCGTTACGGGAGAAATGACACAATGTTGTTTAATTTTGTGATCTGTTTATTTTGTCGAATCGAGCAGGCAGCCTTATTTAAATGAACCTACTTAATGACAACAAAAAAATAATAACAGAATGCCTCGTTGGTCTCGCGGCATAAATGTGCGCGTGGGATTTGGAGGTCTCAGGTTCGATTCGAAAATTCTTTGTAGCAGCACGGAGTCTGGTAATGTGCCCGGTACGGCAATAGGCTCGCCCCCTATTACGTGGGACCAAAAAATTCATGGCGAAATGTGGGTGTAATATTACACCTCTGCCTACCCCTTCGGGGATACAGGCGTGAGTCTATAAAAAAATACAGGGTGTAAAAAGACCCTTAACGAAAACTGAAATCCCATGTTGTACCAATCACTACGAACATTTCTTACTTCGGCACCATACCTGGGAAATTACTGGTTCAGGAGATATTGAGGCTCAAAGTTAGTATGGAATTTTTCTAATTAGGTACAAAATCGATGCATTTACCCCGCCAATACGTTCTTTAGATGCTCTATAACCCCATGGATAAGAAGGTATTTCGAGCATTGCACGCGCGCGCTTTTAATTGCGGTTTAAAAAATGTGAAAACTTAAAAAAAAAATAGTTTCCCAGGTATTATTTTTGGTTAGTATGACTTGGCATGATGTCCACAACGAGTAGACTTCGGCTTGGTGATGGGTCTTGTGACACCCTGTATAAATAAAAAAAAGAATACACGTAAAATTATTTTATATCAATTGTGCGCCTTATATTCTATCAATGAACAAAAATTTATTGCTTATCAAAATGTACATATTATGATTATCTATAAGTTTGTAATATTTATATAGAGTGTAAGTATTTATTATGTACTATAAAATCTACTATTGTTTAAAATATCTCTTGTTCTGTTTAAATTTTGATTCGATCTATAACTGTTTAACATTTAGGCTACTAAGTTATTAAATTTCTTTGCATGCTGTGGTCTCCTTTAAATGAAGGAGTACACAATTCATACCCTATGTGCAATCAACCGTGTAAATTAAAGTGTATATTCTTTGTTGGAGATCCTGAATAAATAAAATAAAATAAAATAAACACGCATCTCTCCTGTGTGTCACGTGTAATCTAATCTCGTGTCTTGGAAGATTTTACTCACTGTAGGCTTTTGTATCCATATTCTTATGCCTAGTGTCAACATTTCGATAGCGCCTTTATCTATCACCAGTAGTAGATCGTCTAGTCATGAAGATAACCGTTGAGATAATGTCATAATTTTTACGTTCAAAAGAATGGGTTTGTTTAGAAAAATATGGTTATAATTTAATTTGACTTAGGAATTTTCTGATTCGCTTATGGAAAAATTAGCGGAGGAAAGAGAAGAAAAGGATTTGAAATGCAGGTCGTTTAAAGTGACATAAAGTTCACTTAAAAGGTAATTAATTGTACTCCGTATTGTAATTTTACATACCTAATTTAAGTACTGGCCAAAATATGGCATAATTATAATTTCCGAAAACATGCCCAAATTCACTAAAATCGATACCACAGTTTAGTCAGTTGCTTTATAGTCAGTTGGGAAGCAGAGTCAGTTGTTTTCCCATTTATAATATCAGTATGGCAGCATTGGATTGTCAAGCTCAACTTTTTGCATATAAAGCAGCATTGTCACGTCGTACTTAGCTTTTCTATATTCGGTATGCATATTTACTTACTGATATGGTAATTTAATTGCGTACGCAAGCGCCGGTGCGCCGGGCTGGCCAATTAAATGTATTGATAGCAATAACTCTATGTACGGCCTGTCATGAGACATCGCACGTGACATTGGCTATGGTGCGAATGTTACCGATTGTGACACGAATGTCACACCATAGTTACCGTACTCACCGTTGAAGTGTGCTGTGATTTATTGCGTTAAACTGATTACAGGGATTTAATTGTTGATTGTAATTTAAATATGTAATTGTTTAGAGGAATTTTAATGCGATTAGTGTCTTCGCTCTGAGTATATCTATTAATTTATGCTTAAAATAGGATGCCAGGTAAATAATAAAGTGGATAAGACACCTTGATGTGTCGTTTTTAAATGATTATTTAGACTTCCAAAGTTCGAGATATCTTTCATTGAGTAGCGAAATAATTGCACGAAATCTCAAGTAGGGCAGTAAGATCCGTTGGAATAACATGATTTGTAATACTTTATGAGCCGATTATCACTACCATTTTAGAGTTAAGGACAGACACAGCGTGTCACAAAAGTGATTATGAACAAAATCGGTCAATCTCATTCATAGTGCGTAGGTGACAACGGTTATACATAATTTAGTGACATTTTCTTTGTAGTTCTGACCTTTTTAAATGATAAACTTGAATATAAATGATAATTTAATAGGTTTATAACTTCATAATTTGTTACCAGATTTGGGGAACCGTTTTTGACATGTTAATAGCACCTACATTATTGTAAAAGTGTTTCGTCGTGAGGGTCAGATCTTCGAAGACGAGTGCTGAAATACTACAATTGTTAAGCTGCTGAAGGTACGTGGATCATTGTCTTTTAAAAATGGGACAATAATTTCAATTCATAATATTCAGGTTAAGACGAAAGCTTGCTGCTTTTAGGCCGAAGGTTTTTTATATTGCGTCAGTATCATCATCATTATTTAATATCAATAAAAAAAAAAACGCATATTTAGATAGGTACAATACAGACATATTTGACAAGATTTGCTACAAATCGCCTAAAATCTATTGCTTTTACGGCTTTCCAAAACAAACTATGTAGTTGACATTAGACGAGACTTAGTATGCCCAATGTCTATACGCACACGTAATCGGAGCGGGTCAGCTTGACCCGAGGTGATCACAAACAACGTCGCGCTGTCCGCCGCGTCGGGCAGTGAATGGGCCGCCCATTCATCGCCGGCGCGCGGCTAAAGGCGCCCATTCACTAGCCGGCCATTCAGCCGACCCACGCGGGCCGACTCCCGTGACCCGAACATACTACACACTAAAAATACTTATAGATTAAGTTCATTCGACTGATCACAGGCTTGTGAGCTTCATTGATCAACGGTATTGAATTAATTTGCCATTGACTAGTTATGAATGTGCTGTAATGCGACTGACAATGTGCGCGTATAAATTATAATACGTCATGTATAGTGTAATGGAGCAATGCTTAAGGTGGACACTTGCTGTCAATTTTTGAGAATTTGGAAGGCTAACCTAACTAAACATCTTTGATCACCATCATACTGCCGTACACTGCTGGATGTACCCTCCGATCGCACGTCATTAAGTTCGATTTTTAGTTCTTCGTGGCAGCTACTTTGCGTTTATCTTTACTCCACCTAGTCGGAGGGAGTCCTATGCTACGTTTGCCAAGATTTGGTCTCCAGTCTCCAAACAGTTTCAAACATCTTGCGAGCATCATACATACATACATACATATCGTCACGCCTTGTATCCCCGAAGGGGTAGGCAGAGGTGTATTTCTACACCCACTTTTCGCCAGATATACTTTAGTCCCACGTAATAAGGGGCGAGCCTATTGCCGTACCGGGCACATTTCCAGACTCCGTGCTGCTACTGAGAATTTAGTGACAGAAAAACCCAATAACACTGCCCGACCCAGGAATCGAACCCGGGACCTCCCGATCCCACGCGCACATTTATGCCGCGAACACCAACGAGGCAGTCGTATAGGGTTTGATGTCGAGTTTTCCGTCTCTACGCAAAGATGGTATTTGCATCGTGTTATCCCTTAGTCGCCTCTTACGACACCCACGGGAAGATAGGGGGTGGTGACACTTGTATTCTATGCCGTCAACCACACGGCAAGCATCATTATTTGGTAAATTATGTAAAATATACGTTTTATTAGTAAGTAAAATATAGCATAACGCCGATATCATGTCATGCGTTGTCTCTTTCCTAAATCATCATTATATTAGCTTAGAGACGTCCACTGCTGGAAATAGGCCTCCCCAGGGCTATTCGAAATTCTTATATAATATTCAACAACTCATCTCGAACATCAAAATATATTATGTTATTTTTTTGTCTAACCTCCGTATCCCCGAAGGGGTAGGCAGAGGCGTAATAGGTAGGTATTACACCCACATTTCGCCATGATTTTTTAGGTCCCACGTAATAGGGGGCGAGCCTATTGCCGTTACCGGGCACATCACCGGACTCCGTGCTGCTACTGAGAATTTGGAAAAACCCAGTAACATCGGGAATCGAACCCGGGACGTCCGATCAGCAGTCGCATACGCTATCCACTGGACCACGGAGGCAGTCCATATATTATGTTCCTTAAACCAAATAGGAAGGTCATTTTCTCATAAATTAGTTAGGCTGTAATGTGACCTTTTATATTACAGCAAATACCATCACATACGAATGATATAAAGCAATGCGATGAGTCATAGAAAAAGCTAAAGAAACTTGCTATAACACACGAAGTCCATTAAACAATTTCCATTAATCTAGAACGAGGGAGGTCATGGGAAAACCTGACGCGGAAACACAAGAACAATGTTGGTGCAGTCGTTCACGAAACGCGACGGTACCGGTAGGGGTGGCACTCACAACAAATACATGATATACTACAAGCTATGCCCACGGGTTCATTCGTAAAGATCTATAATTCATGTCTTGTCTGTGAACTTAGGGTGTATGGAAAAAGACAGGCTATTGTCCCGACTGACGTTAAGATCTTTTACGGCCGTTATGGAGAGTCAGAATCCTTGAAACTGGTAAACCAGGAAATATCGCTGTCCCTTTGGCTTGCAGCGGTCAGACGACTCTATGGAAAAGCTAATATTCTGTGCAAGAATAAGACTAGAAAACGAACTCCGGGTTCCAAGATGTAAATGCAATTACTAATGTAGATGCAATTGGGATAACATTGGGTCGATGATTTGATTTGATGATTTGACTTTTTTTAAAGTACTTAGTACAAAGTCATCATCATCTCCCTAGCGTTATCCCGGTTGCATCCAAGACTTTCACGCCTTGGAACCCGAGGTCCGCTTACTAGTCTAACCATATATGACAGAATATCAACTTTTCCACAGAGCGACTGTCGTCTGATCTCCGCAACCCAAAGGGATAGTGATAGTCCATGGTTTAGACCAGTATCAGTTTATTTGAGGGTACTGACTCCCCGTAAGGACTGTCAAAGAACTTCATGACAGCTGAGCACGGGGCAAGCGATAATTTTATTAACAATTTAATACACACTTAACCTCGAAAAGTCATTGGTGCGGTCCGTGGATTCGAACCCGATACCCTCTGCAAGGCAGGCCGTTGGTATCTCTACTAGGCTATCGCTGCCAATAACTTAGTAACCAAAGTATTAAATTATAATTAATCGGTATTTTAGTAGCAGTTAGGTACTATTTTCAATTGAGATTGTTTGCAGCCCTAACGTTATTTAATTCGCGGGAACCCGATGCAATCACAGCGGTAATTTCTACGATGCGTTACAATATAATTATATGCGATTTTGGAGCTGATTACTGCTGTGAAATAGATTCAATAAATGGTTTACTCAAGATCGACTGTGTAATAAGGTTTGTTAAGAAATTAAACATAAAATTAACTTTTATACACTATAACGGGACTGTTCACTTTACAAAATGGCTACGAAAATCGATAAGGCATGACCATTTAATTAAGAAATAACATTATTTGTATACCTAAGTAATACCGTCACCATGTTTGTTGTACCATTTTTGAAATGAAATTTGAGACCTAGGTATTAGATAAATACAAGTACGTGAACAAATTAGTAAAGTACGAACCTATTATATTGCAAAATTATGGAAATACCCAAATAATTTAATTTCGATCTTCAACATAACAACCAGATATTTCATATATTTTATAAGAATGATGATATTAAGACAAGGCAAGATAAAAATAATATATTGTTTACAAATTCGGTTCAATTGGACGTACTTCACATTGATGAGTGGACAGACGAAACCCACAATTTGCAGTCGTTAAAAAGATTAGTAATTCGCCTAAGGAGGTACCACTCATAAAAATAAATTCCTAATTGACCAAATCTTTGAACTGTGAAAAGAATGGGTCATATGATTCATTTTGGAATGGACTGGAAAAAATGCTCGCTTTTTTATTTACAAAAACATGGCCGAAAGTTAGAAATATATTTTGTTTAGAGACAAAACTGCCTTACCGCCGGTTCTAATATTTGATATATACCTGGGTTTGGTACTTGAGATACAGATTTGACATAAGTTGCATACAAATTATGATAAATAGATACATAGACTCACGCCTGTTTCCCGGAGGGGTAGGCAGAGACTACGGAACGCCATTTGCAACGATCCTGACATATCTCTCTTGCTTCATTCACTCCCATCAAATTCCTCATGCATGCTCTTCTGTTTATGATAAACATGTATCGCTAGTAGGCAAATCCATAATGAATGTAAGATCATGTGTAAAATATAAACGGCTGCCGAGACTCTGACCCTTCAGATTGGTGGCGAGGCTATCAGTTAAACGATGACGGGGCACATTTTCGACAACGTCTTCGACTTGACATGCTCTCAAAGTTCTCGGCTCAGTGACAATTACACGATCATTCTTGGAACAGAGCCTTGAAACTATTTGTACTTGGTATATACAAAACTCGACTCGACTGCCTCGTTGGTCTCGCGGCGTAAATGTGCGCGTGGGATTGGGAAGTTTCGATTTCGATTCCCAGGTCGGGCAAAGTGTTACTGGGTTTTTCCGAATTCTCAGTAGCAGCACGGAGTCTGGTTATGTGCCCGCTACGGCAATAGGCTCGCCCTCTATTACGTGGGACCTAAGAATTCATGGCGAAATGTGGGTGTAATATTACACCTCTGCCTACCCCTTCGGGGATACAGGCGTGAGTCTATAAATAAAATAAATAAAATATACAAAACTGCTTAAAACTCCCGTAAGTAGTGGCATTTAGATGTTTTCGCACACAGATTTTCAACAGTTGCAACACTTTTGGTTTATCCACATATTGCTAGAGAAAATTCGTTACGAGACAATGGCAGGATACCAATTTTAACAATTGAATGCCTTTTCAGAAGATCAACCATCGTGGCATGAACTTGCAACTTTACAACGTACTATATTGTTACTTTACCAATTAAGCTATTTACGGCCCGGCTCACTATCATATAAATATCACAGGCAATATTTAGCGCCATTTACCGGAATATTCCTTAATTTTCACCTATAGAACCGTAGTGATAATCTAATAACCTCTAAAAAGCCTATAAAAGGAGCTCACCTTTATGGCTTTTATAACTTCACAATGCTTGCACGCTCCTATGGTCCGAAGCTATAAGCTGTCGACACAGACCCGCCAACTAACACGCATAACATTAATGTAACACTTTATGTCGTAAATGGACATTTTCGATTTAAATAAATGAATGAACGGACACGTATGTGCTATAAAGAATAATTTGTTGCGATAAATTCAGACGCAGTCGTCTAGCCGGCCGTTTACCTTTGTGAAATGGAAAAATCTTGGACCGAACAAAGGAGTTTGCTGCTGATAGAAAATCGTTTGGAAAATTGGATTGTGATTTTATAGGAAAACCTCAAGGCGGTACAGCCTGTTGAACGCAGTGTGTTGGATCTTGATACTTCGCTGAAAGGACCTGCTTAAAGTAAGACCAACTCTTTGTAATTCGTAATTGTTGGTGTATAAATACGTCATCTGTATTACGTGTATTACTAACTGTAACTGAATGTTGCTGCTTTGGTTACGATCATCATCATAATGTCTCGCTGGTGTCTCACTTTTGTATACCGTTTCGGAGACGTCTCCGAAACGGTATACAAAAGTGAATGTCCTTCACACTTTGTTTAATCCACAAATTGATGTTCTCTTTGTTATTGTTATGTTTGTAAAGATGCGATGAAGAATTTTTTTTTATGCACAGGCGTTGGTTTTTTAAGAAGCAGTCAAAATGCTCTTCAACGTTATTCATCCGTACCCAGTGGCAGTATTAAGAGGCTAAACATCTAAAGGTGTTCTGGTGAATAGTAAAGGGTTTGAGGTCAGTTTGTTTGTCCGTTAGGCCCGGTTCCCATGCCAGACAATGAGTGCGCGGACACAAGGCGCGAAGGAATCCATTGCGACCGGTGACTAATGAAACGCACCACGTCTCTGTGTCTCTGGCTGTGTTGCAATACGTTTGTCTCACGATACAGGTAATATACACACACAAAGACTAATAAGGTAACCTTTAATGAAGTATATCAAGCTGTTCGATATGAGAATTATTGCTGGTATTGACGAAATACAGAAACAGTTAATATATGTAATATGCATCATCATCTGGCAGGAATTTATTCACGATAGGGAGAGGTTTGGGTTGCTGCGCCATCACGAATCATCATGCGTAGAGTTACTTCTAGTAATAAGCCAATAAGCGCCTAATCATGTCTAAAGGCTTCAAATGATTTTTGTTCCTAATGATTTTTTATCAAACAAATCAAAGAATCAACCAACTTACAATCAATTCCATTTTATTCTGAGGCACTCTATAACAGGCCTGAAAGTTCATCTGAGAATAATAATCAAACGATCCAGTTGCTAGCCAATTACAAAACAATTCAAATGAACCATTATTTAACAATCATATCTGTCATGAAGAATATGTATAATAAATATTGAAAGGCGCATTTTTATCCGAGTTTACGGAATACTTGCGGATAATCAATTGGCAACATAGCGTGGTAATAGCGATAAGTGGTGATATATTTATGTCAGACGTGACAGGGCGTCGGGCGACGATGCAGGGTTAGGGCTGGCAACATAACGATTATTCATATTCACATAAAGACGGCTTTGTCGAAGTGGTCAGAAATGTAGGGATAGAGAGGTATCTTTATTGGCGATGGAAAAATTGTTTCATGCAAGATAACATTCTTTACTGCTGTCAAATAAGCGCAATAAGTAAGCGCCCTAAATGGTACTAGCCACTTTGTACATAGCTGGAATATACTACAGGAATAGCTGGCTGTGATATAATTTGGATCATAGAAATATAATTCTTACTCGTGGGAACAACCAACTGCACTCAGCTTAGCACACTATGGGACAGTCATCCTTCCACGCTTTTAACTCTCAGCGGTTTGTATGGGTTACCTTAGCATTTATTGCTAATCTAATAAAGTGATTGCGTCAATGTACCAGAGAAACCACTTGCTTCCACAGAGTCCGTCTACCAAGGACTCTGGCTTCCTGCTATGAAACCGTCAACTGCGCAGCAACCCTGTACCAAGTGGCGACAGCTGACAATACATAAGCTAATAACCGCAGTGATATGTGACCAGTGATTGTCTGCTCACGGGCGGATCGCTGAATGTATCTGCTATGACGAGTGATGCAAGACGAACCGTGCGCTTGTTTACGTGTGACGATTACCGCATCATGTTTTGCAATTGATGTACTGGCGTGCTGTTGCTGGGTAGTTAGATGATAATATAGAGACACAGAAAGACGGCTTAGAACAGGAAAATGATGCTTGAAAGCTGCTTCCATGCAAAAGCACGAGAAGAGGAAAATACTAAAGCGCAATCGGTTACAGAAAGATAAAATTGCTTGATTTCGGCGACACATTTCCAAAATAAACAAGTATAGACTCACTGCACCCTTGGCCCCTAGTATTTCGTTTAGTTACAAATACCATATATTTAATCCTTATTTACGCCATTTTGCCGACATATTTACTCATTCCTCTACCAATTAAGATTAACATCTCAAGATCATAATCTCTGGAGGTTACAGCTGCCACACTACATTATGAACCACTTGTTACATTCGGGAATAGTCGAATCAGGCAGGGGAGGAACAGAGGGTCTCACCCTACAATTATTATTATAATGCCTACGGATTTTGATGTGATTTCCTAGATCGTGTTAGTAGATTATGGCTTTTATTTTTATTACTGTCGGTTTGTATTTTCAGGGGGCTGGCTTAGTAAGTGAACTAACATAGAAATAATTTCTAGCATTGGTAGACGTTTCAAAGATTACAAGAGTAGCTCAATGGCTACGGTTAGGTAATGGATTTGACCTTTACATAAGATAAATAAAAGATGATGAGAAGAGATGGCGTTTGCCTCTGTTATTTAAAATGTTTTCCATAATACAGGTATCCTTAATATTATCTGTAAATACGTATTCTATGACCAGTACATCCTTACACATTAGATTAAAACTGGTCGTATAGCAAAGAGTTACAGAAGCAATTCTGCCACTTGTTACTGCTTGAAGCGTTCGGTAACTAATTAGTAATTACTGAAACATTGTAACGAAGTTGCTGGCGTGACTCAACTGTGATGTATTGGACCTGCGGTCTGGGTGAACAACAGGTAGTAGTAGGTTTTAGTACACGTAATATGATTAATACATGCGTGTCATATTAGGGTTCTTTACTCTTAACTAGCTGGGCGGGTAGTTACATACTCGTTATTTAGGGGTACTGTTCCGCCTAAGCGGCTAATATCGTGATGTTAAATCCTATAGCTTTCCTCGATCGAAATCTAACCAGTAGTTCCTGAGAAAATCGCGTTCAACCAAGTAAACAAACAAAATCTTTAGATTTATAATATTAGTGGGATAGCATAGATGATGGAAACCCGAATTACGGGGCTCACCCTTCCCTAGGGCAAAGGCAGGCAGAGTAGGTGAGTGAAGTCTACACTTTCTTTAAGCCCTCTTTCCATACCTATTTTAATAATATATTTCGTTCAAAAATATCACATCCATAGCTGAAACGCTCACGTTTATGGCTTTCCAAACACCAAAGACGTACATATAAAGAACTGTTAGAACTATCAACATCAGATATGAAAGTAAAATCTGTGTACAAGAAGCGAAAGAAAAGAATAACATAATCAGCACCGTATTACTAACAGAAACGGACGCCTAGTAGTATCTACCTACATAAATTATTTTTCTCTTTACACCAAAAAAACAAAGAGTCGAGGAAGCCGATCACGTATCGTTTTCTACGGTTGTCTAGACGTGGTTTTTTTCTCAACGCAATAGGTTTTTAATTAGACGGATCGGTAAGTAATAAGCGATGGCTGTGGGTATAAATATTGCATGAGAGCGAAGGCGCCGACTCAACGCAACGGTCCGACCGGCCGGCGGCGGTCGTGGTCTTCATGATAACATTGTGCGGGTGACAAATATGTCTTGGAAACAACGATGTTTTTGATAAGCTGTGTAGATAAATACGCGATATTTACTGTCGTGGGGCCGCAGGAAAATTATCTACCTTTTTGGATACGGAGATTAGGCTTATGAGTATGGCATGAGCAATGAGGTTTACTATGACATCGAAACTTGACTTCAAAATTTGGGCCGATAAATAGATATTGGACAATCAGTGCGCTGGAGCCTGGAGAGCGCCCCGTAAATGTTTGTCCAGCATCTGCATGTTTGTTACATATTAGGCAATATATACCTACATAGTTTCTAAGGCAAAAAATTACGCCCATTTTCGTGTGCTGCCAGCCCTGCGGTCATTTTAAAATCCTTTATTCATAAGACAAACACTGTACTTAAAACTACATCTTTGTTCTTGATCCCATGTACCGTATGAAGGACTTGGGTACTCCATACGGTCCTTTATTTGGTGGACCCTTTATTTGCCCAAGTCTCGAGCACTCGGTCAGCTCGGCAAATAAACCGTAACGTTATCAATCCGATCATCCAATCAAGGGTTTCGTCGAATCGTCCAACACGCACTTATCATCGTCACTTCGGATGTGTCATTATACTGTTCACAGTGTTCACTTATCATATACCAGATCTTCGGAATACGGTTTATTTTTGCAGTACGGTAACGGAGAACCGTTAACGATCCGAGTTAAATAAACAAAGGGTTTTATTCAGCTGTAGTTTTTAATTGACAATTAGTCATGTGATTTGAGGTCAACACTTACACTGATATATCGAAACTACAACCCTTAAAACAAGACATTTTGTATTGAACAAAGATATCGCCATATATAGTATCTATGTATATTCTCACGCTTTTACGCTTCCTGAAAAGGAAATTTAACTTCAAACATATTTATATCATGAAAAAATTCGGCTTAAAGCCGTGTATCGTTCTGTACAAATTTGCCGCTTGTTTTGCGAGGAAGATATAAAAATGCGTCTTTTACTAGCTTCATACACTTGTAACTTATTTAATGGTGAATAGTATTTACTCATTAGTTCATAGATTTGCTTAAATTTGCATGTTATAGGGAAATTCTTTAAGTAGGGATCAGTAAACCTCGATGCAATGCCAACATATTAGAGACTTGTAGTTTTAAGTTCCGTTTTATAGTCTATAACTCTATACTGTCTACAGACCACGGTAACTGTTTACCACTACACATGCCGAATACTCCTTTACCTCATACAGCAACACAATGCTTTCAATTATTAACTATAATATCTGTAAAGATTTTCAAAGCAAAATGGCTGAAAGCTAGCGGTCCGTCTAATGCGAAAACATTGAAGTTTTAATAGCTCAGAACAACATTAATAGTTGGGAAACGAGCGGCGGTAAAATGAAGTATTTCTTAATTATTTGTACTGGCTCGGTTTGATTGTGACTTTCATGTACAAGTACAATATGGCATGGAGTTAGTTACCAACAAATATTTTTTTTTCTTTCTTACAATACATTTTAAGCCTTAACACTATCGCTAAGTTTATCTAAAACAATACTTATCTGTAAATAGTTTGTATTCTGCTAATCAATCATCATCAGCACTCTAGATAAGCTTTCTTAATTGCTATTAATATATAAATAATTTCAATATTGATTATTTTCTGCTCAAAATTTTAACAGATCCTTTTTATCACTAAAAATAAAATGATCCTGCAAATTTCATGAATAACTTGACCATCAAAATTCACTGTAATGCTATTACTAAACAACATATGGGTATATTCTGAAGATCTGATAAGATCCTGTAGATTCTACAGAAATTTCACTACATTAACAAGTGAGTCCTGAATGGTACCAGTAACCAATTGCCCTGATTCCAAACTAGGCATAACCTGATGGGCAATCATACGTTAAAACTGATAAACATAAATGTAAAAAATATAAAATACTATAGTTAAAGACTCCCAAAATTAATCATGGTCGTCACTCAAAGATTAATCCAACAGACATTGAACTCATAACCGTCACATAGCAGTGAGTGCCTCCAAACACTCGCCAGTTACCACCAGTACCCGCACACGCATCGAAGCTAAATCACGCGTTTGCTAACGCATATTACCTTTTGTATTATTGTAGAACACACGCGTTACGAATATTTCAATCACACGACCAAGAACAATGCGTAAATTAATCACTAACTGTTTTAACTCCAAACTGTAACCACGATATCCATCATGCCTAAGACTACAGAATCTGTGCATCATGCATTCGACAAGAAATACGTGCACCGCTTCCATTGACGTTTTTCTTTAGCAATTGTAACAAGTATGAAGTATCAGTATTTAAAACTGTGCATGTATGTAAATTGTATGTGTGGTCTAACGTGTTGTAAACAATTTTTAAGTGTTCCACTTCATACATTATTAAAGAAATTGAACAATTGGGAAATTGATTGTAAGCGTTTTGAATATATAGGCAATTTTAATAATACCTTTGGTTGTTCACAAGTGCAATGTTTGAAGGGTTCTGAGGGGAACTTACAGTAAGCCTTTCATGAGCAAGTGTAGCACAAGACTTTTTCTTTCAGATAACATTAGCGGTACTATAAAATGATTACGAGAAACTTTATACTCAGAAAACTAGTCTTAGAAAAATGTCAAATACTTCTTCTCCAAAGTCTGATTATTAAGAATTTCCAAGAGAATATTGAAATAATTTATTTTTCTGGGAATTAAACCAACACAACAACTGCAAGCAAATGCTCAAAATTAACCATTTAACTTACAACAAGGACAGGTGCAGTATAAACATATTATTCATCAAGCGTTTGTGATCACTTAAATTCTAGTTCCGCTGGGATAAGTCACACACAGAATGGCTTCTAAACCGCATCTTCCTCGCAATCGTGATTCAATCCGCAACTATACGGTGACTAAGACTTCCTCCCGAAGCGTCCCGGGTTGATTCACATCTTACAATTACCGGGAACATTCAGACTACCCAAAAGCTGATCCCCATCAAACGGTGGACTTGCCACATCAAACGATTGTGTATTTTTTTTGCGTCTGAATGTCGGCAACGGTCGTGAACCCCTGGGTTCAAGCGTCCAGCGGAGGTCAACGCACTCCGGCGCGGAAACGATTTCAGAGCGAGAAGAAAAAAAATGGTGTTACGATGAAATTTCATACCGACAGTGATTTGGATGTGTACTGCGCGGTTAACTGGTGAAACGGGGCTCTTGAACGCACATGTTAGATTTCAAGTTTGAATAACTACTGCCATTGTAGTTGGTGGTGGGTTTTTTCGCTGCAAATGCCATTTGCTGAGGTGGATGTGTTGTCTGCTTGGTTGGGTTGTGGCGGCAAATTGTGCACATACGGTACTTTACGGTTTGACCTTTGAGTTTAATTCGTTTATCGCTGAACCTTGACCCTTGCGCTTGCTTATTACTCTCTGGGACAAACCGAAAATATACTACTTCTGGTAGTTTTTTGGTAGTTATATTTTGAAAAGAATAGAAGTTATTCATACTTAGTTCGTTCTCGACCGAATTTATAGGAAATACTTTATGTCCAATTTCGCCAGTTGTATAGACGGAAACCAATAAAACGTGGCTTAGATTTAAAGTTAGATTACGCTACGACACATAGTGAGACCCATCAAAATTCGTCAAGTGATTCGTCAAGTTGTTGGTGGTATGCTGTAAACCGATATCATCAAATATCGATCTTTAGGAGCCAGTAAAATATTGATAACGATGTGTTTTTAAAATATTCACGACTTAGACATAGTTTAGTCACAAAAGTTTGTTTGTTTGGTTGAATGCGCTAATCTCAGGAACTACTGGACCGATTTCAAAAATTATTTCAGTGTTAGAAAGCCCATTTATCGAGGAAGGCTAAAGGCTATATAACATCGCGCTATGAGCCACGGGAGCGGAGCAGTAGCCTTAAATAACGCGGGTGTAACCGCGGGCTCATCTAATTTAAAATATACAAGAAAGGCAATTCCACAGCCTGCCTAAATACCACCTCTTCACCACATAAAAACACATTCCAAACCCAATAATTCCCAAGATGGGCGCATACAGACAATCGATTCCATATCTATACTTACATTGGCTAACAAGTAATTGTCAAACGCGAAATAATTTCAAGTTTATTTATAAATGCTACAAAAAGAAGTTATTTCACAGTGGCGTGGCGCGCTTGAAACAACATTTCATATGACAAGAACTGGTGAGATCTTATTTGAAATAGATTAATATTTTCCATACAAAAACTGGGGCTGCAGACTAGATTGTAGAAAACTGGACCGGCTTGTGTTGAAGACTATTTTTTAAAACGACAATCTATAGCACGGAGATGTTGTACTATGTAAAATACGATAGAAATGCCTTTTTGTAATCGTAAGGTCGTATAAAAGAATGTTTATTATAGGTTCCTATAATAAAATAATTATATAGTTGCAGTTATAGATTTTGCTTGAAATTATTAAGCCAATCTTGTTACTAACCGAGAATGGAGTATTGCGTGATTATCAATGTTTCCTTTAGAGAACAATACAAACGCCCGACTCGTGGTAATGGTTTCCAAGCATTTCCAAATTAAAATAAGTCATTTTAGGAATCCTTCACCTTCCTCGAAGGAGCTGATATAAAGACCTTTTAAGGTTTCTTATCTCCTTGGAAAGAGGTAATAAGTCTACAGTCAATAACAACATACAAATCTTAATATATGCGAGTGCGCCAGGTATTGGCTGTGCATTCAATTGGCGATTCGTTCCGCGATCACACATGGTAATGTCGCGCTCGATCTGCAATCGGCGCACGCGCACACACTCGGTTTGAATGTCACCGTGTTTACCCTTGACATCGTAGCGTAAAGTAGTATCATGCTAGTGTATCCCTACGGTGTTTGGCAGAGAGAAACATCCACATTTCTACTACAACGTAAAAGCAAAAACTTGTGGGGACGGATCTGGATGGGTTTAGATACTCTTTCACTCAAAAATATCCGAACAATACATCAGAGTAGTAAATAGGCCACCTATCTTTGTTGCAATAGGTATCCGATTTCCACGCAGGCGGATTCGTAGGCGGAAGACAGTTTATTATATTTATTTGCCGTTACGTTACCTGGCGCATATTATGTATTATGTACATTATGTTCTGTATTAACAGGCCTTCAGTAATCCTGTATTAAAGAGGATAGACTTTACCCATGTAAATCTTAATATATAAAATCCTTGCGTTACTGACTGACTGACAGACACGCTACAGCCGAAACTATTGGGCGCAGGAAGCTAAAATTTGGCATGTATGTTCCTTGGGGACCGTAGAGGTGCACTAAGAAGGGATTTCCCGAAATTCCCACGGGATCGGCCAAAACGGGTAAATTAAAAAAAAATGCAGGCGTAGCTGCTGGCGTCCTCTAGTAATTACATATAAAGACACACCCAAATTCTAGGCAACTACTCGAAAATCACGACACATTTAACAAGTCACCGCTCGAACACGCTCACGTCAAAGACAGTGATCCTTTCAACCACTGTACTCATGAATCAAAATAATAAGTTTATGGCAAGTAATAAATGAAAGTACCCTTCCTGAACTATAAACGAAAGTACAGTACGAAATAATGATGCCATAAATACATATTTTATCCCCTACTTCCCAAAATAAATTGTATATTTTATTGTAAAGTGTATCAGGAAGTAACATTTGACCCGTGCGTTAATAAGCTCATACTGCAATTTTGATATTAGTCGTAAAAAAAGTATTGCACTCCGACCTTTGAGTTCTTTTGTGTTGAACAACATACATACATACATATTCGTGATAATCGTGTATTTCTACACCCACTTTTCGCCAGATATACTTTAGTCCCACGTAATAAGGGGCGAGCCTATTGCCGTACCGGGCACATTTACAGACTCCGTGCTGCTACTGAGAACTTTGTGACAGAAAAACCCAATAACACTGCCCGACCCAGGAATCGAACCCGGGACCTCCCGATCCCACGCGCACATTTATGCCGCGAGACCAACGAGGCAGTCGTATGGGGTTTGATGTCGAGTTTTCCGTCTCTACGCAAAGATTGTATTTGCATCGTGTTACTATAAACGAAAGTACAGTACGAAATAATGATGCCATAAATACATATTTTATCCCCTACTTCCCAAAATAAATTGTATATTTTATTGTAGTGTTTCAGGAAGTAACATTTGACCTGTGCGTTAATAAGCTCATACTGCAAGTTTGATATTAGTCGTAAAAAACGCATTGCACTCCGACCTTTGAGTTCTTTTGTGTTGAACAATGGCCAATAAAACTGTTTCGAAACATACTTCCTAGAATTTGCATTTAAAAATAAATATATTTCTTTATATTTAAATTATTTGTGGTTTAATAAGACTGGACAGCATCCTGTATCTTGCATGATTCAGAGACGAGTCGCTAATGTTAAGGGTCTTTATATTGTTCATAGCTACCTATCTATAGACTCACGCCTGTATCCCAGAAGGGTTAGGCAGAGGTGTAATATTACACCCACATTTCGTCATTAATTTGTAGGTTCAACGTAATAGGAGGCGAGCCTATTGCCGTTACCGGACACATCATCAGACTCCGGGCTGCACTGAGAATTTGGAAAAACCCAGTAACACTTTTGCCCGACCCGATCTACTGGACCTCGGAGGCAGTATTATTCATAGCGAAATGAAGTAAATACGCTATGCCCTAAAAATTAAAAAAAAATACAAAAATGATTCATATTTGCGCCGTCCGTCGCCACACATGTCATGTAAGTTCATCTCATACGACACAATTTACATTATCATAATTAATGCCATCATTCAACCGATTAACAACAAATTAACATAACTTACAATAACAATAATTGTCATAAATCTCATTATCAGTGAATGAATGTTACATAAACGGCGGTAACATTCAAAGCGGTAACTATCACCATAGTAAAAACAGAATAGTAAGATAGCTTCATACAAATCGGCCGCCGCGCTGCCGCGCTGGTTTGAATGTACGCGTGAGTCGTCGGCGCCGTGTACGCACGCACTTTTCACGCACACAATCTCACGAGCGCGGCAAGCTCGGCGCGGATTCAGTACGGGATGCGCCGCGCGTCTGATCGAGCGCATTCATGTAGGTACTACACTGCTCGCCCGCTCGAATTGTTTATGTACATTCAGTTTTGTAATAAACGTTATTAATATTATACATATATTATATATGTGTTAAACGACAGTAAATTAAACTTGTTACATGTTTCTCGCTATAAAGGGCATTTAGACAGTTATATAACGCTTAGCTAGTCAGTAGGTATTTGAAAAAAAATATATGCAAGCTTAAATTCTGTAGTATTCAGCGCAATCATTTAAATAAAATGGCGAAAAAGCGCGCGCGCCGACAATGCCGGCGCCGCGGTGTAAACACGTGACAACCCGTGCGTCAACGCAAGAGTAGGCAATTAACTCGCCGAGCGGCCTTAGCTAGCTTACTATTCTGTTTTTACTATGCTATCACGCACAATGTAACATTTGCGCCGACGCAAGTTCACTGCCGAGGCGTGCGCATGCGATGCGACGATAAACCCAATTTGGATGCGCTGTGACGAAAACTATACGTGCACGCGCATACTTACAAAGTCTTTAGAAAAATAGTCTGTTTAATTTTTGTTACAAATATTTTGTCATGTGTTGTAAGTGTGTTGTATGTTGTCTTTTGTTGAAGGGTAGGCTGAATGGTTAGGTAATTGTTGTTTGCTTAAGGTTTGTATCTGTGTCTGAGTAAGATTTGTCATGGATGGTGCAGAAAAACAAGAGGCGTTTCAACAGCGGTGGACGTTATGACTGCATGATGCCCAGCGATGAGAGATGGGTAGAGGTCTATGGCGATTACACATTTATACGCGATTATACATATTAAGAGTTTAACTTGATTGTTTCTTTAAAGCTTAGTTCGGATATAAATTCTGCATCTCAACTTTCAGGAGCTTTTTATAGATGCTGTAGAGGTGTATCAGTCATTTCAATGGATCTTCGCATATAGTACAAAAGAGCAAGAGATTTATGTGTCTATATTATAGCCGCCGATTTGAAATATCTCGCAGTATGAATTTATACTACAGGTGTTATAAGTATGGGTGCATAGGGTTCCCACCAAGAACTTAGGGTCCCAAGCCAACCTCACCTGCAAGTGGTGCCCCTGCCGATCAACGGACGAGGCTCTGGCAAACAAAATATCCCGATAAGCGGCAATAGGCTCGCCACCTATTACGTGGGATCAGAACACTGGCGAAAAGTGGGCGTTAAATATGCCTCTACCTACCCCTTCGGAGAAACAGGCGTGAGTCTATGTATGTATGCATGTGTTATTATATACCTGCCTAACATATACCTAGGTATTATTATATTTTATAGGTACTAAATACAAGCGATTTCCACGGAATTCACCGCGACACACATCCAGCCTGCGGTCGATACAACCATGTCAAACCGTAAGCAGAAATATAAACAAAATGCATAACGCCATTAATTCGCGTAACAAAAGCATTGTAAGTACACTACGGTGAAATGTTAACCTTCAAAATCGAACATTATAAATGCGAAAGTAGCAATTTGTTTATGTTTTCACGGATAAAGCACTTAATTTTGTAGAAAGTAACGAGAAAACGTCGCAAGTCAAAAGAAAGGGCATTTTGTGGAAAGTAACGAGAAAACGTCAAGAAAGGGTCATAGTTAACAGTTTTTCCAGTAAACACCCTATTAAAATCGGGTCAGCCATTCCAAATATTACCCCGAACAAACAGAAAAACAGAGAGATCAGACAAAACTGTTAAAAAGGTTGTTTATGATTTGGTATCTTGTGACTAACTAAATGCACTTGACAAAACTTAGTTGTCTGCAAGTCTCAGACACACTTCAATATTATTTGTATGTACCTATAGATTTTATGGGTAGAATAAGTAATTAAAATAAAATATCATTACTTTTTAAATTGACGACCGGTTGGCGCAGCGGGTGTGTAAGCGACTGCTACGCCGAAGGTCGCGGGTTCGATTCCCGCTCAAGTCATACATTTGTGTGCATGAACATGGATGTTTGTCTTGGTCTGGGTGTTTCTAGGTATAATATGTATGTATTTACAAAAAAAAAGTGTATAATAATATGTATGTTTATCCATTATCTGGTATCCATAGTACAAGCTCTGCTTAGTTTGGGACTAGATGGTGATGTGTGTATGTGGTAGAATATTATTATATTATAAATATATTGACTACGTCGTTTAATATAGAAGAAGCGCTTACGATATTAAAAACGTGAGACTAATGAGACATAGATCAATTAGTATAAAGTCTAATTAACGGCAGACAACAAACGCACTTAATTAATATGACCTGTAATAATATAAACAACAGGAAAACACTATATATAGTATAAGGGAAATCCTATATGTACAACAACTTATGTTAATGTTTTTAAAACTAGATATTTGCATAGGTACTAAAAATGTGTTAACTGTTCTACTTTAATAGTATCACTATAGTTTAGTTAAACTGATTGTTGCCGTGGGATACTTTTATGTTTTAGGGCGGTTTCAGATTAGCGTATTTTTCTGCGCGTATACGGTCGTTTCAGCATACGAGCTTACACGCGCGCTACATTACGCGCTTCGAAAAACCGGACAGGCATATTTCGGCGTGATCGCTCGAAACGGTAGTGACATTCTTGTCAGTGTCAACATGGATTCTGCGCTGACTGGCACTTATACGAGCTTAGAAGCGCTTCAACGCTCGTACGAGTTGCGCGTGTGCCAAAAGGCGCGCCTATACGCGCCTACATGCGCTTCCAAAAACGAGCTTATACGCGCGAATAAAACGCTAATCTGAAACCACCCTTAAAGAATGGGTCTGCATTGGGAATAACTCCCCTGTCTGGAGTAGTACTTGTAGGTAATAATTCTTCTCTAATTCTCTTGGTACAATTCTTTTTGCATACTTCATACCGAAAGATTTAGTTATATTGTGTAACTATATCTGAGGTTTCGTTTACTCTTCAGGAATAGTGGTCACCGTTAGTAATGGCAATAACGGTTGTTTTGCAATAATGAATTATCCTGTTGCGTTATTATGTAATAACTGTTATTGTATACTGTTGTCGTTATCCTGTTATTGTTTCACAAACACTGTAAAGAAAGCATTGGTCCGATATATACATTAAATATGTACTTCACGACAACGACAACGTCGACAACAGACAACAGTGACAACAGACAACAGTGACAACTGACAACTTGACAAGCCATAACAATAACAGGATAACTAAAATAATAAGAGTCCCAAAAATAACTTAAGCAAGTATGATCTTTATTACGTTTCGTGAAAGATTATAATGCCGTAAGGTTGGCGCTGGGATAGTCGCTACTTCGCGAGGCTCGGGAGCGGCGACTCAGCGAAACTCGAGCGCACGTGCGCCTATCGTCATCACTCTCACACACTCGTGGTGTGCATATTGCATGCCTACTCTTACCTATCCTGTTGTCATTTTAGCACGATAACAGCACGTGCGCCTATCGTCATCTCTCTCACACACTCGTGGTGTGCATATTGCATGCCTACTCTTACCTATCCTGTTGTCATTTTAGCACGATAACAGCACGTGCGCCTATCGTCATCTCTCTCACACACTCGTGGTGTGCATATTGCATGCCTACTCTTACCTATCCTGTTGTCATTTTAGCACGATAACAGTTTATAACGATAACAGGATAACTCAGTATGCAATAACTCATTATTCATTACGCTCAAATAATGCATTACCATAACTGTTATTGTAATAACGACCATTACTAGTCACCGTAAGACTAAAATCAGATCACCCGGTTCAAATATAAGTACAAATAAAAGCATGCGGGCGGATTGAGATGGGTCTGTGCCTTGTAGGAGTGCCTTTTGAAGAGTTTCAGCTGAGGTGATGAAACTGTACATGTAAAATGTATGAAGCTCAGGCCACACCGCTCTCCCGACTCTTTTCATACTTGGGTGTTAGTTGGTGGTGTGAACCCAAGTATGAAAAGAGGTGAAACGATGTCGTCCGCTTCGCCCGCTACGTCCGTCAGTTGGCGGTGTACCCTGCTTTTTATTCTCTATTGGATTCGATGGTCCATACCGCAACAACTAAGAATATTTTTGTCATTTTTTGACCTGGCACTAGACGCTGTAACCTTAAGATCTGATGCAAACTAGATGCGATCGTACGAACTAAGCTCAAGTGTACCTAATTGTAGTGGTACCGCGCATGTGACGCAGTTCATTCACAGCGCATTATTTGTACGCAATATGTTATCTTTCACGTGTGTGTATTACAGATCAGCTACGGACACAGTTGATTATGTGCTTGTCTGTGCCACGTTGCCACTTGCCTACCTACTTCTTCGTATACGTTTAGGCTTAAGAGCAGCGTCGTAACTAGTATTTCATGTGCCCGGCACGAGATTCTATAACTGTGCCCTTTAAAATATATACAAATAAATATATACTCTATTCTATGAGATAATTGGTCCATTTTTGCCCCTTGCTAAGGTCTGCGCCTTATGTTCTACTGGCATAGCCCTAGTTACGGCACAGCCGACTCTACTTAGTTGTTTATCGATCAGAATAACCCAATTACTACCTTTTATTATTTATTTGTATTACTGGGTTTTACTCATTGTTGGTTAGGAGTGTAAATTTACCAGGAAACGGTATACAAATTGTGCTGTACACAAAAACTGAACAGTTTAGCTTGCCTATATTATATTAAGCAACAAACAATGCAGTACCAAATATTCATAATGTTCTTTAACCTACCAAACATTCCTAATACAATACGTCCATAGTTCCATTAATAAAAAAAAAACAATTCATTACCAACTCGAAAGCCATTATTAAACCGTGGTAATTCTAACGGTCATATATTACGAACTATACTCATTAACATATTTCTTCACATTCATTCACAAGCGCACGCCGGCTCACTTTGACACCGTACACCACATAATATGGGACAAGTGATATATGGCAACTGGTGAGATTATGATTTTTCCATTAATTTTTAGTACTACACGATATATTAGAAGGTATTAACGGATTGGGCCGGTTCCGAGCGAAATGACGGATCCCGTACGTAACCTATTTTGGTCTGATCGTAAAGATAGGATTACTGTTCATATTCTATCATCGTAAAAATGCCGGAGTGTTATTTGTTTCCTCTCTTTTAAAGAGATCTCCCGCACTTGCAATAGACACCAGTATAACAGGGAACTTGACTAACATTCCACCAACGGACACCAAGACAACAGACCAGAAGCAGCAATTTGTGGATGAGTAAAATTATTTTCCCGTGTGAGGAAAGTTCGTAAGTATGGATAAATAATTGTTAAACTTTCACGTTACAACTACGGAGCGGAGTTTATTTTAACTTTGCTATAATGCAGCTTAAATATCTACTTCAGAATGAGACGAAAAAGTGGCGCCGCGTACAGTTAGTCGATTATATTATTGTAAACGTTTCAAGCCGTGTGGTTGACGGCATAGAATACAAGTGTCATCACCCCCTATCTTCCCGTGGGTGTCGTAAGAGGCGACTAAGGGATAACACGATGCAAATACCATCTTTGCGTAGAGACGGAAAACTCGACATCAAACCCTATACGACTGCCTCGTTGGTCTCGCGGCATAAATGTGCGCGTGGGATCGGGAGGTCCCGGGTTCGATTCCTGAGTCGGGCAGTGTTATTAGGTTTTTCTGTCACGAAATTCTCAGTAGCAGCACGGAGTCTGGAAATGTGCCTGGTACGGCAATAAGCTCGCCCCTTATTACGTGGGACTAAAGTATATCTGGCGAAAAGTGGGTGTAGAAATATACCTCTGCCTACCCCTTCGGGGATAAAAGGCGTGACGATATGTACGTTTCAACTCAGTTCCCTTAAATTATAGTTGTTCAAAGCGTTAACTTAGAGATATAATTTTTAAGATTTACGGATACCATTATACCTCCTACAGAGTGTTCAATTGAGAAGTAATCGACAAAACTAAAGGTAAATTGAAAAGGGATTGGTAAAGTTCAGCCAAGTTCCCTTTTACCGCTGAATATTCCATCCAACTATATCAATGGATTTAGAGATTTGCGATACATATTTGATATATAAGCTCCATAATATAAAGTAATTACGGGTATATGGATAGATCGAATATTGAAATCGTCCATTAGTAAATACGTATTTCCCTGCATTTTTATTTAGTACGTCTCCTACTGCACGTTTCACCCGTATTTGGTCGGCGTTCAATGCACTGATTGGATTGGCTCACTTCGAGTTCTACAAGGAAGCGACTCTGAAACGGACCAATCAGTGTGCCAAACGTTGATCGAAATAAAATGAGATGAGGTGTGGCTAAAATCGTAATAAACCCCTAATCCAGTGCAATGCCTTCGAAAACAATTAATGGGTACATAATAATTTCACGAGACTTCTGTCGGTAATTGTGTCTAATATATGTAAGTAAATGTAAGAAGATTAGATTAATTGGTATTGTGAAAATAATGTATACTTAAAACATGATGTCTGTAACGCAGTTTTGGTAGATGTTTACCTGCAAAAAGAAAAATATGGTTAAAATACTTATATTTATAAAACACTGTTATATTGCTAAAAATAATAGTAAATTAGTAATAAGGATGGAGATTGGTGGGCAGGGGTGAGACCTGAAGATTGCAACAAGACGATCTTTTTGCCGTATGATATGGAAAATAGTCGTCATTTTAGGTAGTTTTTAAAATGGGTACTGATTTTGGCCCAGTACCTTAGAACTAAAGCATGATGCTATCTGCCAAGTAATTCATTCGGCACTTTTTAGGCAGTGATGAAAGTATGAAACTGGCCTTATAGTCAAATTCACTGCTATCTGACAAATTATTGTTAAATTAATTTTCCAGATTACTCATACAAACCCCATTTATCTCGAAGATAAGGATTTTACAGAGGTGAAATTAGGCCTGAAGACTCGTATAAAAAGTTTTAATCTTAACCGAGTGAAGTGACTTGGCGCATGCACTTCGCTCACCCAAACAACGAGCACAGCACGTGTTTGTAAGCATCGAACAAAAGTAACGCTCACATAAATATCGTTCGAGAAAGTTACCAAGTTCGGTTCCTTTCGGTTAAACGATCGAAAACCATTTATAATCGGACGATAAATAATAAGTTACCCACGTTACACGCTGACGCCATAAATAAAGTAACAGTGAAGTTCTAACTGATATTAATGCGAAAGTATGTTTTTCTGCTTGTTGACTACGTCGGTACTTTAAATTAATTGGTTGTATTTCAAAAGGGTGCCGCTGCTGCACAAACACAGATATCGACAGAATAATAATAATAATATTCTACACATACACAGCACCACCTAGTCCCAAACTAAGCAGAGCTTGTACTATGGGTACTAGACAATGGATAAATATACATATTATACGTTTCTCCTTTTTTATACCTAAATACATACATATTATACACAGTAACACCCAGACCAAGACTAACATTCATGTTCATGCACACAAATGTTTGACTTGAGCGGGAATCGAACCCGCGATCTTCGGCGCAGCAGTCGCTTACACTCCCGCTGCGGCAACCGGTCTTTTATAAAAGAATCTCTTCGTTTCTTAAATACAACGCCTCCACTAAAACTAACTCCTATAAAGGAGGACATGCATTCTCAAAACTTAAGATTATGGAATCTGAAGTGTTGTCCCAAAGGAGGATCAAACCTCAACCGCAGTGTTAAGCGATTAAACTACTACACTAATCGTGCAATCAAGATTCGATACTTGCAAGGGATATAGAATTGTGAACTGGGGCCCAATTCTCCCAAATAAATACAGTTTCGATATAATGTTAGTGTAGGTACCCTTAACCGAAGAGCATGCATGAGAAATTTGATGTGAGTGAATGAAGCAAGAGAGATATGTCAAAATCGTTGCAAATGGCGTTCCTTAGTCTCTGCCTGCCCCTCCGGGAAACGGGCGTGAGTCTATGTATGTATGTCAGTGTCATACTTACGTCACAAAAATCGTATTCTTCTATAATTGAATGAAATCGTAAATTGAAACAAGTGTCCAAATATGTGTCAACGACGAACTGTTTATTTCAAATTATACGATAATGACATTAGGTTATCAGAATACCGATTTTGAGTCCATTCAAAATATAATAATATCAATGTCATATAAAAATGCGAGAACTGAGCCACTGGAAACCGAAGTTACACTGTTGTATATACAATGATGTAACGTAATACACATAATCTATAACAATAAACGAATTATGCTTCTGACGTAATGACGACACTCAGTCGTTTCTATACAATAACCCACTCGACATCACTCCAGCTACTACTGACATTTCAAGGATCTCAACACACGCATATGTACCAAACAAAACATCACAATACAAAGTGAATCCATGCAAAAAAAAAATCTATTCCAAATTCATAACCGCGCCACTTTCAATCCGCGGGTCCCCCTACCATTGTGTTAATTACCACAGACAGACAGACGGACAAAAAACCCACTCGACTTTCAAATTACACGCGATGGAAAACGATAAATAAAAATAATAAAACAATGGGTCCTCTGGCGTCCCGGTGCAGCCGGGGGACTGTTACGAATGGGTAACATAATAAAAAGGTTCTCACATACGTGGTTCACAAAAAGCGGGGTTGTACGGCGCGGCGCGAGCGCATACGTGAGATTGGGTCGAGTGATATACGACAGGCGAGAAATGAGCGTGTTTTCACGTGTTTTGGCAAAACTGTCAAAACTTGTATAATTAAGTTCGTTGAAAAGTTTGTAAAAGAAATAGAATCATATATCTATAGTTGCTACATCAACTATAGATATTATGTGATAAAAAATTTGTATCACACTATACCTACCCTCTAAAGAGTAATATCAATGACAGTTAGCGTTGTTAAGCCTGAATAGGAAAAAAAGGAGATTATATTATCAATAACAATGTAAAATGGGAAAAGTTGTTTGCAGCATCGTAAATTGTGTTTAGACTTTGTTTTGTACTCAGTATCTCATATTAATAATAATGTGGCTACGTTTAGGTTAATGATTTTATCTTTAGGCGCTGTTTCTAGTAAGATTATATAAAAACTTGCCTTAAAATATAAAATTACAATAACACGTTCTGGCTTAACATGAATTCTTACTGCTAATTTGTACTCTTCACCATTATAACATTACGTGTTAATGTCCGTGACATGTTGATCAAAGATCTGTCAAAACCAAGACAGCGCTGTGCAAAAGTTTCTCGCCAATTCTTATCACTTAGACCACACTCGGTGAAGCGTGTCTCAATCCTCTGATACAGCACGTGACATCGGCACTACATTTGTCATGCTCCGACTTGCTTATGATAATATTTCGCCGCCAAGCCTCACTTTAAAAACATTACCCTTCCTTTTGGCGTAGTCGGGTAAAAACTAAAGAGACTGGCGACACGAACAAAGGTGCCGCTTATCTTGGAGATGGATTCCCTTGTAGCCGACACTAGTTATCTGTGAGGATGAGCGAGGAAACTAAGGATGTTGGTGATTTGTCTCTAAGACAACTGATAAGATATATGGTAAGTGATCAGATGATCGGTCGGTGCCAATGCGCGTCGTTTTATGATTCTTGTATGTAATGTATGGACGGACGTCAAGTCAATTTATTGTTGGTGTAGTCCAAACATTAGCCAGGAAAATGAGAGGGAAATTATAATCATTAATAATAACAATACATATATAAATTTTATTAATTACGTAATTTTTTTTATCAGTTTAATATAATAGATCTGCTAGTTGCTACCGTTCTGTGCATAGAGGACATGACACGCAGGGTAATCAAAATAATTGTTCTCTTGCGTCACTTCGTCAGCAACCCGTTCAAAAAATATCATTAAAGTTAATAAAAATATTGAATATTAATAATACGTCGATTAATAAAACTTTGATCGGTCAGGGTTGACAGTGCAGTTATAAAAGTAATTATATTTTTATAATATTTTTTTTATGAACTTAATAATAGGAAATAAAGGCAGGTGCTGACATCTATATCCTTGGCACGCGCCTGGGGGCAATATATCTACTTCAACTATGGACTATTATCGCAATATAATATATGTATATTCATCACTGCTTGATTGATAACTCGAGTTTTATAGCGAAGAAAATTGATCTGCCAAGGCCGGAAACCTCAGTTATGAAACGAATTCGTTTTAAGAATACGGTCCGTGTACCATAATCTATTTCTCTACGAACTATAAGTAGTAATGGCAATAACGGTTGTTTTGCAATAATGAATTATCCTGTTGCGTTATTATGTAATAACTGTTATTATAAACTGTTGTCGTTATCCTGTTATTGTTTCACAAAATGTAACACTGTAAAGAAAGCATTGGTCCGATATATACATTAATATGTACACTAGCTGTTGTCGGCGGTTTCGCTCGCGCACTTATATACACATACTAAAAACTTACAGCTATAGTGTGTCCACTCAAACACACAATCACACAATATTGTCTATAATTTGCTTTCGCTCGCGTAACAAAAAAAAATCGATGCGAATTTACACGATTACTCAAAGTATCTGTTACTGACAACGAGTCAACGACAACGTCGACAACAGACAACAGTGACAACTGACAACTTGACAAGCCATAACAATAACAGGATAACCAAAATAATAAGATTCCCAAAAATAACTTAAGCAAGTATGACCTTTATTACGTTTCGTGAAAGATTATAATGCCGTAAGGTTGGCGCTGGGATAGTCGCGAGGCTCGGGAGCGGCGACTCGGCGAAACTCGAGCCGTCATCTCTCTCACACACTCGTGGTGTGCATATTGCATGCCTACTCTTACCTATCCTGTTGTCATTTTAGCACGATAACAGTTTATAATGATAACAGGATAACTCAGTATGCAATAACTCATTATTCATTACGCTCAAATAATGCATTACCATAACTGTTATTGTAATAACGACCATCACTAATGATAACAGGATAACTCAGTATGCAATAAGCCAATAACTCATTATTCATTACGCTCAAATAATGCATTACCATAACTGTTATTGTAACAACGACCATTACTAACTATAAGTAATGACATAATAAGGACAACTGCTTAGCTGTTATTTTTGGCAAAAAATCTAATCAAATCACTTTATCTATCATCTGTATCGTGAAACACGCAATAGTTTAAGCAATTCAACCAGAAAAGTAAGACATCTACATTCCTACCAAATTACATAACAGTATCTAGAAATGTTTCACAAAAAATCATGCTTATGAGGCCACAAAAACGAGACAAAAACTAAGTGACACAATATGTCATAGGGTACGCTAAGCGTGTTTTAAACACGGCTCGGGCGTGCGTCGGTAATTGGCGAGTGAAATTCGTAAATATGAGGTTAGCGTGAGTGTCGGCACTCCATCTCCAATGTTGATACTTATTTTAGCGATTCACAGGACAGTGAGTAAATATGTGTTTCTAATTTATATGTTTGCTGTCCCCATCATCGCCCAAGTATAGTCACAAGTCCATAATGATTAAAGGTTGACATTCTTGTTATACTTTTTAGGTTTCCTTTACATTGTGCATGAGCGTTCCTCGAGCGTAGGTACGCTCGGCAACCGTTCGGCGTGCGCCCGGCCGGCGTTCACTTTGTACTACAGAGTGTCGTACTTTCGGGCGTACGCTCGAGGTACGCTGTCGCCCAATGTGAAGTCGG
The DNA here is from genome assembly GCA_944739405.2 of Euclidia mi. Classification (NCBI taxonomy): domain Eukaryota; kingdom Metazoa; phylum Arthropoda; class Insecta; order Lepidoptera; family Erebidae; genus Euclidia; species Euclidia mi. The sequence goes on from OX123198.2 coordinate 60,855,781, forward strand.
CCTTAATCTCAAATGCAAATTTGCAAATACCATCATCGAAGACACTTCGTTTACTTACTGTACCTTGCTGTCGAAGGAAAGAAAACATGCATACCATAAAACATAATGCAACCTATAAAGTATGTAAATAAGGGACATTGCTGGTCGAATGAAAAGTATTTAAAATAATACATGAAGTCTCGACAAAAGTCGTACAAAGCTACCAGGGCAGGCTTGGTAGGAATGCCGTCCCCTGCGTATGGGAGAACCGCTAATGATGCCTTAATTAAGACATCTATCTGTATTGTACACTGTAATATTTATAACTGGGAGACTTTTTGTTTTCATGAAGTTAATTGAGACACGGTGATGAAATATAATTGGTTTGTAGAATGTGGTCTGCGACAACCCTATGTTGCTTAGGACGATTTATATGCGAGAATGATTTTTTATGAATAGCATGTACCTATTATTGATAAGGAAATCGTGCAGCATGCGTCGACCACACATCAGGGGGCCAATTCTCCTATTTTTATATGACATTGATTATTATATTTTAAATGGATTCAGAAGCGGTATTCTGATAACCTAATATCATTATCGTATAATTTGAAATAAACAGTTCGTCCACAGACTATAGGGATACTACTCGTTGACAAATATTTTGACACTTGTTTCAATTTAAGATCTCGTTACAACTTCGTTCAATAATCAGATAATTTAGAAGAATACGCTTTTTGTGACGTATGTATGACACTGACATGATATCGAAACTATATTTATTTAGTAGAATTGGGCCCCAGTCTTTTTATTAAAGTGAACTAAAAGCATGTTCATAACCACAGCACTGTATCGTAACTTGTCTACCGACTGCACAAAATTGAGACGAATTCTAAGCAACACGTGTATTGAAATAAATTATTATCGCTTAATCGATAAAGCAAGGTATTACAAGCAATCTGCATTTCATAGAATTCTCGTTTTCGAAGTAGCGTGAAATCTGTTAACCTGACTGGCGCTGGCGTCGTGAACTGTGTTCTAAGATTTCTCTGAGAGAGGGCCCTTACAAACATCGACACAGTTTCTTACAAGACGATTATATGACTGTGTATAGTAGAGAAAATGACCTTTACAGACCACCCAAGAACAATTTTTCCCGTAAATACGTACAGCGTGAAAACAAGATGCAAATAAGCGAATAGTAACTGAAGTCTACGAAACTCCGGGACGATGTTTAGTTTTCTAGTTTCCGCATACTTGTGTCCACGTGACGCACGCATTGTGTACCCTGTCACAAGAAACATGCGTGCTTGTGTGCCGGTGTGCTTGTGTGTGTCTCTTTGTCCTATGAATGTAATAGGTTCCGTGAGCGAGGCGATTTACATTGTGGAAATGTTCTGTGTCATATGTCGACATTGTCATATATACTGCAGTGTCATAGCGGTATTTTTTACTTGTCTGTCCGAGACATGTGTATCTGTCTAGGTGATGTTGTAAGCCATAATACTTTAGGAGGCAGTAACATACTGCCTTTATGTTACAAGTTAGTTGCAGGTCCAAAGAGCAAATGGAGCGCGACAAGTTGGCAACAGATAATCCCTCTTATAGAGCTATGGGACTATCTAATACAAACTTTTGGCCGCAGACTCACACCTAATTATGTACAATATAGGAAGCAAAACCAATAACCCGATAAATTGAACCCAAAAGCATCTCACCTACAAACGAAACATTGACACCACTAACCATCCAATGACGTAAACTCGCACCTCGCGTATGTTTAGCGTATGTACTACACATATTCTTTGTGCAGTCCGCGTGTATCATCATCTGCTCCATACTCGTGCGTCTGCCGGAGGCCCGGTCGTCCCACGGCTTAACATAACAGGACTTCGGCGCCTGTCGACCAATTCCGTGATTTTCCGCCGCCGTTGCACAAATCAATCAACGGACTATGACAATGACCAATTTCGCCGGCGTAAACGCACGACTCGACGTTTTGGGAAACAACGGGACTCGGTGATTTATGTTTTTTCCCACAGTCTCGAGAGATTTTAAAAGTTTTGTTCGAATGACTCTGGTTTTTGGAATTTGAATTCGGAATGATGAATTCTTTTTAGAATTTAGATCAATGGAATGTGAATGAGGTAGGAGGAAAATTAAAAATTAAGTTTTTTACAAATTTAATCTACATAGATAGATAGTCAGTTGAACCAGGGGTTATAGATTGAACATGTTGGATTTTTACAAAGTCTAAAATTGAGACCGGTAAACTTAATAGACACGATAATAGATACACCCTTAGGCGTAGAATTACACTAGCGAAATATTTGTGTAACAAAATTGAAAATCTATTTGATTTTAAAAATTAAAATTACTTAATTGCCAAGCTAATAACCAACCTAGATAATAATACAAGTACAGGACTAGACGGTATAAACCCTAAAGCCATAAAATGTGTTCAAAAAAATTATAGTTAAGGAGCTTGTTAATTGTATAAATAACTGTATGCAATGCGGAGTATTTCCCGATAGTCTTAAAATTGCAAAAGTCGTGCCAATCTACAAATCTGGTAGTAAACATGAACCCGGTAACTATCGTCCTATTTCAGTATTGCCAGTGATGTCTAAAATTTTTGAGAAAGTCCTTTATAACCGGCTAGAGGAATATCTTAATGCACAAAATGTGTTATATAAAAAGCAATATGGGTTTAGACCCAAATCAAATACACTTGCTGCTACCACTGACCTTATAACAAAAATTAAACTGAAGATCGATGAAAAACAAATAGCTCTCGGTGTTTTTATCGATCTGAAAAAAGCCTTTGATACCATAAGTCACGATCTATTAATAAACAAATTAAATGTCATTGGTATAGCAGGTTCAGCACTTAACATTTTTAAATCATACCTGACGAATCGCTACCAAGTCGTTAAGATAAATGACGTTCAAAGTAACTCAAAAAAGGTACATTTCGGCATTCCGCAGGGATCAATTTTAGGTCCATTATTATTCCTCATCTACGTTAATAATATTAAAGAAATCGGCCTAAAAGGTGACATTACCCTATATGCAGATGATACCGCATTGTTTTACTTTGGAAAGTCAATAAACACTATTATGACGGATGCTCAAAACGATTTGAGTCAGTTAAATGAGTGGTTTCTCTACAATCTCTTAACGATAAATGTTGCGAAAACAAATTATATTATATTCTCGGCAAAAAACAAAAATATTCCATCTTATCCAGTTCTTACAATAAATAACACGAAAATTAATGAAGTAACTCAAGAAAAATATCTCGGCCTAATTTTAGATAAACACTTAACATGGAAACCACATATCAAAAAAATTCAGACCAAACTAAGTGCACTCACTGGATCCTTGCGTGGCACCACTGGCTGCTTTCCCAAGCTTATTAAGTACAACATATATAACACATTGATTAAGCCTCACCTGGACTATTTAATACAAATTTGGGGTTCAGCTGCTAAAACTAACTTACAACCATTACAAATTGCACAAAACAAATTAATTAAATCATTATTTAACTACGACTACAGTACATCAACAATAAAAATATACCAAGATACAAAAATAAAAAACATATCACAAACATATACATATAATATTTGTGTATTAATACGTAAAATATTACATAAAAACATACATACGCAAATAATTTTTACAAAAAAACATACTTTTCAAAAAATTAAACTACGCCATGCAAACAATATTCAATTACACAATCCGAGAACTAACTACGGCAAAGGATGTTTAATGTACGAAGGAGCTAGAATATACAATAAGCTACCAAATAGTATTAAAGACGCTAAAACGTTATACACATTTAAAAAACGTCTACAGCACTATATTATATACACCTTACCTACACGCTGACAACACTCATTGTGCATAGTAATATGCCTAGGTACGTTACATGTACATGACACTTCTTGTCGCTCTTATTCCGTGTTAGTTTACGCTGCGACTGTGCGGCTAATTGAATTTGTTACTTTATTCTTAGTGTTTTGTTGGCAATATTTAATAAGTACCCACATTTGTGCGCCGATAAGTTATTTATATTTTGTTGTTTAATTTTAGTCATAGTGAACTTTCCATGTAAGTGAATTGTTAATTCTTATGGAAATAAAGAATCTCAAACCTCAAAATTACTTAATAAAATTCATATTTATTGTTAACAGATCTTAGAAGGACATGAACTCTCTGTCATTCACACACAAACACAATAATTATTATGAATGTGTAGGTAATGCAATATTTACATATAAAGTGTGATCTGTTGATTTTACAGAACTTGTGCAAATTAAAACGGTTAGAGAAAATATATTTATTTGTTTTGTTCTGTGTGAACAATGTCTGTAATCAAGTGTTCAAGAATGTGATCTTGGACAAAGTCTTATGAAGATCACGATATACCAAGGTCAAAATGTGTCTGCGACTAGTGTAGTGTGCCTCCAATCCTCCATCCACCAAATAGAAAACAGAAATAAATTAACATAAAAAGGTTGACTGTCTCGTTGGTCTCGCGGCATAAATGTGCGCGTGGGATTGGGAGATCGCGGGTTCGATTCCCAGGTCGGGCAAAGTGTTATTGGGTTTTTCCGTTAGGAAATTCTCAGTAGCTGCACGGAGTCTGGTAATGTGCCCGGTACGGCAATAGGCTCACCCCCTATTACGTGGGAAATGTGGGTGTACTTAATGTTACACCTATGCCTACCCCTTCAGGGATACAGGCTATTCTATAAATAAAAAAATTAAATAAAAAGGTTATAGAAGACAATCTTGAGAGTTTCAGTTATAGAAAGCGTAAAATTTTGTGCTCGCAGTTACGCTCCTTTATCAAGGAAGAATCATGATATTTACTAAAAAGACGTCTCGTGAACATCAGGCAGTCTCTAATTAAAATAAATGCATATTGCTTGATTTTAAAACCACTTAAAAATCAGGAAACCTGCTGCTTCACACAACAGACTCTTACGCACATCATTATGAACACATTCACATAACCCTACACATGATTAACAAACTTTTCACATATCTTATGAGTACTGGAACACAAAAAGGAAACGCCACGCTGTCATATCGACGGTAAACAGGACATAATTACGTAACCCTCTCGTGAGCGTCTCTTTATGAAAACCTCGCGTCTCTTTATAAGGAGACAAAAGGCTGTGCACGCAGATTCCCCACTCATTCACGCGGTGACAATAGCGAGGGTGCTTCAGAGGCGCGAACTTTGCGTTGCTTTTGCGACCGTGTTGAGAGAGTGACATGGAGCCTCTTCGAGAGCCTTGGCGAGTGGAGGCTTGCTTGTGTAACGATTATGCTTTTGAAGATATTTGTCGCCTTTAGAAGGCTTACTTCCGTTAGTTGGTTGAGTGTGAGGCTCTTTGTGAGCGATTTTGAGGACTCATGTCAAGATAATGGTAATGTTTGTATGTAAGGTAATTAGAAAAATCAAGAGATGTGATCGGTAGAAGAAGTCCTAGACCCTATATTTTAAATCTTAGAGCTCTTGATGTATCTCGGGATACAGGACGGCAATCGCAAATACGTGATTTGACGAATCTATGTCAAAAATGTATATGGTAAAGGAAAGCTATTTTGTTATTTATCTCACTTTTTGCACCGCAAAGATGTGGTTAATAGGCTGATTTTAATACCTTAGGCAGTATCTACCAGTTTACCTGCAGTGGTACACAGATAAGTAATTTACTAGTAGTAGTAGGTATATACCCACTCAATGCAATGACTCAATCCATACCTGTCTGCTATCTGTGTTCAAGTTAAATCCTACAAGCAGGTACATATCGCATGTTTACTTTAGATTATGCATTACTATAAACTTATGTGTCATTAAATTAACCACCTGTGTTCACTGTTACATAACAATGTGTGCCTATATCATACTTATGTCATGTTTGTATGCACGTTTTACAAGCTTGTAACCGGTGAACTATACCTAATTGGTTATAACAATACATAAATACTTACTTAGCAATAAAAAATATATATGTTTTAAAGGCGTGTTGATTATCGTTTTAAGTCAAATTGAGCCTGCATTCTCGTTTAAAAGAGAACCCGAAAATATTTTTTGTTTAGCTGATTTGATTGGCCAATTTAAATTAATAGACTGCATGGCGGATCACAGAGTTATTCCTTCGTAGCACAATACCTTTGACTGCACGGTTGGCGTAGTGGTTTAAGCGGCCGCCTCGCCGCTTGACACTGCGCCGAGTGTTGTGGGTTCGATTCCCACAGGAGACAACACTTCGTGTAATTTACAAGTTGCTGTTTCGGGTCTGGGTGTTCATTGTGTCCGTTAGTTGTATGTTTGGAAAGTCCCCCGCGACACAGGATTTAGTCCTAGTGCGGGAGTTGTCTTTTTTAAAAAGCGAAAGCGAACACCCGACGTCGAATCGGATCAGTTTGACGTGATCGTCCTATTAGCAAAACATTAAGTAAAGCAGAAAGCGATCATCGTACTGTAGCATATATATTGAATACGCACTATGCATACATACATACATGGACTCACGCCTGTTCCCGCAGGGGTAGGCAGAGACTACAGAACGCCATTTGCAACGATCCTGACATATCTCTCTTGCTTCATTCACTCCCATCAGATTCCTCATGCATGCTCTTCTGTTCAGGGTATTTCTCACCTGTCCTGTTTTTAGGATGTCTCCAATCTGGTCAGAGAACGCACGCACTATGCGCTTTAGAAATTCTAAGAAAATCTAAAAACAAGAGTTGCTACTAGCTGTTTCGACCCTGATCGTATTCAGAACCGTGAGGTGACATTCAAATTCAAGCAGGTGATACAGAGAAATTGTATGGTGCCCGCAGATACAATAATATGATTTAAATTACTATACAAAAAGATAATCTCTACATTTGAGTTGAATACAAAAAACGGGTGTATTTATTACAACACGATATAAATAACTTGAAATATAAACATACAAAACATAACAAGTAATTTATAATTTCACGCCATATCGCCATACTGAATGACAAAAATAATTATGAAACCGCTGTCTCATTCTCGTACTTTAATGACAGCCTGTACTGCAATGGCCACATTAATAAAATCGTTACTTATTTTATTGCACGAATCCACCACGTTTACACGGCTAGACGACAGACTTTATACGCGCATGCACGGACTATCATTACCCATAAAACTGGAAAGTATTATTAAATTTAATATAACATTAAATTTTTACTGCGAATGGTGTAAGATTCATTTGGAAATTAGTTTATCTGTCTATTACAATGTTTTCCAATGGGTTTCTAGAGACATGGTCGGAACGTCTTGCTTGAGTTTATGACTCAGCTATTTTAAGTTCTTAGTCTCGTGTCAATAGGCTAGTTGACGAAAAAAAAATTATAAGTCCGTCCTTTAGGTTATTAAAAAATAAGCGATACGTATTTTTTATTTGTAAATTAAACCAAAAATGAAAGATATAGCTCATTAAAGTTACGTATAACGTCACGCCGTGCTGCATTTTTTCGCACTAGGTGACGTCACACGTAACTTTAATGGGCTATATCTTTGTTATTTTTTATTTAATCGAAAAAAGCAAAAAATACGTGTCTAATATTTTTTTATAATCTAAAATACGGACTAAATAAAATGTAATTATTTTGACCCTGGAAACTACCCTATTGTACTGAATAAGTTACTTGGTTTTACTAGAAGACGATTCATTCGTTACTGTTCCAAACATGATATATGTAAATACTACATCGATTATATTTGTATATTTCTTATGCACCACCAGCAAGTGAGAAATGTAGTATCTACGTAACAATACTTAACTAGTTCGGTAGCACCTGCATTGCTGGTTATAAAAATTCTACTAGCGGTCAGGTTCACGCGTTGCCCTTATATACATGGTACTACCGTCCACATTTACTCATATATCTCGAAGGCAATACAATATTACACGAATATGACAAATAAAGTACCTTTTAATGTGAAGTAATATCGAGGTGAAAATGTGTAAGTGAGAAATCAAGTGTCATTGGACGTGAATCACGTTTGTGTGAAGGTGTGATATCACATCCGACCAATAAATATATAATGACCGGTAATGGAAAATTTTACTCTGGCTCTCAAATGAGTTGAACATTATTTTTCACGGTTTTTATTTGGTCTCTTGGGTTTATGGTTTGAAGTTAAGTTCTCGAAATGTTGATCATAATTGTGATCCATTGCAAATTTCTACAGTATAAGTACTGCAGTGTACCTATCAACTATCCATATATTCTTAAATATCAATCGGCCATATAATATCATTGTCAGTAGAGATTTTATTGACATCGATCCTATACAACTCACCATCAAAGAAAATAAATATGTTATTAGTTATTTTTTTCGCGAAATGTGCCACGTAACTTTGTTTCAATTATCTGATATTTAAGATATTAGTTTCCTGTAGAAATAAGCTTACATTAGCGTTATTACAATCCTCTATAACAAATGGCGCATGAAAAAAAAAGGATTTTGGTAAGCTATCCTTAATATTTTAAACTCTTAGAACTGCAATCGCTTGTAATGCAGGTAACATTTTTCTTGTTATATGTTTAAGGCCTGGCACTGGGCTAGATCAGCACAAGATAGAGGGAAATGGCAGGAACCGTAGATATATTGTTTATATTTCTATGGCAAGAACAAAGAGAGGCCTATGTTCAGTGGACAAAGTCGGGTTGGGATGATAATGACTTGCATAAGAATTTTAATTGTCAGATTTAATTCCCTGTGACAACCCTACGAACAATGCGACTACGTTCACCGGACGCGGTCCGTTACGCCGACCCATCGATCAAGCGTCCGCGCCCGGCACCCTGACCCTAATGACTGCTAAGTACATTCAGCTCGACAACTATAATAACTTTATTATAATATAAGTATTTGGGACTTGGCTGCTACTCGTCTAGAATTGACTGTCATAATTTTTTTTTAAATGAAGCCGTTCAATTAGCATTACATGTGTGAGGCATAATGGATTACTGTGTTAAAGCAATCTTGGTAGTTAGTATATTTTCGTCTTCCTTCACTATCTCCCCAAATCTCCAGATTTTTATATAAAGGCGCTGGTAACCCTCGAGGCTTATAATATAGACTAGCTGACCCGGCGAATGTCGTACCGCCATATACATATGTATGTATTATACATAATTATAGAACTTGCTCTTGAATCATCCTATCTATTAAAAAAACTGCATTATAATCCGTATTGTAGTTTTAAAGATTTAAGCATACATAGGGACAGATAGACAGAAGACAGACTTTGTTTTATATTATGTAGTGATACCTATGCAAGAAATATGTCTTACTGTTTTAAAATAGCTTAGTATAATGTATTAAGAGGCTCGCTTGATAATATATACTTGATTATAATTTCAGGACTTCAAACGTGAAAAAGTAACAAATAAACATATCATCATCATCCTCCTAGCGTTATCCCAGTTTCAATCTGGGGTCCGCTTACTAGTCTAACCGGATTTGGCTGAATATTAGCTTTTCCACAGAGCGACTGCCTGTCTGACCTCCGCAACCCGAAGGGATAGCGATATTCCATGGTTTAGACTAGTGTCAGTTAATTTAGAAGGTACTGACGCCCTGTAACGACTGTCAAAGATCTTCATGACAACCGGGACCGACGGCTTAACGTGCTCTCCGAGGCACGGGACAAGCGATAATTAATAATTCAATACGCACATAACTCCGAAAAGTCATTGGTGCGCGCCGTGGATTCGAACCTGATACCCTCTGCATGGCAGTCTGTTGGTATCTCCACTAGGCTATCGCTGCCTAAATAAACATATACGCATTTATAATACATACATATTATAATGCATAATATCAAAAATATCAGACAGGACATGTAGTATGAAAAACCTATTCGGCATATTATTTCTAAATAATATTCTCCTTAGCCTTTACACTGACAGTTAATTTCACGTAACTACACATACATAGCATCATTAAACGAAATTAGATTTTGATTGAATTTTGAAAAGATAATTTATATTGACCCTGAGTTAGTCAATCATGATGCGTTATTAACATGCCCCACGGCTGGAATGCAATGTCATTTGTAATTAAAAAGCTTAATAAACCTCAAAAATGTCTGCCCAATAGCATGCCAATGTGTATATCACGGAGACTAGTGCCTAACCCTAGCCCGCGGTAGACAAAGAAGAAAAGTTAAAAAATAAAATGTTAAAATACGTAAGGCCATTAATGTCGCGTGTAAGTTAATTAAGCGATTTTTGTGGTCCCACACGGGGATGTTGAGGAGACACGTAGAAATAGATTGCTTGAAGAACCAATGAACTCTATATAACATTCGAATTGTTTCAGTACAAGCTGTCGGTCCCGGTTCTTGTCTCAGGATAAGAGTCGTTAGGCCACGTCGGAGGCCTTCGGGCGGGCTGAAACCTCCGACAATAGAGTTGGCCACACAATCACACGAAAAACAAACAAACAAAGTATAAGCTTTCCAAGCTACTATTGTATATAGCTTATAGATTTGCATGACTTGGCATTCGTAATCGATCGACAAAGTTAAGCAACTTTTGCATGGTCACCATATGGATGGGTGACCGGTTATTGTGGCATTTGATCAGAGCGCTCCCACACACGCGGCAGGACCGCATTAGGAACTCCCGCATCCGGGGTAGCCTTCATGTCCGTGACATTGCTGACAAACAGCAAGAGTGTCGGCTACGCTGGTGTGGCCACGTCTTACGTCAACCGGCATCTTACGTGGGTAACAAATGTCTTGCCATGCTACCTCCACCGGGCCCCGGTAAACGGGGAAGGCCAAAGAAATGCTGGCTTGACGTCGTAAGGGATGATATGCGTGCCAATCGACTAACCACCAGGGATGCTGGAGCCCGTTCGAAGTGGAGGAGATTCAGCCGGAAAGCAGACCTCGAGCCTCAAGGCGTAGGTTTTGGAACGCAACCGGGACAGCGCTAGGATGATGATGTTGGATCAGAGCGCTACCGTCCTTAGGAAGCTAAAACCCTCGATCTCGGTTCTTGCCTCAGGACAAGAATCATTGGGTAATTTCGGAGGCCTTCGGGCCTATGAGCTCTCCACAAGAGTTGACCACACACTCACACGAATAGATAGAAAGGCTACAGTATTATTTGCGTACAGTATGTATAGTTTACTATGTTGCATACAATTAAAATGATATGCTCACCCATCACAAGGCGCGTGGGTGTCTGCGATTGGACGCGGCCACGATGACGTATGCTCTTTACGCAACGAGACGCACAAATAAAATTGTGACAGATGGAAAATTGCAATCTGCCTCGCGACAGACGAGGATAAGCAGGGAATGTTGCGTCTAAATGCGCCTGCCCACTACGTAGAGACGAAAGATTATCGTGTATTCTAAAGTGTCGTGGCTTATGTTAATAGAGAAGTTCGCATATAGGACAACACTTTCTTTGTAGTGAGGGTAGTTTCGATGTAGTGGGTATAGGCGATAAATTGATCGGGAGGACATGCTGGGAATGCGCTCTAAATGTTTAGTTGATGGAGTTTATTTATATTCTATTTATAGACTCACGCCTGTATCCCCGAAGGGGTAGGCAGAGGTGTAATATTACACCCACATTTCGCCAGGAATTTTTAGGTCCCACTTAATAGGGGGCGAGCCTATTGCCGTACCGGGCACATTACCAGACTCCGTGCTGCTACTGAGAATTTCCTAACGGAAAAACCCAATAAAATTTGGCCGACCCGGGAATCGAACCCGAGACCTCCCAATCCCACGCGCACATTTATACCGCGAGACCAACGAGGCAGTGTTTATATTGTTTATGATTGCTATGCTGGCTTTTGGATGAGATATTTAACTATACATTAATGATAAATTGTAGTCATATTTCGTTTCTAACTTGTAATAATCATACAAATTCTAAACAATTGAAATATCGATAAGGGCCCACATAGAAAAGGACTGTCAAAAAGTGCTCTAACGAAGCACTGGTGCGTTACCAACTTTCACTGCTTTGCTTGGATTTTTATTTTACTAAGACAATACTAGCTTGTTGTTAGACAAAGGCTTAAGAAATTAGACAGTTTAAAAGTCGAGTAAAATGACTCATTGGGTGTTATTTATTTAGCTGCGTCGTCATAAATATTTTTGGAAATAAAATCATTTATCCGAACAAATTTCAATTATTAATCGTTGTATAAACAGCCTTAACCCTTTCAGAGTTTATGATATGTAAAATGGCTATTATAAAATGTAAACAAGCAATCAATATACTAATTACTATTCGAATAATCGAGAGATCGTATAATTGATTCTTGTTTGTATGCTGGCAAGCCGATGTCTTTACTATTTAAATATTTATATTTTTCCAATTACCAGAATGACGGTAAATTAATTGGTGCCATTTATTAAAAAAAAAATACGGTAGAGTTTACGTAATTCTGGAATAAAATTATGCGATACGATACTTTATTCGATTTTAACGATTTCACGTGTATGTCACAGACAAGACACAAAACCAATACAAAAATCGATAATAATCGATTTTGTGTCAGAAGCACTACACTCGTTGAGACTTTCAAGTCTTTCGACACATTCGGAATGGTGCAGGACACTTCAATTTGACGGATATTAAGAAGGCATTAAATTGCTTTTGAATATTCATCAAAGATTTTAACATATTTATATAAATCAATACCTATTAAAACATTTTAAAACAAAATTCCCTTGTATATTTAATAAAAAAATACAGAAAGCTTGTCTTTATAAGATTAATCTATCCTACCAAACCCTTGCAGCCCTGCGCTTCATTTCGAATTTCCAACATCCCACCGTAAAAGTTCTTAACTAGGTATTATATCAGTAATTTCAGTTGGTATCTCCACACGGCCATCCTAATGTAAATCGTGAGGTAATGAAACACCGACGGGTTTCTATAACGAGGTTAGTAGATTGAATCTAACTAACAACTAGTTTGCTAGTAATAAAAAAATTTGCCCGACACAGATGGTAGTTTACGCCGCAGTAAATTTTATATTACCTACTAGAGGACGCCTGCGGCTAGGCCCGAATAATATTTTAATTTACTCATTTTGCCCGATGTCGTGGGAATTTCGGGAAATCCCTTCTTTGTGCACCCTTACAGTCCCCAAGGAACATACATGCCAAATTTCAGCTTCTTGCGCCCAATAGTTTTGGCTGTAGCTTGTCTGTCAGTCAGTCAGTAACGCAAGGATTTTATATATATATTTTTTTTATGGTAATAGGCGGCAAACGAGCAGACGGATTGCATGATGGTAAGCAATTACCGCCGCCCATGGACACAAGCAACACCACGGGAGTCACAAGTGCGTTGCTGCCCCTTGGGGCTGGGAAAGGGGATAGGATGAGGAGTGGGATGAGGGAGAAGGAATAGGGGATAAGGCCTCCGGCACTCTCACTCACCGAACGAAACGCAACAGTTTAGGTACTGTTACTTTACGTCGATTTTCTGTGAGAGGGTAGTACTTCCCCGGTCGAGCCGGCCCATTCATGCTGAAATCAGCAGGGCTCTACTACCTTGGAATTATATTATACCTACAGAAGAAGATACTTGGGCTAATCGATAGTAACCTAGTCTACAGGCAGCTGGAAACGCTAAAGCTATTCATTATGTTTTCTTTAATAAAATCTTTTACATATTCACGAGGTTAGCTGGAATTTTTAAACGGTTTTATTTTTCATTTTTCATTAGAATATTATGTTTTGATGACTGTTTAATTTGCAAACTGTATGCAGATTTCTTGTATGGGTTGAGATGATGTCGTTATTTATGAAAGATCGAGATTTGGTGAAATTAAATTAGTATTAATGGATTTTATCGCGGCTTATTTTATTATATTTATTTAGACTGAAGGATCTAAAGTTACGTTTTACACTATTACCAGAAGTTAAGGTGCTTTACAGGGAGCTGTGGTCATTGGAAGTCTTAATTACATTTTTAAGAATCAAACTGGTATTCTGTACACACTTGTTTGTAAGAGTTATGAATGTGACATTACTGTAAAAAAATAATAAATAACTCCTTCAAATTGACCAACTGCAACCAACCCATAATACAACTTATTCAGATTATAAAACAGACAAATTATACTGGCTAACACGTTACTTTGGAAAAACGCAACTGTGTGCCAATTATCAGGCGAAATTATGCAATTAATTAGAAAGCATGAAAACGCTAAAGAGTTCGACATTATGCAACACCTTTCGCGAATTTAGACGATTTTAGCGATTGTCACGATCGAAACGAGATATTCGACGCATTCATACCTCGACAACTAACACTTTTACAAAGAAAACCGATTAACAGTTAATGAATAAACGTAATTTGGCATTCTTTGGCGTTTAATTTCAGTTAGACACATCAGAAATGAAGTTTCAAGAAACGTTTCTTTTAATACTAGGATGGCAAATAGTTTAAACATTTAAAAAAAACATTTAATTACAAAGATAAACATTTAATTGCAATTTTCTCTTTCATTATTATACGTGCTAAATGGTGAAAAAGTCACGAAGACGCCAAAGTGCCATACATATGTATGGACATTTACATGGTAATATAATAATCGAAATTTTATTCGGAACAGTTTATATTGACAGATTTCTCCGCGAATATTGGCATACATAAACAATAAATAAAGACGTTATGTGTTTACATAACAATGCATAACACGCGGGGAGTCGGCCCATTGGACGCACGAACACGTCTAACCAAACATAGATGAATAACTTACATCACACCTATTAGGCGTAATAGCAACGTTTTAAAAAACATCTTTGAACATATTAGTGGTTGTATAACGTTAAAACAATTACTATACATCAAAGAAGGCAGAGGTTACACTCGTGTGCGAAATACTAATGTAGACGAGGCGTCATTTAAGCTGAGGTACCGTTATCGGGAGCGCGTCATGTGTGAACTAACCGCTATCGCACAGAGCCCCGCGGTCTGACGAGCCGACGCAATTTGCATCAGATTAACAGTTGACTTATGGCCAAATTACGGTGTTACCCGACCGCCGGTAATAACATACACAACCGGATTTATTTACGGGGACAATGTGAAAAAAGAAATGTTTATCGTAACGGTATTCTCGATGGAAATGATAAAATATAGTCACAGTTTGAGGCTGTGTTATGACACCCATTCATTTCAAAGGTAATTGTTGGGAAAATTTGTGTAGGACCACACAATCTTTTATGCTCTTGTGGCAGTTAAAAGAAATTATATACGAGTAACGGCTAACAAGGTCGCAAAACTTAGAAATGAAAGTTGCCATAAATAAACAACGTTCAGGCTAAGCGATAAAATATTAGTAATGCTTTGCACGGGGCTAAAACAAAACAATTTTACAATATGACAAAAAAGGTGTTATTTAGAAACCGCTCGGTCGTGACTATGATTAATAACCATTAATTAACTCGCGCTGCAAACTGCAGAAGACGTAAACTGGATTGCCTTTCTTTTCGGACAATGGGTGCGAGCGTAAGTGGGCCAGTGGAGCGAATGGGGACAAATTATGACGCGAATGATGGAGGAGCGGCAGACTGGCCGGCGCGGCTTTCTCCGTGATTGGTTACCAATTACCCGCTCACGCCTGACAGCCCGCTGGATGAACGGCCAGGAAATTCGGAAGACGCTGTAATTAGCGCTGACCTCAAACATTTTAAATTTAAATTTTATTCCGAGAATAATATGGACCATCTTTTACATCGAAATTTATGCGCAATCAATAAATCGTTATCCTCGATCGTCTTCTCGATAGTAATATCGGTCACTGATGTTATAATTACGCGGCGATTTCGAGTATCGATGAGAGTTCGGCAACTTTTATGTTCCAAGGACTAATTTCAATGAACCTAATTATTGCAGCGTATTAAGACGAGGCCACCTTTCGAATTCTTTCTCGGAGCCAGCAATTAAGATGTTGGTGAGTGTGGGTACAATGGGTCCGTCACTGGACGCGGTGGCGCGGTGCTGCGCCATTAGACGCCATTGTTCGGCGCACGCCGCCATTAGGAACTATTGTTTCACGCGCAAGCGCACGTCAACTAGGAAGGATGCGAGACAGGTGCCTGGAGATTGGGTCAAGGATGATTCAAATCTAGCGTCATTGTTGTTTATAATACGTTCTATTGACTCAAGCTTAAACATTGTTAGTCTGCAGGGCAAGAATACGAGTCAAAAGGTTAGCACCATATATACAAAACCAGTACACGTAATTCCATTGTAAAAATGTTGTTTTCTGACATGTTTGACTAATGATTGGATATGAGTGATCACTGAGCAAGAAATAACCTTTTTAAACCAAGGTCGATATCGACGAACGAAAACACAACACACTTCCTAAATTAAGATCAGATAAGGCTTACGATACCAAACTAGTTTATTTATGAGTCGAAATTTATTAAAGAAACATTTTAAACCATAAACATGCTGTAATAAAACATTGTTGTATGACATTTGGGTGATCAAAATCATTCAGGTTGAAGTTTTTCTGGGAAATGGAGTAGTGGGTCACATAGAATTATTGATTTCGTATTATAATGTCAAGGTAGACATCGATTTCTAGGGATCATTTACACCGCGGGGGCCTTTCTAAGCAAACAAAGCCGAGTAAAATAGATAATTTATTGATAGTACCTCGTCCGTCCCTCGTCCGCCGCATGTCGTTTGTGGCTCAATAAAGTTTCTTACCTGCGGAAAAAAGAAAAAGTCTTTTACGATCAATTACTCAAGGACAAATTGTCGTACTAGATGTTAAGAAATGTGAACCGGTTACGGTCAGTTTCACGTTTATTTATAGTGTCCGTTAACATATGGGGTTGAATAAACAAGTTCTTAAGAACAATACTGTGTGTACAAACACGGGGAAGATGCGTCGAACGCGGGGAAACGATCGGGTTTACATGTCCCGGGACCACACAGAGACGCGGGCGCGCGGGGGCGGGTCGTGTGTAAACAGGTGATCTGGCGCAGGATGCGATGAACTTCCAGGGAATGTACGTGTGGTCCAGTTGAATGGGTCCTGGTTACACTGATGTATTTAGATAAAAACCAACAAAGTGTGACCGCGACAGCACGCATGCGTCGTAAAGCGGACGCCGCGCCGCCGCCGCTGCCGCCCATATGGCGGAAGTGGTTCGCATTCTTAACGAACCTTGTTACTGCTACAGATACATCCATCTATTAAAACACTGATAACACTAATGAGAGAAAACACCGTGAAATTACTAATAGAAATCATTGCGTACGATTTCACGATTTGGTGCCGCCGTGACTAATATATTTTCGATATGACTAAGCAAATTTATTTATATCAATCTATTTCTACGTTTGGTGGCATGTCAAATCATTTCACAATAGATCAGCGAAACATAAGTTCAAGGCTTGCTAGTGTCGGGAGCATTGTCAAAATGGATTTACTGCAATTACGTCCGCGTTCCGTGTCCGGATCGAATCGTGGCGCAGCAGTATATGTCAGTAATCAGCGACCCATTAAACGCCCATGCTGAAATTAGATACCACACACAATGGGAATAATTACACGGCGCTAAAGACGCGGAAGGCCTTCGGAAACTGCCAAGATTACACGGTACGCCAAAACGTACAGTACTGGCATCATTTGTGGTGAGCTACAGCGACGCAAGGAGTTTTGTTGCCGACTCAATTTGTGAGCATTGTCGTGTAATGTGTTTTACCGCTAAATTCAACGGACCAAACATGGTTTTTGTACGAGAAGCCTCGGAGCGTTACTAATAGGATTCGCGAAGGGATCACTCACGTACATCAGCCAAGGTCGTTATAACCAAACTCAGGTTTTCCGCCATTTTATAACGTTTACGAGCTGTTGGTAGAATTTACGACGCAAACATCTGCTGCTAAACGGAATCGTTCCGTGTAAATGACAAAGATAACACTCTGTTGACGGATGGCACTTGTCAAGCGGAGTTATGTATGAGCAAAATTAATAGCCTTGCTTTTATATAACACGGCATACAGCGTAATGTTATGTGAAAACAAATCGATCATGTTGTTGCCTTGAAATATCGCACACCAAGTTATTTAATTTGAAAGTAAAAAACAATAAATCTAACAGATGACATGTATGTAATTTAATTTGCAATCAAATGTTGATTCATATTGATTTTTTAATGAAATAATTGTTTTATAATTTATATCCGAATATGTTTTATGTGTTTGAAATTAATAAACAAATTGCAGTTTGATGATTAATCGAAAATAAATATGAACTTCAGAGCCGAGGTCACTGAATGCATTAAGTGGAATATTTTCTGAAAATTTATTCTTAATTACTAATTAATGTATATTTTAAACGCAAATAGTAATAACGTTACAAAGTGTGATGGTAAACACATATTGTGGCAGGAGTGAAGGGCTCAAGTTAAGCTGGTACTCAAACATTCTGTCACGGAAGTCAATGTAAGTTGATACTTTAAATATTATGTGCAATAAGCATTTATAAGAAGCATTACATTAAAAAGCAGTATCGTTTTACTGCGCGACATACAAACATACTCATATTCATAAAGCGACATGTCTTTGTTGTAAATGTAATTATTGTCATAGTGGTACGACTAGAATATCTTCGCGGATATGCGATTAATTCTCTTTCTTATTATTATGACCTTTGTACGTAGGATCACCATAAATCGCAAGGAATAACAGACAAAGAGCTCATTCTGTGCCGTATGATACTTGTATTTTATTACCAATAAACCTTTCTCATTAAATGCTTATTGCTTTTTAAACAAACACATTACAGTGGCAAATGTTATTAAAGGGACACTATAATAATTGGCGTCAATCTCTACAACTCCCTCTGCCTCCGTGGATAGCGTATGCGACTGCTGATCGGAGGTCCCGAGTTCGATTCCTGGGTCGGGCAAAAGTGTTACTGGGTTTTTCCGAATTCTCAGTAGCAACACGGAGTCTGATGATGTGCCCGGTAACGGCAATAGGCTCGCTCCATATTACGTGGGACCTAAAAAATTCATTGCGAAATGTGGGTGTAATATTACACCTCTGCCTACCCTTTCGGATACAGGCGTGAGTCTATAAAAAAAAATAAAAAAAAAATAATAAAAATCTCTCTAATATTCTTATGTTTCGTCTTCGTTTCTATCGTTCTGAGTTTTTCTAGACACTGTTTAGATTTTCCTGGGACTTTCCGAGTGTTATCTCTCGGTGTCTTCTATTGTCACTGTTTCTGAACCAGACAGATGGATCAGTAGTGGGAGTGAGGAAGGGACTAGGTAGTCCCCAAAATTGAAATATAATGTCTTTAGGTCAAGTTTTGATTCGACATCCAATTTGTTCCAAACGGTTGGTAAACTCAGGTATTGTGCGTTGTTTGTAGAGTAATAATTAGTAAGATAATATACATATTATGCCTCGGCAATAGGCTCGCCCCCTATTACATTGGGACCTAAACATAACTGGCGAAACGTGGGGGGTGTATGTAATACACCTCTGTCTACCCCTTCGGGGATAAAAGGCGTGAAGTTATGTTATGTTATACTTATAACCCTTCTAACACTGAATAGTTCTTGCTAGTATTTTTAAGGGCTCATTCAGACAGAGAGCGGTCACGCGGTCAAGCGTTCAAGCGGTCTGTTTTGCGTTCTTAGTGTTATATTACGTTACAAGGGGCCTATCAGACAGAGAGCGGTCACGCGGTCTATGTAATCTGTCTGAATGAGTCCTAAATATGTTGGCTAAGCGTTGCATCTTAAACAGAGAGGCTGCATAACATTCGGTTACGATTTAACCGCAAGTTTCAATATGGAATTTATAAGCTCATACTTAAGTATTGTCTATTTCTGAACACAGAGACTTCAAAGAATATTTATCCCCTTTCTCATTCTTTACATAACGTTATATTTTGGTTGCATATAATTGTTCTTGTTAATCTGTGCTACTTCAGTGGATTAAAGAAAACGATGACATACAATGTAATATAATACCTGTGCTAGTGAGAGGTCTGTCTAGACGAATTAAATCAAATGTATGCGATAACTGCAAGATCAAATCAAGGAAGTACCTATAAAACTACACAACAAAACCATTCAGTGATCGAAAACTATTTGCTTCATTTAAGGCTTTAGGCATTCTAGTATTAGGTGCCCCTAGTATCATTGAATATTACCAATATTGATCGACGAACATTAACTATTTGTGAATCCCATTTATCAACCAAAAAAACACAACGCAGTCTTTGTACTGTGTCCTACGCAACTATTAAACTTACTTTCTGATTATAATATTGATTAATCAAAGAAAGTTTAATATCAGAATGATTGAGTCACACAGAAGGGCAGCGTTCCCATCGCGCTGTGATTATAACCATGAGACAGATAAACCACCTGATTCCCACAATAACACAAATCACAATGAATTACTAAACATAAACAAGAGCGGTAGATATGTATCGCAAATCTAAAAGGGAACGGCGGCCGAAGGCCGGCTCCGGTCACGATTAGAAAGAGTTAACACACAAAACTTGGGACCAATACCCAACAGCCAAGGTTGGGCGAGCTGGCCCGGTTGGCCGTAGCTCGTGACTTGCACCAAAGGCCAAAGGTTGAGCGAAAACCGAACGCGTTTCTATCCCGACAGTTTGACATATGTCGTAGACAAAGACTCAGATTGTAGAAACGGTATCGTGCAATCAGATTTTGAAACGATCCGATCCGTTTGCGAAATGGCCGACTATTAAGTTAAACTATGCAAATTGATGTTTTAAAACAAAGGACCGACAGCTCACGCTGTTAGTTTTAGATGAAGCGCAATTTGTACATTTATGGTTTTCCTTGCTTTTTTTTATGCAATACGTAGGTAGGTACACCAAACTTGTCCGAATATATGTGCAGACTAACGCGTGCTCAAAACACACACGTATAAACATATTAATAATAGTATGCAGCTTATATGAACAATTTACTGGGGTGATCCTTGGCCAAGGCTGGCTAGCCTCAAGGATGAGACACGACAGTGAACAGAACGAAATGCCTGAAGAGCCACAACACTACCAAGGCACCTGTGCTCCTATTTGTGGCAGAAGAACCATTGCTTCTCTATGGTAAGCGGTAACAAAGGAGTGGTGTCACAAAGAAACACAGCCATGGAAAATCGAACGAGGGACAAAGAGTGGAAGATAACTGGGATTGGAAATATGACCAGGTTGCGGGAAATTTCGTAGGCTTTTACTGATGCTCAGATAACCAGCTTCCATAATTAAATCCAGGTTAACCACAGCAACGAACGGTTAAATGATCTGGCGGTAAACGCAATCTTTTACATTTACCTCTAGCACAGAAATACTACGGGTACAAATAGGTCTGCTAAACTAATTATACTCTGTTCTTAACTTATACATTGTCACGTCTCCGTAACCTTGAACCCTTTTATCTAACGTAGAAGGTCGTTCAACAGAAGTATTTCGTTCACAAAGGTTTTTTGTGAACATTATCGTAACGTAAATGAACTCCTCAAATGTTCGGTCAACCATCTCGGTGGTAACAGACAAAAAGCACCAACAGTGCTGCGAAACAAATCGATTAGAATCGCTCGAGTTCGACCATCGTCTTTGTTTCGATCTATCGATTACGCAACACAGATCAGGTGACTGCTGTGTATAAACAATGTTCTTTTTATTCATAACAAGAATTTCTAAAGCATTTTCTCTTTTGAACTTTTGTTTTGGATACTAATAGCCTATAGAATTATTTTAAGTGGTAGTTTATTCCACAATGTGCCACTATAATTAGAATTGCTAAAGCATTTTACAATATCTATGTAAATTGATGTAATACAAAGCCTAAAGCAATTTGTTGGGTATTGTACAAAGAATACTTGAAAAAAATAAATAAAGATAGATAAATTGAGAAACATAATTTGTAGTAGCTACTTAACATTGTAAGTGACAGCGTGTACGTTAAAATGTATGGTAAGTAACAAACGGTGTTAGTCTGTGGGCTCATTAGTAGGAGCCGGAAATGGGGGGCAGGAAGGGGAGGGAGGGGAGATGTCGCGAGGAGCTAAAATAAATTTGAACGTGTAACATGCGCCGGCGCGTAATGAATGCTCAGCGATCGAGCATTGTTCAATTTTAGCCGTTAATTTTCGTCCTTGTTAGCTGGTGGACTGAATTATATACAGAATGTTTTATATTGAACGTGTGTCTATTGAACCATCTTTTCGTCTTTATAACGATGTTTTATTACTTCCTTCCTTAGAATCGAGTTATTGATCCCGACGATGTCCTGGCGTCCATACGTTATCAGTACTACTTATAGGTGGTTTTAAGGATGGCCTCTTTATTCTATTAATTCAGAAATTATACCTAACAGATTCAGCATACGTCTGCTACTAAAAGAATACAAAAACAAGCAATTCACTTCAAGCATCAAAAGCCTATAAAACTTATTGCAGCAAATAACATTACCCTGTCGCATAAAATGGTTATAAGGAGACATTAAACGTGCTTTTAATAATCCTTCGGTGGTTACAAGATGACGGAGGCAGCAACAAAGTAGGGAACAGGCTTGTTCTACCAGGAGCTCGGAAGGAATGGCCTTATTGTAGGGCCCACTTGTACTTTATCTATGCATTCCGGTCGTTATTTTTCCTGTCGCGTATTTAGCTATGGAATAGCGAGAGGAACCCCTATAAATATGTCGGTATGGTACATTAACATGGGGGCAAGTGCTAATTATGTCGCGTTATGGTGTAATATTTGTTTTTACTCTAAAGAGAAGGTAGTTTCTTTCATTTAGATTACGGCGACTATGTTTTAGTTCGTAATTAAGATTTCGATTGTGGGATTAGGATAGAATGCAAGTCCATTGCTGGCTTCCAGATGATTATTACTATTGTGATGCTACCAAAAGCATCAGTAGTATCATCAATACTACCGCTAGCGTAGTTTGTCTTTTAAAATCTGAAGTTTTCGTGCTGAGATCAGAAATGGCAATAGCGGTGTCTATTTTATTGTTTTGTCAGCGAGAGAGAATTACAAATCGAAAGGGTTTGAATGAAGATAAAGAGGGCGTCTCTTTTCTTAATATTGACAAAGAGGAAATTTATGTTTAGATCGCGTCACTAACGAGACGCTTACTTACGTTGACTACAGGCGGACTGTGGCACATAGCAACAAGTTTTTTTTTAATCTTGTCCACTTGCCCAACATCACGACACTCGCACAACACCTCCCACATTCTATACTCCTAGTTATCCAGCTTAAGATAACATAATCTTATGGTGGTAGACAGGTGGTTTAATTAAATTTATCGTTGGGCCCGTGCCGGCCGATGTTATCGCGGATCGAATGAGAGCAAAACAATGAAACCCGCGGTAGGTAGCTAGCTACTATCGATAACGACGCACGCACTATTGTAACTTATACAACGGGAACGTAAGCGTTTCGCGAAACTAGCTACTAATCAATAGTTTTAATTAACGTTATCGGGAACCTACAGAAATTGAATTAATTAGTGCCAGGTTGGTTTCTTTTTTGGTGTGTGTTTTTGTTGTTCTGTGTCTGTTGTCATATGTCGTGAAAAATACAAAGACGGTTTTAAATATAACGAAATCTGTACATGAGCTAATAAAGTGTCACTGAAATGTATTTAAGTAGGCTCTGCAATTGAAATAAAATCAACAACGACAAGGTTACTAGAACACATTCTTCGATCATTTTCTTTTCACCATCACACAATTTACCAATATCTAAGTATTGTTACACACAATTTTTCATTAACACTTACAATGGCTTGTCTCTGCAATTTCGTCATATATACATATATCACTCAAAACTGCATGTACATCATTCGTAATCTTTACGCCTCGTAATGAACACTGATCTCGACACATCTCTGGACATACAATTCAGAGCAAACGGAATCGTCCCACAAAACCCGTTACTCTCTCATTGTGGACGTCGCGTCCCTACTCCATGGTAATTAGTGATGTGCCATCAGCTCATCAGCGTTTACCATATGCGGCCACTAGTGACGTTCGCACGCTCCAGATCGAATGCGGCTGCATTCACCGCGTTCGAAATACACAAAGCGGCCAATCCGCTTGCGGTAATTAGAAACGACGCTTAGGAACGATGCGTGAGTAAGTGGGCAGTACGTGCGAGAATGGACACGTGTCGGTGTGATAGTATCCCAGGTATGGAGGTGTGAACCACTGTATTGTATATATGGTAGTCATAACATTGTATACCTTCGAGGGATGGAGGTGTCGCCGGAGATACGGATTAGGTGTATGCAACAGGTGTCTACGCTGCATGTTTGACTATGTTTGGTTGATGACAATTAGGTTGGCACTAACGCCTGTTACCAGTTTTACAGCGACTTTGCAAGGGAGTTATTTGGGACTGATTGATCTTCTTGTATGTCATTACTGTTACCATATCTTACACGTTCATAATATATGTATGTGTGTAAGATAAGGTAAGAATGTACATATAAGTAATTGTACTTCTAATTATTGTAAATCATCTCTCCTAGTTTATTTTTAATAGTTGCAAGTAGGTACTGTCCAACTATGAGAGATGATTGTGAAGCACGCAGACTCAAATGATTTACTTACTTACTTACTTACTCAGGTCAACCAAATGTTGATCACGCAATGTACGTCGGTAAGCCGATCATTTAACCCACGGCACTCCAATCAAAAATATTTAACGAACAAAAACGTTGTTTCTCAAGTTCCTGTTACAGGAACTCGTTTTACAGCAAATTTATCAGATTTTCTTCGGTTACGGACTTTTTGTGTGCGAGTAAACGATTCACCGCGGGCGGTTCATTAAGACAATCGGAATCGAACCCGGAGCAGTCACGTTCGTCGGCTAGGAGCCACATGTCATTAGCTACGATTAAGCTTAGATAATTGGTCGTTAGTGACGCGAGGTTGGGAGTAGTCGTAAGTTCACTGCTGTAGATTTAGAACTACCTGCTATAAACACTTGTTGATGTTCATAAAAAAGGTAATCAATTTGCGATGGAAATTACCATTATTACCTCGTTTAGTTAAATTTAAAGCTGTCCAAGAATAGGTTTACGTCATATTACGATTCAGAATCATGGTTGCTAGATTAAAGGGCAAAGCATGTATTTTAGTAGAAACTAGTGCATTCCTTCAATACACAGGCAGGTAGTTATCAACGTCCCCATTTAACGTCAAAAAATGATAGCTGGATAAAGATCTGCCCAATGGTATACCACGCATACTAAACTGATTTGCGTGCATCTAAACGCGTACTGACAGCGTTGGGTAAGCCTATCTACTGCGCCTTCAACGCGTGGTCGCCACTCTCGTCCCTTTCAGCACCAAGGGCCATCTGTTCTGTGAGCTCCGTGCCCTGCCTTAAGCCGTAGCGCTCATAGCGAGACTTGGCTTGCCGTTCGTAACAGATCGGCAAAGTTAAGAAACGCTAGAACAGGTCACCACTTGTATGGGTGACCGTGTGTGGCATTTACATCAGAGCGCTACCATGCTTCGGAAGGCACGTAAAGCTGTCGGTCCCGGTTCTTGTCTAATGATAAGGGTCGTTGGGCCATGTCGGAGGCCATCGGGCGACCTGAAAAACTCCGACAACAGAGTCGACCACACACTCACACGAAAAACAAACAAACATGCCACTTCAATTTGGCTTGCCGGAGGATTAAGTCTACACAGCTACTGCAGATAAATGATACGCTCAGGTAGCAAGTTCAAATCTACTCTAGTTTTACTATTGAATACAGAATATTCAGGCACAAACTGAAATTGACGATATCGTGTTAGTTGTGTTTCATTTTTACGAAACGGAACTTGACGGTCATCGTGACGAAACTCATTACATTACAACCGCTATATAAAAAAACTACAAAATTAGCCTTTTTCTAGACTTTTTAGACAAAAAGGCAATTTGAAAAGATTACTACATAATATCCGAGAGTGTTTTTGCAGCGAACTCTTACAATTTTACCACTTTTTATCAACAAAAAGTAATTGAAAACATCTCGTCCAATATCAATTTGCTACATTCAACGACACAGGTGATATCGAAATAATAGACATCTAGTCTTTGAAATTGGTTTTTGCGAAACTCGTATTGTTATGCTTTTTATATATCAAGGCCAAAGTTGACTCGTTAAGAAGAATCTTTTGAAATCAGTCGGTCATCAATCAATCATCAAAAAAAATACGACTCTTGATGAAATTTTGTAACGTACAGTTTTCTTTTTGTAAACATTGGCAACAATTTGGGTTACAAATTTTCGTATTCTTGTTATCTGTAGTTGTGTTAGGTTCCAGTTATGTTTATTAAAACTGCAATGAATGAGACTAGCAAGAAACTCAAATATTGTAATACCTAACAACAATGCCTCCTGCAACTTCAAGATTATCAAAACTAGGTGTTCTATGGTCACTCCTGCTGAACCTCACTGGTGATACAATTATGGTTATAAGGCAGAACTAAAAAAGAAAAGTCGTGCTTCACTTTGCCAGCAAAACCTGAACTACCTTCATACATCAAATTTAGACATCGAAAGGTAAAATTAAATTGGTAATAAGAAGATGAAAGGTATGCTAAGATGGTTTGGGCACATGAAGCGGATGGATGACGAAAGACTGACCAAGAAAAAAAGAATAAATACATACATAATATATATGTAAGGCAAGTGTGAATGGGACAAAATGAAGCGGAAAGCCTAGGCCAATGTTCTCTGACCAGCAGGCCGATTCAGAATGTCACGATAAGTAATCGTACGATATGTCCAATTATTGTCCTCGTCTTTTAGCCGCCTATCAGAGATACTTTGAACAAATATTCATTGAATCGGTTTATTTATTAATTTACTTCATACTGAATGCATAAAATTTATAGGAAATGCGATAGTTTTGACAAAAAATGAGGTAGCCCGTTTGACAATTAACGGAATCGAATGTCAAATGAGATATCGAACGATTCTGAATCGCCCCCCAGATTGGAGACATCCTAAAACAGGACAGGTTAAAAGTACTCTAAAGAGCATGTATTTCCGTGTGGTGACGGTATAAGAATACGGAATGTCACCACCCCATATCATCCCACGGGTGTCGTAAGAGCCGACAGAAAGAGCATATTATGCAGAGAACAGCACTGTAAGAGAAGGAAAACTTGATATAAACCCGTTTGACCAGCGTGGTATAGTAGGCCAATTCCTCCTTTCAAAGGAGAGGCCTAGTCCAGCAGTGGACTGTTAGGCTGATGATGATGATGAAAGAGCATGCATGAGAAATTCGATGAGAGTCAAAGAAGCATGCGGGATATGTTAGGATCATTGCCAATGCCGTTCCGTAGTCACTGCATATCCGTGAAACAGGCGTGAGTCTATATCTATGTATGTGGTAATATATCTCTTGATGTGCAGTATTGTCTCGAGTCCCTGCGCAATCCGGCTCACCATACCACTGACCGTGTTCAACGTCGACACTTACGCGCCTCACTTACACTGCCATCTTGTGTACTTCTCAAATAGCTATCATTATGTTTGTGTGTGTTACTACAGACTCTGTCACGCATCGCTTACCTCAGTTAGATGTCACAAACAAATTGAATGATGTATATCTACGATTATATTTGTGCAAGAATATGTTTTGACGTCTCGATATCGTAGAGTGGTCTTACAACTAATAGATCAAAGTATTGTAAATACAAAGGTGTGGTCAGGTTACCTAAAACTCACACTTCTGTGAGTTTTCTTACAACCGTTTTTTTACAACCGCAATTCACAGAACTTCTGTGGAATGCCAAGGTTATTTATTCATTATAATTAGTACGCATTCAGATAACCCACCCTCCTCAAGAAAGTCATGAGAAAACCAATTTGCATCATATTCATACAGAGATAAACAGAGGATTTATTTTTTCACGCACAAATCGTCATTGTCGACACGAACAAAGCCTAGCCCGTGTCCTACAATAGATGTTAATGTCGTTATAATAGTGAGACCGTGAGGCGATGAAGGCAGCAGTTTGCTCAGGGCCCTGGATAATGTCCCAAGTCATTAGCAACCAGGAAGCGACGAGAATTATCGCGAACAACAACGTCGGTTAATTGGAGGTGCTACCGCTCAATATGCACGGAATGGTGCTTGTAGTTGTAAGGATAAACATAGTAGTCTCAGTATATGAAGCAGGTGCTTCGACGGACTACAACAAAACGATGATCAGGAGGCTGTACTAAATCTGAGTTTTATTTGTAAATGTACAATTATACTCGCTTTTTGAAAATTTGACAAGGGAATGTAGTTATAACCTCTAAGGCAGACAATGCCTCTAATGAAATATTCCCGTCCAGAACATGACTATTATGACTGTACCTAAAACACAATTCTCCATTAAAACGGAGCAAAGATCAACCATATTTAACGTTTGAAGCAGGCAGTTAACCCGTGTACCTATCCAAATAGCAGCCATGTTTACGAGCATTTAGCACTTGATACATCCATCGCTGTGGCCGAGCACACATAAATATATTCCCAATTACACGTTACACGAGTATAAATGTCACTAAATACCACTGAAGGGCCGCGAATAATCGGCAAGGCGGCCGCACCGAGCACCGCGCACACGCCAGGAAAAGAAATCTTTATTTAATTAAACGCTTTAATACATATAAATGCGGCGATAAATTTAAAAGCCGACCTTTAGGAAACGAGTTGTTTTATACACAGTACGACGACCTGTCTATCGAGAAATATACCTGAATGAAGAATCGCAAAGCACGTAAGAAATGTGAGCAATCCGGGGCATTGGGGCTTCCTCGTACTTTAAAGCTTGTTAGCTCTTTTGAAGACGCGCATCTTGAAGTAATGGAATAATGGATAAAGTGGGAAGTTGAGCTAAATACCAGCTTGGCAGTGGCCTAACGACATTTACACACTTGCCACATTTTCCGCGAAACCTGTGTGTGGTATTCGGACGTTAACTGCAGTTAAACAGCTGCGGACGCAAACTGAACTGACGGCAACACTATCTAGTTTAAAACTAATAAAGCAGGAGACATTTACGCCTACCTCCTACCCAGGTTACACTACGTACTAATTAGCTACCATCGAACTACATTCTTGCATACACGATTGCTACTTAAGACCAATTCGATACTTTCGAAGACCTCGATATTTCACATGTTGCAACTGATTTCATTCAGCATTATATCTGCACACATTTAGATGACATTTGGCTGCAGTCGGATCGTGACTGCGAAATGACAAGTCGTGGCATTCTCAATGTATTTTTCACCTTTGCGAAAGGAGTCGTGATCGGATTGGTAACAATCGTTCCAGAAGGCGATATAATCGAAATAGGTCGTTCATACGTACGGAGGCGCTTGCACAACCACGCTATAGGGACTTACTGTTTAAAAGGTCGCGTATAACAATAACAATCGCATTGCACGTGATTATTGATCACGTTTGTGGATAACATAGTACTTAGATGTGTCACATTTATATGCAGTCGTTTCGAACATAAATAAAAAGTCGCATAAGACTGTGTTGTTTGCGTGGCTTGTACTTCGGGCATGAAGGAACGGCAATTACCAGCCCGTCACGTCAATTTTCGAACCACACGTTACGTCAATTTCGTTTCGTCTGTAAACACTATTTGGTTCCAAAAGTCTTAATGAGACGTGTAATTTAGTTTCACGGCTGCCATGATGCATTTCCTGAACTCTTTTTCCTACAGTTTCTTTACTAACATGTGCCGCTTGCACATGTCTGAGGCATCGGATCCGGCTGTCAGGATCAATCTGGTTGCGTTGATGAACGGTCGTGGTGCTTATTTTTAGCCTGTCCGCCTATCAACCGTGTTTTTGCCGTCGCCTGGGACGGCACCCGACATACCTCTGCCGTAATTTTATAGTTCCGGAGAAACGGTTAAGGGAAGCGACATACGCGCTTAAATGCCGCTAATTATTTGTTAAACGTGCTCCATGGCGCCATTATGACATATCTGCGGTGTTCAAAGTTGTTTGTGGGAAATTATGTGACGAGACGTCGTAGGACGCCCATTGAAGAATTATTATTGTTCTTAATTTAGAACATAATCAGGAAGGGGCGTTTTCTGTGGCAGTTTTATTAACCTTATTCTACGGAGCATGCCATTTGATACAAGTTCGTTACTGTAGTGGAAATTAGAACTCACATTGATGGTACGGAGTCGTATTCGTTTTAGAGATATCTACATGGCAACAGGCACTACTACATAATGCACTAATGATTCCATGTCGAATCAGAGGCCTTTAGTGTACAGATTTCATAATAGGAGATACAAAATTTAATTGTTTGAAGCTTTATATGATGATGTGACATTAGCGTATCCCGGTGAATGCAGCAACAGCGCAGTCACAACAAAGGGTCAAGCGTCTGTTGCCCAACGACAACAATACAATACTACCGCGGCGTCGCTCGCGCCGACTGCCTCAATGCTATTGTTGCGCACGCGACACAAACACATTTTGTTAACTGATATTACAACATAATATCGGTATTGTAATATTACTAAATACTGTACTCTCACTTCTTTGTTTTAAGCTGTTTCACTGCTCAAAACCTGGGATGACGAAAGTGCTATGAAGAGTCCTCGAGAGGAGATATATTAACAAAATAGAATAATTGAGCATCGTGCAGTAGCAGACACACCGTAACTACGGCTGCTGTTAACGTCGAAATGCCGAAACTTCGGGGCGAATAGAAGGTGTTTATGTTTACCCTTTATTATCGTACAATTACACGAGAACCCTTACATAAATATTACTATGTGAGCAAATTCCAAAAATATGGTTTCAAAAGGTTCTAGTTTCGGAACAAATTGCTCCATATCCTCGTCCTTTCAAATCATTGCTCCACCAATGTAATTGTTTATAACATCAGATAGTTCTCCATAGTAAAATGTCAACGGTGCAACGAGACATGCCGTTGCAAAACAATGGTATGTATCAGCAATAATATATTGGCTAAGTGCCACGGTACTTGACTAGAGTTATTCCCACGTATGTGTCTTAAAAGGGACAAAAATGTGACTGATGTGTCCGTGTATGGGCTTGGGCGGTGCCGCCGAGGGTCTTTCGTATGAGTCAGTTTGTACGTTAGCTAGCTGTTAGACGGTAGGTTATGTACTTACCCTTCGTGGTGGGGTAGATACCAATCAGCTTCGCGTGCCGATTGCAACAGAATGATTAGTGAATGTGTCAATACATGTGTTTGATCGAACATTTTATTGACTCATGGACATTGGGTCTTTTTGGACTGTAACGTGCAAAAATTGTTTAGTTTTATATTTTTATACAATACGTTACATAGTACTTTTGATAAGAATAAGTCATATTTTATATATGTATGTTTAAAACATTCATGCATCGTTGACGTAAAAAGATGGATAACATTGTATTCAAGAGCAAAAATTAAGCAGATAATCCCGACTCGAGACAATGCGAATTACGCTGTCATTATCAGGACGAAAGTTCTACACAGAAAAGAATAAATCCTACAGCACAGTTAATTAGTAAGTCTTTCCATTTACTGCACACTACATAATCAGCATAGTGGTGATCGAAATAAAATAAATTCACTAGTTAGTGCGTACACTGGCAACACCGCCATTGTTCCATCCAAGGCACAATTAAATCGTCAGGGGCTCAATGAACATGCTTTACATGCAGCGTAATAAAGCGCCATTTTAAAACTAATAAAACACTAAGAATAAGTACAGAATCGTCGTTATTAAAGGACAAAACACACAGTAATGCAGTTAATTGCGATTAAACGAGCCACTCCGACATTCTCACGGACAAAGCAACAAAAAGTCGCACGCTTGAATGAAATATAAGGGTAATGATATACTGCGGGACACAGATTGTGGTAACATTTTACCAGAAATGCAGAGAACCTAAAGACATCGATGCGTCTTACGAAAACCTTGGTTATGTCAAGACATGGTATCATCATTATCAGCCTTTAACAGTCCACTGCTGGACTAGGTCTCTCCTTTGAAAGGAGGAATAGGGCTACTATACCACCTGGTCAAACGTGTTCGTATAGGGTTTGTATCAAGTTTTCCTTCTCTTACAGTGCTGTTCTCTGCATATTACGCTCCCTCTGTCGGCTCCTACGACACCCATGGGATGGTATGGAGTTGTGACAATCCGTATTCTTAATCCGTCACCACACAGACAAGACATGGTATGTTGACTTCCAAATGTCTGATGACATCAGTTTTACAAATCAAAACATTTTGACGAAACTTAGTTTCGTTCGAGTAGTAAGTAGGTAAGGAAATATCTGACAATAGTGTGTTTATATGACAAAAATACTACAGAAATCAAAATTGCGTCCAACGCGGCGTGTTGCGGTCTACCATTGGGATCTTCTTGAAACGTTTTTTCTATGTAAGAGCAGTCCTAATTAAGCGAAAGAAATGTAACAATGATAGTTAGGTTACATAAAATGTTACAATGAAAAATAATCGCGGCTTTTGAGAAATATCAATATTGCGTTTATATCCAATTACGGCTGATACAGTTACAGAAGCGTCTGTCAAGCGGAAAATTTGATAGCCAAAATTGGATTAGTAATCTAATATTTTAGCAATTGCAGCGTAAGATTTGAATTGGGCGTTTCAAGATCAAAATATGAGGAAATGTTATAACGAAACGAATTAGAAGTAACAATTTTACAAAAGCCAAAATCAGGTTTTGTTCAAATTGCTAAATCACCAAGATATTTGAGAATAAATTTGAATCACAATACAATTTTGTTTTCCGTTTCGCCGGTATTTGAACATTTCCAGGTCACGATGTGATATTATTTCTTCAGATCAATGAATATTGATAGCGTGCGATAAGAACAAAACATACCTTTGTGTCATGTCTCTATCTATCACATTTCGGTGTCATTCAACTTAAATAAACAATGTTAGTCATAGCTGCGTCTTGATTTTCGACTGGCCACTGTTCTGAGAGTATTCTAGAATGTTCATGACAGCAGACACTGAAAATTACTTGCCATATCAGCAGTAATGTACTAATATGTATGGATTAGCCTCGAGGTTATGGCCACATTGGTTACACCATCCATAGAGATTGGATGACTTATTCTTTTAAATGCAAGTTGAAGATATGTTATGAATATGATTCATACATATACTCACGCCTTTTCCCCATCGGGGTAGGCAGAGACAACGGAACGCTACTTGGTTCTATCCTTACAAACCTCAAGCGCTTCTTCTTCGTTCATTACTCTTTTCATACATGCTCGCCGGTCCCGGGTGCTGCGGGCCTTTCCATTTTGCAGAACGTCACCAATTTGGTCGACGATTGCCCTACGAGGTCTACCGCGACCGGCTTGCCCATACCTACGTGATTAAGATCCATTGCATAAATACTAACAGGAAGGTACTAGGTAGATCTGAGTACAAATCGGGAACGTTATTAGAGTAAAAAACAACACTATGTCTTAATAGATTAAAAGCGATAATGTGAACAACACGATAGCTTTACGTTTTAGTGAGGCGTAAAAACCTTGGTCATTACACAACTATTACAACTGTTAACACCTATGACCCCAACCTAATGAGCTAACGATAAGAAGACACTATATAATTACATCAGTATTTTTAATGGTTATCAGACAGTGTAGTTTGATATCGAAGGCCGCCATTAATGAATCATCAACATCAATTTGAAAAATATCATGCTAAACAAATAATAATAATTTAAGACAACTCACACAGTCAACTCATTGCAACCTAAATGAAGCCTTTAATCGGTCAACTGATAAACATAGGTACATAGTAATTACCAAAGATGTTACAAAGGTAAAAAGAAGTAGATACGTTATAGGCGTATCAAAAGCAGGACGCTAAACATAAGCCAGTTGGAGTCTGACATAATAATATGTGTGTGTGTGTGTGTGTGAAGTCGCGCGAGCCGGCGTCAAAGTGAAACTGACACATCTGGTCAACCGAAAATAAAATAAATATGGAGTTATCGATGTGTGCCTTAGTGTATCGTTTCTACGGCTTGATTACTACGTAGGTAACGTATCTCTTTCTTGTAATATCATTGGTAATTACATGTATTTTTATATTACATCCACAAACAGAACAAATCATCATGGTTATCATAGAAATCTATTTTACATATTACGGACAAATACCACCAAGGCACTGAACGAATAATTTAGCTCTGACACAAAGATTTTTCCAATGTTGGAATCGAATCCACAACCTCCGGCTTATCAGACCTACCTACTACCAAAAGACCAGTCAAAGCGTTTACAATCGTCCAATGAATCGTGTTTAAGGAAACGCGCACATTCCAGCGTTGTTTATAAACAAATAATGAATGCGTTAGCTCAGTACCAAGGTCGGAGTCATGTGTCGGATCAGGTGATGGATGAAACAATAGCCGCGCGACGTACGCTGACTCAGCGCACACCGGCCTTACGGCGCATGCGCCAACACCACTAAAGTTGTGCTATCGGGGGTTCTATACCTATTTACTTTATTACGATAAACTTTATCAAAAAACGTAAGTATCAATTCTGAGAAGAAATATTAGGTATATGAATACATATACATATACACTATATATAATAATATTATAAAGAGGAAAAAATTGTATTTTTGTTTGTATTGAATAAACTCAAAAACTACTAGCCCGATTTTAAAAATTCTTTCACCATTAGAGAGCTACGTTATCTGCGAGTAACATAGGCTATATTTTATTTTAGAAAAAATAGGGGTCCGTAAGATATTTTGGTTTTTCAGGTAAGCGAAGAAGTTCCCTCAGGACGCGGGTGAAACCGCAGGAAACGGCTTGTAACAGTTATATTTCCAATTGTACTAAGTATTCTTTATTGCGCTAACATTTAGTTTGCTAGAAGCAATAAGGGTTGAACCAATCTTAATGGTGTCCAATGTAACTCTACATTATATATATGAATAGAACTGACTCAGCACCATTTATAAAAAAAACTTATATGTAACGGATATCCTACCAATACTAAAACATTTCACAAATTTCAAGAATGTGTTCATCGACTCAAATAATACGGCGAACAGTGTATTGTATAAAATTTGATTAATTTACAAATGGCATCAACCAGCTGTTAATGCGGGCTATTGTCGAGCTGATGTGCTATTTATTGCGTTGTCTGCGGTACGTATTTATTACTGAACAAGAGATTTATTTTACTTTGTTCTTATCCACTCGACTGAGAAACGTTGTTTATTTCGCCATGGATTAAGTAGGCACTTTTTTATGTGGTAGCAGGCAAATGAGCAGCCGGGTCGCCTGATAGTAAAAATTTTAGTGATTACCGCCGACTGGAACAACACCACAATGAGTTGGAATAGAAAGAGAAGCTGGTTCAGGGAGTAGGAGGTAAAGGAGTGAAGTCTCCCGCATTTTAACCTGTAATACACCAAAAACTATGATTCCGACCAAGAGAGACGTGTGGTAACGGATTAAGAATACGGAATGTCACCACCCCACATCATCCCATGGATGTCGTAAGAGCAGACAGAGGGAGCGTATTATGCAAAGAACAGCACTGTAAGAGAAGGAAAACTTGATACAAACCCTATACCAACGCGTTTGGCCAGCGTGGTAGGCCAATTCCTCCTTTCAAAAGAGAGGCCTAGTCCAGCAGAGGACTGTTAAAGGCTGATGATGATGATGATGATCAAGAGAGACATGTTGTTTTATAACTCAGAATCAGACACATACCTATAATTTTTTATTGTGACTGATACAAATTTCTTGAAAAGTAGAAACATTGTACAAGTGTATTTAGTGCGATTAAAATCATTAAAGAAACTATCATTATGTATACAAATCGGGAGTTCAATCGTTTAAAAACTAGGAAGTTCACCGTTTTGCTAGCACGGTTACCGGGGTGCGCGGGCGGCGATAGAGCACGTCTTGGCCACGTCATAACAATCGAGCGATAACGCCGATAACAGCATTTGTGATAACGCCGGTAATACAACTACTATGCAAGCGATTATGCGAATGTTGCGAGTCCAAGACGAAATGTGTGCCAGTTTCACAGAAGTTCATGTTTCGCAGAAGTTGACGGGAATATGTGTTAGTGTGTTGGCTTCTAAATCTGAAGGCTGGTACTGTTCGGTTTATTACTGTCATAATAATACATAATATTTTTTTTACATACGGCACGTTATCATTCGTTTGAAAAAAAATGTTGCGCCTATCGGTATGTTGATATTCATAATGGGTTTTACATTGTATCATTTAGAAATTTCTCCACGTAGGGCAATTGCCTTTCAATTCAATTAAGGACTTGCAAGTCGAACGATATCATTATAATTTAATTGAGCTACGTTTGTAAAGATCAAAATATATACCTAAAAATAAAAACAATATAAAAAATGAACATTTTCGTACAATTTAACAATACGTAGTTTTTCATTAGCACCTTAAGAAAATGTCTACGTAAGTACCTATCTTTGTTTGTATCTGTGTTACTGCTTTGTAATAACATAACATTAAGTAACTATGACTAACACTTCGCGGTGAGGGTACTCCTGGAAGTCTGCCAATATGTAAATGAATTCCCCGATCTGATAGTAAATATTTTTTTATAGAGACAAGTAATATGTATAAAACTTTTATTGCAATGTCAGTCGGTCATGCATGTGTATATAAACACTTACATAATTATTAATAATATGTAAAAGGCGGCTACGCAATAGCGTTTTGTAAGACAGGTTCCAAGTCTTTGTGAAAGGACTTCCATTGTTGAAACATCATTTTAGCATCAAAAGTTTCGTGGTCGTCTAGAATATAATTAAAGTCGAGAGAGATTCAAGACAAGTATAAAATTAACAGAGTATCCTTTGCAATTTTAGTCAGAATAAGCTTGCTATTAAGTGGGTACCGTGAGCAGACAAAAAACCCCCTTTGGGGAAAAACAAGCGTGCATGTATGAAAAACGAGTAAATAAGTTTATTTATCTAAGTTGATGCATAGCATATTTATATGCGAATGTAATGCGATAGGTATTCTGTTATCAGTTAGCCGTAAGTGACGAGATAACTCAAAGTGGTACAATGAGTATTGTCACTCACAATAACAGTGTATATGCTAATGTATATTCCTGAGACGGTGCAATAGTTATAGTAGGCATCGCGACTGTAGTCACGGGGGTTGTGATTTCGATGCCTTGGTGAGGTTTGTACCTATCATAGGTATACAGATTATGGTTCTGTTGATGCCGGTCCGTATGGTGACGAAATACGGAATGTAACCACCCATATCATCCCCTGGGTGTCTGCATAATATGCTCCCTCTGTCGGAATAGCACTGTAAGAGAAGGAAAACTTGATACAAACCCTATACCAACCCGTTTGGCCAGCGTGGTAAAGTAGGCCAATTTCTCCTTTCAAATGAGAGGCCTAGTCCAGCAGTGGACTGTTAAAGGCTGATGATGATGATTCCGGTTCCTCTTTGAATATCGTTAGGTCACGTCGGCGGTCTTCGAGCGGTCGGACAACTTCGACACCTAAATTTACCACAAACTCACACAAAAAAAAAACAATAAAGATAATATGTACCTACTTTATCATAGCAGGCTAAGTTTTCTATCTATTCGATACTGTAAAGTTTAAACTCTGTGGAAAAGAGCAGTGAACTCCAAACATTTCCTTTACATTTCCGAAGCAAGACAAAGTTTCGTTAACATCGTGTAAGTACTTAGGTTCAGGGTACACCCCTCGTCTAGACACAATATATGCTGATGTCGCAGAGCCGATGCAACACACACATTTCGCTAAAAGCTTCCTCTAAAAGCCCGCACTCACATGACGGTTTTAGCGTTAGTGTTTGTGGGTTTGATTCTGGTAAGTAGACAGTTTTTAGGACGCTGCGCGGTTTTTGTCATAACTTCCTTCATAAAGGAAAAATGATTTTCGCACTGTTTTTGCCCGAAAGGTAATACTTAACTTCCTAGTTTATGAGATGAGCTGTGGCTTATCACAGAAAAAAATCTTATATAATTTAATACATCTTGTTTTTTGTAGCCCACCAAATAAAATCAATTTTCTTTTTAATATAAAATGTAAGTATTTTTTCGGTCTTTATAGGTCTTAAGCAACGCTTACTTCTTACAAACGGTAAGCATATTAAAAACACCATTCTTTTTTTCCTCATTTATTTTAAGCCTGAAGATTGGTACCAGTCCTTAAATGAACCAAGTTCGTGCAGCCATATTTGCCTAAGCCTACGTCACAAGGGATGAAAGAGCTTTACACATTGGTGGTGCGTTATTCCCAACATTAATACGCACGTGCATTCCACCCCCGACATAATGGCTACAGCCACCCCGCAGCTAGCTTGATGAGTTCTTTACTAACGCATGCGAGGCTGAAAGGGGACTTTGATTATACACTGAGAAATATTGTACACACATTTAATGACATTTTTTATTTTTCGCTTGAAAAGTTGTGTACTTTCATCAGGTTTGTTAGTTCGAAGGTCTTTTGAGTTGTTGTTTTTCAACCTGGCTTACCTAACGGGATATTTATTTTACATTACTCTATATTACATTTTGAAAACGCAAATATAGCACGGACGACACTTTTTCCAATCAATCAGCTGTTACTCACATAGGCTGAGCCGTTAGGGGCGTTTAAGTATTTAAACTAACCAATCTTTTTATTAAAATCTTTCGGAACTCTTAACCGTCGGCTAAAAATAACCGAGTGTGCCGGATGTGCATTAATATGACGTAATTTCCTTGCATTCCGATACAGGCGCCAACCGGACTCGCCACTTACATCATAATCATCTGCCACACAACAAACAATCTTCATACATTCATACATTTATTTATAATGTAAGTATATACATTGTCATACATACACGCATTTATAAACAAAGCCATTTTATATAAGTAGGTAGTAGGTACCCATATGTGAAAACGTTACGTATTTGCGAATAAAAGCGTTTTTGTATTAATTTCTGCATATTACAGGAGGGATTTTCCAACGCGCAAATGATGTTTAATACGGAAATTAATTATGAAATTTAACTGTGTTTAAATGAAACCAAATAAATAAATCGACGGCCGGTTGTCGGAGTGGTAGTGTAAGCGACTGCTACGCCGAAGGTCGCGGGTTCGATTCCCGCTCAAGTCAAACATTTGTGTGCATGAACATGGATGTTTGTCTTGGTCTGGGTGTTTCTATGTATAATATGTATGTATTTACAAAAAAAAAACTATATATGTATGTTTATCCATTGTCTAGTACCCATAGTACAAGCTCTGCTTAGTTTGGGACTAGATGGTGTTGTGTGAATGTGGTAGAATATTATTATATTAATTCTTTGTTATGTTTTAATAATTATTTCCAGTAGTGCGTACCTAGGTATCTAGGTAAGTATCATGAGGACTCGACATTTTGGCTCTGATGCCAGCGTCATTATCATGGATTGATAATTAAAAGTCTATTTAATCATCGTCATCGCGTTTTTTTATTTATATGATATAGCGGATAAAACATATACAATCGATTAACTATACTTTCGTATAGTATCATCATGATTATTTTTTTCATAGTTAATATTGACATCATTATGATTGCCCGTCTCTCACCTTTCGTGAGCAATAAATACGTAAATAAATTAGCACCTTAGAAAGAAAGAATTATGATATCATGAAATAAACAGACAGCTACCTATATCTACTTGATAGAATGCTTCAAACTATTAGTCATAGTAAACATACTTATCAATACAAAAAGCATGAATATCAACGTTCACTCTAAAGGCTCTACGAGCTTACATTCACATACTGCTTCACACTGAAGTACTACTTGAACATCATGCGCAATTTGGTGACATATTGCGCAAGGATTTGAAGAGATTTCGAATGAATGTGATACTTCTTCCTGGTATTTACACAATCAATTACAAACTATTATTTTAGTAAATTGATGTCTTCAGCTTTATGAAAACTAATATTTCATCAAAATACGTTGTATTTACGCAAATCATAGATAGGTACATTTGCATAAAGGAGTTACAAACCATCCCCAAAAAAGAAATCCCCGATGACCTGTCGAAACGCATTTAACACTAATTCTAGATACAGAGAGCTTTCAACTATTGTAACAATATTTAATATGTCAATAAATGTTAATTATGCATGTCTCTGCCTACCCCTCCGGGAAACAAGCGTGGGTCTATGTATGTATTTATGTATGTATTATCATGCAATACCTCACGTAACATATTAATATAAGACACAAGCCACAGTTTTTACTAGCCTTATTAAAATCACAAAAACTACCTTAATCGTACAATACAAGTTATTTACCTAAACAGTCGGCGCCTCCTCAAAGCTTTTAATCAACACAAAAACTTTCAAGATGGCGGCAACCATAATGTCTTCCTCGATGGCCTCATCACAACGTTTAAAACTAATTTAATCCACGAACAATATGCCATTTTGCGTGATAGGTCGTGGCGTGGCGTTTAATTTTGAGCGTAAATAAATAACTATGCAAGCTATTATCGTAGATCCGTTTGCGTGGATTTTTTGTGTAAAACTTATCGAACTTAAACAAATTTTTGACCATATAGCATTTGACTTTGCTGCTACCAAAAGATTTCGTGGTACCTAATATTATGTTCCCATAACACTAATTATTTATTAAAAGGCGTTTGTGCAAAAATTTTCAGCACGGTGCGGAATTACAAGGTAGCCCTTTTAAGCGCAGATTTAGCTTCAGGCACCTAATTACCTTTCTTATTCCTAGTCACTGTATACTATAGGTACCTAAACATCAAACAATTAGTGAAATAACATAATCTTAATATATAAAATCCTTGCGTTACTTACTGACTGACAGACACGCCGAAACTATTGGGCGCAGGAAGCTAAAATTTGGCATGTATGTTCCTTGGGGACCGTAGGGGTGCACTAAGAAGGGATTTCCCGAAATTCCCACGGGATCAGCCAAAACGAGTAATTTAAAAAAAATTGCAGCCGTAGCTGCTGGCGTCCTCTAGTTATCTCATATACACAATCAATTCACACCACACTAATACAAAGGTGACCACTCACACACATAACACCATGTGTGCACACAGGTGACGCACACGCCCACATAGACACGTCCAATATAAACAGGAACAAATTACCTTCATTTGTCGTCCCTATTGTTTACAATCAACCGTGAATCGCGCAGCATCCTTTAATTTGCAATTCCGGATTGCTATGGTATTTGTATTCGTCAACGTCAGATCTGTATACCTGGATAAATAGGTTTGGAGTCCGTTTCCTTATGAATCATAGATTTAATAGTTGAATGGTCTCATCGTCCATAAACCGGTTGTAGTCCTCAATCAAATAGGTACATCTTTACTAGGTACATGCCTTTCAAAAGAGTTTATAATATTATTGATACACTTTACAGCTTAGTGTGAAAACTGCGAAAAAGGAAATAGGCGTGTATGAATACAAATAATAGCTTAATAATCGTTTTGACTTTCCTCTAAAGAACATATTGTTTGAAGCGATATCGGTACATGGCCTGGCCGCTAGCATGTAACTGGTCGAGCATGAGTTCTAGAAATCGCCTCTTTGTTTGAACTTCCCCTTTCTACATACATTTCTCACAACAGATCATGTTTGGTTAATCTGAATCACTTCAACAGAAACGTTGATAACAAATCACTTATCATTAACAAGTTAAGCATCAATGACAGTAACCATAGATCTTATTCTCAGTAATCCACTCAACAATGGCTTCATGGCCTTACCGAGACACAATGAACAACGGATTGAAGACAGAAATGTCATATGAGCGCAAAAGAGCAAAAAATGTTTAATACCCCTGAAATATTACGAACGTGACTTTGAGATTACAAGTTCACACTTCGGCTGATGATGTCGTCAACATTTCGGTAACAAGTCATATTATAATAGGTCCGTGTGGGTGTAGTTCGTTGTCGAACTTAATCCTAATACCTATTGTGATCAAGCTGGTTTTTGCGTCTTAAGTACGGCAATTTGGCAGATTAAACTACAACTTTTTGTTACGTTAATGCGTCTCGGCAAAGTTTGCAGAAGTTTCGGTAATTTGCCCGTTTTCCTCAGCGCCAGAAAAATAACCAAGAATTAAACTTTGAGCAAAAAGTTCAACGGTTTCATCTCTCTTTAACATAAGTTTTGTTAGAATTCTGTGTGCAAGAGCCTTAAAAGTTATAACAGTCTTGTATTTAAAGCAAGGATTTTGTGTATTTGAAACGGTTAGACTGTCTGGCTATGACGATTAGAGTTGTTCTGAATGCCACTCAGCACACGTCATGTCACGCAAACGAGACGTCAAGAATGTTGAATTACTAAATTATGCTAACGAACGTCCCCGCGCCCAATGCACCAGATAATGTCAAAAGACGTGGCGCCTCCATCACGGAGGGCTTTACGCAATATGATAGCGATTTTACATAAAAAAATGTCTTTTAGAATAGTTGAATTGAATTTTTATAGTCGTTTTTAGCTGAGTATCTATGTCGCAGCGGCAGTAAACTGTGCGCCGGTACAGTTAGGAATCTGATACGTGAATGTGTGCATTCTGATCGCGCGCCTACGCCTCCGTCGTCCGGCGACTTATTTTTTGTAGCGAGAAAACTTAATAGGTTCGAATTAAGCCGGTAATAATGTATAATCTGCGTCGTTCTGCTGAACACGATAATACGATCGGTTCGCAATAAAACGTTTAATTAAATGCAGACCGGTCGGCATTGTTCAAGCCGCAGCGCTTCCGACAGGAGCTAAGTTATGCGCGCGCCCACGCCGAATTAACCGGCGATCACTTCGCATTACAATTAACACTATTGTCGCGGCGAGATTCAATTACGTGTCAACCATAAATGTATGTCAGCGGTTTTAAACGTATGCAATCCGTTAATTGTGCAACCTGATTTATGTGTGTTGTCACGACACTAAAGAGAACGCACGTGGTACGTGTTGACGATATTGTGCGATCCAATGATGGCGATTAATAGTCGTTTATGCGGCGTGTGGGTCGGGCGCCGCCGACGACAGATCCGATGTTTCCTACAATATACGGTTACTTTACAGCTGCCGCGGCGCATTATAGTCAAACGACAAAGACCGTTACGCATAATATTAATATTACAGAATGTTTAAAGTATTTAGATAACCGTTATTCCGGCCATTTGGGCAACAATGATGTGTGTTGACCCTGACCGTCTGCTGGGAGATCCGCACGTCGAACAAAGCGTGGCGTTGTTGTGTAAACAGAGGGGGAACATTTTGTCTTTGCAATCACAAACGAGTATGTGCTACGAGACGTGCATTATCATTAAGCGATGTTTAAACAAACGAGTCCCACGCTGGGCGCCAGTAAGTCGGCGTGGATTATGCACCCGAACCGTGATGCACTCTCCCTGTTTCCGCTTCAACGCTGCTGCCCTTATGTTTATATTTCACATCTCAATAAACAAAAGCTTTACTTACAGTATCCCCTAATATTTTTCCGTCTGTTCTGAACGAGGCACGTGTCAGAGGTCTGTCAAAGGAGCGAGTGTGTGCGCTATTGTAACTAATTGCGAATAAATCATAGTGATTGGGCAACAGTTCGTGAGATTGTGCTAGTTGGGACGGAAAGCTCCACAATGAGAACGCAACACGGGAAATGGACGCAAAAACAAAACCATTCGCGTTTAACTTAGTACTTTTCACTTAGCGCATTTAATGTGCACTGTCGCAACACTAACTAACAACGGTTGTTATGAAACTGGTTGCACTTGTTTGATTCTGAACTAAGTTATTATATTAGTACTAGTGCAGTATAGTATGAACTAAAACAGTTTAGTGCTAAATGTATCATACATATCAATTTCTTAGTCCGTATTCGGAAATGTCTCAATCCTACTAATATTATAAATGTGAAAGTTTGTGAAGATGGATGGATGGATGGATGTTTGTTACTCTTTCACGCAAAAACTACTGAACGGATTTGGATGAAACTTTACAGTAATATAGTTTATACATCAGAATAACACATAGGCTACAATTTATAAAAAAAATGTATAATGTTGCCATACTATAAGGAAAAGTATCAACTAAGTCGGCGAAAATCCTGTATTATATTTATTTGTTTGCTTGGGTCAAATTTAGTAATTGGAATTTTACCCCCTTCCTGATGATTGATCTGATGTTTGGTATACACTCATATTGTCATCGAGATTAAAAGATAATATTTAAATGATTGTAAATCCAAGATGGCCACCGATACGAAATGGCGAATCACATATTACTTCACAACAACCTCAATATGGGTATCAAATGAAAGGGTTTGATTGGTAGAATGGAGCTCACTATGAAAAATCTAAGATGGCCGCTGACACAAAATGGCGTCTTATTTATTTTCCACAAATACCTCGAAATGGGTATCAAATGAAAGGGCTTGATTCGTAGAATAGAGCTCACTATGAAAAATCCAAGATGGCTGTCGCAGCAAAATGGCTGATTACATATTTTGAATATTTTCCACAAATAACTCAATATGGGTAACAAATGAAAGGGTTTGATTGGTAGAATGCAGCTCACTATTAAAAA
Organism: Euclidia mi; assembly: GCA_944739405.2. Classification (NCBI taxonomy): domain Eukaryota; kingdom Metazoa; phylum Arthropoda; class Insecta; order Lepidoptera; family Erebidae; genus Euclidia; species Euclidia mi. The sequence goes on from OX123198.2 coordinate 60,900,526, forward strand.
TCCAAGATGGCCGCTGCCACAAAATGGCGAATAACTTATTTTCCACAAATACCTCAATATGGGTATCAAATGAAAGGGCTTGATTTGTAGAATAGAGCTCACTATGAAAAATCCAAGATGGCTGTCGCCGCAAAATGGCGTATTACATATTTTCCACAAATAACTCAATATGGGTATCGAATGAAAGGGCTTGATTGATAGAATAGGGCTCACTATGAAAAATCCAAGATGGCTGCCGCCACAAACTGGTGGATTACATATTTCCACAAATACCTCAATATGGGTATCTAATGAAAGGGTTTGATTGGTAGAATGGAGTTCACTATGAAAAATCTAAGATGGCCGCCGCCACAAAAAGGTGAATTACTTATTTTCCACAAATACCTCAATATGGGTATCAAATGAAAGAGTTTGATTCGTAGAATAGAGCTCACTATGAAAAATCCAAGATGGCTGTCGCCGCAAAATGGCGGTTAAAATTTTTTCCACAAATAACTCAATATGGGTATCGAATGAAAGGGTTTGATAGGTAGAATGGAGCTCACTATGAAAAATCCAAGATGGCCGCTGCCACAAAATGGCGGATTATTTATTTTCCAATAATACCTCAATTTGGGTATCAAATGAAAGGGCTTGATTCGTAGCATAGAGCTCACTATGAAAAATCCAAGATGGCTGTCGCCGCAAAATGGCGGATTACATATTTTCCACAAATAACTCAGTATGGGTATCGAATGAAAGGACTTGATTGGTAGAATAGGGCTCACTATGAAAAATCCAAGATGGCCGCCACCACAAAAAGGTGAATTACTTATTTTCCACAAATACCTCAATACGGGTATTTAATTAAAGGGCTTGATTCGTAGAATAGAGCTCACTATGAAAAAACGAAGATGGCTGTCGCCGCAAAATGGCGTATTACATTTTTCCACAGATAACTCAATATGGGTATCGAATGAAAGGGCATGATTGGTAGAATAGGGCTGACTATGAAAAATCTAAGATGGCTGTCGCCATAAAATGGCGGATGACATATTTTCCACAAATACCCCAATATGGGTATCAAATGAAAGGGCTTGATTGGCAGAATAGAGCTTACGATATAATTGACCTAAGCGCAGCGTTATTAAAAGCGCGAGAGTATGAGTTGGTGCGCTGAAGCGCAGTGGGGAGGAGGGGCGGTCTGATTTTGTACTTTTTGGTAATGCTTTCAGTTTTTATTACTGCTGCAATTCTATTCAGTAGGTATATAAGCTCTTCAATAACTTTAATAATATACACTACATATTAATCTTTACCTGAAGTTTGACGACTATAAAAACAAAAGTAATTTTAAGTACTTATTATCTGTTTATAATATATGTATGCTACACGGCTAATGTGCAGATCCGTTTGTAATGAAATTTGATATGGATAGTCTGAAACCTGGGGAAGTACAAAGGCTACTCTTTATTAAATTTTCATGCGGGCGAAGCCGCGGGCGAAAGCTAGTTAATCATATTGGTATACAATAAACGTAGTATGCTTTACTAGCGGTATAGAGAGTTGGATTTCATGAGACAAAAGGCAACAAATATATTATCCTTTTCTAGTATAGGAAGGTTTCATTTTCCAATTCAAAGTACAGACAATAGGCAAGTATATTTATAGTCACAAAAACAAAGAGACAGTGTTTTTCTAAAGAAACCAATGCTGATTAATTTCCTTTGAAATGAAACATGGTCTGCCCAAAAAAATACATGACTTAACAAACAAACGTAGTGAGACTTTCTCCGTAATACAAGTATACTCGTATAGGTACATTACAAACAAGGTGAACATAATACGAGATGTGTGCGCGGGCGAACCAGCGGCGCATCTCAGTGAAACAGGAATCTATCTGGAAACGCAAGTGCCATTGTAACGCCTACGGTCCCGTTATAATGAGCCGACAGCCGACCCACTTGCATTCATACCAACACTATCAATCGCCTCATATACCTGTGCACAATAAACACGCCAGCTACATTATACCTACAAGTTATTCAAAACATTATACACACATTCACTACATCGTCCAAATGTACCAATAACTTTTAAACACGTCAAAAGCTTTGTCTTTCAACAACATAAAAATGGAACTCAATACCTACAGCGAGCCGGTTTTTTCCTGCTTTAAATAAATTCAACGAAAAAGTATAATAAAACACCCACACGTGTCGTTAAGAAGAAAAAAAGCCATATTTGGCACATAAAAATAGTTCATTTGTATGTGGTGCGCGGGCGCGGCGAGCGTTGTTGTGCATTACTGATGCGCATCCACTGTATCTTGACTCGGTACACTAATGGGCCACGTGTGCCGATATCGAATATCGACTAACTACACACTTTAAATAAAAATGAACTTTAAATTTATATACACAGAAAATAATTCCGTATAACAACATTTTTCATTCAGGTCCATTATTATGATAAAACTATAACCTTCACAGTAATATTGGTAAGTAACACTAATGCGTTTTTGTATGCAGCAGCCATAAATATGACGTATCTGGAGATACGCGAGTCTTTAATGCCATGTAGACAATTTCTTGGTAACGTAATGGACTGTACTGAGTTATTTATTACATATTCACAACAAAAATTCTCAAGTGCCCGTGAAGTGTTTATTCTGCACGCCTCTTAATAAAGTTTATGACGTTTATTTGAAATGGCAACATTGCCGACTGCTCTAATTTACGCGCGTAAAGCGTAATAAAACTGGGAATTCAGACGCGTTCGAATATGGAACACAATAAGATTCGAAATTGACAGTTGAACGAAATTTTTATTTTAAAACCGTGTGGAGTATGAGAGTGGCCGTCGATAAATCCTGTTCGACGTATGCTTCAAGGGCGCGCGGCTATTTTTAGAGCGTTCCGGGCGAAGGCCGCCCGTTCCTGCACTGATCGCTGGTATGAAGGACGCCGCGTCCGGACGAACGCGAACGTTCGGATCGGCCAACGAATTTTAATGTTTTTTCTCCGAATCGCGATGACAAAGAGTGCCGCCTTTAGGCTATATGTGCGTGGCAACGCAAGCAGGTACTCTTGCGGGAACCGTGGCCAATCTGATGGCGCATGTGTTGAGAAATGTAATTTAGAAATCATTTTCAGATTAAAGGGATTTATTCTAGCCATTTTAAAAGCTTAATTGGAATCAAATGCGAAAATAATGACAAGGCTCCAAAGATATGTATAAGTCGCCTAAGAAGACATATTAATAAAGGATCTATCTTATAAAATTATAGTTGGATAATGATGAAGAACGGAAAGTTACCACAGCATCCCTCTGCTCCTGTATCAGAAGACTAGATTGACCAACCAGATAAAGGCATTAGATTGTTCTAGCACTCGCAATATCAACATTGAAAATATTAAAAAAATACCTTTTACATTTCCACATAGGTAAATTATAACTAACCTCAAAATATGACATCATAGAGAATCTCTCTTTTGTTTATAGCGAACCATCTCCAGCGTCAGCTTACAGTTAATCCTCAGTCAATAGAATTTAAAAAAGTAACGGTAGCATTACGAAATATCTGTGGAAAGTTGCATTAAATTTAATACAGACTATTATGATAATATACGGTTATTTATTGTTATTATAACGTAGAGATTATTGTCTATTATCCAACATTATGTCAATGGTGATGCAACTATGAGAACGGATCTTTTTGCACAAACAAAATGGAGACGTGACGAGGATATTTTGGCGGGTCAATGATATCATTCGGATGCTATCAAATGTTGTGGAGTTTCCATTTCTTTTTAGATGATTTTTTATAACGGATACAACAATAGCTAGCTCGGCTATTTTTATACGTGGTGAACTTTAAGCGGGTAAAATATCATGGTACGAAATTAATCGGAAAACCATCTCGGATCGCGAATTACTTTAACAGTACAGTGATGAGTACCGTGGTGTTACCTAAAGGTCCTCAGAGAAGATTCTCGGATGACGTTAACAGTTGTATGCCCGGGCTTATTTTGAAGTGGATTTTGAACTAACCAATAAATCAGGAAAAACCCGTTCACAATAATATAAGAAAATAATATATTTTTTATTTTATTTATTTATTTTATTTATATTTATAGACTCACGCCTGTATCCCCGAATGGGTTGGCAGAGGTGTAATATTACACCCACATTTCGCCATGAATTTTTAGGTCCCACGTAATAGGGGGCGAGCCTATTGCCGTACCGGGCACATTACCAGACTCCGTGCTGCTACAGCGAATTTCCTAACGGAAAAATCCAATAACACTTTGCCTGGCCCGGGAATCGCACCCGAGACCTCCCAATCCCACGTGCACATTTAACCGCGAAACCAACGAGGCAGTATATAATACTATAAAATTTAAGATAAATTGACCTGATACAATAATATAAATAAAATTCTTGTAATTTTATGCTTTAGCTTTGATTCTTGACACAGTTATTAGTAGCGAGGTAGCCATTAACATTGAAAGATAAAATTTGTCAGCGTAATCACATCTTAGACGCGCTTAACTGTGCTGACTATTACCACATCCGGTTTTTGACATAGCTTTAATATTTCCACATTTGTGACTTCCTATAAATGAACTTCATTTCAACTTTCTTCTTAGTTCAACTTTTTAATTTTTGTTTGAGGTTATGGTAACTTTCTGAAATATCAAGGTGTTCTGGCCTTTGTTGCGACGGGCTTGATTAGTTTTCAAAATATTTAGCAGAAACTTCATCCTTATCCATATTTGCACAAATACCGAGGTAAGAATTGTGTATGAATTGTTGATGCACTATCCATACCTATTGCCTTATAATGGTCCCTCAATCATTTATGTAGAATTTTGATAAATAGACTTCAGTTATTCGAAACGCAATCACTCCGTCAGTTATTTTTAACGATACCCAGGACAATCAATATTTAACTAGTACCCTTGGGTTTTATGCTGATTACAATAGTTTATATAACGTCCAATTCTAAAGGGTTAATTGCTAGAAACATAAAATATTTATGTTTTGTAACATCGTTAGTTGCGAAATCGGTAAGTAAACGAATTGGTAATCGTTAAATAAAACCTTCGCACCGAGTTTTAAAAATAACTCTGGAAAATGTACGGAATTTAGGATTATGCTTGAGTTACCTAATAACACAAATCGGCCGTTTCGTCATATTATGAATAAATTTGACATTTATATCAATAATATAAACAGTTATTTTCTCCTTAAAGTGGTGTTATGTAAATTTGTTTTGTTGTTCTGCCTTACAAATTGAACGCATACGCAACAAGTGGTAACTTGTGGTAAATATTTTATTGCAAAAATTTCAGCACATATTTTTATATCATATGTGGCAACAATTAATATCAGAGTTGGGAAGTGTGCTTAACAAACAACAATAGCCTTGTAGCCAAAATCTTCTTTTCCTGCCGAAATTAAGACAACATTTTGAATTGGTTTAGATTTACTAGGCATTCTACTAAACTATTACTTCATATGATTTCGATACCATCATAAAAGTAATTTGAATTTGGCGTGACGTTCCTCAATACAGAAATTGCTGTTAAAATCAGTCGAAAACATTACAAAGAACAGCATTTATACATTGTTCAATGATACCTCAAGGTCTCGATATCGACGACATTATTTACTAGAATGCTATTTATGACACTAAGATTAGATTAGGACGCATTTTAAACAATAATAATTACGAGAATTTGCCTTTAGGTAAGCGGTGAAGCTCTTAGCAACAGGTGCACGTATCTGCTTCATGAGTGTTTTAAACAACGAGATACTGATGCCACTTCTTAAAATCCAAGTCATCTGTTTTACTACTTATACTTACTAAGATTTATTCCATTTATGCCCAGCATTTACTCATCTGAGGTAAACGAGTAGTAAGTTAATACTATAAGCCTGTTAACTATCTTTGTAACCACGTTTTCTACCAACAAATAATAATTAAATGGAGAGTTTAACGTAACTGTTGGTTATGAATGTTATGATTTGTTCGTAACTTGCGAGGAATATTAAATTTAATTGTCAGTTAGTATAAATATCGTGATAAAATAACGGTTACAATATGTTTGGAGCTTTCTTTCTTAGCTTTAACGTGGTAAGTTATGATACTTTTAGAGTTCTAACGAAACTGCAATCTTGTCTTGGCATTAGCATTATATGAATGGTGTGTAATAATGAGATTGTTCCAATACGTTAAAAACTAAATGCTCGAGTAAATTTAATAAATCATGCATTGCAGAAGACTTTACAAAGGTACTATCACCGGACACAAAGACCAGGCAAACTAGGAACAACAATTTGTGACATACTTGAAATGTTGTCTTCTGCGGAGATGGATTCCATAACACTGAACATTAAGTTATATGTTTAAAGCCATAGGAATACACCAAATCAATCAAAAACCACCCGATATCCTGGATTACTAAATTAATACAACATCAAGCGAGGAAGGATATTGCCCACAATAAAGCGTTGCGTTAAAGTAATAAAAGGGATATAAAGAGCAACAGTGTGTTACGTAATGGGGCAATAAGCGACGTAATGAGCGGGACGCAGGAGTACTGACGCATCACTTTCTTACCGACAGCCCACGACCATGTCGATGAGCGACGCGACAAGCGGCGGAAGACGCGACACCCGACACGCGACTACGAGCGATACGATATCCGTATTAGATGTCGAGGTTATTTAATGTTTTTGGATACATTAACAAGTCACAGTACAAACAGATAACTGGTTAACAGTTTCCTAGTTGAAAGACAAAGCAGTGTTTTTCAGCAAATCTTGTTTTTATGTTGTTACAATATCATGCTTATTTCGAATGTAGCTTTGTTTGTCCCATGTCGCGTCGAGCGTTGCTAAGCCCAAAGTCGTGGTCAGGCCGTCACGTCACAGTGAAAGTATAATTTATATTAAGGACAAGACAGCCAATCGATTGTGACCTTTCGTTCGATAATGAAATATTGAGCATAAAGATGCGCTCTTTAGACATCTTTGGAAAACAATTAATCTTTGAAACGGCCGATGACAAGATGATCCGATTTATATAATGTTTGAAATATTGCGTTATTATTTAATGGCGATGTTGGTCTTTGATGTTCGCTGGTGTCGTTTCTCATTCGACATTCCATGTAGATAGTGAATATTTCTAGTCAGGCACTAGTCTGGCATATATCAGCCAGTAAAAAAATTGGCACGGTCCACATTGCCAATAAATAACTCGATAAGATCACTTACTGGTATTGAAGCATTGAACTAAATAGTACTGGCTAGACGGATGACTGATCTTCGGATATTTAAGAGCTGAACACTTTAAAGTCTTTAAACAGTCTGTCCGTTTTGCGACGTTGCCAAAACATGATGTGAAACAGCTTTCGCTGTGTGTCGGTAGTCGGTAACTCGGTACCATGTTCATATTGTACTCGCATGTCCTTGACTGTTATTTGTTCGTATTTTGACAATCAAAAGTAATCTTTTTGATGTTTTCATTTGAAGACAGTGATTAAAATCGTAAAATGTTGTTTTTTACACTTATGTCATCAAATTGTTAGGTAAAGTTATAAGAATGTTTCTATTATGTTTGTTTTTAATTCGCATAGTAGTGACAAGATTGTGTCGCAATGCCGTTAAATTACCATTTTCCATATTGCTAATATGTCAGTTTCCCCAAAACAAGAATATAAAGAAGAACCTCAAGGTAACGCCATTGTTATTTACAAGTCCATAGTATAAGTTAGCGCGACAGAAAGAAAAGAATTCACTAAATTGTTTTATAGACATTAAAAGTCCATTTAAAGCTTCCTGACGTTCCTTATATTTGTGGTCGCTCCATGAACGGGTCGTACTACTTAATATATTGAATACTAATTTAATGAACTCTTTGAACGTGGCTTTAAAGACTGGTGGTTGAGGTAATGTGTGATTTCAGAGTTCGCAATAAAAGTAGCAGTATTTGGCACAATTCTGCAGTAATTGGGGTAAATATCTGGGGTAATGTGCGACCGATTAACCGGATCAGGTATAAATAAGTTGCTCCGATTTCGTTACGGAATTAATCACTTTTCTTTGCGAAAATGAGGCAATTTTGGTCACGATTTACATTAAAAGATAGAATAGAATGATAAGAAAAGAAAGCGATGTGACAAAACACGTTGTTTTGTGACCGTTAATTGAATGTTTGGAAAGTCCCAACACAGGAAAACCTAGTAAACAGCAAATTATCTTTTGTTGCAAAAAACAGAAACCACTTTCTTTATTCGTAATTTCTCATTAACACACTCCCCTACAATTTAATCAAAATGTGTCACAACCCTATCTAGGAATTCAATTACAGGTACGAATTGTCAATAAAAAATAATTTACTTATTTCGTACTGTTTTCGAAGAAGTTATCTCATCGATTGTCAGGTACATATGCATTATCTTTAACGAATCAATCATGCCGTGTAAGATTTACTCGAAAACATTGTCTTACGATATATGAACATTGTACACTTGTAAATAAATATTCACGAGGTGGAGAAAAAAGTGCGTGAACACGTGTGTCGTGTCCGCAGTTCATATCTGGTGTTATTTATCGATGCGATGGCGGCGCCTCCCAACCTCAGTTATTGTCTTAATGCTTGTTTATTCGATTTATTAATGGATTTGACTCTCTTCATCAGCCTTAAACAGTCCACTGCTGGAATAGGCCTCTCCTTTGAAAGGAGGAATTGGCCTACTATACCACGCTGGCCAAACGGGTTGGTATAGGGTTTGTATCAAGTTTTCCTTCTCTTACAGTGCTGTTCTCTGCATAATATGCTCCCTCTGTCGACTCTTACGACACCCATGGTATGATATGGGGTGGTGACATTCTGTATTCTTAATCCGTCACCACACGGACAAAGACCAATGGATTTGACTACTAAAGATTATTTGACATAAGCTGTACCTATATGAAATACGTCCAATATGTACATAGTAAAAAGAGATATGTATCTCTAGTACCTAACCAATTTCATGGATAGCTCGAATATCAAAACCGGCGGTAAGATGAATACGAGAAATATAACTACAAGGAAACAATTTTTTTACGGCTCCAAATAGGCGTACATTTTTTTTTTGCTAATCCTCAAAATGCTTGTTTTGATCTACGTTTTGAAAACTAAGTAGACGTTCGCATACCTACACGATTGTCTTTCATTGTAACATAAAATTTATGGTGTTTTAATCGACTTTACATCGCTGCGTTACAGTTTTTTGTTGCGATATGGCCGACCCATTTTCGTCCAACATTAATGTTATTTCCTGGACAGATAGAGCGCTAGCGACAAGTCACGTATGTCATTATGTAACGCTTAAAAAGGCATAATGATATAATGGCGTTCATATTAAGCGTCAGCTATTTTTCTTCGAACGTAGGCAGTTGAGTCGACTAAAGAAAAATGAAGCATTACAATCGATCTGCCTATCCTGTTTCAAAGGTAGGTAGTATGCAATCTAAAAATCATGCTCATTCCTTATTTCATCGAAGACTTCATTGGTGTATTTGAATCACTTTTTTCTAAAATCCATCGCTATTACATAGACTTTGAACAGAGTGTCAAAGCAACAAATTGCTTGTACTTTTAATTAGAACAGCTAATCAACAAGCTGCCGACAAACACAAATGGCATTCAACAGCAGCGTCAGCAATGCAACACCGAGCAGACTAAACTAAAAAGCATCGAACAGAATTTGCAATTCCACGTTTAAAGTACGTCTATTTTATCGAGGGACATAACTCGTCGGGACAGGTTCCGTAGGCGGGTTGGGTTGCAATAAAAAGCGGGGTGGTTACCGAACGGAGCGGGGTCTTTGCCCCGGCGCGGCCTTCGCCCCCTCCCCTCGCCCCCCGCGCCGCTCAGCAAGGACGTCGCCCCGCGTTGCATAACCGCTCGCACGCAAGCCGATGATACCGTACGAAGATGGGGCCTGCGCGAGCGCTCGCCCGTAGGTACTATCTATACTCATATTATAAGGGAATGATTTGTTTGTGATAGATAAACGCTGAATGCCTTCACCATTTGAAAGCAACGTCAACAAAAAATAACATTTCATTTAAATTTATTTCCGTGGTCCCAAGAGGAAGATGAATTCAACGGGTGGACAAATCTGCGTTCAACCGCATCTACCGTACAAATGTATCTATTAAAATAATGGTTGAGCGTTTTCCGCAACTATTCAAACAAACAGTGTACGCGTTATTGACTCAATATATTTTAATTAAGTGATTTTCACTTTCCATAATGGTTAAACATGTGAGTTTTTATGAAAAATTCATTTTCTTCAGCAATGTTTACGGTACGGTGGTTTTGTCAGTGAAAACAAAGATATGTATTCTTGGGATAGCCAACATGCAGGTATGTTGCACACAGAAAGTTGTTTGTTTTTGTTATGAAATTTGTAATATCGCGAAAGGGATAGCACGAGTGTATTGTGCGAGAGAAAGAGACAGGTGAGTGTATGATCACCTTGTGCCAATAACAACTTGATCATGGCAGGACTACATTGCAACCTTTCGAGTTACCTCGGTGTCTAACGACTAAGGAAAACCGTCAGCCCGGTTTTCTGCAAGTTTTCGCATTCCCAAGGACCTCATCGGTATTCAGAGAGTATTTACATGTGCCCGTAGATAGACTAATGGTGGACCAATTGAGCTTGGACGTGCGTCCATAATTGTAGGAACTTGATGCACACGGCCCGAGGCGCCAAATGTGATGGGTTATAACAACCGCTCTATGTAATTATCTTGTTTTATTCCATTTATTGATTATTCGAAACCTTTCATGGCGTGTTGGTAAATTAATAGCATAAGTTAAAGACTTAAAAGTTTGATTTTTAGGGATTTTTCTGCTAAGCAATTGCAGAACCGGAGCTTGGTTGAGCTGATGCACAAATGAATTTGAGACACACAACGGTCCAAACCTTTGGAAAGTGATGTACATCACTTAATTTAAAAGGGGACTTATTATCATTACAACTTGCGAAAAAATATTTGAATAACGGACACGAAACAACCATTTCTAGATCGCACAAAATATTTTCCCGTGTGGGGATTGAGTCCAAGACAGTCTCTTCCATGCAGTCGAAAATTTGATCACCCTAGGGTCTTTACAATACAAAATTATGACAAAACTGAAGGAATTTGTCTGTGCCTTATCTTTAAGTTCTTTCAAGTGTCTGTAGTAGTAGTACTAAGCTTAATCGTCGCACTAATTACATAGTATTTAATATTCGCTATCGCCTCGGCTCACCTGGGTGGCTTACTTACATACATTAGCGCGTAATTATGGCATTACCGGCAAGGTTTCCGTCGCGGATATAACTGCTGGCCATTAAAGGCCCTAAATATCTACTTACAATATAAACGTATAGTGAAACTGGTGGTTTACCAAGGTAAAAAGGTAAGCGGGGAACCTAAGAATTATATTGAGAGAACTCCATGCAGTACAAAAACTACTGGTGTTCTAAAAGTAACTAAGATTACAATAATTCTTAACAACCATTTAATAAGCTCGATGACGTGCTAATAACAAACCAAGAGATTTGAAACCAGAAAAGCTTGGAAAATCTGAATGCAGTCGTCGGTTTGCGTGGTTTAGAAGAGAACTCGTGTTAGGTCCTTAGGAAACGGAAAGTGGAAGTAGTTAGGTAACGCAAGAATGTATGAATTTGAGAGGTTAAGCGCGTTTGCCGCCGTCTTATTTATAGAAGGATGACCACCAAGTCACAACTCTCCGCGGCTCTAAGAACACGTTGCATGTCTTATAGATCTTAAAACATATGTGTAAGTAGTTATATCTCGTGAGCCTAGATATGAGCGTTGAGTAGGTGCAATTTGCATGCGCAATTTTCTAAGAAGGCTAAGTTTTTTAATATCTGCCACCGTGCTAGTTTGTAATCTTTGTATGGGAGGGGTTTAAAAACATCGTAAGAACGGAATGCGGACCAGTAAGGGTGCGGAAATGCAGAATATTTATCTAGGCATAATGACCGTACTTAGATTACTATGTTTGTATAACTATACACGTTGACTTATATAGCCTATGTTACTCGCAGATAATCTAGCTTTCTAATAGTGAAATAATTTATAAAATCGGTCCAGCAGTTTTTGAGTTTATCCGTTACAAACAAACAAACAAAAATACAATTTTTTCCTCTTTATAATATTATTAGTGTAGATTTAACAATTGTTTTCGGTTTATATCATCAGCATCATCATCATCCTAGCCCTATCCCAGTCGTGCCCCCCTTCGTCCTGGAACCCGGGATCCGCATTTCCGCTTAATCATCTCCACTTCGCTCCGTCTTCGGCATCTCTGGTAGTAAGTCGATTCGCACGCACATTAGATCTTACGACGTCAAGCCAGCATTTTTTTGCTCTGCCACGTTTGCCGGGGCCCGGCGAGGGTGGCATGGCCAGACATTTATTCCCCATGTAATGTGCCGGTTATCGTAAGACGTGGCCGTGCCAGCGAAGGCGACACTCTTGCAGTTTATTCGCAATGTCACGGACACGAAGAGTGCCACGGATGAGGGAGTCTTAATGCGGTTCTTCCGGTTTAAATGCACTCTCCGTAAAACAAAATATCGTGATAAAATCCGTATTTTGTAGTTTAACACCAATGTGCAAGATTCACGTAAACCCAAGGAAATACTAAGTACACCATCTAATATAACAGTCGATTTACTTAATACTACTTTTCGCGCGTGTTGTCTCGTGCGGGGCTCGAACCCACAATAATCAGCGCAGGTCTAAACGATGAGGCGACCCCTTGAACTACCACGTCAAACTCCTCCTATTCTGCCTGGCGATTATTAATCCCGGTGCATTTTTCGTCAAACGTGCGGCCAAATTCCAAATTCAATTAAAAAACAGTTATTTTAGTCTACCCTTAATAGAGAAAGAATATCAAACGGTGATACAAACCAAGACGTTAGTCGCATAAAGCCAAGGTGATCAATCATCTAAAATCCGCGACACAAAGGGATCAGCAGAGTTCGCAGAAACGTCCACAGAACGAGGCTTACCTGGAACAAAGGCAGACACGGGTTAGTTTCATATGTATTGTTACTATTAAGGTATGGCTATAGCGGACGAGATGGGCGTTAGGCAGCGATTTTATAAAATGGTACTGGGTCATCATAATTTATGAAGACCTAAAGATGTTCACTGCTAGACATAGGCGTTCTCCAAAGCTCGCAATGCAGACGGGCGGCCTACGACCTACCTAGTGGAATAACTGAGTGAATTACACTCATAAATTTAATGATTGAATGGATTAAATGAATTAATTACAGTCATAATCGATCGTGTTACAAGAATCACGTATCACATCTTCAAAGAATTCTTTGAAAATACTAGATCCAAGGCATGACATTAGTGTTGTGATTTGAGCTCTATTATTGTATATAATATAGATTACTTAGTTTACAAATGGCATATAATAGCATACAACAAAACATCAAGAGGTTTAAATCCACTGTTTATAGTGTTTTACAATTTAATAGACCACTCAAGTAAAATAACGATCAAATTGTATCTCAAAAGACCAATGACAAAGCATAAAATGCCAATATCGCTTTAAAAATAAGAAATACGAATCCTAATAGGTATATCGAACGGTAATAAAATGTTTTTAGCAACAGTAAACCGAGCACTCCTTATTTCAAAACAGAAATAAATGTCATTCGCGTGCACTTGCTGTTGGATTCGCACAGTTTGCCGCTTGCCGCCGTTCTCATGGCCGCACTATCAATCGCGGCGCTCAGTTCTGGTGAACAAAGGATTGAGCAAAGCCTCCGTTTATATTCTAAATATCAACGCGTGTTGCAACCGTCCGTTTACGGGTTCCATACAATTTTCTACTCTGACAAATATCATGGCGGTAAACGACTTATTGTGGTATAGGTTGCGTTGCGAAACCACGGTTTGATCTTTACGTTGTAGATGTAGTCTAGCTCTCGTATAACCTCGAAGGTGTAGACAGAAGTTTGTTTTTTAGTTGTTATATTAAGTCGTCAACATTTATACTTATTTTACGGCAATTGGTATTGCGGTTATAAAAATGTCAGCAGACAGGAGCCCAATTCTCCTATTTTATGTGACATTGAAATTATATTTTGAACGAAATGAGATTATATTTTGAATAAAATGAGATTATATTTTGAATTGACTGAGAATCTGTATTCTACTAACCTAATGTCAGTATCGTATAATGTTCGTCGTTGACATATAATTTGACACTTGTTTCAATCTACGATCTCATTACAATTTCATTCACATATCAGTTAATTTACAAGAATACCATTTGTGATACTGACATTATATCGAAACTGTATTTTGAACAAATTTATTTAGGAGAATTGGGCCCCTGGACTCAATAGAAACAAGTCTATTATTATCTACCAAGCACATTTGAAGATTCAGTAATGCTACTAATAATTTATTTGGCCGTGCAAATCAACATCAATATAACCAGAATCAGAGTTCCAGATATGTCCAGAAATCATTTTCTTATCTCTTCCCCTAGCTCCATAATATTACTAAAATAACAATACATTATAAGCATACAGAGAACACCGTCACAAATCCGAGAATGACCTGTGTACACAACGATAACTCAACTTATTCATACCCAACATAAGTTGACTTCCCTGTACACACATCCCATACGAAGGACAAGCCACATTACACTGGACACACGGCATATGCCTCCGTACGCATATATCGTCATGATCTGAAGCGGAACTGTGCACAATGCGCAGGCGCATATCGATTACGATAACGTCCTGACGCATATCAAATGCATCCAGTTTACGAGGGCGCCTTGCCTGCACCAGATAACGAACGCGAATATTTTACCAGCTATATACAACGTTAACGGGCTAAATATGCTAATATTACGTCTTGAGGAATATACCACGCATTGCTGCGCAGTAATATTACATGTATGGATAAACACTGCAAGATAACATTGTAGTAGCCCTGGTCGGCATACTATATCTATACTTCTTGATCTATGCGAAGAGTTACCTACACTATCACTGCATACCTACGGTTGCTTCCATCATTCCTACCCATCCCTATGTCGCTTCGAAGTCGTTGTTAGCGAACGCCAGATTGTACTTTAAAGTTAAGTTATCAAATAATATACCAGAAATCTTTCGTATGGTGTATAAGCACCACTTTACCAATCTTCGATCAATTTTAATGAGTCTCATACACTGACATCCGACTTTATAAACAAAGAACATCATTGTCGACAGCGTCCATCTTAATCAATACACACAAAAACACTCGTAATAATGTAAAATAAATCAATAATACGACACAAAGACACAATACCCTCATTAAAAATTGTCGTTAATATCCATATAAAGCATAGAGGAGATATTAAAATATTAATAAGTATGTTGTATTTTTTGTGTAGGCCACACACGGGTTCAATGATGCATTGTGGTCGGTGTGACCACGTCCAAGGCAGATTTATGTTGCGCACGCGCCGTGTTCAGCTAGTGGTAACACCGTCTACATGAGGATTTATTTTGTTTATGGTCATAGGCATGGCAACATCGGCTCCGCGCTGAAACTTACACGCATCGCACGCTTATGTGTGGATGGCCTAAGCTATAAGCGATTACTGACTTCTATAATAGTCTTGCACCTTTACTACATATTTCTCAATGGATCGTTCCTAAAAACTTTTAAGAAGAAAGAAGTTACCACCTTGATAAGTAAGAATTGGAAATGTCTTTTTCAGTCACAAGTATTTCTGTGTTACTCTATGATAAAAATACGATAAGGTAAGCAAAGTCCATCAAATATCAATTTATAAAGGCAATTCACTTATCATAATTCATAATAAACTAACAAAGTGTACTGAAAACTATATCAACCATTTATATTGATTATTTGTCTATTATGTTCTAACTAGAGGAAGCCAGCAGCTATTTTTAAATTTACCTGCTTTGGCCGATCCCGTGGGAATTTCGGGAAATCCCTTCTTAGTGCACCCCTACAGTCCCCAAGGAACATACATGCCAAATTTCAGCTCCCTGCGCCCAATAGTTTCGGCTGTAGCGTGTCCGTCAGACAGTCAGTAACGCAAGGATTTTATATATTAATGATAGTGATAGCAAATCACAATAAATAGTAAAGTTCAATGACCCAATCAATCTTCTATCACTTGCACCAATATCTAACGTGTATCTAAGCTGGCTCTTCTGTTCCTGACTAGCTTATCTTGCACTAGAGATATACATACCTATAATTGGCAGATAGAATTTTTACAACCTTAAATGCATAGGTATACCTAATCATGACAACGGAGACCAAACGACTGATTCATACATACATACATACATAACGTCACGCCTTTTATTCCCGAAGGGGTAGGCAGAGATGTATCTCTACACCCACTTTTCGCCAGATATACTTTAGTCCCACGTAATAAGGGGCGAGCCTATTGCCGTACCGGGCACATTTCCAGACTCCGTGCGGCTACTGAGAATTTCGTGACAGAAAAACCCAATAACACTGCCCGACCCAGGAATCGAACCCGGGACCTCCCGATCCCACGCGCACATTTATGCCGCGAGCCCAACGAGGCAGTCGTATAGGGTTTGATGTCGAGTTTTCCGTCTCTACGCAAAGATGGTATTTGCATCGTGTTATCCCTTAGTCGCCTCTTACGACACCCACGGGAAGATGGGGGTGGTGACTCTATGCCGTCAACCACACGGCAGCCACACGACTGATTCTTCGTGAAATTAACAGACTCTTCTATCTCTAAATCTACTTTCAGACTTCATGAGATGGTCGAGCATTTTAGGACTATTAAGAAATAACAATTATCATAGATCTCATTTAAACAGCGTATGCATAATTATATTGTCCCTGCGGTGAGTTGATTTGCCCCATATTTCAAAGTTTCCACGACTTTCTTTGAAATTTTTTTACGTCATAAGGTAATCAATTTTAAGCTATGGACCACTTAGACCCACTACATATACGCTGGTTTTCATTCCCTACGCCACCAAAAACAGCAAACCGAACAAACTAACCAATAACGCGATGTAGCGGATAGCCGACCGACAATAAGAGGTACACCGCGACAATCGGCACACGTTTGTATGTAAATATTGGGAGCAACAGACCAACGGACCAACAGAACAACAGCACAACACCAACATATTCCGCGTTCAACGCCAACTTTGGACAACACGTGCGACCACATTGTTGTTTACACAACTGACTCATAAAATCACCTTAGTCATATACCTACCGTAGGTATACTCGTTATATAAGGCAATAGTTATGGTGGAATCGATTGAAGATTGGTCACAGAAACGTTCTACTTCAAACTTTTATTTTAATGGCAAAAGTAACGTAGTAAGACTGAAAGAATTTAATAGCTGTTAGATGGCAAAAAAAAGTATTTTTCATGAACATTTGCAATCACAGGGTTAAGAGCCGCGACTTGCTAATCACTAAGTAAATACAAGAGTAACTGTCAGCAAGACTCAGTAAAAAAACCTTCAAAGAATAAGAAACGACCATTTCAATAACTATTTAGGTTTAAAATTATCTGACAATTTAATTAAGTTTTCTCCGGCCACGGTGGATAAGAAGCTAGTTTCAGAGATTGACCCTAATAATTGACAGTGCGGCTTAAAAACATATAATGTGAGACAAGACAATGCTTTTAAGGAGAAAATCAATATACGTCCTGGTAAAATCAGGCATGCGCTGATATCGAGAGATTTTCGCAAATAGACCGAGATATCGCGTGCAAAATTATACACGTGATAAAATTTCGCGATTTCATATTGTTATTTAGAATGGTTGGTGCAACTGCCGCGTTTTGTTTGCGCACGCGCATTGCGCAAACGCCGTCGAAACGCGCAGTGACAACCGACAATTTATCAACCGAACACAGCAACGTACTTTGGAGTAAGATTACCGAATCCGACCTTCAGTTTCCTTTCCCGTGAGAAAACTTCGTAATGGTGGTTTAGTTTTGTTATTAATTAATTTTCGTAAAATCTATTGTTCATTATGCATGTATTTAAATAGATATAATAAGTAGAATGGGGTCAAGTATAGCGGAAGTGGTGCTGGCTGCGCACGCGCTGCAGTCCTATTCAGTCTTTATCGTGCAAGCAATACAATGGCGCACAATATTGTTGTGGTTCGGTAAGCGGCTACTAGATATATTGTTGTGGTGCTAGTTGTATAGCGCGAGCAGTTGCGTAAACTGCTCGCGCTATACAACCATTTGAATATCACAGCTAGATGGTGTATAAACAAATATCTGAGGAGACGAATCACCAATCCACAGCGATTGATTGAAATATCTTACTTAGTGTCTGAACCTTTCCAACATTATTGGACTCAGTTGTAAGGTGTAACTAATTACTAGGAAATCTAATAACTGTATATTATACCTATGACACGTAACACGTAATACAGCGATATAATATCCGTAAGCAGATAATTTCCAGCGTAGCGAACGGGTCCAGATAAAAATTCCATTCCTCCACATTCCTCACATTTGCATTTATCGACGCCGATTGGTAAGATTCGCCAGCTATCTCAGCTAGGGTTACTTCAGTGAAAATATTGTTGTTAATAAAGTGATTACGACTCGTAACTGACCATCATTGACTCTTCATCATCCGTGAGCACTCTCAAAAGCAGCTGAAAAGCTAAGAATGTGTCCATACGAAATATTATACTTTGCTAAGCGACACTGAAGATAGAGTACCTTTGAAATAGCTGTTCGTTCAATCATAAGCAACTATTGAACTTTGACTTTGCCGAAAAATAACTGAAGCAATGGGCCATAACAGTCGCCGAATCTAAATAACGCGAAATCAGATATTTATCACATGGGAATGGCTACTTGAAATTGGTGAGGAAACCTCGATTTCAGCTTGTCTGCTGCCCAACATTCCCAGAATTTCTAGAAAGAAATGTATCCAGCAAGTATATAAGCAGCCCTGCAGTAAGTAATACGTGTTGTGATTAATAGCGATGTAATAGCTCTATTACGTGTAGTTGTCACAAGCACGCCGCTGCGAGCCCTTCCTACACCGCGAATTAATTGACATTTGAGAAAGTCCACTTAATTGACCAACATTTACTAAATGTTAAGGTGCCAGATACCATTAAAGCTCGGCTTGAGGTCCTGCAAAGGTTAATACGAATGTTATTGTTGATAAATATCTTCATTCACTACAATAAATATGCAGAAAAATTTCGTTTCTGTTTTAATATTCCGTTTTATGTTGTAAACCTAAGATTTGTGATCGACGGAGCGATTTAACGTTTGAAACGTGGTTTGGTTTTTTCCAGGTTCTTCTCATAGTCCTACGATGTATGCAAATCCAGATTTTAAAAAATGTTTTAAAGTTCGTTAGTGGTACTGTGTAACCTAAATTACTCATTGCCTTAGAATTTAAATGTAAGCTAGTAATGTTGTTAAGAATTCAAATAGAAGATGACAACGAGGTTCATATTACTTGAACTGCATACGTAACACTTACGTCTCCTTGCGGAAAAGTAACTGAGATGATGTCAATTTGTACTTATGTATTCTAGAGCGAAGTTTTGAGAGAACTACAAATCAGGGTTGAATCATCAAATAATTTAGTTTTTGTATAATGCATTGCCTAGTTCTAAACGTCAAAGTTTTTTTATGTTGGAATAGTAATGCTGTAGATTGTGAAGAACATCGACAATTATTTAATAATTAAAATATGCTGCATAGCGTAGGTAAACAATATTTCTTTCTACGGATTATACATCACGGTCTTATCACTAGTGTTGCGTTTTAAATCGCTCTGCTTGTCGCTGAAACCATCAATAAACCGCGGACTATAGCGACTCAATAGCAAGGGCAAGAATCTGAGAAATATCAATAACTCTCATCGTCATATTTCTTATTTGCGTGCTCAATTATATGATCGCCACAAGCTGCCATATATACCCCATAATAGCTACCCAATAATTATGTCTTAATCGAGTTAAGTACTTCTATGGAGTCCTATAAAAATTTATTAAGAGAGAACTAATATTACAGTATAATGTACCGTCGATAACTAGGGATAATTTGATTAAATTATCTTCTGCTTCGGTAGCAGATTATTAATAGATACGTTACTTAGGAGACCATACAGGTTCAAAACCTCCTGATGCGTTGCTAGACAAAGGGGTTAAGCTAACTGTTCAGAGAAGCACCTTTTTAGGGTAAACAATACCGCTTGTTTGGTTTATAATATAGCTTTGATCCATTGTAAGCCGTTTATTAAACAATGGTTATGGATACCCCTAAAGGCAGAAGTTCAGGGAAGAGTATTTGTAGTGTGTATGTATTTATAATGTTTGATTAATTAGGTTAACAGAAATAAAACGTATTACGTGTTCACGTAAGCTGCATTTATTCTCGACTAAGTTTATGACTTACATGGCGCGGAGCGGGCAGAACTTGCACCGAAAAGTCTGTTTCAAACCGCTTATGATTGTAGAAATTGCGAGAATCACCAAGTACTTTACAAAGAAATAAAAGCGCATTCCTTCTCCTCAGCACAAGGAAGGCACGTAGTTATAATTATTAATAACAATATTGTCGGAGCAGACTGCAGAGCCTTCGACATAATGAGGTCGCGCGCTAATAATATGCGCGCACGCGATGCAACATACATAACATTGTGCATATTACGCGATTGTTACATACATACAGTCATACACGCGCACATCAATGTACATAACAACTATTATAAGTACTGTCGACGCGTTATATACCGCTCACACACAAGTTTGCTTTACAAGGGATCAATAGGCTAGTTGACGAAAAAAATTTTATAAGTCCGTCCTGTAGATTATTCAAAAATAAGCGATACGTATTTTTTATTTGTAAATTAAACCAAAAATGACCAAGATATAGCTCATTAAAGTTACGTATAACGTCACGTCGTGCTGCATTTTCTATATGCATTTCTATATCACACGTAAATTAAAAGGGCTATAGCTTTGTTATTTTTTATTTAATCGAAAAAAGAAAATACGTGTCCAATATTATTTTGACCCTGGAAACTACCCTATTGTATTTGCTAGTACGAACGCCACATACATGCCTAATAGATTTTCAAGAGGTGTACATATGCAAGGGTATTTTAGTACAAACCTTCTAGGGCGTGATTGTACCAAGACGCTGGCGTAAAAACCAATCAGCTGTTCCATACAAAATTGAAGTTTAAGTCGACTAAATGTTGTACAAAATAACAATGGATGACAATTTAACGGGTCCACGGATAACCTCTTGCCCACTTTTGAAAATTAATTTGATTACTAAAACATTGCAATAATGTATAGCGCTAAGTGTCCAATGACGTCACACCTCTCCTGAGGGTTCACTACTCAAGTGTTACAGACTTATGGCTGAAGCACTCGATGGACTCGCGACAAGAGGGCGCCACCGCGCGGCCTCCATCGCGCAAGATTTATGCGATTGCGCATGGCGCATGATACCCACGTCCGGCGTCCACTTTCCAAAGACGCATGGTTTAGGAGCGACGCATCTCCGCGCCGGCGCCGCAACTACAAGCGGTTTGTTATCTTTCATATTTGTATATCGATACTTCGTGGAGTCCATTTTTTTTTAGTAACTACGCCATGTATGAAATCGGCAGATTCTTCAGAAGGTGATCTCCAGTTGGTGATATTCGGTTAAAGAAGAGAAGAAGAGAACAGTTAGTCAACTAAATTAGTTTCGAGCAGAAAATGTGCATGAATTTCTCTGTACAAAAGCTCATCCAAGCCGCAGCATCTTCAATTTCTCAGAAAGACAATTCTGATAGGATTACTTTATTCAACTTATCCATTGACACAAAGTGTACAAATACTATAAATACAAATAGTAGTAGAGTCCATTCCGATATCACAGCATCGCTCCAATAAGCCATTAAGAGCACTCCTGCCTTGTAATGTTCGCCGAGACAAAACGTGCACTATGCCACGCTTAAATTGCAAATTTTATGGGTTTGACTAAGCCGCCCCTGATGCCTACGGCCAGTTCAAAGGGCTACCCTTTGGCCTGCCTGACTGGGACAAGATAACAACTAAATTGCCAAGCGAAAACACACCTTAGGCTGTGAGCAAGAAGATTGGTTTAATAATGAGGTCAACCGTTATTGTCAAAAGCACGGGTATGATATATAAGCGTTACAAAGCGGCCGCGTGTCACGCTAGCACCAAAGAGCAAAGGTACACCACTCTAAAAATGGGAATAAGCATTACTTTCATTTCGAAACGAACAATGGCCGCGCAATGGTGGTTTTATGGGTGAAATCGTTCGCCAACTAGGAAGCTAGTAAATCGGAATACACTAATTTGTTTTGCCTTTTGCAGTAAACTGTGAAAGCCACGGTTTACGGGTTAAGCAACCGTGTATGTAATGGCTCTCGAGTGGTTTTCAATTTCACATGAGAGCGGATGGAATCAGTTGAATTATCTAAAAATGGCGGTGTATGGCTCGTAAATCCTGGCTTCACATTGGTTTCATTGTTTACTTCCAAGTTCGACACCCGTCGCCGCCGCAGGACTACTCTTAATTATAGCGTGTTAGAATTTTGTAGTCGTTTCATGAACTGCTCATGCCTTTGATAATATCTTTGAGTCGGATAAGTTTTTAAGTTGCATTATCTGCAGATGTTACGCTTTCTTAGGCTTGAAAGCAGATGAACGATAGCTTTTTTACTAGGTATGCGTTAATTTTACACTGTCTCAAGCGCACATTGCCACTTGTGTTTTAGTTTTTCCTGTCACAAAATCTTAGTAACAATTCGGAAACAAGCAATACGCGAGTAAATAAACTTGTATATTTATTATCTTTGTATATCATTAAAATCGGTGTTGGGCAGAAATTCCTCAGTGTGGCTGTAAAAACTGTGCCAGGATTCAACGAAGATAAACTTCAAACTATTTCCATTAAATGCCGAGAACCAGCAATTTCATCATCATACGTGCTTCTAACGTTAACCTAGATGAGCTGGCGAAAAACACCAAACAAGGACGAACTCGTTATTGCGTAAACGCCTGCGCAGATCCACTCGATAACGCACTACAGGAAAAACAACATACATAGACAGGTTGGTACCTCAAATATAACCTAATGAATGGTTTCTAGACCAAAATCCTAGCCACGAGAAACACTATCGCAACATCTTACTAAGAACAGCGTATTCATAAACTCGATAACAATCATTTAGCAATTTTAATTCAATGTAACTGATTATATCATAAGAATTTATTTGTACGGACGGTTTAGAATTCCGTGAAAAAGGTGGACTAGTTTCTACGTTTAATGGTACACACTGTTAGATGTTAGAGCAAAAGAATCGGTCTTGAAATGTATTTGCTGTCGAGATTTTGCACAAATTTAAACTACACAGTTGGAATGGTTGAATGAATACTATCAGTACTATCGCTCTGAAACATGTGTGTAACTACATACCTACTTTTAATAGTGTCGAGTATTAAAATCAGCTTGCACAACGTAAGTATTCTCAGATACTGACGCTGGCATAGATTTAAACATCGCATTTTCGAGCTAAGATTAGTGCAATACGACTGCCTGGCTAACACCGTTGTTTTGTGCGAACGTATAATAAACTATCAAGCAATTAAGATCTAACCACCAACAAACAAAAAAGAAATTTCTTTAAATCGTCCGATTGTATTTTACCATTTAGCTAGCAGCTTCCATAGCTCAAATGTATTTAAAAGCGAGTAATTATAATGTTGTTTATGTGAATTCCCCGACATTACCGTTTAATTAAGATCGGTATCGGAGCCGACTCGTCTCCGCTTATCTTAACTGGGCATCAAACGCGGAGACAAGTGGATGGTAGCTACACTGATTATCTACTAGTTTGGTGTAGCTTTTTTAGTGCTTTTTGTAGGTACTTAAAGTATGAAATTTTATGGACAAGTTAATAAGTTCATTTTAAATTTATTTGTCAGAAAATTCAACAAATATTATTTTTTATCTTTATCTTGAGTTGGAGATACTGAACCTCAGCACGGTAATAATATCTAACAGTATTGTAACTCCATACAAACGCACGAAACTCGAGTTATACCTACGCGCCGCGAGCAGAGTACCCATTAGACTGGGCGGACTGTACCTACAGTACCCGCAGCCGCTATCGTGCCGCAGCTCGCATGCGGCGCGTCTGGTAGGTATATAACTCACGAAGACGGCCGAGTTACAATACTGTTAGATTATATTACCGTGACCTCAGCATATTAAATATCTAAATTCTAGATTAGGAGATAGGAGCTATGTAGCTGTCTTGTTGTAGAAAAGGCTTTCGACTTAATTAAGTCTACAGCAGGGATGTTAAGGATATCCATATTCGTAACCGAAACTATCGGATATCCGAAATAAAATAATATCCGTATCCGTAACCGAATCCGAAATAAATGTTTCGGATAATTTTGGGATAGGGGCGGAGTCTAACCCTACAGCGCATGGTGTCCCAGATGTGGCACATACCAAAAAATCCTTCATATTTCAATCTACAGTCTATTTACAGAAAGAGACCGAAACTAAGAAGATAGGTAAAAAATTGATTTCTCACAGTTTATTGCATTTTTTTGTATTCGCTAAGGAAACGTCGCATACTTTTTTTATATTCTGATTAAAGTAGGTACAGGTAAATTCAAAAAGCTAGCATTTTAATATAGTGAGTCCCTTTGAGAGAACTAGGGCGAACTAGCGTAGGCTTGCGGTAATTAGTTCCATGTTCGTCACACTTAGCCCCATGGGCTATTGTCCGTGTCTACGGTAGATTCCACACCCTACTTCCACACTAACATAGTTCCACTACAAACACAGATGACCTAATTCCTGTGCATACACGTCACACAACCGCATCGCGCCACTGCACCTACCCACCACATTCATTTGTCACTAGTGTATTGTTTCCCTAATTACTTTGTCAAGTAATTGTCGTTAATAAATGAAGTGCATTAGTGTAAGCTGTGAATCACCGAAGTCAGTTTAGGCAACAAAATTAAGATCAAATGTCCGGGTCGGGCTATGATTTACAAGAACCTTTGTGTATAAGTATCTAAAAATCAACCTGGTAGTTACCACCTGATTCCTACGTTAATGAACTTGTACACAGCTGGAATGTTTTTATCCATAAACTACATATTTAACATTCTAATTATCTCTTTATCTACATAACCTCCTCACCGAAAACAAGTATTACACACATACCCCAAAAAAACACCAAAGATAAGCCTAACCAATCTAATTACACTCCTCGCCACGTCACCTTGACGCTAATCGGCGGCGCCAGTCCGTAATCCTCGTGTTATCACCGGCCGGAGGTGTGAACGGCATCTTAATCCACTGACCTTATTATCACCGGCCGACACCCAGGACATTCTTCAACGTTGCATCACACCGCTGTCGACGCAAGGCTTAATTTGCGGCTGACGTATCCGTTCATCGATCGTCAAGTTTACAGATGTGGTCGACTAAAGAGTGGTTTTAATTTAGTGTGCGTTTGACCACACGATCTTCCCCATATGTGGTCGAGGGAGCACGCGTCTTAAAAAATGCACTTTACGACCACCTGACCAATCCCCACACAACTATACCTATTGCTAAATTCTTGGTACCATAGTACGTGAATGACTCCAATCCGTCATGACTGAATTTGCAATTCTACTTTTACGTAGCTTTTCCCCGAAGATCATGACACAAAAGCCATATAAAACACGGCAATAACAAGTCTAACAGGGGTTACAAGAAAAGCCATCACAAAACAGGGCCGGCCTTAATACCCAAGGTTGTTACTTCAATAGTGTTTCTTAGGAGCACAATCTGTGGCTATGATCTGTAGTGTTTCACCGCTGGGCCGCCGGCCGCCGGAGCAAAAACATCAAAAACGCCGCGTCAACACACAATTAGCGACGAGTTCTCAGAGCCTCCGACACTTACCTACCTCTGTCGAGGGCGAAACGCGCCATAAGTGTCATGTATGAAAGGGCTTTGAAGGTTCCGTGTCAAGATTTAGTTAACTTCACATAGTAATGTACAAACTTTGTAAGAAACAGGCGCGAAAATAGCCTAGAATACATAAAATGTTGTCATTTTCAAAAAAGTTGTTTTTGGTAAGTATTAAGATATCAGCAAGAATAACTATAAGGTAAAAACCAAAAAAATTAGGTAAAACAGAATTAAAATTAAAAATAGACTAACCAAAATCAGGCACAGATAGAATACGATAAAAATATTCACGCCCCATACACCTAGCACGAGCAAGAATTGAATTATACTTCTACTACAACATACAGTAGGTACCAGAGTTCTTGTGAACGGAACCCTAGACCGACGACTAGATGTCGGTATCTTGACCGGGTCGCAGCCCGGAACCGGCGCACGACGCACGAAGGCACCACCGCGGCGGCTTCTAAATAAGGGACCAGCACACTCAATATTTGTGGGAAGGACGTAATTGGGAGCCTCGTTTGGATTCCTTTACTCCGGTGAAAATTGTACAAGAAGCTATTGGAATATAAAATGCTTATAATAAAGTTGCAGTACATTAGGCTACCAATGAGGTTAGCCTACATGCTTTTTTTATGGTACAGCACGTTTATTTGGATTTTGTGCACAGTGACATAGATTAGATTTCTCGGGCAGACAGCATTTTATTAGGTTTGGAAACAATCTGGTAGGCATTACAACATATAATCTGTCTGAAACTGGATATTTTACTGTTTTTCGGCTAACTATTGATGAAAGATTGTATGATCTACGTCATAATATAAGCATGCTGAGATATTATACACGCTGCACAGCTGTCAAATTATTATGAAAATCTCGAAGTTTCCAACAAAATAAAGAAAGGAAGTATCCAACCAAGCTCCGTACGCGAACAATTGTTGTACCAAATTCTAAGCGATCATTGCAACAATGGATCCCCGAATAAAGAACGAGTCCCTGGTCCCATTCCTAGGAAGGTCAGTCGGTTCAATAACTGGAAGTGGCGCGCATTGTGGCGGAGAATAGCTCCGGTCTACATATGGAGGGTAACATTTATATTGGCGTATTGTAAGCAGGTTTATTTTTTTACATTTCATACATACGTCGGCTCTTGGTTAGTTCATAATTTTGACAGTGAGATGATGCGTGCGTTTGTTTTCTTTTTTTGTAAAGGAATAATCTGTTGTATAATATTTCGCACGTCGATTTGCAATTCTTTATTGAATATCAGATTTTTTTAAATTTCCCTGCCACCACTTTTCCAAAATGAATTGAATATCAGATTTTTATGAAATTACCCTGCCACCACCTTTCCAAAATGAATTTGAACATTTTCGATCAAAATTATGTAGAAGTGTGACACGAGGAGCCAAAGGCAGTCTATAGCGGTCAAATAGCGGTTCCCGGACTCCCAAGGCAAAGAGTTGATGCAACTACGATAATGCTAGGACAATGATAATAATATTTGATTCGAGTCGATATTAGACACAATAAAAATAAATACCTTGTCGTTTATTATCAAACTGAAAGTACAATAGAATAATATAATAAAATATTCAAATAACTGACACTTATGTCACGATAAAGGACACTCAGGTGCGGCGCGATCGCGGGCGCACCCTGCGCCATTCGCGACACTGTCCCGCGTTCATAAAAAATATTTACGAATTGTATGGACCTTGTAAGGTTTGTGACATTTCCTTATATCGCCTAGTATTTATTTATATAACCTTAATTTTATTAAGTCCTTACGTTCTTTGCTTATTATGTTGCGTCGCGCGAACTCTTAGTCATCAAGTTTATTTTAGAATCACAGGTTATTATACATTTACTGTGATAAACTGATGTTTATTGAATTCTGTGACAGACCATCACTCCACATAGCACAAGAGCAGCTCAAATCTTAATGGAGTCAAAACAACTTTCCGAAGCAATCAACTGGCAGAATCCGCATTCCTTCAACACCATTATTAGGGTTTATGTTAAGCACTTAGAATGTAAATAAATCGGAATGAGAGTACTAAACGTTGTTATTATAATAGTGGGTTAGTTAGCGAGTGGCGCACGCGCGGTGAACGTAAGGTCACCATGGACAAGCCGCGTCAAAGCGACAGTTCATTTATTAGCATAACCCGCGGCGAGCAGCTCCACACTATTACCATTGTCAGATGTAATACGATTATGTCCAACTAATTGCCACCGATCTTAATCTGCCAACTTTAACTACCCTCGCGCCCATATATTGTTCACTTTGACACATCGCCGTACTCACTTGACTTTGACATTTATAATTACTTGATTATTGAATGTTATCGTTTCTTTGTTCACGTTTTAGTGTAGCAGTAGCCTTGACCTGTCTGTAAAGCGATTGCAGTTATTACCTATCGAACGCCTACGTACTTGTGAACGCTGGCCCGACACACTTTGCGTGAGAATCGAATTCACACGGATTTTGATTAAATTAATTTCACCATCCGAAGTGCTAATTATATGATGGGATGCAATTCTGACGCCGTAATCGCCGCCTGCATCATCACTCCGCTGTATATTATTAGCTAGAACTGACACCCCGCGTTTAGTTGGAAATATCGCTTTGAGATACGCCCGAGGACCGATGAAATAATTAACAGTTATAAAATGTTACGTTGAGGTGTTATTTCCCGGAAATGGCACGTAGTGGCGGCGGGACCTTGAGTCGTGTGTTCATAGCTACGTTGTGTTACTGAGGCTTGTTTACATATTGGTGGCCTCTAGCGGGTGACATTACGGCGGGTCACAGGAGGGCGACGGTCGCACCGAGTGCCTAATTGCGCTCGCGCACGCGTGTGTCACCTGCCGAGTGTCCCGCACGGCGCCCCAGGGTACACTAGCTTGTATTCAGTACAACAATCCGCAAATTTCCTCATCGCCAGATTTAAACCTCAGTTGTGTGCACGCGTCGCCGCACAATGCTACGCTTCGAGCGCTAAGTAAACAAACACGAGTGAACGCATCAACGACTTCCTTTCTTTCCGCTTCGACGAAGCTCTCTTCTCCGAAATTAAACAAATGAGCGTTAGTCGCGCCGTACACTACAGCTCGCGCCGTCTATGGCAACTGGAACTGAGTAACGTAAGATTTTAGGAACAATGCAATATGAGGTTGCGTTGGGGCGGCGGTATTGCGGTGTTGTGAGCACCAATGTTTGCGCCATTAGTTTGATCCATGGTTCCCGCAGTGGCTGTCTCGTTGCACAACGGTCCGCACCATTCTCGTGTTTACAGATGTAATTAAGCCGTCGGGCCGGCGCCGCCCACTGTGAAGACGCGGACGTTTCAATTAGTCGCAACTAATCGCCGCGCTCGTGGAATGGTGTTGCAAGCTTTTGCACAATCCACGCGTTATCACGCCGCGCTCTGTGATAAGACGTCTCGCGTGAGAGTCGTGCAAACATTGCGACACACCGCGAGTAAATGTGGAGCGTGCGCATGACACTGGCGCGCGCCGACACCAGCCAATTATTGAGACTGAGCATGAATTAAATATGGGAACAGCTAACGAAGCCGAGATATGTGTGTGACATGGATCGGGAGCCGATATCCTCGTATGTTTTGTGTATTTGCGTAATCGTCGGCAGGCGTGAGTGCGGTGTCGCGAATCGTCGCTCTAGATGCGCGCAGAGACAATACGTTGCGCCAGCGCGGAGCACGACACCGGTTTGCGCAACAACACCACTTAGACAACGTGAAACTCTTGTATCTAGCGATTTACGGGTCGCGGAAACGTTTGGGGCAATGTAAATAAGGCATCTGGTATACTCGACCGTGATTAAATACTCTTTAAGGCCGGTACACGATGTTAACTATGAGATTAATAAAGCTGTAAGGGATCTCAATCAGACTTTAATGCGGCGAGTGTTGTCCATGTTGTTGCTATTTTGCATGTGATCGTATCGACGGACTATCAAACATGTCGAAAGAGCCGAATAGCCCTCAAGTCCCCCCTGCTCGCCCACTCAGTCTCTCACGGCGTTGGCGTGCTCCAAATTAATATTATATTGTGTTACAATTACGGCAACGCACACAGATTTATCTGCCGTCGCAATAGCGGCCCGTATCGGACTGTATATCGCTCGTATTTGGGTCGCACCAAATTGCTTCTCTTATCGCGTTTTCGCAAATCAGTGGGCGATCGGCGTATGCTAAGCGAAATGTCAAATCCTCCTTATGATATTTGCTAAAGACTTAAACTGAGGTATGCACTTGGTCGTTGAGCTGTACGGTTCATACACAATAATGCATGCGGGTGTGATCGAGTCTCGTTGACCCGACCGCCGTGGGATCGTCTACAAATATGCGACAATAACCTTTTGTTGGATCGTGCGTCGCTTCTGCTAACACTGTATTTAGTCTCCGACTTGTATACACTATAGACTCGTTAACTTAAAAAAATTGGGCAAGTGCGAGTCGGACTCGCGCACGAAGGGTTCCGTACCATAATCTATAAAAGAAAATCACGTTCGTTGTATGTATACTTAAATACTTTATAAGTTTCTACCTGTTTATTAAGATCGAGTAACAAATTGCTTAAAAATTACGTTTGTTGTATGGGAGCCCCCCTTTATTATTTACTTTTTTAAAATTTAATTATTTATTTTGAAAGGTAATATACAACTACATATTCTATGAAAATTTAAAGCGTCTACCTGTTACAGTTAGTAATTTTGAGCAAAAAATACGAAAAAATACACGTTTTTTGTATGGGACCCCCCCTTAATATTTTAATTTTTTTAATTTTTAGTATTTGTTGTTATAGCGGCAACCAAAATACATAATTTGTGAAAATTTCAGCTTTCTAGCTATCATGGTTTATGAGATACAGCCTGGTGACAGACAGACAGACAGACAGACAGACAGACAGACAGACAGCGGAGGCTTAGTAATAGGGTTCCGTTTTTTACCTTTTAGGTACGGAACCCTAAAAAAGATAGCAAGTCTCCATTGTGTCTAACAGGGACGTGCTAAAAATGTTCACAGAAGAAAAAGTATGCAAATGCGTGTCACAGTGAGTCAGTGAAGTTAGCAGCCGGTCAGTTATCACCTCGAAGCGCTAACTGTTGTATCAATGTTGCTTTTTGTGTGCTCCAACGGTACCCGATACTGCTGTCAATTGTGCTGTACGTGTTATAAAGTAATATTATTTTAACTGCATCTTATATAGGTACGTCTGAACGAAGATTAAGATGATATATTTTCTTGCTAGCGTCGTTCTCAGAACAACTGCGCTACCAGTAATCGTTATGTCAGATAGCCTGAGCTAAGCATTATAACAAGGGGTAAGAATAACACCCAGGCTAAGATTTTATCTGCGGCTTAGCAACGAAATTTTAGATCAAACATTGCTCTGGCCGTTTACTGTTTAGAATTTATTATAATAGCTAAACATTACTCGGTTAATAATAAATAAAAATCAATACACTTCTTTCATTCTGTAGAATCTTGTGTTTAAATCCCAAATGCAGACTAGGTCACTTGTGTTTTGAGGCAGAAAAATCTATGCGTTTTATCAATACCAACTTCAAAATCGGCGATTCTTCAAACAATTTTTTCTTCCTCCTTTTTAACTAGGTATGTACTTAGAGACCGTAATATTACAAAATCCTTTCTTACTAAGTGTCTACTTCATTAAAAGCATCTATTGTCCAAATATTTCTGGTGTTTCTAGCTTCAGTAGCCTGGATGCTGCGATGATATCACATTCTCCGATGAATTGATACCTACTGAAATTGATCGTGATGGAAACGATGATGATGATTCCTTATTAAACTGTCTCGCGCAAGTCATTTCATACTAATATGACGGAGAACTATATAACAGTATAAAGTATCTGTAAATTCTGTAGTAGATTTTAACTATTGTTCATAGCATTGGAATCTTGTTATCGGCGGGACAATGAAACGCTCGCAACTGTTCAAACAGCTACATATTGGATGGAATTATACTCGTCTGCTGCGGCCATTGCATTATTTGTCGAGTGGATATTCTATATGTAATCGTTATTCTTAGTAAGAAGTAGACCTGTTAGGGGTGATTGTACTCGGTATGAACACTTTTTGTTCGAAGACTTTGCGGAAAACGCGGCAAAAAATCAGCTGTTCCTATTCCATAGGTACATTTTGTCGCGGTTGGAGTTCGATTGAGTATAAAAAAGCTGACATTTTTTAAATTTCGTCCCCCTTAGTGTTTTGCAATTTACCAAGAATTTTGTAATATTTATGTCATGAGATTTTGTCTATGATTGCTCAAAATATTTTAACTGTTATGAAAATGTTTTGGCGGCTATAGTTCTTAGTCTAAGAATGAAAAAAGCTACATATTTTCATTTTGGGTCTTTGAAGTTCAATTTCCAAAATTCAAATTCATAGTCAAACACATCGGTTGTTTGTAATTTGTCCGTGTTCGACCAAAATGTGACTGGAACGGAAAGAGGCACTCCTTACGTCCAGTAACCTCAGTGAGTCACCCGCTCGCCGCTCGGCAGTAGAATCATAACGAGAAACCGTTGAAAAATTATCAAATTCGCATTCAACCGTGTCAAGACCCGAGGCTAGCCTGTTTGACAATCCACTCGTTCGCGACAACCGACCGGTTAGGAAATACCATTATCATCTATTGTTTCGGCCGTTGAATATTGGATTTTCTATGCGGTAAATAGCTGTGCCATTTACGATCAGTGTTGTCGAAAATAACGAGATAAACGTTGTTTTGATATGTAAATTAGCGGACAATATATTAAACTTACTACACTGTTTGCTTCCCTTCCAAATGGACAAGCAATCCTCCATAACATTCTATCTCATTACAAGGACATATGAGTCACTTGAGGGTTCAAAGACAACCATGTTATCAAAACAAACATTTGGCTTGACCGCAACCGAATAAAAAAGAAAACAAGGCAACACAATTTACATAAACTGACTAATACACATCAAAAAGTTAGAAATAAATATATATAGGATTCTTCTTGTGAGACAACAAACTACTTTAGCCATCTAGCCATGTATGACAAGATTCATACGTAAGTATACATATATAGAACTCATATTAACTGTAATAGTACAGTTAATGCTACGATTTGCAATAAAAAACTAATAACGATAGCAATTAAGGAGTGTTCTTGACCTGGATGGGTATATTATAGTTTTATTGGCAGCGATGTATATTATATAAATTATATTGATTGCAAAGTCAAATTGCTAGTGGTGGGCACAGCATTACAAGAGAGAAGTAGAAGAGAGAGGTTTGACACGACTGGTTTAATGATTGAAAGTGCTTGTGTAGTGCTGATACTTTTTTGGCTAGGGTATCCACAGGCATCATCCAGGGTCTCCTTATTTTACCTCATTGACGTAAAGCGTATAAGCTGCTCTCAGCAATTGCGCTTGGTTTCTTTATGGACGAATGTGTGTATAAGTGTTTAAGTTTTAGTAATAGCCATTGATATATCATATCTGCGACAAGAAAATATCAAATATCCATATAATCACGACAATCTGTAAAATCTCGTCTGACCAACAGGTTTGACTTGCAACGAGTAAGCTACACTTTCCTTCATAACCGCAGAGATTTATTGAGCATAAATTAATTTATTTTTAGAGCCTACCAGTTCTAATACAGGCACAAGTCTGCTGTCCCCGTTATGGCAAAGACGGTCGCATTATATCTGATAAGTTATTGCGTTCAGTATTTCTTAGTACGCCCATTCGCGTGTGAGGCTATCAAAACAAGCAGCATTTGGGTCAAGGCGCATATTGAAAGTCCTTAGAGATCCGTATGCCAGCTCTATGGTCTATGGTGGCAGGGCTGTTCGAACTACGAGTTATTTGTTTAGAAAGAACTCCTGGAAATAAATTCTGTATTGCAGGATTCTTTACAAATATTTTGTCAACGGAGTCAAAGTACATACATAGACGTAACGACAATATATGGAGCATGTAAAGTTTGTAGACAATAGTCATGGCACGTTCTTGTTCTAGTTTATGTCATTCTCCAGCCTCTACTTCCACACACAAAAATCTCACTACTATATCGCTTCCTAGTGACGTGAAAGAAGGACTAACAAATAAACACACTTTTACCTTTAATATTAATACAGATTTAAATAACTTGATTTCAACTACTACTAGAAACATCCTTCAAAGCGATCGCTTCCTTATTGAAGCAATAATGGTAAGACGTATCAGATCCCAGGTGTTTGAACACCGCGATAATATCGTGAGACTGAGAAATGGATCTGACTATTGCTTGTGACAACTATAAAATATTATTTATGAGTGTTAGCGAGCTCAGCGCGGTTGATGAATTCACACCGATTTGTATCATTTAATACGGGTCGGTTTTATACAGATCTGACTGATAGATTTGAGAGTGGCTTTCGATTTATAAATGGTAGGGATACACGCAATGGAGACGATGCGAAAGGGGCGGTTAAAGGTTTGGATGTTTGGCTTTGGCGAAATGTGAAAATGACTTGCGTGGATGGCGTTAGTGTTACTGACTGAGTGTTAGGGTTTTATGCTGACAACACTGTGTGCCTTAGTAGGTCAAATGTTATAAAGTCCAGTGAGTCTGTCCGGCATGCGAGCCTTACATAAATCTTAAGGCAGTAACTCCGTCGAAACCTCACAAAATTCAGCAATTCCTGTGGCTTGGTGATAACAAAGAGAAACTATCTAACAAACCGTCTGTACCCACAGCCCCGATACTATTCACTTGTTTACCACATTCAGTTCTATCGCACCAACATTACAATGCAAAGTTTATACAATAGTTTGGTAACATGCGGGTGATTT
The DNA here is from genome assembly GCA_944739405.2 of Euclidia mi. NCBI lineage: Eukaryota > Metazoa > Arthropoda > Insecta > Lepidoptera > Erebidae > Euclidia > Euclidia mi. Next base: position 60,935,472 of record OX123198.2, read on the forward strand.
GCAAAATATTAGTGTGTGCAAGAGCATGATCTTGACACAGCATTGTGGCTGTGATAGATAGATGGATGTCAGTGGGACGGTACGTGAGACACATTTGCATTTTACGACGAGTTGTGTAAAAACAAACTGTAAACTAAACTAACGTCTTGTAGCCTGCTGGGTATATAGCCTACATGTTCTGTAAAGATTTACTCTAAGATAATGGATATGATAGTGTTATTAGTCCTGTTTATGAAATGATAAGGGTCTTTTCTTAGTATACGAATAGGGCACAGTCCACTATGTACACCCAGTGCGAGCTGGAGACTGAAAACATACATCAACTACGCTATCTTTTTATTAAATGATTGGTTACGCACATAACTTTAGCATGCCATAAGTTGACATGTCGTTATAGAACTAATATAAAAATAACCTTTATCCACAATTATCGTTGTTATGCGAACTGTAGACTTACATGTTACGTTTTTCCCACGTAATCCAAAAATAGACTTCGCAACATAAATAATCCTATTTGAATCTATACCAACTATTTGTTATTCAAAGGACTAAGACAATTAATTCACAAAGTTCGACAACCCGTCAACGTGTCCACGTCGGCTCGTTATTCAAACCCTTTGTCATTCAAACAATAAATTATCCCAAAGGATTCTGTCCTGAGTCCCGCTCATTAAATATTAATCATGCCGTATCTAGTAGCAAAAAATACAACAGAAATAAAGAAACATTGATCGTTGGAGCCGATTGAAGCCCACACAGTCGCCTAGTGACATTGACACGCCTAATTACAAGACGCATGCACATATTGAACACATATCCATCGGGCATCGGTCACCGGCGCCGCACACATTCAGATGTCAATCCAACTAATAGCATATAACCCGGTGACTTTCAAAGCGCTCCGCGAATGCTAACACATCTAAGCAAGTTATGTAGTTCAGCATTTGGTAGTGTTATGTACTAGAGTGAATTGGAGTAATACGACCTTGTTATTGTATTGTAATGGCGGGCGAAATATTCTATTGTGTGTTTGGGCTTGTTGAGCACGCACCTTCGCTGCCATGAGGACAGCTGCGCTTAACGTGACATTTTAATGCGCATATTTCTGCTGCGGTATGTTTCTGGAATAGATTAGCTAGAAGTTTATTAGCAGTCTATGATATTATCATACAGTCCGTGCAAATGCCAGTGAAAGAAATCTCAAGGATTTGCTGAGTAGAGCAACAGAAGTTTGTAATAATATGGAAGAGCCGGATTGCTTTAAACTCAAAAGTATACCTTGAGTATAATTGTACTAAGTATTTGAGTATTTCAGTATACAGTATGTTGGACCAATTCTCACACCGAACAATAAAAGAGCAAAGCGCAATCACTTTTTGCATTCTTGCTTTTCTTTGTAGGTATGCGTTACTTGAAAGTTGGACTTTTATTTTGTTCTGGCGATACTGGGAAGTCTGTTGTAGGTAAGTTCATATTCATTACCAAAGAATATAATAGAAAATGTCGTAATTTCCAGTAATGATCGAGTCTTATGAACTATTAACCTAAATATTCAGCCACTGGCATCTTTTAATAAAAGCTTCATAACTACAATATTGCATTTTCGTTTAATGAGAATTCTCGTCATGCATTATTTGCAGCACAATGGCATATTTGTATAAAAATATTATATAATACTTTTGAATACAAAACTTAGCAACAGTCCCGGCAGATGTCTCACATTCAGGTTTTCGTAGTAGGTAATGTTTAGATTCTTAATACCCGTCTTGTCAGATCCCTTTTGTTATTAGATACAGGGTTTCGACAATTTCTGGGGTGAGTGAACCTCTTTCAAATCGCATTATACCCGATTTATCGCTGATATCATTTTATTTTCTTTTTAAAGTCCCGGATGACTCAACATAGGTACGTGTTTTGATTTCACAAATGCGTAAATTGAATTTGACAGTTTAGAAGTGCGCAGTGAAAATAATAATGTCTTTAGAGTTTTTTGTTATTAAGTTTATTTTAGACGTCATTATGACATTTTAACGACAAGCCCTCTTCAAGTTTATCGAACCCCATCTCATGTATTCTGTTGCGAAATGCGAATCTTAAAATTCTCATATTCACGAACAAAAGCCCACCTTTTTTATTTACTCAACTGCACAAAATAATCCCTTTACAATCATGATAACTGCTCCGCTAAAGCATCTCAATTAATTCATACAATGCAATTGGTTTGATGTTAGTGCGGGCGCAGAGAGGATGGGCCTCATTAAGACAATTACAAGCAGAAGTACGCAACGCTCGTTCGCTAAGTATTGCGGTAACAGCTTACTGCAGGCGCCAGATAAACCATCGGCCGATGGTGGATGTGGTGAAACTACTTTATAGCCACATTGTGCTTTGTAACCTAGTTTTGAACGTTAAATTGATAGGTAAGCGCTCGCCGGTCGAGTGAACGCGATTTAAGTGATCGTGGGTTTGAATCTAGGAGATTTATGAGAAAATGATCTGACGCCGTGCAAATATGGATATTTGCCTATTAAAGTATGCCCCTGAGCTGAGTCCCGATCCGAGAATAAAGTGCTGTTGGTTTTTTTTTTTATAAGGGTTAATACTTTTTAAGCATCCAGCATCCGTAGTAGACAGGTGATAAAATCTTTGTCAGTAGCATTCAGTAAATTTTCAATCCTAACAAGTAATTGTTTGCCTATCTTTCTGGTCAGAGCCCGACGCATGGCCTCAGCAAGCTGTCACTCAGCGTTTTTGAAAAAATATTGCAGTTTACATTTTAAATAATACTTTTTGTTATTCGACCTCCTTGCAACCATTGTTGTATTTTCATGAAGAATATTCACTAAGGAATTTTGTGTTCGTATTTAACATGACAATAAGATGCAGCCTTGTTGGGAGATCTTTTAATTTACAACAGTGTACAGAAAGCTGGAGTAATATTTAAAAGAAGTTAAATCTTAACTCTCGACTCGACGCTGTCTAAAGTTTTAACTACTTTTAGGTATTACGGTTAGTCTTAAATGACATCCCACTACGCACCGATGGCTTTTATAAGTTATGCGTTTTGTCTTGACATTGTTACTTATCGCTCGATAAACGGTTCAGAACATCTATAATGTTCTCGAAGACACGTGAAGTCTGGCAACCTGCACTAAGCCAGGTGTGATGGATTGTGGCTATGCTCTTCCCATAGCATAGTGCGAAGAGGAATGTGAAGCACTGGGACACTTATTAATTTATTATACAGGATTGATATTATAATTATAGGTATTATAAATATATTTGGCTTTCAATACGTCACTTACGGCAGACATAAAAGTAGTGTTACGTAAAATTTAATAATAAATTATTTTTGAGCCTTCTCCGAGCCGTAGTGTGATCGGTATCATTTAATCTCCGTTGTCGATCGAATCGATTAAGTAATGCATTTACAGAAAATTGCATCATCTGTCAATTTTAATGTATTCCGAACCAAGTCAATTAAAAACCAAACGGATGTTATAAATAGGTCTGAAAGTAATAAAAAGATGATAACAAGCTCTCGTATATTACGAAAAAATATTTGTTATAGGCGCAAGCGGACATATACATACATAGGTACAGCAAACATATAATAGCGAACCTACTACAGTTACGGACTTTCAAATCAAAATTGCCAATCAAAATTTTAACTGTCCTAGAGCATAAAATCACCTATACCATATACCTACTACTCGTAGGTATATATGTACAGTCGCGGTCTTTCTATTTGGCACAGCTGATTTTCGAACCGGTCGGCAATATCTAACAAAAGTTTTACCTAATAATGAGTCCAATCACTATTGCGATTTGTATAATTATATATAATGAGAATAAGGTTGTATAAAGGCTTTTAAATGTGCCTATCCAAAATACACATGCGTAAATCACACATTACTGCCCTACAATAGCACCTCCTCGAGGCACAAATCCATCCTCCGCTAAGATTTACCGCCGATAAACTAACAGTGATTTATTTATAAATTAAGAGCTGGAACGATTTCGCGAACGTTCCACTTTACTATCAATAAACAAATAGATATTTGAGGAGGCAGTTTAAAGGGTAATAAATCGCGGTATCAGTATGCAGTTGATCCCCATTTGTCGTTGGGGCAAGCACTTAGCGAATTGGGGCAGGAGGCGACTGGAAGAACACGCGGCACAAAACGCCTTTCACATTGTATGGGGTGCCAGTGGTAGCGATGAGCGATCTTAAGATAAATGAAGGCGATTTGAGCAAACAATTTTGACGGTGCTAATAACAGCGAAAAGCGATTTGGGTTAAGACAACTTTCTACTTCTATGAATTCTATATTGTAAATAAGTAAAATATTACCCTTGGATAGTAGGTAATTCAGAGAAAGTTTTCTGAAAATAAACGGTAAGTGATATACCTACGTTCCAATAAAGTGTCAAATAAAACGTACGTACAGCCTATATTGGCTAGCTATGGAGTGCGAAAGGCAGGTTGAATTATGAATTCCTTGAAAATGATGACAGATATTGAGTCATAAATTCAAAATTAAATCTGAAGTAAGTAAACCTATTACATATTTTCTTCGAGACCTCTCTAAGAATACTATTTATAGTATTGCATTCTTGAACGCAGACTTTTAGGTATCATGATACCTACATAGGGGGAGACAACATTATGACGTCACATTACTTCCGAAACAAAAACACAATAACAAAACATCTTCATACACAGTGTAGTTTTCTATTCACGGCAGCCATATACAGTGCACTATTAATTTTCTAATGTCTCCGTCAATGCATACGTCACGAAATATCGGGTCACGTTCAATTTCGGTTGTCATTAGGGACCGTGTGCGCATAACTTTATTAATGTCAGTAAGTTACCTGTGAGATGAATAAAAACGCGGGCTAATGAGCGACTCAAACAAGCGATTAGTAACATCGCGCATCGTTGTGTAGGTGTAATTGTTTTGGGACATCCGTTTTAGTGAGTAATCGTATGGTTTTGTGATTATTTGAAAAGGGGCTATAGGAGACCCAAAATGCGATCTATGGATATCATGTTTAGAGTCGGTCTTCCATTTGTCTTAAAAACGTTTTGCAGACTTTTTATTGAAGCTTGTGGATATCAATAAAAGCGTAATGGTTCACCTCATTCCCATCTCTTATAATTATAATTAGTCTTCGCCCACCCGCTTTATAATAAATGTTGTATATCTTACTATAAAATCTCATAAAATTGCACTATAATGTACTTACTCCAAGTACTTATATTAACGGAAAAAAGAATAAAAAGCAAGAATGCAGAATACCAAGACAGCAGACGCGCGCATTATGACTAGTTGGCGTTCATACGAAAATATTATCTAGTGGAATTCAAGTCCGTCATAAAATAAGAAGTAGATACATCAAGCACGTTGTACAATCGAGATAAAAATGTTGAAAAGAGAGAAAAACTCGTGTACGGAGTTTTGTATAGTTGGTGTGAGGAGAATGGTGAATTGAAGCGCATGGGTTGGATCAAAGGAGAGCGCTCGCGCACTGATCACGAGTGCCATTGCTGTAATAGAATAATTAATGGGCGCTGGACCGCGGAGAGGGTCACTGACAGCCTCCCTTCCACATGTGCGCGTGCATGTGTGCGCTAGACCGCGGACCTTCCGACTGTACTTCAGGGTGCGCGTTTAACCGAATTCTAGCATCCGTTTCGACAAGGTTGCTTTAAATTTTCAATGATATACTTTAATTGTTGATATACGTAATTGTCTGTATGTGTCTACGCATTTGTTATTGAGAACTACTTCCTGATGAGGGAAACACAATAAGAAATAAAATTAAGTACCCTTCAACTATTAAAACAGTTCATCCAATTACCAACAATAACAGAATCACAACCTCACTAATCAGTAATCAGCCGAATCACGCAACACTAACGCAGGAACAAGTCAAAAACTCAAAATAATTCATCGAGTTTCTAAACAGGCGTCCCACTTACGAAAGTGTCTGAAGGCAGTGTTCAGTTATTAGCCATTCAATGGCGAACAATGCTCTTGGCCAGGGGGTCGGACATGCTCATGCAAATATCCGACACTTATAATAATCACCGACGGTAAGCGATTGTTTTCGGTGAAAAGATTTCGGTGACGCAACGCGAGACCAACAGAACACAGTTTGGTGGCGAATTTTCGCGGTGCTGACCATGCGAGTAATAGCTTTGTTTGGAATGTTACGTGTTTATGAAGTTTCACTTACGTGGCTTTGTCTTTATCAAATGCTTTTAAATGGAAATGAAATTAGCATAAATCAGGTGGAAACCTTTCATTACTCAACAATGGTTTTAGGTTAATCGCCGCAACGCTATTCCGCTCTAGATAGATAGATAGATAGATAATTGCTTTATTGTGCAAATGTTTGCTCTACGTATGTTTGACCAAGAAACAAGTTTAGATACCTGCTTAGCCTTTACAAATAGACTTATAAAAAACGATTTAGTTCACATACATCAATTAAGCAGATTCGTATTCTGAAGAGACGAGGCTGCCCTAATTGATATACAAATAAAAGAAATGGACTAGAACTGGTCGAAGAAACATCGGCAATCAATTATAAAAGCAAGAACATTGATAGCTATGATATAAATAACTTGATTGGTGTTTATATCAAAGGCTGATTTCTTATAAATGGCAGACGTCAGTCACGCACTGCAGTCTTTAGAGAGAACACGATAAATGGCCTCTCAATTTTCAAACTATGGTTGATCCCTGTCGGGGTAGCCGACGTGCTCTAATGTAATGCAACGCCGCTCGGGGCGCTCCCGACTTGAAATATCACGGAATCTTGCGGTAACCCAGATGAATATATGTATTTCTATATTGCAACTAGATAGGTATTCTACTTTTACAATGCTGCTGCCGTACCGCTCTAGTACGATGATAGCTCTATTTCATATTCGACGTCTTGACGGTGATAAACTTCTGGTACATACTCGTACGTATTGGGCACATTAGCCTCGAGATCAGACCAAACTTGGACAAGAGGAGAGCAATGTAAACACTGCTGTTGTTGTTTACGATCTGATCTTCTGATATAAATATGTGTTATCAAGGGTATTTAAAACAAAAACAAATGCAAAATTCCATCGACCTCCGCGGATATGGTTAAGATCATTATCACGGCCTCCAACGTGACATCCGTTGTTTTCCTACGAAAACTTGGCAACGAGGTGGTCACCCACGACAAAGACGTGTCTCGTTAGCCGATTTTATTGCCACTCGGGCCATACATGGGTGCTATGGACGTGGCATAAACAACTTAATGACAGGACCCACGACCGAGGACAATTGGACGCTCTTGGCGCAGATTTTGTCCATTTCGATATTTGCGGCTAAAAACACCAGCTGACGTCATCGCAGGCATTATACGATGTTTAGGTATTCGAATTACATTTAGGGCAAGTACATTTTGATCCTGCATTACAAGGAAACGTAAAACCGCAAGTTTATACTGAACACAGTGCGTTACAGGATGTACGCGCCAAAAATAAACATCACTTTGGACTTGAAGAATGTTAACGATTCCTTTTAAGGTTGTTTGTAAACTATTAAGAGAGCGTTTAGTTCTTTATCTGAGTGTATAACGAGTGAGGCGGCGCTTCGGAAGTAGCGTACGGACGTGTCGGAGGTCCAAGTGTACGATAGCGATCTGCGGAAGCTGCACTTACGGGAGCCAACTCTCGCTTCCATTGTGAGAAGTCGCCGGCGGAACGGCGATTGCCCTCTGAACTACAGCGCGGCCGAGTGGCAGCGCACGCGCCGCCGACACAATAGAAACAAAAGTGCGCCGCGGACGATCACCGGGAGCGCACCAGGAAACGTTCCGCTCTGCATTTCTATCTGTGCGGTAAAAGGAGAGAGTTGCTCGGAACACTGGCTCGAGTTACGAGTGTCCGTTTCAAATGTGAGCGACGACCGCGGATGTGTAACGTAAATATCGGTGGAAGCACCGTTGTGTGGCGCAGGGCTCGACGCTGCACCGCAAACCACGGTCTTCGCGTACAACGCTGAGGGAGCTGTAATCGCTGCGACCCAGTTGCGGGCGTGCCCTGCGGTGGCACCGCTACGCCGTCTCAATTTCCCGCCGTCGAGCCGTTTTTCACCGATATGTGTCCGATGCTTGTGCGAGATAGAGGCGTGGTAAGCATAATGATGGAAATGGGGGCCGGTTCGATGCGGCGCGTATCTGGCGTGGCATCGGGGCCGGGGATGCTATCATTGCGAGGCACGCGTTTAATGCCTAACCATTCTAGACAATATTGCATTCCGGAGCTGGGCACAGCGTAATCGCACCTTGACATTTACAATTCCTGTAACAAAAGTGAGCGGCTTCTCGCGGGACATTGTTCGCCTGCGTGGAGGGCAGTGCGGCGGTGCGGCGGGTAATGTGCGAGGGTTGTGCGATACAATGGCGAGCGCTCGTCGTAAAAGACGCCAGGAACTAAATGGCTCCGTCGTCATCTGACCGATTGGCCATAAAGCTCGCGGCCGCAGCGCTAGCGCCGTCCCTGTCTCACAAACTTCCACCGAGCTCCACATGATGTACGCTTCTATACGTTAGAGTTTATTACCATCGAGCCTATTTATTGGTGGACCGATAAACCGAGTAGACAATGTATGCCTATAAGTCATATTACAATGCGGCCGATACGCTCCGACCTCGAATACTGAACGCCATGACGGTTTTTATAAATGTTATGAGAGAAATACCAAAATATAACTGGAAAAGACATTAGATGCATGGGCGAGCGATCACGAGCGCGGATCACGAGCGTGCCTACACGTGACGAAGTACTTAACACATACACTAAGAAATAATAACCGAGTGAATAATATTAAACAGCACTGTTAGACGACGTTCACTTGCACCTCACAATGACTTAATTAATGCTTATGTTTTGAGCTTATCACGCGTGTAATATGTCGATATAATAAAGTTATTTACTATAATAATATATTGCGGTTCAGAACAATAGTCATGAGTATGAAATCATAATAAAAACATTAGGTGAGCATTACAGTGTTCTCGGCGGAGATCGGGCGCGAGATAAAGCGGCTATGCAAGCGGAAATGTATAATTATTATAATTTAATTTGGTGGTTGGGCGTGCGACACTGGAGTCGTGACGTCACGTGAGCAAGCGAGCAAGTAAGTACGAAGAAAATGGTGTGATTCATTCGTCAAATCGTGTCCGTGAGGTGCGCGGGCGCATATTGATGCGAGCACGAACGCGCGCCCTCCGTAAATGTCTAACGAGCGGCCGTGTCTCACTGTCATCATAACGGGTGTAACATACTTGGTAGACGCAGCGACGCAACGCACCGGCGACGGCGACACTGTCTCAACAACACGCTTACCTGGAAAGAGAGACGACAATAAGTTCAATGTCATATAAACAAACGTACACTACACACACACGGTTAAAGGAAAGAGCATTACTGTTGACAAACGAGACGTATAGAGAAGAACAGTTAGTAAACAGGAAATTGCTGCTACGGAGACTTTCTGATAAAAAAAGGCATTCCGGCAGACATATTGGGTCGAACGCCATTTGACGAAAATAGGTTAATCCATTTCTGATTTCGTGTAAGTATATGATAAATATGAAAACCTTTCATCAAACGTTTCGTTAGTCATAAAGTTTAACCATAATTTTTATGTACAATAAAACAGAAGACTCCAAAGTTAAGACAAAGTAAGCAAAAAGGCAGTCAACACACGATTTACAAAGCTACTTAAATAATACCTAATTTCTCTCTGTACAATATGAGGACAGTTGCTCACATTATTCGTACACCATAAAAGCATCTCCATAACCAATAAAGACGTTACTATAGACAAGCCAAAACAAAACGAACAACATTGCAACACAGTCGTGTGCTAGCGTTAGATACTATCAAAATGATAAATATTTTTATACAATCATAAATAATGTCCGAAGTAATCCAAAACATCGTTATATTTTAGCACAACACAATGTAATTACTATGCGAAGTATGCGAACGCAACTAAGAAGAAAAACAAAGACGAATATGTATAGTGGATGTATTGCGCAAGTGTGACAGAGATGCAGCATGCTTCATTTAGAACCTATGACATTAAAATGTGTTTCTATAATTCAATTACGTATGAAACGAATCGGTAGCTAGGCATGTAACCGAGGGCCGTTCAGAGCACAAAGTTGAGTAACAATTGGACGCGAAACAGCGCAAACGGTTCAAGGTGGCCTTATTAATTGAACATCGATTCGTAATATCCTTTCGCAATCGATTCAGTTTATTTCTAAATGCGTGTCACGTTTTCGTGATTAGATAAGCGGTCTGTGTCGATATTAATTGAAAATTTTGTTTATTAAACGGCGTAATAGGCTAACACATTCCTTTCGCGGTGGAGTAACCCTGCTTTCAATGTCTCATGTTGTGCTGTTGAGCTTGCTCAAACTCAATGCTAACAAAATTATAAAGTCCAGATTCGTAGACAACAAAGGTTTATAATTTTTATAGTAAACGTATTTCTGAGAACTATTCTAGTCAAAAAGAAACGTACTAGCTAATACCAGGGATTGCTTTTTTAATTTCAAAACGCGAATGAGAGTGTTATATCAGACTTGAGGACGCCAGCAGCTACGCTTGCATTATTTTTTAAATTTACCCGTTTTGGCAGATCCCGTGGGAATTTCGGGAAATCCCTTCTTAGTGCGCCCCTACGGTCCCCGAGGAACATACATGCCAAATTTAAGCTTCCTCAATAGTTTCGGCTGTAGCGTGTCTGTCAGTCAGTAAGTAACGCAAGGATTTTATATATTAAGATTTCGCAATCGCCCATAACACCATCGTAAGAACCACACACTTCGAAGCCACCTTAGCGAAGAAAAAACAACCCGCCACACTATGGTTCGTCTAGAACAAGCTAGCTAGACAAAATTATTTTATTTGATTTTTATGTCTAGATGCGGTTAATAAGCAAAGATATAAGGTTTTTGGTACTTTTTTCAAGGCAGTTTGTCATTTGAGCTGGTATCATGAAAAAAAAAACATTTATCGGGCATATGTGTATAATATATTTTTTGAACATTTTATAAAGTGATTTATCCCTCGACGTCGCTATAAAATCTAATAACAGATGCATAAAATATCTAAGAACTAAATCTATTACTCATTATCATCACTATCATCAGATGAATCATCCATTGAATAGTCATGATCGTGAGGGGCAGAACTATGAAAAGTAGAAATCATATTAACATTTTGTTCCTTACAGCTAGGTGGGACAATTAAATCTAATACTTCAGTTGTAAGCGTACCTATTTTCTTCCGAGGAACTTCTCGTAAACCGTTTATTACAGGGTCAGATGTTATCAATAACATATTAAGTAAATCTCTATTCGTAGCCTCCCGTGATCGCTTTCGTGTGTTGTGCTCACGAAATCTTCTGCAGTCCTTATTCCGAGCTTCCTGTGCTTCCTCGGAAAGCTGGCCTATAGGTAGAAGGGACGATCTAATTACTTCGCCACTGTGCAAAAGTATTTTGTGGACAGTAGCGGGCAAGTAATACCATGAATAGAGATTTACATAAAGTTGTCTAGTTTCTTGAGCTAAGTTAACGAATTTTTCAATATTTATATCATATCCCGATGATAAAGTGCGAAGTAGTATGCCAAATTTTTGTATTAGTGAAACATCTAACCCTGTAATATCGGCACTAGCCTCGGGATTTCCAAAAAATCTTCGCGCGGTGTTCCCGTCATTAGTGTTACCGAACCCTGGTTTTGGTTTGTCTACAATCAAGCCCATTTCGCTTTTAAATCGTTTTTTAATGTCATCTGAACGTTGTTTCACACTAGCTTTGTCTTCGGCTGTTCTTAACTGCCATTTTTTTATATTTAGTCGATAGCTAATGTGAAGCAAGCATTCAAAGCACCTTATCCAAGCGTGCAACGTAGACAAACCAAAACCAAGATTATCTTTGTCCGCAGCAAACTCTTTTGACAGATCATTCATCATTGTTGGAGTTGCCCCACAAATAAAACATTTTTGTGAGGAAGAAGTTTCGGTCAGAGCATTGCAAACTTTTCCGTCAATCATTGTTAAAAGCATAACATGTGTGACAGATACTTCGGTCTCCATCACCTTGCAGGTTGTCGGCAATAAAGCGTTTATCTCTTCTAAAACCTTATTGGTTTCCGAAATCGTAAAATCTTTCGTTTCCTTAGAAAAGATAAACTTTATTGGCCGACAATACATTGTAGAACAGGGCCGAGGATTCTGCCACACAATATTACCACTTTCATCTTTCAATTGAAGAGGAACGAAAGAAAATACAAATAAAAACTCGTCACTATCGTCACAATTAGTGAATTTTTGTTTGTACATACTATGACCGGAACTTCCATCACAACCCCATTTACTGATTAATGTGAATGACGTGCAAGGTAACAGACTATGAACAACTTCTTGTTGTGCTGAAACTAAACGTTCGGCAGTCTTATCAAGAATTGCCTGAACTTTGATTTCAGCATGCGTTTCATTGACTGTAATTTGTTCACCTGACGGGTAGCAGGCTATTTTAGCCTTTCTAACACTGTACATTGACGGAAACACCTTATGTCCAGCTTTAATACTCCACTTCCGAGTCTGCTTATAGCTATGGCTACTTGATTTACTATCAACGTAGTACGCTAAAGCTTCCTCACTTGTTAAACTCCTGGGGGCACTTTCTTCACTCGTGGTCTTGGTTATTGAAGGATCACTAGTCACATCTTTAATTTGACGTGCTACACTTCTCTGACCCGAGATTCGAGCTGACACTTCAGCGGCGTAAATTAATTCACTAGCACTTCTGGACTGTAATAGATCGTCTACACGTCGTCTCTTCGTTTTGAGACTAGAATGTTCAAAATCTTTAGTAGGTCTTCCGGGTCCCGGTTCTCCAGATGTAGTTGGCAGAGATAAATAAACGGACACATCGAAAGATATGTCAAGACCCTCCAGCCACGTCGAATACTTTTGTAGGAATCGCTCTCGATTTCTTCCACAGCTGCTCCACTTTTCAGCAAATTTCGTTGAATATCTTGAGATTAGTACTTTAATATCTCGCAGAGACTGCTCCGTAACACCATCAAAATTATATCTCAAAGATATAAACCGAAAGAGCTCCTCATTCCGCGTTTCCTTCGGGTGTTTCAGCCATTCTTCGAAAAAATCCATTCTTGAGACGGTAAAAACTGTTGAAAGAAAAAAATAAATAAAAATTAGTTGTGCAAATATATCGCAATGAATTTTTTTACGTATAACTACTAGACACTTATGAAAATCGTATATGATAGGTTCTACGGTGGGGACAAGTGGGGACATGTTATTATTTGACCGATGAATTTGAAAAAATGAGTAAAAAAGTGGGTGAAAATTCAAACATTTCATTTTATAAGACTAAAGAATGAAGTTCCCATGTTGAAAATGAAATAAAATATAACTACTTACCCTTACGTATACAATCCATCACAAAAACACTTTCACAAATTTCTTTTAGTGACATAAACAATGCTATCAAATATGATGTAAAAATGCAAATGAATGCCCTTTAAATAGTCAACATCTTATAAACATACCTTAATGACGCTCTTAATGAGGGTAGTATTGATAATTAATAGGTGTAATCCTCAATGTATAGGGGTAATGAGTTCGTAATAGTAATTAACTTCCAGGAATTTAAGAGTTGTTTTTGTCTAGCTAGCTTGTTCTAGACGAACCATAGTGCGCCAGGACAAGAATGTAACAAGTTGAATACATCAACGTCCACACAGGTATGTGTAGACAATTGCGCTCATCCCATTCTAACAATACGTGTGAAGTACCAGCGGTATGTGAGGGCATTGAATACTTCGCTAACGAACTATACTCGAGGTTTCCAATTGATGCGTGCAAAAAGCTTTACTTAGCATCACAATGGCGGCCCTAGACATCGAAGGTTCAGGTCAAACGCCATACACACATATATTATGTATACTTGTATAGTTATCGGGTTTTCACCAGCAAATGTCGAGACTGAATGCATGCTGACGAGCTGACATTAAGTTAGAATAACGACGCCGACACCGGGGTCACGTTATTGATATTATAGTTAACTTAGAATAATAGCGCGGGGAACGGAACTTGGCACTTTTGTATATATTGTGAATAAACATGATGTATGTATACGATAATGATTTCAGCACGTATGTATTGAAACTTAACAAGGTATTTATGATTTTGATTAAGTTCGTTTGCGTAAATTTAAGCTTGATAAGCTTTTTTTGTTTACTGCTGCTATAATTGGCTATATAGCCAATAACTTGTGACAGGCGTCGTCCTATATTTGTGAGGACAATGACAAGAAGACACAAATAATTGTGTTATGTGTGAACTTTATGATAGATTACTATATCCAATATCACGAATGTTTCCCATAACACGCGAGGTTAATGCTTGTAATGAATAGCTCGGCGGCACAAGAAAACATCGACAAAACACACATAACGTGTCATAGGAGCGTGGCACCCACCGCGCGACGTCAGTGTTACGTTAGCGATCGTGACGAGGGTGGCGTAAACCATTCGTGCTACGTACGACAAAAATAACAACGTTGCAGCCAAAACAGATACGTATCACAGGCGAATCATGTGAAGAGAACGCAACAAAGCAACAAAAGGCACGTTGCATAACGCGGGAAAACTTAGATCACGACGGTGCCGCCCCTCGGCGATTATCGAACGAATACTTAAGCATGGTAAACACACAATTAACTCCTCAGCCGGGGCCTATAACTTAGCGCAGCGTCTCCTAGAGCTATGTGCGCTGCGCGTGCGCACACTCCCGGTGCCCTCGGCGGACCAATAACTCCTTGCCGCAGCCAGATCGTTAATTAAAAAATGTTCACTCATTAATCAGCCGCGCGGTCGCACTTGGATCGCGATCGGCAGCACCGATTTATTACGCTCCAGATAAGAGCTAGTTCTCGTGCCGATCAATGCGTCGATATTCAATTATTTTATTGGCCACAAACTAGAGTTTCCCATAACTAGACGTTATTAGGAGGCCTGCGAGATAATATAATGATGCGGTACCGAAACTGTGCTGCTGCCTCGATAATTCCTTCTAATCGGTCGGTGCCTTGCCAGCGTCTTGTTAAAGAATGATCTACGTGAGCGAATTGCTGGTCAACTCCGTACTATCAACCTTCTCATTTATATTTTATATCAAGATACTGTTAGAAATAAAGTTGAGCATTAACACAACGAAAATTATGTCTCATGATCAGTGGTAGTGTATCACTGGAGTACGCTTTTCCAGCGCCCTATCAATTACTTTAGTGTTTAATGTAACCTCTCAAAAACTCCGTTAGAGAACTCCTACTACAGCGCTAAGTGGTAAAATGTATTGTAACTGCAATATTCATCATACCGTCTTCATCGCATCATCGAATCATACTTTCGCAAGACATTCATGAGTTTCATACGTGTCCTCGGTTTCGTCAAGACCTCATTCACAGGCAGTCCGTCTACTAATTCTCGGAACTGATAATTTCTCAAAAGGCCCTACGAGCCGGCATTGACCGACACGGATGGCGAAGGGATTACGTCAGGGTTAATATTTTAAGGAGGATAATGAATAATTGAGCGAGGCTGTTGAGAAGCGGCCGGGCGACGAGTCCGCGCAATCATTTGCATAGTTAAGTGCCCGGCGATTAGACGAGGTGTCGCCTCCATCGCAACGACTTCATGGAAGGTTCCTCTGGTTATGAGAAGACAAGATTCCTTAACCGACGTTTAGAAGGCTCGATCGGTGGGATTTTTTCATCGGTTCGATCACACGGCTAGTCCGTTTGTTCCTAGAAGTGGTGTTTGCAGATCTCCCGTTTGCTGATTCATGTTCCTATAATAATGTTGTATGAGGAGTGTTCGGCCGCGGGTGGTCGCGATAAGACCGCGCCGTGCACGCGCATCTCAGCGGGCGCATTGTCTAGCCTCACACTGATAAGATAATTACGGTACCCCAAGCCTAATTTATTGTTCGCGCTATCACTCCACCTTAATTAGGGCAGATGAACACTGTTGCTTTGTGCGTGTTTTTACTTCCTCGTGTCACGGAAATGATAAAAATGCACTTCACATTTGCAGCTACGATTTGTAAGACAGGGTTCTAAAACGAGGCATTTCTGAGCAAAATTTAACCTTACACAAGACTGTGTGAAGTGTCCAGGCCTCAGATTAGTAGTCGTACATTGAGGTACCAGGAACACGGTATGGCGTCACTTATAAACTGAATATTAATATTGCACACAGCTGAGGTGCATTATAAAAGTGAAAATCAACAGTTAGTATGGCGTGGGCGTCGCGTCCGGTGCGGTGGCGACTCCTAGCACCAGTGGGACACTTCGCTTTCGAGGAACAGCCTGGCGAAATGGCGGACGGCTGACGCACATACAGAATACAAACAAATCTTTTATCGCAGCTCACATTACACGCTTGATTAATCATAAACACTTCTATTTTTGTTTGAGAATATGTCTGTGAGAGATGCAGCGATGCACATGACAATAGCGGCGAACCATCATCTTTAGTTAAGATATAGATATCGTGTGAAGGCGAGCACTCTCAAGTACGTATATATACGTATGTTCACGTAAGGACTGTTAAGTACATTATAAGGATATTTGTGTTAGTCGGGTGTGAGCAGTTTGGGCGGCGTTGCTCGGTGTAAACGACCTGCGGCTCACGTCTAATGGCATTCATTCCACAGCACGCGCTGCACCCGCGCGTCCCGTTACAAACAATGACCCCCCCACAATTACACGCCGATTCGGTTGCACAACCTGGCATTACGCACCGAAACAAAATAATCGAAAAACGGTAAAGAAATTCAATCACAAGAGCAAACTAGCTAACGGTGAAGTTAAATCACATCGGACAAACTGGAGCGTTTAACGTCTGTCACATGACTATTCAACGGTCAAGATGATCTATTTGACAAAGCGTTTCGAGAAAGCCTCCGGGTGCCTCCGCCCACCGACCGTCGAACTGGGTCACTGCCAATTTGCGAACCGGCCATCATTGTAATCGCATTACGACACGAGCGCGACCGACGCGCCGAAATTGTCGTCGTCCGCACTCGGGGTCACCCGCCAACCGTCATCGTCAACTGAACTTGGACGAACGACCCTCACCTGTGACACGAATCAGCTCCCGCCTCACTCGAGCCACAGTTAATGCTATTCATGCATTCTGCTGCTATTATTTATGTGCATAGGGCCTCAGGAGCTAACCAACAAAACGAAACTTGTAGCGAGCTCACAAAGTGGCGTCTGGGATCCTCGAGCCGATATCTGATGTCGATGGGGCAATCGACGGGTAAATAACTTCATCGCGTCGCATAAAAGATTATTACCCATGTACAGGGGAAGCGTGGTTGTATCAGATAGGAGGCCTCGTCGGCGAGATAGTCGCGGCCGTAAGATGGGAGATTAAGTACGATAGCACCATCACATACGGCGTTGTTTGAACGCTGCGAGCCGCGCTGGGAACTCCAAACAACCTTAGAATAACCACTCATAAATACGTCTCCAGCGCCGATATGAAGCGTGTTTCCGTTCAGATAAACTCACTGTAATACCCGTCATTTAACCAGTGAGTTTTACACGCCTAAGAGGTTGTAAATACAGGATAAAATACACCACTTTCTATTACTCCGGTTTGTGCCACTTGAATTGTAATACAGAGTTTTATAACTTGAACATTATCTGCACATTTTTCCGAAGCATTTTTCACAAAAACTAGGCTCCTTGTCTGTGAAAATTGTAAACATCGATGAAGCGTAGCACAATGTCGTGATTTGCAACATGGTTGCGCGCAATTATGTCGGCCGGAGCGGGTTGCATATTTTAATTTAAACGACATTAAAATAGCCCGGAACTGAGCGTTCAAGGGCGCACTACAACAATATTTCACGGAATTCCAAAATATTCAGCTAACACCTTAATGTCCCAGCAATAAGAATCAAAATCCAGTTCTGTCCAAAGAACACGTCGAAACGAATAATGCGTGCGTTGAACTTAAAAGGTTGTGACAGGGGTATTACGGTAATTACCTTAATTTGTAAACAGAAAAAACGGCCGTCGTCTCGTCGTATGTTAACTGAGCGAAAAATTAAATAACTGAGATGGCGGCGAACGAGAGTCCGCGAGCGTCCATTAATTCGCTTAGAATGCGGATTGCGCACCAATTAACGCATCGCACGCCCGTTCGTGTGAGCATTATCAATTTTCCGTAGAAATTTATAATTGCGCAATATTTTTACGGAAACGTGTTGATTCGAAGCAGCCATTCCCGAGAGCATGTTTATAAATGGGAACATATTTAGTGGCGCTGCGAGCGACGGCCGGCCTCGGCGCAGCAGCGGTCGGCGCGCTATCGTCGCAAAAAATCGTTCGAATTGATTGGAGGCGGGGAGCTCGAGGGCGCGCTCCTAACGGCGAGCTTTGCATATCGTTTGCATGAATCTTCCCGGTGACGAGCACCTCAGGAATGCGTCGGGAAATCGCGAAGCCGGTCGTTGACTGATTGCCCAAACAAAGCTCCGCCCGCCACCGCCCGCATATGGCCGCGTCTATTGTATAAAAACAAAACGACAAAATTATTGGTGAATCAGCGGGCGACGCCATTTGCGTAAGGTCACGGTGCAGCCGCGACACCGGCCAAGGATGCCCACGATGCGTAAATCAAATCGTTTAACGAGGAAATCGACTCGATGCACGAGAATGAGCGAGCTAGCTTTAATTAACCATCTCCTTAAACGGTCGACCTTCGGCGGTGACAGTGCACAAGATTAATTCGCAAATGTGCTTAAAATAACATACTTTGATCAGGATTCGATGAGAACGCTGAGCGACAATCACTTATACGGATCGATGAGTCAATATAGATTCGGTTTCGCTGTAACCGAGGAGTGTTATCAGGATATTCAAATGGTTGTTTATCACGTCGAGACTTCCTTGCGAGACAAGATCTAGAGATCAGGATGTGCCTGCATCTCCTTAAAGGTATGAATAGGTGTTGGGATAAGTGGTTCTGAGGTCTTGGGTAATTGGACCCCACATCGTACGAATATGGGTGGCGCGTGACGATAGTCGATATGATCAGAGATAGGCCGGTGTATCGGCAGTGATTTACGGTAGTAGTTAGCATAGATAGAACAGGTGTCTGTGGTGATAATTGCGTCCTAACTGTGTACCAGCATTGTAAACGATTGGCGCGTTTAGATAACGAGGTCCGCCATTTGCGTGCGCGCTGCCTGCTTACAGCTTATCTGTTTGCTGAGCCTTTTGTGGACGGGAACGGTAAGTGTGGCGCAATTGTGTGTTTTTCCGATAATTATTACAATATCGCTCGTTATCTCTGTTGAGTATATTTGAAGGTGTTTTAATAGAGGACGCCATTATGTTTAAATATTAAGTGGGGCATTGTCTTTTTATCTACGGGGTTTTTATCTGGTGTCAACACTGTCAACTATTTAGGAAAACCCCTCAAGGCATTGGATCACTTTCGTATTTTGTAATGCAAGGTTCATTGTTAATTTACTTTAGGGTAATACATCGGCATCACTCTCGGGAATAGAGCTTGTTGCTGCTAAAATCATCAGTACCTGAAATGTACGGTGGAAGATTCTAATAACACTCATTTAAAACATAATAAATACACAACTATAGTGCGACCAGATAATAGCGATATACAACGTAAACAAGCTGCCAGTGATTCATAACATTTCGTCATCAACAACATTCACTATGTTTTCAAAATGAAGGTGTTTAAGTGCAAAAAATATGAAATTAAAATTTTTTAACACACCTTCGATATGTCACGTGGTAGTCGCAGAACGTATAGCTTATGTTACTATGGCAACCAAAGGGGTATCAGTAATGAGATACAGTCTCATTACTGATACCGCTTTGGTTGCGGATTCTGCGGATGCCACTTGTCTAGGTTCTCTCTTGGCTGATATTATTACCTTTATCTATACACATAAATAAAATTGGAGTGTCTGTTTGTAATATTAAAATAACTTTTACTTAATGCATATATGGATGTAAACACGGTACATAAACCCAATATTTTTTTTAATTTTTGTCTGTCTGTTTGTTCTCGCTAATCTCTGGATCGGCTGGACCGATTTTGACGGGACTTTCACTGGCGGATAGCTGATGTACCAATTAACCGGGTACGGGAAGTAGTTCTCTCAGGACGCCGCGGGTGAAACCGCGGGAAACAGCTAGTAACCACATATTATTATATGTATGACATGTATGTATGTAGGTGCCTTCCACAACACTGTTTTCTTTATAGCCTTTCACAGTCCACTGCTGAACTTAGCGTCTATATTGCTTCACAGTATTACTGTGAGTCGATAGGAGGATTTAACGTACTATACCACGCTAACCGAACAGCTTGGTACAAGGTTTGCTGTCAAGATTTTCGTCTCTCCGCAAAGATATTATTTGTTTCGTCTTTCTTCCAAAGTCTCTTACGACACCGACAAAATTACATGGTGTGTTTATGATTATGTATTATCAATCCGTCACCACAGGGAATGCTTATTACAATTACCTTTACACCACATGTCTATAGGTGCCTACCACAATACTGTTTACTTATGAATTATGACAAGACTCCGTCTCCCTGTCCCGTTGGAAAGTCCCAGGGCGCCTGTGGCGGCGGAAGGCGCTCTTCCGGCACGCACCACCGACCGCCTCGCATAACCAATGCTGCTAATTAATGCAGCCAACTATAAAACCCTCTAGCTTCAAAGGACTTGCCAGCATGTTACGACTCTTGAATTTTGCCGGGTTGCTATGAAAGTTTTTGTTTTAAAGTTATAAAAGTTAGTATTGCTGTAGGTTTACGAGTTTATTTATTTATTACATGGAAGACCAACAGCACGTAAATACATTATACAGTAGTAGCAAATAAACAACGGTAAGCCAATAACAGGTCCTCGCGATTATTCAACAGTTTAAAATGTGGACATAAAACATTATATAATAATATTACCGTCATTGTTCGTACCAAATGCCTTAGTTGCTAAGAAAATATTAGAACCAATCAACTTACAAATTTAAGAATGTTTATTAAAATACTCGTTTTTTTAATTACCTGTGTAATTATATTTTGATGCCAAATGCTAAGGTTCGGCAGGTACCAATACTATATACTGAAATAATTTTACTTACATATTTTACTAATACATTTTTTTCTTTATTATTGCAACAATTGTCCCAAGGTTTCAGAAACATTGCCATCTCAAATAATATCTTAAAGTACAGATACGTACTGGGAGGTTTCCTTATTATACTTATATAGGAACAGTTGTATGTCTGTATATAGGTACATATGTACGTAGGTATATATACAAGTCTTGGTGTACGTTGCTTATCGTTACCGAGTTCCTGGAGTTAATGAGGTGGCCGGCGGCGGACTTTCCATCATATTCTATATTGTAATAACAATATACTCTATAAACTGTAACAAACTTGTGCATACAAATTAGAACTTGAATATTATACTATTCATTCTAGGAGTTCTTAATCAAAAACTATAGTTTTAAAATTTATTTCAGTCCATTTGTCTATATCGAAAACAATATTTTTAACCTCCCGAGGACCATATCATATGGTACGTCAAAAAAATAAAATACTACCTGGCTAAAACGAAGGTAATATTCAATGAACACGTCGTGTTTAGACCGATCTGCATTGACGGTTCCTTGCTCGAAGTTGTGCAACAGTGACATACTGTTGTTGACATACCTGGGGCAAGTAATACAGTTGGGTAGACACAGCTTCGAGAAGGAAATCGATAAGTGGATTCAGTTGGTGTGAGCAGCATTCGGTAAGCTACGTCGGATTTTCTCGTCGCCTATCCCGCAAAGCCTCAAGATAAAAGTCTTCAACCAATGCTTCCTACCAGTAATGATATACGGTGCTGAAATCTGGACACTCATGGTAGTGCTGGTACATAGATATAAAATATCTCAGCGTACTATGGATCGAGCTATGCTCGGAGTCTCTCTAAAGGATAGAATTTGCAACGAGCTCATCAAGAAGAGAACTGGAGTCACCCACATAGCTCGCCTTATAAGCAGTCTGAAGTAGTAATGAGCTGGCCACGTCTCCCGAAGGACCGACGACCGATGGAGCAGACAAGGCTTAGAGAGAAGGCCCAATTTCAGCAAACAAAGAGTGGTTGTTTTGAGCTGACTGCACGGTTGGCGTCGTTGTTTAAGAGGCCACCTCGCAGCTTGACACTTGCCAAGTGTTGTGGATTCAATACTGGGTGTTAATCGTGTCGGTTGTATGTTGGTAAAGACTCCCGCGACACTGGGTTTATCCCTAGTGCGTGAGTTGTGCTATTAAAGAAAGGGCCTTGCGAAGCTATAGATTCTACCTAAATTGTAATTAAACCAAGCGCATACGAAATTTTCTTGTACCTGTAGTTAATTGTTTTATATCTTTGATTTTGATATTTTTTCAGAAAACGACATAACAATTTTGTTGTTTAGCTTAAAGCCAAAGAAAATTACTGTAAGAATTCACTTACAGTAATTTTAAAAGTTCAAAAATAATGTGATGTAGGTATACTTTTGTTTGTTTTTAGTTTATTTTAGAAAGCAGTTGAAAAGATATAAACATAGTATAACGACAATTTTAAATCTTGCTTGTGATTTCCTTTGAAATACATTTCAATAAAAATCTTTTCTTTGACCCCTTTAGATAGATAACAATTACATTACACAATATTTAAAAATAAAAAGTTCAAATATAATAAACTTTAACATTAAGCAAATAGGGTTCAAATTCGCGATTAAATTTGCCGGTATCTGGGACAATCTACCGTTTACTAGGACAAATCTACCGGATACTGGTACAAATGGGTCTTTTCAAACGTTATTTAAATTAAAGTATTCTTAACGTCATATATATCAAAAGCTATAAAATTATTCGAAAACTAGAATAAATTATCTATAAACATCCGTAAACTTCATTTTTGTTAGTCTTTTAACCTTAACATAGCAGACCTGCAAAGTCAGCGAAGTTCAGAATTTCACGGCTATTGGGACGTTTACCTTACTTAGTACTAAGACTTAGCAGTACTAAAAATGTTATCCGGTATCTGTGACGTTTTGCTAGAGTGGCGAATATGGCGACTGTGATTTGTCTGTAAGAACCATTAGAATTTAACATAATGCTAGACAATCCGAATTTTGCGCATTTATGTTGTCGACTCAAAATCTTAAAAAAAAATATGTTTTATTATTCAGGTAAGGTTTCGATCTAGTCTACCGTACCCCTTGACGAAATTATTAACATAGATTTGACATTGCGATGGTAGCGCAGTCTGTCGGTACCAATGTGAAACATTCCAAAATCAACAACTACTTACAAATTAAAAATTAACTAAAAAAACATTTTCCAGTGGACTAAATTGTGAATCTAAACCATTCTCAAGTCCCCTTGAACACACACAAAAAATTTCATCAAAATCGGTCCAATCGTTTAGGAGGAGTTCAGTGACATACACACGCACACAAGAAATATATATATATAAAGATTGATATTATATTTTGAATGGACTTAAAAGCGATATTCTGATAACCTAATGTCATTATTGTATAATTTGAAATAAACAGTTCATCGTTGACACATATTTTGACACTTGTTTCAATTTACGATCTCGTTACGATTTCATTCAACTATAGAAGAATACGATTTTTTGTGACGTAAGTATGACACTGACATTATATCGAAACTATTTATTTAGGAGAATTGAGCCCCTGTTCACATCAGTTTAGAAACAAGTATGACTGATACTTTCTTATTTATATTTCTTTTTCGAGTTTCCTTGACAGACTTTTCTTTTCCCTTTTCACATATTCTTAAACAAGCTTTTCTTCCTACCTTTACATCTTTATATTACCTTAAATATGTAAAGTTATTTCCATGCTTTCAACTTATAGACATCATTCATCAATAAGTAGTAAGTAAATAGTACAAGTTTTAGCCGACTCGAGTATATAATGTAGTACAAGTTTTAGCCGTCGTACCAATCAAGCGACATGTCTCCGAGCATTTTCTAACAGCACACGTAACGGCAACTGTGATGAGTAAGTAATAAACGTATGGCAAGACATGTTGGTGCTCATACGTGGGAACTGGTTTAACTTGTCAACTGACGAGATTAAGACTAATGATAGTTCTTTATGCCCGTTGTTTTAAAGTTTAAAGTCCTGCATCTTTGTAAGTAAATGTTCAGATAAACTTGGAGTCAAACTTTGAAGAGCACAGGATATTAGGTGGACTATGGTCTCGAAGGTGTTCCAATCTCTTAGTGCCCGTGGCTGGTGCTATACCTATGTTGACGCGACAGAGAGTCTCATTTTGCTAAACCTTCCTAATGTACCAAAATAATTATGTTATTGCCATTCAAAAGGAAACTAAACTGCAGAAGACTAGACTAAACTAAACTTTTAGGTAACTTGTAATTAGGGAATGCAATCTCGCCAATCTCGCGAAATCTCGAAATTGGCGAGATCTCGCGAGATTGGCTTCATAAACTCGCGAGATCTCGCTTGAGCCCAAATCTCGCGAGATTTGCATTCCCTACTTGTAATATAGTTTTGCAAACTAGTTTTATCATAATCCATTCACGTACTATTGTAAGATGCTTGTATGATCACACATAAGTCTTTTTACTTATACAGTTCACAGCTTTAGGTATTTTAGTTTTATAAATCAAGGCAAAGTACAGCTGAAGGTACGAGTATCTGTTTACCTGAAGGAAAAACGCTATCGTTTGACAAGATATTAGTAAACATAAGTATGTGTGTCGATGTATTTAAATGCCTGAGAGATTCAATGACACGCGATAAGCCACGATGTTTACCTTACGTCTAGCACCAGCGTCTTGTAACAGCACAATATGTAAATACACACATTACATTACAATAATAGTCGGTGCCAACACTAAGCAGCGCTGAATTATGTGAAAACTAGACGTTTTCCCGGCGCTCGGATCGGATTACGTAAACCGTTATTTATTTGTAAATTGATTCGTATTTCATGGACACTGTAGATTATTTATATTCCTTCCAATGTCTTGTTTATTCCGCTTGAAGAAATCAAGTAATTTAGTATTATAAATGTATCAAAAGAAACCAAAACATGCGCCCGTAGGGTGAAATAAATAAAATGTGCAAAGGTTTATAACCTAACCATATTGGATTCCCTTGACAGGCAGACATAAATGTACCTCTATGTCCAGAACGGTACCTATTCCCATAAATCTTGGGTGACGCAGAGTTACGACAGAAAGCCGCGCGATTGAACGTCACTACACAATAATACTAAAGAAGCGAAGGGCATACAGAATAAGGGCGGGATTCGACCATTACTGGCGATTCATAAAACGTCTGCCAACTGCCACCTTAACTGGCAATTCATAAGCTTACATAAAACAGGGAGCAATTCTGCAACAATGTAACCAAACGTGCAAAGATCGGCCAAGTACTCGCCTTGGTTAGTCCTACTGAATACATATACATACATGATAATGGATTCACACTTCTTCGAATATTTTAATGAGTAAATTGTGGAAATACTTCTTAATTAAGTAACTAACTGCCTATTTATTTATATTATTTGATATAAAAGGTATCTAATATGATTTCTATGCCGAAAAAAATATTGAACTACAAAGACGTTCAAGCTGCTGTAGACAACATAGCAAGGACTAAAAAGGTATACCTACATAAATTATTTGTATAATATGATGCTGCATTGCTGCCAAATACACCATGTACCCTATGTCCACTACATCCACGATTTAATTCGTATATTCGCACCATAACATTTTTACTCCATGACTACTATGTAACACAGAAGAAAATTATATCGCAATAAAATAAAGTTCTGAACGCGCGTTTCTGCCATCAGCGCTGGAATTTTCATATGCATAATGACGTATAAAAACAGCATAATCTTAGAGTTTTATTCTTCGAAGGAAAAACAAAACTAGTTATATAATGGCGGTGATCATAAATATAATATGTGATGTTCTCACGTTGCGAGGCGTTTGCCCTCTGTTCCGCGCTGATGGTCTGCCACGGTCCCTAGGCGCCCTAATAGCCCACACAGCCCGACTCGACGCCCCTATGGCTCTAGAAACGTTGCCCTTGCTTCTTCACGGTGTGTGGCTACGTAAACTTGAAGGTAACATCTGGCGAAGGTTAACGTTACTATTACGGAAATAAAATGCTGTTGGGGTAAATGTAGCTCAACGGATATTAGAGGGTCGATGAATTGATAATCTAAAATAAATACAGTTCAATTCTGCTGTCAATTGCTGCTGAAGTGGGATGCCTCAGTCATACATTTGGACCAGTAAGAGCACTCCCAACTTTATCAAAACTTTTTACCAACGAATCTGGCCTTGCCATCTCGTGCAAAAGCGAGACACACATCTATTAAACCACAAAATGATAGCAGCGAAAGCATTTGGCAAATGAAAAAGGAAAGTATGTTAGAGCAGGTGCGTGCCGGTGCCGGTGGCGTGGCGTGGCCCTTCCAGGGCGGGGAATGGAATGCGACTATTATTAGAGAACGCGGCGCCGGCACGACCGACCTCCACATACAGCCCGCTATGGGAATATTTTCTTTACACGCTGCTGGATCAAATTTTGCTTCAAATTTTTTGAGTTTACCTGTATTTTAACGGGATATCAGAGTAGAGCGGGGTTCAAACGGTTTTTTATTACGTTAATTACTGTTATGGTATATTAAAAGATTCACAACATACAAAGAGGTTGCCATTGGCACATACCTTTTTTAAAATGTAATGTTTATGCCCTTTTATATTATGTTCTTGTTTGGAAGAATTTGCATCAGAATGAAGTAGTTTGCATCAGTGTGAAGTACTTAATCATGCTTGGACATTTTAATCGCAGAAATATTCATCCGCATATGATGTAAAAGTTAATAACGTACCAATTCTACAAGAATTTTAGTTATTTTAATAAATATTTACAATCTATTTTGAAACGTATCAATACCAATTCCTTCGTCCTTTAGAAGCTATGAAGCAGCATAAAAACACAACGACACAAATAGGTAAAATACAATATATTGTGCCAAAAATTAATAATCGCAGGTAATAAACGAACTTAGCAGCATCCTGTATAGCGAGTAGTGTATTGGAGCGCACGTTATCTGTGGATGCTGCGCGCATCTCTCGCTGCGCCGGCGCCGCTCAGCCATTGTTGCGGCCGGCCCCCGCGACCATGCTAATGTTCCTCCCTCCCCTTCACTCCTCACCCTCCCCCTTTTCCCTACAATCCTCCACTCAGATACAATAACAATAAACTACCCGATATTGCCAATGCACTAAGGAATTATGTTTTAATTTTACTTCAAAGGTTGTGGCGATTCGCTCGGTTTTCTTCGGATGTTTATGCAAAGTGCACGACTCGCGATTTAGTCGCATTAGGAGTGGATGCAGTTGAGTTGCGATTTTATTGTCTGAGTGCACGTTTGAGGAGGCAGTTTCGGTCCATGTCTGTCGATAATGGGGGTTCCGTTCTTTGTGCTGTATTCTGTAGTACGTTTGGAGTAGGAAAGTTATTTAAATTGGCATGGTTATGCCAAAATTGCGTCTGTTTCCTGTTATTAGGATTGGTTACTTTAAAAAATACTAATATACTGGAACAGGCTACTTTTAGCTCTCTAGCTTTTTTAATATTGACTCCCATCGTTTGAACTTTAAGACCGAAGTGTGTGTGGCATACATTCTACACGGTTCGACGATATACATAATACATGATCTTGATAGCTTAGGTACAATGTAAAGCTATGGCGTGTGTTGGTAAGCAATGTCGCTCACTTATGCTCTCACAGCAGTAAGACAGAACTGCGTGGCTTCTGTTAAACGCAACAGATTAGGCAAGGCAAAACACAGACAGTAATAATAAGTCATATTCCCAGCAGTCGGTCGTAAGTTTACACCTCGGATCGCGTTACTGGTGTTCAGTCATTACGGCGGCCCATAAACCGGCGACTACGCGTAAAGAGGCACATTCACCGTGCGTGGTATGTCGAGCTAGTACCTGAACTTCGTGTCCGTAAATGAATTTAATAGCGACTTTATTGTCAGTTATATAGACGTTTTAAATAATTAGCTTTACAGGTTAATTATAGAAACGTTTTTATAATATAATCGTGTTTCACGAAAGCACTTATTTATTTTATAAAGACACGAATGGGAAATGTACACTATTATTTTGCATAGCATATGAATTTGTCCTCCAAACTAAAGCAATTAATAATGTTTCGTCCTCAAGCAGGAAAAATCTGATTTTAAATTTAAAGAAATCCGCAAAACGAAATAACCTACGAAAGCAGACACCAAAAAACAAACTTAATTCGGACTAACAACGACAACCATAAAGTCCATCCAACGCATTACCGAAATTACGCACCATCAAAAGCGCAGTTCCCACCAGCAAAAAAGCAAACCCATCCAAATTTCTCCGCAACACGGAAACGCTGGACGAAAATTATCCACAAGAATTTTGACGAGAAGACGACAAATGGCGTGTCGGTGTGATTTAAACGAAACGCGTACCGTGAACAGCGCTCTTAAGTTACGTGTAGGCGAATAAATCTGAGGAACGACCAGTTAAGGGGCAATTGTGCGGCCGAAACGGCGTCCGTCGACGATTTGTCGCTCGACTACCGACACACGCAAGTAGGAAATGACGGGGACGTCACTTCTTATTAGGGCTGATAACGAGGAATTTTGACGATGTGTCGCATATTTATTGTGATTGGAATTACTGTTGAACCATTTTGGCAACTGTCCTGATAAGTAACGGATTTACTTTAGCGGCGATAGCCCAGTGGTCTACGTAACGGATTGCCGAGACGATGGTCTTGGGTTCGATCCCCAGGTACCCCGGGCACACACCTCTAACTTTTCGAAGTTATGTGTGTATTAAAAATGTTAATTATCGCTCGCTTAACAATGTGCCCGGTAGATGGCAATAGGCTCACCCCTATTACATTGGGACCAAAACATAACTGGCGAAGTGTGGGTGTGTAATACACCTCTGCCTACCACTTCGGGCATAAAAGGCGTGAAGTTATGTTTTATGTAATGTATGTTACTTGAGGTAGCGATACTTCAATCGCAATTAAATATCGTAAAACGCGATTTGGAAAAAAGTAGGAACCGATTTGAATGCTGAATGTCTTGGATTGTTATGTGTCTATACACAAAGGTTCGCTGTTCACATGACATCACAGACGACAAAAGCCTTATTCCTAATCAAACAATTTTCGAGTAAACATCACATACCAGCAGCGCTAATGCATCTATTGAGGACAGCGCAAATCTTTCGGAACTAAACTGACATCCCTGCAGTGACGACCATTACAATTAGCCACGGAATGCGTACGCATACAGACCTACTTTACGCGTAAATAACTGGCCACTAACATGTTCACACATATACGAACTATAGAAAATATTTTAGTATAAAACAACGTGTAGGATAGTTCGTCAGAAGGAAGTCTTTCCACCTCTGTTTTGCCTTACTAGGTTAGACAAAGACAGGAATATGCTTTGAGCTCCCGTCTTCGTCCTAAAGTGCTTTTGGGTTATTTCCACGTGCAGTTGACATTTGAAATGTTAACGCCACATTAATGCGTGTAACGTGTGACATAACAAATGTTGTAACGCGTCGCAGTAACATGTGATTAGTGCGCAACGAGCCGACGTTATCGTAAATTACCGTCAGCTAATAATGGCATTTTTTCTTGGAAAAGTCATGACTGTCATGAGCGAAGCGATATGCGATTTTATTGACTTACATGGATTACGTATGACTACGCTTTTTGCCTACGCGTTATCAAATCTTCCAGTTCCAAGCACAATATGATGACCAACTTTTGCCTAGAAACAGAGAAAGTGCCATAAGCGTATAAAGAGCACAAGACAGTTCAAAAAAGAAGCAAAAGAATCTTCCTTTTATGACCATAAATAACGCCTAGTGTAGCCTTAAATTAAATACGGCAAAAACATTTTTATATGCAACATTATATATCAATGCACTAGATAAAATCTACGAACAAGTGAAACACAAGCCATTTATCTCAATACTTCATCTTTTTGAAGTGTAAATCTGCTAAAAAAAGCGAATAGTCATTGATTTATCGAAACAAATAAGAGAATACGATGGTCCACGGCAGCAATGTTGCCAACCTATGATTACCGGTAATAAGCGCAAACACAATTACCATATTCTCACAAGACGGTGTTACCTGTAATAAAAATATGCGTTTGTGTTACGAGTGTTATCCAAACCGGCGGCCATGTTGCACAACTGAGTTTTTTGCGGTAATAAAATCAACATTATAGAGGATTTGCGAGCGTACCAGCACGATATTACATGATTGAGTTGTTAAGTAATATGTGTGGATGGTATTGGTCGCAGTTTTATCTTTTTGGTCGGCTGTAATTAGGGTCACGACGAATCTCGCTGCTCCGTTAAGCGTTGAGTCCACTATGGTGACATGGATTTCTTTTTTGTAGAGTTGTCGAGTAAATTTTGAATAGAGTACCGACTCAGAGAAATAGAAAATTAGAGAGACGACGGCGTAGTGATTTAAGAGGTCACCTCGCCATCGACAACTGAACGTGTTGTAGGGGTCCAATCCTCACACCAGAGAACACGGTGTGATTCCCTAATCTAAGTAAGAGCCCGGAAATACTTTTTTTCCGTTGATTAAATTTACATATTACAGACAAAGCTCACTTCAGAGGACGCTTACCTTTATGGAACAATACCATTAATACTAATACTAATATTTTTGTTTTTTCTTTCTTACATAAGGTTATGGCAATATCTTACGTTGAGAGCACTGAATTAGTTTTATACTTTATTATGCATGATTATATCTAGCTGTTATTAACTTTGGACTCAATTTTGTCGCTTTCTGGGACTATGATGTTGAAAAATGAGAAAGCTTAATCCAAATTTTGATGTATTCAGTAGGTTCTTTGAAAATTGAGAAAGTTATTATTTCTATGGAATTAATTCAGTTTCTATTTTTCATATTATTATCGCCACTGTTCGTATGTTTTTACATAATATTTAAAAACACATTAACAAAGTAAAATAGGAGGAGGTTCTCGCGGCGAGGACTCGATGTTTACCAAATAAGTGCCTGCGGAATACAATTGTGAGTTACTGAGTTTGACTCTGGGCTGTACATTTGAAGACAGTTTTTTATAACATATAACCTCAGACTGCCTCCGTGGTCCAGTGGATAGCGTATGTGACTGCTGATCGGAGGTTCCGGGTACGATTCCCGGGTCGGGCAAAAGTGTTACTGGGTTTTTCCGAATTCTCAGTAGCAGCACGGAGTCTGGTAATGTGCCCGGTACGGCAATAGGCTCGCCCCTTATTACGTGGGACCTAAGAATTCATGGCGAAATGTGGGTGTTATATTACACCTCTGTCTACCATGGGATACAGGCGTGAGTCTATAAACAAATAAAAATAAAATAAAAATAACCTCTTTCAGTGGCAGCACAAGGTCTGTCTTCTTAAGCAGCAGTAGACAATAGATTCCAGCCCTTTCCCTTTTGAACGTAACATAAGTATATTTATTAAAGTTCACTGCCTATTCATTGAGAATGCAGATATACCTACATTGCATGGTAACAGCAACATACATATTAACATATGACACAATCGGTCCTATAAAAACGATCCAGTCTCGCATTTTTTCCTAAGCCATTGCTTCTCAAGTTATTCCTAACCATATTGTAAGCAAATAAAAAGGGACGTATATCATTCTCGCCTGACAGATTGAGTCTCAAACAGGCACTAGTTGTTTGTGAACAACTTTATTATATAAATTAATTATCGTGTGATACAATGCTTCATTGAATTTTAATAAAGGTGACTTTAACATAATATGACGCCTCGGAGGCATAGGCAAAGACGTATTACTGGTATTACGAGATGTTTTTAAATGTTAATCTAAATACTTTATGGTGCGTATGATGAAGCTGTTAGCAATGTCGTCGCTGTACTCTGGACCTATTTCTCGTCTCCTGACTCCTGAAATAGCTTAAAAAGCTGTCTTAAAAATTCAATTCTGTAAGTAGTACCTCCGTAGCCTGTTTATGCAGTTTAGATTTAATTATATTCTTTCAATAACCTGCCGTATGGGCTAAAGTTTACTTCTTTAAACAAACCAGTCAATTCACAACTCCATTCAAATTTCAAGAAAAGAACATTACACACTTTAATACCGCGCTGGCAAATAGCGTGATCAGTAAACCGTCGTACCGCTCCCCAACCGCCTGTTTCACTGCACTAATTGACACAACAAGTGTACGAATCCCGACTAATTATAGCATTTAAAATATTCAAACAAATAAAACGGTGCGAAAGACCTCATAAAAGCGAATAAAATTTATGACCGCTAAACAGTTGGTTTGTCCTTTTGTGGTAAGTGTTAGCGCACACTGGCGAGTGGCGGGCACTACGAGAAACAGAATAATAATGTTAATTAATATGCAATTTATCGCTTTGAGTAAGACCTACATAATTATTAGTTATAAATTATATACAGACATTGACTGTTTTTGAGATTAACGTATTCAAACTATTACAATATCATATTTATATTGTTACGTTGCCATACCCAGAATGCAACGTTTATATGCGCGCTTATACAAGGGCGGATCCAGGGGGGAGGTCATGGGGGTCATGACCCCCCCCTGGGCTGGTTCCAGAACTTAGGTGGACCACTAATTAAACATTAAGATTTAATTTAAGTATATATTTTGTCACCATACAGATTGAATGTAACTACATACCTTCAATATTTAATTAGTTTAAAATATAATAACTTTGTATGATAGCAAAGGTTTTAGACCAGGGTAGATAATTTTTGAAACGATAGAAAATTATAGTAGGATGAAACCCATTGGAAAAGAAAGAGAATATAGCAAAAATTTAAGGAAAAATATATGTATTATTCGTTTGAGATAAATGTTTTGAAAATTGAAGAAAATTAAGAGGATTTTATTATTTTTAGAGCTGTTTTTTGGTAAAAAAGTTAAAATAAGTAAATTTACCTACACCCGATTTGATTCTATAATAAAAAAACTAAATTTGTCGATTCTGTAATCCCGGGGTTTTTCGATTCAAAAGTGCATTCCATAATAGCCAACACCTCAACTTTAGGTAAATATGCATCCGATAATCCGATCTCTACTTATTATATAGACTTATTTGGTTGTTAATTTTAGTAGTATATTTTGATTTGCAAGTTCTTTTCTATCAATGAAGCAAGGAATCTTACATTTTTCGATTAATTAAAGTGTTAATTTTAATAAATATCTCAAAATTGTACATTATGATAAAAAAAATCGATCTTGAGGTTGTTTCATTTCGTTGCATTTTCTGAGAACGTTTACCTTAGTAATGTATGTATATTTTATTCACACCATCAGAAAGTAGAGATTTCAACGAACAAAACGCCGAACAATTAAAAAAAAAGCTGATATATTGACGTGAGAATTTTCAATTGAAAATAAGGGTTTTATTTCGATTTAAGTCAAAATAAGGCGTAAAAATAAATACTTTAAATAAAAAATATAAACAGTGTGTTTGGAACATAAAAAGGCAAGTTTTCACCAAATTTCGTGTAAAAAACTATTGTAAAAGTTAAAAATAAAAAACCAAAAACTTGGTTATTTGAATTTTTTACATAAATTATGACGTTGTGTGAATAAAATGTAAATACGAAAGTTGTAGATCTTTTTATTACCTACAACTTTGCCATTGACGTTTTTTCCGTAGGACTTGTAGTTTTGCTGGCAATCGAGATAAACCCTTTTTTACCCTTAAAATCGCAACCCCATCCACTTCCCGACCTCAGATCGCCCGTAATTAATTTTTCCTTTAATGATCGCTATATTCTCTTCCTTCTCCAATGGGTCTCAACCTACTGTAATTTTATTTAACTTTTTACCGTTTTGTAACGTATCTGCACTTTTATTTGGTATGTTATTTACATTTTTAAATAGGAAACTCAACCTTAAAATTAAACTACTCTTCTACCTGCGTAATTATATACATTCTTATAACATGTATTACAAAAAATTTAACTACTTAAAAACCTTAACTATCCTAAACTAACGAAAAACAAAAGAGGCAATACAACTATGAAGCGTCAAAAAATTCCTCCGCCACGCTGTCGACTGGTAGCGTACCCAGAAGGCTGGCAGCATTGCCACGTTGTATGGCAATGCTTATTCTCTCTGCGAAATACAAACCAGCCTTCTGGTCACGGGAAGCATCAATCAGCCTTCTGGCGATTTCTTTATATAGAGCGTGTGTACTAGGGCCCCATGGCCCCAGCGTTTCGACCCCAAACGGCTCAAAAACGTAATTACCCGCTAGGTTTCCATATTTACGCCGTTTGAGGGCCTCCGCCGATGCAGCAGCAGCGCCCGCTGATCCAGCTGTACTTGAAAGGTGTGATGGCGCAAGGGTATCGACGCATGTCGCGTCCCACACCAAAGGCCTACCCATCTTCCAAGGTAATAACGTCATACCGTCTGGTATCTTCCCATAGTCGCGTACCAAGCCATTAGGTTCAAGATGAGTTGGTACTCCGGCGGTGACAAGAGCTCGACGGAGTACGTACCCAGCACTCCTGCTGCACGATAGGCCATGGTGGCCAAGACTGTCGACGGCTTCACTGCAGTGACAGCGATGCGGAGAAACGCAAACAGCACCCAAGCGTAATCAAGAAGCGATGCGGAATCTGCACTGGTCTATTACGTACATTAATTAAATACCAACTTTTTACTTGTATATATTGTTATCAAAATTAAATTATAAGTTCCTGACTTGACCACGACTATGTGACCCCCTCCTGGCGCCAAAGCTGGATCCGCCCTTGCGCTTATATTAAAGTAGGTACACATTGACATGCAGTTTCAATATCTCTCTATGCATCGTTTCCTCATTTCTGCGGTTGCTACCTCCCTTCGGCATTTTACCACAGAATAATTAATAGTACTAACGTACAGAAGCTTCACTTTTCAAACCAATTTATTGAAATTACGACTCTTGGTACTAAGCAATAAAGTTCAATTCAGCTCGCATAAGCACTCAGTGCCTAATGCGATATTAACCTAACAGTTCCCGTTCTTTTCTAACACATAACGCTGTCGCTGTCTGGCGCGGAGTGGCGCGCTAGGGTTGTCGACTTGGCGCTGCTACTATATTTATTCATCGTCTATCTACCTACTTGACCACGTACCTAATAATAAATAATTATCCTATAAGTATCCTATCCCACTATTGGAGATAGTAGAACAAAAGCACAAAAATTCTGGTCGTTTACATTTTTACTATACAGATTCTTAGTTATTTCCTAAACGCGTGGACCGATTTACATGATTCAAACAGATAAAATGGTTTTTGAACTAAATCTTTAATTTGACACCATAATCGTTGAGATATCTCAACAAACAAAAAATCAAATTTTCAAGTTGCTCTCGTAATATAAATAAAATAAAATTTTCAAATCGCTTTCGACACACAGTTAATTAAGCAATACTTTGCATTAGACTTGTGATGATACATTTTTGTTGTTAAAGGCGTTTAAGTTTATAATTTCAACAGTGTATGAACACGGCGCGTGAGAATACGGAGCGGTCGCACTCGTTGCGTGACGTCTAATGTGAGCGGCGCGCGGCAACCTACTAAATCCAACCACGTCGACGTGGTCGGCCGAGGTACTTGTAAGTTTGTACCTAAAATGCGAAGTGCGCCCGGCCTGATTTTACATAAACATACATACCTACATGCTCACGCCTTTTTCCCGTCGGTAGACAGAGACAATAGAACGCCACTCGCTTCTATCCTTGCAAACCTTACGCGCTTCCTCTACATTCATTACTCTTTTCAAACATGCTCGCCGGTTACGGGTGCTTCGGACTTTTCCGTTTTTCAAGATGTCCCCAATTTGGTCGACGAACGTCTTACGCTTATCTCTCATAATTGCTTTCCATTTGCTTTCCTGGATACATTGAAAATATTCTAAGTTCACTATCACTATAATTAAAATACATAGATAAACTTTGACCCTGTTTTATGTGACCCGGCACATACAGGCTTCCCTGAATTTGTTTTCTATGTTCTTGAAATTCATCCACAGTGAACGCTGTGCCTAACATTTAATGTTTATGCATGCAGCGCAATTTGTGTGTGGGCAAGTGGCGCATGCAGCAATTAAGTAGATCGATCTATCATAATCATATCTCTATCATACGTATTAATGAGAGCGCTGCCCGCGCAGACATGCTAATGATCGGCGAAATGTGTCAGGGAGCGAGGCGAGCCAATGTCGACCACTGCTGCGTTTTTATTATCGATGGATATCATTATTGGTATGAGAAGTTTTACTAAGAAGATTGTAAATCCTCAATTTATATCTTGAGTGTATTTTCTCTTTCCTCAGATATAAACTAGACTTCAAACACACGACAGCCGATTTGACAGTAGTTTGAATTGTACTCAGCAAAATGAAACAAATGCATGGATATAATCACAATACAAGTAAATTAATGTCTTCTACAGTGACAAATCAGTATCCAGCACTGCGACAAGTATCTCCCATATAATAGCCTTGTCCAGTCCCAGAAACCACGTAATGGTATAATAACTTGATATAAACATATAGAAACACTTTCACTGATTCGCGCAATTCCTGTGACAGTGCCACAAAGGCTACACTAACCTAGTGAGACAGAACAACCGAGACTAATAAGTTTACAAGTTTATAGTAACAATTCCTAGCAAGATTAGGTGAAGCTTTCCCTTGGAACGGAACACGGACAAAATGTCGTAACGAGGCTCTAACACATAAGTAATAAAGTTACAACACCGTCACAATAAATTGTATCAATTTCCTTCCTTTGTTAGTAGCTGTACTGAGCTGGTTACCAATTTTCTCCAGTGATACAACTATGTATGCGTGCTGCTTTAGTTTATGCCATCGGGGTTATATGAACGGGGCAAGAAGTTGCGTGAGCTTTTCTAGTTAAGTGTTTCTATAAGCTTTGTTCAAACAATCTATTGACTGATTAAGCTGTACCACCAAGCTACTTTACACTGACAGCTGTCCAGCAGCAGCAGGTTCGATTTACTAGAAGAGAAAATGTCTAATAGACCATGGATAAGTCTCAATATTCTTTTAATACTCCTAACGTTATCTCGCATCAAATACGACCAATCCAAAGAGAGCCGCGGCCATAGCAACAAAATATTAATCTCCAGTGAACATTATTGGTTTACCGTGTCGGATCGCAAGGCTGAGAGTAATAATTGCTTTTGTACGACCACAGATCGTAAACGCTTTCCATGTTGCGTAATTTTTTTAGGCTATAAGGGCTCACGTGCCAATGATGGAAGTGAAATTGGACGTGGAGAAAATAGTGCGCCGTGTACTTGTTTTCAAAGCAGTCTGTCTTTACATTTTTTGTTTATATTTTTCAAAGATATTTTTTTATACTGAAGGCGTGAAATAAACGTTAAGATCATTCCTGGTGGATAATCAAGTGAGGTCACAAAGAAGTTGCTGCGAGCTCGTGAAAAATTTCTGCTGACAATATAATACTCTTTTATGAAAAGTGAGTTAAAGTGACCCATGCAAATACGAATCAGTACCCATCTTACTATCCATTAGACATGAAAAAAATACTACCATAACAATCGCGAGTTCTATACTATAAGTTCTACTTTTGCATAAATGAGATGGCACGAGATTACAATAAATGTCTTGCAACAGAATGTACTCATCCAAAATTACAGCACACATAAACCAAATATATAGTGTAGTTACATGCACGGATATATCACAGGAAGTGCGTGATTAACAGTAGTGCTAAAGTACTAAATTGAAACGTACTAAACGTTCCTCTGGCGGGCACGACGCATATTTCGCGCGGGACAATGCCGTCAATAATAAAGCAATTAATGCACAAATGCACCGTTAGATATTAATTACATGTCTAGGCAGAGCCCGCATAACTCAATAAAGTGCTTGAAGGTGTGAGGGGTATAGACTTGAATGCTGGACAATGAACATGATTGTGATGCAGGCTGGACGCATATCATCATTCACCTTCTAAGTTAATGGGCTAAGAAAAGTAGAAAAATAATAAAAGGCGATAATTATGTTTATAAGGAGTTGACTAAAGACCAAGCGAATGTGTCTTAGTGGTCTCAAGCCACTTAGATCAAATTAAAGGTATAGGTATAATAGTGGAGCGAAATGATATGCGAAGTCTAAATATTAATAACTCAGCATCAGGTTTAAATTGTGCAAGTAGTTTTAGATTCTAACGTTTTGAGATGTTTTTACAAGTGACTCAGAAGCAAGGGGGACATGCCAATACCATGGTAGGTAAATGGAATGCAGTAGCATCTGCCTATACTTCTAGGAAACAAATATGAGTATATTATAAAATCTGACTGCCTCGTTGGTCTCGCGGCATAAATGTGCGCGTGGGATTGGGAGGTCTCGGGTTCGATTCCCGGGTCGGGCAAAGTGTTATTTGGTTTTTCCGTTAGGAAATTCTCAGTAATAGCACGGAGTCTGGTAATGTGCCCGGTACGGCAATAGGCTCGCCCCTATTACGTGGGACCTAAAAATTCATGGCGAAATGTGGGTGTAATATTACACCTCTGCCTACCCCTTCGGGGATACAGGCGTGAGACTATAAAAAAAAACTGAACAAACAGCGTTAAAATTTTATAATCGTAAAATTCAATTGAACATTGATTCACGTTTATTTGTTATCAAGCTATACCAAGACTGCATGTTTCTATAGAGGTAATGTTTTAGTACGAAGTTGTTTCGAATATTAAATCGTTACACCAGTATCGCGTATACGATTGAAAACAACAGCCCACTTCCATCGAGTCTTTCCCATGGATCTCGATAGCGATTACCATTACGCAATAACTATAACCCGGCCATTTTAAACAGAGCCACACCACGTGTGAATACTAACCACATTTGTACCCACTCGATATAGTCGGGTAGTAGTCTTAACAAACGACATACCGTACAAACCGTGTTATGCATTACACTTAAATTAAATTGCATCTATGTTAAAAGGTTCTAGACCTGGTTTAAAATGATATTCATGTTTCTTTTTTCTTATTGACTAATATAAATTCTTAATTGTATTTCCAAGAAGTTTGGAACGTTTCTCTGCTGCGTGAAAACATCTAAATTGAATAACATCGTGACAATGTACATTTGTAAAGAAACAGACATGATAAAAATAGAAATAAAGCTTTCTAATTGCCTGGGTTTTTATAACATAAGACACCAAATCATTTGATTTTATCTAAAATAGTTTAAGAAAGCCCTTTGAACTTATTGCAACAAGTTGTGATTGTTTGGAGGGCTTATGTCGGCAACTATCAGACGGATCTGCAAAATTCTTAAGTGAGAAAAAGTTATCCTGCTGTTCAAAGGTGTATTTTATATGGCGTATCATCAATAAAGTAAGTAATTTAATATGGGTGTGTTGAAAACAATAATAAGTAGGTAGGTATAGGTCGGTTCACGAAAGTTGACCACAAATGGCGGCCCTCG
This sequence comes from Euclidia mi, assembly GCA_944739405.2. Taxonomy (NCBI): domain Eukaryota; kingdom Metazoa; phylum Arthropoda; class Insecta; order Lepidoptera; family Erebidae; genus Euclidia; species Euclidia mi. The sequence goes on from OX123198.2 coordinate 60,975,296, forward strand.
CGCATATGTATATTCGTGCACCAATGGCGTGGATCCATTCTTGACGCATTTAGGGAATGCGTCAAGAACGGAGCCACACCATTGGCATTCCACCCGCGCCTCACCCCGCACCTCCACGGGGACCTAAAAAATGATTTCTGCGCAGTGGTCATCTTTCGTGAACCGACCTATACAATAATTAATCATTGTTGACCTAGGTTTGTCATATGATACTGAGAAATCAAAAGCCTCTGAATTTGGTTAATCCCTTATTGATAACTTCTACATTTACCAACAACAACGCAATTCATTTCGTTGCCTGTTCTAAACATTTTCTATCCTTATCCAATATTCGTAGTAAGTAAGAGACGGAAGGTTACCTGACGTCATATTCCGCGTCAGTAATCAATAGATGGTATCGTTTCGCGACGTACCTACCTTCGGCAGTTCATCGTCGTCACGTACTAGGCTACTAGCACGTAACGTGGTTATCAATCAACAACGCGTTGTCTACTTCACCTACTGTTGCCGCAAAATATTGATACACTGTTTAGAGATGGTGGAATATGATTTAAGCTAAGATTGTCGAGGACAATGTGGGTTAGAATTTATGCTTTAGGAGGGAATTGTAGACCCCACAGTATCAATGGTTCATATCAAATCTTCTGTTCAATGTTTAAAAGTGCTTAATCAGTTTAGATGAGTCTAGAAGTGTCCTCCAAGATTTATGGTTCCAATTGGTAGAACACAGAAGGTGGTGGTGGTGGTGCTAGTAAACAGAAAGACTACTGCCATAATCAATAATAACCTACTGCAAACTCAACCATATTTTATTACAACGTTCGTAGTGCAGTCTTGAGTAGTATAATTTAGCCAGCCACTTCCCTTGATAGCTAGCTAGCTATACAAAGGTAGATCACAACCACCCAGATATGTAGGCATTGCTAATACCAATATCTATCGTATTCTCAGAAGACTTCTACTATCTGTTGTACTTCTCATAAGGTATCGTTTTTCCCTTCTCAGAAGTCAACACGTAGCGCCGGCCGACATAACATTAATCAGAGATGAGAAGGCGCCATGTAGTATCAAGTTTGTCTTAGCAATATGAGTAACTAGACTCAACTTAACATAGCAACAGCAATGCAACGGAACAGCAACATAGGCAGTGTAATTGTCAGTCAGTTGAAATAATAAGCCGACAGAATGTAAACAAGTAAATGACTGCACACCTAGTCATATTACGTAGGCAACACAATTATACAAGGTTAGCGTTCTGTATGTAAATATAGAACCACTTTGTTGGATATTAGTTTGGATGATAGGCAGAGATAGTTTGTAGGCAAATTTGGCGGTAAAAACGGTCTGATTTTTACGCACTGACAGCCAAACACTTTGCCGCATCTTCTTTCTTTTCTTTTCGCTCTTACTAAGGATGAATACTTCATCCTTTTATAGGCATTTAGATAGGAGAGGCTGGTGTTCTGTCATACAGGTCTCCTAGTACAGACAACAGTCTCTCACATTGATTTCACTCGTTCGACATTAATTTTGTATTAATGTAACATAGATTAAGCCTAAAAATATTTAAAATTATTTGTGAAGGAAAATAAATAATTTTTATTATTTATTTATTCAAGTAACGATCAAGAAATACACCGAAAAAACGGAGCAACAATTTTTGGAAAGGGTGTCTTGAGTAGAAGATCGAACCCACAACACTCAGTAGTTTTAATCAACGTGGCTGCTTAGACCATATTAAACTAGACACGAGCGTCGAGCGGTGCAATCTTCTTAAGGACAATTTTTTGTCGCCGTGAAAGAATTTCTTCCCATGATTCTCCAGGTCAAAGCAAATAAGCAATAGCTCTAAATCCATATTTTCCCTTGCAATATAGTTCCACTGTCTCAGCTCCCTCAATCAAAGAGCACCAATAATCAGACCAAAGACAGTGAAAGTGTCAGTCCGCAATATGCAAGCGCAATTTCCTAATGTGCATTTCCGGAGCGGCCATTAAAGACTCGTTTGATCACAATGCCACATCCTGCGGATTACGTAAGGGCGGTCATGGGAACCACTAAGCTGTTGGATACTAAGTGTTACGAGCGAGATCTTCATCTTGATTGCTCGATTAGATTTACCTGTTTCTAGTAATTACCACACAGCCGGTCGTTTGGCTGATGAGGAAAGTATAAGGAAAACCTTTTTTTGGCGACTCGCTTATTGACATCTGATACAATATATATCTGAGGGCCAATTCTCCTATTTTTATTTGACATTGATATTATATTTTGAATAGACTCAGAAGCGGTATTCTGATAACCTGCTGTCATTATCGTAATTTGAATTAAACAGTTCTTCGTTGACACATATTTTGACACTTTTTTCAATTTACGATCTCGTTACAACTTCGTTCAATTTTTAGATAATTTAGAAGAATACGCTTTTTGTGACGTAAGTATGACACTGACATGATATCGAAACTATATATTTTATTTAGGAGAATTGGGCCCCTGGTTTACATACTAGATACCTACTTAGTTCTAAATACCTTCAAATCAGACAGACAGTAATGATCATATCACAGGAATTTGTCGCGGGTGGATTAATGTATCAATTTGGGTAGCAATGTTCTTTGCAAGTAATTCGGTCGATTCATTTTATAATACTAAAGACCATTGAGTCGTAAATATGTATACAAACGGAGTTCCAATAGTGTCAGTCTATGCGTTGGCACTATTATGTTTTTACTACAACATTCCAGTGCCGGAGCTAATCACCGCGCGAGTGATACCCCTGTTGTTGCAAGTTGTTGACCTCGGTAATCGACTACTTTGTATGTCACCTCAACCGCATACTATGTAACAAACCATTCAATCAACTCACGAGATACGTCTACTTTTAATGTTCATAACTCGCGAGCTAAGTCTAGAAAGTCTAATATATACAGTTGACATGCAACATTTATTATGATAAACAAAACTAAACTATTACGTGCTTTTACCGAAACAACAGGTATCTAAAAGAGATCCATTTCTATTATCGAACGCATTAAATAAACAAGAAGCGGTGCTAATGGCATTTAGTTTTCTCACAACACGTTTATTAACATATAAAAGTTTCTCTAACGAATTCAATATCGGCAGCAGACTCCATTAGAGCGTAAACAAATCTTGACATTCACCTTTCATTGGCGAAACATTTATGGCAAATTTCCGGTTGTACACCGCGAAAGCTGTCGACGTGACGATAAAGAACCCAAACAAAAATACAGGTTCAAGATCAGCGCACTTTCGACGAAGAAATCGACGGGCGTTTCGTAACCACGACTTATGACCCCGCGCATTATAAAACAAGAACGGAACACAACACGACGAAAGTTCGCCAAACCGAAGTATTCTAATCAACGCATTACATTAACTTTAGAAAACTATGATATGTATTTTACTATTTTCACGCGTGTGGGCTTGTGTCGCGTATGGGCGATCCATTAATTATTCATATTTGATTAAGAACGACTCTATGACTTCATAAACGAGTCGTTTCGATAGGATTAACTAAGATGTGAAAGCACTTTCTTCTGATTAAGCCGCCGATATGAGTGTAGGTACATATTACTACATATATGTCGCGTGATACGATACAAGCAAACATTAAAAATATCTGTAAGTGATTTGATCAAATCCCCGCAATGCTTTTATATTGTCACTAGATATTCCGTGACAACACGGTAATATAATCTAACAGTATTGTAACTCGGCCATCTTCGTGAGTTATATACCTACCAGACGCGCCGCATGCGAGCTGCGGCACGCTCGCGGCTGTGGGTACTGTAGGCACAGTCCGCACAGTTTAATGGGTACTCTGCTCGAGGCGCGTAGGTATAACTCGAGTTTCGTGCGTTTGTATGGAGTTACAATACTGTTAGATATTATTACCGTGGTGACAATGCCGCAAAAGCCTGGCTCTATGAAGTGCGAGCGAGATAAAGTAATGCTATTTTCGTTATTTCACCACTTTTTTTAGATGTCGTCCGAATCGATACGATTTGCTGAAAAGAAAAACAAATTAAATATCTGTTTATTCACTTTAGGATTTAACTTGTTTTTACCATATGCCTGCGACACTTCCAAAGCTCGTCATATTGCAAGATGACATTAGTGTGTCACGGTCATGCGATTCTATTCCTGGTACAAGTTAGTCAGCTGGGGCACAGAATTTACTATATTTGTGCAGCTTTCTGTGTCGCAATTTAATTTGACAGTAAGATCGTAAATGACCAATTAGTAAAAAGTAGCTGGAGTGTCGGTTAGATTCGTTACGCTTAGTAGGTCAACTTGGTGCTATCTGGCCAATCCTATGACAGTCGTATAAGTAATTGACACGTTCAACTGACGTGTTATTATTGAGTCATCAAGCTCATTCGCACTCCAAGCTTTAGAAAGATGATTTAATGGAGTTTCAGTGATAAACTTCATCATCGGCCTTTAACAGTCCACTGCTGGACTAGGCCTCTCCTTTGAAAGGAGGAATTGGCCTACTATACCACGCTGGCCAAACGGGTTGGTATAGGGTTTGTATCAAGTTTTAATTCTCTTACAGTGCTGTTCTCTGCATAATATTATGCTCCCTCTGTCGGCTCTTGCGACATGGGATGACATGGGATGATATGGGGTGGTGACAATCCGTATTCTTAATTCGTCACCACACGGACAGATAATCTTACTACTGTCAAAACGTATTGTCATAATGATTAAATGTGATCCACATACGACACTTCAGAAATATTTTCAACAAAAATTGTCTTCGCAAACATTAATGATTTTGTGGATAAATAGGCATCAGGAAAATGAAAATACATACAAGATAAATTGCCGAAGAATATAATCATGTACATGCAATAACGATATACTACGAGCCCATGATACCAGCCGTTGTCAAGGGATGATGATATTTAAAGATTTCGGATCAAAGATATCTACTCTCTCACCCACAACTGATCCTTGAAAAGCGAAAGTCTACATCTGCATATGTAAAAGTGTCAAGTTTCAAGAGTGTGAGTCGTGATCGTATTAATCTCAGCAAGTAGACAGGTGGGCCGGCGCCTGCAAGCCAACCCACCCACTTGTCGGGACTGCATCTCTTATGAGCCACGATACTAAGTACTGTATTATTTTAGGACATTATGGACAGCTCTTAACATGCATCCTGCATATCTGAGAGCTATCCATGTATGTCCTGTATATAACATTGTCCGGGAATTTGGAAATCATTTTTACAGGGATATAGCATAAGATGTTTAAAATCTCTTCTTGTAAATAGTTCTCCAATTAAGCGAAAACCATGAAGCGATGACATCGTCGCGTTCTATAGATAATGTCTAGTCTACCACTGAATCTGAGAAGTTGATATTTGGTCGAATCTAGTTAAGACTTAGTAAGCGGACCTCAGGCTCCAAAACGAGAAGTCTTGGATATTACTGGGATAAGCTAGGACGCTGATGATGACTGAATCTAAGAAGATATTAATACACCTATTACGCATCAAACATATACATAAATGCCGTGTGGTTGACGGCTTAGAATACAAGTGTCACCACCCCCTATCTTCCCGTGGGTGTCGTTAGAGGCGACTAAGGGATAACACGATGCAAATACCATCTTCGCGTAGAGACGGAAAACTCGACATCAAACCCTATACGACTGCCTCGTTGGTCTCGCGGAATAAATGTGCGCGTGGGATCGGGAGGTCCCGGGTTCGATTCCTGGGTCGGGCAGTGTTATTAGGTTTTTCTGTCACGAAATTCTCAGTAGCAGCACGGAGTCTGGAAATGTGCCCGGTACGGCAATAGGCTCGCCCCTTATTACGTGGGACTAAAGTATATCTGGCGAAAAGTGGGTGTAGAAATACAACTCTGCCTACCCCTTCGGGGATAAAAGGCGTGACGATATGTATGTATGTATGTATGTATATACATAAACTATTCATCATGTCCTACGAAAATACTGGTTTATATGTGGGCCAAAGTATGCAGGACGCTTGAGTAAAGTGTCGACACATATAGAGGTCATGTTATTGAATCTAAATCGACTCATATCTTAAGGCAACGTGATAAAACTTGTAGACGCCGAGATTATTCCAGTAAAAATATTTATATTATCATACTGATAAATCAGAAACATATGGGCCTCCGGTGTTTGTTATGTTGCTGTATCATCGAATGCTCGTACTCAAAAACCACACTCGCAGATCAAAAACCGTTATGAAATGGTAAACAACTAATTCTACAGTTCTCAAAACTGGCAGTTGTATACAAGTGCCATCAAAATAAACGTAAACTTTTTGAGAATCAGGATCATAATATTTCCGTATACTTTTCCCTGTTTCACTAGAAAAATGAACGTGCGTCCAAACAAATACGGCCCCAATAAGAATGTTTATTGTTCTACACATTTTTCAAGGAAACGAGACCATAGGCCTAGAAACAAAAAAATCTCAACCTAAAATAATCAGCGAAGTTTATTTGTAATAGGTCAGCAATGTTATTTTTGTTTATGAGCAAATTAGACCAGGAACATACCAGGGCAAGCGGTAATTGTTTCTTTTTTAATCAAAGAGGTTCATTTACTGACGTCACTAGGCGCCAGCCAGTTTACTTCGCCGGCAAAAACTTTAAATATGGAACGATTAAAAGCTGTAATTTATGGCGGGTTTAAAGTTAAAAACATTGCCTGTTAAACGATGCCTCCCAGATATATTTTACAAAGATGACGTTTATTTTCTTAGGCTGAGAATTAATTTGTACTTTTGTGGGTCATAACATTTACAAAATAGGTACTTATCTATTTGTTTATTGTTTAATAAAGCTAGCTATACAGGGTGTAAAAAGACCCTTAACGAAATCTGAAATCCCATGTTGAACCAATCACTCTGAACATTTTTTACTTCGGCACCATACCTGGGAAATTACTGGTTCAGGAGATATTGAGGCTCAAAGTTTGTATGGAATTTTTCTAATTAGGTACAAAATCGATGCATTTACTCCGCCAATATGTTCCTTAGGTGTCCTATGACCCCGGGGATAACTAGGTATTTCGAGCATTCCACGCGCGCCTTTTAATTGCGGCTTAAAAAATGTGAAAACTTAAAAAAAATCGTTTCCCAGGTATTATTTTTGGTTAGTGATTGATTTTTTTTGATTGATCAAGTTCTTTATTAGTACATAAATAATTACATTGTTTACAAATGAGCTTATTCTATTTGTATACAATCATTAATTATATTAGTTACACAGACTTTAGCGCCTTTATAAACATTATGCAGGAAGGAGATATCATTTTGTTACATCAGGTATTAGCTTAAAATATATAGAATTAATAATTATTATGTGTAAGTTTTAGTGTTAACCCACATACCTAATTATGTTAGTGATAGTTAAATAATAAGGCACTCATAATTTTAATATGAGTGGATAAAAAATAATTGCGGGTAGAATTGCGGCATAAAAATCATACGACCGGTCTAGCGGCGTCGGCTGGTAAGCGAGCTACGTCATGAGTCTCGGAGGAAATGGTGATGGGGTAATCTATATCGATTATACGTACGGGCATACGACAATGTATTAAGTCTGGTTTTGCCTATTGTAGATATTAATTTATTACTGTGTAAAGGATTTTTATGTATGTAAAATTTACGTGAAATTTTTAATATGAAGTCTTTTAGTAGTGGGTATTTTATACGATGGTGTAATTTTTTAAGGTTAGTACGGAATGGTGTATTAAAAGATAATTTTAAAGCTTTATTTTGGAGTGTTTGTAATTTATTATATTTGGTGTCTGATAAACTAGACCAAACTGGTGCTGCGTATGTAAGGCAGGGTCTAACTAGGGAAGAATAAATAAGCAATTTTGTAGCGGGACTGATATTAGATTTACGGTTTAAAATTGGTTTTAATGAATTTAGGGCTTTTGCGCCTTTCTGTATGGTGGCTTCAGTGTTTTTGTTCCAGTTTAGTGTTCTGTCTAGAATTATACCTAGATATTTTACAGACTCACACCAGTTTATTTGAAAATTGTCAACTTTTACGCATCTCTTAGGCGGTGACCGTTTTCTGGTAAATAAAATTCCCTCTGTTTTTGTAGAATTGAGTTTAAGTTTCCAGGTCTTAAAGTATTGACTGAGAAGATCCAAGGAATATTGTAACCGACCGGTTACAATATCAATATCATTGTGTGTCGTATAAGTTGCTGTATCGTCAGCATAGATTGCCAGTTCAGTACGAGGCTGTTTAGGTATATCGTTAAGGTAAAGAATGAAGAGGTAGGGGCCAACAAGAGAACCTTGGGGAACACCCGCCGGGATGGTAATAGGGGTTGAAAACTCATTGCCTGTATAAACAGAAAAGGTGCGGTCATGAAGATAATTTTGGATCAACTTTACAAGACAAAGAGGTACTTCATATCTTATCAATTTATGTAATAAACCGTCGTGCCAAACAGAATCGAACGCTTTTTCTATGTCTAATAAAATCATGCCTGTGGAAAGGCCACAGTTGAGACCGTGGGCTATGTGTTCGGCCACTCTTGCTAATTGTTGTGTGGTGGAGTGGCAGCTACGAAATCCAAACTGCTCAGGGACCAACTTATGTGCGGTTAACTTGGAAAGGCGAGACAGGATAATTGATTCTAAGAGTTTGCCAATGGTAGGTAGTAAACTGATAGGTCGATAGCTAGATGGAATACTCGGATCTTTTCCAGGCTTTTTTATAGCTATAATTTTAGCGTGTTTTAAAGTTTTGGGGAAGTAGGCGAAGCGCAAGCAAGCGTTGAAAACCTTAGTTACATACACTATTGCCTTTTGAGGTAAGTTTTTGAGAAGGCCATTACCTAAACCATCCGGACCAGGCGCTTTTTGTGATTTTAATTTTTTAAGGAGCTTACGAATTTCGTTAGGCCTAACTAGTGATGGATGGTCATCCAAGCGGTAAGAATCTAGCATCCTGATAGATTCCTTAACTTGCGTTTCGGTGTTAACGTCACTGACCCAGTGTTTGGTAAGGTTCATATTCGCAAGAAAAGTGTTTGCAAGAGTCTCGCATTGTTCGAGATCTGATGAGGTGCTCATATTGTTTGACATTATCAAGGGAGGAATAGATTGCGGTTGGTAGTTGATGGACTTAACTATTCTCCATAAGTCTGAAGAAGGGTTGGTTATTTTGGCAAGTTTGTTATTCCAGATCTCATCGTTTCGGGCTTGGATTTTGGATTTTATACATTTCATCATCATGTTTATTTGTGAAAATAACTGGCGTCGAATATAGGGGTTGTGTTCCTTTAAGGCTAGTTTACGATATTGGTTTTTTAGTCTGATTAGCGTTTTGATTCGTCTAGGAAGCTTAAAATTGCCATTATTAAGTAATTTAGGTACAGCTTTATCTCGAGCATTAGTGATAGCTTGAATTAGTTCCACCATAGCTTGGTCAATCGCTTCAGGGGAATTGAATGTGGATTGATTTAACGTTATTGAGTTATTCAACTGACACCTAAAAGCTTTCCAATCGGTTTTATTGTAATTGAAGATGACACGCTTTTGAGTCATGACTTTGCCGGTGACTGTAAAAAAGACAGGCAAGTGGTTAGAAGATAAGCCGTTAATTACCTGGGGCTCCGAGAGGTGGTGAACAGAGTTGGCTAGTATAATGTCTGGAGTTGAAGGTGCATGGGTGCTGTGGTAATGGACTAATGTGGGACTAGAAGGAGCATAAATATCATATTCTCTGTTTAGCATGTGGTCGAATAGTATTTCACCATGGGGATTGGCTTGAGGACAGTACCAATAAGGATGTTTGGTGTTCAAATCACCCATGACTAGAGTTTTGGGGTGAGCATTAATGATTATGTCTAAGTCTTTTGGAAGTAAAGCAAGGTTAGGTGATTGATAGGCTGAGACAATGGCAATGTTTTGATTTGACATGGATAACAATAATCCTATGCATTCCAAGTTTTTTGTCATAAACGGTTTTAATGGAGTGTGAACTATGTCAGATCTCACTAAAATAGCAACGCCCTGACCATGCCCATCAGGTTTTTTGTCTCGCCTGTAGCACTTGAAGCCTGGTGTGAGTAAATTTAAACGGGGAGTTATCCTGGTTTCTGACAAGGCTATGATATCAATTGAAAGCTCGCTTACCAAATCCAACAGTTCCGTTATTTTTGAACGAATGCCGTCGGCATTCCAGTAAAGTACGCGTAAATTTAGTAAACTACACATATTGGCCAAGATGGGTCAAGATTAAAATGACTTTATCCATCATACTAGCACATCCTAGAAATTGACTTTTAATATTTTTAATCGTCATTAAGATAGCTATCATATCAGTTGTCGCCTGGTCTTGAGTGTTTTCTGAGGTCTTGTTTTTCTGGGTATTGATAGCTGCAACTTGGCTCCATGATCGCTCGTCTACTACATTTGTCTTCACTAGAGGCTTCATAGATTTTGAGGCTTTAAGTTGGTCTTGTCGCACTCGCAGCATCTTTATATAATTTTCGCGTTCTTTGCATTGACGAAAGTTTGCAGGATGATTTCCGCCACAATTGCAGCATTTCGCTGGTTGATCTCGAGACTTTTTAGGACAGTCTTCTGTTTTATGTGAGTCAGTGCACTTTACGCAACGGGGAGGTAAGTTGCAGTTGCTAGACGAATGGCCAAACCCTTGGCACCTGTAACACTGCGTTCCGTAACGATTGTTGCTTTGATATTTGCGGATTTGGACTACACAGTTACATAGGAGCTTGATCTGGCGAAATTTTGCAAAATCAGCACCAGGTGGTAATTGGACTAAGAAAGGAGGACAGCTAGCTGATCTTTCAGGCGGTAATTTCATCTTACGGATGGCCACGTTTTCAAATCCAAGCGAGTTGATTTCGGTTTGGAGCATATCCTCGACATAGTCAGGCAAGCCAAATATTACTGCTTTGTACATCTTCTCGTCCTTTCGCGAGTACGTGTGGAAGGCAGCATCAATCAAACGTAATCCTTCTTTGATTGCTTGATGACTTTCAGAAGTGTGACAGACAACTGCAACTCGATTATTTCGTCTGTACTGAAGATGAAAGTTTTTTGAGTAAGCCATTATTGTGGTTCTGATGTACTCGTGCGTCCAGGTAGGTTTTATTTCTAAAACAATTGGAGGCAATCGACTCGCTTTTCTAGAGACAGCATCACGGAATCTTGTGCTCGAATCAGTAGAGGTTGATTCATTACCTGGTAGAAAGCTAAAGCTATTGTTGGTCTTGACTGGCTCAGGAAGATGCTGTTCGGCAGGACGCGCTGATCTTCTAGGTATTTTCCATTCGCTGGTGTTAACGGTACCTTCAAGTGGGCGTTTGCCGACAGAATTGGAGCGCGTTAGAAAACGATCCATATCGATAATTTTTTATCGATACTAGTTCCCATCACTACGGGCGACACTAAGTTTTTGAGAGGGGGTTTTAGATAAGGCGAGCGACTAACACGAGCGCGCGCGCCGAACTTGCGTTACTGACTGGATTTTTGGTTAGTATGACTTGGCATGATGTCCACAACGAGTAGATTTCGGCTTGGTGATGGGTCTTGTGACATTCTGTATAATATAAAATAAGTAAACCGAATTATGAAGGCTTTAAAATATGTTTATTACGATAATTACTTAAAAGCACACTTTGGTCATAATTTTCCCTTTCAATCAATCGAAGAATTCTATGCAAGTGGTCTTCACAAACTGCGTACGACCAGATACTCATATGTTTTATTTCCCACAAGTCCTACACAAAGAAACAACCGCATACAACACACAAGGCGGCTCATATGTTTACTTGAATGCGCTAAGGTTAATACCCTAAGCTGAACGATAAACAAAACGCACTCATTTATCGAAGTTCACAGTGGCCGACCCAGATTCGTTCATGTGTGTTTTAGATATGCCATGTCAATTCACGATAGTACAATCATTGGTTGCATTGTCCGTCTATTAAGTGGGTCGATGCGACATAACTTTTATTCCATAGACATTAAATCTAAGTTTTTTTTTTGTGATTTTGGTGCAGAATAAACGATATACAATCGATATACAATCTGAACTTTACCATAAGTTGTATTTATGAAATGTGCCCGGTACGGCAATAGGCTCGCCCCTTATTACGTGGGACTAAAGTATATCTGGCGAAAAGTGGGTGTAGAAATACACCTCTGCCTACCCCTTCGGGGATAAAAGGCGTGACGATATGTATGTGTGTATGTATGTATGTTGTATTTATTACAATAGGTACTAGGAAATTTTGACAGGTTTGTCTGTCTGTAAATTTAATAAGTACTGGAACTTAGCAAATAACATACATACATACATAGTCTCACGCCTATAACCCCGAAGAGGTAGGCAGAGGTGTATTTCTACACCCACTTTTCGCCAGATATACTTTAGTCCCATGTAATAAGGGTCGAGCCTATTGCCGTACCGGGCACATTTCCAGACTCCGTGCTGCTACTGAGAATTTCGTGACAAAAAAAACCCAATAACACTGCCCGACCCAGGAATCGATCCCACGCGCACATTTATGCCGCGAGACCAACGAGGCAGTCGTATAGGGTTTGATGTCGAGTTTTCCGTCTCTACGCAAAGATGGTATTTTCGCATCGTGTTATCCCTTAGTCGCCTCTTACGACACCCCCGGGAAGATAGGGGGTGGTGACACTTGCATTCTATGCCGTCAACCACACGGCTTTCCTTACTTACTTAGTAAATAAGTGTCTGCATAAAGACTCACAATCTAAGCATAACTTCCATCTGCTATCATACAACAAAACTTATGTTCTATCAAATCTGGCTGAAGCTGGGCAAACCAAATGGATCTGGGCAAGAAGTCTTGGATGTAACCGGGACAATGCTACGACAATGATGCGGATGATGTGATACGCATCAATAAAATAATTGTCTTATGTATAGATCAAAGTCCAACACACGGCAGCAAAGCAATGACTGTTCGTCAGTGGTCGCACGTGGAGTCTAATCATCACCTCAAATGTCGACCCAAGAAACTGGAATACAGCTCAATACCTACTATTCCATATTTAATACATACCACGGAAAAACCCAGAACGAAAGTAAGTAGATAACATATTACAGCTACCGTTACCTAACGTTTTAGTTATCGTTATTTTTATAACTTTATCGATTATAAATTAACGACAGCCACGCGATATTATATATAACCATTTAATTGCCAAGATTGTTGTGTGCTCGTAAAATATTATCGTCAATTTGTTGCTGTAACGTAAGCTTTCGCCGCGAATTGGCCGCTAATATCTGTGGATTTGTGAACGCACTTTAATTCGCAAGCTAATCAAGATATGATGTAACATTGCGATGGTTATTTTCCTTGTTCTGAGTGCGTATTCGGTAGCATACAAACATATTGCAAAAGAATACGAAATCAAATTTTGGGTGTGCAGACTTCACATGTCTTTCGCGGAGATTATGGAGCAGTCCTTGATGTACGATGATTTCCTTCACCGTTTAGCAAGCAATGATTAATAATTTTATACAAAGCCGAGACCCACTGCAGGGATATCAACAGATAGTAGCAATCTGTCACTAGGCCTATCGCGGCCTCAATAATATTGCAATAAAACGTTTATTCCAATGTAGTTTAACTTGCTAATTTTATTGCGTACGATTTCTCACATAACCGATGCCTACGTCACCTCACATTTATATGACATAATGTGTTTACTAACGTGGAAATTGAAGGTACTGCTATACAAGGTCGTGGCTCTCAGCTATTTATAAAATAATAAATATTACTCTATGACTTAGTACTACGAACATAATGTCATCATTCTTTAAAATATCCTGAACGGATAACGGGCAGAGTGAGAACAGACCGACATTCATAGGTATTCATAAAATGACGCTGGTTCCCGGGGAAACCCGTAAAGTGTAATAATCAGTAACACAATATTTGACATCAATAATTAAGAATTGCAGTACCAGGAATCCGAAAACCCCTTTTTAATAAAGTCATGGGCAAAGAACTTTTGCAATATTTACTTTGCGTGATAACAGGGAATTAATCTGATGAATGCTGCTGTCGCGTGATAAATGTTTTGTCACTAAAGTGCGTTTATTTCGGTACTGCATATATACGGACGGAAAAATCACGAAACGGAACATTGCTACCTTGTTGCGATGTGCATTGTACTAAACGAAGTGCCCAGAGTAAGTCTTCGCGCATATAAAGCACAGATTTAAAGTATGAAAAGTACCAAGTCAATGATATTGCCATCTTGCAAATGCTATGCATTTTTCAATTTTCCAGCGCAAGAACTTTCAAATCGAGCATAAAGATTGACGCCAAGATACGGTATCTTCGTCGTATCGCAAGTTTGTTGCAATATTATGAGCTGTAATTGAATTCTGTCTCCTCAAAATCCTCTCACCGTATCAGCGTTGACCTGAAACCCATGTTATTACCAGGTTGTCAACGTGGTGATTTCCATCAATTACTGCGCTAATCCCGTGAGTCAACTGACAAATGAGCCGAACTCGCGGGTGTCAAGTGATAATTAACTGACATCAGAGGTATGTGTGGAACGAGGTGTGGCGACAGTAAGGTTATGCTGAGGTACGCTAGAGTGCAAAAGATGTGCTCACAAGACATGAATATCCTGTTCAACAAGACACCTTTTTTATCATCTTCATCGTCCTGGTATTCAAGGTTACATCCAAGATCTTAAGCCTTGGAGCCCAAGGTCCACCTACTAGTCAGACGAGATACTACAGAATGTTAGTTGTCCACAGAGCGACTGTTGACTGACTGCCCAAAGGGATAGCGATATTACATAGCTTATAAGAAAAATATCTTTATAACAATAGTAGCATTCCAAACCAATCAAGGAACACTAAAAACTAGACATTTTTGTACAGGCTCGCAACTACGATCTACCTAGGGCTAAACGTCTCAGGCTAGTGATCTAATATTGATGCAAACATAATTATTACAGACTTATTTCATTATTGAATTAGATACCTACATTCAACATCCACATCCGACGAGTTTTAGACTTTAAATATAAAAAAACACAAATGTTTGTGTTGTTATGTGTTAAAATGATAATAAAGTTACATTTGTGTAGGCGGCGGTCATTCAAATCTAATAAAACGAAACTAGATTTTCTAGCTTTTTACGCGCCTTGTCCAGTATAAACTTAAAATTCCATTGGCAACAGCTTCTATTAGCGGTATTAATGGATATAATCACTACAGCAAGACATGTCATTTCTGGCTGCCAATCCGCAGAGTGGAAAGGACTGCAACCGAAAAGGTTGCAAAATTTACAAAATTCTGTGGTATAAATCATTGAACGACCCACGGTTCCCATGATCGAACATTTTATGTGTCCTAGTTACAAGACTATCTATACTATATATCTATCGAGCTTTGTCTTTTCTGGCTACCAATCCACAGGAGCGGCAAGGAAAGCTACAATTTCTATACAATTCATGCTATAAATCCCTGAACCACTCAAGTTTTCCTTGATCGAACTTTTCTGTGTCCTGGTTACGCAGCATACAAGACTACAATTATTTATTAATATTAAATTTGATACTTTCGTTCCTAGAAGTATTTTACGGGTAGAATAATATCAAAGCAACATAGTAAACTACGCCTAAGGCATTTAGGCAGCCAGTCAAGAACCTTGTCCCATTATGTAGACAGCTTGACGTAACTGTGTGCAGTGCCGAGAGTAATTGTGTAGTTCGGCTAAAGTTCACGCGCTCGTACTAAATATGAGACGATAATGAGATGCCAAAGGCGATTTGATAGCCTGTTAATAGATTTTGTAGTAAACCAAGATAAGTAGGTATAAGCAAAATATAATTTCATACTATAACTTGCAAGATATCCAGCAAAACATTCACTGTACAAAACTGTCGCACTCCTGCAACAATGGTAAATCTAGACGCGAACAGATTATACAAAAACCACTTTGCGTCATTTTGGACAATCCTTTTCTCGATCTCTGAATCAGTCTTGTTTGTGTCACTAATTCTAAATAGTACAACTGTGTAGTAGTACTGCCTCGTTGGTCTCGCGGTATAAATTTGCGCGTGCGGTCTCGGGTTCGATTCCCGGCTCGGGCAAAGTGTTATTGGGTTTTTCCATTAGGAAATTCTCAGTAATAGCACGGAGTCTGGTAATGTGCCCGGTACGGCAATAGGCTCGCCCCCTATCACGTGGGACCTGAAAATTCATGGCGAAATGTGGGTGTAATATTACACCTCTCGTCCCTTCGGGGATACAGGCGTGAGTCTATAAAAAAAATGTAGTAGTAAAGTATAGCCCTGGCAATACAAATTGAATCCCTAGTACGGGTGATCTTACAAAAATCCATATTTTGTATACAAAGTTGAATAGCATTTTCATTTTACATAATTAACATATGAACTGAATAGGTTATCTCAAAAAATGTAGATAACATATAATTAGTTGTTCGTTAAAAACATATTTACGTTGTCACTGTGACGCAACACACGTGAAAGATTACCTTCACTATCCGTTGTGGAAACGCCAGAGAATGAGTACGGGATGTTTTCATATTTACCTGAAACAAAACAATTTAAACATCAATATTTATAATATACTGCCTCACTGGTCTCGCGGCATAAATGTGCGCGTGGGATTGGGAGGTCTCGGGTTCGATCCCCGGGTCGGGCAAAGTGTTGTTGGGTTTTTCCGTTAGGAAATTCTCAGTAGCAGCACGGAGTCTGGTTATGTGCCCGGTACGGCAATAGACTCGCTCCCTATTACGTGGGAGTAAAATAAATCTGGCGAAATGTGGATGTAGCAATATACCTCTGCCTACCTCTTCGAGGATATATACATACATACATACATATATGAGACTATATGTATATGTATGTATGTATGTATGTATAAAATACTAGCTGTTTCTTGCGGATGAAAGGAACACTTTATCCAAAAACCAAGTATAAAAAACATGCCTCAAATAATAATGTTTTGAAGCAGTAATCATTACACTCTTTTTGAACTACTTGAAGTTTTCACAAAAAAGGTTCGTCTCCAAAGATTCATGCTAAGATACGTCAAATTTGGTTCAGCCGTTCAGACGAACGAAATATATATTTACCATATCAATAGAGGTGGATATTACATATCCAAAACATTTTCGCAAAAGCGATACGTAACTAAACGAAATTCAGCATCCAATCTTATCATACGGAACTATAAAATATTCAGTTCGGAAGATATCGCATCGCCGTGGTGGTAGTGATGCGATACATCGATTGTGTGCCGGGACGTGTCGCGCATCTGTAATCGATGTAATCGCCAGATCGAATCATCGAGATATACGTCACTACTTCACTAGTCGCAGGCGACGTTTCCATCGGCCACCATGTTTACTAAACGCAATATTATTGTAAACTCCACATTGTATTCCAAACTACAGGTTCACGGTTTCCTATTTATTTCAATGTTAGTTTTATTCAAATGTACAATGCAAATTGTATCGTTGGTCCATTCGCCGTTTGTGATTATGATTATTGCTGATCGTAAAGTTGTAGGTTCGATTCCTGTAGCAAGCAAAGCGATATCGATTTCTTTGTATCGAGGGATATTTCGGTTAAATCGTAAAGCTGTTTTACAGAAAGCTGGCAGCTGTGATCAAAAGAGGTCAAAAGTGACTGATGATTTTATAAACTTTGGTGTATCACTATAGCTACACAGCAGAAACTAATTGCTTACTATTAAATTTTAGAATACACTAACCACCGTGCATTGGGAGATTATGCATAAAGCATTTTGTTCGCATTTATAAAAAGAAAATAAACAAAAAGTAAATAAAGTGATTTAAGCGGTCAGCTCGCCGTTTAACACTGCGCCGAGTGTTGTGGGTTCGATTCCTACACGAGACAACACTTTGACCCATAATTTGTTGTTTCGAGTCTGGGTGTTCATTGTGTCCGTTAGTTGTATGTCTGTAAAGTCCCCCGCGACACAGGATTTATTCCTAGTGCGGGAGTTGTCTTTTTAAAGAAATATGCGTGAACAAGAAAGAGCAAAGCTTTCACACAAATATAGAATCCGTATCGGAGCTTATCCCCAGAAAAAAAAATCACACAAAAAGACGTATTCTCTTGCGAAGCTGCGATTACACAGCGATCTTAATTATCAAGATTATCTCACCACTAAGAAACAGAACAATCGAATACGTAAGAAAACAATACGATTATTGCATCGACAAATTAATAATTAAGTATCGAGGCAAATAGCTCAATAGCAATTGTTGTTACAATTGTCTTGACGGTTGACCCGCGACTCCGCAAGCCAATCACGGCAAATAAACACAAATTAACTGCTGATCAAACGGACGGACAAAGCTACGACAATGTATAATAAATAGGCCAAACGATCGTGCCTCGAATTCTTTTGTAACACTTCTTAATTGGCCAAAAAATGTTGGACGAACTTGTTCTCTTCCGGGCTAGTAATTGAAGTATACATACTCGTATACTTGTTTAAAAGGCAACTCATGCAAAATAGTAATTCATTCCTGATTTACGGGGTACTTTGTAAACATTCAGACAACAGACACAACGTATACCCAGACTCAAAATCATACACTGCCTCGAAATGTGTGCGTGGGAGGTCACGGGTACGATTCCCGGGTCGGGCAAAATGTTATTGGGTTTTTCCGTTAGGAAATTCTCAGTAGCTGCACGGAGTCTGGTAATGTGCCCGGTACGGCAATAGGCTCGCCCCCTATTACGTGGCACCTAAAAAAATTCATGGCGAAATGTGGGTGCAATATTACACCTCTGCCTACCCCGACGGGCATACAGGCGTGAGACTATAAATAAAAAAAACAAGTCATACAAAGTGTTGTCCCATTTAAGGTAGATTTCGCATTCTCGAAATCACAGCACCCGGTGCAGAGTAAATGGCGAAATGGCAGCTTAATACACAATGTCATGCGTGCCGTCAAAGTAGTTCTTTTTTTCGGACTAGTAATTGAATTAAATATGATGCGCTATAAAACTTAATCAATAGGCAGGAAGTCATATAACTCACAAAAAGATAATTGATTTATTTACAATAGATACACGTCAATCTACATAATAGGCACAAGTCCTTGAAGAATCACAATAGAATAATAACAACCACGATTCATCTTCGTCAACGTAGGGCTCCAGTTTCGCAAGAACTACTGACGAGGCAATAGGAGCAATCGATTCGGCACAGTATCGATTGCACAAACATAGGTTAATTACGTTCAAGGACTCGCGAGCATATTGAACCGAGTCGACTCTATACTGTCACCGTACTCGATTAATAACAAATGATTTAATAGCGCTCATTGTGCACTGTCAACTGGCTACTTCTAAGTTCACGGCTGCATTGAATCGAGTTGTCGATACGCTCGGTTTCATAACGATATTAATGCGAGTGAATTGGATCGTGTGTAAGAATATTCATCACGAACGTTGACAGCCGTTGCGTTAGAATAGTCGACGTTATGATTGATTCGACACGCCGCAGAAAACAGACCACGGTATGCACATGACTTTTATTAAAGTCACTTAGAATCGACGCAAAGAATTTGCAGGGTCACCTGTAACATCAATCAAAATACCACAAAGAAATGCGACTTGCGCTTTTTTTTACATTGTAGCGAACGAATTTCTAGTGAGCGGAAAAAAACAAATTCACTCGTCATTTCGCTCTAAAACTCCTCATCATTATGCGGCCTCATGAATAAGACAAGACACGAACTAGCCTTTTATGCGTGAATCGATTCAAATGTAATTCACAGAGAGCCGTTGTCACCGCGTAATCTTTGGTCGTCATTCACACAATCGGTAATTCAAACATCGATGGTATATACATCGAGGGAGCTCGGACAGGACTCGGCTCAAAAGTTAAGTTCTCATCGATGCTAATAACGAGCTTGTCCCTTATCGTAAGTATTAATCGAATCTTGAAACCGCAATATTTCGTCACGTAGCGAGCGTCGGTATCGAATTAATTGGGACATAGAATTTAATTATAGTCCTCGCAGAATATCGCAATTTAATTATATGTTAGTAGTACTTTATTATTTGATACATTGACACGAGATTAATGCCGGCCTTGGTGCTTTCATCGCTTAGTTATATCGATTAAGTTGCACAATGATTCGAGTGCACAAATCGTGCGCAGGAGTCGGAACGTGGTCGTGACCGCTGCGTCACATGTGCGTGAACTCCTCGCCCTTGAGGTGACCAACACTGTTCAACGTCACACCTGACAGGCCAGCCCGACGACAGGGCTAAGTTAACCAATCACCGGTGACGTCGTAATTACTTCGAAACGTGTCAATGTTACACAAATTATTTGACAATTAAGCGACTCAATAAGACTCCAAAGATGTAAATGGCGCAATCATTAATATTTACGATTTGTTTGGTGAAGAAAATAAACGATTTGGAATAAATTTGAATTGACACCTAATCTCAGAAGTTATCTGAGACTAAGATATTAATTTCCGTGGGTGTTACATGGAACTCGTAACGAATTTTATAACAGCAGAATTAGATGCAGGTCTAGCGTTCGCGTGTACTGTGCACACGTGATGGACGGTGCGGCGGCGCATGTAAATGGTCCAATTACCAACTCATCAGGTCATCATTCGCCCAACATCTCGGGCAGATCTTAAATCATTTGCCGCAGGATCATTTATTCACACACGTACACGGAAACTGAGGAATGAAATTAACATAAACTAGATTGAATACCTAGTTAATTGTTAAAATGTATGTAGGGAGGGAGTGCAGTCGTAACCGCGTCGCGCGTCGCCCGCAGAATTGGGTCGACGTGCGCGTGCGCCGGCGCCGAGCAAATCGTGCGTGCACTGTTTACCTAAGCTTAGTGCCGCGATGTATGCTCACGTTCCTTGTTTTGTAGCTCCCACTGAAAGCATGACTAATTAATTGGCGAGCAATTGAGTGGGCGGACCCATCATCGTGCACCACCACTTAGATGTAACACACAGTGCAAGAGAATGAAAATGAAACAGCTGTCAAAGAATCATTAAAAATGCAACGGCACGTTGATAAACAGTCGTAAATCTACGACATCACATCTACAAGGACGTATGTACATGCAATGAAACAAACAAAGGGTTTAAAAATGTCCTTAAAGGGCCATTTAGCAAAACAGATGACAAAGATAACACTTTAAAAGTGCGCAAACAGGTAGAGGCAGAGTTGACTTCCGCAATTATGCGGCGACGCCGGGGGATACATCTGTTCTCACTGAAAGGTTAACGAGCGACATTAAGCGCATATTTGTCAGCGCAAACGGCAAAAACGTTGATGAAAAGCGGCCAGGGAAGATCGTCCATGTGCGTACCAACGGTGGCGGATTCAGAATTTTACTTCGGGAGAAAGGGTGTCTATTTTGCGAGAGAGGTTGGTATAATAGGAGGATGGACCTATCCATGGTGAGGGTAAGTTTTACCAAAGGAAACACCAAATATCATTAGTCATTGACGAACTCGGACGTATTTGACGGGGTCTTGAGCCCTTAGGTCCCACTCTGGAACCATCTTTGCTTACACACTGCCCCAAGTTAAGCTTAACAGTTGCGCTACGATTTTACTACTTATTTTCTAAACCATAAGAAAGGTACAAAGGTCAAAGTGTCTAGCTTAAGGAGTAGTAGAGTGTACCACCATACTTCTTACAGTTAGGCTTACGTAACAATACGAACGGTCTTGTTCAAAAGGTGATTATCTTCACGTATTTATAGTGCGTTCTTAGTGAGTGGCATCAACAGGCGTCGGTAATGACACGAATTTATTTGACGTTCGCATGAAGTAACTCGTACGAGTAACATACATGTTGGTTAACTAACACAGTAAGACAGTTTGGACGAGATTCCCGCGAATATGTCAGCTTGTCACGTTACTGTGCGTTCTTGTAGCTCGTAAAGACAAAAATGCTATTACTAAAATACGTTTGAACATAAATAATCATTTGGATTACTATCTTGACTCATCCATTTCGAGAATTGGGTCCCGTAGCGTAAGCTAGATTGTTTAGTGATCTTAGGCGACTTACGGCCATCTTCAATATTCGATCCATACCAGGCCTGGCGCACTTCGCATTTTAGGTACAAACTTACAAGTACCTCGGCCGACCACGTCGACGTGGTTGGATTTAGTGGGTTGCCGCTTGCCGCGCGCCGCTCACAACGCAACGAGTGCGACCGCTCCGTATTCTCACGCGCCGTGTTCATTCATACACTGTTCAAATTATATACCTAAACGCCTTTAACAACAAAAATGTATCATCACAAGTCTAATGCAAAGTATTGCTCATATTAACTGTGTGTCGAAAGGGACTTGAAAATTTGATTTTATTTTATTTATATTACGAGAGCAACTTGAAAATTTGATTTTTTTGTTTGTTGAGATATCTTAACGATTATGGTGTCAAATTAAAGATCTAGTTCAAAAACCATTTTATCTGTTTGAATCATGTAAATCGGTCCACGCGTTTAGGAAATAACTAAGAATCAGTATAGTAAAAATGTAAACAACCAGAATTTTTGTGGTATTTGTTCTACGAGCTCAAATAGTGGGATAGGATACTTATATGATAATTATTTATTTTTAGGTACGTGGTCAAGTAGGTAGATAGACGATGAATAAATATTATAGTTGCAGCGGCAAGTCAACAACCCTAGCGCACCACTCCGCGCCAGACAGTGACAGCGTTATGTGTTAGAAAAGAAAGGGAACGGTTAGGTTAATATCGCATTAGGCACTGAGTGCTTATGCGAGTTGAATTGCACTTTGTTGCTTAGTAGCAAGAGTCGCAAATTCAATAAATTGGTTTGACAAGTGAATTTTCTGTACGTTAGTACTATTCTTTATTCTGTGTCCATACATGGATTTTGAGATTCGAGATTGACATATTTTGTATGGAGCTTATGTCAAATCGAACCTAAAATCTATAGATCTATCTATAGATAGAAAATTGAATTCCGTAGTTAGGCAATCAGAAGCAGTATGGAGTCGAGATAAGTAAGGACAATGACCCTCGTATCGTCCAAGGACTAAAACCAGACCCGGTATTACTTGTGATAACCCAAATCATTAGGTATCTGTTCACGCCATTGCGTGAACCCGATAGAACCTGATATTTAATAGGTAATACTTCTCAAATATGAGCCAACTAAAGGCAAAGATTTTCGCAATCATAATCTACCTTAAAGAAATGTTCATACTACACGAACCAATGCAGCTATTATCTCTGAAATCAACAAGACTTGACCCACTGTGTGCAGACAGCTGAATCTAATCATGTCTACTCGCTCTGAGCCGGGGCTCTCAGCCACCGTGCGTGCTCACGTGTGTTCCATGCTTTATAGAGCGGTATGTTACAGATCGGGTTTACCGTAAGGCCCGATTACGTCGCTTATAAATCGAATCGGACCGGACAGACGACACGACGCGAATTAACGGTATCAAGCCGAATTCGGTCGTAGACGAGCACTTTATTGGCAACGAAGCCGAGATTAAGGGTGTTCCGGTTGGGCCAGCAGGATTGGGTTGATTGAAAACTTGATAGCAATTAGGTCATATTTTTTAAATAATAGCACCTGTCAATTTCGTGCCCGCAGAGATCATGACATGTACAGTTACTACCAATTAAGTAAAAGAAAAACTGTAAACCAGTAACAAACTAGGAACAAATTTAACTTGGTGTCATTAATGAGAACCGATCACCGAACCCACAACACTGCACAACCGCTGCCATCAGTAACCACATTCCTAAATATTACGTCAAGCATGTCGACTGCACTAACGATTCAATTGTGCCTTACGCCATCAAACCGCAAACCAAACTAAACAGTTATCGGAAGATTGTGATCATCAGTAATTGGCCAATTGAAGAACATGAATTTCAACACACCAATCGGAATACTCTTTTTAATTTTCTGACTAAAATAACTATAATATCCCAGGACACCTCACACACAGGCATCTAACTTTTGTTTCCAAAGCAGAACAATGGCATTCAGATAACTGATGAACATTCTTACATTATGCTTAATGAATAAATGAACAGTGCGAACTTGCTAATGCACTCGTTCAAAGGCGTCGCCAAGGGGGGTCAGAGGGGGGCAGCTGCCCCCTCCCCCCCACTAGAGACTCAAAAATCCCTGCAATTCATACTTTTTTCAGTACTTTTCTCATTTTCCATATCAACTTGCTTCCCCTCCCGTAGGCAATCGGCTGGCGACGCCCCTGCACTCGTTATTATCAACATACTACAAAAGTCAGCTGTTCTATACATAACTGAACTTTAACCTACTCAAAATGGTCTAGCAGTTAGGCTCACTAACCTCTGGTCCACCAGGCCTGCTTAGATAGGAGCGACACATATAAGTGTTTTGGCTGGTGAAATGCGCTACAATACGTGTAGGAGGAATGCCATCGAATACGTGCCTAAGTTCCCTAGTCAACACATTATCTAGTAAGTAAACAATAGTTACAGCAAGTACTAGACCGCAATGTAAATGATCTGCAAGTTTGCAATTCTAATGGCCGTTTGACGGCTCCATTCAGTTGTTGTTCCAACTTATTCTAGCAGCACTTTGGCCTTTGACACACTGTCATGGCGACCACCGTTGCCTTTTTTTATTGCTTAAGTTACCGTAACGATATGTTTGGCTTAAAACTTAGCTATTTTTTTAAAGATATGAACCTACTTAACCGAAGAGCCTGTAGGAGAAATTTGATGAGAGTGAACGAAGCAAGAGAGATATGTCAGGATCGTTGCAAATGGCGTTCCGTAGTCTCTGCCTACCCTTTCGGGAAACAAGGGTTTTTTTTGTATGTATGTATGTCTAAATCTACTTACCTGCCGCACTAGGACTAAATTCTGGGTCTCGGGGAACCTTTACAAACATTGCCTGATTCTTCTCACGTCACTCTCTGAACAGGCATTTTTTATTACAATGCTCAATTATGTAAATATGCATTAAAAGTTACTTTTATTTTAATTTGTATGACTTTCTGACGTGTCCAAAAAATTTTAACATTTTTATGGAAATGAACATGTTTGAGTTTGATGGAAACAACGGACACAAGGTATGTCCGTTCACACAGCGAACACCAATAACCGATTAAACATTAATTTTGTGGATCACACAAAGCATTGTCTCGTGTATTTACTGGGATTATGATGGATTTTCTGTATATACCTTTTTCTTATCTGAATCATAGCATAGTAAGTTTAAAATGAGATGATCGAAAACATTTGCAAGGGTACTGATTTAATATACCTACCTACATGTTGTAGCACTGCAGTCATGATTTATGTATGTGTATATCTCTTAAGTACAATAAAATACACGTTTGAATATTCAACTTGCTTGTATGAGTAGGTTCTTGTACCAAAGGTCGACAGTAAAAACAAGTCAAAACATTTACAATGTAAGTGTAAAACTAGCAACAAAATGACGCCAGACAGACAGTTAGCGTATTAGAATGCGGCGTAACGGTCAAATACGCCACAAATCCGCCAGAGATACACTCGGGCCACGACCATATTATGTCAACTTTATTTAAATTAACCCGGCAACACTGCTCGACCAAAGATATCATTCCATTCATAATATAAGCAAGATATATTAATGAATAGGACAACGAAGAACCTGTTCTAAATTTAAATGTATTCTATTTCCAAAACTTGTTCGAAATTTGATATACATTCCATTTAAAAAACAAATCCGTTACTTCAACTCAACATTGTTGTTTTAGCAATTTAAGTTGCAATAAACCAACAATTTATGTGAGTACTCATTACTGTAATGTATTTGCAGAATGTGCAAAATCATTAGTAAACATTTGCCTATACTCATGAACGCTGTTGGTATGGAAGTATTATATTATTATGAATGAATACTACATTTTGCAAAATGACAATGCATGTTTTGACGAAATGCTTTAACGTAACGTAAATCGGATATTGCAGTGTATAGTAAGTAACAGTTAGCATAAATAGTTCCTTTGACACTTTTACTAAGGTATTACAAAATTATTTGCACTACTTACTAGCACTTTATTAATCAAATGTCAGACAATAGATACTAAGTAAAAGTTAAATTGTTAATTATCGCTTGCTAATCGGTGAAGGAAAACATCGTGAGGAAGCCTGCATGTCTGAGAGTTCTTCATCATGTTCTCGAAAGACCTGTGAAGTCTGGCAACCCGCACTTGGTCAGCGTGGTGGACTATGGCGTTACCCTTCTCATAGTGAGAAGAGGCCCAGCAGTGGGACAGTATAAAGGGCTGATGATGATGAGAAACTAAGTAAAATTTCAATAAAATAGGTAAGTGTTTCAGTCACTACTAAATGAATGTCGATTGAAACGGTACAAAATATGCAGAACAAAACAATCAATTGTAGTTTAGCTTATTTCAACACTTTTTTGTTATTAACATAACAGCAAATAATATACAACAATACTGCTTATATTCGCAAAACATCCGTTATTGTCTAGCATAGCATAGCTTCAAGTATGTGCCGAGGTCCTAACCCGACCACAAAGTAACGGGGCACCATTTCATTTTACATTTCATGAGCACAAACACCGCCGTGGGAAACGTCAACTAAGACCAACAACGTGGGCGTGTGTGTTTATTTGTCCCAGCTACCTTCCTAAACTGCTTGCTTGTTTTTGGTAATCGGTGTGTTCTTCATTCGGGTTAGTTGGAGTTCATTATGTTTTGCTTGATTGGATGACATAGGTACATACATACAACTCGAGCCCCGGAGTAGGTGTACAACAAGTATTTTCCTTTATATCTATTGATGAATCCGCGTGAAAATAGCTTCGGTACTTTTAGAGCTTTTCGCGATCAGACAGACAGGCAGACGCAGCGAAGGACTTTGTTCTTGTGATGTGATACTACCTACCTAGGCTACGAAACTAAGGATCAATTTGCGAAAAAATAGGAAACGTTACAATATACTGCTTAGTCTGATATACACACATCAACAAAGTCTAGGGATATTTTATATTTCATCAAATATCTAAAAATCTATGAAGAATTTTCTGATACAGTAAATAGAAGAATCATAGATTATTTTAAGGTCTTTAATAAAAATAAAAAACATTTCGTGTTTTTTTTTGTTTTAAATAAAAAAATTAATTTTTTTAATCATCATGAAAAATTAGTATGATAACAACAAACATTTCTTCTTAAAAAACTATTAATTTTAATAAAAATGGAAAAAATCTTGTAAAATCTAATCATTAATAATCAGTGTTGCCACCTCTTACATTGATTACACATCGACATCGATTGTTAATACTTAAAATTAAATTGTCAATGTCTTGCTGCGGTATGAGGTCCCATGTCCTTTGCAAGTGTTCGTAAAGTTGTTGTTCAGTCGTCAAATTTGGTGGAAAATCTCTCAAAGCTTTTCGTTGTAACATGTCCCAGGCATGCTCGATAGGATTTAAGTCGGGCGACTGTGCAGGCCAATCCAAAACTTGAATATCGTGCTCTCGGAGAGCGGTCGATACCAGCCGCGCCGTATGGCAAGGAGCATTATCGTGCATGAGTAGAAATTCATGGCCTATTTGAGTTCTGTGTGGGACAATAACGGGCTCTACTACCTCCTCGTGGTATTTTTGTGCAGTCATGCTGCCTTGGATCCAAACGAGTTGGGTTCGTCCGCCAAGACGAATTCCTGCCCACACCATGATTGTCCCGCCTTGGTATGGGTGGACCTCCTGAGGGTGCCGTAGACGGCTAACTCTCCCTGGAGCTCTCCAAACGCGTGTTCTTCGTGAATCCGGGTGAAACCCAAACCGGGACTCATCGGTGAACAGCACCAAAGACCATTGTTCGTCACTCCATGGTAAATGCTCCCGAGCCCACGAAAGCCGCCGACCGCGATTGCCACGTCGCAATGCTGGAACACGCAATGGTCTTCGAGCATGAAGATCAACTTCATGTAACCTTCTTCGCACGGTTTGGTCGCTTACCAGCAGCTGGTGGTCCTCCTGGAGCCTTTGCACTAGTTGCAGCGCTGTGATATTGGGTTGTCTTCTGGCGGTCATTTGGAGAAATCGATCCTGTCTCTGCGTAGTAACACGATATCTACCTGTGTGCTGTTCGGCCACATCTCCAGTACTGCGATAACGTGACCACAACCTTGATATCACATTTTGACTGGTATGTAGGGCCTCAGCAACGACGCGTTGAATTGCACCATTTTCTAACATGCCCACGGCTCGTAACATTTCATCTCGACTCAAATGACGACGTGACATGACTTTTAAAGTTCGTACGTCACGTTAAATTAAAAAAGAAAAACAATTAAAAACCCTTTTCATTATGTAATAATTATAATAAAACAGTTTTAACTTTCTTTAATGTAACGAATTACTAGCAAATTTGCCGCCATATTTTGTTTATTATTTTGTTTTTTTTCTTTCCATGTTCAAATTTTGAAAATAGAATAAAAGAGGTTTTAATCTGTATATAAACTTTTTGTGGAAACTAACAAGGTTCTAAACTATAAACTCGTAAATAATTTAGGATTAAGATATCCCTAGACTTTGTTGATGTGTGTATCTGTCGTTTTAAATAATTATGATGCAACTTGATCGGTAGGGGAACTAAAGTAGTCAATACGAATTAGCAGGAAAACGGATCAATTGACCAACTATAGGTACTAATATTCATTGTCATTAGAACAACAATAATTACCAACTTGATATCGTTTACCTTCCACAATGTGTGTATTTATGTAGTTTGTGATAAATGGAGACACGCCCAAGACAGTTGTTATCAATATATAATTAGCATGATCTTAAAATAGCATAGCATTGCAGCCATTGCTTTGTGGGGTAGGACTTGGAACTTTATGCAAGCATTTTAGCTGAGTCAGAGTCTTATAGGCAGCCTAACAAAATAACAGACAGAGTATATTAAAAAAAATAAAGTAGCATTGCAAAGTATCCCAAGAATCTTTATTCGCTTATACGAATATTTTTAGGTAACGGACTCGAGATCGGCGTCTCTTATCGCAGTGTCGCCGTCTTTCCTGATACCTTTGTCTTTAATGCAGGCTGGTAGGTACGGCGGTGCCACATACAATCCCAGAATTAGAAGATACATTAGCACACAGTAGACTAATAAGAAGCTAAACAAGATGGAGATTACTGTCTGACAAAATTTGCTCCAGTTTCCAGCAGTAAGCTCTTTGCGTACTTCTTAAAACCTTATCTCATCGACAGTTCTGCTAGCTGGTTTCTTATAACAGTATTTACGATAATTACAGTGACGCCAACACTTGACGGTGGCGTATAATTGTCTAAAGACCATTATCGCGTTATCGTATTGGAACCGCGACGGCGGTTCGCGACCGACCAACGGGACGGTAGCCGGCTCGGATCAGCTCTTGAACCTAATTAGCAGCGGAAACAATGACCTGGCTGTACGCGAATTTCTCGTGACTTTGGCATCAATTATTGGACTTTTATTTATTGGGATTTGTTTATAAGCATTTTCATTGCTATCCATCTAGCAATACATCCTGAATGTTTGTAAAATACAGGATGCATTCCTAGTGTCTCCAACATTTTCGCTGCTCGCTGGATAACGTTAGGACGATGATGACGAAGTTCCCGATAGCCACTAATGCTTATAGCATAATATATGGAGTATGCAGAAACCGTCCCAACTCATTAAAAAGGGGCATCAGTATCAGTCTCCGGCCTGACGTCGTAGCGTCCCCTCAAGGAGTCTGGCATGTGTAAGTATTAACACTAAGTTTTATCGTCAGTAAGTTTGGAGCACCACCTTCAACAAAAACTTGCACTTAAGTTTACGCTGTCCTCTACTGTAGATAGAAGGAAATGCAATAAAGTTTTCTATGTGCAACCGAATATTATTCCTCATAAAATTATCTACTTAAGAAACCTACCAATCCTTTCCCATAACGTATATTAGAAATAAATTATGTAAAACCCATGAGCTGTAATAAAAATATTATTGATTATAATTAATGAAAAATACTCGGTTATCAAGTAAAATGGCTTGTAAATAGTATTTTAATAGGATATTTATCTTGTAATGGCGGCATACGAGACCTCAACCGAGGCGTAGTTTACGACATCGTTCATTAAAGTGATAGTAAAGATTTCATCAATGTACATTCACATCATAAAACCACAGGAAACATGACGAAAGTGCTACTCGGGTTACATGGCCATGTATTAATATCCTCTGTTGAACGCATAATATAATACCTTATATCCTTTTTTGTTGCGAGGTGGAAAATCCCTTCGAATCTCGTCGCTCTTCGGGAATAGGACGGCTCATGGATGAGAGCCCATACGCCACTTAAAATTCGCCGCTTCATAGTAGCACAATTTTCTATGAAGGGGCGAATTTTGATGGGCGTAGGTATGGGTGCTCACCCGACTCATTAAAGACTTGGTACCTTCATGTGAGTTGTCCTTTCTTGCCTCGACTTTTCAGCACGTGATTTAAACTTTGCAATTGTCCCGTGGCCATGGCCTATCAATGCCAAACATCGAGACAATCTTGAAGGGGTCGAAAGTCTGCAAACGGACGGCACGGATTTAGTTTGCTTACAAACAGCTCTAACACGCATTTGACCTAAGTGCCAGTTAAAGACAACGACATCAAAACAGAAACGTTAAGTCATTATGACAAGCTTGTTTCCGTCTTCTTTACCGTTCAAATATACAATTAACGTTATTTAATTACTCATATTACCTATATTTAACCGAGGTAAACGAACGGATTAATTAATACATTTAAGTACGAGTATTTCCTTCGAAAAACCGTTCTCGAATTTCCACAAACGCGTATTCAACATTTAAGCCAGACAGTATAATCCAAGTTTCACGCTAAAGAATCCGTACAAATGTAGGATTCCACCAGAAACGGGACGGACAGCATTTTTTAACTAATTAGCTACAGAGTCCGGCCCTGTAGTCGATTCGGTAATGACATACCAAATTAAAAAATAATTAAACCAGTAATATATAATTGATTGGCCTGTTGGTATAGTGGTCACTGACCTTAACTGATGGAGGTCGTAGATTTGATTCCCACTCGGGACAATTTTTTATGTATCACGGTTATTTCTGCCGAAAATGTACGATTCAAAGAATATATTATTAATCCTTATGTTATGTTTATAAGTTGCCTGATTGCCATAGTACACGTTCTGTGTAGGCTTGGATTAGTATAATATCGAATTCCTTACTCATATACTACCTATCACATACACAAATTATTTTTGGTTTTCCCCGACGTATTATTAAATGTTCATTCCAGTATGGAAAAACGACAATATTATTAAAAATATCCATAATTCCCCATTATAAAGCAATGACAGTAAAAATGTTAAATACGACCAAAAATATTATCTGACGCATGGCATCAATCTCACGCAAATTATTATGGCCAGTCATCCTGGGACGTATTTGGGCAATTTTATTTATGGAAGTGTTATTAATAATCAATTTGTGTTGTAAACGCTTTAAAAAAAGACAATGCAGCTATTTTCGTGTTAAATGTTTAAAAATGTTTCTTCCGTCATGACAACGCTCGATTAATTTTATTTTACACACGGTAATTGCAGCAATCTGATAAAATACAACATGGTTGGCATTCCATTAAAAGGTAATATTTTAAAACATACATTTCATTGTTGCATATTATTTATACTTGAAGTTAAAACATGAGTTTTATATGTATGTGTGGAATAACGTGACATGAAGAAGAAAAACAACGGATAGTAAATGGGTTAATTTGTTATAGCTTGATAGTAAAATTGATGTTTATATTAGCTACTTCTTTAGTTTCATAAAAAGTATGCATAATTATGTTAATCCCGGTCAAAGTCAAACTCAAACGGGAGGGAAGCATTATTTAACAATTACTTAGTGAGCTTATCAACAAAGCATCATTATGGAACACACCATTAATTGACGTTTTCAGGCAACAGACTTGACTAACTAAAACACGTCGAATTTACAGACTAGGAGAACACATTTATCCTATCAATCCGTGACGCAGCAGCTCAAAATAAACATTATCTTGTCCAAGCCGGCATAAACACAAGACACAAGCATATCCGCCATACTTCACAAGTAACCATGGGAACACGGAGCAGTAACGAGGCACTCATTTCTTTAACAATACACAACCAAAATAGGAAACACCCGCCCGTCAAGACATCCGCACCTGTTGATGACCTTTCCATCTAACGGCACCCCTCCCACCAACCAGTTAGACAGACCTGTACCTTCTATATAAACTGTTTAGTGTAAGAGGTCTGTGGATTGATCCCTGGCACTTTGAATAAAGGTCGCGAGGTCGAGAGCAGTATGGCGGCTAGTTGGCGTCAAAGCCGCGGATAATGTGTGCCGAATAACTGTACGTTAACATTGGGAGGTATCGAGCTGTGTGCAAGAGATGCGCGGGCTTCAACGTGACGTCGTCACAGTTGGCGGTTTAGTGTTAGGCGATGTGTACTCCGTTATGCATTATGTCAGCTACTGAAGCTTCTCTTTAATTCTTACAAACAATATTGTTTTGTAATTCATTATAAGGAATTGTAATTTTGACGATAGAAGAAGTGTGGTTACAGTTATATTTGCTATTTTTGTCATAGTTCTGCAACTTTGCACTGCGTCAGGGATGCTAAATGTAAATGAAAAAGCTTGTCTGAAGATACCTACGTAAGATTTAAGTAATTCTTACGTATCTTCAGACGAATTTCTTGCCCCAGTAGCAACGCTTATGTGGCTAATCACTGTTTGTAGGTACTAATAAAAACTTGCTTTCAAGACTACCTACTTTTGTAGAATAATAATATTTATACAACCTAATAACTAAGTATCCAGGTTCATTTTCATATTGCCTGTATGTAAACAATGGTAATTATTAAATGTATTCATAATATTATTATTAACAAAACACATTTTAAATGATCAATAAATGTAATTAATTTCCTTGTTACCACATTTATCTGACGCATTGCTAAGTATATAATGCATTATTAAACTATATAGTTTTCCTCTTTAAATTCACAATGATCTACAGTTTTCCAGAAGGCGTGCTATGTTAAACATAGGTACCTCATTAGGTTAATATTACCGTTCCGTACGAATATTTTAATGAGGCGAGTATTCCCACGGCAAATACCCGCTAACAACTAAACGTACCAACAATAGCAGTCTTAATTCTGCTGAGCGTAAGCATTGTTCCACTGGCTTCCATTACGGAAAAACTTTCATTAAAAATATTACACCTACGTACCAGAATCAACAAGTACCGAGGCAAATTCTTTCGCCTCTGGAATATTCTTCGTGTGTGCAGGCGCTGCGATTGAGTCGTATAACTACTAAGCAATTAAGAACTGAGCTTTTTCTGGATAAAATGTTTGTTCAAAACCAAGTCATGTCAGGTTAAATACTCACGTAAAAAAGGACAAGCCTATTACCGTCCCAGACGCATAAAAATAAAGATAATAAGATTAATAAGTAAAACGCGTCAATTATAAATAGTCCCTGAAGACAGCCAGAACCTACCTTTGTCTTCGCCAAACAAAAAAGCTCAAAACGCCATTAATCTAAGCAAAGTGGGCGTCACTTGCTCTAACCTCACCTTAAAGAACCTGTCAGCTACACGATCATAACTCTAAAGACAGCCGGC
Organism: Euclidia mi; assembly: GCA_944739405.2. Taxonomy (NCBI): domain Eukaryota; kingdom Metazoa; phylum Arthropoda; class Insecta; order Lepidoptera; family Erebidae; genus Euclidia; species Euclidia mi. The sequence continues at coordinate 61,009,097 of OX123198.2, forward strand.
CCTCTGCCACTTCGGATTTCATCCTAACACGAAGGAAATCGAAGAAACAAAAGCACAAACGATTCCGCAACGTAGCAAGATCAATTAATTTTGTAATAGCAAGACACCCACCTGCTCGCCATAGGCAAGATAAAACGCGACCGCCAGCCAATATTATGATAAATGGCACGTAGGATATGGAAGCAATAATTTATAACTAGCAAGCAACTATTCAAACGTTTCTTACACATCAAAACTTACATTAGATTATCAATTAACTTACTGCATTTTCTATAAGCAACATGCTTGTGTTAATGACTATACTTGATGGTGTAGTAAAATTAATATTACTGTGATAACCGTGAAATATAAAAGCTAAATGATTTGCATATACATTTCGTTTATTTATCTTAATCATTATGGGAAATATAAGTAGAAAACTTTCTATTGATATGACAACTAAATGTATTTCAATAAAATGAGAATCGTAGAGAAGGATTTGGGTGTAATGACTGCTAGGTAGGAATTAATGGACAGAGAGAGATTTGTATTTGAAAGTAAAGTCATGGGCTGTAGATTATGATTTCGGATGCTATTTTTTAAAAAGGTTTCGCAGTGCTATGAAAAAATAGTTACTTCGGACAACAGTCGATGTAATTATTCATTTTTGCAGCTGCTTCCGTTTCATTTAGTCATGCAATATTGCAATTTCTTCCAGAGGTAGCTTTATACTTTAAGGTCTATCGCTAGCTTATTTTCGATCTAGTCGAGAAAACATTCAAGGGTCGAGAATACCATTAATAACACCGAGACTACATCGAAACTGCATATTGAATAAATATACCTAATTAAGTACGAAAACTAGATACTACTGTAACGAAGTGTATCATATAGAAAAAGAAGTTTATCCTATGATATACCGTCCAGTATGTATCGAACTCCCATTTTAATCCAATTCTATAGCACTCAGAGCTCTACTAAAACTAGTCATGCCCATTTCCACGCAGACTACTGCACCAGAACAAGCCATTATTGATTCATATTGGTTCAGGTGCTATCCCAAGTGATTCCGACAACGGGACAGACGCCTACCGACCAATTTGAACAGCGGGCTGCAACAATGTCGGCCTCAATAAATATCCACCACCACCCGCGTAGAACTACGTTGATATATTGGAGCGTCGCCTGTGAATCCTTGTACAACGTGCTGAGCTGTCGGCTGACGTGAATTCGACCGTTTGATATCGGTTAGAGAGGATTAGATTAGACACGGAAACAGATTCGATACGTCCACTGACAAATATAGAAACAATACTACAAGAATCAATCAATGACCACGACTAATGTAAGCCAATGGAAACGCGCAATTTAGTGGACTATCTATATTTTTAGATATCTTTGTTATCGCGGTAAAGACCCGCCAAATAAACTTGTATGCAGTAAATACTTACTTTAAATTATTTATGACTGCATAAGATAATTAATTTCCGTAAAGGCTTGTTAAAATAACGGAAATTAAGACGAATGAAGACTTCGTTAAATTAGTCCCCTTGTTAACTTAAACTTAATAACAACCTTTTCACATCTCAGTACATCAGCTACAATGTAACGCACTCGGATGACAGATGTGAAAAATAAATTGACAGATAAATTGACCCGTTTTATTATCCTTGTTAAAAATGAACAGCAACAACAAGTTACAATAATTAATAAAGAGATTACATGAGACAGAAAATGGCGCCTAAAATGTAATATGGCGTACGGGTATCATGCTTAATCCGTATTACTGGACGTAATCTTATCAAGTGTGACGCAGACGGCAAAGAAACAGGCGGAAGCAGAATTATATATATTAAAATAAACATACTTTAAATGGCGAAAAACGATTTAGTCTGTTGACTTTGTTACGTAGGGCTGCCAGCGGTGACATATAAATATGGATGTAGTAAAGTAATATTGCCCTGACCCAGAAGCTACTGGAGAACAAATCATGATAAAGTTGGATTCTGTCTAATCGGAAATCGGAATAAAATCAAATACATGTCGCCTCCAAAATGTTACAAAACGGTTATGGCAAAATTGGACACTGATGGAAAATATTTTACACCGTCTAATGACTACTGGCAACCCCCATACCAGACCCTTCACAGATAAAATTAAGCTGCAAAGAACTCACGGAGGTCGGAGTTGCCACCTCATTAATTCCGTGTTAAATGGTAATAACTTAGCCGTTTTACGATATCAATATCTACCAATATTAATTTACAATAAGAGCTTCCGCACTTGGCGCTGGGCATATCATCGAATATTTTATTTTAATCTGCAGAGGTTAAATTTAATTTCACGATGAACAATGATTATTGGTTATGTTGTTTCACGCATTTCAACAATTATATTTCATACCTTATTCGGTGGAGGCGACGAAATAATTTTATGTTGTAAACCAAGTATTGGTGAACGTTTATCGAAATCGATAGTGAGTACACGACTTAGTAATTATTTTATGAGCGTCGAAACGTTTTTGCGTACTGAGTGCTTTTAATTTGGTTGTGACAAAAGGGTTTTCTGTACTGCTAGTTATATGTAGATAGTGTTCGAGTTTTCTGAGCATAATTTTGTATTTGTTTTATCGCAAGTTGATAATCATAATGACTTAGCACTTATTCTATACTAGTCATGTACAATTCTACAATACATAAAACAACATACGAAGATCACAAAGATTATTTCGTTTTTATATTCCACGAAAAGATAAACCCAACTCGTTTGACAAAATTATATTGCGTCGCCGTCCATAGCAGAACACTCTTGCATTTTAAATTAACCGTCCATTATATCACCCAACAGAGTCCGTTAGATGACTCACATATGGGAACGTTGTTGCGAAAACATTCATACATTTTTAAATCACTTTCAACGGTCATGTAAATTTCGTATAACGGAAATGACCGGTCAAATCACCGTATACGGTAAACTAACACCTATGCTTAATATAATAATACATAAATTCGCGTAAGACTTCCTTAAATGGTAATTTTTAAACTTTAATATATGTTATACAGTGCCACCGGTGACCATTTCGTTGATATATCTTCATTAGAATGCAAAATTTGGCAAGAGCTATTATTCAAGAGTCAGTCTTGAAATAGACATCACTAAAATGAATGCCATTTATAAGGTGAACATTTTAAATAGGATTAATTCTCAATCTTTTAACCGTTGAGGAGTTTTCTGCTGAGTAGTCAATCCTGGACGTTAAATAAATGAAGCCATGCGTAATATTAAAACTCATTGTAATCGGAACTAAATAAACATACGAAATTCGAACAACATAAGGTGATTGAAAGTTGTTAATTTATAGCTTGCAGGATTTGAACCACATAAATTAAGTAAAAATACTTGCATAGCAATATAATACGTTATATGATACGTCATATGATACGACATAGATATATATCAATATGATACGTCATAGCAATATGATACATTTATGTGTAGTAGTATACTTCCCTGTACAATTATACATGTGTGGGTTAACTGGCCAGCTCATACTAAAGACATGTTTACAATTCAAACGATTCGTTTTAGCAACACACACTACTACATTGCAAACGCACACATACAATTATAAACAAGAATTGCAGTCGAAAATTGGAAGGTGTGACTTGCGAGGTATTAAGGCAGGTGGTAATTATTTTAAAAAGATGAGAAAAGACCCTTGACTGGAATGTTTATGTTACAAATTAGCTTGTCTGAAAAATTTATCAAACAATCTTTCAAACACATTTAAGCACTTTTTAAATAGGAGGACAAATGAAAGAAAAATGCGGTTAAAAGCCTGTTAAATATGTACCAAAATGTTTACATGACTGTGCCATTTAAAATGGTCTGGTATTTAACACAACAATATGTACGTGCAATATATGCATACATCTGCCATCAACTATCGTCAAAGATATATGAAATAAAAAAATCTGCTATCCCCATCTTAAAACAATAATTAAAAAGAAACATAAAACAATTGTAATTACATTACTGATTAATTATACATATTACCAAGCTACAGCCAGATCATTAAGAGGCAATTGGAACTGTCAACAAAGGAGCAGGAAAACGCTAAGCGGTCACACGTCAATAAAAACGTAAATGATGGTGTAGTTTTGTTCCACTAAGTAAACAATTATGCAACAAGTATTCTATTGATTATAGCGCAAGGCAAAGATTACGTAAAAGATTATAAACAGCAAAAGGCAGCGCTAGTCTAAGAGTTCTCCATTATGTTATAGAAAGACACGTGAAGTCTGCCGAATCGCAATAGGGTAGTTTCCAGGGTCAAAATTTTATTTACATTTTATTTAGTCCGTATTTTAGATTATAAAAAAAATATTGGACACGTATTTTTCTTTTTTCGATTAAATAAAAAATAACAAAGATATAGCCCATTAAAGTTACGTGTGACGTCACCTAGTGCGAAAAAATGCAGCACGGCGTGACGTTTTACGTAACTTTAATGAGCTATATCTTGGTCATTTTTGGTTTAATTTACAAATAAAAAAAAACGTATCGCTTATTTTGAATAATCTAAAGGACGGACTTATAAATTTTTTTTCGTCAACTAGCCTATTGGCCAGCGTGGAAGACTACCTGACCCTTCTTATAATGATAAATGGTCTGTTCAGCAGTGGGATAGATTATGCAGGCCGATGATGATGATGCTGAACTAGGCATTCCTTATAATGAAGAGATCCCTGCCTTCAAGTTTGATCGTGTTTTGGGACCTATACGTCGATGGGTGTTTTTATGTGCTGTCGCTTATTTGTATATGAACCATGGCCTCTACAGAATGCGACGTAATTGTTAAGACAATATCTCTCCTCTTTCTATAAAACAAAAAAGAAGCAGCGACCCACAAGAACTTTACAAGAGACTAGAGGACGCCAGCAGCTACGCCAACAGCTACGACTGCATTTTTTTTAAATTTGCCCGTTTTGGCCGATACCGTGGGAATTTCGGGAAATCCCTTCTAAGTGCACCCTTACGGTCCCCAAGGAACATACATGGCAAATTTAAGCTTCCTGCGCCCAATAGTTTCGGCTGTAGCGTGTCTGTCAGTCAGTAAGTAACGCAAGGATGTTATATATTAAGTTTGGACGGGTTCTCAAAATACTACAATCAATGTGATACTTTATGTTTACCTGCAACTTTAAGGCCTACGTGAAACATGATACACATTCTTAAGCAACAAGCTTTTATCAAACAATTGTAATAAACTATAAGCCTACATGCTTATCAGTATTGCCTTACCGACACTGTTACATCGTATTTCTACATGATTAGAATTTATCATATCAACCGTCTCAAAAACGCCTCAATGTTTACGCAAGTCGTCCAAAACGGATGAAATGCCATAGTTAACCAATTGAACCTTATCAGTGCTTTGAAATAGCCTCAAGGATTTCATAAAAAGTGTCTACATGTCCAAGAACTATGTAGATTAGAGGGTTATCGCTAGAGTCTTTTGGTACACAGACCTAATTATTTTGCGTAACATGCAGTTTCAGAATTTGACAATTAATTGAGAGATCCATTAAGGATTTGTAACTTTTCTTGCTGCGTTTTTTGCTAGTTCACTGAGTTTAAGCAGTTAGTGCAATGGGTGAGGTTCAATACCATGACCCCTGGGTCAAAGTCCAAGACCTAACGAATTTCACAACAAAAAATCAGTAACAAATTCCTGAGGCAAAGCTACCAAACTGGAACGAGTTGTGTAATCGTTTTCACCAGTCAGTCGAAGGTCGATGTTTTTTCCAACTTAGGTTCATCTGGACACGTCATTAGTGCAGATGGTAATCTTTAATTCAATTTGTTGCCGAAACGGGTACGTTTTTGCAAATTTCACGAGAAAACTGGTTACAGAATGATCTTATCTTGATTGAGGTTACAAGCCGCTGTGCCTTATCTGCCTACCCTTTGGAAGCTTTTTTGGGACCACCCATAACCGCGGGCGAGTATTCTTCATAATAATTTTCAAGTTTTAGGCTAAAGAAACACGCATTTTATTTATTGAATATAGTTCTGCTTTCTCTTGCAAAACATTCGTCTGTGTATAGCAGCGATTCGCTGCCTAAGTATAAACACTGTATAAACACAAATATCTAGCAGAGCTAGGTAATTTCCACACAACAATAAACAAATATGGCAACAGTGTTAATCATAACCTCATCAAACACATTTGTCACGGCGAGTGATTATTTACTTCACTAGACGTACTACGCAGGAGGTCTGAATCATCGCTATATATTTGGACGAAGCTCGCGAAGGCGTAAAAAACGTTCCTGCAAGTGCTTTGAACAAAATTTGCCACCCACGTGGTGTCAGTTCTCACCAAAAACTAATTTGTACTAAAACACGTGTCTGTGTTGCGGAAGTTTTGGTTTAGATACGAATAAAAAAAATTCTTGTAGGACCTTCATGACGTTATATTAACACGTATTACGCCTTCGTATAGTATGGTCTTCGACAGCTCAGAGTCGTATTGCGTATAGTAATTTTACAATACGCTTATTAGAAACGACTTCTTTGATGAGATATTTGGTTTCTTTAGGAACCGATCTGCTAGTTAAAACTGTCTTATATGTATACATATATGTATGTATATACCTACCTACACACCGACTAAGAACAATATCGTGACTCGTTTCAACTTAAGCTTACGTCAACAACCAATGAAGAGGTAAATCCAACGACAGCGGACGACCGGCTATGATTTCACTGTCGTTATTAAGAGTTTATGCTCTTCGCCGATACTTCGATGGTACTGAGAAAGGGCATAAAACTCGCAGTGGCTTATCTTTAAGTACCCCTGGCCTGCCTGTCGAGTGCTGAACAGTCAAACATTCTTTACAGCAAGACTTACAAGTCACCGTGCTAAGTAGAAACAATTTTCCAGTAGCAATATTCTCTTTGCATTGAGCCTCGTAAAGAGTAAACAACTTCGCGGAAGAATTTTGTACTTTCGTTGTACTTATTTCTCGAGAACTGACATAGTTTTAAGTGTACTGCTGTGAGTTTAACTTTTCTTTTCTTGTTCGGTTAACAAACGTGTTAAACGCAGCGATAACCCAGAAGAAAGATTGTCGGATAACTAAGTTCTAGTTAACTTTGGTGCACACATTGACGTTTTGAGGTTATGTGTATTAAAAAGTTAATTATCGCTCTTATGCCAAGAAGTTTTCTATAACAGGATAGTTGTCGTGGAAAATTTGCAAATGACGCGAATGCAAGGTGCTAACGTTATGTAAATGAGGAATACGACCGCCGTTGGACATTTCTAGGACACGAGTATTGCTTTCAAACAACTCGCCTGTCTAGAGAGAATGCTGCAATCTAACACTAATGGAAAATTATTTAGAAGCTGCTTCTTTTACGTTAAAGAAGTTTGTTCATTATGCCATTGTTTTGAATTTGTCGGCCACCTAGATAATATGAATTATATTGGAAAATCTACTTAGCTATGACGGAGCTCTAGACTGTTGTGCAATTCGCCAATGTAAAAATATACCTATTGTCACAGATAATATAATACCCTAGCTATTGTTTATCGATATACGAAAGGATTAACCTGTGAATTAGCAACCGTGATAACCATCATTGGTTCATTGTGAATGCGAAATAACAGCAGAAAACGGACGCCTAAACAACTTGTTGCTATGATACAAAATCCTAAGTTTTCATGTTTTTCTCTAAAAATACAGCTATATGAAAGGCCCGCAATTTTGTATCTTTTTTTAAGTGTAATAGTACATACACGATTAAGTCGGCTTACACACCGATACATGTGTACAATTGAAGCATTATGCAAATGGCGCGCAAATCTTTCCTCGCATCACGTATGGCGACCACGTCTTCAATTCGCTTAAGAAGATTACAACAAGTCTGTTCACATACGATTAATTTACCACGGTCAACTTTAATCCTTGTGTATATAATTTGTATATTTGTTTGCTTGTTTTTCTCTTGGACTGGATTATAAGTACCTTCATTCCGGATAAGATTATAAAAACGACATTTATTCAATAAAAAATGATAATATCTATCCAATAGGTACAGTACTGGAAAGCTATAGTACCAGAGTGCATTTCAGCATAAACATGAACGGTTTAAACAAATTTGTCAAATATTTGGCTGATAATTATTGACGTGAGATATATATATATTATATATATTTTTTTATTTATAGACTCACGCCTGTATCCCCGAAGGGGTAGGTAGAGGCGTAATATTACACCACATTTCGCCCTGAATTTTCAGGTCCCACGTAATAGGGGACGAGCCTATTGCCGTTACCGGGCACATCACCAGACTCCGTGCTGCTACTGAGCATTGGGAAAAACCCAGCAACACTTTTGCCCAACCCGGGAATCGAACCCGGGCCCTCCGATCAGCAGTCATACACTATCCACTGTACCACGGAGGTAGTCTTGACGTGAGACTATACTTTTTCATTAAAATAATGGGTAAGGTAAGTTATATTTGTCTTGACCTTTTGACAAGGGTTACACCAACGGTGGTCATGAGATGACTTCGACGAGTGACCAAATGAACACCCAGACTCGAAACAACAATTTATGGATCACCCGTAAGGTTATCTGGGTATCGAACCCACAACACTTAAACCAATTAGAATTTGATCTTGCTTACATTTACCACAAACTTTTCGCAATACTCGCTATTAATTCGAATCTTAACATAGTGTTTGGGAACCCAGCCAAGTGATAAAGGAATTCCATAAGTACAATGTGACAAACTATTCTGCATAGAAATGGTGGAGGTAGACCCAAGAGTTCCATTCCCAGGGTGTCAATGAGTCACGATTGTTAGAAAATGTATTATTAAAATTGAAATCCTAATTCACTATTCGTTTTAGAAACGTGTTATGCAACTTTAATATCTACTAGAGAACATTCTTATACAAATAAGGAGAAAAGATATACAACAAACATAGCTGGTGGTACAATAATCAATTGATTTCAGAAAGTGTGCCTTTAATCCATCAGTTTTGATAGGAACTCAGGGAACCCAACAGGGATGTTTGACTGCAATGTTGACATGTGAGAAGAGTCTTGGATTTTAAAATAAAATATATTTTTCTGCTGGCAAACACAATCATAGATTAATTCATGGTGAAACAAGAAGACTTTTATTAAATTAAAACCTACGCATATTTCTATAGGCTGTATAATTAATTAAATATATTTTATTAATAATAACGTGAACATTTATTAATAATAAAATTATACGCTAGCACAATCTAATTAAACGCTTCTTATATTATACGCATATTATGCGTATAATATAAGAAGCCATTTTTAACAACCCGCACCACCTTTTTCAATTTTATTAACACATTAATCAATTTAATGATGTTGTTTAATGATAAATATTAGATAGGTTCAGCCATTTTACACGAAAATATTGCAGACGGCACACGTCCAATATAATTTATCTATAAACCTCGCGTGGGCTCAAACCCCACGCACTCTAATGCCGGACGATGGTGGTTAACTAATTCGCTTGCCTAATCGAGACTTAATTAATGTGGCTATAGACTATTAAATATTTATCGCAAAAACACACACAAAAAAGCTATTTAAATTAAGGCACGTGATTCCTTTATATAGTCTCTGAGGAAGGTAAGGTAACAAAATATTTTGAAGTCAGATTTATTGTCTCAATTACCTCGTACCCAAAATGGGAGATTTAAAGACGTTAAAGTGACAGTTTAAGATAGAAACGGTAAGCAGAGACCAAAAGAGGCATCACCCCGGGACGTTGTATAACATAGTGCAGGTAAAACTTCAAAGGGGCGCCGGCAATAACATTAATAATGCTGTTACGCTAAGAGCCGTAATTAGTAGATATGTCGACAAGAGTTATAACTTCACTGACATAAAATTCAACGGACAAATTAAGATACGTATCGCGCAGGTTTAGGGAAGTTCGTAATTTAAAAACATTCTGTCTGATTATGATGTTTTGATAGTAGTCAAGGCAGTAACTATTTAGTAATCTGTGGTCAAGGTTAGGTTCACTTTCTAGCTTCTATAGCTTAAAAGCTTAGTAAGTAAATAGTTAGAAGAAAATGAAGCGCTCCAAATCTTATTATTGCCTTCAATATAGGATGCCGCCACTTCAAATTAGTATAGCTTAGTGCTAAGCTTCCAATTAGTATAGGTTTCTGCTCTCCTCCATACCTATAAATTTTTAACTGTGCAAAACTCCTTTGAGCGCGCAATTTTCTTCATAAATAAACACAGAACGCAAATTCCTATATTACAAATAATCACACATCCGAAGCTCAAAAACCATAATCTAACAATCCAAAGCTTAAGTTTCACGTGAGAAGGAAGAGATGGTTTATCGATGGGCTCGGACAAAATGGCGCCCACCAATTATGGAGGGCCCGCAGCACCTTGATGTATGGCCATGTGCCCCAACTGATACAGGCTTAGGAACAATATGTGTGTGAAGTGATTTACATCATTCGCAATATCATGTGTTTGTTTCTAAGATGGCTACATATAAATGAGTTTTCATGTTCAGAAGTGTTACCCTGTATCTAACCTATATGAAACAAATATAACTTCAAATTTGAATGATTTTGTTGACTGTTGATATGGACCTGAGATGTGTAGAAACTGGTAAAGCATGAAATATTGTGTAAATCTTTAAAAATAGTCTACATGGCACGTCATGCTGTTTTTTATTGTGATTTAACTACAAACAGACTAAGCTCTTCAGTGGTTGAAAATTATGATTAGGTCAAGTTCAAACACAATATTTACTTCAGACAAGACCCGAACAAACTTCGATGGGCTCGGCTCATCAGCAAAAAAAACCTAATATAATATCGAGTGAGTCACACGTTTTTCTTAACACCATTAACAGTCAATAAACAATGAAGAATTACAACGAGGCATAGCGCTGTCCCGGATTCCGGACACAATGCGACACTAAACAAGGGTGTCAAGTACAGGAAAGAGCAATAAAACCTCGTCAAGATAAAAGTAAGTATGGCCGCGGTGGACGACCTTGAGACGAGAAAACACTTAAACAAAGAGTGATCACAGGCGAGACTATTGTGAGGCGGCGACGTACGAGCGACGCGCGACGCCGCGCTGAACATGATGTGCAAACGCATTCCTGATTCGATACACAGAACGCTGCGCCAGCGACACTGCAGTACCTACACATGTTTGAACACATGCACCGACAACCGAACACTTGAAAGTACCAGCCGAACAAATAAAAATTCCACTACAATAAACAAAACCAATTAGCAACAGCAAAAATGAGCAAAAAGTGAAATCGGCTCCATTATCGGAACGTTCGCAGATCCGTACAAAAACATTGGCCACTGTTACAGTTTACGGCGGCCATAAACGTTGGATGCACTCGACCACCGCTGGTACGCAGCGGTCGAGAGGACGCTCAGTTTATTTCCGAGTAACGACCGTGACCTCTTCACCGAGGGATTGCCGAGAGTGACCAGCCGCTCTCGCCCCTCTATAGCTTTCTTCTGACCCGCTTTTCATAAACAATACTTCGACAACCGCACACCGCTCGACGCTCGCTCGACTCGAGAAAGTAGCCGATAACATGCAAGAGGCTGTATCAATTTAACCAATAGCCATAACACGAGCCCGCTGAGTAAGCCGCCGATGCATGTAGCAACGAGAAACCAAATACTCAATTAGTCACGGAAAAGCAGTATCCGATTGCGAATGCAGTTTAATTTACCGTGTGAACTATTACGGTAAACAATTGTATTTCAACCGATATACACTTTCATAACAATTTCAGATGTAGATATTAAATATTGTTATAAACATCAACCGCGTTATTCGTATTTCGCTGGGAATGTTACCCTAATTCAGACAGATTATTATCTATTCAGGCGACGACACAAAGTGATGTCGGGTTAGGGGAAAGGGACGGCAGATGCTACACGTGATAAATTACGGATTTTATTCAAATAATAATATCAGTTTTGCAAACGGACTACAGAGAGTAGTTCATTGAGATATCAATAAACATACGCAGTAGATAAGTAGCCATCATTTAATTAAACGAGGATGCAGAGCTAGAGATCTCGGCCACAAAACAATGAAGGTCATAAATCACAGTTTCCTCCGTATAACAGTTGCATCCTACTGGCAGAAGCTTCGCGGAGGCAATCCGGCGCACTATCTAAATTGATGGTTTCCGGTGCACATTAGAGCAGAGTCTATCGCGCAGCTGTCTGCGTACGCGACACACTTCATTTGCCGCTGCGCGTGCGCCCCGTAGAAAGTGACGCTTTGTCATCGTCCATACTCGCCCAAAATCGAACAAACTGACTATAGAAAGGGACGCACTTATGCCCCGCGTCACAAGTACAACAGAGAGGCTCCTTTATTGTGTGAGAACATTGAAGTCGCACATTTGGCGTGTTGGCATCCGCGCACTCCGTTTCACGGTTTGTTTGATCTTGTGCATCGGCGGGATTCCTAGTCGACAACATTATCCGGACGGCATCTGTGCACCAATTTATCGAATAGTAAGTTAGTGAAGTAACGAATGACGGTTGACAGAGCAGAGCCCCTCGTGGCGATCATCATCGATATTATTGTAAATAATGATCGATTACCGAATCGTGCAAGAACATAATTGAATGTAATTTCCGGCGATTTAATCATTACAATTCTATCAACAGACTTACAGTACAAATAAAGTATTGACCGCGGAGCTTCCATCACCAATTGAACTCTAGGAACGTTTCCTCGTTCATTGACAGCAATTATTATAAGTGGATTTATTACTATTGGTGTTTTTACCGACCGCAATTGATTTAGACTTGTTCGACATCATTCAATATTTGTTATTACAAGCGTCCGTATTAGTGCGTCGCGTAGGTGTGTATCAGCGGCTGCATTAATTTATTCATGTGGGTCGAATGGTAGCAGAGACTGAAAACACACTAGATCGAGTTACGCTCATTAATCAAAGCGACCGACGAGGAAGAAGATAACTAGTCGTGTTTGGCGACAAAAAACCGAGAGTTGAGTGACGACATGCGGCCGACGGCGTCAGTCCCTCCTAATGGTCTTTTTAGACAAGTTAACAACGTTCCAAGGGGCCACTTTCAGTTCATCACTCCTAGAACATTGAACCCGATCACTGAGGTGAATATTTCGACGGAGCGACACTACAGACTTGCAGTCTCTACACAAATCAAAATAGTGATTTCATTAGTCATAAGAAAAAGGTTAATTAAAACAGAATATTTCAAGTTCCGTACAGGTTTGTGGCACACGGATGAGTCACACGTCGGAAGGATAATCGTTTAGATCGGTCATCGATTGCGTCAGCGCTATGGAAAATATTTTTTGTTAGCCGTCAAGTCAACAAAGGCATTTGAAATTGTCTGACAGGCGTGGACAAAAACTTACTACTCAACTATCAATACATAGGAATTGGGCTGCTGCTAAGTCATGCCTCAGTTGGCATCCGAAATGGTAATAATTATAACAATTTAACTATGGCAAAGAGTGATACAATCTTTAGGCGAAAAATGTGTAAGGGCTAAATAATAATAGCACAGGTTTTTTTTGTGACTACATGGAAATGATATGGCAATTTCGTTGGTGTCATTGCGTGACACACATATGAAACGAGTCCAACCAAAACATCGGAAACAGCAAGGATACTGGCCATTTCGGTAAAAAATCGCGATTCTGAGAATGCGAGCTAGGTACAATAGTGTATCGGTATGTTGTACAAAAGCATACACCAACATACTTACAAGTGGAATACGTATGATTACATACCTGGAACAAAGCAAGCAAACATTAGATAAGTTTTACAAAGGGCTGGACCAAGAACAATGGGCAAAGGAAAGGCCAAAATAAAGGTCACGGTAGAGGCGGGTGTTCCATTAAATATTCATGGGCATGGTATATTCGCGATTCTTGACAAAGGAAATATTTTAATCCGCTTGGTGCAAGATTACAAACACGATGATTTCAGTACTGGTGTCATAAAACGGCGGCGTTCAAGGTGACATTGACAATACGTGATTTGAACAAGACTCGTTTGAGATTTCAGCTTTGCAAGCGTTTTAGTTTCCTTGTGCGGTTCCTCTTATTGAGGTAAATATTTGCTAAGTGCTTATATTGAGTGTTGTGATTTTAAGAATGGAAAGCGTTATTGGATTATAAGGCCATCGTCGCTTTGGTTGCTCATCTTATTTTTTTAAATTTCGCTGCATGTATTTAAGTACTTAAGTTAATCTTCGGATTAGGATGCGTTTATTGAACTTCTCTTTTTCACATAATTGCGCCTAATTTATTACACTATCGCCTACTAAACGTACAAAAAAATCTTCTTTTATAATTATTTAATTTGCGTATAATGTATTTTCCACTTGTACCATATGTGGCGTGGTGGGTTGCCCCAGGGCGCTGCGCCGGTGCCGGTGCACGAGGCGCGCACGGCTTATGCTAATGTTCGTTCGTCTGACCACCCCACAAGCCACGCCACTTTGTTTACCAGCTTACATAAAACATAATAAATCGCATTTAAAAAAACAAACTTCCAGCTAACTAATGAGTGATCTTAAAACGTTACCTAATAATTATTCAAACGTTATGAAATGTATGAATCACATAACCATAGTGTTAACATTATAAATCATTTGTACATTAATATGTATGACAAACTTGTTTGTGGTGGAAATAGTTAATTTTCAAGTAGGATGTTATTGGAGGTGCGCAAGCTCCAATTGCCCGCCGTCGCCCTTGGACTAGCCGCGCATCTCACACACGGTGTACCAAAACAACGCCACACGCAGCCATCGCTATGCGCCTGCGCATCCGGAATGGAATGCAGCATCGATATAAGTGTGAAGTGTCATAAATTAATCTAAATCCTGGCGGGCAGCAGCCGCGTTGCGTGCCTCGTCTATCCGTCTACGCAAATAAGCGCGGAGTAATCCCCGCTGATTGTAACTTATGGGGTATAGATCCGACGCTCGGACAAATTCGCGCCGCGCGGGGCCGCGGGCCGCGCCGCGCACCGCCGCGATTAGCGTGACATTCCATTTCTTCGGCGGATTGAGCCGTCAGGGCCCGCCGGAGATTTACTGCGGCGATAGCGAGCGCCCTTCCGCCGTGCTGATAAATAGCCTCTCTAATTATATTTACGCAGCGCCAGTCGACGCGCTATAAATCCTCGGCGGTATGTAGGAATAACACGCCGATACGAGCCCCCCGCACCGCCGCACCACCGCGCCATAGGATACATCACCGCTGACACTTGTATTACCTCCAAATTAGTAAACTAGCGATAAAATCTAATTCATTTCAACATTACCGCATGCATCACTTAGTGCAGTTTATGTAACGGCGGGGTGTATTAATAGAACGTATTGGAGCAGGGCGCACGAGACGACGCCCGCGGGTCCCGCTGATACAAATACTCCGGAAGTGTACAATTAAAGACGAGCGAGACGCGTATGACGGACGAGTCACTGAACTCGCCTCAAGGTTATGGAAGGGAGAGTAAACAAAATCTCGTCGAACCGCATCCATCAAGCGTGCAAACAGTTTGTAACCAACACTCGTCAATATTGGTCCGAGGCCTCGGCACACACCGACCGACGCCAGCGCATTGCGTTTATATCCGATGATAACAGACCAGATAAGTTTGTTGTTATTATTCTCCAACAATATTACGCCTGACACATCAATAACTATCGATTTCGCTACATTCATATATCCACTTCGTGCTCTGTCACGATCACAGCGCAATGTTTACCAATACAGAATGAAGCAACAACGAAAGTATTACTGTACGGAGCAAACATGGTAATAAGATATAAATTCAAAGGACACGGCCGAATTTCTAGACTTGGAAAAACACAGTTACATCACATAATCTCATAACCAAATGATTCATGCAACATCAGATACAAGCGAGCGGCTGCTATCGAGCTCACTGGGACATCTATCTAGACTAACACACACTGCGACGCCCACAAATTCTGTTAACTTCGCTAATTATTTTTACACGCCGCGATAAACATCGACTGTCGGAGTTGAAGCCACATCACTGTTTACTACGGAGAGACAAAACAAAGCACACGTACTCGGACATTCCACTACAGCGTAGTCTAAATCGAACCAGTGACACACGCCTGATAAGAGAAGCATCTCCACCGAGCATACTCGAGATTGTTATTACTTAAAATATTGTCAACGATAGACTGAACAGCGTCGTCGCAAAGCGATCATATCGCCGGATTAATCTAGGCATGCGATCAATAAGCTATTGCGCCACGGGATCTACGTGTGAACGATCGTATATACATTGAATAAACAACCTTCGCACACAGGTAATAGGAACACGTTCGTAGCTGCGTCCGGCGCACAACTCTCGACTGCACGCGATAAGGAAGAGCGAGGACCGCCGTATCATAATCAGTCAACGTTTAATTCATACAACTTGTCAACCGAGCGGTTTGTTAGCCGATTCGTAATTAGGTATATCGAGATCTGTAGTACTTATTACCGTCCATATCTAGACGGCGAAGGTCGGCGAGACTTTCGCTGCGTAGTGGCGCTGCGCGGCCACATTATACCGAGTGGCCCAACCCGAGGAAAATCTAGTCGCCTACACGAGCGCGCGGCTAATACGCGATGCAGACACCGCGCGCCGCATTAACATACAGACAATCTAAAAGTCAATACAGGAGCCGTGTTGACATTGGCCCACCGTTACTGTTGGTTTTGTAACGATATCAAAAGCCCGCATTCCAGAGGCGTGTTGAATGAGAGGCTCGATTGTTCTCGGCGCGGCGGTCGCCCACGTGCGCGAGGTGTCGCTCGCTTGCACAAGCGGCACGCCCGCATCCCGCCGCAGGTGACCATTTGCCCGGCGGCCTTGCCAATGAAGGGCACGACCGCCGCACACCACCGACGTGCCAGGACGTCCGCGGACCGTGACCACCGGACGCACTAACGACCCATCCCCGTCTCCCTAACAACATGCATTTTTTTTACCGAATACCTTATACCTATGCCCATGGGAAAGAGAATTAACCAAGCGGCTCACGGACTATAAGATAGTCGTTTCAGTGGGTAGATAAGGCATGGTATAGGTATGTGTGACGGCGACACGGCGCGGGCGCAAGCGCAGGGCGCAGGGCCCGAGCGTCGGCGTCCGTCGCGTGCCGCTGCATACGGATTGGGTTTCGTTCCGCAAAGTCGAGATAACTGCAGCACGCCGGACAGACTCGCTGCATATTAGGAGCCGACTTTGAAACTTACTACTAGCCCTATTCTATCCTCATTCAGCGACGGTCGTCCTATTTGAATAAGCAATGTGAGGTTACGTTTATCGCCCAACAAGTTGACCGCGTATCCTAAGCGTTCTACGAGTGTGGCCCGTGTTACCGGCTCGGCTCGAACTGCTAACGGGTCGCTACGGCTAAAAACAGCATTCTAATAATCGACACTCGATCTAAAATAGCCGCGTGACAAACGAAACCGAAAGTGATGCGTGATGCAACGGGCCCGAATTTAGCTGGTGCGGGTGGCGGTGCATCGTCCGCGAGGCACGCTGGGCCGCCGGCGCCGCCCGTGCCAAACGGCTGGCATTTCGCACTAGTGACACGAATAAGATATTAGCGCGGATAGCTCGCCAGCCGGCGCCGGCATCCAACTCAGGTATTCGGGCCGCCCGTAGAATCAAAATTAACCCGCGACCGATCGTATGCGATACGTCAACGTTAGCGATGCCACATGACGGAATCGGGACTGGTTCTCGACGGCGGCGAGAGAACCGTTACCGCCACACCAAAGTTATTCAATAATCCGGTGTATAATAAGATCGGGTGCGAGTCGCTCATATGCAAACGGTGTCCGTCAGCCAGCGTGTGTCGGGTGGAGGGTCGCGCGCGGGAGGGGTGCGGCGGTGACACGGCGGGCGCGGGTCGGAGGTCCGGCCGCATTCCGCCGCCGCATGAAAGTGAAACCGCTTCGGCGACCAACCGCTCAGCTGTAGAAAGTCCACGATTACATCTCGCCAGCGCCGGCGTCGGCGGACGAGCAAAAACTGCTATCGCGAGTCGCCACCGCGCCGCCACAGCCGCCGCCACGCTCCCGGGAAACAAGCCGCCCCGGGCGATGGCGCTCCGAGAAATTGCCAATAATCGCTGGCGGGCGCTAAACGATTCCTTTCATTTACTCGGCCGGCGACCGCGACTCGGGCATGCCTCGTTGAAATGTACAATTTCACTTAAACTTGCCGCAGCCTAGTGACCGGCGGCTATTGCCGATAGCTGATTTTTGTAATACACCAAATAAATCACTTCAGCAGCGGTCTAATCGTAGAAATTATCTAACGTTACTTTTATGTATCGTCATTCGTATGAAAATATTAGAGAGAACTTGCATATCCGGTTTGAGATTAACGCTGCTAGCCTTTTACTTCAAACTGGTTTTGATTTTTTTTTATATATTTTTCTCCGTCGCAATACAATTAGTAAGGCAGAGCGTGATTATCCTCTGGGCTTGAGGCTCAACCCACATGACCGATCAATCAATGTGTCGAGTCACTAAAGTGCTTCGAGACTGGTCGGGACCTTGAGTCTGTTTAGAGTGTGATTTTGCAAAAATGTTGAATGTGAAATGATTGATCTAGTTATGAAATATAAGTCTGTAATGGTGCTGTTGAATCATAATAAACAAAACTTTTTCCACACGTTATTCCCACGCGTATTGGGGTCAACTTCAAGCCTAACCATATAGGGAATACGTCAGAATTTTCTTTGAATTTCTGCTTACTGTACAACAAATTACCTAACAGTGAGTAGTTGTTCTGGAAGTAGCTGCATAATATGCTCCTACCATTACAGAAGTAACGCCAAGTGAACACCTAAGCGACTTCTAGGAGGACAGAAGGAAAAAGCACGCGTTAATGGCTGAAGTATGCTTCTTCATTTGCAATTAGGTCCTAAATAAGAGTTAAAACTTCCAACAGGACACGGACACTATTGTCATTGTCGATTTTTTCTCAATGCTGCTACTAGAATAATCAGAAATAGGTCTGATGATTTCGTAAGTATCATGAAGTACTGAAATATGATGATCAGAATCATCAACAAGTTTATTCACACTACTCAACGGAAACATACGGAGCGAAGACGTGAATCTAATAAGCAATATTAAACGATGATGTTCTGATGGTAATTAAAATCAATTCCGCGTATAATGAGCGCGATAACAATAACAACAAACAGTTCTCGGTATTGTTCATTCAACGT
Organism: Euclidia mi; assembly: GCA_944739405.2. Lineage (NCBI taxonomy): Eukaryota > Metazoa > Arthropoda > Insecta > Lepidoptera > Erebidae > Euclidia > Euclidia mi. The sequence continues at coordinate 61,028,439 of OX123198.2, forward strand.
GAATTCGTTCCTTCAATGGAAACTTACGCACCGAATAAACATGGTGAAGATCGTAGTATAGAATCCAAATATGGCTTAAGAAAGAAAAAAGACTCTCCGTGGCAAAGTACTGGTCGGGTTCCAGGTTCGACTCCGGATCAGGCAAAGGTGTAACTGAGTTTTCCGAATTCTTAGCACGAAGTCCGGCAAAGTGCTCAGTAACGGCATTAAGTTCGCCCCCTATTACCATGGCGAAATGAGGTTATGATATTACACTTCTGGTTTACATTACGAGGATGCAGGCGGGCGTCTATAAAAAAAAGAAATTCGAAAGATTTGACTTCCACTGCATTATGCATTACCACTTATACCACATATGCAACGAAGGTTAGCAGCAGTGACAATGTTTTTGACACTCGTGAAGTCTCGGGGAATGTATGTCTTGAAAACACATCCATTTTAATCAGAAGTATATTGGAGGAGTTGGGCCAATAAATACAAATACTTAGCTAAGAAATCGTTCCAAAAAATACAGAATTTACCAGAAAATCCAAAATAATAATGTCGTTCTCACATCTGCAACCCAGGACCACACGATACCAGTACGCCAGGTGTTCAAAGCAGTTACCCACTAATACCAATTGTACATTTTATTACCAAACTATTAATTAATTTATCACTCCGTTCATATTGACCAATCAATATCGCTATCTAAACATAATTTATATTTATAATTGGAATTAACCGTTGAACAAAATGTCTTAAATGTGACGTCACCTACTACACGACTAATAAAATTCTACCGTATGAAATACTAGTTATTGCATACATATAAAGTAGTTAGGTACACAGACACACACATATATACATAAACACACCACACACATATATACATAAACACACCACACACATACATAGATAAATCTGTTTGTTTGTGTGTGTGATTCTTTGTTTGTCCTTCTTTCACGTCGCAACGGAGCGATTTTTTGTTTGATTTTTGTGTGGAGATAGTTACGATGCTGGGGATTGATACAGGCTACTTTTTACCAAGATAACCGACACCCACGTGGGTGGAGACAAGAACGGAGTCTAGTATGTACTTTCATAGACACATAGCGTGTGTTTTTGTGTATCCAGACTCAGCCACTCGCAACCGAATTGATATTTGCAGATATCTACGATAAAAACGGTCACAAGACAAAGCACGTGGTAATGCGGTGTACTTAACAGTTTTTACGTTTCATTTGTTAAATGCTTATCCGTTACACGTGCGCATGTGTGCGTGAAAGGGTTAGTAGGTGCAAGGGGTGGTGAATTTTACTTCAAGGGAATGCAAATGCAATGTTTCGTTATAATCTTGGTATTGCTCATAATTATAGAAGTACTATAAAATCGAATAAAGCATCGTAGGAGACTAGTATTCGTCTTGGCAGCATTATTACGAAAATATCTCTACATATGTCTGTTTAATTACTAGCACGTACCACAGTAACAAAACTGGAAATCAATAGAACAACATAAAGTTTACTTAACGTCTTTATTTACACAAATCCACTTGAGTACTCAAATTGCAAACAATAATAAACTTAAATTGTTTTCAAGCACTGATCTTTGCACTCAGTAGAGGTCACGGTAAAGTATGCTAACTGTGATTCTTGTGGAAACGGATACCGCGGTAGTTCTAATGGTTAGTGACCAGGATTCGAACGCCAGAAGGAAAAAGTCACACACCCTCCCTGCCTGCCTCAGGAGGAGGAGGATAGAAGTGAAGTAAAAAACAGACTAATCGCGCCGTACAGACCGTTACGGCCCGGCCACCGCTGTGCGCCGTGGCCGGGCCGTTAGGGCCTGTTCACGAGATCGGTCTAAGCGGCGCGCGTCGCGGCGGGCGGCGCGGCAGAGCGTCGTGCACGCCACGACCCTACAGCAGCGGTAAACGCAGCGGCAAATGTGGACGTATTTGGGCCGACGGAGTTACCCATAAATATGGCGATAACCAAAATATCTTTATGTAACTATACGGTATACCTACAAAATTGTCGACATTGGATCTTCATTTCTTACAAGTAAGTATTTTATATCAAAGAAATAATGCATATTCGCAATTAGTGAGGCGTTGAATAGGTAGGTACCTACACAACGTAGATTACGTTAAGTAGGTAGGTAAATCACCTTTTAACTTTCATAGTAGCTGTGTCTGTACCTAAATAGGTACATATGTACATTACACAATGTTTTAATGTTTGCGATTTATATTAAAACCTACCATTACATTCTGTAAAACATTGTTTCATTACATCTCGCAACGTTTTATTAACATTTTTGTATTTATACAGCGGATGTGTTACTATCCATACACGCGACCGTTTTAAAATTTCGACTTTAAATGTCTCCGTATTCATTACCGCCACAAAATATTTAACAAATAGTTTAACCGCCTAGTTCGTCCCTCGCATAACGCTGTCTGTGCCGCTCGGAGTCGTGGCGTCGGACTCGGTCGCAGTACATTTGTTCCTGCCGCTCGCCGCACCGCCCGCCGCGCCGCTCGCTGCGCAGCCATTCGCGCCAAAAAAAACGCGCGCGTTATCGCTGTGCGCGGCGGCTCGTGGCGTGCTTCGAACGTCTTCATACATTTGATCTTACCGCTCGCCGCCCCGCGCTAAGCCGCCGCTCAGAGCGGCAAGGTCGTGACAGGGCCGTTAGGCTACCTATAAAGCAATCTTACTTAATATTTGTGAAGATAGACGAATGGATTAATGTTTGTAACTCTTTCACGCCCAAACTACAGAACGAAATTTGATAAAATTAAGACAGTAATCTTGCTAATACATTACATCAGAATATCATGTGCTACCTTTTGTCCTGATAACTGAGCTCTACGTAGAAGAAGCCACGTGCAGAAGCAAGTATTTACAAGGAGCAATTGTTAATCCGTATGAGGAAGAAACACGTTATACCGGCTACGAAGGGTGCTAGAACAGAAATGATTATAAAAACTATAATTAACAAGCCTGTATCACCCTTTTATTAATAAACGGACAACTGTTTACAACAAGTTACATGTTATTATGTTTTATTTGTCCGAATTTTATGTTATCGTTTGATATACGTGTCTACACTTTTATTACTGCAGTTTGGGTGTACGATAAAGTATTTATGGACTTATTGAAGACGACTTTTGACATGAACTAAATTGGCCGACCAAGATATTAAGTATAACGTACATAATTAGTATTGTTAATTTTAGTATCCATTGCGTAGGACATTCAACTGGCCAAATTTTTCATAGTAAGCTAACGTGCAATGAACATCAAACTAGAAAGGATAAACGGGATATTTAAGGGATAAACGGGATATTATACAGTTGTATAATATCCCGTTTATCCCTTAAATAGCGGTAGACAGAGATATTTTTCTATAATGACAAGTAGAAACGGTAGTGAAATATAATTTCTTTGGCAGTTATTATAAGCGGTGTCTGCATACATGCTAGAACAACACGCAAATATAAAAGTGCACATTAAAACTCGTTTAACTGAACTAACTATTCATAGACTTCCACCTGTTGTACAAAATCCAGTAAAATTGTCCTAGTCCCCGACATCTTAATATATAAAATCCTTGCGTTACTGACTGACTGACAGACCCGCTACAGCCGAAACTATAGGGCGTAGGAAGCTGAAATTTGGCATATGTATGTTCCTTGGGGACCGTAGGGGTGCACTAAGAAGGGATTTCCCGAAATTCCCACGGGATCGGCCAAAACGGGTAAATTTAAAAAAATCCAGGCGTAGCTGCTGGCGTCCTCTAGTATACTATAACTAGAGAATCCCGAATTTACGCGAGCGAAGCCGCGGGCAAAAGCTAGTGTGTAAATAAAAATCAAGTAATGTATGTAAGCAGGGCTGCAGATTATGTGTGCACTAGAGGATAACCGCGGTTACACCCGCGTTATTTAAGGCTACTGCACTGCTCTCGTCGCTCATAACGTGATGTTATATAGCCAATAGCCTTCCTCGATAAATGGGCTATCTAACACTGAAAGAATTTTTCAAATCGGACCAGATGTTCCTGAGATTAGCGCGTTCAACCAAACAAACAAACTCTTCAGCTTTATAGCTTTACTATAGGATGCCCGCGGTTACATCCGCGTTACTTAAGGCTACTGCTCTGCTCCCGTCGCTCATAGCGCCGTCGCTCATAGCGTAATATTATATAGCCTTCCTAGATAAATGGGCTATCTGACGCTGAAAGAATCTTTCAAATCGGACCAGTAGTTCCTGAGATTAGCGCGTTCAACCAAACAAACAAACTCTTCAGCTTTATATATTAAGTAAAGTAATAAGATAAGATTTGAGTGGATTCTTGGATGGCTTAACTTTGGACAATATCAAATGTCATCGCAGAACCTAAACTATTGAAGCTAGAAAAAGATAATATTTGTGAAGCTTTAACGTAGGCGCTCACTAAGGAGGTTTTTTTTTACTTTTTCTCGAAGGGGAGTGAAATATGGGTTACAAGTTTCTTTTTATTTTGGGTGCATAGGAAGACAAACGACTTTAATCCTAATTCTTTGGGTAATCCTTCCAAATCTGCTGATTTGAAAGTATCGCCCACATTTTAATTCTGCTAATGATAATGCGGCCAACGGCTGGTACAATAAAACAATGGCTACAAAAATTTGCTGACGTTGGCACAGCATGCACATACACTTGATACAAACACATGTCGTCAACTTTATCGTAACCACAGACAATGTAGCACGTATTCAGAGACCATCACAACCTTATTTTTATTTTCTATTGACGTCATAATTAGCCACAATACTTAATACTTTCATTATATCATCAAGGTGTTAGTACCTACTCTTATGTGTGATAGTGATTGTTGGGTATGGCAGGAGAGTCATGAAAGTAGAATAAATGCTGTAGAAATGAGCGCACTGAGAAGTATGTGTGGTGTCTCTCTGACTGACAGAGTAAAGAATTGTGTGATAAGAGAGTGTTGTGGAGTAAAAGAAGATGTAGTGACAAGCATCAAGAAAGGTATGCTAATATGGTTTGGGCACGTGGAGAGGATGGATGACGAAAGACTGACCAAGCAGATATATAAGGCAAGTGTGGAAGGGACAGGACGAAGGGGAAGACCAAGGCGGACGTTCTCTGACCAGATTGGAGACATCCTAAAAACAGGACAGGTGAGGAGTACCCTGAACAGAAGAGCATGCATGAGGAATCTGATGAGAGTGAATGAAGCAAGAGAGATATGTCAGGATCGTTGCAAATGGCGTTCCGTAGTCTCTGCCTACCCCTCCGGGAAACAGGCGTGAGTCTATGTATGTATGTATATCATCAATGTAATTTTATTAAACAAATGTTAGTGCTTTTGATTTATCAAATAGCGAGTACAATCTACAAAATGTGTGTATAAAATGTATAATTCTCAAAAATCAACAGCTAGCACCGAATTAAATACTGCCAGACAGCAAGTAATCATTAATGATATAACTCGTAAAATATATCAGCTGACCTAATGAACACCACATTAATAACAATAGTCCAAATGTGTACTATTCATCAATATTAGTTCTGGTAAATAATCATTAGTATTTCAAGCCTAATTGTAAGCAACAGGTACATTACACAATGAAAAAGCTTACAGCCCATAATGCAATTTGTAGCACAGATAGTAGATAACTGGCTAAGCTACCTGCCAGATAAGATAGCGATAACGTTGCCTAAATTGCTATTTACGTGTAAAAGCTAACGGCTTAAGCTATTTACAATTGGTTTCCTAACGAGTTTTGTGTAAAGCAAAGTTTTAGCGTAGTAATCGATAAACGTTATTCTCGCAGTTCAACACAACCGTGAGAAAGTTTATTTGTACGATTGTAATTGGGTTTTTGAAGATAAATTCATTGAAAATAATTGGGTTTCAAATCTTTGATAATATTATAACTATTAAGTACCTCTAATTGTCTGTATATTTTATCATTTCAGGCACAATTCACTGAACGAATTTTGGTGTTATTTTGTACTGGATAAACTTAGCCTCTGAAAAAGGACATTGTCGACTCACTTCCCGAAATCGAAAATGCTCATAGCCGGAGATATACCTAGCATACAGTACTACAAGGTGCTTTCAACTATTAGATATTGTTTCTGATTGCACAATTACCGCCTCTAGCAACGTAAACAAGAAAAACTTTTCTGCTATAATGAAATTGTAAATGGTCTGTAATAAAGTCGATGTCCTATTTATCATTAGTAGGGCGATTATATCTAGGTAAAGATCCATAAACAGTGGTTTTACGTCGATGCCGCTTTAAAAGTAATGTTTAAAACAGTCTTCTAGTGGTCGGATTACAAGCAGACCACAACATCGATTATGTGTGGGTGGCGTCATAATTAAGTAATAAAGTACTTCATTGTTATACACGCATAATTTGACTACTCATGGCCTAATGGTGGTGAACTGGTGACAGACTTCTACGAACTATTTGGCTAAGAATAACAGCGCGTTCGTCCAGTAATAAGAGCACATGATCGTAAATTGTAACACCTTTTCCAAAATGCCATTGTAGGGAATATTTTGTGATTTAGAAACCTATGAAAAAATGATGACAATTATCTAAGCCTCTTCCTTTTCTCATGGGCATTGAAGATCAGCGAAAATTGAAGTGAAGTACCTTATGAACTCAAACAGCTGATGTCCAAACATGATCAAAACATCAGCGGGTGTTTCATTATGCCAGCGTGACCTAATAAGAGGCGGAGGATTGCAACACGACTTTTGGCAAGTACAGCAATGATTTCTGTCTCTCTAGGAATAGACAGGCAGTCAGTCCCTTGGCAGGTAGGTATTTGGAGTATGAGAGAATAAGTTAGAACTCAAGACGTAGCTATGATAGGCGCATTTTCGGAACAAGGGCGTTGTTTTGGCGAAAACAAATCTAAAACTGGGAAGGAGCAGAAAATTATATCTGAATCTGGTGTCACATTTACTTACTTGAGAAGAACCTAGTTAACTATTCAGTTATGTACTGGCTATTTCGATACTCTATTGAAGATTTAAAGCATAGACTGGGGCTCAATCGACACTAGAAGATTTTGGTACGCGACAGCAAGGAAATGTTTAGAAGGGGCAGCAAACAAGGCCACTGGCCTTTCGAGTTAGATGCGAGTATCGCAGACCAAAAACAAACAAGCATATTTTCCTGAAATGTGTTTTTTTTATAGTTATCGGCTACTTATTTCGTTACTCTATCGACGGTTAGTCACATAGCAACCGGCACAGGAAGATGGCGGTACCCGATGGCGGGAAAAGTAGTCGGACATGTCGGTAGGGCCGCGTTCCGAACATTTGAGTACAATGCCGGCACGCTTCTGCATGCAACGCGCATACGCACTCTGAAGCGATTGATTCACTAATGATGTCACGTGGCTATCGTATTACGGTTTAGACAACTATCGTGTTTGTTAATGTTTACTTTGAATTGCTTTTGGAAACATTTAGCTAAAACTCTGTTTTATGAGATATGTTTTAAAAAGGCAACTTAAAATAACCATTTTAGATAGGTAATTATGATACATAATTATATACTTAATTACCTACTATTTAAAATTAACTACTTAGGTATGTTATGCACTTACACACATAGGTACTATATCCAAATATTTTTTATCTTTTACTAATATATAAAGCTGAAGAGTTTATTGAATGCGCTAATCTCAGGAACTACTTACCTATTGGACCGATTTCAAAAATTATTTCTGTGTTAGATAGCCATTATCCAGGCAGGCTATAGACTATATAACATCAAGCTGTGAGCCACTGGAGCGTAGCAGTAGCCTTAAAAAACGCTGGTGTAACCGCGGGCTCATCTAGTTATTTATAATTTGGATCTTTACTGTGTCTGTGTTCATAGGTAGTGACTAATAGTACTTTTCTCATCACCTCATTATTTACTTTCTTACTTACCTTTACTTTTCTTTACTCACTTAACTAGGTAAGTATATATTTTAGAAAACTAAGTAAGTACTTAATAACTCAATGAACAGAATTCACTACTAAGCTTGTTTCCAACTAAGCATACTTTTACAAAAAACAATATTTCCTCAACAGATTATAAGAATATTTCAGTACCTACTGATAGCTCCAATTAATATTATTTTGAGTGTTGTTGTATGATAGTTAATTTTATTACTATGTGATAAACTTGAATGTTTTGCCACAAGATAAATAATTGGGACAGAATTTATGTTGCAAAATGATTAATAATAAAGTAAAAATAAAGTGTAAAAACATCAAGTTCATGACCACTTGAAAGTGTAAACAATGTTTCATATTAAGTACACCACAATTTATTTCCTTTTTCTAGAATACTGACCATTAATTATTTAAAAAATAAAGTACAAGATGTTGTGATGTCACTAAACTTATTGAATTAATGATAAGGTAGATATGGTGTACTGTCACATGTTTCTGTCTATAAAATACTTGTTTCCTATATGGCAAAAATAACACCTCTTATCAAAATTATCTTGTACCTTAACATTCATCAGTCATCTTTATCTAGAAAACTGTGATAAACTCAAGACTACAATAAAACTTGGCCACTTTGCAGCCATATTGAATGAAACATTATAAATTGCACTAGACGTAGCAAAAGCAACTACAAATCAGCCTAGTAGTCAAGTAATGAGTTTTGTGACTTACTACAATGTTATGTAAGACTTACTAAACAACACTGTGATAAAAATAGTGTCCTTAGAGTTGGAGTAGCTATAAAATCTAAAAGTAATTAAGACTTTTACTTTGCTAAATCATAACATTAATGTCCTTGAATCCTTACATTTAAAGAACTGATGATGTTTTACATACTGTACAACGCAAAAAAGTTTGCAAATAGTTTTACCAACTTTGTCAGCTGTGTGGGAAGTGAGGGATAAATCTATCAAGACATAAAACTATGCGAGCAAAAACTACAACGCGGTTTTTTGTTGCAGTTCCTTTGCTTACGTCCTTTACTACGTTCATATGTAAGAAAAAAACTTATTGTCTACTGGCAGGTAGTTTCAGAGTTTGAATAAGTTGTATTCACCTTGCAAAGGGTGTTTGTTCGACGTGGTATACGTCTGTGATGGGCTCCTTCCGCATGATGCTGCGGAGCCGCTCTTCTGGCAGCTCCAGCAGTCCATCACCCGCTGTCTTGAAGTCAACATTGCTCAAACCACTCAAAACACTCATTTTTAAACGTGTAGACGACTATCGACCGAGTCGAAAAGACGGTTATAAACTTCAAAGTCACTGAACGATTCACAATAGTCCTTAAAATCAACGTATACACTTATTTATGTAAAAAATGGCATCAATTAGACCACATGAAACATTTTAATGCCTCCGGTTTCTCAAAAGGTAACTGAGTGCTCTCCCTTGTCATTGCGAGAAGCGGTTACGGATTCATTTAAAACGCTCCACTTTGAATCGCCACGATTGATAAACAAACTTTAGTAACACTTCATTATAATTCGCAATGAAAAGTAATAATTTGTTTATTTACACACGCGTTTCGGAAAAACTAAAAATTGACAAGCGCGCGGACAGCTGCGCATCGACGAGTCGACCGCACTTCGTCGTACACGTTTCTGCCGTTCCGTTGAGACTCAAGCCGAGCCTGCCCATACCATTCAAATTCCGATTCCGGCGAATGTCGTTGTTCCAACGTTCTAAGTTCGAAAGTTGCAAAGCAAGGTCAATGCATAAAATAACTTAGAAGTTTTCGTGTAATGACATAGATGGCGCTTATTTTAATTGTCACTATAGCGTTTTGTTACGTAAAAAACAGAGGTCACTGTCAATAAAGCGAAAATTTAGTATTTTTTATTTTATTGCAACAAATTCTATGGAAATAAAATTATAGAAAATTATTCGAGAAGACAAGTACAAAAAACAACACTAAATAATTAACAAGATATTTTGAAAGTTGAATTTTAGTTGCTCGTAACGACATCTAACGAGTGTAATAATAAACTAAGATAAATTGATGTTTTAATTACCGACTAGATGTCGCTTTTTAAAATTTTATATTTTATCTTATTTTTACAAGTCACAAGATAGTCCGAGATCCGTAGAAGATCGACCTTTACCGATCTGGTTATTGGCTGAAAAGTATTTTATATCAAATTTTGCATGTCAAAATATATATCGCGAATTGGTTAGCAAAAAAAATCCAATCCAGACTAGGAAAAGTAGAAAAGAAAAGTATTTGGGTTTTCATTTAACAGTGCATATACGCGTTTAATAAATAAATTTAATACTAACCGAATGTATGAACCCTAGAGGATATGTTTACATAGGGTTGCCAATTTTTCCTGGCGTATTTGGTAGGGTTGTCAAGTATAAATTCTTCGACTGTTAAGTTGACACTAGTTAAATTTATCAATTATTTTAATAGACGAATAGTATATTAAAATGACCGCTACTCCACTGCGAACACGATGATATTGGGTTGCCTACGAAAAACCTGTCAGGAAAAGCAGTTAGCATTTCTTTTTAGCCTGGACCGGATTTTTTTTACCAAACCAATCGCGATATATTTTTTAACATGCAAAATTTGATAAGTATAAAATACTTTTCATCCAATAAACAGATCGTCTTCTACGGATCTTAGACTAAGAAGGCTGACAAGCAATCCTGAGTAATCCTAACTAAGTACTGTTTATTCTGTGTCCTAACTATCCCGAATATGACTTTGTGTAATATCGAGTATATTTTAGTCCAATTTCGTTAGCTGTATTCATCTTCTATCTATCTATACATATTATAAAACAAAGTCCCCCGCCGCGGTGTCTGTCCGTCTGTTCGCTTAAAACTCGAAAAGTACTGGACAAATTTTTATACGGTTTTCAACAACATCGAGACTGATCCCTGAGGAAGGTTTTAATGTATAATAAGTTTAGGTTTTGTGCAAACTGACGATATTACGACGATATTAGTTCGACACGTCGTCGGAAAAAATTGAGCCGATCGGGAGCTTTCCTCGAAAACGCTGCCAAAACCCTTTGAGTTATAGCAAAACAATGTATGATGGGATGGTACCTACCTCTTTAGATCTACAAAAAAGGCCGCGATGGTATAATTATGTCTATCTTTCAAGGATAACCCACAATAACCATATTTTGCTTTTACATCTATCTATCTATCTAAACTAATATAATAAAGCGGAACAGTTTGTTTGTTGGTTTGTTTGTTTGTTTGAACGCGTTAATCTCAGGAACTACAGGTCGGATCTGGAAAATTCTTTTTGTATACGATAGCCCAGTTATTCCGGAACGCTTATAGGCTATATTACATAACGCTTCGACCCTTTGGGGCCGGGTAAAAGGCTAAAAAAGCTAAAAAATAATGTCGGCTAATCTCAGGAACTAGCAGTCCGATTTTAAAAATTGTTATTGCCTATGTCCGTGTCCGTGTGGTGACGGATTAAGAATACGGAATGTCACCACCCCATATCATCCCATGGGTGTCGTAAGAGCCGACAGAGGGAGCATATTATGCAGAGAACAGTATTGTAAGAGAAGGAAAACTTGATACAAACCCTATACCAACCCGTTTGGCCAGCGTGGTATAGTAGGCCAATTCCTACTTTCAAAGGAGAGGCCTAGTCCAGCAGTGGACTGTTAAAGGCTGATGATGATGATGATGATTGCCTATGATAGCCCAATTATTTCGAAAGGCTTATAAAATACGCGATAAAAGGCTTATAATATATAGGCTATATAAAATTACGCCACAACTTTTAGGGGCCAGACAAAAATAATAAAATGGTCAAACGAGAAGGGGGCGAGGGTTGGGTCAAAGGCAAAAAAAGGCTAAACGAATAGGTTACAATCTATATGGGTATCGTTTTCGAGATTTTCGGGACGCTGATTAATAATATAAAATTTATTTAGTGATCCAAGATGGCGGACGTGAAATCAAAGATGGCGGATGAGAAAATTTTAAAAATCAATATGGGTATCGCCTTCGATATTTTAATGGGTGCGGCATCAAATACAACATCTGTTTCGTGATTCAAGATGGTGGATGGGAAATCGAAGATGGCGGATGGGAAAAATTTTAAAAATCAATATGGGTATCGTCTCTGATAATTTAAGGGATGGAGAATCCAAATACCACATCTATTTCGTGATCAAAGATGGCGGATAGGAAATCAAAGATGGCGGACGGGATTTTTTTTAAGTCGATATGGGTGCCGTGTGGTTGACGGCATAGAATATAAGTGTCACCACCCCCTATCTTCCCGTGGGTGTCGTAAGAGGCGACTCAGGGATAAGACGATGCATATACCATCTTTACGTTGAGACGGAAAACTCGACATCAAACCCTACACGACTGCCTCGTTGGTCTCGCGGCATAAATGTGCGCGGGGGATCGGGAGGTCCCGGGTTCGATTCCTGGGTCGGGCAGTGTTATTGGGTTTTTCTGTCACGAAACTCTCAGTAGCAGCACGGAGTCTGAAAATGTGCCCGGTACGGCAATAGGCTCGCCCCTTATTACGTGGGACTAAAATATACTTATCTGGCGAAAAGTGGGTGTAGAAATACACCTCTGCCTACCCCTTCGGGGATAAAAGGCGTGACGTTATGTATGTATGTATTTATGTCGATATGGGTATCGTCTCCGATATTTTAAGGAATGGGGAATTCAAAAACACCATCTATTTCGTGATCAAAGATGGCGGATGGGATTTTTTTTTAAATCAATATGGGTATCGTCTCCGATGTTTAAAGGGATGGGGAATCCAAATATAACATCTATTTCGTGATTCAAGATGGCGGATGGGAAATCAAAGATGGCGGATGGGAAAAATAAAAAAAACAATATGCTGTGACGTCGTGCCTCGGCGCTTGCGAGCCCCGCTACGATGACGCACTGCAGTGGGGAGCCCTCTCCCGCTTGCCGACCCTATATATACCGGCGACACACGTGGTTGGGCCCTTTTCTTCTGCTGGGAGACACACGTCAAAGCTGAGTACTCATCCGAGGACCTGTGGAGTGTCAACCTACCACCTACGCCCTGGATAATTGTCTAGTCGGTTAACCTCAAGTGTCAGTTCTTTTATGTAATCAAAACCATTGTGAATCTGGAATATAACGCGAGTTTAATCTTACCTGGTGATATTTTTTATTTATTTCCCGTAAGACAACCTAATTATCTCTTTTTAATTGCTCGGCGAGTGATCGATCCCGGCTATCCCGAGAAAATCAATCACTCGTGCGACAATGCGTATCGTCTCTGATGATTTAAGGGATGTTGAATCCAAATACAACATCTATTTCGTGATCAAAGATGGCGGATAAGAAATCAAAGATGGCGGACGGGATTTTTTTTTAAAGTCGATATGGGTATCGTCTCCGATATTTTAAGGAATGGGGAATTCAATATTATGTAAAAATCTATGTTTGTTTGTTTATCATTTATAGACTCTGAAATGATAAGAGATTAAGCGCTAAGTTAATGGTAACTTTGGAAAAGGGGCTTGGAAAAAAGGGAATTAAATAAAAACTCTTAAAAAGGCGATACGGAGTTCGCTGGGTCAGCTAGTTTTATATAAGGAGTGGGCATTTATCCAAGTTATCTTTATCTTTACCCGTGTACACCTACCTTCTTACCTTGGGTAGGCAGGTAGGTGTACAAGTGTAAAAATCCTACCTACCTACCATGTAGGTGTAGGTACAGTGGCGTACCGACACGGTGACACCCAGGGTGGATGTTAGTAGTGTCACCCCATCGCCGGTGTATCCAAGTGAGAAGAGGGGGTTCCCCCAAACAGGAGCTCATTGCCATTTCCAAAGCGAAGAGTCTCCTCATGGCTTTTGAATGATTTTCCTCATAAAACCTAAGATAGCCAAGATCAAACTTCCTTTAAACCAAACTCATGAAGCCGCTACTGCATCATATCAATGTAAAATAAATCTTCATGTATAGCATTTAATATTTAGAACAAAATGAAATAAGAAATCAATAAAAACCAAGAAACATTTGCTTTGTTATTTAATCTCTTCTTACTAGCATTGGAAACTACCAAGTATCAACTCAGGAACAATTTCTTCACAATGTACCTACTTACCTATAATAATTTTATTACGTATCTATAAACTAGACGATGCCCGCGGTTACACCCGCGTTATTTAAGGTTACTGCTCCGCTCCTGTCGCTTATAGCGTGATGTTATATAGCCTATAGCCTTCCTCGATAAATGGGCTATCTAACACTGAAATAATTTTTCAAATCGGACCAGTAGTTCCTGAGATTAGCGCGTTCAACCAAACAAACAAACAAACTCTTCAGCTTTATATATTAGTACTAGACGACGCCCGCGGTTACACCCGCGTTATTTAAGGTTACTGCTCTGCGCCCGTCGCTCATAGCGTGATGTTATATAGCCTATAGACTTCCTCGATACTAAAATGGGCTATCTAACACTGAGAGAATTTTTCAAATCGGACCAGTAGTTCCTGAGATTAGCGCGTTCAACCAAACAAACAAACAAACTCTTCAGCTTTATATCTATACTAATATAATAAAGCGGAAGAGTTTGTTTGTTTGTTTGTTTGTTTGTTTGAACGCGCTAATCTCAGGAACTACCGGTCGGATCTGAAAAATTCTTTTTGTATACGATAGCCCAGTTATTCCGGAAGGCTATAGGCTATATAACATAACGCTTCGACCCTTTGGGGCTGGGCAAAAGGCTAAAAAGGCTAAAACATAATGTCGGCTAATCTCAGGAACTGGCAGTCGGATTTTAAAAATTGTTATTGCCTATGATAACCCAATTATTCCGAAAGGCTATAGGCTATATAAAATTACGCCACAACTTTAAGGGGCCAGACAAAAATAATAAAATGGTCAAACGAGAAGGGGGAGGGTTGGGTCAAAGGCAAAAAAAGGCTAAACGAATAGGAAACAATCTATATGGGTATCGTTTTCGAGATTTTCGGGACGCTGATTAATAATATGAAATTTATTTAGTGATCCAAGATGGCGGATGGGAAATCAAAAATGGCGGATGGGAAAAATTTTAAAAATCAATATGGGTATCGTCTCTGATGATTTAAGGGATGGTGAATCCAAATACAACATCTATTTCGTGATCAAAGATGGCGGATAGGGAATCAAAGATGGCGGACGGGATTTTTTTTAAAGCCGATATGGGTATCGTCGCCGATATTTAAAGGGATGGGGCATCCAAATCCGACATCTATTTCGTGATCAAAGATGGCGGATGAGAAAGTTTAAAAAAATCAATATGGTTATCGTCTCCGATGTTTTCAGGGATGGCGAATCTAAATACAACATCTATTTCGTCATCAAAGATGGCGGATAGGAAATCAAAGATGGCGGACGGGATTTTTTTAAAGTCGATATGGGTATCGTCTCCGATATTTTAAGGAATGAGGAATTCAAAAACACCATCGATTTCGTGATCAAAGATGGCGGATGTGATTTTTTTTAAATCAATATGGGTATCGTCTCCGATTTTTGAAGGGATGGGGAATTAAAATACAACATCTATTTCGTGATTCAAGTTGGCGGATAGGAAATCAAAGATGGCGGATGGGAAACATTTTAAAAATCAATATGGGTATCGTCTCTGATAATTTAAGGGATGGTGAATCCAAATACAACATCTATTTCGTGATCAAAGATGGCGGATAGGAAATCAAAGATGGTGGACGGGATTTTTTTTTAAAGTCGATATGGATATCGTCGCCGATATTTAAAGGGATGGGGCATCCAAATCCGACATCTATTTCGTGAACAAAGATGGCGGATGAGAAAGTTTTAAAAAATCAATATGGTTATCGTCTCCGATGTTTTCAGGGATGGCGAATCTAAATACAACATCTATTTCGTGATCAAAGATGGCGAAGAGGAAATCAAAGATGGCGGACGGGATGTTTTTAAAGTCGATATGGGTATCGTCTCCGATATTTTAAGGAATGAGGAATTCAAAAACACCATCTATTTCGTGATCAAAGATCGTGGATGGGATTTTTTTTTTAAATCAATATGGGTATCGTCTCCGATTTTTGAAGGGATGGGGAATTAAAATACAACATCTATTTCGTGATTCAAGATGGCGGATGGGAAATCAAAGATGGCGGATGGGAAATCAAAGATGGCGGATGGGAAAAATTAAAAAAATCAATATGGGTATCGTCTCTGATGATTTAAGGGATGGTGAATCCAAATACAACATCTATTTCGTGATCAAAGATGACGGATAGGAAATCAAAGATGGTTGACGGGTTTTTTTTTTAAGTCGATCTGGGTATCGTCTCCGATATTTTAAGGAACGGGGAATTCAATATTATATAAAAATCTATGTTTGTTTTTGCATCATTTATAGACCCTGAAATGATAAGAGATTAAGCGCTAAGTTAATGGTAACTTTGGAAAAGGGGCTTGGAAATAGGGAATAAAATAAAAACTCTTAAAAAGGCGATAAGGAGTTCGCTGGGACAGCTAGTATTATATAAGATATAAGACTAGCTGACCCAGCGAACTCCGTATCGCCTTTTTAAGAGTTTTTATTTCATTCCCTTTTTTCATCCGCCATCTTTGATCACGAAATAGATGTTGTATTTGGATTCACCATCCCTTAAATCATCAGAGACGATACCCATATTGATTTTTTTAATTTTTCCCATCCGCCATCTTTGATTTCCCATCCGCCATCTTGAATCACGAAACAGATGTAGTATTTGGATTCCCCATCCCTTTAAACATCGGAGACGATACCCATATTGATTTTTTAATTTTTCCCATCAGCCATCTTTGATTTCCCATCCGCCATCTTGAATCACGAAACAGATGTTGTATTTGGATTCCCCATCCCTTTAAACATCGGAGACGATACCCATATCGATTTAAAAAAAAATCCCATCCGCCATCTTTGATCACGAAATAGATGGTGTTTTTGAATTCCCCATTCCTTAAAATATCGGAGACGATACCTATATCGACTTTAAAAAAAATCCCGTCCGCCATCTTTGATTTCCTATCCGCCATCTTTGATCACGAAATAGATGTTGTATTTGGATTCTCCATCCCTTAAATCATCAGAGACGATACCCATATTGATTTTTTTAACTTTTTCCATCCGCCATCTTTGATTTCCCATCCACCATCTTGAATCACGAAACAGATGTTGTATTTGGATTCCCCATCCCTTTTAACATCGCAGACGATACCAATATTGACTTTATTTAATTTTCCCATCCGCCATCTTCGATTTCCCATCCGCTATCTTTAATCACGAAATAGATGTTGTATTTCTATTCCCCATCCTTTAAAATATCGAAGGCGATACCCATATTGATTTTTAAAATTTTCTCATCGCCATCTTTAATTTCCCGTCCGCCATCTTGGATCACTAAATAAATTTCATATTATTAATCAGCGTCCCGAAAATCTCGAAAACGATACCCACATAGATTGTACTTATCCTATCGTTTAGCCTTTTTTTGCCTTTGACCCAACCATCCCCCTTCTCGTTTGACCATTTTATCATGTTTGTCTGGCCCCTAAAAGTTGTGGCGTAATTTTATATAGCCTATAGCCTTTCGGAATAATTGGGCTAGCATAGGCAATAACAATTATTAAAATCCGACTGCTAGTTCCTGAGATTAGCCGACATTATCTTTTAGCCTTTTTAGCCTTTTGCCCGGCCCAAAGGGTCGAAACGTTACTTTATGCTAACATACAGACTATTACAAACAGACAGGACGAATAGGGAACTTAATTTTATAACACCTATCTTATCCATACTAATATAATAAAGCGGAAGAGTTTGTTTGTTTGTTTTTTTGTTTATTTCTTTGTTTGAACGCGCTAAGCTCAGGAACTACCGGTCGGATCTGAAAAATTATTTTTGTAGGTATACGATTCGATATATTCGATACGTATAGCCTTCCGGAATAACTCGGCAATCGCAGGTATACACAAAGATTTTTTCAGATCCGACCGGTAGTTCCTGAGCTTAGCGCGTTCAAACAAAGAAATAAACAAAAAAACAAACAAACAAACTCTTCCGCTTTATTATATTAGTATGGATAAGATAGGTGTTATAAAATTAAGTTCCCTATTCGTCCTGTCTGTTTGTAATAGTCTGTATGTTAGCATAAAGTCAAAAACAACATTAAGTACTGATTGTTGTGACGGTTTCACCAATAAATAGTATGATGCCTGAGGAAGGTATAGGTGGTGGTGGTTTTATAATTAATGCGGGCGGAGCCACCGGTGAAGTCTAGTATTTACTAGGTCACTCGGTGTCACCCCAAAAAGGGGGACGATGTCAAAGAGCTCAGATATTTACATAGAGGCGCATTTCTTATGGGCGCTCTGAAGCCCTGTGATCCAACGGTGCCAACTACCAACTAAACTGGAGTTAGGTACCTACTTGGAGTCGGCACAGAACTGCGCTTCTATGTAAATCTGTATGTATTCATTGACTGTGTTGTATTAATTATGATGTCTGGTACACGTACTCCTTGACATTGGCAAGAATGCTCATTACAAGTGAATGCTCAACTCTGTCAGCACCTTAAGGTATCATACTCATTATTCAGGCGACTGATTGAAGAGTATTTTTCTTTATCTGTATAAGTTTAAAAAATCCTTGCGTTACTGAACTGACTGACAGCCAAGCTACAGCTAAAACTACTCGACGCAAGAAGCTGAAATTTAGCATGTATGTTCCTTGGGGTCTGTAGGGGTTAGGGCCTGGGATTTCCCGAAATTCCCACGGGATCGGGCAAAACGGGAAATTCGAAAGTATGTGCGTGCGAAGCCGCTGGCGTCGACTAGTTTAGTTATAGAATCTCGGTAATCAAATCGAGTTTTACAGCAAAAGAATATGGATTGTATTTTCTCATTCGAATCGTTCGTCGATGGGAACATTATTTTTGTACCTATACTACAGAATAATTAATAGTACTAACGTACCTATACCTACTTAGTAGACCAGCATTCAGCAGTCAATGCACAAAATTTGCGATAATGGTTAGGAAAATTATGAACTCGTCCATGGTGTTGATAGCAAATGTTACCCAACTCATACCTAGTTGAGTTGTGAACATTCACCTCATACCTATACCTATTATATTTATCTATGCCTATACATATATTCTATTAAAGTATTATCTAATAAAAATAATTTATTTAATAAAAACATGCGCAAATCCGTGGTATCATGACCAGGAAGAAGACAGGATCTATCCTGTCTTCGATTTTAAATTGTTACGTAATTAGGTATTTTGTTGAATAAATTAAAAACATTTAAGTCAAGGAGATTTATTTTTGTTTATTTCTTTCCCAGCTCATGCTCATGATTTGTCCGAGAAGCGTGGAGCCTGGGATCATGATAGACTTGAAGAAATCTTCTTGCTCCAGACGTGACAACCACGCCGCCGTGCGGGGGAAACTGGAAATGCGATAAGAAACTCTGATGAATAAGAGTGTTTGATATTTCTTCTACCACCAGACGGCGCTTAGTATACGTCAGGTCCAAACTGACGTCAGATATGTACAGACGCGTACACACACATAATAACATAATACAAACAAATACAGACATAGGAAATTATAGGGGCTTTGACAGTTTTGGCAGGTTTCTGGATCTGATGCTTCCGTGCTGCCGCATAGTGAGTGAGCATCATTTCAGAAGACCTTCATTCCGTAGCATCTTCAAGAATACTTCAAAACAGGCGAGTGAGCTTAGAATAAGTATAAAATATTACATAGTATAAAACAAACAAAGTTTAAACTGTCGTATGTTGTTATTAATAGCAGTGGCGACGGCGGACTGAACAATAGATTGCTATGCTGAAGATCTTGAGTTTGAGTCCCATAGTGGGCACCATAGAATTAACGAAGTTAAACTGCTAGTTATTATCGCTTGCTATATGGTGGAGGAAAACATCGTGAAGGACCCATCATGCCTGATAGTTTTCTATAATGTCCTCCACCGATGCATAAAATCTACCAACACTTGGTCAGTGCGGTGCAGTATGGCCTAACACTTCTGAGAAGAGGCCAATTCCCAGCACTGAGACAATTAAAAATAACGAAGGATAGAGTACGTGATTGATTATTTATCAATCAATCAATATGAATAGTTTTCTACATGGATTACATGGTTTAGGTCAACTGCTAAATAAACATATTACTTTGTGGTGTCCAGCTTGTGAATCGGCTGCATAGAAGAAGTGGTAGCTCCGAGAGACAAGTCAGCGATGGTCAGGTGATCAGCAGCGATATAGCTGCGGTTCTGAAGCCAGGCTTCGCACACGGAGTAGCAAGCGTCTATCTCTTTCTTGATTTCCTCTGACGGACCAGTCATGTCTCCAAATACTGACGGCAGCTGCGAAATACAAGGACACATCTAAATTAGTTTTAGTAAAGTGATGTTTGAACACTTTTTTTATGTTATTAGGCGGCAAACGAGCAGACGGATCACCTGATGGTAAGCAATTACCGCCGCCCATGGACACAAGCAACACCATAGGAGTCACAAGTGCGTTGCCGCCCCTTGGGGTTGGGAAAAGGGATAGGATGAGGAGGGGGATGAGGGAGAAGGAATAGGGGATAGGGCCTCCGGCACTCTCACTCACCGGACGAAACGCAACAGTTTAGGTACTGTTACTTTACGTCGATTTTCTGTGAGAGGGTAGTACTTCCCCGGTCGAGCCGGCCCATTCATGCTGAAATCATCAAGGCTCTACT
Organism: Euclidia mi; assembly: GCA_944739405.2. NCBI lineage: Eukaryota > Metazoa > Arthropoda > Insecta > Lepidoptera > Erebidae > Euclidia > Euclidia mi. The sequence continues at coordinate 61,049,212 of OX123198.2, forward strand.
ACCTTGATTTGACTCTTGACTCTTGAAATTATAACCAATCTATCTACATCATTTGTTTTATGTCCAATGCAGAGGATAAGAAAAGTTTAGTGTTAAGAGAAGCGGAGCCATTGATGAGGACTAAGGGGTCAACTGAGCCTTTTTCCCCTAAAGCACATGATTTCTTTCAAAGACAAATGGCTTTAAGTACTAAAAAATACCAAAGAAAGGACTTTGACAATTCTTGTAACCCCGCTCACTCACTCGAGTTTTTCTCCGTGTTCTGGTGCTATGAAGCGCCGTGGATACAATTCTGCATAGAGCCATAAGAACTGAAAATTTCGTAACACGCGCTCATTTTAAATTCTGTGTTTTAAGAGGATAGATGCTCAACCCTTACACTGCATCAAATCCCTCAAAAACTGCTCATGGAATACGTACAGCGACAAGTTTGATCTTGATGAAGTAGACTCCAGCGTCGAAGAACAGCGCCTGGTCGACCAGCGCCCGAGTGCGTGTATCGCTCGGGTACAGACTCTCACTCTTGGAAGCGCCGTACTTCGACAGAAGGTACTTCGATATAGCGTGACTGGAAAGTGGAAGAACATAGGTTATTATAGTTTGTTACTTTGTCTTATCATGATAATCCTTTCAGCGTTATCCCAGGTGCAGCGCAAGGACCGTTTACTAGTCTAACCGGATTTGGCTGAATATTAGCTTTTCTCGTCCGTGTGGTGCCGGATTAAGAATACGGCTTGTCACCAACCCATATCATCCCACGGGTGTCGTAAAAGCCGACAGAGGAAGTATATTATGCAGAGAACAGCACTGTAAGAGAAGGAAAACTTTATACAAACCCTGGCCAAACGGGTTGGTATAGACCAACCCGTTTGGCCAGCGTGGTATAGTAGGCTAATCCCTCCTTTCAAAGGAGAGGCCTAGTCCAGCAGTGGAATATTAAAGGCTGATGATGATAGCTTTTCTTAAGAGAGACTGCCTGTCTGTTCTCTGAAATCTAAAGGGATAGTAATTTTCCATGATTTAGGTTATTTTTTACTTGGTAACTCAATGTACGATAGTAGTCTTTCTTTACCTCTTTATCTCTTTCCCTCCTTGTCTCTTCATTTCTACCGTTTGTTTCGTAATCGCTTTCAGCAGCAGCAGCGATAAGGCTACCGCTTATTTTGTACTTATATGTAAGACTAGCTGACCCAGCGAACTCCGTATCGCCTTTTTAAGAGTTTTTATTGAATTCCCTTTTTTCCAAGCCCCTTTTCCAAGTTACCATTGACTTAGCGCTTAATCTCCTATCATTGCAGGGTCTATAAATGATGCAAAAACAAACATAGATTTTTATATAATATCGAATTGCCCATTCCTTAAAATATCGGAGACGATACCCATATCGACTTTAAAAAATAATCCCGTCCGCCATCTTTGATTTCCTATCCGCCATCTTCTTGTGAAATAGATGTTTTATTTGGATTCACCATCCCTTAAATCATTAGAGACGATACCCATATTGATTTTTAATTTTTTTCCCATCCGCCATCTTTGATTTCCCATCCGCCATCTTGAATCACGAAATAGATGTTGTATTTGGATTCATCATCCCTTCAAACATCGGAGACGATACCCATTTTGATTTAAAAAAAAAATCCCATCCGCCATCTTTGATCACGAAAAAGATGGTGTTTTTGAATTCCCCATTCCTTAAAATATCGGAGACGATACCCATATCGACTTTAAAAAAATTCCCATCCGCCATCTTTGATTTCTCATCCGCCATCTTTGATCACGAAATAGATGTTGGATTTGGATTCCCTACCCCTTTAAATATTGGAGTTGATACCCATACTGATTTAAAAAAAATCCCATCCGCCATCTTTGATCACGAAATAGATGGTGGTTTTGAATTCTCCATTCCTTAAAATATCGGAGACGATACCCATATCAACTTTAAAAAAAGTTCCCGTCCGCCATCTTTGATTTCCTATCCGCCATCTATGATCACGAAATAGATGTTGTATTTGGATTCTCCATCCCTTCAAACATCGGAGACGATACCCATACTGATTTAAAAAGAAAAACCCATCCGCCATCTTTGATTTCCTATCCGCCATCTTTGATCACGAAATAGATGTTGTATTTGGATTCACCATCCCTTAAATCATCAGAGACGATACCAATATTGATTTTTTAAATTTTTCCCATCCGCCATCTTGAATCATGAAATAGATGTTGTATTTGGATTCCCCATCCCTTTAAACATCGGAGATGATACCAATATTGATTTTTTTTAATTTTCCCATCCGCCATCTTTGATTGCCCATCCGCCATCTTTGATCACGAAATAGATGTTGTATTTGGATTCTCCACCCCTTAAAATATCGAAGGCGATACCCATACTGATTTAAAAAGAAAAACCCATCCGCCATCTTTGATTTCCTATCCGCCATCTTTGATCACGAAATAGATGTTGTATTTGGATTCACCATCCCTTAAATCATCAGAGACGATACCAATATTGATTTTTTAAATTTTTCCCATCCGCCATCTTGAATCATGAAATAGATGTTGTATTTGGATTCCCCATCCCTTTAAACATCGGAGATGATACCAATATTAATTTTTTTTAATTTTCCCATCCGCCATCTTGGATCACTAAATAAATTTCATATTATTAATCAGCGTCCCGAAAATCTCGAAAACGATACCCATATAGATTGTATCCTATTCGTTTAGCCTTTTTTTTGCCTTTGACCCAACCCTCCCCCTTCTCGTTTGACAATTTTATTATTTTTGTCTGGCCCCTAAAAGTTGTGGCGTAATTTTATATAGCCTATAGCCTTTCGGAATAATTGGGCTATCATAGGCAATAACCATTTTTTTAAATCCGACTGCTAGTTCCTGAGATTAGCTGACATTATGTTTTAGACTTTTGCCCGGCCCCAAAGGGTCAAAGCGCTATGTTATATAGCCTATAGCCTTCCAGAATAACTGGGCTATCGTATACAAAAAGAATTTTTCAGATCCGACCAGTAGTTCCTGAGATTAGCGCGTTCAAACAAACAAACAAACAAACAAACAAACAAACTCTTCCGCTTTATTATATTAGTATAGACTAGAGGATGCCCGCGGTTACACCCGCGTTATTTATGGCTACTGCTCCGCTCCCGTCACTCATAGCGCGATGTTATATAGCCTATAGCCTTCCTAGATAAATGGGCTATCTAACACTGAAGGAATCGGATTTATTTAGATTAGCGCGTTCAACTCTTCAGCTTTATATATTAGTATAAGATGTCTTATAATATTTATATTTGTGTCCAATAAAGTGTAAATAAATAGATAAGGTGGCTCAGAAAATATTCAATTGTTAATAATTATTACCTGTCTGTCAGTACGAAATCACCGTCTTGTAAGGTCGGAACAGTCCCGAGAGGATTCAACTGAAAAAAAATTAAGGCAACATTAATAATTGTGACACTTGATTAATTTGAGAATTGATAGATTAGGCTAAGACGGTCCTTTAGAACTTCAGATCCATCCACGTGTGTGAAGCTGTGCTTTAAAGTACGTAACACATCATAATAATTATGGTTTGTCCCTTCCTTAGCATTCCAACTGAATTTACATCAAAACCCCAGCACAATCTTTAATAAATAAGTATTTTTTTAATATAATATATAAAAAACATGTTGCTCGTTGTTTCAAGTCATGTATAACCTCATCATCATAAACTTCACCGTGATTCTTTTCACCGGTTTAAAAACGAGGCTATTATATTCCTCGGCATTACTTCAGCAAAATGTACTAATGCCTGTAGGGCCTGGTTAGCATATTTTCTCTGCATGGCATCTGGCTATTCTGGCACTAATAGAATAGCATCATCATCACACCCTACAGAAAACCAGAGTCGGTCCCGGTTCTTGTCTCAGTACACTAATCGTTAGGACATGAAGGCCTTCGGGTGGTCTGATAACTCCGACACCAGAATTGGCCACGCGCTCATACGAAAAGGGAAGGAAAGGAGAGACGTCCACAGCTTGACATAGACCTCCTCTACGGTTCTTACCTTCATGTATTCAGGTGACTTATGCTGCATGCCTACGAAGTCGACATCTTTCAGCTCAAGTTCCAATCCTATGATGTTGGCGACCATTCGCACCACGTTGGCCGGAGGACTCGCGTCTATTTTGTACAGTACAGGCGCCATTTTATCTCTGTGAACAAACAAATAGGCTATTGTAGCATATCATTAATGCTTTAAAGGACTTCTATGAAGTGTCTTGTTTGCTATCTCTCAAAGGCTTTACTAACATTGACGCAGAATCGAAACCCCGCGACCATAGGTGTATTTATTTAATTTATTTGCATAGTAGGTACACAGGCGGGCTTAATGCAATGGGCATTATCTACCAGTCTACCTTAGAGTGGTGCAGAGGAAGTAGGTGTATATAGAAGGGGACCGAGTGAATGGTGCCCACCACAGTATGGTCTAGTAAATACTGACTAGGTATCGGCGGCGCATCCAACGTATTACCTAATCATACGGGTCTCTCGAGCTACAGGTGGCGACCTTATACCTTGTAACATGCTATAGACGCGTGTATGCAGAATTTTGTAGGATGTTGGTAGCTATTTTAGTCAATCTCTTAGGATAGTCGACACTCATGCACTTAAATTGGTTTTATAGCTATTCTAGCATAGAGACAGAGTAGGACTATATTGTAAAACCTTGTAAGATATTATTATGTAGTACGATGGACCATCTCAGTTACCATTAGGTATTTATGCCAATTCTTGGGCTAAACATCTAAGGACCTCTACTCTAATCTCGACTAGGGTAGACCGAGGCGGATCACTTTTTATTTGAGGACATAAAAATCATACTAAAGTAAAATATATGTAACTCTAATTGCCAAAACGGTAATTATTAATTATTTGGCTACGCATTAAACATTTCGAATCTCAAATTACTCCTAAATTGTGCAAAATATTAATCAACGGGTAGAAAGAGAGAAATATCCGAATCGCCCCAATTATCGGGGCGAATAGTATCATACATAAAATTAAAGTTTTTCCAGCATTATAGGCTTTTGTATAAAAAGCAATATTAAAATAATTAATAATCAGAACAATATTATTTACTAAAACATAAATCACATCAATAGGGGCCTTCTTTCTCACCCAGATCAGCACTTTTTTATGGCAGCATTCTTCACATGATGGTGGATGAATAAATTTTTTTATCAGTAAATACAAAGCCAATCTTTGTGCTTCGCACGTGAACCTTTGATTTTTATTCAAGGTGTTCTTTTATTATTATTCTTTTTCATATTTTCTATGGTATTCAGTCGGATTCTCTTATTTTCACGGCTGTTTCGGCAGTTTTTAGTTTCTTCGTAGCATTTCTTTCGTAAAGATTAATCTCACACTGGGGTGGAGTCAAATGCAGTATTGGTTTTATTGTCTACCACGTATCTTAATGACATCACTAGAGAGAGAAACTATTCTTTGTAAATTCGTGTATGGTAATTTTTAATTCTCAGAAGCCAGACCTAAGATTAATTCTTGTGCCAGTACTTTGTTTGGGGCTATAATTTTTATTTGGGGACCATTCTTCTGCTTTTGTCTTTATTGTTTGTATTTTATATGTGTGAACCATCTATAATTGAATAAAAATACTTAACTATTCTCTAATGTAAAATAAATCATTTTATTGATCCAATTCGCCCCCGATATGACGCGATCCGAATCACCCCATATTGAAGACTTTTGAAATTAATTTTTCACATATTAACCTATAATACTGTGCTTAAAACTAAAAAGTTTTCTAAAATATACCTATTGCCAAGCCGTTTAAGCTATCAAATTCAAAGATTTAACACAAGTTCTTAGATTTACACCAAGAAATAATAAGCATGTATTTTAGATGAGCGCGAAAATTTTACAACACAAAAAGCGACTCACTAGCGAGTGGCGCTGACGCTGATGTACTAGTCGTATCGAAACGAAACCGATGGCAGGAGGTGCAGGATAGAAGTGGCTCGTGAGCCGCCAACATTTTGCGTTCCGTATCATCGCTTTATTAAAATTATTCACAAATTCCTTATTCTGATCCGATTCACCCACTGATCCGATTCGCCTCGGTCTACCCTATTTATTATGCGTGGTCCGCCTAGGCCAATGCGGAGATAAAGTAGCAGAATCGTAACTGTGGCATTTTGTCTGCTGTGGAAAATAAATAAAGTAAAAAGCAATTTTAAACAACATGATATTCTGTTGAACGGCTGTGCCACTATCTAAAGAGCAATGTAAATCTCTTTTTTTTTGCGTAATAGGCGGCAAACTAGGAGACGGTTCGCCCGATGCTAAGCGATTACCACCGTCCATGGACACAAGCAACACCAAACGAGTCACAAGTGCGTTGCCACCCACTAGAGTGGGAAAAGGAATAGGAGAAGCGAGATGAACGAGAAGGAGAAAAGGATTGGGCCTCCGGGACTAATTACTCTACCCTTGGTGACTATGTGTGACTTGTGGCCGGATAATATTATTACCACTTCATGAGGTCACTAACAAGCAATTCTTTGCAAAACTATTAGGCAGCATGATGTGGCGAAACATAAGTAGAAACAAATAATAAGTACAATGGACCAAACAGACGCGCGATTAATCAGGTTAAAGTGCAAATATACACAATATAACCTTTACCTATCTTGTTTTATTAATGTATTGTTCACACCGAAATAATTTATCTTACTTATGACTATGAGGATATAAGCTACAATGATTATTAATATCATATTTGTTTAATTGACAGAGTAAAATCGTGTTTAGTGCAGCCTTCCGTGCTAAAGTAAATAAGTAGGTACCTACTTACTTAAAATGTGCTATTGACAAATAATACTTTTGACCTTTACGTTTAACACATATATAAATATGTCATCATCATTATCAACCCGTTACAGACCACTACTAGGCCTAGGCCTCTCCTTTGAAAGGAGGAATTGGCCTACTATACCACGCTGGCCAAACGGGTTGGTATAGGGTTTGTTTTAAGTTTTCCTTCTCTTACTCGTGTTGTTCTCTGCATAGTATGTTCCCTCTGTCGGCTCTTACGATTACGACACCCATGGGATGATATGGCGTGGTGACATTTCGTATTTTTAATCCGTCACCACACGGACGATGTATATAATAATACTAGCTGACCCAGCGAACTCCGTATCGCCTTTTTAAGAGTTTTTATTTAATTCCCTTTTTTCCAAGCCCCTTTTCCAAAGTTACCATTGACTTAGCGCTTAATCTCTTATCATTATAAATCGGAATATCGGAGACGATACCCATATATCGACTTCAAAAAAAAATCCCGTCCGCCATCTTTGATTTCCCATCCGCCATCTTAAATCACGAAATAGATGTTGTATTTGGATTCTCCATCCCTTAAATCATCAGAGACGATACCCATATTGGTTTTTTTAATTTTTCCCATCCGCCATCTTTGATTTCTCATCCACCATCTTGAATCACGAAACAGATTTTGTATTTGGATTCCCCATCCCTTTTAACATCGCAGACGATACCAATATTGATTTTTTAAATTTTTCCGTCCGCCATCTTTGATTTCCCATCCACCATTTTGAATCACGAAACAGATTTTGTATTTCCAATTTTCCTATTTTCGAAATAACTGGGCTATCTTACACAAAAAGAATTTTTCAGATCCGACCGGTAGTTCCTAAGATTAGCGCGTTCAAACAAACAAACAAACAAATAAACAAACAAACTCTTCCGCTTTATTATATTAGTATAGATTATAGTAGGAAAGTAGGTAGGTATGTTATCTTGTAAAAAGTGTTAACATTTTGACAAATCTGGTTAGTGTTCAAAGTTGACCCCGGGCTTCAAGGCAAAAGTCTTAGACGCGCCTTTTTTCATTATTTAAATTAAATTTGAAATAACGTTAGGACAATGATGATAATAAGATACAAAAATTGCGACCCAATGCCCTTTGTAGAGAACAAAAGGCAGAAAGCTAATTGAAATGGAAAAAACTGACTAATATAATCACGATTATACCCTAAAGTTTCACTTAAAACCGTTAACTCTAACAGAAAAAAAAATCAACTCAAAACCTTGGGCGTATAAGACTATAACAATTATGTCCTATGAGAAGGACATTCGGGCCATAGTCGAGGACGAGCCATAAAATCTCTGGGCGCCACGAGGTTAAGGAGTAATGAGTGCTTATTTTTTTGTTATTAGTTAACATTCAGTTTTGCTGCTTTTTTATGAACACTTCTTATATATTTAATCAAAGATCTTAGAATATTATCATTCTATACAAAATTAACAACAACCAAATGTCACCAAGTTTGTGAAATGCCAAAATAAATATTGTAATTTTACATTTACAGTTAAAAGAGCTGTAATTTGTAATAATCATATATCTTTTGCTTAAGTATTGTAGTCTGATTGTGTCAATTATAACCTAAAAACTGATTTGATAAAAAAACATAAAAATTACCTATCTTTTTGTATTCCAAAATCTTCGTAATTCACTGTTCCCTCCGGATAGATCCACTGTGTACACACCTAAGGGCGCAGTGGGTCGAAAATCAAATTAAAAATAATTTTTTATTATTTAATAACCTCAAAAGATTTTTAAGAAACCTTTTAACTAAAATGTAGCTTAGTAACTTACTTATCTATCATTTGAATTTAACGTATTTATCTCGTACAGTTACGGAGTTATTTGACTTAAAAAAAGTGTGACCCACTGTTGCCACAATGACCCTACATAATTATGTCATAATTATATATATTCTTAGAAATTATGATTATTTAAGATAGTAATGTATACAATAGTTATAATTAATAATCTGTAATGATATTATGAAAATTATTCGAAAATAAAATTATCTGTGATAATAAGGATTTTAGCTTCAACCTAAGGCTTCAACATCCGCATCCGTAAGCGCTAATCTAAACATTACTAACCTGATTGCAAGAATTGTACCTATTAGCTTGTGACACCAACCCTTAATCTTGAGCTCCAGAAAAGACAGTATTCGTTTATACCTATTTATATCTCATCTCGAGTGGAATGCTTATCATTTTACGCTAGTGAATTCAAAGATTACGCTTTTATCTGTAGACTATATAAAATGCTGGCGCGAATGACTGACTGACACACAGCCAATACTAATGGCTGCAAGAAGCTGAACTTTGGAATGTATGTTCCCTGGTGACTGTAAGGGTGCGCTAAGAAGGGTTTTCCCGAAATTACCACGGTATAGGAACAAAACGGTTCTAGTAAAAAAATGTACGGACGTAGCTGCGGGTATAGGTGTTCGAGACATATTTGTTAAAATCTTGACATAAATGCTATTGTTCACTTCGTTTCGTAATTTATTATCTTATAACAAAATTACATCTTATCATATTATCGCAATTCACAGATCTTTAGATAATAAAGTGCGGGTGCCGATTAGTGATTGATTGGTGAATTGGTGTTCGCAAGCCACCGCACCGGTGTTGAACGAAATATTTTTGGTAGTAATTATAGAAAATAAATATATTTTTAATGAATACCGCGTTAAGCATACACTGAACATGGACTTTTGCCTTGTTCCACTCGAAAACGTCAGGAAGAAACCTAGTAAGTATGTCTGGGAACATTGAATTATTACGTAAATTCAATGTCTGGGAATTTCGCTTAATGCCAAACCGCACTTGGCCAGTGTGGGGACAAGGCCCCAAATCGACTCACACCGTTAGTACTTATAGCGATGAATTAGTTAACGTCAGTATGTGATCGGTAATTTGTAGTGCAGTCAATAAACGTTCAATAATATTAATAACTATACTTAACCCGCGTGCATTTTCCTCAGGCACCACACTATCGGTAGATTAATAATTTATGGCGTTCATACAGAAGATAAGACAATTCCATAGAATGATAATTATGAATAAAAATTGATAGACTTTATAATAGGAGTTTGGTACTTAATTTTACATTAATTAATTTATAGACAACATGAAAAAAATACGATATTGAAAATAGCACTAGTTTAACAATACAGATATGTACTATACAGACGAAACTCGAAAATCTATGCTATGGACGAATATAATTATGTATTTTCGAATTCGTTTTCTACTAAACCCTCTAGGTAGTTCTTCCTATACTATTCATAGCTCAATGCAAATAATAAAAATAGACACTTCATCATATCAGCCAAACGACGTCCACTGCTGGACAAATAGACACTTAAGTACCTACCTTTATTTACTTTTCACAAAACCAACCACAATACTTTTCTGTAACAAATACTTTTTGCCTCTATCAGCACGCGAGTGTCTCCAAGCTGTCGAGGTCACCGTCTGCTAATAGCAACACAGAAAGTGGCTTTACGTCATGAGCCGATAACATATTCGTATCTGATGTGATTTACAATAATCTACTTAACTTGGCCGAGTAATATCTGTAGGAATATGTCATTTGGTTACCAACAAAATATCTGTGCAAAATATAAAAATAAGTAGGTACATGAATGAAAGTCATGGCGAATTCCGTGTGCGTTTCTTTTTTATCTGATGTGGAGTACCTACACGAAGTAACTATTTAGTAATCTGAGGTACCTAATACGCTTTTGATTTTTAAATAGCATCATCAGCCTTATGTATAATTATAAACTATAATACCACTACCGGGCACGGGCCACTTACCTCTATGCGGAGGGGTTTGAAAACATTATCGAGAACACTCAGACATACAGCTTTCCTCACGATGTTTGCCTTCAGCGTTTAGCAAGCGATTAACGAGCGGTTAAATGAGTGTGATTTTGAATGTAACCCGAGACACTATGCGTAGCAGTGCCTTGGTCTTACAACTATCGCTGCTAAATCCAATGGCAATAGTTTTAAGTGACAACCTTTTGAGTGTCAACCAGGGCCATCTTGAGCAGTGCATGTCGGGGCCCTTGGGCACAGAATAATTTGGGGCCCTCAGGTACACAAAAATGCCCAATAAAAGTACAGAAAATGAGTGAAATAAATAGCTTATTTACAACGATTTTATTTTTAATATTTTCGTTGTTATTAGACACAAATCAAATTGTAATTTAATACAATTATTATTAGTTACCTATAATATCTTCTTGGGTTTACGCGAATGTTACACATTGAAATTAAACTACAGTTTACGGATTTTGTGCTTTTTCAGTCAAACCAACACATAGCGATAAAATCCGTAAACTGTACCTAGTTTAATTTCAATATCATTAGGTAGGTACCTAAGAATTTGATTTGTATGATATATACCTGTGTGATACACGATATACGTGTGCCCGACACTAACAAATTCAGCAATAAGGCTATGATACAGCCAAGGTAGAACACATTGCCAAATTGGGGAGTGACTTAGAAAATATCTCACTGGTAGTTGTGCTTTGTCGTTTGCCAAAGGAAATTTCTGCCAGATCTATCTTCTGCTACTGCGTAAATCCAATGACAGTCTAGCCCATTGTGCAAAGGACAAGCCTGGTCTTGGTCCAACTATTTACCTCAAACTCGACTATGGATAATAATGCAGCAACTCCACCCTTGGTGTGGTAGCGTCCTGCCTGAAATTAGCTATTAGCTATTAGCTAAAACTTTTAGTCATCCACAAGTCGAGTGAGCGATCATCGCTATTTAAAAAAATATAAAACACATTATAACACATAGGGTAAATACGCTAAATGTCGGCCACCTTACGGTTTTTCTGTGTTGGGATCGGTCTAGCACCATCAATTTGCAACGAAAGGATAGCTTCCGATGCGGTTTTGGATAGTTTGATAAGTCTATTTCATGTTTATGGGCATAAGGTTGACATTTCTACTACAAGGAAAAAGAACTAAGGTTTAGATGCGTCGAGAACGAAAAAACCCTAAAGTCGGCCATTCACGGCCCATGGTCGGTCGCGTTTTCCCCAAATGTCGGCCGGGTATAGGATGTTTTAAATGAAGACGGACAAATATAATTAATATGATTTATTTTGGCAGGAGTCTCACTAAGTATACGTTATTAATCGCATTTGTTTAATAATAGGTAAAGTATTTTTTTATTTGCACTTTAATAATGTAAGGTATTACAATTTATAACAAAGGAAACATCACAATAATTATAATTAGTTCTGGATGTCTTTTCAAAACTAATTCATACCATTTTTGGCCCGGAGTATCATTACTGAATATATTTATATTTTTTAAGCTAATTAACATGGGTTAAGGTAGCAAGTTCCAAAGCGCAGTTTATATCTTATATTCCCATACCATAATAAGCTACTTTAAATGGTTTCAATAATATCAACTCCTACATTTAAACTAACTCTTTATATTATTAATAAATAAATGTATAATAAATATTTTTAATTTTGAGAAAATAAGAAAAGTAATCAGCCTGTATAGTTGGGCTCGAATTCGAGGCTGGTCGACATTACGATCTTTAATGTTTCTAAAGCCGGCCCCTATTTCGTGTACATTATTTCTCAAGATTCAACTATTATCACCCCGGCCGGTATTTGGCGATTAAACGTTAAATAGATTTATTTGCCTATATGCGTTGCAAATTCTCTTACTAAGCCAATGGAATTAGTACAATTGAAATTTATAAATCAGACTGCATTTTCTTTAAGTCGGCCACGGCCGAGATTCCGGTTTTAATTCAAAATTGTTATTCTATTGGCGGCCTCCTATTTTCCCTTTAAAACAATACGAAAAACATTGAAAAGCTATCTCAACATAAAGTAAAAATCACTTACTGATAATAAAGCTTAAAACAATAAAAAAGGAATGTCTGACCGTTCTATATCAATCCCCGAAGTGTGGGTATTCACAGCAAGTAAGGTACTTTCAATATGAAATTGACGCTTCGACGGCGCAATCGCTATTGACGCTCAGTGTGCGAAGAGTGAGTAACGTAATCGGAAAGTAACGGTTTGTACATATAGAGTATGAACTAAGATTGTAATTCGAGTGGCAAATTTGTCACTTCATTGCGTTTTAAATAAACGCAAGCTGAAAATGTGCAGCGGGCCGAAGTTTGGGGAGGGGCCGACGTATAGCGTATTTACCCTACTTACGTTATGGTTAAAATAAACTTTTTCTCTAATAGTAGATATGATTATGTTTACAAGATGGTCCATACGGATCGTCTTGTACATATCTGTAACATAATCATCTTGCCCCAACATAAAGATTTTTATTCAATGATCGATAACATAGGGGTTTCAACTGTTTCCATGCTGTTAAAAATCAAAATAGAGTAATATACAAAGCTAACTAATATACATCAGCCACGACAATAAAGTACGTTAAAACACATTATACCTACCTACAATCTTAAAGTCAACCTTACCTTAGATCAAAGTCACGAAATTTTTGTTATCTTCCTCAAAAAAATTTACTGACGGGGTAATATCGGGGCAACATTTTACCAATAAACACAATTAGAGACCACTACTAGATTCGTTGCAATAAGTATAAAAGGATCATCTTCCCTCAACGGATTATCTCGTACACCTTTACCCAACCATTATTCAAGCAAGTAGGCGTAATCAGAAGCCATCAGTCCCGGCAGTCATGATGATATTTGGCAGTCGTTATTTAAGGTCAGCTGTACTCTTTAATATCCGGATTGACACAGGCGTCATGGACACACAGGGACATTGCATGCCTGTTGCTATCCTTTTGGGTTGCAGAGGTCACAGGTACGGCAATTGTTATGCGGTAAGGCCTGGTAAGGCAAATCTGTTAATCCTGGTTGCATCTAGGGCTTTCATTCCGTAATTACGTACCTAAGTACGTAATTACGTAAGTAGGTACGCGATTACGTAATTACGCAAAAAATTAAACTTTTGACGAATCCGTAACTGTAGGGTTGAAATCCGTAATTACGTAAGTAGGTACAGGGCCGAACCTTCCCTATGTGCAATGTGTGCGGCGCACACAGGCGCCAGGGTGACAGGGGCGCCGCGCGCCGAGTTATAACACTTATTTTCGAAAAAGGATGCCAAAAAAGGCGCTTCACAGATTTCGCACACAGGCGCAGTGGCGTAGGAAGGGCAAATATAAAATTAAATTTAGGCCGGAATGTAACGACTAAAAAAAAAAAAAAGGTCATCCGCCCTACGCCACTGCATAAGCGGGCCCTGCGTAAGTATAGGTCATAGCAGACTATTTCTACATTTCTACTAGAACTAAAGTCCGTGCCACGAGAAAATAGACTTTTTGTAAACAAAGAATTTCTACTAAGTGACTTAGCGATAGTTCTGTCAAAAACAAATAATGAGCGCAACGGTACATAGATACGTGTCATTGGAAACTAATATGTCAATGGATCGGGTTTTCATCGATATTATGCGCTGTCAACAGGATCTTTTAATGTTTTGAGGTACTGGCGCCTAGAATGTCAACATTTGGAGTTAGTTCATTGAAATGTTACATTTTAGGGCTTGACATGCATTTATCAGAGGACAACATTAAATTTTTAGTTGTCAAGAAGGGGTAGGAAAATGTAAAGTTAAATACAAGTTTATAGGATCGCAACGTTCCTCCCGCTGCCGGCATCTCGAAAAAGAGGGTGCAGAATAGCAGACAGATGACAAACTATTAGTCGCGCAGAAAATTATTTATACCTAAAAAAGAACTTGCGTTTTCAGACTACCGTAACTTTTAATGGATTTTGTTTAAGTTCATTCTGACGATTTTATTCACAGACAATGTAAAATCTTTTTTTTTTATAGTCTCACGTCTGTATCCCCGAAGGGGTAGGCAGAGATGTAAATATTACAACCACATTTCGCCATGAATTTTAGGTCCCATGTAATAGGGGGCGAGCCTACTTTTGCCCGACCCAGGAATCGAACCCGGGACCTCCGATCAGCAGTCGCATACGCTATCCACTGGACCACGGAGGCAGTCACGTAAAATCTACTTTGAGTAAAGGATTTATTGTCTATGATTTAAAAATAATCATGTGAATAATAGAGTAACATGTATGTAGGTACTCTATCATTAACATACATGGTACTCTATTTTTTTCCTTAATTTATAGAATAAATTATGTGTAAAACGACCAAAAAATCGGCAAATTTATGAACATTCGACCATTCAAACATAAAATCAAATATTTTTATTTCAGTAAAATTTAAAAATACAAATTTAAAAACATAAAGGCATAATTAGGCATTGAAAAAAAAAAACCTGTTAAAAAGGATAAAATCTAAAACACAACTGTTTGAAAAAAGGTTGTGAAGCCCTGAATGTTTGTTTACAAAAAGTCTATCTTCTCGTGGCACCAACTTATAGTCTGCTATGAAGATGATGAGATTTTCTACAGGTTAGATCGAATATTGAATGCCGTAGTTAGTGTTGTATTGGCGGAGATCGCGAGTCAGAGACTTTGTCTATTGATCCGCCGCGCCGATACTTAGACTTAGACATTTCGTCGGAGGACTGCAGAAGCATCTTAAGCCTTTCCTCTATAAGCTAAAAGGTCGGAGCATAGATTTTATGGCCTCTTTGAATCGTTTTGGGCTTTTTAAGCCCGTTGTATGGACGGCATCCACGAACCTGTCACCAAAGTGGTCCACATCTACGCACTCCCCCAGGCAATCGAAGTGGTTTTGCCGTTTAATCTGAAAGCTCTCGGGGTTTTGGATTTGAACTGGTCCACCAGCACTGGGCACCATCTGGACTTATACAGGTCAACTTGCAGCATTCTCGGTTTTTGAAAATGCTTACGGCGATACCCTACCCTCCGATACACGGGTACATGAGACAAAAAAAACTTTTGTGAAATACTTGTAGAATAACGTAGGTACACATGTTGCGTATTACTTGCGCAATAATTAATTATTTTTATACTATTCATTTTAATAAAATATCGGTTAGAGAATTATTAACAGTGACTTTGCGATTTATACGCGCAGTGTGCATCAAATCTCAAAGATATTTGATAATAATCACCGATTAGTCAATATTATCAGTTACCTATGCAAAGATGTGTCTATTTTTATAAATACCTACTGATATCTATTGATAGATCTCCATATCCTTGTAGGTTGATAGGATTTTGATTTCTATTATCTAAATGGTTTTAATGTCTTAGTAGGTAACGAGTTGATATTCTGCCATATCTGGTTGGACCAGTAAGCGGACCTCTGGCTCCAAGACGTGTAAATCTTGGATGCAACCGGGATAACGCTAGGACGATGAATGTCCTTAGTAAGAAGCTGGTCACCAAGAACCTGACATACACTAACCGTCCGCGTCGCAGTGGTAATTGTTCGGTCTATTGTGATCTTCATTATCATATCGACCGAAAAACGTCCACTGCTGGACATAGGTCTCCCTGGCACCCGCAAACCTCTCCACATAGACTGATTTTGAGTCACCCACATCTATCCAAATCTCAATAAGATCGTCGTCTACCTTGGGCGAGTCCTACCTCTGCTCTGCTGGTAAGTGGCCATCACTAAAGAACCTTTCTGCTCCAACGGCTATCGGTCTTCATCTTGAATATTCAGCGAACTATGTCGGGGAATTCGGTAAGCCTTCGGATATCCTCATTTCTGATTCGATCTCACGGGAAAACGCTGAGCTTAATGCCTTCTGATATGGCCCATAAAGATGTATTCTAACAACCAGTGGCGGCGCTAGGCGTCGGCGACGTCGGCGACCGCCGACGGCCTCGCGCCTGAGGGGGCCTCGCAAGAAGTTTTACAAGTTACATACTTAATTTCGTTTCGCCAATCATCCTGGCTTAGGTAGCCGAAACCGAACAATTCGGAAAAAGCTAAGCAGATGATAATGACTTTAATTATTTTCGAACACGTGCGTGACAAGATCTGTGTTGGGTGAAATTTTTTGAATTGTCATTTATTCATTATTCATAAGTACATTATTTTATAATTTTGCTCGCTTAATTTTAATTTTTGTTTTTTACTACGAAGTAAACGGGGCTTCGCCATCGATTTAAAGGGCCTCGCGAACTTGATGTCGCCGACGTCCACATGTTGTCTAGCGCCGCCACTGCTAACAACATAATATTATCGGTGATTGCGAGTAAATCTTTCCTCATTTCACGTCAATTTGTAAACTGATGAGCTTTGCTAAAACCTTTATAAACATCAGCAGGCACTTTCGTAAAGTGTTCATGGTAATGACCTAATGACTAATGAAGTAAAACGATTTAATAATTATGTATATTATAATAATACAGTAAAAGATTGAATATGTACAATTATACAAGTTAATGGCGCTCATTTAAAGGTCTGGAACTTGGTGAAAATTTGTTTAGGACCATTCAAAGCCGAAAACCTGTAAGTATAATTATTTGCCTATCGTTATGTTGGGCCTTAATATTTTATACTGGATTATAGTGAACCATTCAACTTCTTCTTTTCAGGTTGGAGCGCTAAGCCTGAAATTTTCTTAATCAACATTTGCAGAAATGGAATTCGTGCCCTTAATCCTGCGAATTGAGAGCACTTCGCTTATACTCAGCTTAGGCATAGTAACGGCGCTGATATAAGCTAGACTGCGCCAGTTTAATGTAGCGTTGGTTTCTAGTATACCTACTTATTACCCAAGCCTCAGCCAGAAATTGCGACAGTGCCACATCGCTAGGCGAGCCTAGATGCATCCGATTTTAGTAGTTCAATTCTTCCTTGTGTTCCATGTGAACACAGACGGAGATCCATTCCTTATTCCTGTTACTTAGAAGCAACTTAGCGATACGAATATGGATATGTTACCTACTCAATAACACGCGAAATGGGATTTTTATCCAAATTTCTGATTTCGATTGTTGTTTGGAAGATAAAATAATTTTAAGTGGTAGTATCAAAACTAAAATAAAAAAAATCTATACGTAGAAGATTTAACATGTTTGTGAAATATTGATGAAATACTATAATTGTGTAGTGATAAGACGTGCGCACGTTCAACATTGTGTAAAAAACGTATCTTCTAAATAATACGCTTATCAAAATATTGGAACATCTTAAAATAAATCGGCATATCATTGTTGTTACTGCTAGATACCTAATATTATATCTACTAGATATAACCCGAATTAATAAGGAAACAAATTCAAAATAGCGACGCTTATTAGTGCTGAAATAGGCAGCAATAGGCTAGTGGGCAGACCAGCAGACTACGATGCAGAAGGTCTCGGTCTAATCGAGAGAAAATTGCAATGAAGAATCTGCATGTCTAAGAGTTTTCCATAATGATAGACGACATGTGATATCTTACAATAGGCCAGCGTGGTTAACTATGGCCTAACCGTTCTCATACTTGTTTGAAATAGAATTAAGAAATATTGTGAAGAGT
The DNA here is from genome assembly GCA_944739405.2 of Euclidia mi. Classification (NCBI taxonomy): domain Eukaryota; kingdom Metazoa; phylum Arthropoda; class Insecta; order Lepidoptera; family Erebidae; genus Euclidia; species Euclidia mi. The sequence goes on from OX123198.2 coordinate 61,067,583, forward strand.
AAAGGAGATAGCACGCCACCCTGTGGTACGCCTGCATTCGTGTTAGACCAAGGGGAAAAGTATCGTCAATGCGGTCGACTTGCCGACGATCATACAGGTACAACATCAACTTTGAAACCAATGGAGATATATTAAGTGACAGTTGTCTTGGATGGGAATCAAACCCACACAGATAATATAGGCAATGAGGGTGGGACTGGTCCCAGAAATTTGGTAATTTTTTTGGGACCTAGTAGACCTTAAGCCTAGTAGAACTTTGAGGTAGCTGTAAGTTTGCTATTGTAAACAATACTCGTAGGCTTATAGCACAAAATCTCGTGTCACAGTGTTTGTTATGATCTCCGGCAGTGGCGGCGCTAGGTCATATGTGGACGTCGGCGACATCAAGTTCGCGAGGCTCCTTTTACTTACTACTTACTCGAGCCCCTAAATAAAAAAACCGAGAAGTAAAGAAGGGGGTGTCCGCTTCTTTACTTCTCAGTTTTTTTTCGTCATTTAACGGTTTTTTTTACTCCATCAATCAGCCTATTGCAGTCCACTGCTAGATATACGCCTCTCCCAACATGCGCCACAATTACCCGTCCTCTGCTTTCCGCATCCAGCCCACCCTAGCCACCTTTTTTAAGTCGCCGGACCACCTAGACGGGAAGCGTCTCACTTCAGCCTGCTTAAATACGGCGAGCTGTGTCGGTTACTCTAGTTCTCTTCCGAATGATCTCGTTGCGAATTATATATTTTAGAGAGATTCGGATCATAGCTCGTTTCATGGCACACTGAGGGACTTTAAACCTATGGAACAGCCCGACCGTCAGTGTCCAGGTTTCGTCACCGTATGTGATTTCTGGTAGTACGCATTGGTCGAAAACTTTTGCCTTAAAGCTTCGCGGAATAAGCGACATGAAGACCCGACGTAGCTTACCGAATGCTGCCCATTTTAAAATAATCCTTCTTTCGATTTCCTTCTCGAAGCTGTATCTACCCAACTGTATTACTTGCCCCAGGCAGACATACTGTTGCACAACTTCGAGCAAGGAACCGTCAACGCAGATCGCTTTCGACACGACGTGTTCATTGAACATGACCTTCGTTTTATACAGGTTCATGCCGAAACCAAACGGCCGGTAGCTTCATAAAGGTCGTACAGCATTTTGCTAAACTCTTCCGACATCTATGCTATTAGGACAATGTCGTCTCTGCTATTAGGACAATGTCGTCAGCAAACCGAAGGTGTGAGATGTACTCGCCGTTGATATTTAGGGTCTTGGAGAAATCCTCAAGTGAGTTGGTGAACTGCTTGGCCCCTTGCCGGACTCCCCTACGCAAATCTATGGTGGTTGTCTTTCTGTCTTGGTAATGGTCGCGGTTTGCTGTCAAGAACTGCCCAGGTTTCGATAGAGTCGAAACCTTTCTCGTAGTCCACGAATGTCATACACAGCGGCTGACAATCTGCCGAACAGTAAGGATATGGTTCACGGTGTTGTAGCCTTTTCGAAACCCGGGTTGCTCTGATGGCTAGAAGTCATCGAGTCTTCAAGCGACACGGTTTGTAAAAACTCTTCGAGAATAACTTGTAGATATGGCTCAGGAGTGAAACAGATCTGTAATTCTTCAATAAAATTTTGTCGCCTTTTTTTAAGAAAAGAGCCACCACACGCCCGCTCCATGCTCTGTGTGTTGAAGTTTCGTGGATGACGGCATTGAGGAGACTTGCTAGCTCTCTCTGGATTGTGTCTCCACGTGCTCTGAGGAATTCTGCAGTGATACCAACATCAAAAGGCGCTTTCTTCTTCCTAAGTTGCTCAAGGGCAGCCCGTACCTCGCTCTGGTCGACATCTGGGATGTCTTCGGTAAAGTGGCGCGTCAATGGGACTCTGCGGTAGTCAATACTAGGTCCAGTTTGTCTGTCTACCCACGAGGTATACAAGTGTCGATAGAAACTTTCAACGTCCTCGAGAATCTCGAACTTTGAGTTGACGGTGTGGCCATTCGCAGTTCTTAGTTTCGTCAGTTGGGGCTGCCTCAACTGCTTAGTAAAGACTTTTGACCCCGTTTTTCCTCGATCGCAGCCTCTATTGTGCGAGTATTAAAGCGTCGGATGTCACAACGCATTAGCTGCCGTATTTTTTTGGTTTACGGCTCTTCTATCAGGTGAAGACAGCTGACAGGATGCCATCTCGCGTCTTTTCATCTTTAGTTCGAGAGTCTCGCCTTAAAGTTTAGACTCCTTGTTTCTCCTCTGTGCGGAGATCTTTTCTGCTTTTAGCCTCACTGTTTTTTTTTCAGGATTGTGTCGTAGTTAAGATTAGCCGCTATTTAAGCTTAGATAGTCTGTCTTGGCTCATCGTGCTCCTCGAATAGGCCAAATAGGCGAAATTACTACTCACTACCATCACGAATGTGTTCGAAAATTATAAAAGGCATTACCAATATTACCATCTGCTTAGTTTTTTCCGAAATGTTCGGAGTCGGCTACCTAAACCAGGCTGAGTGGCGAAATCAAAAGTTTTAAGGTTGCGAGGCCCCCTCAAGCGCGAGGCCGTCGTCGGTCGCCGACGTCGCCGACGCCCAGCGCCGCCACTGTCCTCCGGAACAGCTTGACCAATTTCTATGATGTTTTTGTGTAGGTATATAAGGTTTTTGACGAATATTTTTTTCGGAAATGTCATGTTTGCCTGGTAAGCTAAATAGAGTAGAGCTAAGTAGTAAATACCATAATACCTACACTTATGTATGGTAGTGAAAGTTGGGTATGGCCATAGATATATTAATTATAGTAGATATGCCCTCTAGACGAAAATGTATCAGAAACCTGTGTCGCCAGTTTGCCCCTACCACACGGCTACTACTACACATACACTTTAGTAAAATCAATAGAAACGCAGTCGCGCACACACTCGTATTTTTTAAATCATAACGTGCAAAAAAATCAATTATAGACTTTAGCCTGTCAAACATAGCGTTTATTTACCATGCGCCGTCAAACTTACTCACACAAGAACATTTAACGCTATCACGTTAGTAGATCTGCACAAGCACATCAATAAATCGCTCACGCGTCGACCGGCCGCTTCGAGTAGCAGTGGCCGGTCTACGCGATGTATTCATTGACTAGTCGCACGGGACGTTCGCAGTGAACGAAATACATTGCGCAATCGCCTACGTAGTACTAGATGGTACCCACGTATTGCCAGCAATGTATATTTTTTTTATTTGCTTGCGATAGAATCATTTTTGTCTACAAACTACATAATACTATTGTAATAACTACAATTATTACAAATATCATTTGTATTTTAAGGTTTTTGGACTTACCGGTGAAAAGAAATCCTTTCTCGAGCCACAGTACATAACTGGCTTATTTTTCTACACGTTATAACAGCGCAAGATGGCATAATTATTTCTTTTTCTCGGAGCTTCGTACGCTGTCGCAATATGAGCGCGATTGTTGACCGGTCAAACAAATTTTGTCGAAATATGAGCGTTTGCTCACACGCACGGTGCGCCTGCCACGCCCACAAGGCCATTCTACTCCTTTTAACTGTTCTGTGGGTATGGCAGAAGAGTCATGAAAGTATAATAAATGCTGTGAAAATGAGAGGACTGAAAAGTATGTGTGGTGTGTCTTTGACTGACAGAGTAAAGAATTGTGTGATAAGAGAGTGTTGTGGGGTAAAAGAAGATGTAGTGACAAGCATCGAGATAGGTATGCTAAGGTAGTTTGGGCACTTGTAGAGGATGGATGACAAAAGACTCACCAAGCAGATATATACTTAAGGCAAGTGTGGATGGGACAGGACGAAGGGGAAGACCTAGGCGGACGTTCTCTGACCTGCAGGCCGATTCAGAATGTTACGACAAGTAATCGTACGATATGTCAAATTATTGTCCTCGTCTTTTAGCCGCCTATCAGAGATATTTTGAACAAATATTCACTGAATTCGTTTTATTTATTAATTTACTTCATACTGAATGCATAAAATTGATAGGAAATGCCACAGATTTAAGACTCAGATGGAGCGTATTCGTCCGACTGAGGCATGTTGACAGCTATGTGTGCGTGACATTTGGCGACTGGCACTGTACGGACACGCGCGCCTATGTGTGTGTAAAGTTGCCAGATTATGAATAATCTCCCACTACCTTGCATATAGTTTTTGCAAACGGATATAAAAATATTACATATTTTATATTCGTTTGCGGTTTTGAAGAATTTACCATGGATTTAATTAATGCTTTTAGTATGTAATGCTGTTGTGAAAATGATTCAAATAAAAGAAACCATTAATGTATGCTTTTATAAATACATTTCTTAAATGTAGGTACTGAGTTAAGTTTTAACTAATTATATTCGTAAATTGAGAAATAAATTGATTATGTTTTGTGATTAATACCCTCGATCCAGAAGAAATACTTATATGTATAATACCAACTACATATATTTACGAATACCAATCATGGGGTTCAGATCTTAGATCGGCGAATATTTTTTGTTTAGATATTCTCAGTATAGTATCTGGAAATGTTTGGTTAATTGCAATAGGCTTGCGTCCTAAATATTAATTAGCTATAAACATTTTGTCATGCACACAATAAATTATGAATATTATGATTCATAAATTTAATCAAAACCAAAAAAAATGCAATTAAAAATAAATAATGGCTGCAATCAATGATTTCTGTTTCTGTACTTAATGTACACACGGCGCCAAGTCAAGTAAACAGTTGCAGTACGATTTTGATACTTATTCCCTACGCCATAAGAACGGTACAAAGGTCAACGTGTATAAAGCTTGACGAGGAGCCATGTGTACACGAATATTTGGATCGTTTGGGGATCGAACTCAAAACAATGTATATACTTACTAATGGAAATTCTATTATTATATTTATAAGAAGAAAGATAATATACAATATAATTTTACATTACGTTAATGTATTTTTCATTAACATGACCATCATTATTACATAATCAATTGACAAGTGCATTTTCCCTAATTCAGGGAGAACGGCGTCGACGTAAACTGGCAACACTTACATATTTTCTGCAGAAATACGACTTTTATCGAAATAATATTATAAAACAGTCAAATAATCCAAAGTTATCTGTAAAAATATATTCCATCTTCCCGTTTTTGCTTTTGGAAACAACTTTTACAATGTTTAAAAACGCAAGACGGCATTTTATGAATTTAAAAGCTGGATTGATCGTGGCGTGTGAACTGTGCGATGCTTCGCAGCGCAGCGCACTGAGCCGAGTTTGTATTCGCTTTTCAATTTTGTATTTGCTTTAGTGGCCTCACGCAAGTGTTCCGCGCGCTCCGTCTGCCCCACAGACTATATTGTACTAACGTACAGACGGAGCACTCCCATAGATCAAAACTGGACTGTAATCAGACTGTAATAGGCTCACATATAAATGACAGTTGTTTTTTTTTCATCGGTAACGTTTCAGGCAATGATTAACAATGATTCAGCCTAATTTTTCCTAGTAGGAAATATTCATTCTTCTATTTTAAGTTAAAAAGGTTTTTCTAAAATAAAACACTGCTTTTTCATTTCGCCTTATTTTTAATTTGGTTTTAAATTTATTTAAAGCTTTACATTGCATCACAGGTAAAGATTTGTTTTGTAGTCGGAAGACACCCGTGCCTTTTAATATTTAAAGACGAATTCTATCGCACGTTGCAGAAGGAAACCACTTTTCGAAATGCTTTTGGCACACAAACTGTTTACGAAGTTCCTGGAAACTCAAGCTTCGCAATCGTTCACAATTAATGGACTGCAACCACTTTTTGAGTCCTGTCTCACTTTTTGGAAACATGGGAATCTGACGTCCTTTCGTCTACTAGCACATGTCGTAACACAGCACTTGTTGTATATGATGATATCACAGCTTCAGAAATTGAGAGGATAAGTTACGGAAATAAATAAACGCAAAACTTCACTCGATCAACTTTGTAGAAACTAATGTTGCTGTTTACAAAACTGTCATAATTGTCAAAACTGACAAATTTACAGATTAGCAAACATGGCGATAGGTTCCAGGAGTTCGGGGCGGGAGGTAACTGTCAAATAAGATATGTGAGTGCCATAGACTAAGGTTGAAATATTTTGTATGAAGATTGCCTGCCGTGGTCTGCCCTTTGTTCTGTAGTCTTAGGGAAATGCGATAGTCAGAGAGATTGGACGTTTAGACTAGAGAGAACATGCTCGCCATATTTCCTTATACCGAACGTGCAACATGTAATATCAGTTGGTCTTAGTTGGTTAATCATAACGTCAAATTACGCGTCTCATTTAAAGAGGCATAGACTCCTTACAGACTCATATCTTTGACTGCAATCTCTAAATAGCCGTGCTGTAAATTCCATCATTAAGGAGTGATGGGATTTGACAGTGAAAGGAGATGTCGATGTTTTTTGAATGAGGGATAAATACGGAAACAAACTATCGGACATGAATATAAAACTGAATCGTACCCGCAAGCTTCGGCGTGGCAGTCGGTTGTACTCACGCCAACTGGGTTGTCAAAGTAGTTCACTGCTGTACTAATCTTAATATATAAAATCCTTGCGTTACTGACTGACTGACAGACACGCTACAGCCGAAACTATTGGGCGCAGGAGGCTGAAATTTGGCATGTATGTTCCTTAGGGACCGTATGGGTGCACTAAGAAGGGATTTCCCGAAATTCCCACGGGATCGTCCAAAACCGGTAAATTTAAAAACATGCAGGCGTAGCTGCTGGCGTCCTCTAGTATTTACATAAAGGCGAATCATTTGTGCTGGCGGATCACAAATCGAATTACCTACAACTCTAAAAAAATCGAGCAGTGTCCAACGTAAGCGATAGCAAGCAACGTGATATGATGAGACGCACACAAATTGCCAAAGCCTGCCGCATTAGCCAATCTGGTATAATTCGTACAATACATAATCTAAGTGACAGTTTCTTAGCATCTCATCGCAATTAACGCATCGCTCATTAGTTTATGAATACTTTTTGTCAATAGATTTTATGGCTAATACGAACAATTAAACACGTGAAATTTTTTAGTACTGTCTGTCTGGCAAGTTTTTGCAAAGCACTGTCCGGCGTCGACAGCAAAAACTACAATTTCAATATTTTAGTTGTTTACTTCTACGGCTTAAATATATCGACACATACTAAAGTTAGACATTTTTCAAAAATATTTATCGATAAATCAACACTGTTACGAACAACACTCGGTTTTCTAACTCTATGTTTTGTCTACTGTTTGGCTACCACGATGCTGCTATAAGAGCGTGCTGCTAAACCTATCGACAGCTCTTTCTATCATACTGCATGTGCCATTAGAAAGAAGATATCAAACATAGCAACCGCTGTTGTTATTTAGTGTTACTTCTATGACTTAAGGTTATATTTCTTTGGCGATAGTTTTGACAAAAAATGAGGTAGCCCATTTGACAATTAACGGAATCGAATGTCAAATGAGCTTTGAGAAAAGAATATAATATGGAGTGGACAAATAATACATATGGATACTTTACATTATAGAAATATATATGAAATCGACATAAAGCCACCAAACATAGTGTTGTCTCGTTTTTACTTAGCGATATCTCTATTAGAAAAAAGAGATAGCCATAGGTTACTGAATACATTGATCATAGTGATTTTTTATCAGAAATGTCAATCGTGCCAGTGTCGCCATATTGTTTTCCAAGTGTTTTTGGTACATCTACTGTCAAATCGTTGTGTATCGCACATAATAATTTTGATTTTGTGCATAAATATGTCTAAAAACCAGATGAATCAGTGCTTCAGGCTTTCCTAGAGATCGTAAAATCATGCCTAAGTGTTGATTTTAACTGTGCAGTGCAAGATAAAACTATAATCAACACAAATAGACTCTTCACAAGTAAGTAACAAGTCATGATTTATATTGTTGAATAGGATTAGTATTTGTACAAAATATTGTTACAAGAGGTTCTTTTTATAGTTAATTTAACAGGTTTTAGCTTCGTTATGGCCTAAATGTTGTTATTTTCGTTGTTTGGAATTTTCCATATTTACGTATTAGAGGTTAGAAGTGATGTTACTGCTAATGTCGATATGGGTTATCGATATATCCGTAATGTTTAGATTCTTCCACAAACGATAACATTGTTAAAAATATCTCGCGTCTGTAAACGGAAATAAATGAAACATGCCACCAATTTTGTCTGTACCTAGTAAAGGAAAAGCGATATTTAACTAACTTTCTTTACTTAGCCCTGATTACATAAAACCCAAAACCGCTGCATCCTGCTCTATGTTCAGGAAAATGAGCAGTTAAAATAATAAAATTATGTTTTTTGCCAACAGATAACATGAACAGCAACTGTATGCGAGAATTTCTAGCAATGAAACGTTGAAGAAAATAATTTTATTTATAAACAAGAGGACGCCCGCTGCTACACCTTAACATGTTTTCGACTGTTTCTGTCCGATCCCGTGGGAATTTCAAGAAAGTCCTTAGTGCACTCCTGCGATCCCCAAAGAACATACATACCAAATTTCAGCTTTATAATTTTGGCTGTATTATCTGTCAGGCAGTCAGTAACGCAAGGGTTTTATATATTATACAGATAAAAAACAAATAAATAACATGTATTAATCAATTATGATTTTTCTTACCCCCTTATGATATTTCAGTGTAGCTGTGTGTTTCATTACGGTATGTATGGTGCAAATCAGAAATCGCCGACATAAGGCCGGCGCGCACAGGATGGCAAAGGATTTTATTACTGATCAAGTCATTTTCATTCTTATTTCAATGAGTTTAGAATTCATATTACTTTATTTCGATACAATCGTACCGCAGCCCGACGTGGCATGCCGCGGGACGTCGGGGCGCGTCGCGGCACGTCGCGGCATCGGCGGCATACTTGGACGCCGCGGCATGCCATGGCGTCTTGCAGTGTGCCACGACGTAATCAATAGGTAAATAAGTTCCTGAATTCACCGTTAGTAAATCTTGTTCTCATAAATAATGTATCCCGAATTGTTTTCTCTTCGACATATCAGTTTGTATTTGTCGTTCTTCATCTTCAGCAAGAAGTGCTATTGATACTCAATTCCAGTCAATTGGACGCCTCGGTATGACGCGGCATGCCGTGGCACGTCGCGGCATGCCGCGGCATGCTGCGACATGCCGAAGCGTCCTTCGGGCTAACGAAACATGCCGTTCCGCACCGTGCCATGCCATGCTGTCAGTCGGCGCCGGCCATTAGCTATCCGGATAGCCAAGCTGAAGTGGCAGTGGGCAGGGGACATAGCTCGAAGAAGCGATGGCCGTTGGGGCAGAAAGGTTCTGGAATGGCGGCCACGTACTGGACGACGCAGCAGAGGTAGGCACCCCGCAAGGTGGACCGACGATCTAGTCAAGATCGCGGGAGGCGGTTGGATGCGGGCGGTTCAAGACAGCTCTGTGTAGAACCTTGGGGGAGGCCTATGTCCAGCAGTGGACGTCGTTTGGCTGATATGATGATGATGATGTATGGTGCCATTCATGTCCGGTACTTTCATTCACAGCGACACAGTATCGATATTGGCTACCAGAGAATATTTTGTTATATGATACAAGGGACGTGTTTCGCTTTACCATGTTCGCCCGCATTGGCATTATGGAATAAACTAATTTGGCAAAAGATCTAAAGTAACTTACTACAAATATCAATTTACATATTTTTTCTAAATCTACAGTAATGTATTATTTACCTCTAACCGGCTCAATGTCGATATCGATTATATTCTGGAGTCCAACCCAACGGCAGTAATTTTATTTTCCACATCATTTCGTAGGTATGCGCGCTAATTTCGTAGGTACGTCCAATCCATGTTATTCATAGATCTGTGGTTTATTACTAGAAAAAGTAAGAACCCTTCAAAAACTTAAAAAAAAAATAGTTTCCTTTTTATCTTTTAGCAACACAAATCGCATTTGCTAGTACGTTAGCTTTAACCATTTCGACTTCTTACTGAACCGAGACAACAGGGATTTTAGCGCTGGTATGAACGCTCTCATCGCAAGCTTTTATAAGTCTTACGCCAGAGTTCAACGCAATCGTTTTTAGGGTTCCGTACCTAAAAGGTAAAAAACGGAACCCTATTACTAAGCCTCCGCTGTCTGTCTGTCTGTCCGTCTATCTGTCACCAGGCTGTATCTCATAAACCATGATAGCTAGAAAGCTGAAATTTTCACAAAGTATGTATTTCGGTTGCCGCTATAACAACAAACACTAAAAATAAAAAAATGAAAATATTAAGGGGGGGTCCCATACAAAAAACGTGTTTTTTTTCGTATTTTTTGCTCAAAATTACTAACTGTAACAGGTAGACGCTTTAAATTTTCACAGTATATGTAGTTGTATATTACCTTTCAAAATAAATAATTAAATTTAAAAAAAAGTAAATAATAAAGGGGGGCTCCCATACAACAAACGTAATTTTTAAGCAATTTGTTACTCGATCTTAATAAACAGGTAGAAACTTATAAAGTATTTAAGTATACATACAACGAACGTGATTTTCTTTTATAGATGATGGTACGGAACCCTTTGTGCGCGAGTCCGACTCGCACTTGCCCAATTTTTTAAATCCTCGTGCGAATGATGCCTAAAGGTGCTATACTTTGTCGATAACAAAAAAACTTGTCGATATATGCTTTGAGTTGCCTAATATGCGCCCAACCCTAATGGACGCCATTTTATTTGCATACGTTTCGTAGGTATGCACGCTAACTTCGTAGGTACGTCCAATCCATGTTATTCACACATCTATGCAAATGAGATATCGAACGATTCTGAATCGCACCCCAGATTGGAGACATACTTAAAACAGGGCAGGTTAGAAGTACCCTGAACAGAAGAGCATACATGAGGAATATGATGGGAGTGAATGAAGCAAGAGAGATATGTCAGGATCGTTGCAAATGGCGTTCCGTAGTCTCTGCCTACCCCTCCGAGAAACAGGCGTGAGTCTATGTATGTATGTATGTAAGTAGTAAATAAATAAAAACCAATGATTTCTATACATTTATTGACTATTATTTTGCCAGAAGTGTTGCAGGCCCTTGGAGAATATCTCGATGCCCGGCGCGAGGATGTTTTTGAAGCACGGCTCCTGTTCCAACTTGGCCAACCAATTTGCTGTGCGGGAATACCTGCGTATTTTTAAAAGTTACATATATTTTCGAAAAACTTATACCTAGGTAGGTTAATTACACTATATTTCGTACACGGTTATACTCGCGACTTTTTGTCAAAAAAATGAAATAATAATAAAAAAAATCAACAAACGCTGTGAGTTAGAGCTGCAGCTGACGTTAAACCAGATTGGTGCCAAATTTTTTTTATATTTCATTATTACGACCACAGAAATTAATTAACAAAAATAAATAGACGTAAAATTCAGTAAATGTACTTACTTATCCAACCGTAAAATTTTAAATTAAAGTTCGTTTTGTATCAATAGGAGAAAAAATTGAGACAGGATTTTATACGTACCAATGTAATTTGACTATTCTATGGGGATCTGACGAATCAGATCAATATGGAAATGGGGTCTCTTGCCCGAAGTAGTTCGAGAATACCTGCTTTAAAATTAGATCTATAACTTACTTATTAGCATCCAGTTTATGTATCGCCTGCGCAGCGAAGGCGGTTGCCCCCACACACAAGTCCGCGATAGTGAGGTGATCGCACGCGATATAGTCGCGACCATGCAAGTACGACTCCACGAAGCTGTACGCCTCTAGGAGGTCGAATATATGCTTGTCAGTAGGACCCTCAAGACCGTGGAGAAAAGTCGGCAGCTGGAATAACACATGTAGTACTTATTACAAAAGGCAGAAGGACAACATTGTTTTCAATCAAGGTTTGAGTTGGACTACCTCATCATCATAGCAGCCGATTGACGTCCACTGCTGGATGTAGGCCTCTCCCAGGGCTCTCCATCTAAACCCATACTTCAGCTGCCTGCTTACCACAATAAAAAATCCGTTAGAACTGATGGATAGTAGAAACCCATCACTTACACAAAAATGTCCTGTCCATAGAAAAAATTGCAGTCACAACGGAATATAACTTAGAAATCTACAAGAAGTCGCTGCCCACTTCCACAAGTGAATATTGAAGTGGTGTTATTAAGGATAAAAAAAGGCTGCCGGACCGACCAAATAATGAAATAACCCATTCCGGTCTTACATATGTATATGGCAAACAGCACTTCAGTTTGATTGCTCGAAATGTGCCAACAACCCCAGTGGTTTGCCCCGGCACCGGGGCACATGGGAAAGATTGTTGGCGGTGGCGTCAACATCGCCGGTCAACGGGCCCCATGACACACAGTTGCATCTGCCCCGGTGGCGCCGACCAAGTCACTTAACGGGGTAGAAGACACAGATTAAGTATCATCTGCCCCGGTATGCCGGTATCAAAGAACAGTATCTGGTTGACCGCAGCTCTGGTGGCAGGGTCGCTGGGGTACAGAGGCTCACTCTTGTCTCCTCCATACTTGGACACCAGGTAGATCATGATGGCGTGGCTGTCGGACACTAGGCAGCCACCGTCGTCCAGGAGGGGCAGTGTGCCAAGGGGGTTTAGCTGGAATATACAATGGTTACGTGTCTTGAGGGTAAGGTAAAGCAACGTTGACATAGGTCACTACTTGGACGGGTGACCATGACCACTTGTTGCTGCAGCTACGTTAGAGCCCACACACAGTAATAGTTAGTCTATGTCCGAGGTTTACGGGCGGCTGAACTCCTACATCTCCCAGAGTTGGTGTAAAATGGTTAAATTTTTCGACAATAACTTGAAAATGGGAAGAACCTCTTACCTACTTGGTATAACGAATATGTTTGAATTCCTTAGTTTTGTTATATAGATGCTGGACTAAAATACCTTTCAGTTCAATTCTCTTTGACAAATGACTACTTTCATATATAAAAATAGGTTAATGAATAGATAATACCCATGTTGCGTCGTCAAGGCGTACCTGCAAGAATTCCGGTCGTTTGTGCTCCAATATGCGCCAGTCCAGTCCCTTCAGTTCGAGTTGCAGTCCGATCAAGTCGGCCAGCATACGCACCGCGCAAGTTGGCGGGCTGCCGTCTATCTTGTACAGTATAGGCGCCATATTCAATTCTATGTAAGTAATATTTAAAAAAAAAGATGTGTTGAATTTAAATGTGTTTGAATTTAGGCAGGTACTTATTTATTTCGTCACGCCTACATATATCCCCGAAGGGTTAGGCAGAGGTGTAATATTACCCCTACCCCCCACATTTCACCTCATGAGTTTTTAAGTCCCACGTAATAGGTAGCAAGCCTATTCTCGTTGCCAGTTGCCAGGCACATTGCTAGACTCCGTACTGCTACTGAGAGTTCGAAAAAACTCAGTAACACTTTTGGCCCACCCGGGAATCAAAACCAGGGGCTCTATCAGCAGATGCAAACGATATACACACACACCACGGAGAATTTTAGTACTCATTATTATAATTTCAGCAAATGACATCAGAAGTAATAGAGAGCTGATATCAAGGACCGAACATTAAATTATCCATCTCATTCTGTTCTTTGGTTTTCTTTCACCAGGCAATTCTCCAGCCACTCCTGTAAAATCGGGCTTGTTTTAGCGTGCGTTTCCACAGAAGCTGAGCTGCGCGGAGTTCAGCGGAGCAGAGCCGTGTAAATAAGTAGGTGTTTCCACCTAAAGCTGCGCAAAGGTGAGCGGTGCAGGGCTAGGCTATATAGCTGTGTGAAGTGGAGCCGAGCGGAGCTGAGACGACCGGGGTGGACCAGAGCTGAGTCTAGCGGAGCGGAGCTGTGAAGTGGAAATGAGCTGAACGGGGCTTTGAATACATTTTGTTTTCAGTCAGTACGATGTCTCAACTACTACTACAAACAAACGCCCGCGCCTGACGTCGCGTTACCCCTCTCAGCCCTGTTCCACCGCTCTACCGCGCGCATTCCTGCTCTACACCGCTCAGCTCCGCTTCACCCGGCACAGCTCCACTTAGCTCGACACCGCTGTGGCTTATCCCCGCGCACCATACATTTTAATGTAAATCTTCTCAACTCCGCTAACACTGTTTCCACTGAATCGGAGCGGAGATGAGATGTGTATTTTGAGCAATGTGATTGGTCAATTTTTATAAGTCTCTGCTCAGCTCCGCGCAGCTCAGCTTGTGTGGAAACGCAGCCATAGGTATGGGATAGGTGGGTCATTCTAGCACTCCTCCACGGTCTAGCCATGTGGGTGCACTTTTTACCGCTACATTGGTGGCGTGCAAAGAAGATAAAATTGCGTTATTGCGGGCATGATTTGACCAAAAGACAAAACATCTTTGCTGCATCAGAGCCAATAGGTAGATATTTGTAATGAATTACAGTATTTTGTGCAATAAGTAGGTACATAATATATGTATGTATTTTAACACATGTTTCGGGCTAGCTAGCTGTTTTTCGTGGGATGACGGAGTCACTTCCCCAATTTCAGAAGGGACTAAATACACGAAGCCAATAATATCTCTGCCAAGAGAAGGAATGTTGATATCAAACCCTGTACCAACCCATGTGGCCACTGTGGCCAGCGTGCTACTGTAACATACATTCTTCTAATGTCTTCCGATAGTCAGTGTTATTTTGACGCATGTTTAGTTCAGTCATTTTATGCCAAATTAGTTGCATATCTTGGAAAATCGACGTACTCAGTATATTACCACTTAAAAGCTTGTATTTTGGCATCGTAAAACCGTTCTATATAGTGGGTATGTCGATTTCCGAGGTGAACCCACTATAATGACTGGACTATATTGGGAGAGGCCTACGCCCAGCAGTGGATTGCGCAATGGCTGTTATGATGAAGTTGTTTGCCGGCTGCAGGGCCGTTCCGACCCAATGCAGCGCCTGTGTGCGAAATCTATGAAGCGCCTGTGCATGGCGTAGGGCGGATGACCTTTTTTTTTTCTAGTCGTTACCTAACAATTCCGGCCTATATTTAATTTTATATTTGCCCCTCCTACGCCACTGCGCCTGTGTGCGAAATCTGTGAAGCGCCTTTTTTGGCATCCGTTTTCGAAAATAAGTGTTATAATTAACGCATATCTCGGCGCGCGGCGCCCCCGTCACCCTGGCGCCTGTGTGCGCCGCACACATTGCACATAGGGAAGGTTCGGCCCTGGCCGGCTGACACACAAATAATTATCTTATCTAGCAGATCAACAATAAGTCTTACCGATATAAATAACTGTGTGATGACCAGGAACACTACACACTGTCGAGCCGCCTTCGCTACGACAGCGTGCTGAATAATATTGTTTATCGACATTATCGTTTCCATCGCTTTAGCTCCTTATCGATAGCTAATTATTTCGATAAGTCGCAACTATCTTGATGATTTGTTAATTGTTGGTAGATCAACATTATTGTATAGGTAGTTACCTAATATGACAGAAATTGGCATATATTTTAAAATGTAGATAATTTGGGTCATGGGTTGTAAGTCTCTTGTCCTGTTTTTGACTTTCAGTTACGATATTATGAGCCTCGAAAGTTGACCACAAATGGCGGCCGTCGCGCATATGTACATTCGTGCACCAATGGCGTGGCTCCGTTCTTGACGCATTTAAGAAATGCGTCAAGAACGGAGCCACGCCATTGGCACTCCACCCGCGCCTCACCCCGCACCTCCACGGGGACCTAAAAATGATTTCTGTGCAGTGGTCATCTTTCATGAACCGACCTATAAGTACCAACAAACTGCCATGCAGAGAGTATCGGCTTCGAAAATACTGACTTTTCGAAGTTATTAGCGTAATTATCGCTTGCCCTGTGCCTCGGAGAGCACGTTAAGCCGTCGGTCCCGGCTGTCATGAAGATCTTTGACAATCGTTACTGGGTTACCCTCAAATAAGGTAGTACTAGTCTGACAGTGGTTTACAGGAGGCACCCACTAAGGAAGGATGTTTTATATTCCACCTAAGGGGTAAGATCGGAGTTAAAAGGTATGCTGATATTGAAGCCATGGCTATATAAATAAAACACGTTGGTGTACTAATTTTGTTTATGTTGATCAAGTCTGTTCTTCTCCCACGAGCGCGAGATCATCTTGGTGAAGAAGGCGGCGCCGGGCGCGTTAATAGTCTTGAACACAGGCTCCTCCTGCAGACGGGACAACCAGTCTGCGCTGCGAGGAAACCTGGAGGGAAACAAAGGGAGTAAATTAAGAGTTGGGAAGCGATTTTTCAAAGCGGGGCAAAAACTTCCCCCGGTGGGACATCACCGATCCCTTGCCTTTAAAGACTAGAGTGATGATACTCAGCCTCCAGTGACCCGGGATTTTGCCGGTGAGGCGCACACGATTAAAAAGGTCGGTGAAATCGGAACCATTAGACTTGACGTCAATAGTGCTCAAGATTGTTGCCCTTAAGCTTCACGCGGTGGTCAATGACAAGGAGGCGGTGTTGTGCCGTGAGACCCTCAGCGGGTATGACTTTGCAGTTGGCTACTTTGCTGATATGGTGTCTCCCAGTAAGCAGGAGATCAATCTGGGTGGCGTGCCTCCGCGCACTCTTCACCCGAACTTCACCCTGTGAGAGTCGAATTTCAAGGAGGACATCGCCGAGTTGATTCCAGAACACCATATTTTCGGTGTCGCCGCAACCAGCCTGTGGAGCTTAGACACTTATTAAGTAGGTTACAATCCCTTCAATAAGTTCCCCTATATCCATAAACTGGTCGCTGTAGCATTTCACCTCCAAGACTTTGTCCTGAAACTCTTCGGCGAGCACAACCACCCCTCTCCAACGGTTCCAGCCGTGTAGATCAGCTTGAAGCCTGGCCCAATTAACCTGGACCCGCCTCTCCACCGAATCTCCTGCAGTAACACCACGGCCTACCTCTGCCTGAAGAGTACGTTAGCCAGTCCGGTTAGCGTGCCAATATTCCATGTTGCGAAACAGAGCTTCTTTCTGGGTTGGGGTTGAATTCTTTGGCAGGGTCCACCCTCGCCATGGTAGCCCTTGCCCATTTATCGCAAGAGTCGACCAAGGCTCCTGCGCATCGTTTTGCGGCGGTGCCCTGTCCGTGA
The DNA here is from genome assembly GCA_944739405.2 of Euclidia mi. Classification (NCBI taxonomy): domain Eukaryota; kingdom Metazoa; phylum Arthropoda; class Insecta; order Lepidoptera; family Erebidae; genus Euclidia; species Euclidia mi. The sequence continues at coordinate 61,084,705 of OX123198.2, forward strand.
CCCATATGTTCCTGTTAACTCCATTGGATGTGACAAGTTATTCCTTTATAGGAGCGACTACCGTCTGACCTCCCAACCCCTTGGGAAGGCTTGCGCCAGAGCCTCGTCCGTCATCCAGCAGGAGCACCGACTCGCAGGGGAGCTTGCCTTGGATCCTGGAGGTGTTGGTGGGGCCCCGAAGCACTCCAACACGGCAACAATGTGTTCGGTAAAAACATTGCCTACCCATCTACCAATAAAACCTAATCTAGTTATAATAAGGTTAATTCGCTACGTACTTGGAAGCGTCCAGTTTATGCATAACCTGTATCGCGGTGGCAGTTGATCCGGTGGAGAGGTCAGCTAACGTCAGATGGTCTGCGCCCACATAGCTCTTGTCTTGCAGGTACGCTTCTAGTACTGAGTACGAATATTCTATACGCTTGATATGTTCTGGTGCAGGTCTGTCTATATTGCCGAAGAGAGTTGGACCCTGGAATGGTAAACACAGCAATTATTTTTTCGGTATCAGTTGCCAAATTATCAAAGTAATTTTACGAACAGCGCCATCTATCTGAGCTTGTTCGCTACTAGATGGCGCCACATGTCGGAACCACGTCGAATATCCTATAGACTGTATAGACACTGTAACATTATGGAAATTTCAAGAGCCGTATGCAACTTGTATAAAAAGGGTCGGCCTTTATAATTAATCTATCTTAATTAATGTAATTGGTTTTATTACCGTTTTCATTTACTATACTTAAATAAATACCAGCCGGATACATTATTAAAGTTTTCGTAGGAATTCCGACTATTCTTTTTAGTAATAAATAAGTATGTTATTCTGGGATAATATGGTGGTCATTTCGGTAATTTTTTTCCTAGCGCACCCCTACAAACTCTTTAACAAACATTTAGTGAGCGAGCTGTGCGTCTGTCAGTCAGTAAGTAAGGCAAGTATTTTATATATACAGATAACTTACTGCAACAGCTATGAGTGCCCCAAAGAACACGCCCGCATCAAAGAACATGGCCTGGTCTACCAGCGCCCGCGTCCGTACCTCACTCGGGTACAGAACCTCGCGCTTTTCGCCGCCGTACTTCGACAGGAGGTATTTCATTATGGCGTGGCTGCGGAAAAATAATGTTGATGTCATCAATATCAGCCCTGAATATAAACTGTCACCACATATTGCTAGGCACGCACGAGCCTCTTCTCAAGATCGGGTTGGCAGACTTCACTTATCCGTCGAGAACATTATGGAAAACTCGTAGACTTGCAGATTGCCTCAGTGTTTTGCTTCGCCTTTAACAAAACTATTAGTATAAAATAACTTGAATATGCACTCAACTTCGAAAAGTCCGTGGCGCGCGTTCCGGCTGCGTTAGATAAAAGTTAACGTTATAAAAATCATAACAGTAACCAATTTACTAGTCAATCTTCGTATAATTTACCTTTCAGCCAGCACGAAGTCACCGTCCTCTAAAACTGGTACGGTGCCCATGGGGTTCAACTGAAAATATACGAAAGGAAAAATCAGTAGGTACATAAATAATGATTTAAAGTAGCGAAAGCGGACAAATCGCACCTCTGAATATGCTTTCAAGTAAGACAGTGTGTCTGTCTTTACCATGTCTTCTATTTTAAATACTGACACGAGTTCTTTAAACTTAAGAATTGGACAAAGGATAGACATTGTCAATTAAATATAGGACATCAAAATATACAGGGTCTATCTGGCAAACATTTAGAATTAAGTTTATATTTAGAAAGTCATAATATAAAAGTTATGTGCATAACGGAGCACTGGTTGAAGGATTATCAAATATCTTTTTTAAATAACATGCATTACACTGTGCAAAGTGCTTTCGCTAGGAGTCAAGCCATCCATGGTGGATCCTTGATACTAGTTTCAAATACCATACTGTGTAAGGAACGAAAGGACATAAGCACCTTGTCTGTAGAACGCACTGTAGAAATTTCCTGTATTGAACTGGAACAGTATGTTGTTATATGTGTGTATCGCCCTCCTTTAAGTAACTTTAATATGTTCGAATCTATTATGGAAGATGCAATTGGTAAAATTAGGACCAATAAAAAAGGGATCATAGTTTGTGGAGATTTCAATATTAATATACTGGATAGTTCACCAATGACTAGTAGGCTTTTAAATCTTTTTAAATCATTTAATTTGACAAATTTATTTCTTGAACCTACTAGAATAACTGCATCATCTTCCACTTGTCTTGACAATATATTTAGTAATCATACAGTATCACATAAATTAGTTACTACTGACTTAACTTCGGATCACTGTGGTCAATTGGCAGGATTTTCATATATAAATGATAATGCAGTACGTAAGGTGACAGTTAGGCCATTACCTAGGTATAAATTTAATGAGTTTAGGAACAAAATTTTAATAGGTATGAATCCTGATATGATGGAGCTTAAGTCACCAAATAAGATTTATGAAACTATGTTTAATTTAGTTCACAACGAATTTAGAAGTACTTTTAAAACCAAGGAAAAAGTAATCAAGGAGTCTAGAGCATTTAGTGAGTGGGCTACTGTAGATATTTATAAAAGCAGAGCAAGGATGTATGAGTTGTATGGTATGAAGAAATACAATTTTGATGCGAGCTTCACTGAGTATGTCAGAAATTATTCAAAAATATTTAAAAAGGTATGCAATATAGCTAAGGCACGTTTTGTAAGTGATAAAATTAGAAACTCTTCTAATAATGTTAAGGCCACATGGCAAGCTATTAACGAAGCAACGGGCAAGGCAACCTTTAGGAATACCAATTTTAACTTGCTAGATAATAATAAAATTATTAATAATGACGAGGAAGTCGCACTCGCATTCAATATTTTTTTTGCTAGCATACCTATTGCTACTACTATAGGTCTAAACTCATCAGCTTCAGTCGCAGTAAATTTATTAGAATCTAGTGTAGAAAAATGTAATGTATTATTTAAATTCAGTCCTATTAGTTCTACTGACATTATAAACACTTTCCAATCTCTAGAATCTAAGAATACGGGTGATCTCTGGGGAATATCTGTGAAGATTCTGAAAAGTATAATAGATATAGTAGCACCTTATCTAAGTAACTTGTTCAATAAGTGTATAGAATCAGGCGATTTTCCAGATTTAATGAAACATAGTAGGATAATACCTCTGTTTAAATCCGGCAGTAAGACTGATCCTAGTAATTATAGACCAATTTCAATACTACCTACTTTTAGTAAAATCTTTAAAAAGATAATACTCAAGCAACTTCTGAAGCACTTTAATTTAAACAGCCTCCTTCATACTGAGCAATATGGTTTTACTAAGGGTCACTCGACGACGGATGCAGGAGTAGCTTTACTCAAACACATCTACAATGCATGGGAGAACTCTCAGAATGCTATTGGTGTGTTTTGCGACCTTTCGAAAGCATTCGATTGTGTCTGCCATGATACGCTCTTATGCAAACTTAAACATTACGGTGTCCAGACTAAAGCATTGGATGTTATTAAGGCATATTTAAATAACAGAATCCAATGTGTAGAAATAAATGGCTCAAAATCCAGTGGCGTACCAGTACAATTGGGAGTGCCGCAGGGTAGTATCCTAGGGCCTTTCCTGTTTCTAGTTTACATAAATGATTTGCCATTTTACCTGAGAAATATTTGTGACGTGGTATTGTTTGCTGACGATACTTCATTGATATTTAAAGTAGATAGAAATAAGGAAAACTTTACCGAAATAAACAGTGCTCTTATTCAGGTGACTAAATGGTTTACTGTAAATAACTTAGTACTGAACGCCAAAAAAATCAAATGTTAAGTTTGCTTTGCCCAACGTCAGAAACCTTGGTCCTAACATAGTTTTGAATGGTGATGTACTGGAAACAACTGAATCTACATTGTTTCTAGGAATAACACTTGATTCGAAGTTACAATGGGGCGCACACATTACATATCTGTCAGCGAAACTTAGTTCGGCTGCTTATGCCATTAAGAAGGTGCGCAATTTAACAGATGTCGATACGGCTAGATTGGTATATTTTGGCTATTTTCATAGTGTTATGTCTTATAGCATATTACTTTGGGGTAGAGCTGCTGATATCGAAAGTATTTTTATATTGCAAAAAAGGGCAGTTCGGGCCATTTACCAATTACGGACAAGAGTTTCGCTCAAAGAAAGATTCAAGGAAATCGGTATACTAACAGTAGCGTCTCAGTATATTTATGCTAGTGTTATGCATGTACGTAAAAATATAAATTCATATTCAAAGAATAGTGATATACACTCTATAAATACAAGAAATAGACATAAATTATGTGTTCCGTATTTTCGTTTGTGCAAAACTCATAGTTATTTTATAGGACTTAGTATACGTATCTACAACAAGATACCGATAAGTATTTTGGACCTGCCTTTTAACGCATTTCAGATAAAGATTAAAAATTACCTAATGCAAAAGGCATATTATAATTTAAATGAATATCTGAATGACAAATGCGCTTGGAAATAATGTTTCATAATTCATATATTATACAGTAAATAGGTAGATGATAAGTTTCTTGACATGTAATTAAATATTATTCCATTCCAATTAAAATCATGTAAATGATAGTTTTTGGAATCGCCACCACATTACTAAATGTCACTCATCTCGTTAGATACTTTTATTTGTTATTTTTTTTATAATGTATTATAATCGTGTAGCCAATCAGTTCGATCGGTGGTTATATTTCAAAAAGTATCATGTCAATCAATCAAATATAGGTACTACATTTGCATTTTGCACGCGTTCCACATATTTATGATAATATTAACGATCTGGAAAATGCAGGTAATTCGTGTTCATGGTCAGTATACCAACAGATTGTTAATTACTGCCGGTTTGTGTACCGTTGTCGTCATGCTCACTAAATGTCATTTCTTGTGGTGGCGTCGTGTGTCGGGTCATCCCTGTCCCTCTGATATGGCGAGAGGGATGATGGCTGGCCCATGCGTCATACTCGTGAACGGGTGCTACTTGCGATGACTGGTCGATGTCGGTCTTACGGGCTGGTATTACATTTTTAATATTAAACTGTATCATTTCTATCATGGTTCTGAACATTTGCGCGGATTGCCTGCATTGTTAGGTACTTAATGTAAGTGGATGCTCCTGTTTCACCATGTCAATTCTCAGGAGGCTAATTAAATGAACATCAAAATGTTACTACATTATGCTTGAGTATTAAGTAGAGTAAATATATACAAATGACATAGAAGGTGAAACAGTTGCAGCACCTTGCAAAATTTTAATTTTTATGTATTATGCAAAACCTGGCGATGAAAAAGAGTGACCTTGAGTTTTATTGCCCGTTCTTTCTCATGGTTCTACGCCCTTGCTTTGCGAACGTGGCAGTAAGGGCCGGAACATATCTGACGGAAGATCCGTCGCGTTTTATCGGTCGCGTAACGCCAATACATACAAATGTATAGAAAAACGTTCAACCATTCACACCTGACCGATAATCCGTTAGTACGTCGAGCGTACTAACGGATTATCCGTCGACGTCGCGCGCACCACGCACCACGTGAATTTTGACCTTTGAGTAAGGAATATAAATGGAGAGGGCAAATAGTAGGTACATATAGAAAAATTACATTATTCACATATATTATTATATTTTATATTTTTATAGACTCACGGCTGTATCCCCGGAGGGATAGGCAAAGGTGTAATATTACACCCACATTTCGCCATGATTTTTTTTATACACATAATATATACGAAATCGACATAAAGCCACCAAACATAGTGTTGTCTCGTTTTGTCTTAGGGATATCTCTGTCAGAAAAAAGAGATAGCCATAGTTTACTGAATAAATTAATCATGACGATATTTTATTAGAAATGTCATTCGTGCCACTATCGCCATATTTTTCGCCAAGGTTTGTGGTACATCTGCTGTGAAATCGTTGTCTATCGAACATAATAATTTGGTTTTTGTGCATAAATATGTCTAAAAAACCGATATTGGCTCTCAGAGAATATTTTGTTACATGTTTCATACAAGGGTCGTCTTTCGCTTTGCCATGTTCGCCCACATTAGCATTATGGAATAAAGTAATCTGGCAAAAGATTTAAACTAACAAAGGTAACTTACTACAAAAATGTATTATTCTCCTCTAACCGGCTCCATATCGATAATTATCGATTACATTCTGGAGAACAACCCAAATGGCAGCCATTTTATTTGCCAAACGTTTCGTAGGTGTGCACGCTAATTTCGTAGGTGTGCACGCTAAATTCGTAGGTATTGGACATACCATATCCATGTCATTACCAGATCGGTGATTTTAAGATCGTAAGATTCCAGGGCCGCCAGACCCTACTTATTTTTTTTAGAAACGAAATTTGTAGAATAATGTAGTGTTAGTATGTGCTATGAGTGTACGCATACTTGCTAGCTTGAATCGAGGGCCAATTTTTGGGTATGAGGTGCTCAAGGTCCACGTTAAATAGCAACAATCTCAAGATAAATAGAATAGAATAGTTTATTTCTTAAAGATATTACAAATATTATACAGTGATTCACATATACTACCGTATCAGGTGTAGAAATATTTTACAATTAGAATATTAGAATAATTAATTTTTGCATAGTGGTTCTTAATTCTAGATATTACATTATATTATTATTATTATTAAGAGCAACCATCCATTCATGACTTATATTCTATAAAATCTTTAACAGAGTAAAAGCACATATCCAAAAGCCAAGAAGATATTTCACGTCTGAATTTGTTTGAAGGCAGCTGCCTGATCTGTGATGGCAGCTTATTAAAAATTGTTATTGCCATGCAGTAGGCATTACGACCATACAAGTGTAGTCTCTGGCTTGGTGCTACTCATTTGTTTGGGTATCTATGTTGGACTCTTTGGGAAATACATTCATTTATTGTAAATAAATGGGAGTGCCTCTTAACAAACATGCACATTTCAAAAATATAGAGACATGGTAGTGGAAGTATCTTTAATTTTTGAAACAATGGTCTACAATGATCCAAAAAATCAGCACCACACATGGCCCTAATGCATTTTTTTGGCGCTTTGAATGCCCTATCTATGTCTACTGAATTCCCCCATATGACCAATCCGTAGCGTAATACTGAAGAGACGTACCCATGATATGCGTTGAGGACTGTTTCTTTACTGGCCATGAGTCTGAGTTTGCGAAATGCTAATGCTAATAAAACAGTAATTATGCACTTTTACCAACGAGCATTGACATGTAGTAATCTTGACATTAAATATAATGATAACAAAATTGATGCAGTTAGTACTACTAAGTTTTTAGGTTTACCTATGGATATAAATCTTAATTGGAAGGCGCACATAGATAGTCTAAATAAAAAAATAAGCAGCAGTGCATATGCTCTTTTCATGCTCTCACGTGTTATTAACAGGGAAGCATTGTTGATTGCATATTATGGGCTTGTAGAAACCCTAATCCGATTCGGAATTATATTTTGGGGCAACTCAACCAACAAGGATTTAATATTCAAAGCTAAAAAAAGATGCCTTAGATCAATGTTTAATCTTAAAGTCACCGATAGCTGCAAACCATATTATAAACAATTTAACATACTCACAATGCCATCCATTTACATTTAGAAATAGCCTTATTTGTTAAATCCAACCCACATTTATTTCCTCGCCTAGCAGACGTAATACCCAGAAATAGGCGCGATAACAGCAAATTGTGTCTGCATGCGGCCCGGACAACTCTTATGCGCAAAAGTGTGTTTTGCATGGCTCCGGTTATCTATAATAAACTGCCTAAGAGCTGGAAAACGCTTAGCACAGAAGCCTTCAAAAGAGAAGTAAAAGCCTTGTTACATAATAAAGCGTATTACAATGTCACAGAGTTTTTAAACGACTCTATATAACGCAATAAATTTTAATTTCTGCCAATGTTATTTATTATTGTATAAATAAGAGGTATTGTAATAATGAATTTATATTATGTATTACACGCTCGATTGACATTGTAAATTTAACTTTTTTAATTATTGACAATTTCATTTTCTATTGACATTTTTCTTTATTTTATGTAATACACGCTCGATTGACATTGTAAATTTGATTAATTATTGACATTTTCATTTTCTATTGACATTTTTCTTTATTTTTCACAACATTTTATTATTGAATGACCTTCAAATTTTGCTGCTATTTTATTACTGTAGTTATTGACATTTAATTAATTTGTTATAACTTTACAATAAGAAATTTTACTGATTGATCTTCTTAGAATTATATAAATACAACTCAACTGATTTTGCATGCCATGAAATATGGAAAACATGTATGAACGGACACAATTATAACATCTTTCATGCACTATAATGTATGTATACTACATGTTTGAGCAAATAAAGATTATTATTATTACGAAATTATTATTACGGGAACAATTTCCATACATACCTATATAGAAAACATTTTGTGTCTTGCTCTGCAACTGTAGTCTGTAACCCCTTCTATATCATTTGTATAAGTTTTGTGAAAAACCGTAACCAAATCGTATTATCGTCTTTAATTTTTGAACCTCCATACCTAAATAGGATATATATTGAAATAACGCTTGTTGGCTACTATAAAAAATCTTCGAAGTCCGACATATTTTTAATAGTCAAACTCGAATTGCAATATAAATAACTACAGAACTTCAGTGACTCCATAACATCAGGGAACACGAAAAATGATTAGGTAAAAGAATATGACAGTAAAATATTGAGCTGCCCTGAGTACGGCCCTGCACGAACAAACTTATATGTGTGCATAATAGCCACGCTTTCAGCGAATGTGTGCAGATACGCTCGACGCATTTTCCGTCAGATGTGTACCGATTCATTTGACGGAATAGACGCGACCGAAGATACGTTCGACGCATCTTCAGTCAGGTATGTTCCGCCCCTTAATGTAAATGTAGAAGCTTTAAGTAATTATTTTTTTAAATTGACGTTCATAGTGTCACTTTGTGATTTAAATAAATAAAGGATTTTGACTTGACTTGACTTGACATCTCTTAAGTTAGAGTGCTCATTGAACCCATTATAGTGTCGAAGGCTTTAGCAAGAGAAAACTTGAAGAAAACAGTTGCTTTTAGGACGGACATGTCACACCTAGTGCCCCCTCTCCACCTTACTCCCACCGATCCGCCATTACTTTCAATAATCGAAGCAAACTAGCAGCGGCACCGATTGAACCTCCACGTCGTGCACACCGAAGCTCTCTTTCAGTAGTGCACTGGTGTAAATGCCACACGTGACCATCCAAGTGGTGACTTGTGCAAGAGTTGCTTAACTTTGCGGACCAAGTCACGCTTTAATCGCTATAAATAAATAAATATGTCTAATACCTTTCTAAACTCAGGTTTCTTGTGCTCCATGTGCAGCAGGTTGACTTCCCTGATCTCCGGCTGCAGCCCTATGAGGTCGCTCAGCATGAGGGCGGCGCGGGCCGGCGGACTGCCGAACGCGCGGTGCAGCACCAGACGAGACATTTGTGTACTGGGATATACAACACGATTGTTTGTGTTATATATGATTATGAGAATAAAAAGCAGGAGAACTTTTATGTATTAAATATTTTTTATAATAGGCTCGCCCCCTTTTACGTGGGACTAAAATAAATCTGGCGAAAAGTGGGTGTAGCAATATACCTCTGCCTACCTTCGGGGATATAGGCGTGAGACTATGTATGTATCTAAATATTTTTTTATGTTATGACACCACTCGCCAATAACGTGACTGTTAATTACCTTGTAGGCACAGAGATCGAAACAGAAAATAAAAAATAACGAACACGAATGTGTGAGTGAGACCTAGGAGCTCAGTACGATTTTAACTGCCGCCCGTCTCACCTTAATAGAACGCCATATTGGCATTGGCCTCAAAGTCATATCGCCGAAGAACTCGGTGCGGTCGCTTAAATCGTATAAATCCATTAATCCCCCTGAGATGCGCTTTACCCATTCCGGCAATAGGACTAGGTCTACACTTATTGAGCGTATTATTGCTGCCCGCCTCCAGGACCACCTGTCGAATGTGGGCCCCGATTTGTCTGAGTGCCAGTTCGGCTTCCGGCAGGGGCGTTCGACTATAGACGCAGTCCGTCGAGTCCGCTCCCTGTCGGAGCCGGTGCTCAGGGAGGGAGGCGCTGCGTTGGCGGTCAGTCTTGACATTGCCAATGCCTTTAAGTCCCTCCCCTGGCAGTCAATTAAGAGGGCGCTGATTTATCATAACGTGCCCTCCTGACTGCGTGATATTATCGGTTCGTACCTAAATGGGAGGTCCATCAGGATAAAAGGTCGGAACGGAGCTCTGCTCACGAGGGAGCTCTCAAACGGAGTTCCACAGGGGTTCGTGTTAGGACCCCTTCCCACGGGGTGGGAGTCCGACATACCCCTTTCGACCGCTCCCCGGTCGGAGGGGCATGAGGCAACTCATTTTCCACACGATAAAAAAAAATAGGTCTACACTTATTACGCGATCTTTGTGCTCCAAGCGCGGTCCGAAGGGGGTCTCACAAGGGACATGGCCCCCCCAAAATCTAACTGAATTCTATTCCCATTTTTTAAATGTTCCTGCTGCCGCTGCAGTTACAGAGTATCAGATGGATTACAAAGTGGAAACAGAAAATGCTGATACGAAACTTCCTAAGTGTGTAGTTTCTACCAGCGTTGGTCTCGCGGCATAAATGTGCGCGTGGGATTGGGAGGTCTCGGGTTTGATTCCCGGGTCGGGCAAAGTGTTATTGGGTTTTCCGTTAGGAAATTCACAGTAGCAGCACAGAGTCTGGTAATGTGTCCGGTACGGCAATAGGCTCGCCCTCTATTAACGTCCCCTATTAACGCCCGCTAAAAAATCATGGCAAAATGTGGGTGTAATATTACACCTCTGCCTACCCCTTCGGGGATACAGGCGTGCGTCTATAAAACAAAATAAAAGCTATTTTTAATTAGTGTAGTGAGTGACCCCCTCCAAAATTTCAGGCTGCGACCGTGCCTGTTGTGCTCGCAACGAATTTCGTCGCATTAATTTAAACTACGCCATAATTTTTTATAAGTAAGTAAGTAGGTACTAGGTACAATCAGCAATTTTTATTATATAAATTATAAAGCAATAAAAGTAATATCTACCTTAAATCCGTATGAAACTATCAATTAGGTAGGTACACAAGTCAAGTAGGTGCCTACTAAAAGTACTAAAACACTTAACAACACCTGTGCCTTGTCCTCTAACAATGGCTTAAATTAAACAATCTGATTTTATATTCCCTTATGTAGGCACTTATATTTTTATTTATTAAAACTTTAAGTACATACCCGTTTTAAATAAAAGAATAACAGTAGAGATTTTTATCTCCCTCTATTGTTTTGTCTACCTTTTTGAAAAGTGCTGTGAAAAACTGCGCTAAACTTGTAAGCAATAATTACTAAAACCTAATTAAATACAGATTATTATCTTAATACGAAGATTCAGACAAAGCATTGAATTATAACAACGAATAATAAAATTAAATAAATGTTTTACCTACCTACGTGCTTATTTTTAGCCATTAACTTACTAATACAAATCTGGTAATAACAAACAATCTTCGGTGCATACGTTTTGATTAGGTAGGTACTAACCTTGGAAAATAATTTAACGCAGACACCAAAACTGCACTTAACCTTCACTGTTTCATAACTAAATCGATATAAAATACAGAACTATATTATTTATTACATAAAAACACCGCATGTATGGATAGTTTCGAATGATAAGGTAATAAACAAAGCTGATAATATTGATAACAATAAATCCTAACCTCAAAATGTCGCGGTTGTTGATCTATGATATGATACCGAATCGTGCGCACAGACAGATGGGACAGTCGGGTCGAGAGTGTCGAGACTTTGTACCGACCGACGACCGCGACGATTATGGCGCGAACTCGCGAGTCAAGTTCACATTTTGTTTTATAAACCACTTAGGTAAAAGTCCAAACGTCCCATATTGCTGAAGGAAAATTATTTTTTTGCTAGCTGTACCTGCTAATAGTGCTCTATCTGTACGACTGTACTTACTTACAAAATATATAGATGCTTCCTACCTAATTCTGCATGTTTAGTGTTAGCTACGTTTTAAGAGTAAATCTATACTTAAATTTATTTTAATTAACTAGGTACATTTAAATGATGGAAATATCACTGCCATTTTTGTCGAAACGCCTATATCCTATAGTAGCTAAAGTATCTAATACTCGTATTTTCTACTTTCTTAGTTTCTTGTACCTATATGTACGAGTAAATAGGTATGTCAAGAACGAATTATCACAGATAACTTACCGATTTATAATGCACTGCAGGCGCAGTGGTCCCTGGTCGCCTCGCCACTGACACTGCGGTTCAGTTGCCATTTCCCGGACAAGACAAAACTGCATACTTAAGCCATAAAATGTTTGTTGCAGTTTCTTGTTTTCTCTTGTTTGTATATTTGCACCTTGCTATGACGGTCACACAGGTAGGTATTTGTCTACCATAGTCCTGGTCATCTTTATAAACGACATTAAAATGCAGGCGGTTCTGAATTCGCTATAAACTGTCCCACTGCTGGGCACGGGCCTCTTCTCATCTCACTATGAGAAGGATAAGGCCATAGTCCACCACGCTGGACTACTGGTTACATACATACACACATATATAGACTCACGCCTGTTTCCCGGAGGGGAGGTTGAGACTACGGAACGCCATTTGCAACGATCCTGACATACCTCTCTTGCTTCATTCCCTCCCATCAAGTTTCTCATGCATGCTCTTCTGTTTAGGGTACTTCTGACCTGTCCTTTTTTTAGGACGACTCCAATCTGGTCAGAGAACGTCCGCCTAGGTCTTACCCTTCGTCCTGTCCCATTCACACTTGCCTTATATATCTTCTTTGTCAGTCTTTCGTCATCCAACCTCTCCATGTGCCCAAACCATCTTAACATGCTTTTCTCGATGCTTGTCACTACATCTTTTACCCCACACCACTCTCTTATCATCACACAATTCTTTACTCTGTCGGTCAAAGACACTCCACACATACCTACTTCTCAGTGCTCTAATTTCTACAGCATTTATTCTACTTTCATGTCTATTCTAGGCTAGGTTGTCGTTGATTCTGCAATACCCAACTTTCACTACCATACAAAAGTGTAGGGACTAAAACGTCTATGCACAGCCAAACGTGCCTTTTTGGACACGTGTTGACTGTTCATAAATGCCTTCAGAGGTCCATTTACTCTATTACCTGAATTAACTCTTCTTTCAATATCTTCTTCATACTTAACATCTCTTGTAAACAATGTGCCTAAGTATACAAACTCATTCACTTGTTCCACGCGCTGCCTATCGATCAAAACATTACAAGCCGTAACGCATTCCTCCTTTTCAAAAACCGTAATTTCGTTTTACTTACGAGTAGATACACTTTCATTCCTTTCCTCTCTAACGCACCATGCATGATTGTTACCATCTCCTGCAACTCCTCCGCTGAAGACGCAAGTATTACCTGATCATCGGCATAAAGGAGGCATTTGTCGAGTAACCCATTCATCCTTAATCCGCAGTCACAATGTTTTAAATCTTGCAAAAAACTGTCCATGAAGAGGTTAAACAGCCACGGCGACGCTACACATCCTTGTCTAACACCTTTCTCGATGGTAAACCAGATGTATACTTTTAGTAGTCCTACTTTTTAGGGTTCCGTAGTCCACAAGGAACCCTTATAGTTTCATGTCCGTCCGTCTGTCCGTCCGCAGCCTAGCTCAAAGACGCCTGGTGCTAGAAAGCTGATATTTGACATGAATATAGACGATGGCAAAAATGATATGGAAGAATTATGGCAGGCCTTTAAAGAAGAGGTAGTATGTGTAGCGTCTGAAGTATGTGGTATGATCAAGAGAAGGAAAATACGAAAGGTTAAGAATACATGGTGGGACAAGGATGTACAATCAGCAGTGTCAGAGAAGAAGAAAGCTTGGTCAGATTGGTTGGCTGCCAGAGCAAATGAAAGAATGGGAAAAGCAACGAGTGTAGACATAGATGAAGCAAAAAAGGAGTTTGTTAGGTCAAAAAGAATAGTGAAAGAAATGGTTAAAAGGAAAAAAGAGGAAAAGAAAGATGAGTTTGATAGCAGATTATCTGACGATTTCCAGAGGAACATTAAGTTTTTCTGGAAATCCGTTCGTGCAGTTCGAGGAAGAACTCAATCTTCAGAACACACATCCATCAGAGACGAGAATGGAAGTATAGTAAATGGTGAATTGTGCGTGCTGAAGAGATGGAAAGAGTATTTTGAAAGTTTATTCGAAAGAACGGCGATAGAGACACCGATAGCTGAAGTGAATTGTAATGATAGCAATGATGAAAGCGTTATTGGCGTGGATGAGATCGTGAAGGCACTGGGAAGTATGAAAGTAGGTAAGGCTGCAGGATATGATAGGATTACAGTCGAAATGCTGAAGGCTGGACAGGGCATCATAGTTGGTCAGTTGCAGCGGTTATATAACTTGTGTTGGAACACCAGCCGGGTACCTAATGACTGGACCACAGCTGTAGTTGTGCCTCTTTATAAAGGAAAAGGCTCGCAACAAGACTGCAAAAACTATAGAGGCATTAGCCTTCTCAGCATTGTTGGCAAATTGTATGCAAAGGTACTTATTGAAAGAGTTATGGAAGTAACCGACAAGAAAATATGGGATGTACAAGCGGGATTCCGAAAGGGTATGGGATGCACGGATCAGGTTTTTTCCTTGCGAAGCATAGCCGGAAAATTTTTGGCCAAAGGTCAAAAGGTCTATTGCGCATTCGTGGATTTGGAAAAGGCTTACGATAAAGTGGTGAGGAATGAAATGTGGTCGGTGCTGTCAATGAATGGGGTGGACAGCAGCCTCATTCGAGCTCTGAAATCCCTTTATGAGGATTCTAGAGCTTGTGTGAGGATAAACGGGGCATACACTGACTGGTTTACCATCGATAAAGGTGTTAGACAGGGATGTGTAGCGTCGCCGTGGCTGTTTAACCTCTTCATGGACAGTTGTTTGCAAGATTTAAAACACAGTGACTGCGGATTAAGGATGAATGGGTTACTCGTCAAATGCCTCCTTTATGCTGATGATCAGGTTATACTTGCATCTTCAACGGAAGAGTTGCAGGAGATGGTAACAATCATGCATCGTGCGTTAGAAAGGAAAGGAATGAAAGTGAATGTAAGTAAAACGAAAGTTATGGTTTTTGAAAAGGAGGAATGCGTTACGGCTTGTAATGTTTTGATCGATGGACAGCGAGTGGAACAAGTAAATGAGTTTGTTTACTTAGGTACGTTGTTTACAAGAGATGGTAAGAATGAAGCAGATATTGAAAGGAGAGTTAATGCAGGTAATTGTGTGAATGGAGCTCTGAAGGCGTTTATGAACAGTCAAAACCTGTCCAAAAAGGCACGTTTGGCTGTACATAGAGGTGTGTTAGTGCCTACCCTTATGTATGGTAGTGAAAGTTGGGTATGGCAGAAGAGATTTGAAAGTAGAATAAATGCTGTAGAAATGAGAGCACTGAGAAGTATGTGTGGTGTGTCTTTGACCGACAGAGTAAAGAATTGTGTGATACGAGAGTGCTGTGGGGTAAAAGAAGATGTAGTGACAAGCATTGAGAAAGGCATGTTAAGATGGTTTGGGCACATGGAGAGGATGGATGACGATAGACTGACAAAGAACATATATCAGGCTAGTGTGAATGGGACAGGACAAAGGGGAAGACCTAGGAGAACGTTCTCTGACCAGATTGGAGACATCCTGAAAAAAGGACAAGTCAGAAGTACCCTTAACAGAAGAGCATGCATGAGAAACTTGATGGGAGTGAGTGAAGCAAGTGAGGTATGTCAGGATCGTTGCAAATGGCGTTCCGTAGTCTCTGCCTACCCCTCCGAGAAACAGGCGTGAGTCTATGTATGTATGTATGTAATATAGACATAAGATATTGCAACAAAACTGTAGAATAAAATTTAGGAAAATATTTTTTTTAACTACTCTAGACACTATAGTTAGAACGAAAATACCTAGTTCAGGACAAATAAGGGTCCCCCCCCGTGGGATCTCCACCTTGTCGTGGTGGGGGGGCTCAGTAACCGTGGATTGGTCACCCGCGGTGAAGCTAAGAGGGATCCAGGAGGGGACGCTCCGCGTGGGCTTGGAAGGGCCTGCGCAGGATGCGTCCAACGGTGCGGGTGCGGGGGACAGTTCTGTCTGTCCCTCGCAGTCGGGTGCGGTCGCGGGCGGAGAGGCGTGTCGGTGTTGCGTTGCCGCGCGCCCTATCTCCCGCGACCAAACGGGGGCGCACCATTCGATGCGTCGCGGTGGGGCCGCAGAGGAAGAGGAGATGCGGTGTTGCGTTGCCGTCCTCCCTATCCTCTGCGGCCGCTGGGCGTTTTGGCGGCGGAGTCCAACACCTTAATCCGTCGCCAAGGGGGTTTTGTTCGGGGCCCGCCTGACCATCTGGCGGGCCAATACCCGTCGGAGGGTGGCGACGAGTGCTTAGGTGATGCCCCACCCTCCGACACACGGGTACATGGCGGCAGTCGAGGTGGTTTTTAGTGGAAACACCACATACTCCGGCTCTTATTTCCCCCAAGAGTCGGAGATCCGAAGGGATTTTCCACCTCGTAAAACAAAAAAAAAGGACAAATAAGGGTAAAGCTTAAAAAGGGAACTAAATAAATATACATAAATATTTCTTACATACTATATTGTATATTTTAAAGAATACATTTAAAATATTTAGCATTCGAACTTATTTTAAATAAATTATCACTATATTTACAAGTCTTTACATCAGCATGTAACATCAAAGAAATTGTACTTTACCGACATGACATAGTTACTGGTAACTTCTCAACGATATAAGGGGCACTTGCAGCATAAAACCCGGATTGCGTTGTATTGTCACAATTTTTTTTTATATCCTACCTACTCACGCCTGTATCCCCGAAGGGATAGGCAGAGGTGTAATATTACACCCAGATTTCGCCATGAATATTTAGGTCACACGGAATAGGGAGCGAGCCTATTGCCGTACCGGGCACATTACCAGACTCCGTGCTGCTACTGAGAATTTCCTTACGGAAAAACCCAATAACACTTTCCGACCCGGGAATCGAACCCGGGACCAGCCGACAGCATACGCTTAAGCTATCCACTGGACCACAGAGGCAGTCAGTAAATGAAAATAGGGTCTTTGAAAGCTCTTTCGAAAATAAGTAACATCCATCTACAATACTTTGTCTGACGTTAACACATTGACTGCTGGCCTAAGATTCGTAGAGGGCCTTCTGCTATGCGGCCTCGGGCGTGCCCAGCCTCTCCTGCTTAACGGCACGCGCGTGCAGGTCGAGCGTGTGTCTGTGCTGACGCGACACGCGACATACGAGGTGCTATACAAAAAAAACACACATGATTATTCGTCAGCACTGTGTGGTATGGGTATGATTCATGCGTCGTATGTTTCGGCAGCACGCTTGTATATTTTTTCCCTAAACACGACTATGTTGGGCTAGCCGCATCGCAAAATCCGACACTTGGGACACACCATATAAGTTTCCAGCAGTCAATGTGTGGACCCTATGTAAGATTCACTGCATAGTTAGAATACATATTCAATAATGTGTTTATGCTGAACTGCCTGTGCCTTCGATAAGAAGCAAGCTTCAAATACATGAGCTATGTAATAATAAATAGTACAGCCATTAATGCTACTGCGTTTCAGTACTTTGTGCGTTTTGATTTACGTTTGGGACTGTGGGTCAGGAGGCCTCTTGAGGTGGAAAGAACTCGTTCACGATGTCTATGACACTGCGGACATCCTCCTCGGACAATCTCTCCTCGCTCTCTTGGACAATCTGTTGACAAAGGAAAAATACACGTCATCTTTATGGTAGGATAGTGTTAGTGGCATAAATTCTTTCTCTGTGATATATAGAGCATGCTCATTGTCTAAATCTATATAATCTTGACTGTGATGCAATATACTTAGTTCATTTAAAAGGTTTTTGGGGGACAAAGTGAAGAGAGTGACCGGCGACAAAATATCACGCAGCCTTGTGTTTCAGAGAGCAGATTAATCCATCAGTCATCCCAACAGTTCTGTTGAATGGGGAAGTCCTATGGACTTCTCTACTCAACAAGTGTAGGTACTAATACTAGTCTATAGTTGGTGCCACGAGAAGATAGACTTTTAGTAAATACACATTCAGGAATTCACAACCTTTGGTTTCAACAACACAAACAGTTGTGTTTGAGATTTTATGCTATAGTGAACTTTAATACTTTTTGCAATGCATTTTTTTTCATTGCTCAATTTTATTGTGCTACTATGTGTTCGAATTTATATTTTATTATCTATAACTTCTTGTCCTGAGCAAAAAGTTTATACTTTTACAAAAATAAACATATTTGATTTTGTGTTTTAGTGGTGGAATTTCCCGGGAGTATTTTCATGAATTTGACGCTTTATGGTAGATTTGTATACGTCGTAAGTAATTCTGTAAATGCAAAACAATAATAGAGAACTATGTCAATGACAGAGTACAAACATTGTACTCTATTATTGACTTGATTTTTTAAATCATAGTCAATAAAAATAGCTAAGCTATGCTTATTAAAAAAAATACCACAAATGAATAATATTGCAGACTACTAGCGACCAGCTAGTACACTAAATTAAAATTTCTAGGCATCGAGATTTTACGTCGTGTATGAATAAAAACATCAGAATATACATACAAATGCTCACGCCTTTTTCCCGTCGGGTTAGGCAGAGACAACAGAACGCCACTTGCTTCTATCCTTGCAAACCTCACGCGTTTCCTCTACATTTATTACTCTTTTCATACATGCAGAATTAACTTAAACAAAATCCATTAAAAAGTTACGGTAAAATAACATTTGGGGTAACCTTCGTCAGATACATATTTATTTTTATTAGGTGTAAACAATATTTTGTGTGTTGACAGCGCATATTTCGATAAAAACCCGATCAATTGACATATTACTTTGCAATGACATATCTATGTACCAGCATTGCACTCATTGGATTTGTCATTATTTGTTTTTGACAGAACAGTTGCTAAATTACTTAGTAGAAATTCTTTGTTTACAAAAAGTCTATGTGCTCATGGCACAGACTATAAAACATGATATGCCTATCCCTTCAGGTTGCAGTGGTTAGACCAGAAGGTGGACCGGGGGCTCCAAGACTAAGTCTTAGATGCCACTGGGACAAGTAGTCTGAAATGATACTCAGTTCATATAAAACAAATTAGTTTGGAGTGTTCCATTTATCCCAAAACATGACACCCGGCAACTTGAGTTTATCATGCTCATAGAAACAGACAGGACAGCCTAAACCTTGGAATATTGCTATTCCTTAGGGTTATGGAGATCAGACGAGTTGTTCTGTGGCAAAGCTGATATTGTGTCATATCTGGTCATACTAGAAAGGGGACCCTGGGCTCCTAGGCATGTACAGTCGAACAACTTCCCGCTAGACCACCATAAGGGCGAGAATCGCTTAGCAAGGCATTGTCTCTTCCAGTGTTACTTTACACACACATTGACTCTCATATACAAAACCAGTTTCTTGTGTGCTCAACTCTATGAGCAAGCCAAGGGATTTTTTTCAAACTGGTCAACTGGTTGATGAACCGGGTCAATGCTAGGACGATAATGATGACAGCTAGCCAGGACCGCCCAGTGACTTTATTTTGTAATAATATGTATAGATAGTTTAGAGGCAATTTATTTACCAATTGTATCTCCAGTTCAGTTCTAGGTGGTGTGTTGACCATCATTAGTTTCTCAGTCTTGGTCAACTTGAACCGCTTCATTGCTTCCAAAAACTTCTGTATTGATTGTGCACTTTGTGTTTTGCACTCTGTGTCTTGTAGGTAATGGACTGTCTGAAATTTAAATCACTGTGTATTAAATACCAATTTTTTTGGATAATAATAATATAGAAAAGCCCGGCAGTGGACTGAGACAGACTGATGATGATGATGCTGAAGATATATTTAGTTATTTTCACAGCGTAATGTCTTACGGAATAATGTTATGGGGTACAGCTGCTGATATACAGACTATTTTTGTCATTCAAAAAAGGGCCATACGTGCAATTTATAAGTTAGGTGCTAGAGATTCTTTACGTGATAAATTTAAAGAAGTAGACATATTGACAGTTGCATCGCAATATATATATGCTAACTTAATGTACATTAAGAAAAACTTAATTCTATACCGCAAAAATAGTGATTTGCACAACGTGAACACAAGGAATAAACATAAACTGGTGGGAACTAACTACCGTCTACATAAAGTTCAGAACTCATTTGCGGGGATTGGTATACGATTTTTCAACAAATTGCCTCTTGAAATAATGAATTTACCCATGCACAAATACAAACGGACAATTAGGAACTTTCTTTTACAAAGGGGTTATTACACTATTAAGGAATTTTTAAATGATAAGACACCGTGGGGATAGGCTTAGGCTTGTTTAACTCACGATTATTTTATTTACATGTTAAGTGGAGGTGCCTCGTGAACACATGATTTTTTTTGCAGGATTTGGATATTTTTATGATTTGTTGAATGTAGTTTAACATTATTTATCTCTGATCATATCATTGTTCACTTGTCACCTTCACAAAATTCTTTCTACATTTGCATTCCTTCACGCGTTCCACTAACTTATGTTAATAATAACGATCTGGAAAATGGAGGTAATTGGCGGTCATGGTCAGTATACCAACAGATTGTTTCTTACTGCTGGTTCGTATACTGTTGTCGTCATGCTCACTAAAATGTCATTTCTTGTGGTGGCGTCGTGTGTCGGGTCATCCCTGTCCCTCTAATATGGCGAGAGGGATGATGGCTGGCACATGCGTCATACTCGTGAACGGGTGCTACTTGCGATGACTGGTCGATGACGGTCTTGCGGGCTGGTATTAGATTTTAATATTTAACTGCATCATTTCCATCATGGTTCTGATCACTTTCGCGGATTGCCTGCATTATTAGGTATATATAATGTAAGTGGATGCTCCTGTTTCACCATGTCTATTCTGAGGCTAACCAAAAGTATTATGCTTGAGTATTATGATGTACAGTAAATATATACAAGTGATATAGAAGGTGTAACAGTTGCAGCACCTTACAAAATGTAAATTGTGTATAATGCAAAACCTGGCTTTGAAAAAGAGTGACCGTGAGTTTTATTGCCCGTTCTTTCTCATGGTTCTACCTATTGCTTTGCGAACGTGGCAGTAAATGTAAATGTAGAAGCATACAGTAATAATGTTTTAAATTTGAGTATAAGTAATTATTTTATAAATTTATTATTTTGACGTTCATACGCGTCACATTGTGACCCAAATGAATAAAGGATTTTGAATTTGAATTTGAATATAAATATTGAACATAGCATCAGCAAAATCAGGATGGAAAGCAGGCTCAGGTGACAGTATTGGATAGACAGATACATGGTCATACCATGGAATATTGTTATCACTTTGGGTTGCGGAGGTCAGACACCAGTTGCTATGTATCAAGTGAAAAAGTTATATTCTGTTGTTTCTGGTTAGCCCAGTAATGGTTAGCCCAGCCAGTTGGTTAGCACAAAATATTTTGATGCAAACATCATAATTTATTAATTGTATTTTATCAGAAGTTTGATTAAATTCTACTATCAAACTTTCGAAACTTGTGTACACACATACTAGTATTTTATTTATGTAAAAGTAGAGTTATTTAGCTCACAATAGTCATAATACTATTGACACATATTAGGAGAAGCTATATGCTATAGGACTGTGAAAGGCTGTTAACATGAGTATCATAACATGAGTACGATGTGTGTAGTTCATGAAAGAATCTTAGAAGCATATGGAACTTATACCAACATTTAATTCACTTTGAAGTAGCTTGTTACAGTTTAAATAAGATCTGTTTTATACATAGTAAATATAGGAACATACCTACGATGAGCTGTGTATTTATATTTAAGTCAATATAATGAATTAGCTAGCCGACCCCGGGCGAGCCCCAAGGCGTGGTCTTGGTTTGGAATCGGAATAGCGCTAAGATAATGACGATGAGGGATTAGTAGACATTAAGTTGGCCTATCCAAATAATTAGGTACCTACATAGTTACATACTACTATGATAATTACTTCACAGTTGTATTATTTACCTCATATGTGACTGTGGCTAGTGAGCCCTCCCGTTTATGTTTCCTTTGCGTACTGTCTTTGAGTTGCTGAAGTATCAGCATCACTTCATAATTGCAAAGAAATGCAGCATTGGTTTTTGTACTGAAATTTTAGTTCAAGTTTTTATTTATATAACCTTAGTTATTCAATATCGGACATAGGCATGTTATATTACATGTACTTACGTCTCCATGGCATGTAAATATTATGTATTTTTAACTAAAATACAAATAGCCGCAGCCACACATGGACTCATTTGACAGCTATCACTGTCTGAAATCCGACTGACTGTGACAGCTGTCAAATGTGGCGTTAGTGGTGTCAAAGAGCTTACATCTGTATTAGTTGGTGGTGTGGTTGCATGGTTGGGTGTGTGCTGTACTCGCAGGCATATAAAGAAAAGGGTGGTAGGTGTACTACATTATTAGCGAAAATACTTCACCGACAAATAATTTTTGACCCATGCAAATTACTTCTTCTTCTTCTTCTTTCGTATTCAATGACAAGTCAGTTTGTACAAGTTTCTATATATTTTTTTCTACCTAGGTACTGCATTTTTGGAGACGTTCATTAGGTCGGTACATCTGGGCCCTGGGCAGTTAGGGCACAATAGCTAGTGGTTCATTGTCTGTATGCCTGTTTCACACTCACCCAGGGTTAAGGATTCGTGCAAGAAACCCGGACCGGTTTGGATCAGTTTTCCTTGCTCAGCCAGATTCGGGTCTTCCATGTACACCTGGAAAGCTCATGGTCATCGACAGGTAAAATTTCATAAATCTGCACACAAGGAGAAGGCAGTGAGCTTGCTGTCAATAGATCATATCTGGCTTGGGATGCAGGATTTATAACACTTATTTTCAAAAAATGATGGATGGCAAAAAAGGCGCTTCACAGATTTCGCACACAGGCGCAGTGGCGTAGGAGGGGCAAATAATTTAGGCCGGAACTGTTAGGTAACGACTAAAAAAACAAAAATAGAAGGTCATCCGCCCTACGCCACTGCACAGGCGCTTCATAAATTTCGCACACAGGCGCTGCATTGGGTCGGAACGGCCCTGCTCCCAAGCCAGATAATTATGATAGATCTATAAACTTTCGGAGCTTTAATCTTCATGGTACCGGTTGATAATTGTGCATCGGGTGCCGTTCGTCGAGTTCCAGCCTAGCTCTCTCCACTGAACATCCTGTACTCCTGGGAATACTGTGTGGAGCAATGCAAGTGGAAACAGCATTTGTATGAGGCAAGCAGCCAGTACTTAATTATCCGACAAGTCTCGTTTAACGCAACATCCACTTTCTTTGCATGAGTGGAACGACTCCAGACGAGCGTCGCATATTCACCTAAAGAATAGCTGAGAGCAGCTATATAAATGCGTCAGTGTTAGTGAGTTGCTACCTGTTATTTAATTTCCCGATAAATCTACGCATACAATTCACTTGATTGCACGGTTGGCGTAGTGGTCTATGCGGCCATCTCACTGCTTGACTCTACATCAGTGTTGTGGGTTCGATTTCCACTTGAGACAACAATTTGAGTGATCCATATTGTTGCTTCGAGTCTGGATGTTCATTCTGTCCGTTGATTGAATTTTTTGAAGCCCCCGCGACACAGAATTTCTCTGTAGCGCAGGAGTAGACCTAAAAAAAATTTTTCCATTAAAACTGTATTTTCTGTGAATAAAATTATACTTTTCTATTAAACATGTTCAACCTCTGTGGTCTTGAAGGTTTTAAATATTTAACCCTAAGCACCTACTTTGCCTTTTGCCTGCTGCTATCGTGCTCTATGGGTCGGTATATATCTGACGGAAAATGCGTCGCGTATTAACGGTCGCGTAACGCCAAAACAGACAAATATATAATAAAACATTCAACCTTTCACACCTAATCTATGATACGTTAATGCGTCGAGCGTAGAGCGTCTTTTCAGTTTACGTCAACGCATTGTCGGTCGACGTCGTGCGCGCCACGCACCACGTGTATTTTGACTGACGCGTTGGGCTATTTTCCATTAGTGCCGTGCCGCTACCGGGGAACCAAAAATGTATGAAACTTAAAATTCAATATCACACAAAAGATAGATATATGGATAGAATATTCTTTATTGTACACCTCAAAACAACCGCACTGTAGATGCTGAATGCAGAAACTGACTAGACGTGTGATGTAGCAGGCCTAATTTGACAGATTAGACGAGTCCGATGCAGATACGCTCGATGCATTTTCCGTCAGTTATGTACCGACCGTAAACAGGTAGGCCCTACTGAAAAGCATCGTCTCATATAAAAACAATGATAGATAGATAATTATAGACTTTTATATATATAGTAATATCCATAAGTTAAGTAAAAGTGAAGCTCCTGAAAAGGATCCAATAATTATAGTTTATAGTTAAAACATAAGTTCGCTACTTTGCTTATAAAGCAAACTTTAAATAATAACTAAAGCAGAATAGAATGAAGATATTTCTAGGCTCGGTGATGTAGGTTCATTAATTTCATAAATTCTAGTAATTTATTTATATAGGTACCTAAACAGAATATTTCATTATTATCACGGTCCACAAAAACATAAATTTAATTTTAAATTTAAAATTAAATTATATGCGACGTTGTATGATTATGCTTAGCTTTAGTGCCACTAAGTACATGCCTTGATCGGATCGAATTTAACAATTATCAATCGTTCGGGTTTAAAGGTACAAAAATTGTCATGTCGTAGCTACCTAGATCGGTTTGTGAATTTCATGGCCCTCTAGTCATCATGTTCATTGTCACAAATGTCCGTATTTGAGTAGATTTATTTACCTTTTTTATAATGGTGAAAATTATATTCTCAAAAATTTTTCAATCAAAGTGGTTGATGCAAAAAGTTATCACTGATATAATTCCAATGACTCGTAAATATATTATTCGGACTTTGAGTCAAGGAAATTACGTATCTGGCTCAACAGAAACGATTTCATCCACATCTGTCTATTTTAATCATTATATGAATTTAAAATTACCTGAAAATAAAATATTTGCGACATATATTTGGATTGATGGTAGTGGAATCAATTTACGCTCTAAAGATCGAGTCTTAGATCGAATTCCTTGTAATCTGTCTCAAGTGCCACAGTGGTCATTTGATGGAAGTTCAACTGGACAAGCTAAAACTGACGATTCAGATACATTACTGGTTCCAGTCGGCATATACCGTGATCCATTCCGTAAGTGTCCTCATGTTATAGTCTTATGTGAAACCTACTACGGTGACGGTACCCCCACACTCACAAACCACAGAGCTAACTGTGTAAAGGTGTTAAGCAAAATCTCAGATCAAGAGCCCTGGTTTGGCATAGAGCAAGAGTATACTATGTTTGATTCAGACATGTGGCCATTGGGATGGCCAAAGGTGAGAGGATACCCTACTATAAAAGCTAAATATTCGTATTGTGGTATCGGTCAGCATGTCGCGGGCAGAGAAATAGCCGAAAGCCATGCGTGGGCATGTGTTTATTCTGGCATCGATTACGGCGGGTCTAATGCAGAAGCCATGAAAAGTTCTTGGGAATTTCAAGTAGGACCGACGATGGGAGTGAAATGCCCAGACGACATGTGGGTAGGGCGTTATCTACTGGGGAGAATCGCCGAACAATACGGGACCATAGTTAGCTACCATCCGAAACCGATGGGTAAAACTCAGCCGGGCATAGGGTGCCATCATAACTTTAGTGTTAAGAAAATGCGCGAAGATGGAGGAATAACAGAAATCGAACGAGTCTGTAAAATCTTATGTAGCGAACATAAAACGTACATAAAGAGTTATGGACTAGGAGATGGTCTTGAAAATCGCAAAAGATTAACTGGCAAATTTGAGACAGCTGCTTTTGATGATTGCAAATGGGCCGTGGCAGATAGAAGTGCCTCAATCAGATTGCAAAGAAATGTTATAATGAAAAAGAAGGGTTTTTTAGAAGATCGCCGTCCTGCAGGCGATTGTGACCCCTATAGGGTTTGTGCCCTTATAGCAAAAACATGTGTCGCGTAACAGGTTATTCTTAGATGACAAATATCAATGAGTAAATTTTTTGACAAATATGTGTTGGTAATAAAAGAAGTAAACAATGATTATTACTTTTACTTGAAATTTTTAAGTGTTTTTATATATTAAAGAAAATGGGTACCTTCTTTCAATGCTGCCCGATGAGATTTTATAATCCTTATGTAATTTCCTACGTGAAAACAAAAAAATGGATATATTATGTCAATATTTCCAATTCGCGGCAGAATTATAGTGTTCAGGCATTCAATAATACCTACAAGTCCTGCAACCAGATATTAAATAATACTTCCTCTATTTCTTACATGCCGAAAAGAAATTTGTTGGCGCATTCTATAAACCATATCGTAAATAAGAAGGTACTGGACAGATACATAAGGCTGCCGTTACCATGTAACAAAGTTTTAGCAACGTATGTGTGGATTGATGGTTCAGGCATCAACATGAGATGTAAAGATCGCATCTTGACTTTTGTGCCCTACAGCGTTGACTCTGCACCAAAGTGGGCTTTTGATGGCAGTTCCTGCGGATTAGCACAAACAGATAACTCCGATACCAAATTAGATCCTGTAGCTGTATATAGAGATCCATTTCGAGCGGACCCGCACGTTATAGTTTTATGTCAAGTGTTTGTTGGAGGTAGCAAAACGCCTGCAGTTACGAATTTCAGAAAGTATTGTAATGATTTGCTTGAATTTCATAAAAAGGAGGAGCCATGGTTTGGTATTGAACAAGAATACACTATGTTAGATGTAGATGGCTGGGGCTTGGGATGGCCTAAAGGCGGCGGTTTTCCTGCATGGAAGTACCAATACTCGTACTGTGGAGTGGGGGCTAAGTATACTGCTGGCCGAGATGTAGCCGAAGCACACACACAGGCAAGTTTATATGCGGGTTGTGATCTTGAGGGAACTAATGCTGAAGTATGCCATGCCTCTTGGGAGTGGCAGGTAGGCACAACGCCCGGCATCAAGGCTCCGGACGACATGTGGATGACTCGTTTTATAATGGCCAGAGTATCAGAGGATTATGGTGTAGACGTTACATATCATCCTAAACCTTTTGGGTTGATGCATCCCGGTATAGGAATGCATCATAATTTTAGTTCCAACAGCACACGAGGAGAAGGTGGCTACGAATTCATACTCAAATGCATAAAAACATTAGAAAAGAATCACATGAAACACATGAAATATTATAGTAACGAAGTTTGGACTAACAAATTGAGGATGTCTGGTAAATTCGAAACGGCACATTTCAATAAGTTTTCATGGGGCATTGCCAACAGACAGTCGTCTATTCGTCTACAGAGAAATATAAAGGAGAAGGGCAGAGGCTATTTGGAAGACAGGCGACCAGGAGGAGATAGTGACCCTTATATGGTTTGTGGATTGTTAACGGAATCCTGTTTGGGTCCACCATGTTAATAGATTGATTCTCACAAAAATAATATATTTTGATATATATCAAATGTTTAACTTATTGAAAATATGTTGTAGTCAAATTTGGTCTCTACAAATTGGTGAAATTTAACGTTCTTGGACTTAACTTGAAATAAATTAAAATCCAAGCAACCTTTTTCTAGTATCAATTTATTATTAACGTTATTTTGCATCACTGGGAAGTTTTAATTCTGATATTGAATTAATTCTACGTATTTATACCTACAGGTGATTTGTATATCAGGGGCGAATCCATCGTGCGTCTGTTTTGCTTTTTTTTATTGCTCCTAGTGGCAGACGAGCGAACGGCCCATCTGATGGTAAACAGTAACCGCTGCTCATGGACTTCGCTAATGTCAGGGTATACACAGCAGAGCCGCAGGGTATACACAGCAAAGCCGCTGCCTACCGTGAAAGTAATGCTCTCTGTAAACCTCTTGGTTGGCGCAGCGGGAGTGTAAGCGACTGCTGCGCCGTTGGTCGCGGGTTCGATTCCCGCTCAAGTCAAACATTTGTGTGCATGAACATGGATGTTTGTCTTGGTCTGGGTGTTTCTACGTATAATAAACTATGTATTTACAAAAAAATATATGTATGTTTATCCATTATCTAGTACCCATAACACAAGCTCTGCTTAGCTTGGGACTAGATGGTGATGTGTGTATGTGATACAATATTGTAGCGCTCGGGAAACACTGCAGCAGGTAGTTCATTCCAGAGCCTACACGTACGTGGTAGAAAAGATCGCTGGAAGCGCACCGTACTAGATGAGAACCCTTCCAGGCAGTACGGGTGAACTCTACTGCGTCGGCGAATGGTACGTTGGCGGAAGGGTGATCCTGGTACCAAATTAAGCAATTCTTCGGAGCAGTCCCCGTGAAAGAGTCGGTAAAATACGCAGAGAGAACCAAAAGTCTCTCCGCTGCTCCAGCGACTCTAGTCTAGCCGTGAGATCGGGATCATCGAGGATTCGAACAGCTCGTCTCTGTAGGGAGTCAAGTGGATCAAGCTGATATTTTGGCGCTTCGGCCCAGAGATGTGAGCAGTACTCCACATGTGGCCGGACTTGCGCTTTATAAAGTATAAGTCGTTGGCTTGGTGTGAAGTACTACTTAGCCCGGTGCAGCACTCCCAGCTTCTTGCTTGCCAATTTGGCTTATATTAATATTATCCTTCAAATGACTCCCAAATTGGGCTTTGTTCGATATTTCGACGCCGAGGATCCCAATATTCTCGGCAATATGCACGGGTACTCCTTAAAACCGAGGCGCTATAACCAAAGGGTCGTTCTTCACAGTGAACGCACATACTTGTGTCTTAGTGGGGTTAAATTGAACAAGGTTCTTTTCAACCCATTTCGAGGCGCGCCCTAGAGAGTCCTCGACTTCAGACACAAGTTGCAATCGTCTTACCTGTACCTGGCTCCGAGGGGCATTCTGGTGGCTGGTGTACCGCACATCACCCGTACTGTCATCTGCATAGCAATGCATGTTCTCAATTGACAACAAGTCATTGATACGCAAGATGAACAGCGTTGGGGAGAGCACCGAGCCTTGTAGGACGCCAGCGTTGATGGATTTCATTTCGGAGCAGCTGCCGTGTGCGACGACTTTAATGCTGCGATCAGCCAGAGAGCTGGCAATCCATTTGCAGAGTCCCTCGGGGATTCCATATGATGGTAACTTCGATAGAAGTGCCCTGTGCCAGACCCGGTCAAACGCCTTGGCCATGTCAAGGCTAACAGCTAGAGCTTCGCCCCCACTCTCCAAGGCTTCTGCCCAGCGGTGTGTAAGGTTCACTAGAAGATCGTCAGCCGAACGACCATGACGGAAACCATACTGGCGGTCGCTGATCAGCTGGCGATCCTCTAGGTACTGGAGGAGTATGTTGTTGATGATTCGCTCCATTACCTTGGAGAGTAAGGGCGTTACCGCTATTGGCCTGTAGTTTGACGGGTCCGATCTGTCACCATTTTTAGGCAAAGGGTGAACATGGGCTATCTTCCACGAAGATGGAACCCTGTTAGCATCATAGGAAAGACGATATAAGCGCGTTAATACGCGGGTCAACTCAGGGGCGCACGTCTTCAGCACCACTGCTGGGATGCCGTCAGGCCCACTCGACTTGTGGATGTCCAGAAGTTTGAGGTCCCGCCTGACCGCACGTTGCGTAATGCGGATTTCAGGCAGGGAGCTCACACACCAGGGGATGGACGGTGGTGTGGCTACCTTGTCATCCAAAGTCGAGTTCGAGGCAAATAGTTGGACCAAGACGTCAGCCTTGTCCTTTGCGCTATGGGCCAGACTGTCATCAAATTTACGCAGTGGCGGTAGACTGATCTGGCAGAAGTTGCCTTGCGCAGCTTTGGCGAGCGTTTCCAACCCGCTCATCAATTCTGGCAACGTGTTCTGCCTTGACCTCAGCAATAGCCTTCTTGCCGGATTTAGAAGAACTTGAATAACCGTTTCTTTTCCCCGACCCGAGGACTTTTCCTGGCCTCGTTCCAGGCCATATATTATGCTGACCATTTTTGTTGCGCAGCCTCCCTACAGGTTTAATTAAACCACGGGCGGCTGCGCCCTCTAACAGGTTGGGGATGAATAATTCCACCCCCAGGAGTACCACTTCTGTGACGCAGTTAGCACAAGAGTCGGGATCGTCAGAGGAGAAACAGTGCCGCTTCTATGGGAAGGACGCGAAGAATTCCCGCAGTCCATCCCAATCTGCTGACTTATATTGCCAGACTCTGCGGGAGCCAGTCGCATTGGAGTGATCTGGTTTCGCAACGGCGGCTGTGGTGCGGATAAGGCAGTGATCTGATGACCCGAGAGGAGCATCGACCACCACCCTGTAACCGCATGGGTGCGTAGTCAGCAGTAGATCTAACAAGGAGGGTACATGGCTCTCAACGTCTGGGATACGGGTGGGCTGTTACACCAGTTGTGAGAAGCCATAGACCGACGCCATATTGTACAGGCCTCGACCCAGGAGGTCAGTGGTCCGGGATCCCAACCACTCCTTGTGTGAGCGTTAAGATCACCAAGGACTACCACCTCCGCGGATGGGAGCTGTTCCAATATTTTATCGGTCCCCTCTTGGACGCTCTTAATTAATTGAGTTGGCCCCAATTCACTGGAATGAGACCTGTAAAGGCACGCGTAGATTCGGGATTGGCCCCCATGATCTACGCGTAGCCACAAAATTGACAGATCTCGATGCTCGAGGCCCCGAAGGTAGCGGTAGCAAATATCACTCCGGATGAAAACGCACACCCCACTTTACGGTGGAAGAAATGCCCCAATTCGTAACCGAGGTATTTCAAGTACGATATATCGTCCGGGGCGCAAACTTGCGTCTCCGTTAAAAAGAGCAGGGCAGGCCGCGCCGTCTCAAGGTGGTGAAGGACGGCGTCGATGTTGCTGTGTAGACCCCTAACATTACAGAAATCCGTTTTTATTGTGGATATAGAGTCCGCCGTGGTAAAGCTTCTGCTCTTATATTAACTATTAATACTTCTATTAACTTTTCTTACGCGCCATGATTACTGAGACAGAGCGAGGGATAGGGGAAATGAGTGTGGTGAAGTCTAAGTGGTGCCCAAAGAAAGTGTATAGCCGTGTGCGGAGTGGATCCGCGAGTTGTGTGAGGAGCTGACATGCAGCACGGAAGGGCCTCCGGTTGGCGGGACAGCCTCCCAAGTAGGATGGCCTCGGGTTCGGGTACCACCCCTACTGACCGGCAGGTGGCCGGCGTAACCATTTCCACCAGGTCACCCTGAACTGCACGTCAGACCCCCACGCCCAACAAACCCACCACGATTTTAGCCAAGCCGGCCTCAAGCCCCACGCAGACTCCACAACACCCAGGGAAAGGATGGGAGAGATGGGAACGGCTACTCTGTCCTTCAGCTGGAACGCAAGTCTGCTTCGCGACCAAAATAGACAGAGTAGTGGTGGTACCTACCCGTTCGAAACCAGCTTCTAACAGGTGTTACCTATTAGAAGACTGGTCTCTTCCACCAGTGATAGGAGGGGTAGCGGGGAGTAGGGCAACAATACCGCGGGCGAAGTAAGGAGTGCAATGTTGATGGCTAAGGAAGCCGGGCGCGCGTACCCGAAGTATGTAGTATATTGAAGCCGGACAGGATACTAATAGGTTAGACCCCTGGCTAGAACGTACTTCTAAGAAATGGGACATGACATGACATCAGCCGCGTGGTCTCATATTTTGTTGACCAAGCCCACAGCCTTAATCGAAGGTTGGAGCCGCGTATCCTAGCGGCTATTTTTGTAACGACTACGCGCATGAATGACTGTGAATGTTGAAAAATTCGCTGTCATTCATGCGCGCATCAGTTCAAAGCTGCAATAGCACGATGGTCCAGGTATTGGATTTACGATCGAAGAGGTCGTGTTCTCGAATCCTTTTTTTTTTGTTTTACGAGGTGGAAAATCCCTTCGGATCTCCGACTCTTAGGGAAATGAGAGCCGGAGTATGTGGTGTTACCACTAAATACCACCTCGACTTTCTCATGTAGGTACCCGTGTGTCGGAGAGTCGGCTATCGCTGAAGCATTCGTCGCAATCCCCCGACGGGTATTGGCCCGCCAGATGGTCAGGCAAGCCCCGAACAGGCCAACCCCCTTGGCGGTGGATGAAGATGTTGGGCGCAGCCGCCAAAACACCCAGCGGCCGCAGAGGCTAGGGAGGACGGCAACGCAACACCGCATCTCCTCTTCCTCTGCGGCCCCACTGCGACGCAACAATGGTGCGCCCCATTTGGTCGCGGGAGATAGGGCGCACGGCAACGCAACACCGACACGCCTCTCCTCCCGCGACCGCACCGGACTGCGAAGGACAGACAGAACTGTCCCCCGCACCCGCACTTTGGACGCATCCTACGCAGGCCTCACCCAAGCCCACGTGAAGCGTCGCCTCCCGGGATCCCGCTTAGCTTCACCGTGGGTGTACCTGAAACCCATGATTTCTGAGCCCTCCCACCACGACAAGGTGCAGATCCCACGGGGGGGCACTCTCACTCACACGTACGTACGATATAATTATCTACATAGTGATATCATTGTGGGTTCGATCCCCACACGACACTTTGTGTGATCCATAAATTTTTATTTCGTGTCTGCGTGTGCTTTGTGTCCGTTGATTGAATGTTTGTGTAACCGAGGAGAATGAATGTTTGTGTATGTCCACGGAGACGTGAGGCGCAAGGCGTCGCGTCTGGTGTCGTGGCGTGGCGGCAACTCGATCACGTCATGCTCAATCACTTAAGTACTTTTCATAAGGGAGCGGGCTGCAACGGGTGCACTTGCCCATTTGCACCATCCTGGCTTGGTCAAAATTTCATATTTTGTGTTTGTTATAAATGTGGAGCAAGCATGGCCTATATTTATGGCCATATTTCTGAGGTTGGACTCGGCGAGCGATGTCATGTGATGTTCCGCAGACCTCCGTTCTTAGTCCTGCGGACCATCGTGCTTGATGCTAACCTTGGAAGGCAAAACGCCTCCTTCCGAAGGCTCCACAAGAAGTTCGTGCGGTCGATGGCCCTCTACGGAACGGCCTTATGAGCCAAAGTCTCTGCGAGAAGTCATGCCGATCAACGCGGTAAAGAAAGCCGCGTCACGCTTTTGTCACCCGTTGGTCTACGTTGTAGATGTCGCAATCGATTCGACCTCTAACCACTATAACCGATAGCTTGCGGGCGGCGATTCCAGAGATGGCTCGCCACCAGACCGCAGGCGAGGAGGTATTGTAGTGGTTTCAGTGAGTAGGGGGCCGGCTATGGCTCATCCTACATGGTAGATTAGAGTTAAGTTTAACACACTTCAAATAAGAACAAACCAAAAAGGGAACCTGGCTCTCAAGATTCACTCGAATCTTAAGAATGTTTGAATCGCACAAACTTATAGGTAACATCAGGGCAAACTGTCGTGAAGTCTAGTGAGTAGTAACCCACAGCATCTGTTATACGTAGGTCATGTCCGTTTGCCAATGGGGTATTTGACAAATAAATCTAATTAGTCCGTCAGTTAGATTATCGAAAAATATTGGATACGTATATTTTCTTTAGTCACGTAAACAAAAAATGAAGACTACAAACTTCGCTGAAAACTCGTGTGACGTCACTTGCCAGTACACTTTTTACTGGCAAGTGACGTTACAAGCCCCCATTCCTAGGCGTTTCTCCATCTTTGATGCGTTTTATCTTCGTAAGTTTTTACTGATTTGAAAAAACAAAAAATACGTATCCAATATTTTTCGATAATCTAACTGACGGACTAATTCGAATTTTTTAGTCAAATACCCTTGTTTTGTTAATAGGCAGGTAGGAAACATAAACTGGTTGTCGTTTCTGTCTCGCAATCACTCTACCCCCCTTTCTTTCTTCTCTTACGGCAAGGTGGATTACCTACAGAGGCGAGCAATTTCGATGTACCTACATAGCTCGTTAACTCTGACGCGACATTGGCCACGGCGCGCGTGTTGCTGTAAAAGTTGCTTAACATTGCTGATCTAGCTATAACAAACGGCAACTCAAGCCACGCTATGAGCGCTTCCCTCTTCTTAGTAAAGTTTGACATGTCACTTCTTTGCGGTCAGCCGCTCTCAATTTCGAAGCTTCTTAATAGCTGGTTAACTATTACTTACTCACTAACACCTTGACATACATCAAGGTGGTAAAGACGTTTTCTTCGCGACATTATGCATGGGGCCCTCAAAATCATTTACCTACCACAGTACCTAGCTACTTAAAAATGAAGTGGGTACCTACCTAAGGTATGTACCTACATACCTACTTGTAGAGAGACTGTCGTGGAGGGAATAGATATCAAAACTCTTTAGAATGATTTACACTCTGCCAGTTGTAACAGGCAAAATAGAAAACAATTTAGAAATGTATAAAAAAAATAATGGGCAGATTTTTATGAGTTTGAATTTTGAGACTCACCCGTCAGGTGAATAAAAATGGTTGAACATTAAAATTTCAAATTGAAAGTGTGTATATGATATAATATTAAAAAATGGGTACGTTAATAAAGTGCTGTTTGGTCAGATTTCATAATCCTAGTCTAATTTTGCACCATGACACGAAACATTTGCTGACTTCCAACTCTTCGTTCTGGAAGAATTACAGTCTTCAGATGGCAAACAATGAAAATAACAAGGTACTGAATGATACTCCTTCTGTTTCTTATATGCCGAAACGAGGTCTGTTGAAGCACTCAATAAACCATATCGTGAATAAAAAGGTACTGGATAGATATATGAGGCTACCTTTGCCATGTAACAAGATTTTAGCGACGTACGTGTGGATTGATGGTTCAGGCATCAACATGAGATGTAAGGATCGTATATTAAGCTGTGTGCCCTATAGCGCTGATGCTGCGCCTAAATGGGCTTTCGACGGCAGTTCCTGTGGTTTAGCACAAACAGATAACTCCGATACCAAATTAGATCCTGTAGCTGTATATAGAGATCCATTTCGAGCGGACCCGCACGTTATAGTTTTATGTCAAGTGTTTGTTGGTGGTAGCAAAACGCCTGCAGTTACGAATCATAGAAAGTATTGCAATGATTTGCTTGAATTTCATAAAGGAGAGGAGCCATGGTTTGGTATTGAACAAGAATACACTATGTTAGATGTAGATGGCTGGGGTTTGGGATGGCCTAAAGGCGGAGGGTTTCCTGCATGGAAGTACCAATATTCATACTGCGGAGTGGGAGCTAAGTATACTGCAGGACGAGATGTAGCCGAATCACACACAAAGGCAAGTCTGTTCGCTGGTTGCGATCTTGAGGGAACTAATGCTGAGGTGTGCCATGCGTCTTGGGAGTGGCAGGTAGG
The DNA here is from genome assembly GCA_944739405.2 of Euclidia mi. Classification (NCBI taxonomy): domain Eukaryota; kingdom Metazoa; phylum Arthropoda; class Insecta; order Lepidoptera; family Erebidae; genus Euclidia; species Euclidia mi. The sequence goes on from OX123198.2 coordinate 61,120,378, forward strand.
CACAACAGCCGGAGTCAAGGCCCCGGACGACATGTGGATGACTCGTTTTATAATGGCCAGAGTATCAGAGGATTATGGTGTAGACATTACATACCATCCTAAACCTTTTGGGTTGATGCATCCCGGTATAGGAATGCATCATAATTTTAGCTCAAACAGTACACGAGGTGAGGGTGGCTTTGATTTCATAATGAAATGTATTAAGACCTTGGAGAAGAATCATATGAAACATATGAAACACTACAGTAACGAAGTTTGGACTAACAAATTGAGGATGTCTGGTAAATTCGAAACGGCTCATTTCAATAAGTTTTCATGGGGCATTGCCAACAGACAGTCATCTATTCGTCTACAGAGGAATATAAAGAAGAAGGGCAGAGGTTATTTGGAAGACAGGCGACCAGGAGGAGATTCTGACCCTTATATGGTTTGTGGATTGTTAACGGAATCCTGTTTGGGTCCGGTCGGTAGTAGTAGTTGTAAACCCAAAGATCCTTGCAAATCTAAAAATCCTTGCAAGTAAGTGCTGTAAAGTAACTGTTATAACGTACGTTTACGTTATGTCAAAAGTAATGTAGTAATTTACACCTATAGACGTATTTGGACGCTGTTAAACAATAAGTCAACCTGCAAATATTTTATTTTACAAAAGATTCGTGGAAAAAGGTTAACGTTTTACCTGTAAGTACCTACTATAATAACTCCTTCGTCTCAAAAATGTCGAAAGAACCGAAAACCGAAATAACAAATAAATACTAAACTTACTGATTTAAAAAATCTACCTCATACTTTGTTAGGTACTCCCAGAACTGTTCAAAAGCTCTCGAACTATTGGAACATAAACTGATTATTTATTTAATTAGAATAATAACAAATAGCATTTTTGTGTGCTCGGCTGCCTTCCTATTTTTGCGGTATAAATATTTGAGCTTGTTCATTGAATTAGTTTGTAAACCTCTAAATGATATTTCGTTCAACTAACACAAATCCATGGTATTCAATTATTTGCTTTTCTTCTATATAGCTAATTCGTACAAAATGTCTGCTAGTAAAATATAGATTCTGGGTTATTATAACTCACAAAACTTACGTTGTAACGTATATCGTTGATTTCTTGTTGTAATAAGTACTTAGTCAGTGCAAATAGCCGCGTCCTACTTGTTTTGTCTAATTATTACCAAGACAGTTGGTGGTTGTAAGGGTTCTTGTTACAAGGATCCTAGGTACATAGGTTTATAGTAATTGACTGATCAAATAGCGAATGTAAGGTAAGCGGGACGCGATATCGGAAAAGAAAGATCTCGTTGAGTCTGAAACCTTAAATTTTGTATATTATTACTGTGTCTAGGTTTTAGATCCTTAAGCGAGCAATCATTCAATAAGCTTTCCACAAATATTGCATCTAATCAACAGAGCAATTCAAATGTAAAGCTTTCCGTTAGCGTGTTGAATTTATACTGAGGAACCTCTTGGCAGTCGAGATATTCAGAATAGTCAATAACGGCACCAAACTATCGTCGCGGCTTAATTCTTGCTTGTAATAACTAGTCTATAAATGAGTAGGTACCCGCTTATTTGCTCACTTGCATTAACTTCCTATTAAAAACGAAGTTCTGATTTTTTTTTATGTTTTATGTTACCTTTTTTAATCCATAACTATTTTTGTAACTCTGTTATGTTTATCAGAGTCCATTTTACACGTAGTCACTAAATATATTGCAACTACAACCGGCAATTTGGTTTTTATTTTTATTCATTTGCGTTTTTCAGTTTAACATAAAAGAAATACAATTCATTTTGTATTCAAACAGACTGTTGCAAGCAGAACAGTCGCAGTTTCGCCTTCATGTGTTTTGCTATACTTAGTATTTGGTTTAAGATGTGTGCCATAACTAATCAATAACGGTAACACAGTAGAAAGACAACGGTAAGTAACAGTAAATTTAGCAGTATCGAAAAACAGACTTGCACAGTTTGTAAGTTAGACCGCAAGAGCTGGCACAAATGGTGGAGCGCAGCGCAGTGCATTTTGCACTGTCAAGCCATTTAACTACTTTGTCCTCGTTTTGTACCTATAATGTTGATTTTGGATATTATCCAAAGAAATGACGATGTCGATAAGTTTGACAGTAAAAAATGCGCTTATGCTTTTATAACGATTTAGCACAACACAAGATAAGGCTATTCCACTTACGCTTACCAGTTGACAACACCGGTGAAGATTTATAGGGAGAGTGGAAAATTTTCCTTGTTCGTCCTATAGGCCGGTAGCTGATTTTAGAAACTACGTCTAATACCGACATAATGGCTACTGAAACGAGCAGATTTTGACGCACCTGACGGTGGATTTCCACTGAGAGGTGTGTCATTGGGGAGGCCTCTGTATATAGCAGTGGACTGCAGCAGGCTGATGATGATGAAGGTAAGTGGTGTGGAGATAAATATTTCCTTTTTCGGGAAGAGTAGGAGGAGTCACCGGGAGCAGATAAGGGGGCCAATTCTCATATTTTCATATGACACTAGCCGTTTCCCGCGGTTTCACCCGCGTTCTGAGGGAACTACTTCGCGTACCCGAAAATCCCGAATATCTTTCGGACCCCTATTTTTTCTAAAATAAAATATAGCCTATGTTACTCGCAGATAATGTAGCTTTCTAATGGTGAAAGAATTTTAAAATCGGTCCAGTAGTTTTTGAGTTTATCCATTACAAACAAAAATAAATTTTTTTCCTCTTTATAATATTAGTGTAGATTGATATTATATTTTGAACAGACTCAGAAGCATATCGCTTCTGAGTCTGTTCTGATAATATCACTATCGTATAATTTGAGAATTAAATAGTTCGTCGTTGACACATATTTTGACACTTGTTTCAATTTACGATCTCGTTATGTAGGTACAACTTCGTTCGATTATCAGATAATTTAGAAGAATACGCTTTTTGTGACGTAAGTATGACACCGACATCATATTATCGAAACTAGCTGACAAAAACAGCAAACTATTTAGCAGAAGAATTGGGCCCAAGGTTGCTTACGGTCACCTAGAAGATCTAGCTACTATACCTAACCATCTCTCATCTCTAGGAGTGTTGAGGCAAACGAACAGACGGATCGCCTGACACTTGCAACAGCGGAGGAGTCGCAAGTGTGTTGCAGTTGCGTTGTATGGCATTTTAAAAAAGAGCACGCTCTTTTCTTGAATGTTTGGATGCAATACCGGCATAACCGCAAGTAAGTAGCTGTCCTGCATTCAACAATTTTGTTGAAAGATGGAGAAAAAACATAGGAAATCGCGCATTTGTGTACTGCTAACCATCTAAATGACGGGTATGGCATTGGGATCAGTCCGAACAATGCCTCGGAACCCTCCCAATAGTACCTATAAGCGATAGAAGATGCTAAGAGACGCCGCATTTCTACGCAGCGCCAAGGGGTCAAGCCGATCAGAAATGTCTTGGTAGGCGACAATTTGAGTTGCTCTCCGTTAAATACGGTCAAGAGGGAGAAGCTGGTACTGGGGTGATCTGCCCAATAAGGCAAAGTAACGCTTCCCACTAAAAGCCATACTGAGCTCACTCTTCTGTGGTCGTATTTACGAAGTCCTATTAATCTTCAATCCTATTAAATCTCGAATTACACAGTATCTACATAGAAAACATACATACATTTTCCATGAGTAAAGATAGTTGACAAAGTTAGTGATGAGGTGAGTCATGGAGCGCCGCAGGGGATTATACTTGAACCATACGGTTCAAGTATAGTATATGTAAGACCCGGATTATACAATCCGGGTCGCGGGGGACTTTACAAATGTTCAACACAAAGAACGCCCAGACCCGAAGCAACAACTAATAGATCATACAATAGTTTGTGAACATTCTGAACTCATAATGTGTCCATAGTGGATGGCAGGCAGTGTCTGGTTCTTAATAGGTACTATTGAAGTGAGAAATTGTGAAGCAGTGAATTGTCAACTCATTAGATGGGTCTTCTCTTAATAGTCACCAAGTTAAACAGAAGCTGCCATAAAAGCAACATAAGAGCAACACCAGAGAGAGCGACTAGGGCTCCCTTAAATTGAGCATGCGCGTTCCTCGAGCGCGCGCTCGGCGTGCACCCAGCGGACGTCCAGCGTGCGTTCTGCGAGCGCCCGGTGTTCACTTTGTACTACCACAATGGTACTACAGAGTGAACGGCAAGCGCAGACAGAGCACGACGGGTGCCCGCTCTAGGAAAACGCACGCGCAATGTGAGGTCAACCTAACGGCTCGGCTACAGCCTACAGCGACGGCGACAGCGGCAAGCGTTTTCGATGTAGATGGCGCGCTTTGCTACGCCCACGGTGACCGATGTCGCCTCAGAATAAACGTGCCATGTACAACGAAATCGCTCGCCGCTGTAGGCTGTGGCCAAGCCATAAAGATGTTGGGCGGTGCAGCATTGGTTTCCCCATCGTGTCATCTCCACCCAACGCGAGTGAACCTAGAGAGTGATTCCACAAAGTAAGACAAAGTTAGTAGCTAGCTTATGTTGGTCTACTACTACTACTGGCGCTGACAGGTGTTGCGGTTAGCATGGACTGTCCCAATGTTCAGCGGTCTGGCGGCAGGTGTCGGTTTTCTCCTGATTGGTTAATGAATGTCCCGATAAATAATTAATGTTTAAAAAAGTACGATTTTATTGTTTTAAGTGACCGCCCCCGTGGTTCAAAGCGTAATGTTATATAGCCTTTCTCGATAAATGGGCTATCCAACACTAAATAATTAGACAAATGGGACCAGTGTTGTTCCTGAGATTAGCGCATTCAACTGAACTATCACTTCGTCTGACTTATTATGTGGGTGAAAATTTAACTTATTAGGTACGTGATAATGATAAGTCAGATGAAGTGATAGGGATGGACGATATGTAACATCGATGTATTTGAAACACCCGATGTACAATAACGATGCATCGTATTGGACCGACATATTGTTAATACTTCAGCATCGAATTTATATATATATATCGATGTTTTTCATCCGATGCATCGAATACGCAAATTATGAGATATGATATGAGTGTACCTACTATGAGTATGACTAACACTGAATGGCAACTGCTGTGACTTCACGACGTTTATTGAAACGAAACGATATATGGTCTATCCACACACATCCGGGCCGTGGACGGGACGGGGACGGGCCGGGGACGGGCCGTCACCGTGCTTCCGGGTCCCGGCCGGGATATTTCGTTCACACACGTCAGGGCTGCAACCGGAGCGTGGACGGACTGTCACTAGAGCTTGAATTTTAATATTCGAATTATTCGAATTATGATTTGTGTTAAATATTCCAAAGGAAATTGCAATTTCCGATTCTAGTTCGAACGACGTTCTCAAAATTGTCCTAAATACTAATAAGCACTTTTGAGATTTAGTTGACATTCTTAACATATACTTATTTTAGTTATTTGACTTTTTCTTGCGGATGAACCTCTAAAAGGAGGAGTTCTCAAAATAATAAGAATAATAGCCGAGGAAAAAGAATCATAATAATAATAATTATTGTATTCTTTGTTTTGTTTTTTATACTGAAACTTATAATAACTGTCTACATCTTGTAATGTAGAGTTAGTCGTGGAGACCTATCATTGGCTCTCTGTTATTTATTATTGTTGCCACTATGTATTTTCAGCTGTTGGTCTTCCGAATAAATAAATAATAAATAAATAAATAAATAAACATCTCTGGGGGGCAGTCATTATCTCAACATGAGACAAACGCAATCGGAGGGCAGAGTGACAGCTCTCAAACATCACCTTCATCTTATGATAAACAAAAACAGCATCACAGGATGAAAAGAAAGCTTACAAATCACAGGGCAGCTTTGTGGCAAGCTGTCAGTGCTCAAGTCAAGGCCTCGTCTTCAGCTTACCGTTATTGGATGGTTGGAGTGGATTTCCAAAAGCACCCGCAACTTCACACAACTTTAATATATATGCGTCTCATCGCACGGATTGTTGGGCCCAGCAAGACCATGTCGTCCGTACCTATAGCTGATGTTGTTCATAACAACTCCATCATCACGACAGTCGACACCAGCCTTGCTGAGTACAACAATTAGCTGATTTATAAATAATAAAATAAAAAATATATAAAGGCGTGGCGAGGTGATTTCCTCTTGCGTCACGCCAGATTTCAGCCCATATTCCTCATGCAGAGCTGTACGCGCCCGCCTGACAGTGTTTATTGGATTTCCATACCAATATTGTAGCATTCACGTACCTACCTCATAGTTCATACCAGTATCTACCTCACTCTCAGTTTTTGACTTAGCCCATACAGATCGGCAAAGTTAAGTAACGCTTGCACATGTCACCACTTGGATGGGTGACCACGTGTGGCATTTACATCTGAGCGCTATCTTGCTTCGGAGGGCACGTAAAGCTGTCGGTCCCGGTTCTTGTCTCAGGATAGGAATCGTTAGGCTATGAAGAAAACTCCGACACTAGAGTTGGCCACAAATTCTCACGAAAAACAACAACGAAATAACAAATTTTAGGAGCCATGTATATATCCAGTAAACTATCGAGCACCTTAGTGGTAATGGTTGCCAGGAATTTAGGCCTATAGTTATGAAGATCAATAAAAAAAAAAATTGAATATAAAAATATCAAATAAGTATTCGAATAAAAATTTAGAACATTTGCAAGCCCTAGCCGGGACCTTTCATCTGTCACTATTTGCACTTGGGCAAGTCCAATACAAAACACCGATCTGAGAATAACATGGATTGGACATACCTACCTACGAAATTAGCGTCCATACCTACGATTTTGTAAAAAATTAATAATTAATTTTGTAAAAATATGTAAATTTATATTTGCAGTAAGTTACTTTAGTTAATTTAAATCTTTTTCCAGGTCAGTTTATTCCATTACGCAAATGCGGGCAAACAAGGTAAAGCAAAAAACGTCCCTTGACATGAAGACAAACTAAACATGAAACAAAATATTCTCTGGTAGCCAATATCGATAGTGTCGCTGAGAAAGAAACGGACATGAATGGCGCCATTGATACCGTAATGAAACACACTGCCATACTTAAATACCATAAGGGGATAAGAAAGTCAAAATTGATTGATTAATTTTATTTATAAATAATATTATTTTATTCAACGTTTCATTTCTAGGAATTCTCGCATACAGTTGCTGTTCATATTATCTTTTGGCAAAAACAATAATTTTCCATAATTATGTACTATTTGCCCTCTCCATGTATATTCTTTACTCAAAGAATACAAACAAAAATGGGCGAGTCCATTGCGATCTGTCAAACTTATTATGTCAGGTTTGGGTCATAGATTAATAAGAAAGATAAGTTAATTTGCAATTATTATGAACTAGATAAATTCTTATGCAATAATATAATAATATAATAATAAATACTACAAGATTTATTGCCAGTTTATAAGTAAGCGTTTTCTTGGTAGACTTATGTCCTGCAGTGGACGTTTATTGGCCAATATGCTGATGAAGTTAGTTAGCATGAAAAAGAACCAGCATACATTTTATAGTATTTCTTAACGCTACAGTACCGTCGCACGTCTCGCTGTATGATGAAATACTTCGAAGAATATAAATAAAGTTTCAGGAAGTTAATTTCTACCAGTGATCCTTCTTCTATTTTATTTGTAGGTACTACCTACGTTTCCATGTCCCAATAATTCATTTCATATGGAATGAATATGAAGGGTTAAGTTAGATGCCTTTCATAATTAGTAATTGCGGCAATTTATTTCACATTAACACTTCACAAATTTTTTTACCTCATATATAGGTAGTTATCCCTATAATGTTTATCTGCAGAAGTTCAAGAAGACAACAACATTAACAAGTCTCAAAATCAAACCCGAGGCCTATTTCATAGCAGTCTAAAACTCCAATCAACCATGTTTACAAACATAAATTAAAATTTTGCCAAATTTTTGTAAGTACTTAATACATGTCAACAAATCTTTGTCACATCTGTTTTATTTCAGTATTAATCTATGGCTAAATTATTCACTAGTTATATGTGTCATAGCGTGTCTATGGATATATGATATCCTAGAAGTGACAAATATTTGAAAACGAGGAATTTATATCGGTCAAAACGGAATTATCTCATAATTATATAAATTTAGTGTCATCGCTTATGTATACAGGGTGTCACAAGACCCATCACCAAGCCGAAGTCTACTCGTTTTGCTCATCATACCAAGTCATACTACGCGAAAAGAATACCTGGGAAACGAAAAATTGTTTAAGCTTAAAGAAATAGACACTTTTTATAAGCCGCAATGTATAGCGAGCGTTTGCAGGACAAAATCACTACCACTTCGAGCGAACATGCCGAAATATACCCGTTTACGCGGGTTCGGTGTTTTTACTTTATTTGACTCGTTACCTTAAAATGTAATTATGTTGCGATTTTCTCAATTATGATTGACCATTTTATGAAGTTTGTTGATTAAACGATTTGTTATCATAGATCTGACCAATGCAAATCATGAAATTACCAATGGATAATTATAAGACTTTTCTTGAAATGCGACCATTTAATAAAATGGCCAATTTCACGATACGGCCACGACACAGACCCGCTTTTACATATAAGCACCATAGTGATACAAATGTTATAGCGCAACTTGCTGTTATCTATTGTCAATACGACTGTACGACGTAGTTGTGAGTATTTGGCCATAAACTTACATTAAAATAAGAATAGATTAAGATTCCTTTATGTTATACGACACCCACCCTACCTCACGCCACCCCACGCATGTTGAGACTAATAAATACCATATATTTAGTATGGTCACAGAATATATACAAGTACTAAAGGTATGGTGAGGTGCGGATATACAAAACTCCACCCAATGCCACCCCACGCGTCGCCATCCATTCAATCCAGATCAGCGCGTTGACGGTGGAGGGGCAACACACGCCATCCGACGCTTGACAAGCAATGTGTTTCTAGTTAACACACAAGGCCATGCGTCAGTTGAAAACATTCCTGTCATGATGATACTTTTTTAGTGTTGGTTTAAAATCACAACATTAGCTACTTGAATTATTAAAATGTAAGCCTGCATTATACGATTTGAGTTCAGGCTAATACCGTTATCATTATAATAGAAATAATGAGACTCCTCACTATAAATGAGAATCTTCCTCAAAATCACTATTTAGGAAATTATGTCATAGTTTCGTAAATAGTGATTTTGAACGAAGCTTGTTGTAGCGTGGGTTGTTGTATATGTGCACCGTTCGCATCGGGTGTCAACACGTGGGGTGGGGTGGGGTGCGGTAAGTATATCTGTTTCAACCTTTAGTACACATACAATATAAAACATCCATATAAAAAACAGGCATAACGTGTAATAATATTGTGATCACAACTAGGTTACAGGGTAACCCATCGTAAAGATACAACTTTCATTAAAATACATAATCTTTCCAATCTTTGTCACGTCTGTCCTAGAAATGACAAAATTAATATTGGAGTCAAGAATATACAACGGGAGTTTTAAATATAAAATGTGCTTAATGGTAGGTATTTTTTTATCATGCGTCATTTCATTCGCGTTTGAAAGTGATAGTTTGCATAATAAATAAAAAAGGACGTCTTTTTTATTCATAATAGACTGGCCCAGAACAAAAAAAAAATATTTAGTTATATTTACCAGTAAACTCGTTTATAAAATTTTACTAGAACAAGTAGTTACTTACTTGCAAAATAATATAAAATAACAATATAAGCTTCGATTGTTTTTTAGAAAATCGAAGCTTATATTTTTCCATTTTTCTCTCTCAAGTTTGTGAACTACGGAAGCTAAGGACTAAGTATTGCGTCATTGTGCCTTAACGACAATTCACTGCCATGTGGTTCTTCTGAAGATTACATCGAACACAGCGTATCTAGTGCTTAATATATGTATTTATAATATTTTTCTTCTGGATGTCAAGTCGCACTTAGCGCATCTAGTGCTAAATATATTATATCTGTGGCACCCGTCCCCGGCCCGTGCACGTCATGGCCCCGGTCAAGGCACTGACAGCGCACTGACACGGCACGGTAGCTCCGTTCCCGGCCCGTCCACGGATGTGTGTGAACGAGTCCATATAAAACGTATGCAACGATTCTTTTCTGCGCTCCGTCCCGTCCACGTCCCGTCCCCGTCCCGTCCACGGCCCGGTTGTGTGAGGATAGACCTCTAATCAGTTCTGCCAGTATCTATCAGTTTGGCTGAATTGGTTAAGTTTCCTTTGCCGCAGAGCCGACGTAGCAAAATTCCAGTTATTCTTCTGTGATATTACCATAGTAAAAACAGAATAGTAGGTTAGCTAAGGCCGCTCGGCGACTTAATTGCCTACTTTTGCGTTGACGCACGGGTTGTCACTTGTTTACACCGCGGCGCCGGCTTTGGCAGCGCGCGCGCTTTTTCGCCGCTTTTGTAAGTGATCGCGCTGAATACTTCACAATTTAAGCTTGCATATTATATATTTTTTTCAAATACCTACAACTAACTTAGCATTATCACAAAATAATTAATAGTACTAACGTACAGAAGCTTCACTTTTCAAAACAATTTATTGAAATTGCGACTCTTGGCACTAAGCAATAAAGTTCAATTCAGCTCTCATAAGCACTTAGTGCCTAATGCGATATTAACCTAACAGTTCCCGTTCTTTTCTAACACATAACGCGGTCGCTGTCTGGCGCGGAGTGGCGCGCTAGGGTTGTCGACTTGGCGCTGCTACTATATTTATTCATCGTCTATCTACCTACTTGACCACGTACCTAATAATAAATAAGTATCCTATCCCACTATTTGAGCTAGTAGAACAAAAGCACAAAAGTTCTGGTCGTTTACATTTTTACTATACAAATTCTTAGTTATTTCCTAAACGCGTGGACCAATTTACATAATTCAAACAGATAAGATGGTTTTTGAACTAGATCTTTAATTTGACACCATAATCGTTGAGATATCTCAACAAGCAAAAAATCAAATTTTCAAGTTGCTCTCGTAATATAAATAAAATCAAATTTTCAAGTCGCTTTCGACACACAGTTAATTAAGCAATACTTTGCATTAGACTTGTGATGATACATTTTTGTTGTTAAAGGCGTTTAAGTATATAATTTGAACAGTGTATGAACACGGCGCGTGAGAATACGGAGCGGTCGCACTCGTTGCGTGACGTCTAATGTGAGCGGCGCGCGGCAACCTACTAAATCCAACCACGTCGACATGGTCGGCCGAGGTACTTGTAAGTTTGTACCTAAAATGCGAAGTGCGCCCGGCCTGGCATTATGTAACTATCTAAATGCCCTTTATAATGAGAAAAATGTAACAACTTTAATTTACTGTCGTTTAACACATTGTATAATATTCATAACTTTTATTACAGAACTGAATGTATATAAACAATTCGAGCAGGCGAGCACTAGCAGTGTAGTACCTACATCAGTGGCGTAGGAAGGGGGGGGCGGCGGGGGCGGTCCGCCCCGGGTGCCACCCTTTTTGGGGTGCCACCCATCCAAAAAAAGGGGTGACACCCAAACTTAACTTTAAGAACAATGTACAAAAACTATAAAACAACATAGGCACTAGCTCAGCACTACGAGAGTTAGCCCGGAATTGTTAGATATTGACTAAAAAAAAAAAAAAAAAGGTCATTCGCCAACTACCGCCCCGGGTGCCACCCAGGCTAGCTACGCCACTGACCTACATGAATGCGCTCGATCAGACGCGCCCGCGCGGCGCATCCCGTGCTGAATCCGCGCCGAGCTTGCCGCGCTCGTGAGATTGTGTGCGTGAAAAGTGTGTGCGTACACGGCGCCGGCGACTCACGCGTACATTCAAACCAGCGCGGCGGCGCATTGTATTGTTGGCATAATTATATGGTAGTTTTTTATGTGGAACATATTACAGCGGTTCATAGTAGGTACTATTGTATTTGTCATTAATTATATTACAAGTGGTAGTTATGGTAGAAATTGTAGCTTTGGTAAGAATAGTAGTTTTGAGAGAAATGGTTCTTTTGACAGCACCGGCGGTTTTGGTAGAAATGGTAGTTTTGAAAAAAGTGGTAGATATGATAATGTTAGTACGAATAGTAGTTTTGGTACATATAGTAATTTTGATAGGAATTGTATTGTTGGCATATATTTATTTAAGTGGAACATATTATAGCGGTTCATAGTAGGTACTATTGTCATTAATTATATTACAAGTGGTAGTTATGGTAGAAATTGTAGCTTTGGTAAGAATAGTAGTTTTGAAAGAAATAGTTCTTTTGACAGCACCGGCGGTTTTGGTAGAAATGGAAGTTTTGAAAAAAGTGGTAGATATGATAGTGTTAGTACGAATAGTAGTTTTGGTACATATAGTAATTTTGATAGGAATTTTATTTTCGGTAGGAATAGTAGTTTTGGTACAAAATTGTATTGTTGGCATCTATGGTAGTTTTGGTGGCATGTTACTTACGATTGCTACCAAAACTACCATCTTTATCAAAAGTACCATTTCTACCAAAGTTACCATGCCTACCAAAATTAAACCAAAGTTTACCAAAATTAAATAAAAAAAATTAATATCAAAGAAAAAGAAATACTGCATAAATAAAATAAATATATAATTATAATTGCATAAGTTGATAAAAAATGCTATGCAATAGCTTTACCGCGGCAGTCTCCGAGTGCCACACGTCTTTTTTTATTCGTATCATCATATCAGGTAATAACACCTGTTCACACATGAACATGCCATATCAGCGATATAATCCTACGTGAGTATTTACTGGAACAATTATTGTTCGTGATTTCTATTAAATTAAGAGAAAATCACGTATTTACGAAAGGCATGTACCGCTGAGATGGCACCTTTCACACACAGCACACAACTGTAAAGTTGTGTGTGTGTACATAGGATAAGTTTAGTATATAAGATCATGTAGAATAAGAAATAAAGCAGTCACAAGTTTAATCCGACTTTGACTCGATACCCTTCCCACACCTCTGACGGTGGCCAAGACACCTTTAGCCATCAGTACTGATCAGCTCGGTGAGTCTGTCGAGTTGGCCGTCAGAAAACCATCTCCACCATACCTAACTCCTACCCACAGCCCGTCTGCCATCATAGGTCTCCGGTGGCAGATATCCCGCACCTATCTATATAAGTATATATAAATACGTATAGTAGGGCTAGGATCTAATAGGGATTGTAGGGACAAATAGGGTTAGGTTCTAGGCGCGTACGAATCGTAGGTCTGTATCACAGCATACCACAGTAGTACCACGATAGTACGTGCCATAGGTTAGGCGCTTAGTAGTAAGTGCGTATAAGTGCTGGTCTGTATCACAGAATACCACAGAGCACCAAGCCTATACGCATTTTACGCTAGGTGCAAGTTAGGATAGGTTTAGGATACATATAGGTATAAGGATTAGGATAACTAGGATAGGATATTAGGTATAGGTGATAGGCTACGACTCTAGGATAGTGTAGGTTAACAAGTTAGACTATTTCCTTATCATTTAATAATACAGTTGGGTTAGTAGCGTAGGGCTGCTATCCTGCTGTCCAACACCTAAACCCATAACCACCTTCAATTCTACATACGGCGAAAGCCACATACAAACCTAAACTGTATAGTTCTTCCATTTATGTCCTTTCCCATTCATTAAAAGATTATCTTAATATACAGGGTGTTTGGCACATGGTTGTCCAAATGAAGTAGGGATCTGGTTTGGGCCATTGCCAATGCGTTGGACTCAGGCAAATTAAATTCTGTCTCACAGTTTCAGCGATATCGTTTTTTTTAATATTTTAAAGAAATCCCATAAATTTTGTCTAATATTGAAAAAAATGTTAAACGAATATGGGTTTAGCTATCGTAGTGATAATTTTTATTTTAGTTAACTATTGCTACATTTTATTAAAATAATTATTTCCTGCAGAAACCTTGTAAAAAAATTATAACAGGCTGTCAAAATTTCTAAAAGAGCTAATAACAGAACAAAGTTCAATTTTGTATGATTAAAAAAAAGTAATAATAATTGTGACGGAAGTTTTCAATTTCACTAAAAACTTCTTCAGTTCATACCCTTTAAAATGATGTACCATAAGCCTATAAAAGTTTTAGAATTCTCTAAATAAAATAAAATTTTAATTATTCTCGACGGGCCGAAAAAATTAGAAGTTGGCTTTGTCTAAATGGCACATATTTAAGGAATTAAAATTACGTGAAACAACTTAATATGCTGTCTCACTCTTCCACAGCACAAAATCTTTTGTTTACCGTTTAATCAATGACGTATTAATATAATATAGACGCGCCATACAAAGCACAAAGCGGCTCTGAAAAAACTGGAACAAATACCAAATAATATTTTGTATGAATAAAGAAAGAGAAAGTAAATAAATACTGCTAAAGGGGACACCTGTTGTTAGAAAGAGATAATTTTAGCTGTTTTGTAAATTCTTACACACAAATTATTGTTACAGAGCGTACTATCACCTACTAAAACTAAACGGAATGGCGGCAATTGCCTTCATTTAAGCTTGCCATTTCAGTGTGCGGGCAACGCATCTATAGTTTTTATTATTTTGCGCCCAAGTGATACACTCACTATAAGAATGTAAAAGATGCCTCATTGTAATATCATTATTTCATAAAACAGAGTACTAACTACTTTAAGTTGAAATTAAATAGTATGTAATAAAAAAATAACTAAATACTTTTTACATTTGAGACATTTTCGCAATTATGAAAATTTATTAGCCTACAGTTTATTCACGCGTTTTTAATTTGCTTTCTTTTTTTATGCTTTTCGTATATTTGTTATCGTCAAATTCACCGTCTCTGTAATCAGTTAGATTAATTTTATTGAGTTGTGTAAAGCAATGGCGACTTATTCTAATGAAGAATATGCAGACATTTTGATGGCATATGGAAGTGCTAACTCCAATGCACGCGAAGCTCAAAGGATTTACGGAGAGCGGTATCCAAATAGGCGCTTGCCCGATCGCCGTACATTCTCTAATACTTATCGGCGTTTACGGGAAACCGGTAATTTGCAGTTTCAAGAGCCAAGAGTTCATGTAAGACAACATGACGTTTCTATTGATGAACGCATATTAGAATTATTTAACCAGGATCCTACAAGAATCATAAGAAACGATTTAAGCATATGGAAAGTCTGGAGTGTTCTTCGTGCGGATGGGAGGCATGCTTTTCACTACACACCAGTACAAGGTATTTTTTCTATTTAATGTTTTTATACCTTACTTTAATTACAAGTTAGTTAGTTAATAAACCAGGCAACGATGGCCTAGGGGCGTGACTAACAGACTGTAACGCAGAAAGTCTCGGGTTCGAATCCTGGCGTGCACACCAATGACTTTCCAAAGTTATGTGCGTAATTTTCAGTAAATTATGGCTTGCCTCGTGCCTCGAAGAGCACGTTAACCCGTCGATCCTGGTTGAGCATCTATGGCAGTCTTTACGAAAAGTCAGTACCCTCAAAAATCCTGACACTAGTCTAACTAAAGAGTATCGCTCTCCGTTAGGGTTACGGAGGTCAGATGGCAGACGCTCCGTGGAAAAGTAGATACTTGCCGTATCAGCAGGTCGATTCAGAATGTCACGACAAGTAATCGTACGATATGTCAAATTATTGTCCTCGTCTTTTAGCCGCCTATCAGAGATATTTTAAACAAATATTCATTGAATTCGGTTTATATATTAATTTACTTCATACTGAAAGCATAAAATTGATAGGAAATATGATAGTTTTGACAAAAAATGAGGTAGCACGTTTGACAATTAACGGAATCGAATGTCAAATGAGATATCGAACGATTCTGAATCGCCCCCCTGGTTAGACTAGATAGTGGACCCTGGGTCCCTACGCGAAAAAGCTGAGGTCGCAACCGGAAATAACGCTAGGATGAAGATGATTAGTTAATAAATCAGTTGTTTGTTTAGTTCTATCCCCTAGCAAATCTCACTTATTTTTGAAAATGTATCTTCATTTGTAGCAGACATTTTTATTGTATCCTTCTTTAATTCATTCCACCAATTTTCAACAACAATTTCATGTATTCTTTTATTTGTTTCAGGTCTAGAAAATAATGACTTTGAGAAAATCCAGTTTGGTCGATTTATGTTACATACTGATGTGGATGACAAACATTTCTTGAAGAGTATTTTGTGGACGGACGAGTCATGTTTCACAAAAGAAAGGATACTCAATCTCCACAATCTGCATCATTGGGCTTCACAGAATCCACATGTGAAAAGATCAAAATCTTTCTAGCGGCGATTTAGTGTCAACGTTTGGGCAGGTGTCATTGGCAACAATTTAATTGGACCACGTTTTTCACCAGATACCTGGCGATGCATATTTGCATTTTTTGCAAAATGACCTGCCCGAATTAGTCATGGATTTGCCAATATACCTAGAAGGCAGACGAATCATATTTCAAAACGACGGTTGTCCAGCTTACTGGCAACTAGATGTCAGAGAATATCTGGACAATGTAGTCCCGAACGCATGGATCGGGCGAGATGGCAAAATATTATTTTTTCCCTTATTAAAAAACGGTATTAAACGGTAAAAAAGTTGTGCTGCGGAAGAGTGAGACAGCATATTAAGTTGTTTCACGAAATTTTAATTCCTTAAATAGGTGCAATTTATATATAATTGGCATTTTGTTTTATTTAGTGAATTCTTTTATAGGCTTATGATACATCATTTAACCTCGTAAGACCCAGCGACCTCATGTGATGACATAAACGAAGTAGTGCTTACAACCCAGGCCCTTTTATGTCAATCTGAAATTCACAACCAATGACCTCACCCGATGACATATTGAATTTACGAACATATTTTAATATTTGCGGGGTTAGGCTTCTTCATTTATCTTGCACGTCATTGGCTATTAGATGCTCTTGGCAGATTTAGCGGTTGAATCAATGAACCAATAACGAGTCAGATAATTATTCACTCAGAGTTAACCATCATGGTGGGTCGACGCAATCAAGGTATGTTTAATTGCTTATTATCGTATGAATCTCTTTAGTGATTGTTAATTTATAACTTTTATTAAAAAATAAGATGTTGTCGTGTAAGTTACAAATAATATTCGATTAAAAACACTGGTTACTAGTGGAGAAAATTTTCATTAAATTTTTATGTGATCATCTGATCACAATGAGTTTTACTTCTGATTTTAGTCCCATTTTGTTTGTCATCAACTGATCACATTGGAACCTAATTCACCTTATAATTTTGTTTTATATTGTGTATAATAATTCTTAATTCTACTTTTCGCAGCCCTTCAAGAGAAAATTATCATAGAACAGTGGTTCCCAAAGTTGTATGAGTGACCCACCAAACAAAAAATCCAAAATTGTGACCCACATCTTAGCTGTCTTAGAAAAAAGGGAGGATCTTGTTATAATGCTCAGATTCTATTGTAGCAAGTAGCGCACCAATTAACGCTGTAGTACGAGTATTTAGCCAAATTAGAATCGCAATCGCCGTACATAGGACCCACGCAAATATTTGCTCGCGACCCACCAGTGAAATGCTGACATTGACTATTTATCGCAGTCTGATTGAGAAAGCTACATTCCCCGCAATGAAGACTTTGATGATCCTGCTTTCACTGCGCAATCGGACCATCACACAAGTGAATCTGAATCAGTCTTCAGCTTTCCTCTTTTAATCCCTGCCCACGGCCCTCCGAATATCTTGGCCGCACCTGGCTACAGGACGTCCTTCGCTTGCCGAGACGCGGTCGCCACACAACAACCTTTTCTCCAGCCAGATTGCTCCAGCAGCCATCTATTCTGCGGCATATAATAATATGACCTACCCATTGCCACTACAGCTTGCTTATTTGCTAAATCGGTTACGTCAGTTCTCTGTCGAATAATAGCGTACCGGATTCGATCCCTAAGAGAAACTACGAGCATAGCTCTTTCCATAGCTCGCTCAGCAACCTTGAATTGGTGGACAAGTCGTACAGTGAGTGGTCACGTCTCGGCCCCGTACGTCAATACGGATAGAACGCACTGATGACTCCGTCACCGATTCTCAAACCTCGAAGACTTTGTCTTCAAGATTTGAGGACCGATCCAACGAAGTTTTCCAAATGCAAAGACCAGCCATATCCGTCTCTTGACTTCCTTATCGCAGCTGTTTCTACCTAATTGGGTGTCCTAGGTAAATATTTTCGGGAACAGCCTCAAGGCTGTATGAGTCGCCGTAAACTGAGCCTCCATCGAGGTCAACCTCGATGGAGGCTCAGTTTACGGCGACTGGTTCCGGTTCAACATGCTCGTTAATCATTTTTTTTGTCTTTTCTGCTTTCCAATCCGCTGAGACGATGTAGCCATATTGTCCAGCATTTGTTGTCATTCCTGCAACGTTTCTGCCATGATAACAATGTCGTCAACAAATCGTAGGTGGGAGACGTGTTTCTGTTTATATTGATGCCATGATCTATCTAGTCCAGCATCCTGAACATATCCTCCAGCGCGTTGGTAAACAGTTTCAGTGATTTCACATCGCCCTGTGCCTCATATAGCCATCTCATCACTTCTATGTATCGCCAATCGACTTGGCAGCGTTTCAAAGTATCAAGAATAGACCAGATGAGTTTACAATACTAATAAAGACTGATTTGAGATATAATTTAATGTCTCATTTGAATATCATTCCTCAGAGTAGTACACTAACATAGACCCAATGTGATTATATGATCACAAAAATAATATAACAGATTTTGCAACTACAAACCAATGTGATCATATGAGAACAAAATAAAACTGTGTTTTCTTTGCAGGAACATATGCCTTACCTTATATTCTAAGTGAAAAAAATACCCCATGTGCTTTTTTCACTTTATTTTCGCTTTTTCACAATATTGTTGTTCTGGGCTGCAGCTGCTATGAGGATTATGTCATCACATAAGGACAATGGGTAGTAATTAGTTACATAGGTTTTTTCACTTGGGCCTTACGAGGTTAAAGGGTCTAAACTGAAGAAGTTTTTAGTGAAGTTGAAAACTTCCATCACTATTATTATTATTTTTTTTTAATCATGCAAAATTGAACTTTGTTCTGTTATTAGCTCTTTTCCAAACTTTGACAGCCTGTTATAATTTTTTAATAAGGTTTCTACATGAAATGATTATTTTAAGAAAATGTAGCAATAGCTAACTAAAATAAAAAATATCACTACGATAGCTGAACTGAAAGTTGTTTAACATTTTTTCAATATTAGTCCCAATTTCTGGGTTTTTCTTTAAAATATTAAAAATAATCATATCACTGAAACTGTGAGACAGAATTAAATTTGCCTGAGTCCAACGCATTGGCAATGGCCCAAACCAGATCCCTACTTCATTTGGACAACCATGTGCCAAACACCCTGTATAACATCCTTGCGTTACTTACTGACTGACAGACACGCTACAGCCAAAACTATTGGGTGCAGGAAGCTGACATTTGGCATGTATGTATGTTCCTTGGGGACCGTAGAGGAGCACTAAGAAGGGATTTCTCGAAATTCCCACGGGATCGGCCATAACGGGTAAATAAAAAAAAATGAAGGCCTAGCTGCTGGCGTCCTTATAGTTACCTCTAAAATTGAGCCCAAATACATGCCTAAGCCTCAAAGTACGTAAAGTTGGAAGAAAAGCCATGCCAACGATAACTTTTAAAAGAAATCAAATTGTGTGTGTTGGTAAGTTTACTATTATGATTATTTTTATGATTGATTAAGTCATTGTTGGAGCTTTAGCTTGCATTTCTGTATGATTCCAGATAACTTAGGAAACAGCTGTGCCAGCTTATAAAATATTTTGAGGCCGGCAAGTCAAACTTATATAAGATCAAGGAGACCGAAGGCCATGTAGACGGGATCGCAAGTTTACTGTACCTAGAAATACTTTCTCATAAACTGTTAATCAGCTATTGATGCAGTTATAATCTTTATCTTACGTTATCTTTACGTTACGTCAACGATACTTACGTTTTCTTTGTCAACGATATCGATCCATGACCATCCCACGATCGAGGTTAGATTTTAAATTTGAAAGCATGTAAATTACATGCACGTTGTGAGCAGTACACGAAACAAAACATACACGGCGTGATTTATCTACGCATATGGTAGTCTCGTTTTTAAAAAACTAGTATTATATAATTTAACTATATTATTTGCTTGTGCTTTGTTTTGCCGGTATTGAAATTGAAACAAATCGTGAATATTGTTTACAAATTACATAAATTTACTGTTTTGACGTTTTATGTTTTGACAAATCCTTCAAAAGTCAAAAAAGAAGTGCCACAAACAACTGCATAGAGCTTGGCATAGGCCGTAGACCATAGACCATAATAATTATCTATACGTCTGTGGGCCATCAAAAAAATTTTGGGCCATATCCATAGAACTATCATTCTGCCGTATCTTATTTTATTATTTACCAACAAAACTGCACAGAGTACCTTTATTATACTTTATATTGTAAAGGATAGGTAAAGGAGAGGTCTACTCGTTGTTATCTGTCTGTGAGTCTACTGAATCAGTCATGTTCACAAACCTGACAAACCCTCAAAAAGTTTGGGAACAAGAGAGAACAAGCACATGTTGAGGATAAATAGTAGGTACTTACCTTAGATAAATTATTGGCATAACTTCGGTAGCGCGAAGCGAAACCAATAATTTATTTAAGGTATATACATAGGAATTGTTTAAAGCCACGAGTTATATAGCAAGCCACAAAAAAAATCATTCCGCGAAATGATACAGACAAACAAGAATCTTAATTATCACGATGTCCAGTCTAGACATGATGTCGTGAACGGCAAGATGGCGGGACCAAGAGTCCAATTTCAAATTTATCAAAATACTGGGTTTTACTACATAATATACCTACTATTTGAATCCTTAAGGCCTTGCCACACGGCACAATTTTACCACTGATCAAATTTTCAATCGAATTGGCTTTACCCGTCTACACGACACAAACAAATCACTGATTTTCATTCCGTCCACCCGATTGGTTAAAATCTGGTGGTACCGCCCACCCGATGAACTTGAGTTGGACGACTGGCGTCTACACGTCACGATTTCATCAAGTGATTTAGTCAAGTTGGACGTAAAATTGTGCCGTGTAGCAAGGCCTTTATTGAGACATTGCTGGCGGGAACAAGTAGGTACCCGATTTGAAATATAGCATAATACTGGGTTTTAACTACATATGTATTATTTGTACCCAAAACAAGACATTTGTATGTACCTCTGAAGGTGAAAGAAATACATACATAGAGAATCCCTGGACCCGCCACTTTGACTGTCAAAGTGGCGGGACCATCTGAATCCGCTACACAGGCCCGGGCAATTCACATCCGAGGACTTAGTACTACATTATGTACGTCTTTATACGCAATTTTCAATACTATTGGAAGTGCCATATTAAAGTTGTGTGTTAAAAACATTGGCCCCACCAATTTGGCGATTGATCTTATCGCTGAATTCATATGAAAATTATTAGAAATCGTGCAAAATCAAATGTGGAACCGTAGTAAGTCGTAAGTACTTGAAAGTGTGTAATTTTCAAATTCATAAAGTAAGTACATCAAAAGTTATCTGTCATTCATCGTTATCTGATGTACTCTCTTCACTCTTAGAGCTACAAACGGCCCGGCCACAGCTAACAGCGGTGGCGGCAGCGGCGAGCGTTTCCGATGTAGGTACATGGCGGGCGTCCGATGTCGCGTCAGTCAGAGTATACGTGTGGCCAAGCGGTTAGGATACATAATTATAGTGCATACATAAGTAATACAAACCCTGTAAAGTGATAGATTTTAATTTGTGCACTTGAATATTTTAAATGGATATAAGTTATTTAAACAATCCAAGGTTTTGATCGTTATTTTTATACCTACACTCGATCCCGTGGGAATTTCGGGAAAGCCCTTCTTAGTGCACCCCTACGGTCCCCAAGGAACATACATGCCAAATTTCAGCTTCCTGCGCCCAATAGTTTCGGCTGTAGCGTGTCTGTAAGTCAGTCAGTAACGCAAGGATTTTATATATTAAGATAATTATGCCTATGACGATAAAATTGTAAAAAATATAGTGAGATTTTCTACCTGTTTAGACGGCAGACTGGTGGCTGACTTGATTAGGTGGCTACCAAGTGAGAAATGGCAGCTCAATTTTTTAGGTAATCATTAACATTTTGTCACTCAAAATGCAAGAATATAAGGTATAAATAAAGATCAAAACTTTGATTTCAAAGATGCCAATGCACATTTGTATTTAAAATTTATCACAATACCGGGTGTGTACTACATATCGACGGTGGAATTCGGTGGAAAGCGAAAACATAGTCATCCACAAAAACGAAAATATTCACCAGAGCAAAAAAACAGTTACACTTTATACACATAACTAGCGTGTTTTTTACTTAGGTACTTGAAACAAGGCTGCCCAACTGTACACTGTAAGCTAACTAAACTATAACTCTTATCTGATTCTTCTTTTTCAGCTTGATGTTTGATTAGTATATTCATCTCTTCTTCAGATTTACATTCGTAGCTTTAGCGGCAAAAACGTAGTAGTCCGCACCACACGGGAGCCAGCATTTCTGACAACATGCAACTTTTTTTTACGGAAAACGAACATAGAGATATTAGAAATCTCTATGAAAACGAATTGTTGTATTGTAATCGGCATAGTATAAAGGTACTGTTACACATGGTCTAAAATAGCATGCTAAAAAGCGTGCTATTGAGTATGCTCAATAAGAGCATGCTTATGAGCAGTTTACATTTGCTAGCCATAGGCATGCTCGTTTTAAGTATACTCCTGAATAAGAATGCTCAAAGCAAACATTCCAAATACACATGCCATTTTCTCGCTCTCTGTCAGTTCAATCAAAGCTATGGACAATCAAACAACTATCCGTATGGAGCTGAATAAGATCATCCTTTTGCTGGCGATGCAATGCATCCAAGTTTGATTCGTTTATTTCGTTGCTCCAGCGAGTCTGTTGTGAACGTCCCTGTCCCTCTAATATGGCGAGAGGGATGATGGCTGGCACATGCGTCATACTCGTGAACGGGTGCTACTTGCGATGACTGGTCGATGACGGTCTTGCGGGCTGGTATTAGATTTTAATATTTAACTGCATCATTTCCATGATGGGTCTGATCACTTTCGCGGATTGCCTGCATTATTACGTATTATATAATGTAAGTGGATGCTCCTGTTTCACCATGTCTATTCTGAGGAGGCTAACCAAATGAACATCAAAAGTATTATGCTTGAGTATTATTATGTACAGTAAATATATACAAGTGATATAGAAGGTGTAACAGTTGCAGCACCTTACAAAATGTAAATTATGTGTATTATGCAAAACCTGGCGATGAAAAAGAGTGACCGTGAGTTTTATTGCCCGTTCTTTCTCATGGTTCTACCTATTGCTTTGCGAACGTGGCAGTAAATGTAAATGTAGAGTCTTTAAGTAATTATTTTATAAATTTATTATTTTGACGTTCTTAAGCGACACATTGTGCCCCAAATGAATAAAGGATTTTGAATTTGAACGTTTGATCGATACTAGCATGCCCAACAAGCAAACCTGTTTCGACGCGCTTAAAGCACGCCCCTCTTCCATCCGCGCCGCAGGTAGCATGCTCAAAAATCACACGCCTGTCGATTTATAAGCAAACTCGAAATGATGATGCTAATTTTGAGCAACATCCCGACACACATGCTACTAAGTAGCAACTGCTCAATAGAAGCATGCTTTCATGCTTGAAATGAGCTTGTGTAACTGTACCTTTACTTATAACTGATTTTTCTGTAACTTACAGCCTTTTGAAATGCAGGCATTTAAGTTGAAACCCATTTTTTCAAAATGTTAATTTTATAAATATTCATTGTAAAATTACGAGACCTGGACCATTCGAAGCAGTTTTTTTCGGATACGAACAGTGCAATAAAAATATTGCACAATTTGTGGACTCGTGCTTTCCATCGTCGTCGTCGATATAAGAATAGAATAAGAATAAATTTATTTCGTGAAAGGTTGTATATTATGTACTCATTGTACCCGAAACGAGACATTTGTACCTCTAAAAGTGAAACAACTTGGTCCCGCCATCTTGACGCACACGGCAAGCTGACAACGGAGCAGCAATGAAAGAGTTATACGACATTGAGATAATATACTTTGTAATATACTTAGATCACAGAAGAATAACTGAAGCATGGAAGGAACGATATTTTTAAGAACAAATTGAATATAGCTACACTCTTCACTCATATGATAAATTAGAGTTGCCAGAAGAAGATGGCACTATGTTTGTCAGTTAGGGCTAAAGACAATTTGAACACAAATATCGTAACTTTTTAATTTAATAGTGACTGAGCAAATCCGCTATCGATATCGATTAAAGTTTCAATATAGGTTCAAAATCAAACGGACTTGTAAAGTATATTATTTATATGTTATACATTTTCAATTCCGTAACTTTGTGTCCACAGCAGTCAGAACGCTAGTTGATGGACAGTCTTTAAATAATTATTACACAAACTTGCATTTTTAAACTGAACTTATATATTTTTGTTTCAAATGGGTACTCAGTAGCACATAATCTTTCGAGGCGTTATTTTCTAATTTTCATGGTATTTTTCTTTACGCATCAACAGCCTTTTCAAGTCCACTGCTGGTCACTAACATTCCGTGGTGGAGGTTTGGCCTACTATAATACCACACTAGCCAGACGTATTCGTATAGGGTTTTATTTCGAGATTTCCTTCTCTTGTTTCTCTTAGTCACCTCATACGACACCCTCGGCATAAATGTTTATTTATACTTATTTATAATTAGTTTTTCAGCTGTAATGAAAGCTGCATAGATATGCGAAGTAGTATCAGATAGAGCGCATTCGTCCAACTAAGTGTGGCACGTTGACAGCTATGTGTGCGTGACCTTTGGCGACTGGCACTGTACGGACACGCGCGTCTATGTGTGTGTAAAGTTGCCAGATTATGAATAATCTCCCAGTATTTTGCATATAGTTATGTAATATTCTTATATTCATTTGCGGTTTTGAAGAATTTACCATGGATTTAATTAATGCTTTCATAAATACATTTCTTAAATGTAGGTACCAAGTTAAGTTTTAACTACTTCGTAAATCTGTATATATAAAATCCTTGCGTTACTGACTGACTGACAGACAAGCTACAGCCGAAACTACTCGGCGCATGAAGCTGAAATTTAGCATGTATGTTTCTTGGGAACCGTAGGGGTGCACCAAGACGGGATTTCTCAAAATTCCCACGGGATCGGGTAAAACGAGAAATACGAAAATATGTGCGTGCGAAGCCGCTGGCGTCGATTAGTTGAGAAATAAATAGTATGTATGTACACACGGCACCAAGTCAAGCTAAACAGTTGCTGTACGATTTTGATACTTATTCCCTACGCCATAAGTATGTATGTACACACGGCGCCAAGTCAAGCTAAACAGTTGCTGTACGATTTTGATACTTATTCCCTACGCCATAAGTATGTATGTACACACGGCACCAAGTCAAGCTAAACAGTTGCTGTACGATTTTGATACTTATTCCCTACGCCATAAGTATGTATGTACACACGGCGCCAAGTCAAGCTAAACAGTTGCTGTACGATTTTGATGCTTATTCCCTACGCCATAAGTATGTATGTACACAAGGCACCAAGTCAAGCTAAACAGTTGCTGTACGATTTTGATACTTATTCTTTACGCCATAAGAACGGTGCAAAGGACAAAGTGTATAAGCTTGACGAGTAGCAGGGTGTACACGAATATTTGGATCGTTTGGGGATCGAACTCAAAACAATATTATGTAAGGTATATTCTAATGGAAATTGAAGTTCTATTACTATATTTATGAGAAAGAAGATATATCTACAATATACTTTTATAATACGGTAATGTATTTTTCATTAACATGACAATCATTATCAAATAATCAATTGACAAGTGCATTTTCCCTAATTCAGGCAGAACGGCGTCGACAAAAACTGGCAACACTTACATATTTCTTGCACAAATACGAATTTTATCGAAATTAAATTAGGAAACAGTCAAATTATCAATAGTTACCTGTGAAAAGATATTCCATTTTCCTGTTTTTGTTTTTAGGAACAACTTTTACAGTGCTTAAGAACACAAGACGGCATTTTGAGAATTTAAAAGTTGAAGTGATCGTGACGCATGAACTGTACGATGCTTCGTAGCGCACTGAGACGTGTTTGTATTCGCTTTTCAATTTTGTATTTGCTTTAGTGGCCGCACGCAACTGTGCCGCGCGTTCCATCTGCACTACTTCTCATATCTGTGGAAAGCTGTAAGTGGGATTAATAAATATTAAATAAATAAATCATCACCCCCTACTCTCTCTAATCTCAATAACATATTTTTATTAGAGAAAGCAAATAATTAAGATAAAAGCAAAACTCATAGCTTAAGCATTATGATAACTGAGAATGGCATATCCAAATTAATTCTTTACAAGGATCGACATGAATTTTATCAAGCAAAAAACATAAAAAAAATACTTAAAATAGATAAATCAGACAAAACCTTGAATAGTGCCCAAAGGTTTGTTATTAACAATAATCACTTTATTGAAAGAACAATGGCAGAATTTGGTCTGGGTTTGTTGTGGCGACCTTAAACTTCATAGGAGCAAAAGAAATTGTTTTTTTTTTCTACGATTTTTAATATTTTCACTTTGTCTCGTTAAAGCTGGAGTATTTTATGATGATAAAAAGCATTCCAATTGATTACGAATACTTTATTATTTGATTGTTGCCATAGACAATGGTGTGACAGGAATAGACGTGAGTGCTATATCCGTATCGATTATTAAATAAGTAATCGATACGATCGACCTTTATAGAGTTGGTTTGGTTTAAAATGCAGTTATTTAATATTTAATCAACATTATATCAATAAGCTAATATTTTTTGAAGCAAAACAACGATTAAATCAAATAAAAACGTCACAGCATCGTTTTAAAGTTGTATCGATTTCACATAAAATCGATTTAAAATGTGCAGCTCTGCTTTTGTCTTTGGCTGTGACAGTTAGATGCTACAAAATACTTCCGCGTTTTGATGTCAATCTGACATATGTCATTTGATAATTCAAACGTACCTACCTACATTGTTTAACTTTCATACTATAACTTTCCTTTTACCTACATTGTTCATTCTTAACTAAAAATTCAAACACCGATATCTTCTTTTTCCACCTTTCCTGAGTGAAAATAGAATAATTTATAGACTCTGTTACTTACGCCAAATTTTTTGATATTTTTTTATTACTGTTCGCTTCAATTTAATTTTAGACATTTTGATGTATGGAGATCTGCCATTGTCCTTTCTCATTACATAGTGTAGGTAATACAAATCTATGTGTAAAAAATGTATGTGCGGGATCGGACACTTTTCGGTCATACATGTGACACACAGAATATTTAGAGAGAAAAAAATTGTGGCTAGACTAGCCCTTCGATTTTATCTTGGGATCGGCACATTATTAGTCCACTAGTCGAACAAGAACAACCAAGTTTTGGTTTCTGGGTAGATGACATTTAACAAAATTTCTTTCAAATGAAGATTCCCTTATTTTGATGCATATCCACTCAGTAGTCGTGACTATGAAAGCAGACAATTCTTATCAAACCTTCAAATTACTGTCCTTTAAATATTACTGACTTTGTAAAGAAAGATCAGATTTTTTCTATAGGTGCATTATTTTTTTTTGTAATAGATGGATTCTAACAAGCTTCGGAATTCGTTACTGTTGCTGATAGTTTAAATAATAGCAAGTAATTATTTAAGCACTCACACTGATATGTTTAGAAGGGAGGTGCCATTTGTCATTACTATAAAAACATTCCGCAGTAAAATGCTTGGAACAAATTCTATGGTGCTTTCTAGGCACCCAATTTTCTCCACGACATACTGCAGCAATCCACTTATTTTATAAATCTCTATCACGTGCACATATAATCTAAAAAATAACGAGGTAAAAATATACGGTTGATAGACATATCGATAAGATTTTTTACAACACTTGAAAAGTCGATATAAATATTATACGACTCAATTCAAAATCATGATGGAACTGTTATAAAACAAAAAATCACGAAGGTTATATAATTTGATGGCATAATATTGTCTAAATTGTATCTTACACGTCAGTTGACTGTGTTCAATTTGGGAGTACTAGGACGGTCTCTATGTATATTATCCAATCTCTTTGACTTAGATCAATGTCTACGACATAGATTATCACAGAGCCGCTACAAGTCAAAGTCACATTAATTTATTCATACAGGTTACAAAGCTTAGACTATATAATGATACTAGCCGTTTCCCGCGGTTTCACCCGCGTCCTGAGGGAACTACTTCGCGTACCCGAAAAACCCAAATATCTTACGGACCCCTATTTTTCTAAAATAATATATAGCCTATGTTACTCGCAGATAATGTAGCTTTCTAATGGTGGAAGAATTTTTAAAACGGTCCAGTAGTTTTTGAGTTTATCCATTACAAACAAAAATACAAATTTTACCTCTTTATAATATTAGTGTAGATATCTATTTACAAAGCAACACTTATGAACGTCAATTGTTTTCTTACAACATATTTATTTGCTTAAATTTTACTTGATTTTTCGGGGTTGCCATGATATACGATCTTACTAATCCATGTTCATTCTCGGTTTAGTTGACGCTTCGCCAAGCGAGCGTCGATTTGCTTTAGATTTACAAGAAATTTATTTTATATCCGACAGTGTACAACACACCGAAAACCGAGCAAGAGTAGCCAAACATTTCACTGTAAACTTTACGAATAAACTAGCTTCAAGTGATTTCTTTATAACTTGTGATCTTTCTATCTGTACTCCAACTGTCATCAACATAATAAAGTGTACGAAATCGTACAGATATTCCTATAAGTTTAGTAAATATAATACTGGTTTGTTCTCCAGCGCTGCAGTTGAACGTCTTTTATGCACGAACTAAGATTTTTCAGATTTTAGACGAGTACTTCAACATACCAATGTTCATGAATGACAATATCTTCATTATTCAAGATGACTAATTTAAATAACACACTCTTAATACATATATATGCGTCTTTATTTTTGCCCTGAGACCGATCCGAAACCTACATAATTATTATTTCTTTAACACAACATAACAACATAATAAAATAAACAGAGTTATATTTTCGTGTGGGATTATGAATACAAAGCATTTCGTGGCGTGGAATTAGTGAATGACGACGTTGTAATTGCTAAGTTTACTAGTGGTTCATTTGTGTTAACGGATTAACATTATTTTGCGCTAAATCGTCCAAAAGATAACACTTTAACGTTTAGCGAAGTGAGCTTTGTTAGTTAGTAACGGATTTGAGATTAACGAAGATAATTATTTGGATAGCGGTGCTCAGCCATACAGACGTATTACGAAATTTAAAATTCAAGCTTATGTCACTAACGCGTCGCTAGCGATAAAAGTCGTTGACGTGTGATCTGCACATAGCCGCGTTGTTAGGCACTAATTTAAATCAGTGTCTTAAATTTTTAAAGATAAAGGCTTGATTTTTAACTGAATTCATGCAACTTTCGATCTAAATCAGTCAGCAGCACGTACAAATATGACTATAGTCAGAATGTAGCCAGTATCTAATAAAAAAGATTATTTAGAGATACGCTATATCTGTTGTATGAAGTTAAATACAAGATACTATATTGTTTATTAATCTTAGTAAACCAAAGATATAGATATAATACAGTGTGTTATTTTCAAAGTAATTTTTCACTTTTAGGTAATCAAGTAAATAAAGAATGTCAGTGAGATTAGAGTCTTTGAATTTCAAGATACTCTAGTGCACCATAGACAATAAATTAAAAATACTATCGTGCCGCCATTTTTATTCTCTTCTCTATTCCTTTTCGTCATATGGCGTATTAGGTGCGTTCGCTATCGTCCGCCATATTAAATGAAATCAATAAAATAAGACAAAATGTCGCCTTACTAAAGTGCGTGAAAATAATCCACCAACATCCAGTTATTGTGTGATTAAATCATCAAGAGGATCACGATGGAGAATTCCTACGGTGTGGGGGTTGTTAACAGATACGCTCTTTTCTTGGACGATGAGTCCGATCCTCTTGATGCGTTAAAAGCGCGAGAGCAAGCGAAGGAGCTCAAAAAGAAGACCAAAGAAGCCGAAAAAGAGAATAAGGGCAAGCCTGAAACCAAACCTAAAGGTGGTACTCCCGCTATCAGGAAAGGAATCAAGGAGACCCAGAATGTGAAGTCTCAAGAAAATAGGAGCGGCGAGCAGCAGAAGCCCAAGGGGCCGGCCAGACCAACCACTGAGCGTAACACCGAACGCCCGCCACCGCGCCGCCGCGAGGACCGGCCGCAGAACGGTGCGGTCGAGAACAAGGAAGGTGCTCCTCGGCCTCCAAGGCGTGAGTTCGGCGATCGTAGGCCCCCCAACTACGAGCGACGTAACTTCAGCGAGAATCCTGAAGGAGCTGAGCGTCGTGGGCCGAGACCTCCGCGTGAACCTCGCGACAGTCGCGACGGACCGCGCGGGCCGCGTCCGTATGATAATAGAGGCAAGCGCGAGTTTGACAGGAGATCCGGCTCTGATAAGACCGGCGTAAAGCCTGTTGACAAGCGCGAGGGTGCCGGTCCTCATAACTGGGGCTCGCTCAAAGACGAAATTGACGAACTCAACAAAACCGGCTCTGAAGGTGAGGTAGTTGAGGAGAAGGCGCCGGATGCGGCTGGTGCCGGTGACGGGCAGCAACCGGAGGCTGAGCGCGCCGCTCCCACTGAGGAGGAACCGCGCGAACTCACACTCGACGAGTACAAGGCTCTGCGGAACGCTCAGCGCACTGCGCCGCAGTACAACCTGCGTAAGGCCGGTGAGGGTGAGGACCTCAGCCAGTGGAAAAACCTGGTGAAGCTCGAGCCCAAGAAGGAAGGCGAACGTGGCGAGGACGACGACAGCGATGATGAGTATGACTTGGCAGACTACCCGCAGCGCGTGGGGCGCCAGAAGCGCGTGCTCGGCATCGAGTTCACGTTCAACGACACGGCGCGGCGCGGCGGCACCGGCGGGCGGGGCCGCGGGCGCGGGCGCGGCCGGGGCCGGGGCCTGCCGCGCGAGGAGCCCAGCGAGGAGCCGCGCCCTGCACTTCGCTCACAAGTTGCGCCGCCCAAGGTCGATGACAGCAAGGATTTCCCCTCTCTTGGCTAGACTCACAGTGAGCCTTCGATCTTCTCCCTTTCGATAGAGTTACAAATTAAAATATTGTATGTACCGTTATTTTTGAAGTAAATATACAAAATATTTACACAAGTGTGTATTATATTACATTTCAATTTAGTAGACTTCTAAAATTGCCTACGATTCTAATTGACTTGATCGTTTTGATTTCTTAGATTGAATTGGGGGTTGACTAGTGCTCGCAGATCACATAGGATGTTGGGGAGGGGGAGGATAACTATTAAGGTTTTAATTTTGGATTCACATAGCTACAGTATGCATATGGAATTATAATAACAGTAGCTTTTATCATATTGTAATCACACCAGCTTATGATTTAACTTTGATGAGTTTTATGGATAAGGATTTTAAACTTACAGACTGTGACAAGCTATGAATTAACTCCGTCACAACTTAGAGTAGAACATGTGAAGTAACCCTTGTTGCATTTTTTTATCATGAGTTTGTGTTGACAAATGCAGACTTTGGGAACTGTAAATAGTTGATATATGTTAAAAGATAAGGTCTTAAAAATAACAAGGTTGATTTTTGTTGTTACACAACTTCAGAAAAATAAACATTTTGTATGTGTGAAATTTCTCTTCATTATTTACCTAATGTTTGTATACCTCCCCCTAGATAAT
Source organism: Euclidia mi (assembly GCA_944739405.2). Taxonomy (NCBI): domain Eukaryota; kingdom Metazoa; phylum Arthropoda; class Insecta; order Lepidoptera; family Erebidae; genus Euclidia; species Euclidia mi. Next base: position 61,152,445 of record OX123198.2, read on the forward strand.
GTCAGCATTGCTCGCATGTTAGGAAAATAAAACCAAAGTGAATGAGTTATTTTGTATATTGACACATTTTATCACTTTCACACAAACAATTTACTTAAAATTTTAAGATAACAAAACAATACACATTTTCAGTAAATATTCAACATAATATAACTATTACATACTTACATGATTAAACAGTAAGTAAAATTGTTATGCATATATGCTATTAACATGTTCTCTTGGAGCATTAGAAACATGGATTCATGTTGTTGGTAACAAACCTTCACATTATGAGCTATTTACTTACATTATCATAAACCATTGTTACAGTATCACAAATAACAGTTGAAACAAGATAATTTTCTAGTGTCTAGTCAAATTGAAAGTTCTCAATTAAGATTAGATTTAAATCATATTTTCTGTGTAAACATGATCATGAAGTCACTAGTATCATTTTACTGATACACATAATTATATTTGTTGAATAATCCATTTCGTTTTTGTGTATAAAATTGCTCACGGCTGGTAGTGGTTATAACTAGCTTGCCAAGTTATTTATGGTTGCATTGTTGCCTTGTGTAACTACTGTACAGGCGTTCAGCACAAACAAGTTATTTCGTAATGCCAATGTTGTGCTAATGACTATGTGGGCAGTGGGAGGGCACCTGACAAGCTTTTGACGAGGAATTACTTGATTCTTATAGAAGTATACTTGATAGGCAATCCTGGGGTAGTCAGACTTATATGATCTTGTACTGATGACCTTGTTATTGATGTCACTAGTTACGATTATGTGGTGTCTCTGAGATGATCTGCCTATCTCTCAGGGGGAAATGTGGTGTGTAAATATAAAATAAAAGTCCATATAAGTTGCACATTGATGAGCTCATATTGCTATATTTGAGTTACAAAGTAGTATGTTACAGAGCTAGTTAACTACAACTGCAGATAACCGCAGCATACAATCTGATTATACAATAATAATAATATAGTATATTTAAAACAAACAATATTGTTAATAATTATTGTAGCTGACTAGTGTTGTTTGTAATAATAAATGAATTTTTGCCTTGACACAATTAATGAACTTATATATATTAGTAATTAGCATATTCCACAATATTAAGATTAAAATTGTATCTGTCGTACGCAACACAATACATGTATTCGCAATAATTTAATTTTACTTTTACAATATATAAATTAGTGACGTAAAAGCGTAAATACTAAACACGGGACTCGAGTCCCGTTTCACAGCCACAATATACGTTCACTTATATACAAGCGTTAACATAGTACAAACCTCGCGGAACGCGGTTACATACATAATAAATATCTAGGCACATCTACATCTTAGCTTACAGACTAAAATACCGCTATCTTTGTTTGTTTCGCTACCCTATCAATTGACTATTATTTACATTGACAACAATACTCGCAATTAGTCACAATTATTTACAGCTGCTAGTGTCCTCGACGCGGGGTGCGGGTCGGCTCGTTCGACGACCCGTCGATAGCGAACGATAGATCCCTCACTCGCGGGGGAGAGCTCGCCTCGAGGTCGACCGTACAATCGAGCCTCGGTCGTGTCGATATCGCGCGGGGGTGATATCGGTCGGAGGTTTATCGCCTGGGGGGGGGACTCGGGTGGTGTTCACTCGATGCCGAAGGTGTTGGTCTCCTCGACGGCGAGCAGCAGCTTCTCGTAGAGGAGCGCGGGCGCGGGGTAGGGCGGCAGGTCGAGGCGGTTGAAGCACGTGTGCGCGCGCGGCAGGGACTCGACCCGCCCCCAGCGCTCGATGCAGAAGCGTCGCGGGCCGGTGGAGCCGCGCAGCGCCGCGAAGCCCTCGTACGGGATGGACGACGTGCCCGTCACGAACTGCACCAGCCGCAGGCGCTGCTCGTTCGTGAACCTGCACCACAAACAAACATTATTACATACGTATTACTATGATACTAAATGGCGTGGCCTATATCCAGCAGGAAACTACGGCAGGCTGATGATGATGATGATACTAAATCGATGAAAGGTGACAGAGCCCCGTCTGTAGCAATTAATTGATTCCCTTATGATGGATGCCGTTAGTGACTCATTGAGTAGGTTGGTACTGTCTCTAATAGGATTATCAGTAATGCGGTAGTAACCGTCTCTTCACTGTGCTGTTGACGTAATATACAGTATGGAGAGGTAATTAAAACTTCAGCTTAAAGTTTTCACCACTTCAGGGGGTATAGTTCGAGTTGAGAGTCGTTTCTCGACGGGAACAATAATTAACATACCTACATTTTAAAAATTGCCCCTAGCGGATAGTAAGGGTCATTTGAGACCGCTGGGGGGGCGCCCGTAGAATTATAATTCGCAAGTTAGTCTAGACTTGGGTTCTGAGGATTGGCTGTCCAGAGTTCATATTATATTATTTAAACTAAAAGCTGAGTATATACCTAGTTATAATTCCTATTCTATAACGTGTTGACCACAATCAAATGACCACAGCTACGATAACGCTCTACTTATATAATACAAAATCAATTTAGTAAATGTGTTTTCGTGTGAACTGATTATAAACCACATAATTGGAGAGTTTCCACGCGACATGGCATGTCGTCTGACCCACGCTTCCGTACTCGGGGTCAGGGGTGACCTACTTCATTTTTAAATAAATTATGTAAAACAACGAATTAATGTTAAGGCGCTGTACTAAGCGACTGTTTTGGTAAATGAGGGGGTGAAGCAGGGGAGGTGAAGGGCGCTTAGCTCCGTCTACTGCGGGGTGCCCCCCTTCATTCTCGTCGTGTGCGGCCGTATTCTGGCGACATCCGTATTCCAATATTTCAAAATCGCAAGCAAAACGTTTTAGCATATTGAATTGAGATACTGATATTAAAATTTATATTACATAAATCAATCTGTTTGTACAATATAGGCATAGCGCAATTTTTGTTCTTAGTGGAGCCATGAGCAAAACTGGTTTACATTAGACGTTATTATTTTTTTGTTGACGAAATTATTGTTGACGAAAGTAGATAAATACGTGCCGTAAGATGATAAAAATAATAAAGTCAGTTCCATATATGGAGGCCCTAATTATTTTTGTTTTGTTTTTGTATAAAAATGGTAAAGCAGTTCATAGAATACCTACATCTAATTCCATTCCTGCCAGTTTTCAAATCTGTTTTGCAATAAATTGGCTGTTACATACGGGCGGACAGACAGACAGACATGGCGAATCTATAAGGGTTTCTACAATATATAAAAAACAACCTATATAATACTATCCTACAAAATATAAAGAGTTTTTACAATTTTTGGCTACGGTACCCTAAAAACCACAATACTGCCCTACTAAGCGCAAAAGCCGTATCTCAACTAAAGCGAGTTACGAAATAATTGAAGTTTAGTAAAAGTTGGTTTATTTTATTTATTTATGGATGTTTTATTGTTATTACAGGCATAATTATTATGGTAAAGGTTTCGAAATACGTCCCCGTTTTTAAGGGTTGTGAGTGGTTGAGGGGGAGGAGGGGAGGTCTCGGAATCCGCCCTCGCCATTTTCACTTGCCGGAAATACTTGGTTTCCTCTGAAAAAAAAATATTTCCAAACATCAGTGTGTATGGCACTGCCAACTTCCACATTCTTCACACTAGTTTAATAAACTAAGGTTGACGGAGCCCTGCTTCGCAGGGTTCCTATTTTCGGATTAAGAGTCAAAAGAGAACCTAACATAAATTTGACATTAGCTGTCAATATGATCATTCCAAGATGGCGGGTTTGCGTTTCGTTTCACGTTTTTCAAGGTATAAAATCTACTACTAAGAATTTTTGGAAATTGTTTAAAAATATTTAGACGCAACTCCGGCAGCCAAAATTACTTTTAGGGGATTAAAACTAACTCCCTTAAGCCGCCTACACCACCAATACCCTCAAATTCAGGCGACTTGTTTCGAAACCCAACCCAAATTATAGAATTAAAATTTGAGTTACTGCTTTTTCGTTGGCTCTCCTCATTGTATGGAAAAATATAAAAAAATTCTTTCGCTTAAAATATGTGTTGTTTCAAAGAAAATAAATATTAAAATGTATTTATTTATCATTTACTAACAAAATACATTGTCCGTGTGGTGATGGATTAAGAATACCGAATGTCACCACCCCATGTCATCCCATGGGTGTCGTAAGAGCCGACAGAGGGAGCATATTATGCAGAGAACAGCACTGTAAGAGAAGGAAAACTTGATACAAACCCTATGCTAACCCGTTTGGCCAGCGTGGTATAGTAGGCCAATTCCTCCTTTCAAAGGAGAGGCCTAGTCCGGCAGTGGACTGTTAAAGGCTGATGATGAATGAATGAATGAATGAACGAAATACAGAGTTTACAGCTCATCAAAAGTTAGCTGTCTGCTGCAACCCGGCAGGTTTTCTTTATTCTCATCGAATGTTAAAGGCAGTGTGTGAGGTGATGAGGCTTCAATACTTATTATTTGCTGTTGTTCAAGAGGCACATTTGCATGTACTTTCCTTTTAAGGCTTGGCATTGTAGAAACTTCAAGCACTGATGAAACATTTTCCTCTCCGTGATTTTGCAATGCCATCCCTTGAGCTCGACGAGAATCAACAATTTCAGGCAACTGCCAATTCATATAAAACGCCACAAGCTTTTCTTTCATTTTCGTCTCCCAGAAAACATCATCTCTTTCTATCATTTCTATTTTTAGTGGTTTACTTTCGCCACTCCACACAGCAAATAAACATTTTTGTTTGCGTGTAACGTGGCGTTGCCCCTGAATTTGGTAATGAAAATTACAATATTTGTTTAGACTAGTCAGTTAACTTTTTATCATGTTTTCATATTTGTATTTTATTTGCTCTTATACTATTCTCCAGGCCATTCTTATAGGCAACTATAGAACATTAAATTTCTACAATCGTGTTTGGACCTATTAATCATCTGGCGTGGCACCAATAAACGGATGATCCACAAGGCTCGATTGTTACATTTTCTTGCTTCGCCAGTTGTTGCAAAGCCAGTGGTTCATTTTAGACTCCATGCGCAACTGCTTTTTTCATTGCAAATATTTTATTTGTACAAAATAATTTTTACTAAGTTGGCTTTACTGCTGTTATCTCTTCTTTTTACCACTATACCAAAATTTGAATCTGTCAACATATTCTTACGCAATTCGAACCAGTCACTGCTATCCCTCGTGTATTTTTTGCTTATCACTCTTGAACAAATCGTGTTAGGAATTACTGCAGTCAAATGTGTGTAGGACGTTGCTAAACTGTAACTTTAACTTCACTGTAATTACAATAAATATAATTAGTTAGATACTTTATTATTTAAAAAAATACTATAACTTGTGTTATAGCAAACAGAGAAGTCACCTACTTACTTATAAATGATTGATTTTAGAAATTAAAAAGAAAATATTAGATGTACTGAAACTTACCTAATAGTTAATGAATAATCAAAGTTTTACCCGATGTACCTAAATAGGTTTATGTTCACAACACAATAATACAACATTCGTTACCGCTTGTGTGCGGACTGCGGAGCGCCATATTAGCACTGTTTATTGTTCGCCATGGCGGCATCTTAGCGCTCCAGGCGCTCTGACAAGCTAATGAATTTGCAATATAGGTATAGGTCGGTTCACGAAAGTTGACCAGAAATGGCGGCCGTCGCGCATATGTACATTCATGCACCAATGGCGTGGCTCCATTCTTGACGCATTTAGGGAATGCGTCAGGAACGGAGCCACGCCATTGGCATTCCACCCGCGCCTCACTCCGCACCTCCACGGAGACCTAAAAAATGATTTCTACGCAGTGGTCATCTTTCGTGAACCGACCTATACATAAAATGATTCGATTTTATGTTATTACTCTTTCAAACATTGAAAACTGTGGCGGCTATGTATTGTGAGAATAATTAATATAATTATATTATGCATAATCGCTAATGTATAACATAGTCAGTCATAAAAGACTCTTATGAAAATAATTTGTGTAAAAATTTTTCATATTTCATAATCACTTGGCCATGGATGAATTTATATTTTATTACGATGCTTTCTTGTACAAATTCTTCGTAGAACTTTATTTCTCTAATTGTCCATATTTTATTCTTCTAATTATATATTTATAAGCACAGAAACAATAACACGCAACAAGAATATAAACTTAGGTCCTAATTATATGTGCCCATAGTCACAAGAAAAGCCTATTTGATTCAAAGTATTCAGTCTATAACATAAAACATGAAATTACGAACTCAAATCGGCGTATTATTAACAAACATGTTTACGTAAAATTTCGTGCAGCGGAGACGCAAGCGACATGACCTATCTCTCACAGGGCTCATAGCCGAATGATGAGGTCTGGGCGGGGCATAAACTAGCAACTGACACTCAGTACACCGCTTATGCTAATAAGGTTTAAATTGCCGAAGCGTTTGATATTGATGGAATCAACCGAGCGTCAAAATCATAGAAGTTTGGCAGATTTTATTTAATTTTACAAAATATACACGTATAATATGAAAATAAATAGGGTAATTCTTTAGTTCATTAGATTTCCTACAATATTATCAAATAAAATATGACAGTTCACGATCAAAATATTGCAAACAGTGAGACGACAGATTATTTTCTGCCTTGTTTTTGTGATTTTTTTACCGTGATTCTATTTTACATACATGAAAAATTCTTTCAAAAGTCTTTTGTACAGACTTTTGACTATAAGCTCTATTTTTTGCAAGTTTGTAGTATGTACCGTTATGGCTAGTTGCGCGACGAAAAATTAGGTGTTTCACGGCTTCTGAGGTATAACAGCGCCTTAAGGAGAACGCAATAGGTACACTTTTTAGCCTAGTTTTGTGGGTAAACCTTTGAGTCAAAATAGTATTATGTACCTACTTAAGCTTTATACTATATTTTATATTTAAAAAAATATATATTTCCATATGTAGGTATATGGTACTATTTAAAAGAGACTTGTATCCTAAAGAAATGGTTTATAAAATGGTTATGACATCTACTATTATTTATTGTCTGGGTGGGAGTAGAGTCATTTACATATCATATTATAATGTAAACAATACATAAAGTTATGTTTATCTGGTTTCTAAAGTACTTAGAGACTATATCTAATTTGAAATCAAATAACTACTACTAGAATATTACCTTAGTACTGTATATTTACTTGTATTGATGTTAGCATGGAGTGCATCAATGCAATTAATTTTAGTATGCCTATGAAATATCACATCCCTATCTCGACTAGATATGGTTGGTGGGTAAATTGTGAGTAAGTAATACCATAGAGCATAGATATTTATTTATAGAGATGTATTTCTTATCGGCGCTTTTAAGACAAACTTTCTGTGACCAGTGTGACCCATATTGCCGCTTGGCGGCGTTGCAGTCGCGCTGTGACAGCTGAGTCTACGAGTGCAAGAGAGACGAAAGTTTCTCCTGTGTCACTTAACTACGAGAGCAAGAAAGACGGAGAACGACGCCAGAGCCGCCAACGGCGCCAACTACGTACTACACTGACAACCGTCAATACGCCAACTTTAATCGGCACGGCACATCCTTATGAAATAAGCTTCTATTATGTAAAAATTTGTATTCATTGGTAATAATAACAATGGAAAACGCTATGGCGGTTATCAATTTTGTATGAATCACTTAATTTGATTGACAGCTCTCAGATAGTAAACATTGGAGCGTTTTGCTGTGCTCACTGGAGATATAAATAGAGATTCGAATGAATTTATGTCAATGATAAGCACGTGAGAGTTAAGGATTGCAGAAAAAAAAATTACGTGCTGAGCATATCTTCATGTCACCAAACGCCCTGTGCTCCTCATATGAATATTTTTAAACCACGTTTAAGAATCGAGATATGTGTGTAGTTGCGAGTTGTTTTTCGATGGGAACAATTCCTATAGGTACATTTTTTAAATGCGTTTCTAGCGGTCTACTGACGGTTAGTACCCACTATGGGCGCTTTTAAAAAAAATGGAAATTGTTGCCGTCCGGAAACGATTTGCAATACCATCAAACTAGACCTCTGGATCTATTTTAAGTCATACCTACCTATACTTTTACTACACCTACGCCTTACTTGGTACAGCTCAAGGTATATACACCCACTGTTTTTAAATTGACTGGTCATTTCCTTGTTCTTTATGCTATATGTCTGGTACTAAAATTATACACCCTTTTTGACATTTAAATTGTGGTAAACAATGTTCGTACATTTTACGCAGATAATAATCAGGCTTGATGTAAAAGCTGATATTCTGTCACATCTAAGGGGCGATTCAGAATCGTTCGATATCTCATTTGACATTCGATTCCGTTAATTGTCAAACGGGCTACCTCATTTTTTGTCAAAACTATCGCATTTCCTATCAATTTTATGCATTCAGTATGAAATAAATTAATAAATAAACCGAATTCAATGAATATTTGTCCAAAATAACTCTGATAGGCAGCTAAAAGCCAAGGACAATAATTTGACATATCGTACGATTACTTGTCGTGACATTCTGAATCGGCCTGCTAGTTAGACTAGTAAGCGGACCCCGGGGCTCCACGGCGTGTAAGTCTTGGATGCAATCGGATAAAATGCTAGGACGAAGAATGACGAGGTTTGATGAATACCTTTTGTTTTCTTTTGTGTGTTTCTTTTTGTATTTTGGTTTTGTTTTTGCTGTCAAACTTTGTTATATTTTTACTGGTGTGTCTAATAAATGTTTTTCTTTATTTTTCTTTCTTTCTTTACCTGTCGGTGGCCTGCCAGAACGCTAGGACGATGAATAATGAGGGTTGATGTATAGGTACCTGTCGATGGCCTGCCAGAACCAGACGATGACGGGGTGCGCGTCGTGGTACCCGCCGCGGTACTCCGTGTTGTCGCGCCAGTCGCCCACGTCGAGCTCGGGCGCGCCCGCGATCACCAGCTCCAGCTCGCGCGCGTCGAACGCCGCCACCAGGCGCGGGTCCACCACCTGGACCAACCAAATACAAGGTTAAGTAACAAACAACGTTTTGGAAGCCGATTTGGCCATTTGGGCTTAGGTTTTCGATGTCCTTAAGAGTTCGGCTGATTGATAAATGGATTCCTATATTCATTCTGTCTCTCAAACTCGGTAGATACATGTATGTTATAGTAAGTGGATTTCGGCGCTCATTTTCTTCAAACAAAAGACTACAATAAATAATTGGGGGCATAGAAAGAGCAGAATATATTTTGAATTGCGAGTCGTTTCTCTATGGGAACAATTTCCATGCATTTTCTAAATGCGCCCTCTAGCGATCTTTCGTCACGATTATTACCCGCTAAGCGGTGCATTCCAAAAAAAAACATCTTGCCGTCGAGAAACCACTCGCAATCCGATCAAACTCGGATGTGTGCATCATGGAGTTTCCTGGTTTAGGTTACGGGTCGAGTGGCCACATCATGCATCACAATTTTGTGGCATGTATTTTTAGTGGATTACTGATGTGTAAAAAGGAACATAACAATTTTGACAATAGGGTTGTTTCCAACTAGTCAAATCAAGCACTTTGAATGAAATGTCAAAAACGACCTTTGCTAAGGGTTTTGCATGAAACATGACGTAGTGACGTCATAGTGTTTTGCTGTCAAGTAGAATATTTATTATCAATAAATTGACGATAAAAATGTTAAACAATGTTTTAACATTAATTGATGAATGAAACTACTATTATTTTGACATGTTTCACTAGATAAAAATATTTGTATAATTTATTTCACTTGCAGGAAACTTCCACCATTAAATTACGACGCGACGCTGCCATATCTGGCAAATGTCTCATGGCTCTTATTTCGGAACCCTATCAAATTGATGAGGTAAACCGATCTGTTCTCAACTGTGGATGCAGATGCATTTACAGATCTCTAGTTATACCTACTAAACTAAATGACTAACTAACTTAATATTACACCTTATAACATTTTGTATAGGCATTGCTAGAATGTACATAATTTTAATTTGTAATTTATAAATTTTGCATATGCGCGTCATCTCTGTCTTGTCTGTTACGCGGTTACTTTTTATTTATTTATTTATTTAAAAAACAAGACTTACAGCTAATGTAACAGTATACAAAGTAATATAGTAGGTAGCTTGATAGCCAATAACAAGTCCTCACATCTAAAAACATAACAATGTGTGAACAAAATTGCTACATGCTTAAAATATTATTGTCATTTTTGTTTACATACCTATTACATACAGGCATCGTGATAATGTTTTGGTTTTCTTATGAACGGCAAACAATAAGAGCCTAAACGAACTATACTTATAGATAACATAAAGATAACTATTTACTTGGTTTGAAAGAATTCAAGGCTTAAGCATCTTTCTGCCAATGCAACGCTAGTACTGAATAAATCAAAATTATATTTTTTACTTATTCTATTAAAGTTACGACTCGCTCTAATAATGTAAGTATTCTGCCGGTAAGTAGTAGAGGCGGATGGTACATTCAATGGTGGATTAAACCGTGTCGACTTAGGTGGTACATTGAAAGCAAACTTGCCGAGGAGATCCGAGCAGTCAATTTCACTATGAATAATTTTTAGGAGTAACAGATAGTCTGCAATCTCACGACGTTTTTCCAAGGGAAGAATATAAAATTTTCTACATAGACCCAGATAATTGTTTGAATGATAGGGTTTCTTTTGGTGATAACATAAATATTTAATAAACCGTTTCTGAACCATTTCAATGCGATCGATGTATTTAAGGTAACAAGGGTTCCAAACCTGTGACGCATACTCAAGATTACTACGGACAAAGGTGCAGTACAATATGTTTAAGGTTTTCGCTTCAGTGAAACATTTTGACATCCTTATCACAAAACCTAAGGCTTTCGAGGCTTTCTTGATTATTGACTCAATATGATCGTCAAACAACAGTTTGGAGTCATGGTACACACCCAGATCTCGCACAGAGGTACATCGAGGTAAAATTTGGCCCCCTAGCGTGTAATCTGTAACAAATGCTAGTCGTTTACGAGTGTATGTTACGACTGAACATTTATTTGGATTAAGATCTAGTTTGTTATGTTTGCAGTATGTTTCTAGATTATTTAAATCAGTCTGGAGTGCTAACATATCTGCATATGAAGATACAGTGGAATAAATTTTCATATCATCTGCAAAACACAACAACTGGGATGATTTAAAGCATGAATCTATGTCGTTAACATACACTACAAACAGAAGCAGACCAAGCAGCGAGCCTTGGGGTACACTGCTAGGAACAGTAACCCAACTAGATAATGTAAATATTAAGCACTGTAGCTTGCGATCGGTTCATAATATAAGAAAATAACCATCTGACCAAGTCTCCATGTACCCCTACGTTGCTAAGCTTCGAAATTAATAGGCTGTGACTGACACGATCAAATGCCCTACTGTAATCAGTATAAATGACGTCAACCTGACTACCTTTGTCCCTAGCATCTGTAATATAATCATTAAGTAGGATCAGGTTCGAGACAGTAGATCGGCCTCTCAAAAAACCATGTTGAAAGAGGCTGAATTATTTACTAAGAGCGAAATAAACCTGGTCGTAGATAATTCTTTCAAATATCTTAGCAATTAAACAAAGTTTACATATAGGGCGGTAGTTGGAAATTTCAGTTTTTGGTCCATTTTTATGAACTGGGGTGATAAAGGCTGACTTCCAGATTTTAGGAACAGTGCCCAAGGACAATGATTTTTGAAATAAGATAGAAATAGGTCTAGCTATAGAGGAAGCAGACTTCAATAAAAATTTGGCTCATATATGATCGGGACCAGCTCCTTTCGTTGTGTCTAGTTTACAAAGTAATTTTCTCACTTCGTCAACGCTAACGGTCACGTTAGAAATGTCAGAGACGGGTTCCAAGTGAGTAGAGAATGAAGAGGTAGATCTGTACAAGAAAAATTACTGGGGTTGAGAAAGGTAGAATAGAAATAGGATGAAAAAGCCTCGCATATGTCCTTCCCTGTTGTTATAATCGAGTCATTGTGTTTAAATGAGCTAGGAATCGCATTTGTGTTCTTCCGAGTCTTCACAAACGTCCAGAAGAATTTTGGGTTCATTTTTATCGGTAAGATTCAAAAAGTTTTTATAGCAAGTTTAGTTTAGTGGACTCTAAAGCTTTAACTATAGCCCGAAGTAACTTGTATGTATTCCCATCAGATAAGTTGCCATATGTTTTAGTTCTTCAAAAATATTTATATTTTTCCTTTATCAATCTTATAAGGGATGAACTATACCATGGTGGATAAGATTTATTGCGTATGGGTTTGGTATGGTTTGGCGACCGACCACCACGGTTGGTGGTCTGGTGGTTTATACGCCGAATATACGTAAGAATCGAAAAACATAGCATACATACATAGACTCACGCCTGTTTCCCGGAGGGGTAGGCAGAGACTACGGAACGCCATTTGCAACGATCCTGACATACCTCACTTGCTTCACTCACTCCCAGCAAGTTCCTCATGCATGCTCTTCTGTTAAGGGTACTTCTGACTTGTCCTTTCTTCAGGATGTCTCCAATCTGGGGGGCGATTCAGAATCGTTCGATATCTCATTTGACATTCGATTCCGTTAATTGACAAACGGGCTGCCTCATTTTTTGTCAAAACTATCGCATTTCCTATCAATTTTATGCATTCAGTATTAAGTAAATTAATAAATAAACCGAATTCAATGAATATTTGTTCAAAATATCTCTGATAGGCGGCTAAAAGACGAGGACAATAATTTGACATATCGTACGATTACTTGTCGTGACATTCTGAATCGGCCTGCTGGTCAGAGAAGGTTCGCCTAGGTCTTTCCCTTTGTCCTGTCCCATTCACACTTGCCTTATATATCTTCTTTGTCAGTCTATCGTCATCCATCCTCTCTATGTGCCCAAACCATCTTAACATGCCTTTCTCAATGCTTGTCACTACATCTTCTTTTACCCCACACCAATCTCGTATCACACAATTCTTTACTCTGTCGTCAAAGACACACCACACATACTTCTCAGTGCTCTCATTTCTACAGCATTTATTCTACTTTCAAATCTCTTCTGCCATACCCAACTTTCACTACCATACATAAGGGCTAACACACCTCTATGTACAGCCAAACGTGCCTTTTTGGACACGTTTTGACTGTTCATAAACGCCTTCAGAGCTCCATTCACACTATTACCTGCATTAACTCTCCTTTCAATATCTGTTTCATTCTTACCATCTCTTGTAAACAACGTACCTAAGTAAACAAACTCATTCACTTGTTCCACTCGCTGTCCATCGATCAAAACATTACATGCCGTAACGCATTCCTCCTTTTCAAAAACCATAACTTTCGTTTTACTTACATTCAGTTTCATTCCTTTCCTCTCTAACGCACGATGCATGATTGTTACCATCTCCTGCAATTCCTCCGTTGAAGATGCAAGTATAACCTGATCATCAGCATAAAAGAGGCATTTGACGAGTACCCCATTCATCATTAATCCGCAGTCACTAAGTTTGAAATCTTGCAAACAACTGTCCATGAAGAGGTTAAACAGCCACGGCGACGCTACACATCCCTGTCTAACACCTGTCTCGATGGTAAACCAGTCAGTGTATGCCCCGTTTATCCTCACACAAGCTCTAGAATCCTCATAAAGGGATTTCAGAGCTCGAATGAGGCTGCTGTCCACCCCGTTCTTTGACAGCACCGACCACATTTCATTCCTCACCACTTTATCGTAAGCCTTTTCCAAATCCACGAAAGCGCAATAGACCTTTAGGCCTTTGGCTAAAAAATTTTCGGCTATGCTTCGCAAGGAAAAAACCTGATCCGTGCATCCCATACCCTTTCGGAATCCCGCTTGTACATCCCAAATTTTCTTGTCGGTTACTTCCATAACTCTTTCAATAAGTACCTTTGCATACAATTTGCCAACAATGCTGAGAAGGCTAATGCCTCTATAGTTTATGCAGTCTTGTTGCGAGCCTTTTCCTTTATAAAGAGGCACAACTACAGCTGTGGTCCAGTCATTAGGTACTCGGCCGGTGTTCCAACACAAGTTATATAACCGCTGCAACTGACCAACTATGATGCCCTGTCCAGCCTTCAGCATTTCGACTGTAATCCTATCATATCCTGCAGCCTTACCTACTTTCATACTTCCCAGTGCCTTCACGATCTCATCCACGCCAATAACGCTTTCATCATTGCTATCACCACTTCACTTCAGCTATCGGTTTCTCTATCGCCGTTCTTTCAAATAAACTTTCAAAATACTCTTTCCATCTCTTTAACACGCACAATTCACCATTTACTATATTTCCATTCTCGTCTCTGATTGATGTGTGTTTTGAAAACAGCATGAGTATACAAAAATCTATGTTACAAGATCAATGTGTTAATATTATGTATTTATACACAGCCAAGCGAGCCAAGGCCAAATCATATCCAAACTTGTTTGGCCAAACTTAATATTCACACTCGCCAACTTCATTTGAATTTATTATCTTTACACGCAGAACTTCGAAGTCATTTTTTTTAATAAACTATAAATTGAGTAGAAATCTTTTGTTTTAATCATCAATATATTTGAATTTGCTTATTTCCATGTGTATCTACTTAACTAGTAGGACGCGGAATGTGTTTATGAATCGGTATTTAAATTTTTTTCTGTATGCAACACTAAATTTTAGGTACTTTCATTTGTTGTTTAATTAAATCTTCAATTTCATCTAGTCTAACCAGATTTGAAAGAATATGACTTTTGTCACATAAAGCCATTAATATTTCCCCTGTGTGCAACCTAAAGCTTTAACGTGAAATTCTATGACGCGCAGTGTAGACGGAAGGACTTAACACTTGTGTTCCTTATACGGATTGTCAAAAATTGACAAAAGTTTGACAATTCTACAAGATAATTAAGTTTTCCAAAGCACAAAAGCGGTTAAAGGCAAAAATTCTGATGTCGGTAAATCTCGCCATTTTGCTACCTATCCTAAGCTCAGAAGAAACATGTTTGAATTTTAATGACTAGCATGGGGCTCTTGTCTGTTTAGTTTTTATAACTTATTTATCAGGGAATATTTTTGAAGAGAAAGAGATTGTTGTAGTTAAGACTAGTGATGTTCAGTACTTATCGATATTTTTTACCTAATGGACTTTTTTAGTAGAGTAGTACTATTTGCCTACAACTTAAAAATCGATGTTTTTGACGATCAGTTTTCCATGTTATTTTTGTAAGTTTCGACATTCGAAAAAAATGTATACATCCTACTACATCCTATATTGCATACATCCTACGTATGTAAGTGACAATCTCGGCTCATAAGCATGGCTGAGTGTGCAAATAGGTAAGCCGTTGCCAGCGCGAGGATAGGCTTAAGGGAGGAGCAGGAAGAAGTGAAGTAGTAGTGAGCGTGTGTGTGTGTGTGAGTGTGTGTATGAGCGTGTGTGAGCGTGTATGTGTGCGCGCGCGCGCGCGCGCGTGTGTGTGTGTGTGTGTTTGTGTGTGTGTGAGCGTGTGTGTGTGAGCGTGTGTGTGTGAGCGTGTGTGTGTGAGCGTGTGTGTGTGAGCGTGTGTGTGTATGTGTGCGTGCGCGTGTGTGTGTGTGTGTGTGTGTGTGTGTGAGCGTGTGTGTGAATGAGCGTGTATGTGTGTGTGTGTGTGTGTCTGTGTGAGTGTGTGTGTGTGTGTGTGTGTGTGTGTGTGTGTGTGTGTGAGAGAGAGCGTGTGTGTGTGAGAGCGCGTGTGTGTGAGCGTGTGTGTGTGTGAGCGTGTGAGTGTGTGTGTGTGGGAGCGTGTGTGTGTGTGTGTGCGTGTGAGCGTGTGCGTGCGTGCGTGTGTGTGTGTGTGTGTGTGTGTGTACCTCGTGGAAGCCGCGCACGAGCCACTCGGTCTGGTCGGCGACACCGCGCTGCACGCGCCAGCGCACGACGCGCTCGAGGTACTCCTTCTTGTTCCGCTCGGTGACAGCCACGTCGCGCCCGCCCGCCTTCAGCTCGCGCTCCAGCACGCGCCCGTCCGCCAGCCGCTCCGACACCGCGAACGTTAGCTCCAGGGATGACACGCAGCGAGCCGTCTGCACAACACACAACAGATTGTATAACAGGCTCTATTTGCGGTACAAGATTCTGAACAGGTAAAGGGCTATAAAATTGTGATAGCTTTTTTGTATTGGACTTGAACCTGGTATACAAAGAATTTATTTAAAAAAGCACTGAAAGTTATTTATTTTTGGAAGCAAACATGATTTTGGAGAGGACTTCAAAGTGTTGCAAAGGAGTGCACTTGCACCCTGATTCCCGACTGTCAGACTAGTGGCCCTCTTCTTCCAAATAAATGTCCGCGGACTTGGGTGCACTGTGTACCCACCTCTCAAATTATTCTAGCCTAGCGACGCTCATAGTTCAGCTCCGATATTTAGGTTAAAATTTGTAAAGTTCTACTTCAATGTAACCGAGCATCACAGCAAACCATACCGAAGCCTTACCTCTAATGTTAACTAAAATAAGACCGAACCATCTCAACTGCTAGAAACAATCTCACTCTCGTGACTCAACACCAAATGCCATGTAAAGAAGACACCATTTAAATGCTACAAAGCTGCTAGTGAATAGTTACCTGTAGCCAGCGCAGCGACGCGGCGAACTGCGCATCAAGCGCATCAACATCTTCTAGCGCAGGCGGCAGACGCAGCAGTGCCCGGTACAACGCACGAGTGAACCACGCCTCTAGCAGGTAGCCGTGCACCAGAGCCAGGCCCAGCACGCGGCCAGAGAAGCGGAACCTGGAACACCACGCGTGGACATGCTACTTACATAGTTCCACTTAAAGGTTGGTAACAGCGAGCACAGAGCGAGCTGTTTGTCTGTATGTTGCCAATGAAAAGAATACCTAAAGAGCAATACTTAAAGCCCATATTTGGATGATATTCTTTTTGTTGGGTGGGAGCAGAGTCGTGGAAGTGGGCTAAGACATTAACTCTCTTTATTTATTTTAATTATTTCTGATCACACAACAAACCATTCTTACAGGCGAACCTTATGCAATGGATGCGTAATCAATATAAATATGTTTAAATAACATAACTGAAATATTACAAAACCACTTCACAGAATACTGAGTATAGGGGCCTGTGAGAACTCATTCTATGAACAAGAAAAAATATCAACTAACTCTCACTCTCTAGTCCTGGCTTCCTACATGGTGGTGCGGTCAGATCTCTTTAGGTTTCGCCTCCACTTCGCTCTATGTGCGACATCATCGTCAGTAACCTTACATTCTGTCATATCATTTAGCACTACCTACAGGTCTGTATATACATGCTCACTACCTTGTCTTGGGTCGTTTTCTAGTTTGTTCGTAGTTTAGTTCCAACTAATAAAGCTGGTAAATGCGTGCGAATTTCTCATTGGAAATGCACAAGATGCGCCAGATTTTTCATTGGAAAGGAAACTCAAGAGAATCGATTTAATAAATCCAGTAGTCTGTGAATAAGCCCAAACAAAGGTAAGTTTTATATCTATACTTACGATGAGTTTTAAATTAAAATGGTCTTGGTTGTAACGAGGATGTCACGGATAGAGCGAAGTGGAGGCGAAAATAAGGAAAGCTGACCCCACCACCATGCGAGATATATAACTAGGCAGAGAGAGAGGGAGAGGTCTTGGTTGTAACTGCTTGACAGTCAGTAGTTTAAAAAGTTGTGCTAAGTTTCGGATATTCTCAGTGGCAATAGCATTATGGAATTTGAGTCTATCGTCTCCCCGTTGACGTATTTTAAGAGACCATTAAAACCAAATAAAACATTTCTGTATTTGATTTATTACGCATCCATTTACATTAACTTTCAACCGTTCTCATCGACCGTTACACATTACTGAATAATCTAAATAATAGTAACCCAATACAGGGTGATACTAAAAGTTCCGCGCGGTTGGTGCCACTACAAAAACTACAAACACGATTCGTCTGTTTGTCTGTAACTCGATACACGGTGTTTGTAACGTGAGATGTCAAGTTTCGGTGCGAGGCGAAGCGCGCAAAGTAAAATGGATATAAATAAACACAGAGGGCGCGACGCACCGCTGTGACACAAATAATTATTATAACGGATATCTGCTCTCGCAGGTTTTTAGGACGAATTTAGACGACATTACTGTTATTGTATTCATATGCGATCCTTGCGTTTCATCTAAGCTTTTTTAATGTAGTATTTTGTTCTTAATGGGCAAATCATGTCTGCCTCTACACATATACCTACAGCATACATCTATATGGTAAGGCATGTCCTGACAACAGGCGTATCGTCGCAGAACGTAAACTAATATAGCTAGTAACACAAAATTAAGAGAAAATTAGTTTATTTTATGACTATGAAACCTAGTAAGGAAGGACTTTTAAATAGTAGGTACAAAAAGGGGGCTAAAAGTGGGGCTAAAAGTTTGTTAAAAACCACATTGAAGTTCGAATATGAAAGCTTTAAACTATGAAAATGCGGATTGTAAATTATGCATGTGAATATAATCTTTTTGAAACAACTGACGATTCAAACTTTCAAGCAGTATTTAAATAAAGTTTGTAGAGATTCCGACTGGATGCAGAAGGCAGAGGATCGGTCATTGTGGCGCATGTTGGGAGAGGCAGTGGACTGCAATAGGCTGATTGATTGATTGTAGAGATTGTTACAGTGGTATGTTAGCCATAAATATTATAGTATTCAATTTTCTCTAGCCTACCTAAATTGTATATACTGGTAGTATAGTATCTTTACGACATTACAAACAGCTACATAAGGTAGCCGAAAATGTCTACAAAACGGTTTATGTAAGTACAACATTAGAGACTTATTAGGCATTCAATAAACTATCAGCCACTACACAAAAGTAGGCATGGCGCTATTGTTCTACAAAAATAGTCAATATACAATCAATAGAATAGATGGATATCTGGCCTTAATTGTACCCTACAAGGGTAGTGTGTCAATGACAATGGGACTTCGTCGGTACAGAATATATAATGATATTTTATAAAGTTTGTGAACAAATACTGAACGAATTGTGTGATTTCATCGATAATTATTATGTTTTACTTCGAGTTTTATTTTATCGACTGGCTTACATCACTATTTCATTATTGTTGCCTGTATGTGTGTATGTGATTGAATTTTGTTTTGTTTTGCGTTATAGATGCAGCTTTAGGGCAGAATGTCAATTACTGTGTCATGGTAAGAATTCTGAGCATTTCTTTAAAGCTATAAAATAGTTCTGCTCTTACTTTTTTATAAAAACTAAAGTGACAGGGTTCCCAATCATATGATTTGTCTCTCAGCTGAATCCATATCTTTAAGTCTATATTATTATGTCACTGGTATAGACAAGCTTTTTTATTAAAAAATACTGGATCCTATTTTAACTTAATATTTAGGTATGACACTTAGATTTGTTATTTTACGTAGATTATTATTGTTAAATACTTAATTACTATTTTTCATATTAGCACACGGGTTATATCATAATTAAATAGCAGCTACAGTTTTACTTTAGAGATAATACTTATGTAAATTATTTTACGTAAATAGTTATTTCACTTGACTATAATGAACATTAAATTGTATTTTGTAATAATTTTGTGCAAAAATATTTCCCACACAGTCACAAAACATCATTAATTTAACAGATTGTTTGTGTTCAGAATGATAAAGGATTTTATTATTTTATTTATGTGACTAAAACATAAAATCAGGGACCTGTATATAAAAACTTTATCGAATTAAAAATAAGCAAGTCACATATTTTCTATTGCTTAATAGACAAAGAGCGCCATTACACGATGTGACATCACTTTCATATTACTCTATATCTGATTCATACTCATTATTATTCTGCGAGACAAGGTTTCCACCATTTTAGTCGTGTTTATTGTCAACCGTTGTATCATCATCATCATCATCCACAGCCCGACTTTGTCCACTGCTGAACATAGGTCTCTCTTTGTTCTTGCCATTTCCCTCGACTTTGTGTTAAACTAGCTAGTTCTAGTTATGAAACAACTCCAGCGAAATTGTACGTTTATTACAGAAAATATAGGTAAATAATAATTACTGACTCGCCCTCGAATAAGACTGCCTCGTTGGTCTCGCGGCATAAATGTGCGCGTGGGATTGGGAGGTCTCGGGTTCGATTCCCGGGTCGGGCAAAGTGTTATTGGGTTTTTCCGTTAGGAAATTCTCAGTAGCAGCTCGGAGTCTGGTAATGTGCCCGGTACGGCAATAGGCTTGCCTCCTATTACGTGGGACCTAAAACAAAAAAAACCTGGCGAAATGTGGGTGTAATATTACACCTCTGCCTACCTCTTCGGGGATACAGGCGTGAGGCTATAAAAAAAATTTACTTGTTTTGATAGTATGTAACTACCCTAAGTGGTAATCTATTTACAGTCCCGGAACAACACTTAGCAACGACACTTGTCTAACGCCGTCATATCACACGAGTCCAATTACATATAATAAATAGCGATTATGCAGTATGTAAGTATAAGTGAGTTCTCTATGACGAGTAACAATAACACCGGCACTCATTGATTGCCTTAATTACATAATAATGGTTATCATTCGCAACACGGAAGCAACACTTCTTAACGTAATAACTATAATTTGATTGATTGTATGTCTGTATGTAAAAAAATGTAAACAACTTGTACGCTCCATTGCCATTGCCATACACTTGACGTGCAAATTGTGATAATTTGCTACTATTGCCATGTTCTGGGTTAAATAGTCACAATAAAGTTTGTAATAAAATTACTGACAAATAATTTTACGAGTGTCCTCGATACAGTAGGCCAGTGTGGCAGGATGCATTTAACACTAATATTTCGTTAACGATTCGCGTCCTACGTAAAAGAAAAAAATACTAATGCCATCTATCGGTGACATTGAGACTTCCTGACTTTCATACCTGTAAAATACAAAATCTTTGCATGACTTAGATCACCCCATGTCCCAAATCTAATCCCATCGGCATTGAGCACTGTGATTATTCTACTAGAACTGCAGAGCCAATCAGTGCGACAAACGCCGGTCAAATACAGGTGCAGGCAGGGATAGCTAAATTCGTAGACCTGTCTACTACACATTAGACTTTTCGAAGTTATGTGTGCATTATAAATTAATTTTCGCTCACTTAATGATGTGCCCGGTAGATGGCAATAGGCTCGCCCCCTATTACATTGGGACCGAAACATAACTGGCGAAGTGTGGGTGTGTAATACACCTCTGCTTCCCCCTTCAGGGATAAAAGGCGTGAAGCTATGTTATGTTATGTCTACTACAAGTCTGCGAAACTAGCTATCTTTCTCCAGTTCCTGAGGACCTAGACCGAGTACTTCCCAGGCTCAGAGGTGCTCCGAGGAAGACGAATTGATAAATTTATACTTAACATTTTCTAAAAGCGCTCGGTGACGATTAGTAGTTTTCAGGGGTTAGGCGCTTTGTAATTATTGGAAATTTTCATTTTTTTTTCATCTGTTGACAATCCAATGCTGTGTAAATTCGGACTAGTCTTCTTGGTCCTCGAACTCTTGGTCTAACCATCAACTAAAGTCTTAATTATATTACAGATTCCTTCCAAAAACAATGATCTACAAATTGTTATAAAAGCAAACTAGGTTCACAAACTGTACCTACGCTTTATTTACTTCTAGTTCTCAACTAATTAAGCGTCCATTGTGCAAAAAGTGGAATGAATTCAGACAATTTGGAATTAAATTTGAGCAAATTTAAATAAAACAATGATACGCCATGAGACGACGATTCATTACAATAAGTCATCAGTCATGATAACGCGAGTAATAATCATAATAATTAACATTTAAATGTTATTTGTTATTTAAATATGATTTTATTGTGCAAACCGTGTTCACACAGTGTTAAATTAATTATTTATTTATCTTTGTGTTCAACTCTGGTATCGGAGTCGGCCACAACAGTAGTCATCCATTCCAGTGGCGGTTTCTGCAAGCTTCGTATTACTTTGCCATCTATTGCTAACGGCAGTTCAAGCTATGAGCGCCACCTTTTTTTTACCGAGGTGGAACATCCCTTCGTATCTCCGGCTCCTAGGGAAATGAGACCCGGAGTATGTGGCGTTTCCACTAAAAGTCACCTCGAATGCCGAACAAAGGCACCCTACGGGAATATGTCGGGGTACAGGCGCTGTCCAGTCTTTCTCCCATGGCGCCAAGTCTAAAGAAACCCGAACCTAGGGAAGACTTCAACCTGCTTTACTGGCAGTTTCCCAGAGCAACCTATTCCTATTCGGCCACCAGAGCTTACCATGCTCTAGCGGCCCGCGGCCCCGTTGGCAGGTCTCTGCCACGCCGCCCTTGACTTCGGGCAGGATCAGCCCTCTCCCGAGCCCGCTCAGCAGCCGCCTTTTGGAGCATAACAGCTTCACAAAAGGAAGCCACTGCGTACCAGCCCTCCTCGCCCGCCAGCATGGCAGCGACAACCCTATGAGCCCTACCTAATATTAAGTTTTCCGTGAAAGCCACAGATTGCATATATCCTTAAAAGATGGGTCTAGTGGCGTGATACACATATTTCTCCAGAAAAGCAATAAATAATAGCGGCCGATCTACTCTCATTGTCCACATTTCAAGGACTCCTGTGACTACCTATTAAGTTACTAAGAACTGCATTTATGTCTTACAATTAAACGCTTTACACACTCGCTGACTGATGTTGAATCATTCTTACAACTTACCAACGTTTTATTCTTGTAGAGTCTGAAGCCAGGCTATCCGCCATAAAAATTGTCCTTGTGTTTGTTTACTGCGACATCTTTCTTGGTTTAAAGAAGTTTATCAGGCGCTTAACGACACTATTAGTAGTATAGTAGGCCAATTCCTCCTTTCAAAGGAGAGGCCTAGTCCAGCAGTGGACTGTTAAAGGCTGATGATGAACGACACTATTATTTAACGGACATGCACAAACGGTGTATGAAAGAAGGACATTATTTAATGCATTAGATTACACGACAAATTATAAATATTATTTTTGAAGTTTACTGTCAGGCGTAATAGATGGCGTTGGGATAGATTTAAATCGTGATGTTTCGTTAAGAGGTGTAGGGCTTGTATCTAACTTTGTCTGTCAAATTAGTTCTCTCTTACATCTCTTTGGGAGAAGAGACTAATTTCCTTATTCCTGATCATAAGAAATTCGCTAAACTACCTCTGAATAGGTATGTATATGTCATCATAATCATCATTTCTGCAAGACAAAGGCCTCCAAGGCTCTACCCATAGACCATTGTTGAGCCGCCTGCATCCAACTGCTTCCCACGATCCCAAGAAAATGGGGCCCACCGCTGCTGCGCTACCAATATTTTACTGAAGTCAAATATAAATTAGTATTAACTTACCATTCATGATGGTTATCCACAAACGCGGACATCGGCGACACGTGAACGGTGTAGGTATCGTTGGCGGAGTATTCGAACAGGCCGTAGTAGGGGTTGAACAATTCCCTGGACAGCAGGAAGAAGAACTCCCTGCTGGGTCCTCCGTAGTCCAGGCCCTCCTCTCCGTCCCACAGCACACACAGCTTGCCCTTCTGAAGCTCCTTCTTGCCGCAAGACATGATCCGCCTGAATGCGTCTTCTAGTAAATGCTCTCTTCGAATATGCAGTCTGAAAGGAAGGTTTTTGCATTTTAGTAATTTGCCAGTCTCATGTAGGTATCTTATATGCTTCATAACAATTAATTTTCTATTGTATCTCTCGCTTGACGGCAAAATTCCAAATTTATTAAAAAAAAACATAAAAGAAAGAACCTAACCGCGCATGACTATAGTTTGTAAATAACAGGAAAATACTTTTAATGCCAAGTTAGAGAGGTAAAATCTTTCTTCATACTTTTACTTTCTATTAATTGGCAAAAGGTAAGTACATAGCTTTTAGATTTGCTGTTATTATTTTTGCGTCAGAAATCATGGCAACTCTTGAGGCTATGAGAGCTTCGAGCCTAATCTAAATTATTTATAGTCAACAAATTTTGATCCATTTCTTTTGCATTTTCTGTGCTTAGTCTGAATTGATATCATTGGCATGTGTTATATATAAATGTCAAGTACGTGTGTGCTTATTGACTAGTATGAGTGCTAATTGCTCAACTTGCTAATATTCTGTCAAATTCTGTCATCAAGCAGCTAATATGCTGTCAAATCTGGAACAGGACTGAGCCTGGGGTTCAAGACCCTGTATGCGACCGGGATAATGCTATAAAGGTGATGAACACTCACTTTAACTTGCCAGGCCCTTGCCCGTAGCCCTTGCTCTCCAGCTTGCGGTAGAAGGCGCGCAGCTTGGCCTCGAAGTCGCGGCGCTGCGGCGCGGGCGCGCGGGTGGAGCGCGCGGCGGCTGGCGAAGCCCCCGGCGACGCACACGCGCCTCCGACCCCCGCACCCCCGGGGACTGCGCCCCCCGCGCCCACCGCGCCCGACCCGCACCCGCCCGCAGGCACGTAGCTCATTATCTCCTGCTCGAACAGGCTGCAAACAACATACAACCATCGTTACACTTGTAACTTACAGCACTAGATTTACAGGATCATCATTTTGTCTGGGGTGTTCTGTCAAATCTTCTTTTTTAGGGTTCCGTACCTAAAAGGTAAAAATCGGAACCCTATTACTAAGCCTCCGCTGTCTGTCTGTCTGTCTGTCTGTCACCAGGCTGTATCTCATAAACCGTGATAGCTAGAAAGCTGAAATTTTCACAAATTATGTATTTCGGTTGCCGCTATAACATCAAATACTAAAAATAAAAAAAATAAAAATATTAAGGGGGGGTCCCATACAATAAACGTGTTTTTTTTTCGTATTTTTGCTCAAAATTACTAACGGTAACAGGTAGACGCTTAAAATTTTCACGGAATATGTAGTTGTATATTACCTTTAATAAATAAATAATTAAATTAAAAAAAGTAAATAATAAAGGGGGGCTCCCTTACAACAAACGTAATTTTTAAGCAATTTGTTACTCGATCTTAATAAACAAGTAGAAACTTAAAAAATATTTAAGTATATATACGACAAACGTGATTTTCTTTTATAGATGATGGTACGGAACCCTTCGTGCGCGAGTCCGACTCGCACTTGCCCAATTTTTTATGGTAATAGGCGGCAAACGAGCAGATGGATCGCCTAATGGTAAGCAATTACCGCCGCCCATGGACACAAGCAACACCACACACATTGGGAAAAGGGATAGGATGAGGAGTGGGATGAGGGAGAAGGAATAGGGGATAGGGCCGCCGGTCACTCACCGAACGAAACGCAACAGTTCAACTGCTACTTTACGTCGATCTTCTGTGAGAGGGTAATACTTCCCCGGTCGAGCCAGCCCTTTCGTGCTGAAATCAGCAAGGCTCTATCACTATCTGGATAGACCAGCAGTCCGCTTACTGGTACTCCGGCTTCAAGCAAAGCTCTTAAACGCAACCGGACGAGATAACGCTAGGACGATGTCGAGAAATGACCTTGGATTTTGGATAAGCCTTCGAGTCGTTTAACCTCCCCCTTATTATCTTTTACAAGCACAAATGGCATTTTCATTTCATAATATCAATAAGCTGCGATAGAACTAGAATACGCGGGTACTCTAGGACAGCGAGCGATAGCCTAGTGGAGAACTGAGAGCCTCTCCACTGACAATGGACTTAGGCCTTCAGTCCCACTGCTGGCCACAGGCCACTTCTCACTTAATAATGAGGACCAGCAGTGGGACAGTATATTTACAGGGCTAATAATGATAACTGTTTAATTAATATTTTCTACACAACTTCTCTAAACAAACAATCCTATGATATTAGTGCCTATATTTTATCAAATTGTAAACATAACATAAAGAAGGTTCATTTGAAATCCACAATAAGTGTTATCAAGTCCATAAGTTGCAAATCGTTTACAGCATGGCGATCGAGTCACCAGCAACGAATCAATTTAACAAAGTAATTTGCCAATATCACATGCTCTATAGAATACTAGAGGACGCCAGCAGCTACGCCTGCTTTTTTTTTTAATTTACCCGTTTTGGCCGATCCCGTGGGAATTTCGGGAAATCCCTTCTTAGTGCA
This sequence comes from Euclidia mi, assembly GCA_944739405.2. Taxonomy (NCBI): domain Eukaryota; kingdom Metazoa; phylum Arthropoda; class Insecta; order Lepidoptera; family Erebidae; genus Euclidia; species Euclidia mi. The sequence continues at coordinate 61,178,609 of OX123198.2, forward strand.
CCCCTACGGTCCCCAAGGAACATACATGCCAAATTTCAGCTTCCTGCGCCCAATAGTTTTGGCTGTAGCGTGTCTGACAGTCAGTCAGTAACGCAAGGATTTTATATATTAAGATTAAAGTAAACACCTAAATACCACTTCAGTGTGGAATTGAATTAAATGCCTCAATGGAGCAAGATGGGTGCTAAATGATGCTCTTCAGTTTCAAGGAAAAGTAATACCTATAACTGAAACTGTAAAAGTCATTGTTAGTTTTCCTTGAACATAAATGTTATTTGCGTAATGTTTTCAGGCTTCTTTGTTTATATGGAATATTTTGTTTATTGTGTAGTCGCACTTCCTTCCTGCAGATACCTTAATAGGCAGTGCACTAGTTAATTATATCAATACCTACAGTACCTATTTATGCATAAGTAGCTACACGGCTTACGTCAAAAGCATTAATTACGGCAGCCCTATGATAAGTCCCTGGGGCAACCCCTTTTTTAGTTCTAGCTAGCAAATAGAATTTGCAACGCAGTGATAAAATACTTAACTAGCGACAATTTTATTAACGTTATAACCTTCACAAGAACTAATTATTTAAACCTAAATGTGCAAATGCTTTATACAGTTCTATATAAAAATACTTTTGCGAATAAAACGCTGCTTAGATATTTCGGTAAGATAAATTACGAAAATTATAATGTGATTAATTTAAATTATGCTATTATACGCTGAATGTGTTTAACCTTAAATAATTTCCTTTATTTGCACATAAGGAAACAAACTTTAATAAGTACATATTTCTAAAACTTCAATGTGGGTCAGTTTCAAGGTTTAATAATTGCAGAACTGTTAGAGCACATAATTACATTTATAGATCTGGAAATTAATGTAGTTAAAGAAAACGTGACGCCTTGTCATGCAAGAAAGACATACTAAATGAATAAAATGTAGTCATTTACTAATGAGGTTCCACAAGGACTATAACTTGAGCCGTAGTTAGGAGATTGAAAACTTATTTTAGATGTACAGCCCGAAGCTTACTGTTTGCAATTTATATTTTTTCTATGTAATCATGAGTGCATTGTGTCCCTTTGTTAGGTAAAATACACGTTTTCATAGTAGGTAAGTGTGATGATAATATAAAATGCACACCGAGTTATCGGCGCATGAAATCTTTTAAAGGTCACATAAAACAATTTGACGCGTTTTCATAACAACCACCTTGTTACTCGCAAAAGACAACGTGATAAATAATGCAATTGTAGACAAGTGAAGGTGATGTTCTAACGAAGCGTGAATATGAGGTATTCCAAAATACTGAATAAGTAACCGCCAAAATTAACAGACACCAACTTGACCAAATTATATGAATTAAACTAGACAACGAGTGAAAGTGAGTCTCCTTCATAATTAACCAGAGCGTGGACTATTAAAAGTAAAATAATAAAAGCGATGTGAAACTAAGTGATGGCACCGCGTATCCGTTACGCGTCTGCGCGAGTGTATGCTCACCGTGTAGTTGTGTACAGTGTATTGTGGGAGGTTCAACAAGTCGTGAACTAAACCTCCCACACTGTCTTCTAAAACAATTTTACGACACCATTCATTATTAAAAACTTCATCAAACAAACGAGATAAGAGCATCTAAAGAATACGTCGAAAACTACAGTTCCTCAGTAGAAGCGAGCACTGGCCACGAGGAGCAATGAACCGTGATAGATTATGACCAAAAAGACGAGCGCAAGGCCGGCCCACATAAGACAGAGACAAAACGCCGGGCTCTAGGCCCCTAATACCCGTAATCGATTTAGGAGAGCGGGAGATTTAGAACCGCAACGCCCCCCGCTCGTGATCGAGATTCGGTAATTAGTATAATAATTTCATTTGGGTCCGGTGAATTATACGTGAAGACACGCCGCGCGCGCACGCACCACCCGGCCTAGACCATTAGATCTCGCTGTGTGCTCAACAACGTAATCGAACATTTTTATTGTTATTGGACGCCAAACGAAAAGGGTAGACATAACATAGCTCGAGAATTTTCGATGCAATCCAAACTTATAACAATGAGTTCGCCGAAACCTCGCTCGGTCAGAATCACGTACGCGCCGCCCGCACTAAACTGTCGAGCCCTTTTACAGAGGAACCTTCGACTAATGTTTGATTGATCTATTAAATCGGACGTGCGACGTACGAGTACCTACCTCATTATGTAAGACACGTGCCCAATATTCTTAACTCATTGTCTACACCACTGTTTGTGTGTGTGGCGCGGACTCGTGCGAGACAGTTGTTATGCATAATGGTGTAATTGAGGAGACAGATAAAGAGCCCTCTGCTTCACTTGAATACGCACAAGCTACGCTACGTTCCAAGCAAGGCCGTCTCCGACTCACTCTGATGGGAACGACCTAAAATTACTCACAACGATACACATATTATCTGTTAGATGTGTGTACGTGTAAATTGTACGGTTTGTTATAAGATCGGTGAGAAAATAGTTTCCGGCACGCAACCCGAGAGCGAATTCGAATCGCATTTTTGTGTTCCAAAAAGTCAACAAAAAGTACAGTAATATTGTTTCGTGATAGGATCCTCTCGCGGTGATTACATAAGCATCGGGCACATCGTGCACATATATCATCGGATGCCACCAATGGCCGAAACTTAATGAGTATCGGAGGCATTCCCTCGTGGCGAGAGCACGCGCCTGCGGCGGAGCCCGTCCCGCGCCGGCGCGACAGGTGTGCGGGCTGTGCCGCCGGCCACCGCTCTACGTACTCATCTCTGATAGCCCACCAGATAAACCAGACGTCTTCATTGTCAGGGTGAACCCAACATGACGCAGCGAGATCTAATCGCACGTCTGCAGTAGTTATTTAATTAACAGTGACCGTGTCCAGACGATGCTCGATAAGCCCCGTCAAAGTTCAAGCCCCATCGCGGTGCACGACTAGAAAACATTGTGTATGTTGTTAAGAAACACAATAAACACTATTGTGGATGTGGGTGTGCGTATGTATCTTACTTTCACCGCAACATGTGCGCCTGCGCCAGGGCCCCGCAGCCATAACTCATCGTCGACCAGCTGCCATTGATGATTCCTTAGAACACTTCCAAGTCGTTTGGAAACAATGCGTTCAGCCGCCTGATGTTTTAAAATTATTGACTGTTGTTTGACTTGTCCGTTTCAATTCAACTTAGCAGTTGCTACGCACATGTCTCGGGCGCGTGTAGAGCGATACATTTGAATAAAGGGTTTGGTGAAGGCAGTTTCGTATTTGGTGGTTATTATAATAACACGATATGAGGCTGGACATTAGACACCAGAACCGATTATAGTAAAGGTCCCCTAAACATAATCACCCGTGATGGGCTGTGGTCGCCGGGGGCGCTCCGGTGCGGTAGATGGAAGAATCTATAGCTGGGGGAAAGGAAAGCTGATTGCCGGCCGCCGCTCGCCGGTCAACACACGATACGTGTACGATGTCATTTACCTGAAGCGTCCACACGAGTGTAGGAGCGGACAGCGCGCGGAGAGATGCTGTAATTGCTGCAGGCGAGCTAAAATATGACGTCTATACATGTTTCATCCGTAACTAATCTGTAATTATCACCCGGTAGGTAAACGACTTGCAATAGCGTCTCCTTAATACGTCGCGACGCCGTACTAATACTCGTGACTAGTCATTATCTTCTGCATCGTAAACTACGTTTCTATGTATTTATAGGCTTTTGACAACTTTAAATGCCCATTGAAATGCAACAAATTAAATTTTAAATGCTTTACAGACAATGTGTTCGAGAGTGCAGTGTGGACATTTGAGTAGGACTTTGAAAAATATCAAATTACTTCCGAGAATAAAGTGTAATATTGACACGTAGATCCGAATCGAATTGTTTGTAACAATAGCTGGTGCTGTATAAACGTTGTTGGGCTCAAATGATATGTTCTAGAAGGCAAAATCAAATTATGAAATGGCCGACATTGGTGCGACCTCAACGGAATTAGACATATACGTGTCTAATAATTGTGGCAAATTACTTCCTACGATCAACGCGAACTTTAAACAAACAAAGGTTTTTGCTGTGTAGCACGCTCCTTTTATATCAAAAATATTTAACAATTATGTCCCCATGGAAAAACTTTTGCTTCCCAAAGATGTTTTGTCAACTTTTGTCTCATCTTCATATGAGTGAATTTTTTCTGTTCGTGCTAGTCACCTAACTACTTCTTAGCCGCTGAACCAAAGTTGTTGCAGTGTGTTCCTGGCTTTTTTTGCAAATACCATAGACCCGGTAGTTGCCCCTACAGTTGGTGTGCCTACAAATTTGACTAGCTTCTCATAGATTCTAACGATTTGACAAAAAATCGACAAAATGTCATAATTTGGATACCCTAAAATGTCTAGAATAGGTACAAAATGCGTCCACACCTGACGTATTTCCTAGGAATACGCTAAAACCACATAGCCTTGTGTTAGCCATGTTACATGGTGACCTAATATAACATGCGTTCGACCACTAATTAAATTACACTAATGCTGTTTCACGCATATAACAAAGTTTAGCCATGGAATATTATTATACTATAGTATCTTCCCTATGCCAAAAATAATAAAATTAAAATTTTCCCATTGGTTTTTCGTAAATGCCAATATAGCTTGTATTTCAGTAATATTTAGAAAAGAAAATCTCTCTGTTCGAAGGTAATACATATTAGTTTATAAAAGAGGTTACATAACTTCGCTAAAAGGCTAAGTCAGTCTAGTTTTAGTCGAACAAAACTTGGTGTATTAATAGTTTATTGATAGTTGAAAATAATGCAAAAAAAAGACAATATTTTATCACTAAAATCGCAAAATATACATTATTTTGACTTTTGCTTACAAGTATTACCGTAACGTCTTACATAATAATAACAGTAGAGTAAATTTTTTTACTTAATCCAGTTTATCCACATTGGATGGTAACATTTAAAATTATTCAGGTAAGTTAACATTTTATCAGTTTCATAAATCATTGTGATCCCGCCCGTCTCACCTACAAATTAAGTTTCTCAGAATTTTATAAATTGAAAAATCTGCTCGATTAAAGCATTATGTTTTGATAATAGGGTCGAGCTAAAACATTAAATTTGCGTTAAATTACGTCTTAATATTTCGTGCGCTAATGTTTCAATACTTTTTTTAGAGATGTGCATGTGATTAATAAAAGCATGTTAAAAAGAAAGATCTAAAAAAGCGCCTTTAAAAAAGTTAGCATGATAATAACCTCGTAGGTAGCTATTTTTATGTCGCATAAAAGCAAATTATTCTGGTCTAAAGTATCGAATATTGCTATACCTGTGGAATGCGTCCAGCTTAGTTGATAAAAAATAATGATTACTTTATCATCATCAAAAATATTACAAAATATACTTGATATATAGTTTGGCAAAATATAGATTAATTGTTCTGCCCTAAGGCGTGGCAATATTAGCGTTCAAAATATCAAGTAACTTTTTAAAAGGATGTTATTCGTCACGGTGAATTGATTTAATAGTGTTTCAAAAAAGCTTATTTTTGTAAACATATTTTTATAACATAAGATATTTACTTTAAATTAAGCTAATACCCAATATAAATGTTATGTAATATTTTTACGGTTAGATTGCGCCGAAACTGGCAGATTGCGTACTCTACTTGCGAGGAGTCTTTTAGGTTCGCTTTTCTACCAGTTGCCTGAGCTGTACTCACTTGACTCTATCAAAGGCCTCACTAAAGTACTACAATGTGCGGGTAATCCTAGCATATTCCAGATGAGGAAAGACATCGCTCGAAATGAAAGCCTCCGACGGCGCGTCGCAACTCTACTTATATAGCAACAACAGCCTCGTCCACTCCGACAATTCTTCTACGCAGCTTAGAGTACGTGACAAAGGAGTACCACAGCTCAATATATTTCCATTCATCTATCGCTCACCTACCCCGCACATCTCATCTCTGACGGCAGCTTCTAAGCGCGAAGATATACGAGCTTCGCTGACGTCAGCGCAGTGATGTCCGAACTATTTAATGTGTATTAACTACATCCGGAGCTCGATTGTACAAAATAAACCGTAAAATTATCGCGTGTCGATCCAAACTGGACCGAACCGTACCCCGTAACGGATGATATAATATCAGGCGTGTGTTATTAGAGGGTTCGACTGAGGTGTGGCATATACATATTGACGGTTCAATAGTGATCACTAGAGGAGCAATGCCGAGACTGGCAAAGCCAGAATGGTTCCCCAAAATTACATTTAATTTTTATTAATTTTTTTAACAAACACATCGCTGACAGGAAACCAAAAAAGGATGTGGGTGCAATACAAGATAAAAGGCCTTATGGAATGAAAAGTTTGCACTAGACAACTATCAATGTAGTTTGTCGTCTTTAAGGGAAATAGGTAATACTAGTACTAACTGTATCCAACATCAATGAAACCTTTTGCAATCTAGGACCAACTTTACGGGGCCAGATGGTTTAAGTTCCACAAATGTAGAGCTTATTCTATCCGGAATGTATGTACTCTTCTGAGGACACGTGGTCTCTAAAGGTAGGAATCAAACGGCGTTCAATGATTTCCGAACTCATTAACCACTCTACCAAGAAGGTAGTCTAAATAACCACATTTTTTTAAACTGAAGGTCTAATTATCGGTCAGTCGCGAACTGCACAGTAAACATGCAACGGCCAGCCACGTCATGCCTATTAGGACGTTGCGAAGGACTTCCGCCACTATAGAACATACAGACAGACAAATGAAGCATGCCATTCATTTACAAGTACTCTCTATTTACAAATATCCTTGTTATTATGATGAGTAATGGACGCTTGCTCGTTTAAGTGACGTTTTGACCACTTGAATGACGTTTGAATATGATCTGTACTTGTTTGTTTAATATTTCGTATTTTTGTAAAGATTAAAATAATTAAGTTTTCTAAATTTCTCTAGAAATTATTTCGTATTTTTGTAAAGATTAAAATAATTAGTTTTGCGTCTGGGTGCCTTTGCGTCGTTCTTACAAAAGGTAAGATTCAAAACTGGGGACGCTGCCGCAATCAAAACTCAAAGCATTCTGCTCATCTAATTAAGTTGGTTTTCGAATCTGGTAATGAATTTATCCCGGAGGAGTTTTAGCTCTTACATTGCTTGTTGTCAGTCTATGTCCCTAACTATGCAGTATGCCTCAATATCTTAAAGCCGGCAATATGCGACTGTCCAACTGGCATGTAATGCAGCATATTATCACCATCATATTAACCGAAAGCCGTCCATTGCTGGCCAAGGCTCTCCACGTAGACCGATCTGATTTTGCTTAGAAAAAAGAAACAATAACACGCGACTACTTTATGTCACGTTTTATTCAACAAAGTAATTAGGTCGCTACATATCCGAGAGCGGTACACGCGGACTAAAGGACTGATAATGATAAGAGCTAGTAAACAAACAAATACTATCAAATAGTAAACGACCACTTTTTCTGTGGTCGCGTACACTCTGTCCTTGTTTCTGGTAATTATGAGTGTGTTTGATGGTCTGACCACAAATATCATGGCCGCTATTCGCGTGGTAGAAACTATGGTATATTCTTTGTTGTAAACATTGTTATAGAAAAACAATGTTGACATGTTTGGATGTGGTTTAAATTGTGTTTAGCTACTAGCGTCATGTGTTTTTTTTTTGCTTACTGCGTTGCCGTTTTTGGCCTTTCTTATACTAGGGATTCTGACACGTCTTTGCTAAGACATTGTGTTATGTTTCAAGCCGTAAATAATATACCTACTGTACCTAATAATTGTTACGTTTAGTTAGTAGTCTGCCCTTGATTACTCTTGAGCGAAATTTAATGATGAGATGTCACGATATTGGTAATAGTTGTTTTATTAATTTCATCTATAAAAAAGGTACTGTTTTCGTTTTGTCTGGGTATCAAAGTAGGCATTTTGTAAAACTATCCCAAAAACAACACCGTTTAGATAATTTTCTTTTTTCGGTAGGTTATCCTTATTATATAATAACTAATATGGACTTTCTACGAGCCAATGCGAATAAAACCGCGAGTAAAACGAAGCGATAAAACGAACATTATGCGCGCACATAGCCGACAGGTAAACACAACTGACAAAGCGTTTATTTACATATTAACAGTAAGACAAACACATTGATACGTCCGTTACTTGATAAAGTGTTCACCCTTAATTTATTTATAATTAATGAACGTTTTATGCGGCGGAAGTCGACAGTCGACACAATGGGAGTGCATGGGCGGAGTGAGAGAGGAAGGGAGGAAGGAGTGAGGGAGTGAGGGAACAATGGCGGACATGGGACTTTGTTACACTCTGACCTCACAACCGCTTTGCGCACCGCTTAATTAATGTCCAGTTTAATAAAGCTGAATCACTTAATAATCTTTTAGTGTACCTACGTACTAAATTGTTTCTTTATCTTTGTTTTATTAGTAGCCGACTCATTCAATAAACTTATAGTGCACGCACTAAATTCTTTATTACTTAGTTAATATTGTATTTGTGTTATTAAATAATTAAGAATATGTAAAAAAACTATTTTCACAACAACGACCGATATTGAAATAAAAAAATATAAACTAACCCCCTCGCGTTATAGATGTTATCTATCTGTAACGCGAAAATATTATCATGATTTTGAATTGCAAAACATGAGGGTAGAAAAATAATACATGTGTTAACAGAAAATATGCGTATTGCTCAAGACTTTTTAAATATTAAAATAACGGACACAGATAATGATTGTTGGCAAACGCGCGCGTAATTAGAAAATGGACCTTGAGAGCTTTCCTCTCACTAGTAAAGATATGACTAATAAAACTATTGTACCAAAAAGGCTTAAATATAAATTATCAAGTATGTAATATGCTAATTGTCACAGGAAAAAAAACAACAGAGCTTTTGGCGTGACAATATTAAAAACGCCCACATAACTATTACAATTAAAAGACAATAAATGGTATAGATTAACAACAATCAAATAATTTAAACGATTAAGGCGAGGTTGCAGTACAGTGCGTAGCTCGACCTCACCACCCGCAAAAACAAAAACACGGCGGTGGCGTCAGCGAGTGAGCGGGGGGAGGGGAGGGGGGGTTTCGTGTGTGCGTGTGCCACAGCGCAGCGTAAAAAAACCGTAGATGAGTTATGCGAAATTCAAAAGTGGCACATTAAAAACTGACAAATTCATGACAAACTTTTTTTTTCTAAATGTCTCATTTGGCTTTAGTCGCGTACGTGCTGCGGTCGGAAGCGCTCGCTCTTTTACTCGCGTGTGTGTACATTACATTTGAAAATGCCGTCGTGTGTAATGAGATTTTGCTAAAGTAGTTAAACTATAGTAGGAAAATGACTAAAAGTTATGGAATCACTTCTCATTCATGAGTATTGCAATATTACAACGTTTTATTTTCAATTTATAATAAATTCAGTATCACAAATAATAGAGTGAATAAAAAATTGGCATTTAGCGAGTGTAAAAGAGAAGCAGTATTGTGCGTGTTCAAAGACTAAAAAACAAAGTATCCAGATGGGACATTCGTAATAATAAAATACTGATGTGTGTTTTTGTCAAGTAATAAAAGTGATTTGAGACTGAATCAACACAATATATTATTATTATAGAAATACAAAATCATACGTAAGTTACAAACATTGACGGATGATCCAAAGTCCATTCACTTGTTCTTGTTTTTCTCCTTTTAGTATTAAACAACTAAGTAGATTGTACTGCACAGTTTTCGCTGCCGACCCACCGTACCCCTGGCAGTACCCCTGGGGGTATGGTGGGTCTTTCAAAGCTTAACCGTACTCCCAGATATTATTGTTGTGTAATTAGTTTATTAATTTCAGTTCGTTAATTTCAATTTCTACTATTTTGTGGGATCATTCCCAGTATAGTAGTAGTATTGAACAATTCTATGATAGAACTGTCCTAATTCTATTAGCACAACTTGACGAGGAGAACAGAACTAATGGGATAAGTAATAGGAAATGTCCCAGTCTAGTTCTATGTATGTTTTTACAAGGGTATTCAATAGAACTACTGGGAATGATCCGTAGTGTCACGACATCGCGCTCATATATCCGAATAAATATGTTTTGTAGACGTTCATTTGTTTAATGTGTAAAACAAATGAACGTCTACAAAACAAATGAATGCCTACAAAACAAATGAACGTCTACAAAACAAATGATTTACAGAAAGTGATCAGCTATCGATAGTGATTGCAGAAAACAGGTGCATGCGATTTTCAACCTAATTGACATTAGTCAGAATTTATAATTTGATTACACTAATATTACCAGAAAGCGAGAAAAACAAAAAAAAACAGTTTGTCATGAATTGTCAATAAGGTCGAAAATCGCATGCACCTGTTTTTTGCAATCACTATCGATGGCTGATCACTTTCTGGTAGTCATTTGTTTTGTATATTTATTCGGATTTGTGAGCGCGATGTTGTGACACTAAATAAATTTCCTATAACTGTTTCCCATTAGTTATATTCTTCTCATCAAGTTGTGCTAATAGAACTAGTGGGAAAAAAAGTATCACTAGTTCTATCATAGAACTGTTCAATAGAACTATTCGACAGCGCAAGGATGATGATGATGACGGGTCTTCAACAGTACCACAAATTATACCTATAATATACAAAGCATTATAACCATTAGCAGTAATACCTAAACGTTATTCTCTAATTTATCTCCTTGTTGCACTATATCATCGTACTAGCGCTTTTCTTCGCTTGTCTAAAAATACAAAAACGTAAGAAGTAAGTCATTATCATACGAGAGATAACACTGTTCAGTTTAATGTCCACGTAGCACGTTGGTATAACACTACGAGCATTTCAGCCAGGAGTACGGTTAAGCTTTAAAAGACCCACCATACCCCCAGGGGTATTGCCAAGGCTACGGTGGGTCCGCAGCGCACAGGTTTTATATTAACGTACTGTTTTAGGTTTCCATTGAATGAAATGTACTTTTTTAATAAATGTTATAAATAAATCACATCGACTTTTTATTTCCCTACCTTAAATGAATTAATCAAATTTACTTTGAGGCGAATTGAATTTTCTCAAGACAGACAAAGTGATCATGTCGCATCTGAGTCAAATTATTGTTTGTGAAACGGTCAGCATGATGTCACAATGCGCTTCGGTCCAGAGAGTATATGTTTATCTCTATTTCGCGCTTGCGATTAGATGTGCTATCTCACTTACACTTCTTATCTAATTCTTAGTGTGTCGTTTTGACATATTTATATTAGTGTGCGTACGCTTTTCGCGATGCGTGCCACTCGTAAGCTCCGTCATGTTACCTGTCTACGGTTTCTTACTAGTATGTCTATGGTTTGAACGATTGAGTTTGGAATACGAATTACTTTGTACTTTTGCGAAAACGTACATGCGGGGGTGGAGGGGGATTTTGCGGAGCAACGACGTACGTCCGCCCTCAATCACGCCTAGACAGGCACTGATGAACGGCCGGCGAGCGATATAATGCCAACATTTTGACTATTTTTTTTCTTGGAGAAAAATGATAGCGAAATTACAAAATCTGTTTTTACCATTTATTTTAAAATAAAGAGCTGTTTCTATTGATAATACTTTCATATAAATTCATTATGGAATCTCTAAGCAGTACACGTTTAAAATTGTGATTTAGTGCCATGTTTGACATTTTTTTTTTATCGAACCATCATTCCAAATCGTGTTTCTATCTTTACGATTTACTAGAAGATATGTTTAACTTTTATACTTTAATTTTTATTCATTAAAAATATCATAGTACATGGGACTTTCAGACGTTCAAAAATCTTAAAAAGTACTGCAACCTCGCCTTAAGTGGGTAGCACAAATAAAAAGGGTAAACAAATGACATAAGATGTCAAAGAATTTGTCAAGTTTATAACTGTTGACATACTGACCATAGACCATGCGATGATACATGTCAATAATTGTAAACCATAGAGCAAGGGAGCGATCTATAGACGAATAGTGGGCAATGAGTAATGTTTAATGACAGGAAACACAAGGACATTGACCGATTGGCGGGAACACTCCCGCGGCTGAACGAGCTGCGCCCGTGCATTGTTTCTTTTTTTTTAATGGAGGCTATGTATATTATCTATCGGTTGTAATCAGTATCGATTGTTGCTTGGTTAGATTAGCGAATATATTAGGTGTGCTTGGTTTACTTTAAAATTGTAAACGGTGTCCTTTTTTGCACATTTTCAGGAATGAATAGATAGTAGAGTGTCCTTCCTTTAAGATTGCCATGAAATGATAAATATTCCTAAAATATAGTTACTTTTATATAAGGCACAAACATGTGCGACGAAATAATTTACATATAATCTGCACATCGTTACACAGTTACAATCTGCATGACAGCTTTGGATAACAACAACAACGCTGTCGAATCAAGATAATAGATATCTACCTAATTACCTATATCCATTTGGTGTACATAGACCCGCAAATTCTCATAAGTACAAAATAATGTTAAAACTAAACTATCTTTATCATCACTTCATTATAAAGCTACTGTACTTACACAGAGATCAAGGTCCGGCAAAATAAAAAGCATAATGACAGGTCTATTGTAGTTGTCAGTAATCCAGTCCTTGGCGTTTGGACCAGTTGGACCTGTCCCACTCGTCCGACAATGCCACTCCGAGGCAGCGCATCCTCTGTCAAACAACTATCGTTACGCACCACGGTTATGCGCAAAAAATACCACCTTGGTAACCATATACCGCTGTGTACAGTAAATTGATATTGAGGTGTGTAGAGCAAAGGGGTAGAGAATGAGACAAAAGATAAATTTAAATAAATGGAAATAGAGTAAGTGAGTCCTTCACTTAGGTCGCAATGAAACGCTTATGAACATCACAAATTAATTACATAATTATTCTAGACTTAGATTTATGTCGTAGGTAGGTACTCTGAGTAAACTGGTAGAATATTTAAAATTCCGTACTATAATTCGATGGAAGATAGTAGATACTTATGCATTAGCAACAATAAGAAACAAAATAAAAAAGCTCTGTGTCTAAAAGCACGTTTAACGATTATTTCCGTACGCAACAAATATTTTAAGAAACGGAAATATTGAGCATATCGTTAGAGAAACAATAAGCATGAGAAACATTGATTCTCCACGCGCGCTATAAACTATATCACGGTGTTTGTCCAAACACGAGGACCGAGGCTAATGCGGCCAAAATTCACCAAACGACCAACCAACATACATTCTCACACAACATAAGGTAAAGGCAATAAGATAAAGTTTCGCTTGGCTAGCTTAGTCTAGACAAATTGTTTTATCTGTATCGCATCGGGTCCATCTAAGAGAATGATAGTTCCCATATCGGGTGGATTACGACCGAAACCATTACGCTTTACGACGATTTGATTGGTATCCCGCAACCAACGACTAAGGAGCACGCCAACACCGGCACCGCACTCACGCGTAAAAAGCATACGATTTACGACATATCGTAAAACGTGTGTCCTATTGTTAATTCAAAAGGCGATGAACGGCGATAATTCACATTAACTAAGTTTGTTTTGGACATCAATAACAACCAACGGATAATTATTTTACGATTTGTTTGTTTTCTCAAATATTCCAAGTGTCTTATCGATTAGATACAATGTTCAATGTTTGCCGTCCAATTGTAACGATAACCGATTGTTAAAATACCACGCTGAAAGTCACACACGATACTTATCTAATGAGGTTGGTTCGAAATTAGATCTACTCAATGTACGACAGATAACGAAAAAAATGCTCCAACAAAAGAAAATGAAGGTCAAAGTGTGAAAATATGAATAAGTAATGGACTAATACAAATAGTCACAATTTAACAGGGTACTATTGATACTCAGGATGACGTAGGTGAGTTAGAAAACAAACGTAAATAAATGTACTGAGGTTAATTTTGACGCATTGCTTGAGTACGTCCAAGTGTATCATCGACGATAGACGTATTTCCTTAATTCGAAGTTCAAACAACATTGGCAAGTTGGCCAAAATATCGCTAAATAACCGAATTCCTGAACATCTTCGACGTATAGCCCAAACATCACACATACTTCAATATGTTCTTCACGAAATGAAGTTTGTTGTCATTTGCCGGCGCACTTTAAAGGTTCCTTTAATTTTAAGATTAAAGCAACATTATTACAAGCTGAAATAAAACGGTCGGGTTAGGGCATTTAAAAAACTGTTATCCGGCTTTTAACAAATGGCCTATTCAAAGTTTAGGGTTTCTTTGACAGTTGCCGCGTGTTCCCAAATCTAAGGAATACAAAGATCGGTACACAATTGTGCACCTTTCTGGAGCAGGGGATCGTAAAAGCTGAGATTCAATTGCAACCAATTTTTGGTAAGCCTTTCAACATTTTGTTGTTCAGTAACTCCTGATTCTAACTGTGCTTTATTCAAAGACTTTCGTCTTGATTTGTAGTTAGTGTTACGGAAGCTGGTATATTTTTATTTCTTTCTTTAGTAGATTATGGCTATTAAATATGAGTAACAACTTACTCTGTACGTGTGACTTATAATGACAACTTAATCTAAGATAATAATCTGCAAAATACATAACAACCTTAAAATTATACAATTAAATCGTATACATTTTAAGTCTAGCAACATTTACAGTGATTTATTAGACTTCTAAGTATACATAATTTACGGTAATTCTCTGTATATTACTACGGTAAGTTTTCAACGGCGAGTATTTCCTTCATTATCCCTATTCAGCTGTCGGTGCCGCGATCAATGATCATTACTCACTTTTATTTATCTTATATTTGACGCCATAAAAAGGACATCGTCTAATACTCCAAATTCTGTATTCTCACGATCATTAACTTGAGGCAGGATATATATTTGTGGAGATCTCGAGAGGAAGCCGTGTGTCATACAAACGGAATGGTGTTTTAGATCAAAGCCGAAACTAGTTGAAGGCAACAACCTAATAATTAACTGTGGTTTTTAGTTTGTAAATGGCAATATTTTATGACGTCGATAAACTTCTAAAGAGTCATAAGGATATCGTCACAGTACGCCATTGATTTATTGAACGGACTAAAGAAGTTGATATTCTATCGATACAATGCACACAATGAGGGGCACCCTTACTTCCGTCCAAGCCTTGTTTGTATGGCGAAAGTCATTTAGTTTTAAATTAAATTTGTACTACGTGTACAGAAAACGATTACAGTCAGACAGATTTTGTTCGACATGTGAATTGCATTAGGACACTCGTAAGTCTCAATTACCATACATATGGCATGAAAGTAATCGAAGAATTGTATTATTTGTATGCGCATCTCTCTTTGTATGAATCACGAAGTCTATAAATACTAAATTGCGGTTAGAATTCTGGTGATCGTGTCGAAGTAAAGCTCACTATAGTTTATAATTTCTCGGTCCACGTGTCTTAATCGCCTTCAAAATAATAACTTAATAATTAGCAAGAAATTAAATGTAGATCAATCTAAAGCATTAAGGTCGATCGAGATAAGCGAGTAGTTTGTTGCCACATTTACGGAACTTTGGCCTATTAATTTTAGATACGGGCGATAAGTGCACCGGTGTTGGTCAACGCTGACGTCATAATTGACTATCCCCGCGAAATTACAGTGCTTATTTCGCGAATCAGATCGGAATCGTGATACTAAGCGCACTGTGATGAATGTCTATGCTCAGTCATTGTTCCAAGGTATAGATTGTGGCTGTAGGACTCTTGTTTATACGATAGAAAATAGGTTGAGCGGAAACTTGAGGCCATTTTTGTTTTATAATTATTTCGGATACTGTTACTTTTAAGTTATGAGTGTATAGAGATATTATCTTGACCTAGTATAATTTAATAACATTTAAGATTACGAGAGAGATTTGTGAATCAAACTATACGTTTGAGAATCTTTTCTAAGTTTCGGTCGTCATGTAGTTGGCAAAAAACTTTAGGCTACTAAATGAACTATTTTGATAAAATAATAAATTGCGATTTAGTAAACGATAAATGTAACGATAGCAATTTTTACACGTCCTATGTAACAAAAATTGAAAATATTGAATCAAATCAAATTAACACCAAAAATGGTACAACTACCTGTAGAACCCTCACGCGACAATAAACTTTAGGCGAGACTTGAGCCAATTTCTTATGGAGCGTAAGAGGACTTCGGCTAAAGCTATTGTGCCCTTCAATACATGCACTCGTACATCATACAGGAAACACTTCAAATAAGGACACAGCATTCCTCCAGAGATAAGTAAAACGTTTTAAGTACCCTCGCAATTATGAATTAGAAAACTGAACAATGGCTATAGGCACTTAATAATGAGCCCCTAATTCAAATCCAACGAGGTCATACTAACCGTGACTGAAATACGGCTCAACATCGGAAAACAAAACAAAAAGACCAATTATGTGCATACGAACCATAAAAACACACGCATGTTCAAAATAGTGTTGAACATGCATAAAATATTTTGACGATTGCATCCAATGATGGATCGTATTATCATCATAGTAGTGATGATTATCAGATAATATCAGTGATTCCGTGACTGGAGAGGTTCCATCACAACTCTGAGGTAAAGAAAAAGAATAATTACAAACAACTATTGTTATGTCAGACCTTCTTGGAAGAAAATAATTGCTTTAGGACACGATACTGATAGCTATTGACATTTTCGAATGGAATGTTCTTCAGACTACTCAATAATGATAGTAACGACTCTACTAAATAATACAAAGATGCAAAATAAAATGATGGTATTTCGTGCGAAAGGCAAAACGAATTTGCAAAATTGCAAAGAGAAATTCTTAGACGAAGTTAACCCAAAAAATAATGTACAACACAAGCTCGTTAAAACAACACATAGCGGAGGGAAAGTCTGTCAAATCGAGCTAAATCTGTGAGAATACGCGTATACAATTAACAATGATGAATGGGACAAGACGGCTGGCTGCGTTGAGCCGTGGCGTAATTTTTGCATAACCCTTTGGATAGATGCGCGTGAGACAGACGGAAAACGAGAGTTTGATATGAATGAACGCATTTATAAAAGCTTGCGTATCGCGTGCATCCGAGGCGCGCATCTTTACGACGCGACGAACGTGCGAATAGGAACACTTGCGCAAGAGACACACTACACGCACCGCGCTGCGGACCTTTATAGCCGCTAGTTATCTACTCCACTTGCGTATATGATAAATTGACATGATAAACTAATTTTCAGAACACACTTTCTCCACTGACAACAGGTGTACTGGAATTGACGGAAAACTTTCGGTAATGCATAAAATGAAGCATATTTTTTTTTATTTTAAAAGTCGATGGCTACTTACAGACTGAAGACGACGCCGAAGGTTTTCGAGATGACCCCCATGGTCTTCTTCCAGCCCTTGATGAACTGGCGGCGGCGCGCCCCCCGGGGCAGCACCGCACGCGCCTCCAGTTCCGTGTAAGAATTAATTTTGCTGGCGGTCGGACCCTGGGGCCAAACTCCTCATCACTGATCAGTCACTTCACTGGTAAATCCGATCCCAGCACTGAACAAACTCCATAACTAAATGCACGGAACTTTGTCCAAGTTCTAGAGGGATCCCACCCTGGTCAGTGGTCGGGCCCGCCTCATTACAATACAATCCACTCCTGACGACTTATTTCGATTGTCCAATTTGAATATCAAATCGGTGCACAGTCACGAAATGTTCGACTTACATCGCACTGAGTGGAGCGTGGCGATACGCGGTGCGTGCGCTCGCCGTGAACGCGCGGCCTACACTGACGGCGCTCGGCACCTCATCACCGTGATTGTATCGTAGAGCCGGGGGAGGCGCTACGCCCGCTACGGGGGTGCCCGCCGAACCGAAGCTCCACTCTACCGACTGACTCATACTACTGCGCAGCCTGATGTCTTTTTGTCAAACACATGACATTTACGTAGAGTTTTCAATCGGCCGACAAGAGCATGCGGAAGAGTTAGCATGCGGGCGCGTGGTTGCATTTCGCACGCGACAATTACCTGCAATTTAGCAATGGTGCTCGCTTTTATGTAACTGACTCGTCGCCCTGAGGTGTACCTCGCGTGAAGGGCCGGCCCTTGGTCCTGTGTGCTGTCAGTGCTGCGTACCACTCGCTGACGTAATTGAACAATAAATTGTAGAGCAGATAATCGCCTACGCTTATTTTAAATTAACAAGGGTATTGAAGTGAAATCTTTTCGTGCAGCGCCAATTGTTGATGTCAGAGTGAGCTCACTCTCCTGACTCATTGTTATGCAGATAATAAAGCCTTATATAGCGCTCTAAATTAATGAAGCAACGAAAGGTTAAAAGCAAATAAATTCAAAATGTCACTTGTGTTCATTCGTTACATTTAAATAGGCAACATTTATGCAAAAGCTAAGAATTAATTGTACGACGCAGGAAGCTGCGCTTTAACTACACAAATGTGCGAAAAAGTTTTATATTTTTAAGTAATCATAGAAGCAACAAAAAAGTCATCATTTTCGTACCAAATTAGCGTTAAACAGGAGGGATAATATTAAACAATGGCAACAAAGTAATTATCGGAAAATATCTCGAAAACTATAAATAATAATTACGGACATCATTATAAAGCGATATTATTAATAAACATACCTACTACCCACAAGCGAACCACAGCACAGCAACCAGCATTCCATATAAAAAAGGAGTTCATATTTCCGATATCAATTGAGTGCGGCTGAGTAGATGTAACTGGGCGGCGGTACCCTAGCATTAAGTAAATCCTTAACATCCTAGGCATAAATGTGAGCCCAGCGAGTGTCCACACACGCAAGCCACTTACTATCTCAAGCTTAACCGGTAACATTACTGCTATTTATAAATGCAATAACAACCTACAAGACGCGTTAAGGACCATCAACGGAAAAATGTACAACAGTTCTACTTTTGAACAGAATGACCGTTGAGTATTAATTTTAGAATGTCAATTTTATTTAATTACAGAACGGATTTTATTACTTCTCTTAGTATTTTCGCGCCTTGGAAGAAATTAATCGATAATGTGGCAGACTGTATCTTAACAAATCTTGTTCCTGCAGTTGCAATTTTCATAGTGTGAAGTTCACGAGAAGCCGCGACTGTAAAAAGGCAAGTCTGAAGCATATCGGGCAAAGTTAAGGACATCATCATCTTCATTTTGCATTATCCTTTAAAGATCCTAAGATGTGTTCAAAAATTATTCAACAATGATCACAATAATAATTAAATAATCATCATTATGTATGACGATTTATCCCATTATATTTTAGTTATGTATTGTTAAAACACGTTATTTGTTTTTACAAATATATCTATATTTTCTAAATTCCTAAGTTTAAATACACATGCGCAAAATAAACGTTATTATTAAAAAACTAAGCTCGATACGTGCAACCTCAGTCAAATCTAAATACAACGATTCAAATTGAATTCATTCAGTATATGTAGATAGACATGTAAAACATTGGTTTACTTTAGAATAATAAATAAACAAAGGGAAAATAATTTCGAATCCAATATTCGAAAATAACATACACGATTCGTTACATACGCATTGCGACCGATAAACAACTGAGTTTATCAAAACATTACTATATGGAAATAAAAATAATATTCAGAAATTGTAGTAACGTGGATATTTCTGAAATTATATGTTGATTCACAAGGTTTTAAGCGCGTTCACTGTCTGTGTTACGGATGGGTAGAAGTAAAACGAAAGGGAGTGGGTAGAAGGTAAAGCATGAAAATAGCTCCGCATATCTCTTAGGGCCGAAGAAGTTACACTCAGTTTAGGCAAAACTATGATATCTAATTTTTTGTATTTTTTTTATCTCCTATCCTAAATGCGCAAATTAATGGGAATATCCCAAAAAGTAGGACATTATATCGCAACCACGTATCGCGTAGAAATGACGTATCGGTTATTTTAATTAACTGATTCCTTTTTTGTTTTCACAAACAGCAAACTTGATGCCTCTATCACTAATTAACACAACGATAACGTGGCTTTTGGACAGACCCCTATGAGATAAGCATATTAGTAAGTATAATGTTTGAATTACTTTCAGTGTTCCGTACTAAACAAAGTTTTAAATATTCTAAATACCTTAAAAAAATATTGCGATGCCCGTCCTGCGGTCCATCATCTTGAAAACTACAGAAATTAAGAAGTTGCAATTTGGAAAGATACTCTGATTACGCCGTGTAAATTAAAAAACAACATTTTCTGGCACAAAATAAACAATCATTTAGTTGGGTATCGTTAGATAGAACTTAAAAAACCCAATATACATATGTATTTGACCATTTTTCTATTCATAAATTTCCGTTTATAAAATATTGAACAGAAACTTTAAATCATCACGTGTGTACCACCCCCTGCTTATTAAACAGTAGTTTTTGGACAGAGCTATATAGAGCAGTTTACTCATAAACTGTTCTATGTAGTGCCATATATGAAGAAGTTACGAGGAAAATATACCAAAACACACCTAATTAGGCTTTACTCGTTGATTAGTAAAGCATAATACTCAATTTACTTATTTTTGTGGTCATATAATATATTGTGACGGCTTTCTAAACAGGGCAACTGCCCGATATTTTGTGTGGATAGTCTGATATTACAGGGAATTTAGGAACAATATGGGAAATAAGATTTCAAATAAAACCGAAGCGTAATAGCTCTGCTATCCCACACTTAGAGAACGTAGAGGATTACGGCCTAACCCTTCTCATAATGAGAAGAGGCCCGTGCCCAGGAGTGGGACAGATTAGAAATAACGTTGATGATTATGTCCATAATAGGGTTTTAAGTTCATTTACTGGTGGATACTAATTAATTTTAGCTTGGGACAGGTCCATATAATATACTGTTATATGTTCTAAAATTATTTCAAAACTTGCATGTAAAATAAGAATGAGTGTACATATTAGAAGCTTCAATTTCCAACAATCTACTTGCAATTTGTTCAGAAATATCCTTCTCTTACATAAAAAAAATGTTTTGCCTGTGACGTAATATAACGAAATTGGACTAAACGTTGTATGTCGAAACCCTCTAAAAACCAAATGAAACATTTCGTCACTGTAAAAAGTACATACGTAACAGCTCAATTGTATCGTTCGCACGTGTTAGGGAGGTATATCGTGACCTACATCTTGCGCAGGGTACCGGGATCCCGACCCGTCGTATGCACACTGTTCGGTGAACATTCACCCGTATGACACGACCCGTTTCGACACTCCTCTCTGTTTTGCATAAAGATCTTATCGAGGGATAATGACTTTATGAGGTATGAGGGATGTGAGGTATTTCATGACAAATGTGGAAAGAAACGCGACTAGTATTAAAAAGGTGATATGATTTAAACGGCTGTTTGATGACATATGGGACCAAATTAAAGGTTTTACTTCCGTAACTCATAAACTTTCAAACAATTATATTTTCTGTGTTTATATGTATCAGAGAATATGTCGTCTGTGTAAAAAACTGCCTTTCTTCAGCGAGGATAAGTCGAAAAACTACTTTCTTTCTTTTTCGTATCAATGTGTGGGTCGAAAAACTAAATATACCAAAGCTGCACGCTACTACTATCATTGATAAGCGTCTATCAGTATAATTCATCCAATAGCTATTTATATGTTATCAAAAAATAATGATCCGTCTTTAAATAGATTCCCAATATTAATAGACGTACATAATGGACGAGGTTCTTGAAATAACAACATCATCAATATATTGTCCCATGACACAATTCCTCGGCCCTTTGTCACTTCCTCGTGTCCTTGAGAAGGCCTTCGACACTTTAGTATAAAACCTTCGATATCAACAAAGTCCTCGTATGACGTTGGGAAGCCCCAAGGACAAGATAATTTAGTTTATTTTCCATTATCGCGAATCTGACCTCGATATTTTATTAATACAAGGCCGATATGCCCTACAAACCTAAAATGGAGTTCATTCATTTGTAATTAAAACATCATCTTACTTAATATTGGGTAAGAAGAAAATTCAGTAATTTACTAGAATTATAATATTGGTAAGACGATAAAAGCAGAGGACTCTCGATTTTTCAGAAACTTAAAACTTAGCTGTTATAAATCATCATCATAAAATTAATATGGCTGCATTATCTGCGCAAGCATCCCTGTTTTCTAGACCTTCATCAATAGCAGCCTATTTAGGAAACGTATTTCCAACAAATAAATATAGATACTACTCTAAAGAAAATCATAATATTAAAATCTTGTCTATTAAGACTAATCCAGAGTCTGAAGAAACCATGAATACACGTAACACAGATACACGTTCATTTACCATAATTCATTGAAATTCGGTACGTCTTACCAACGTCGACCTCAAAATTATCATAATACTCATTATGTACTGTCTGGTACATCTGTTTTAATGGTTGTCAAATTACAATTTTGCGGCGTAATCTTGTTCGAAACCCGTGTCCAACCATTTTGGCGTGCTTAAACATGAACATACATTCAGTAGCCCATTGAACGTGCTGTTTAACATAATACAATGAAATTAGTTATATTTTAAATGGAGTGTTTACTAGAAGTTAGTGACACATTTCAAAAGAATGCCTTTAATTATTAGAATAATTTTAGAAGCCGTGATGTTTGTAGACTTCCTGAGACTCCTGAGGACACTACTGTACTGAACTATGGACATTTATTACAAAATCCAGATGTAATATGTCTTTTTAAATGTTGGAATTTTTACTTCGAATATTATTACCTATTAGGATTATTTGATTGCGTAATTCTATTATGGTTTGTTTAGGTACATTCCCTCTTGAGCTGCTCTACTGCGGGTGAATTTTCAGTTTAAGCTGTTGCTGCCATTTCTCGTGGATACTCCGTGATAGAGGAGAACTAAAGTGATAGAGGAAACTATTACTAAAGTAAATAACGGCATTAATAAACACCGTAGAGTGAACAAAATGAGTTTCAACCAACGATTACTTCACATTTGCAATAAGTAGCAAATATACTAAGTAAAATCTTAGGTGCTTTACCGAAACATCGACAATCAAAACGAAACGAAAACAGAATAATTCGCTGCTTGATTCTCTAGTGTGTGTGTTTCGTTGCATAATATTATCTTTAATCCAGTCCAATATAATGATAGATACACGATGACCCAAATTCGGAGCAACTTCGATGAGCAACGAAGTATAATTAACCTGCATTTTATATTCTATTCTTTGTATTTAGATAAGGTATCGTGACATTAGTATCGACATTGATATTATCAACGTCATGATATGGATATATCTGTACTGATTTTGATATAATGTGACATGGTGACAGCCTGACCCTTATAAGCGTATTGAATACTAGCTGTTGCCGACATTTTCATACTTCTATCTTCAAAATCAACTTTATCATTATTAATAGCCTAATTTATGTCCCACTGCTGGGCAAAGGCCTCCCCTTCCGTCTTCCACTTTTCGCGATCACACGCGAGTTCTTGCCAATCCTTACGAAACACGTCTAATTCGTACCGCCAAAAAATCAACTTATTTTCGAACAAACTTTAGACCCCTGTTTGACTACCTCAGGGATGCAATGCAATATTAATAAGTACTACTTAGTAACTCACTGTCAAGTTCTCAAGTTTGTAGCTTCAGTAGTATAGTGCATTTTATAGATATTTAGATATTGATTAAAGATTGGGCAACTGGCGTCCTCCACGGACGAAACCAGAGCTTCTATAAAGAATTACCACGGGTATAGGCTTGGTTAGTTAACATCTCAGTTAGCCACAAAACCAACATGCTCCCGATATGTAAGCTACGCCTCAGCCGAGTCGGATTTGGCGTGCCGAAATTGGCAGACGACCATCTGTATGTGAGTCATACTACAATGTTTATACTGATACCAGTAAGGATCTCACTACATAAAGAAAAGGTTATCAGAGTCTTTCCTCTAGTTTTTTAGGATCAACAATGTTTTAGTGACGAATCTGTTAGTGCTGACGTACAGTAATTGTTAACCACCAGGTAGGCCGTACATCGGTTTATTACATCTGTATAAAAAAACGTTTAAACGTAATAGCATCGTCATTGGAAAAGTAATTCTTATTTACGCACTTGAGCTACGCATTTGAGTAGGTACATCTGTTTTCCTCTGAGATGCTCTGCCGATGGCTAAGAATAAATCGCGCACTCATGCTTTTTGGTGTTCGATGCGTACTGATGGCGCCATTTTGTACAATAAGACGCTCACAGACACTGGAAATTTGGGTAATGGATCCAGATGCAAGGCAGTTGCCTCAGGGATCTAGCCTGGCGCCATATCTTAGTAAAAGACGTATCAAACTACTAATACTATTGCTAATTTTCCGTGTACTATTACTTCCTTGTTTACCTTTTGCGGATGTAACTAAGTGTTGTTACAAAAGATATTATTTTTATTATGATCTGTAATATGCGTTATTTTCTACATAGTAATTAGTACAACAGTAAGAAAATGAAAACGCAAGATTTAACTTTTTATACTGAATAACGTCAGTCATCATCATTGCAATAGGTCGCTTAGAGTATAGGAAACTATGTTCTAGGTATATATACGTTTATATACTATAAACATTTTCGATCACAGTTATTTTAACTTATAGTTACTTATTTAAAATATGATATATAGACATATTCGTCTGTAGTAACGTTCATTATGTGTAGACTTGCCTGAATATCACTGATTTGTATAATTATTGGATTTTAAAGCAACTTAAATTGCCTGTATGAAGTCATACCTACATCGAAAGGTAAATCATATATTCTAATATTTGATGACTTCATAAGAAAATATATTAATATAGAAATACAGTAAAGACCAAATATGACGTTTGCCATTTCGAAATAGATCAACCTACGAATTAACAGTCCAGATTTAGTAAATGTCATGAGCTCAATCAAACGGTATTAGCTACTAATGTTTTAAGTAAAATACTTTTTGCTTTACCAGGCAACACCAGTCAATGGTGTTGCCCTGAGTGTATTCCAAGTACATTTATGTATAAACCAAAGATGCACTATATACTTTAATTTATATTTTATTTGGATTGTTTACCATGAGCACCATACCATGTTTACCTTCGGCATCCAAAGGGACAGGAATATACAATGGTTAGACATTACTAGGCAGCGATAGCCTAGTGAGAGACCAACAGAGTGCTACGTGTAGAGGGTCTCACACGTGTAGGTAGGTATAGGGAATAACAGAACTAATCAAAAGACAAACATGTATATCTAAAGTAACAATGTAGATTAAACTTATTAAAGGCGTAATAGCGAGGAAAATATATATTAGAAAGAGGTACTTCCCCATTAAAATTAATGAGTGAGCAAAATTGTAGGTTTATTCGGGGATTCCAGAGTTCTACTACTTTCATCAAAAGATGTTTGACGACTCAAACTGGATGGTCTAATGGCGACCACATCTTAGGTTGTCACTACCAGCACATGTAAGGCACGAGTCTCTTCTCACTATGACAAAGCATAAGTAATTATGTACATGTATTTCGGAGATTATGGAGAACTCTCATTCATACAGGTTTCCTTCACCGCTTAGCAAGTACATAATTAAGAACTGAAACGCACACAGCTTCGAAAACTCTGCAACGTGTGCCATTTTTGTTTTGAACCCAAGACCTTCGTGCGTAGCACACCATTACTCTCTCCACTAGGCTATCGTAAAATGTACGTTCAAGATATTCCGTACACAAAAGAATAACATATGGTTAGTTGCGGCAGTCAACACCAGTTGTAACATTTCGATGCGTACTGACTCATATGATGCGTCAGCCAGGCTCGGCCTGGCACATAAGGTTCATAATCGCACAGCACACGGTATAGACGGTATGTCTACGTTAGTCAGTGTTACGCATACTTAAATAATAGTGGAATTATAATGCACTATGTAAATTATATGCATGCTTGTGGGTTCATTTGATTGTATATTTGGATTTGCTTATTTTCTGTTGCGTAAGTAATTGTTATTGTTTTTTTTTGTTATGGATTTGTCATACTAAAGTAGTCCCCGTGACTCCGCCATTCACAAAAGATCGGAAGAGGAATATCCCGGTAGTTTTAATGAGTTGAAATTTGCACTGAATGCTTCTTATTTACATGTTGTTTTCTATCTTTAAAAAGGACGTGGGTTCAAATTAACGTCATGACAAAAAGAAGGAAATATCAATAGAACATGCTTGAGAAAACACCTACTCAGGAATATTTCAGGCCCTGCAAATACTTTTTCAAATATAAGTTTTGTGTTTTTCTTTAACATTTTAATACTAGAAATATTTACATAATTTGTAGAAATAATGGAATTATAATTACGAATTCTAGTTATATAATCAGCTTTCCTCATAATTATTTTAAGAGGAAATATTAAACTGAAAATTTTGTGGTTTTTTATACAACAGGACAAATAAGAAATTAAATTGACAATAGAATTAAATGTGAAATATACAATGTATATTTTCAGTTTTATCTCCATACGAGTACGCGTGTACTAAGGTGGCATATATGAGTACATATGTATAATAGGAATGATATCCTCTGTTTAATATGAGCACATCAACACGACTATAAATAAAGGACAGTTTTGGTAAAATCAGACATGATGTGCATTTGATTGTTACATATTTAGTCCTTTGTCATATTTATACAAACACAAACAAATTGCAGACAAATCTCTCACGTTACGTCTGGTTTTACGTCGTAAGTATAAAGTATTTATATTGCCTGTAAAATTATTTAAAATAACATTTTGTGTAAATATTTTTTTTGCTCTACTTTTTTCAAAATATTCCCAGCTAACCATGAAAACAATGTGATTATCTACGTCACAGATACGTCAAATAATTATACAGTTTTAAATAAATTATCATACAAATATCAACATTCGCGAGATTCTTAACTAATATTTCTTAAATATATTTAATGAGTGTATCCTTGGGTCTCTCTAGGTAAACCAAGAACATAATATAATAATTAACTATACTCACGGGTAATAATGACTAATAAATATAATTTAAGTAATTATTTGTATGGAGTGTAACGACTTAAAACACGCAGTCATTATCTGTGGTATTCGCACACCAATTTTAGGTTTATGGTTCACTTTCTGTGTCATGACATTATTTCTAGTCTATTAGTATAAGTGCAGAATAACATCACAAAGTACAATATTAACTTATTATGCTAAAAATAATTGAATAAATTCGTAAATATAATAAATAAGCTTAAAAAATCTTAAAACAGCATTTTGAGGACATAATAATATTAAAAATATTCATTTAAATATATTTAATAAGTATACATCATAAATATCATTATTAAAATCCTCTTCCTCCTCTCTCCTTATAAAAACTTTGCTGTGCCCAACAAGGTCCATAATTGATACTACCCTTATGTTTAACACCTCATTGTAATTATGGAATGCAATAAAGTATTGAGTATTGGGTATCATTTGTGTCTAGTAATGAACCACACAGAATCTACAAATAAGATACATCTAGAAAATCTGAGTTTATATGAAAAAAAATTTACAAATCCAAAAATTGTGGCATTATTAGAAAAATACCTTTGTAGCGTTAGTAATTAATCCTTTAGTTATCGAAGACTATACAAGCATTCAACTAACACGCAGAAAGAGACAAAACAACAATTTGTGAGTCACACAAACTGTCGTCCACTACGGAATCAAACTTAAGTTAGAACATTAGGCACAGTTTCAAGCGGTGAAGCAGCCGCTTACGCCACTACAATATTATATTGGTGCAGTCAAAACAACACACAGCTTTCATATACACAACATACAATCTTATACTAATATATAAAGCTGAAAAGTTTGTTTGGTTAAACGCGCTAATCTCAGGAACTACTGGACCGATTTGAAAAATTATTTCAGTGTTAGATAGCCCATTTATCGAGGAAGGCTATAGGGGGCAGAGCAGTAGCCTTAAATAACGCGGGTGTAACCGCGGGCATCCTCTAGTATTTATATAATATTGTATGTTGTATACCTATCTGAAAGCTATGGTCGTATCGTTTAGATACTTTATTTATTTAAATGAATAAATACCCACGGGTTCACAAACTCACAGACCTACCATTGCCTTCTCTCAGCTCGCTTTGCAGTACTAAACTTCTAAATTCACGTAATTAAGCAACTAATTACCATGACAACAAGATGGTAAAACGCGTTGTAAAACTTAACGTATTTCGCGACAAACAATGCCTAGCTGGAGGTCTACTCATATAAACGTGACTGGTGGTTTTAATTTAGCAATAAAACGACAAACAACTCCAAACATATGGCGTTCTTGTGAATAATGTAATTGTTGACAGGATTCACCCTCCCACGTCTTTGAGTGTCATTCTCAAGTTGAGGTGATTGTAGCAGAAATCTACCACAAATTGGCAATGTATGCACTCAGTTAAAGATCCCACGCACAACATTTGAATACAGACTAAATCTTTATAGAGACAAATATAATGAAATCAGTAAGGTTGTCATTTCATAGCCATGAGCCTAAGAGTTGAGACACCAGGTCACCCACAAATTGCTAATGTCACCAAACTTCTTATCAACAAACTTAATTTATGTCTTACGTTAAAGCCATTTACGTCAACAACTGGTTCAAGACAGTTGCAGTAACAAACTGAAAAAGATGATTAACACTAGATGCTTGAAGCGAAAAATAACAGCATAACTCTGGCACAATCTGTTTTCCGTGAAGGAAAAAATCAAAGGAAAATGTTCTATCAAAATAATTGCATACAATATATATTATCGAGATCGGGCCGTGAGCTAGGGCCACACAGTGGGCGGTGCTACTCGAATATCGCTGTCGCTCTGCACTAGATCATGGATGATCGCGCGCGAGGAATGAGGACGTTTGAGGACGGTCGCTCCCGTGCGCGTGCGGACACTCCCGTGGCTTATCCTACGTGCTCCATCGTAACGTGATACACATCACTTCTAATCAATATTAACAGTCAACGTGTTTATAGGCAAGTAGCTAAAAACACGGGCTTACGCGCTCATGGAGAGTAACTCAAGGAATCTAATATAAAAACTCCGATGTTTAAGTATATGTCAAAAATACATAGAATATAATCAATTTTGCGTGCTATCTAAAGAAAACCTATCTTCGTCTTCAGGGTCTTATAATGAACTGCATAACGATTTATTGCGATTGTTTGTACCAAATAATTACTGCCGCGGCATAGGCTTTTCGCCCTACCAGCTTGCCGCACCGTGGCCCGTGCAAACTCGCCAGACCCCGTTCTCTCGCCACACTTAATGCGCTCTTAGTGCCAGACGCACAGAGTAATATTTTCGCAGATGAATGGAAGAAGATATTGTTGGTGTGCATGGAGTTCTGTGAGATATCTGTGAGTTAGTTGTGTCCTTAATTAGTGTAAGTGGCTTCCGGCCGTTCTAATTAAGTAAAATCTAAATAAATTAATAAATAATATTAATTACTTGCTCAAATTCATCAAATTTTGATAAGTCGTAACGTGAAATTTAATTATTACATTCACAAAGGGAGTAAGGATAAGGCCGTGTTCTGGAAGCGTCTCCGCTTGCCTCTCGACAATACGTAAATAATCACACGGCCGGTGTTCCAATTCCACATCGTAAGCCAATACTCTGCTTCCTCGTCAGTAATTCACTCGCAACAATAAAACACCGCATAAACACTTGTATAACACAAAAATAGAAAGAAAGTCATAACGTTACTTAATCCCCAAACGAACGGTGCACTCGGCAATTCTATTGACGACGTTTTTAGAAGCAGTATCAACAATTTATCGCCGAATTGTCTTTAACATCGTAAAACGGGCGCCGTTTGTGTTTATTGTATACTTTTACTTTCACCGGCGGTGTAACAAAGCGACAAGGGCGCAGACTTCTATTCAAAACGCTCAATGTAACGTTACTTTGTTTGTCATCTAATTACGACGCCATCGCGCCATTAGTCCGCTGGCAAAAGGATTTTTGTTATACATTTGTTATTGTGACACGCGTCCTTCTGTCGCTCCGCCTACGGTCGCGCCGAGGCCTTACCACAATGGCCGCTAGTTACACTAATTTGTGTACATAAATACTGACTAAACGAATATACCTACTTCATATCGGAAGTAGGCTATTGTATTCAACCAATATAGAATTCTGAATAACCGTATAACTCATTCTATTATATAAAATTAAGCGTGTCGAGATATTTTGATTACATTATTTACTTATTTACAAGCACTTGTCCGCATTTTCATAGCGCCAGCTTCTAAGTCAGCGGACTTATAAACAAACTTGCGACGCCTACTTCAATCCCTTAGAAGTTGGATAAAACAAAATCCTTCTTTAGAAAATGAATTAAATGGTAATAAAAGGAACCCACATTCCAAACTACATGTTGAGATAGCTTCTGTAGTTTATAGCTGTG
Organism: Euclidia mi; assembly: GCA_944739405.2. Classification (NCBI taxonomy): domain Eukaryota; kingdom Metazoa; phylum Arthropoda; class Insecta; order Lepidoptera; family Erebidae; genus Euclidia; species Euclidia mi. The sequence goes on from OX123198.2 coordinate 61,209,190, forward strand.
ACGATATGTCACGATGTGATTTTGTATACATAATAATAAATTGCGATTTATATTGAGAAATTTAATCAGCAACATATACACTACCAACCAATCATAACTGAATGTAGATAATAATATACTTTGTAGAGTCTACCGTCTTTCAAAATCCACACGCACATCTAAGACACAATTATACAAGCAAGTTCGAAGAAAAAGTAAAGCAAAGAAATAATATCGCCAGAGCGTACCCTGGGTGTGGCTCATCTACCTGCGACAGTAAGAACCCACTACTGCGTACCGTTAGATGAAAAAAAAAAGCCATTGTGCCCCCAAGCTGTTACCGGGGACCAGGCAAAGGGTGCACGCCTGACCTCATGGCCAGTTATTATCAATTTTGAAGAAAGTTTTATGAAGCGGTACTGGGTTCTTGACTCGGTATTTTACCACTTAGTTATTTAGATAAAAGTAGTAATCTACCCATTGCTATCTGTAAAGTATTATCATTATATACCTTTCTGAGCTTAAATTAATGATATAATTAAGTAATGAAAACCGAAAAATTCTTCACAAGTAAATTAGTTTTTATACGATAAAAAGTTAGTAGTTATATAAATTAAGAAATATGACTTTAAAGCTATAGGTATGTGAATCCATTAATATACGTAGGTACAACTCATTTCAAAGTATCTTAAATCAATATCGGCAACATTAACCTCGCTACAACAAATAAGGCTCATATTATGATAATATTAACTTCGCCATAATAATATGCATCTTCTATTATTATGGCGAACTTAATATCATGCATTTAGGCAACAATAGTCAATACATTCATACTGCCGTTATGCCATAAATACATCGTACGTACGACAGGTGTCTCTGTCAAAGGAACCCTAAGAGATGAACACAACCGCGTGAAATCAAGACAGCTGCGAGAAACGTCCGTGACATGCGATGTTACAAGAGTTTTTAACAGAATTACGAGGACATAAGCTTTATCCCAAAGGATTAGAGGATGTGCTCGTCATGGAAGCTTATTTGCTACGTTCTATAGAGCAACAGATACCTCGAACTTGGTTGCGTAAGGAATTATGTTAGTATCATTACATCGCTAAACAAATTACTAAACATTTTATTATTATTATTTGCAGCCCAACATGTCCCACTGCAGGGCAAAGGCCTCCCTACCTACCCTCTTGCCACCTCTCTCTGCATTATAGAGTTTCAAACCATTTTGTCACCAGCTAACCTTGGGTCTGCCGCGAGGCCTCTTTCGATCTGGGACCCACAAGGTGGTAGTCTTAGCCCAAAGATCGTCAGACATACGACAGATATGCCCAGCCCAGTAATATTTTAATTTGGCTGCTTTTTGGGACACATCTGCGATTTGTGTGTTAGAGCACAGTATAGTATTTTTGACTCGGTCTACAAGTTTTTCGTCGAGAATACTGCGCTCCATAGCTCGCTGACAAACCCCGTGGATGGACTTCTGATCTGCAGTCAAAGATCAGGTTTGGGCACCATATGTGAGGATGGGGAGGATGCAAATGTCCATGAGTCGGCGGTTCAGAGACATAGGCAGGTTGCCTTTCAAAAGATCTTTCACAGACCAAAAGCTCCTCCAAGCGTTTTTCGTCCTACGCGCGAGCTCCGCTTCTTGTCGCGCCTGAAAAGAAACTAATTGGCCCAAATATATATACTCATGGACATTTTCAACCTCCACATCCTCAACATATATCTTCTTCTTTATACTATTAGTCATTAATTTGGTCTTCGACATATTCATCTCCAGTCCAAACTCAAGGCAAGTTTGTACAGATCTTGAATCATGTTTCCCAATTCCCGCATTCAAAAACCAAACATAACATAACATAACTTCACGCCTTTTATCCCCGAAGGGGTAGGCAGAGGTGCATACTTATACCTAAATATTTTTATACAGTGTTGCAAGATCGGATCGGCTCTAAACCTTCTAACAGTCAGAAGAGGCCTGTGCCCAGCAGTAGTACAGATTATATAAACAAGGCTGATGATGATGATGATGGTGATAAGATATGCAAGTTTATACAAAAACTTGCTCTTACAAATGAGCAATGGATACTTCAAAGTTCTTCAATACCAATTAACTTGACAAATCCCAGATGAGTGGGCTCGAATTCTCATGACTCACGACTACCCAAACATTTCCACCCTAATTATCGGTTTATATGTAAAATAACTAAACACTAGCGGAATGAGTGAGCTATAGAAATACCGATTTACTACCCATTAGTCCAAATTAGCTGTCAATTGCCCGATGTGGTCATCTAAGATTTAATTTATGGAATTGACATGACATGACCTGTGCCTCCAATTGTCCAAAGATACGGTATTTTCAGATAACCTTTCAGAATACGCGACGTTAAGAGACCACCCACCTTATTTCAGAGGTTGACGTCAAACGCCTTACACATTGAGTATAAGAAACAGTCATGTGCAATGTGTCAATAAGTGCAGTAAGTTGTACAATGTTAATAGATTATGAAGATTACGAGGAAATTACGTAATTGACTCAGGGATCACGAGGATGCTTTCACGTGCGTTTGGAAGAGGTGTGTGTCCTGGAAATTCGTGATTGGAACCAAAACAGGAACATATTAAATATACAATTTATAATAAAATAGAACGATAAACAAAATCATGTTTTACCTGAATAAATCAGCAGTATTTGACACATCTATAGGTGCTAGAGCTGTCAGCTTAAGCCGTTATATCATTTACGGCCATAATAATACTATAGGTACCTAGTCAATACTGAGGTTCGAAACATAATTTATCTGTAAGTACAATGTTTAGCACCTACAGAAAGGTCCGATAAATACTAATCTGTTCAATATCACTCATTGTATTACTAAATACTAGGCTAAAATGATTTACGTTGCTGTCAACCAAAGCCCCGGTTTTGCTAACAGAGGATATTGCTTTCGATCAAAACTTTAGGCCTACGGCAATATCGCCAAGCCTTTTAAATTCTTCCATTTATACAAGAACCCGCTGACTAACAAAGCTACAGATTTCATAAACGATTTATAGGGTCTTGTTAGCCTAAATCAGAAATAGGACATTTTTCAACGCAGAAAGACACTTTTGAAGGATATTAACAATTATTATTGAATATACCTACTTCCAAAATAGTCATCTTCATCTATAGACTTTGTCTTACATTTCTATGACTTGGCACTCCCTTGGCTAGCGTAGTAAGTCAGGAAAAAGTACGTCCTTATCAGTTTAGTAAACATGATAATTTAAAAATTCTTCACCTGCATGAAGAACCTCTCAAAAAACTCCTTCCTAAATCGGATTACAGATGCGATCCAAACATGTTTAATTTATAACCAGGTAGATAACTACAGGATTTAGGATACAGAAATACACCCATTGACAAAACATTACTCCATAAAAACACGCCATAGGTATTTATCAAACCTATAATTTAGAATAAGACGCTTTTAGAAAAAAATATAGTCGTCGAATTGAGAACCTCCTCCTTTTTGAAGTGCTTAAAAAGACATGCAAAAAAAGTTTCAAGTATTCCTACTGTTCAAACAACATTCCGTTATTTGAATTCGGAAACTCGATCAGTACGTCTATGGCGTGGGTACAATTGGCGCGCAATGCGAATGGCGCGAATGTGCGCGGCTACAGAATCTACCGTCATCCGCCATTGTTGAGCTAGCACCTGCGACCGTGTAGCACATATGGTGTTACGGTTACATTCAAGTTTTTGAGCTTATGGATTACAAGCTTTTATTTGTCGTGGGAACTTTGTATTGAATGTGTCTAAGGAATAATGGTTAAAAGTACATACGCGATATTTTTTACATGTATAAAGGTGTCATTATCAGTCATAATAACACAACCTAGTTTTACCTCTTTTCAATGTTAACAACATAAACATTATGCCATCAAATTTTATTTTGTTCAATATCACGTCTTTGATTGCAAGATTTGATGATATCGCTTGTTTTTTGGCGTTCTTCATTAAACACAATCCAGCAAGAGAAGTCGCTTGAATACTGGTCCAACTACAAGACAATATGAGCATAAGCCGCATCTAAAACATCCTCGATAAAGTAGCAACAAAGAAAAATAAAAGAGCAGGCCGCGCGCAATTTTCAATTAACGTCTAGAAAAAGCCTCATTTAATCGTAGCGTAGCAACACAGTGCACTAATTATCTCCAGGGCATTCATAGCCGGTACCCAAGCTAAGGGACTTCTTATCTCCACCATAGTCCAACACAAGATACCATCAGGCCATTGTTTCAAACTAATTATACTTAATACCAAGTAATGTTGACATAAGTGATTAAAAGTGCAGTTTCTAGGACAAGGTCCGAATTGTGATGGATTATGTGATAATTGTAATCTTTATAATTGGTGAAGATTAGTGTTAGCGTGAATTTGAAGAAGTGTTTGCATGTAACAGTTGTCACTGTATTATCTGCACGAAAATGGACTAATGACAGTAATGACTTAACATAGTTAGATGCAGAATTGGAGTCATAACAAGACCTACAATTTTCAGATTTCTTAGTGTCATCTCCGCTTTAATGGCGTGTGTTTTGATTTTAAATATTTTTTGTTATAAATAAACAAAAATAATAAGCTAAGAAATACAAAAAACAACCCAAAATGGGACAAAAGTCGTAAAACAGAAGATTCTACTTTTAGTCCTTGTATAAACGGTATTACGTAATATATGTTAATGGTATTTTACTATAAGACCACTATATCAACGACTTGGCCATAATCAGAGATGCCTTATTTGAACTAATCAGATTATATTTAATTGAATAAACATCATATTATACAAAATCACATGTGCTGGGTGACATAACAACGCCGAACCTCAACTACAGAAGCTAGACTCATGATATTTGGACAGTGTGGACCTTTTATGAAGTAGGCAAAAAGCCTTTGTTAATGGATACTAAGAAAGAATTTTATATATACCGCCCGTAAAAATTGGGGCTGAAAATTTGTTTCTTTAAACTGTCTTGGGTCGTAATCATACTTGTATGTATTGGGTTACTATGTACCCTTGAATAAATAATGCCTAAACGCCAGGCTAACAAAAAAGTATTTTACTGTTTATTTATTCCTTGATTTATTAACGCGAAAATTCAGGCTATACTGAATCATCCTACTACGTAATATCTTAATATATAAAATCCTTGCGTTACTGACTGACTGACAGACACGCTACAGCCGAAACTATTGGGCGCAGGAAGCTGAAATTTGGCATGTATGTTCCTTGGGGACCGTCAGGGTGCACTAAGAAGGGATTTCCCGAAATTCCCACGGGATCGGCCAAAACGGGTAAATTTAAAAAAAATGCAGGCGTAGCTGCTGGCGTCCTCTAGTGTATTGTAAATCTCAAAGTTTGTATGCTGCGTTTTTTGTTACAGTCACGCAAAACCGGCTGGATGGATTAAGATAATATAGTTTATTAACTAGTTTAACATAAGGTAGGTACCTTAACTGTGATAAGATTTATGCGTTTGCACATAGGTATAAATCTCTGGCCCAATTGGCGATCGACTAGGAAAATAATAATCACAGCAGACAGCCCGCTTTTTGAAATGTGTGTGAAAGACTTCGTCAGAGTCAAAATCATTAATTCATATAGGTCACAAGGTGACGCTTATGAACGTCCAATTCCTTAATTTAATTACTTAATGAATTTACATTTTCTGCCTCGTTCGCAAACCAATAGGTAGACGGTGAGATAGAACGGGCAATAAAACTAAAGAAGGGTATCTGACACAACATGTTGTATTATAGTCACTGTTGCTCTACTCTAGATAGAGTAGAGCAAAAGTGACTATATACCTATTATGTAACCACATGTGAAACAGAACTACAATTTATGAGAATAATGGAACGTAATAAAGTGAGATTTTAAGTGGTGTTTGGAGAGATTTAGGTGCACGTAAATTATTGCGTACATTTCAAGTGTTTCTCCCCGCGGCATGCATTGGGAAATGTGGCACAGTTTAGCCGCCAACGTTTACTATAACATAAATACACTTATGAAGATGGTTATGCGACTTTTACTGAAACGTTTCATCAACTTGGCTATAGAATTAGGAAGTATAGAGCGCTGTTATCGGCTTGTAAGAGGAATTTCGATTTTAATTTTGTCCCTATGTATACATTTAGATTACAGAGTAACACTTATGATTCTCACAACAAATGCTCTTGTTATCAAAGTATCCATTTGCTCTTAGTTTAAGTTAACGTGTGATATTCTCGGGCCTCTAAGCAGCCAAAATCGCGATATGTTATCCATTTTTACGCATTTTGTGCAAGTTGCATAATATTAAGGAAGTAGGTACCTACGAAGTTTTTCTTCACAGTAAACGATTAATTTTCCTGAAAAGTCCTATTACTATATCTATATCTATAGTATATCGTGGTTCTATATTAAGCCAGTTCAAATAAAAGCTATCTCGTTAACAACGTGTATAATTAAGTGAAGGGTTGGAGGGTTTCGTACGTCACGCGGACAACATGGCGTCACGTGCCTGTTTGCCAACACAACACGCCTACACATAAACATAAATACCAGACCAATACAACCTGGCCAACACTTCTAGTTTAAGTGTTAACAATGAGAGGTCAGCTTATGGTGGTACATGTAACGTAGAGGTAGAAAATTACAAACCTACACAAGTGTACCGTCCCGCATAACCTGGACTACCTTTATTCAGAGAGCCTTCAACATGAGAGGTCAGCTTATGATGGAACTGAAGTTGTTGTACGTTTACGTTTAAATTAAATACACCCACACGTTAATAGTACACAACCGTGTCTATGTAATGTTGGTTTACACCCACGGGTAAACGTAGGTTGCGACATTTATAGTAAAAGCTCACGATTAAAATTAACCAATTTATTGTGAACTCTTATTCTAAAGAAATGCTTACAAACCGGAGCTCAATTAATATGGCGCTATTTCTCTAAAAGTTTTCGTTGAAAATGAAAATGTCCAATTTTCTTTACAGTTAATGAAAAAGAGTCGCAAGTAGGTAGGTATTGCTTTTCAACATATACTTAGTTCTTAATTGCGTGTACTGTACCTAATAGCCGTAACACACGCTCGAACTTGTCCGGCGGACAAAACCCGTTGGTCCGGCGGACCAAATCCGCTCTCGCTACAGACGACCGGATCGGACAGTTGCTTCACGTAAGCCATGTCCGATCCGACCGATCTGCAAACTAGCGGACCGAGGCGGACTCAATTAATAATAATTATGTTCGCCGGACTACTCTACAGACGGGCAGATTTGGTCTGGAGGCGGGGCAGATTTGGTCTGGAGGCGGAGCAAATCCGTGGTCTGCTCGGACCAAGTTCGAGCGTGTGTTAACACCATAAATCTACACATTTTTCATGTGTATTGTTTTACCGATGAATCATCACTTCATCAAGTCATTCCGACGAATATAATACGCAGTGCTTACCACATGGCCGCCATCGTTATTCAGCAAGACCCTTACCTGAAACAACACAGATATATTTAAATCATTAAAGAAACATTTGGCGAACCAACTCGACGTTATCAAAATAATATGCAGTCGAATTATGTTTGTTTGTATTGCGAGAACGTGGAGGATCAGTGAACGACGAACGAAAATCTCGAAATAGTTCGACGATGCGATGGCGTTTGCGCGCTAAAATAGCAGTTAAACCAACGCAGTGAGCGGGCTTTTTGAAAAAAGAATTACAACTAAATGTCTTGTGAAGGCGATTTTTTTTAATAGACAATTTTATGATGCTTCGAACCATGCTATACAGCATTGTATTAAAACTCAATTGATGATAAATAATTGATGAGCAGTGTAGCTGTTTAAGTCTCAAGGTCTTAGTGGTATGGAGTAGTCAGTTTTCTTGGTAATGATTATAAAAAATACATTGTTTACTAATATAGGTTTGGTCGTGTAAATAAATGTTCGCAGAAAACCACAACTGGAAAATCTTCACGGCTCAACAAAACTATACTAAGTAGGTACCTTCTGCAAAGCCCGGCTTGTGGGTTAAAAGAAAAAGAAAGTTGCGCCATATCAAGATACCTATAGTAATGGATATAGAATGGCAAAATATGCTTCATCAGTGAAAACAGCGCAGATTAAATAAAAAAAGAAATTCGAATGAAAAAAATATTATTCTGAGGTTTACATAGATAGCGTTGCGCCTGACTATCTAAAATGCCAGGACAATACCTACTTCAAACCTACATGTGATGATCTTTATTTAATTACTACATGGGTAGCCTAGCCTTTTTTACAAAGGATGCCTAGGAACGATTCGTTGCTCCGGGAAGTAGTACGGGCAGCAGGTGAGGGCGTGTAGCCTTCCCTGAGAACGGGTTCCGTTGAGCCTGGCGCCATGGGAGGAAGACTGGACAGCTCCGGTGTCCAGTCTTCCTCTCGTAGGGCGTCTTTGGTTGGCAGTCGTGGTGTTTTTTAGTGGTAACATCACATACTCCGTCTCATTTCCTAGAGAGACGGAGATCCGAAGGGATTTTCCACCTCGTAAAAAAAAAGGAACTTTAAAGCTACGAGTTTCTGCTTTCGGGCCGACTTTTCTCTGCGTAGGATAATAAAACCAGGAGCACAAGACCAGTGCAAATACGGCTAAGTATTGGTTTTAAACCACTGCCCTAGTGTACCTAGTGTTGGATTTAGTAGATTTTCATCTATGTATGTATGAAGGTACATAGATGTCCTTTCGGTCGCCATGACTGCAATGCGCATCGATGGTAAAGATAGCTCGCATGCAATGAAATTAATTGTACATCGTTCTCATTATTTATTTACCATTGCATTCTGTTATGCCGCGTTACCATAACAAAAACTAGACAACAAAACAGAAAAAACAGATAAAAATCTGTAATTATTGTAAACTAGCGTCCCCTAGTGATAATAGAAATAGATAAATGTTGACATTGGTAGCAATATATAACATTTAAGAAATATAGATCAAAGGGAAATCTTTCATATGCTTTCAAGCGTGAAGGAGATTGGCAGGGAGAAAAGTACTTATTAATGGCAATTAATGTTATATGGCTTCTACCAAATCTACTGGTTAACGGACTTTTCCATTTTTCCGTGCTTTAAGGATCTTGCCTTTGACAAATTTCACGTTGGTTGTCGAATGTTGGATTCAAACTTTGAATCTCTTATTGGATAGACCTTATTAGCCGCCTACTAAGATATCACTGCTGGATATAGGCCTAGCAGTTGACTACGGCAGGCTGATGATGATGATAATGAAGATATCACCTACTGACTATTAAAATCCATTTTATCAAGAATAAGTGAACGTATAATAGTCTGTGGACCCTTAGTATTCTAAAATATCAAGATTCCGCGTCAATTTTATTTTAAACGCATTTCTTTGAAATAAAAAGATATGCGTTTAAAATAAAGTAATAGAGACAGATACGCAACCCAAAAAACACAACCAAAATAAACAAAATCAGAAATACATCCCTCCTATAAACTTGACCCGGTCAAGATCCAGCACTGATACACAGCAAATAATTCCAGTTCATCAGCCTATGCGAACAACAGGCGATCACTCACCGCACGTATAGATACAAATGTGAACAAAATGTGTTTATAAACATTCGAATCTTCAAGTTTTTCTTCGAGACCAGTACCTACTGGTAGGTATATCATATGACGTCACATATTACCAGGAACCTGAAGAATCCTCTCGAAGTAGGGCACTCGTAAACATTTGGAAATACGACGTGCTTATGCGTCGTATTGATTGATTCGGGATTTGCGTACCAAATGATTGGTTTGGAAGTGCTTCGAGATCACTCTGTTGATAGATGGTTTACTTTATTTCGGTTTCGAAGAAGAGGGTTATCACGCTTGGCAGTTGTAGCGAGTGGTTCGGATAAGCGATTTGTGTATAGAAGGAGTATCAATAAGCAGCTCTACTGATAACTTATTAATTTCAAAACGCATCGCAACGCGAGACTACTCAACTATTTGGTGGTTGTGTGTTTCCTTTAATTCAGATTGGATAGTGGTATACTATTAAGACAATTAATAACGTCAGAATCACCATCTTGTAATAACGACTTGCCCGGTTCCTAAGGCACCAATAGAACTTACAAAGAGCCAACAAAATTTTCATTCGGAAAATTCGTTGTGCGCTTCTTTACCTACCTCTCTAGGCAGAAGCCTCTTCATACTTTAAAGACTTTACTTTTAAAACTAATTTAAAGTTAAGTTCAAAGTCAACCCGCATGCAATTTCGATACTCAAATACAATCTCAAATACTCTCAGACGATGTCAATTAAATTGTTTTAATCAAAAAGTGGGTTAGGCGACTCAATAAGCCAGTGACGATTGTATGGTAATGCCCGCATGGCGTGCGCAGTAACAAGGGCAGGCGGACCCTCAGACACTTGATTAATTACCTCTTGCGAAATCTATTACTTGCTTATTGTTTCAACTGATTAGGTCAAGCCGTTTAGTCGTATTTGTTGTTGCATGACTGCCTTGGTGCAAGAAATAGTCGCTGAATTTTGATCGCCAGAAGTTTTATTGATAGGAAAGCAAATAGCAAATAAATATTTCTAGTAGAGCCTTGATGATTTCAGCATGAATGGGCCGGCTCGACCGGGGAAGTACTACCCTCTCACAGAAAATCAACGTAAAGTAACAGAATCTAAACTGTTGCGTTTCGTTCGGTGAGTGAGAGTGCCGGAGGCCCTATCCCCTATTCCTTCTCCTCATCCCACTCCTTATCCTATCCCTTTTCCCAACCCCAAGGGGCGGCAACGCACTTGTGACTCCTGTGGTGTTGCTTGTGGCGGCGGTAATTGCTTACCATCAGGCAATCCGTCTGCTCATTTGCCGCCATATACCATAAAAAAAAAAACATTAGATAGAAATCGCTCACTTTTGATGGCGTTGGCGTAGCAAACAAAATTCAGGTTTGTCGCATTCAGTTATATCTTCATCTTTGTCACATTCTAGACCTTTGTGGACTATTCTTTCATGTACTAAATACGTTTTTCACAACTGAAACTACAGAACGTTGTATGCAGTTTACTTAATAGTAGGTATATAATTTACAGCATTCCTTGTAACGTGTTCCTCATAGCGATGGCATAGCACTGACGCACGTGGAAGATTCTCTTTACGTGTTCTTTGCGTATAATCACTGATACGACAATTATGTGACTATGAACAGACAATAGGTGGTGTGTGTTTACAATAGTTAGAATATTATTAAATGACGGTGTTTCAAACAAAATAAATAAGACAGATATTAGAAATATGCGACAGAGATGAATCCGGGATAACTAGTAGGATGATGATGATATAGAAGTAGGTTACCCTAGTTAGCAATTCTGGAAACAAAAATAAAAAGATTGTGATTAAACGCATAAATAAATGTAAATTTTACAGGATTCTATCGCAATATAATTGGTTGTTTTATTTTTATTTTTTTTATAGGCTCGCGCCTGTATCCCCGAAAGTTAGGCAGAAGTGTAATTTTACACCCACATTTCGCCATGAATTTTTAGGTCCCTCGTAATAGGGGGCGAGCTTATTGCCGTTACCGGGCACATCACCAGACTCCGTGCTCCGTAACACTTTTTCCCGACCCGGGAAACGAACCCGAGATCTCCGATCAGCAGTCGCATACGCTATGCACTGGACCACGGAGGCAGTATAGGAGGCAGCATAATTGGTTTTACTGGCATTAAATTCAAAACTTCACTATAAGCGATAGAATCCGTAAACCGTAGTTTGATTTCAATGTAGGTATAACATTCGCGTAAACTCAAGAAAATACTATCTCAATATCAATATAAATAAATATGAAATAAAGTAGAACTGTTATATATACAATGTCGTGAAGAACAAACGACGATTACAAAGGTACCTATTAACCTAATAAAGGGACAATTAACTTTCAACCGCTTCCCATCGCGTGAAATAAACAATCGCGTAATTATACCTCTTTACTTCATGGTGAAGCATACATTTTACGTCTAATAAAAAAGTGGCAGCATTATAAACGATTTATTCGATTTTCGCATTATAGTTTAAACAAGTTTTAATCTTAAGAAGGAAAGGGTGTACACTCCTCAAATGCTAAAGTAGGTACGTACGCGATTATCAAGTCTCGTGCAATGGGGTTTATTAGGTGTAATAGGTATGTCCTATATGTAGGCAGTATTTGATGAAGCTAATAAAAAGACAATAAAAAATATCAACCCTGTATAAAACTTTCCAACTGCTTGGCACGTGCCTCATTTTGAGAAGGGTTAGCCTAAGTGCGGGTTGACAGACTTCTCATGACTTTCGATAAAACTACGATGATGTCTAAGACACTTATGTAGTTTCTTCACGATATTATCCTTCGCCGATTAGTAAGTGATCATTGACAATTTAATTTCATAAAACTATTCAAAACGACTACAGTTATTTTTTCAGCCTAAGCCTACATACAACATCAATCTTGACGTTGTCAACAACCCAGCGTTTTCTAGGCATAACTCTTTTTTAAATCAAAGAAAGAAAATAAAAATTCTGAAAGTCTCTCGTACTGGGCAAATTTAAAAAAAGGCTATTGAACATTGATATCTATATAAGGCCGTCAGATATAATTATCTCATTAGACGTGCAAGGGGCAACGGCTATTTGCAGACGAGGCCACACGTCACAGCGTATAAATAGATGACGGTTAATTTTGGCGATAATAGAACATTATATTCAGTTACTTTGAAAAATATTCCAGAATGTTCTAAGGTTCTTGTGTTGAAGACTTTATTGCGATTGAATGCAAGCCATTAGGAATAAAACAAATGACTGAGCATAATGGCTAAGCTGAACTTTTACTTTAAAATAAGTACAATTTCTTTAGAGGCTTTGACTATGGATTTCTTTAGGCTTTGACTGGATGTTAAGTAATAACTTGACATCTTTATGTATTACAGTATTTAAATATTTCTAATAAACCTTACGACCAATAACAGTAACAATCAAAATTGCTTATTACCCACAAGGTTAACTGAAAATATGCACATTTTAGCAACATTATCTATATCCGTTATTTTATATTTAAACCAATTCAGAGCAACCGCCTTCGTCATAGAAAATATTCCAATGCAGAGACGTTTCGGCATTTCCAAAAGGAAATGTAACAAAATACTTCAAATACCGGATACATTAATTCGAGCTATAGCACATTTGGCGCCCGCATACTTCATTCATCAATATCGTTACCGAAAAGTAAACAACGTATACCCATATTGATGAACGAATAAAACAGTCGAAAACAATGATTTTTTATTGTTCATACATTTCTTAGTTGATTACTGTCAAACTCGAAGCAAGTGAAAATTATCCTAAGACTACTTTGCCATTTGAATTCCACTGATAAACAAAATGCATACTTGTACAAAGTGGATCTAAAACCTACATCTACGTACTTAACAAGACAAGAGCTATAAAAGCTCGGAAAAAGCAAAGTGACATTGCTTTCGTAGAATATTTGGAGCCCTACAACGACTCACATAATTAGATAATCACTAGAATTACTTTCTGATGACTGTGATGTTTGGGTAGCTTCGCATCCCGAATGTGCCTGAACACAGAAGTGTATGTAGCAAGTGCAACTATTATTATTGTGCACATGTGTAGTAGTGTGTAAGCAGCGATAGCCGAGTGGAGAGACCGACGGTCTACGCAGAGGGTCTCGCGTTCGCACCAATGACTTTTCGAAGTTAAGTGCGTATTAAATTGGTAATTATCGCTTGCTTATCGGTGAAGGAAAACATCGTGAGGAAACCTGCATATCTGAGAGTTCTCCATAATGTTCTCGCAAGACATGTGAAGTCTGCCAACCCGCACTTGGCCAGCGTGGTGGACTATGGCCTTACCCTTCTCACAGTGAGATGAGGCCCGTGCCCAGCAGTGGGACAGGATAAAGGGCGGATGATGGATCTGTGTAGTATATTTTTGTGAGCGTAAGTATAAACATTTCCGTAAGAACAAGCTTGTCAGGCGCTTTCCTACGCTTAAATTGTAAACAGTAAAACCAATGTCTCATCAAGTCATCTCACAACATCCACATCTCGATGCAAATGACGTGTATCGGTGTCACAGAGCGTCGACAGTCGCTAACTCTTTACGACTCACTATGTTTAGCTTTTATAGAGCCATCCTACACGCTAGCCACACTACATCTTACACGCGTTTACGCGTCTTCTACAGTTACCATAGATTCGATACAGACAGATTTTACAAGGCTCTCTAAGTCTTCCATGTTAAAATAAGTGTCAAAAGCATTTCATGTTAAAAAATTGGTTGCCTGTAAAGTCGGTATACGGGCGAAAGTTTTACGTGACAACGACTTTGAGTGGTAAAATAATTTTAATGTGAATATTCATTCGTATAGTAGGAAGAAGGATGAAAGACGCGTGCCTTTCACTTTTTATGTCTGTCTCTCTCGCTCTTAGGCGGGACGCGTGCCTCTCACTCGCTCTCATTGTGAGCGCATAACGTGAGCGGAGCGTAACGCAGTTTCTTGAAGTGTCACCCGGCAAACCAATTTATAAGACGTTGTCACGTCAAAACATAAACGTTTAAAAAACTTATACGCGTACAAAGAAAATAAAGACTTTTATTATTTTCTTGCAAACGAAAATGTGTTTGAGGCAACTGCTGATTGTTATAAAGATGCGAATTATGAGGCAAGAAGTCACACTGCGTTACAACAATCTCTGTTTAATTAGCACAATTTCACTGTCTGTAATTTGCTGAATATTAAAGAAATTACTATGTTATTTTCATTACTCGATACATACTTTTTTACTCCATTTTAAATATCTATATATAAAATCCTTGCGTTACTGACTGACTGACAGACACGCTACAGCCGAAACTATTGGGCGCAGGAAGCTGAAATTTGGCATGAATGTTCCTTGGGGACCGTAGGGGTGCACTAAGGGATTTCTCGAAATTCCCACGGGATCGGCCAAAACGGGTAAATTTAAAAAAAATGCAGGCGTAGCTGCTGGCGTCCTCTAGTTTGATATAAAACGATACTGAACTTCCACAATATGTTTTCATCATACAAATACTAGGTACTGTACGTAAATAAGTACTAATAATTCGTAACAAATAGTGACTAAATTGTAATTAACTATAGCTGAAGAACTAAAAATAGGCAAAGATGTTGAGCAAATAGTTGCCGATCATACACTTGATTTATGTGTTTAAATATAGTCGTGGTTACAATGTATAGGTAGTTAATTTTTCAGTTCAATGAATCAAGTCATTGATTCTATATCGGCCGAGAATGATTATTCGGCTGATTAGAGATGGCTTAGTTGAATCTTAAATGCTTATGTAGCAGTTACTGTTTTATAATGGTGTGCCTTGATTTACATATTTGGGCTCTGGCATGGGATTTGTGAACCAAATTAACAGATGCTTGTACAACAGAAAAACAATGAAAATGCACTGTTTTTCTGTTGGCTGTGGTCATTTTTTTCATTATAGACGATTTTTGAGACTATAAACCCGTAAACCTCAAAAGGTGTTCCTGCCAATATCCGAACGAAGTATATAATAAGTATATATATAGGTATAAACATAAATCACACGAGGCAGCGATAGCCTAGTGGAGATACCAACAGACTGCCATAGAGAGGGTATCGGGTTCGAATCCACGGCGCGCACCAATGACTTTTCGGAGTTATGGGCGTATTGAATTGTTAATTATAGCTTGTCCCGTGCCTCGGAGAGTATGTTAAGCCGTCGGTCCCGGTTGTCATGAAGATCTTTGACCTTCTAAATAAACTGTCACTAGTCTAAACTATGGAATATCACTATCCCTTCGGGTTGCGGAGGTCAGACAGGCAGTCGCTCTGTGGAAAACCTAATATTCAGCCAAAATCCGGGTAGACTAGTAAGCGGACCCCAGATTGAAACTGGGATAAAGCTAAGAGGATGATACATAAATCACCCAACCATCTAGCTATAATTAACGAATGATATTTCAGTATCAACAGGATGTTTTCACCAACCTATAGTAATAAATCTCAAACACAACATACAAAAAGAAATATTAGGTACATCAAAGTTCGCATTTAACATTGTGGAAAGCTCAACGGACGGCGTAAAAGTTCAACAGCATTACGTTTTAGTACATAAATCTTACGGAAATCATAAAGCATAGTGCAACATATACGTAGGTACGTTTGTAGAGTGGCGTGCAAAAACTAGAATATTCCACAAACAACAAGAATTAGTAACAATGTACCCAGGGTGCTCCAGTTGCAAACAGAATCAATACGCACTAGTGAGACACGCGATCAGCGGATGTGTTCCACGATTGATGATTATTACACTAGGTTTAGGTGATTAAATCTAAATATTAAATCCGTTTTCAACACCTAGTTCGACAGCCGTGCACCTGTGTGCAGGGTTTTCATACGCAAATGGTATCGAAAATCCTTTTTCTCTTAATGTTTTACACATAGTTCAAGGGGGTTCCAACACATTACAAGTCACATAAGATATTAGGAGGCAAAATACATCTCTTTGAAGCGTAATGATTCTGTGTTTCTGTATCGCTACTACCATGCGTCAGTGGCGTATTCAAAGCGAGTCGGAAGCGATACAAAAGTACAAACGCGCGACTGAAACACACTTTTGCCCGACAACATTGTTATTCTGTTTTAGGTTAAAGCTGCTTCTTTAACAGCAACAATCCATTTTGTATTGTTTGTCCACATTTATTTAATTCATTACATCATCAGCCTTTAACAGTCCACTGCTGGACCAGGCCTCTCCTTTGAATTCCTCCCGGAATTGGCCTACTGTATCACGCTGGCCAAACGGGTTGATATAGGGTTTGTATCAAGTTTTCCTTCTCTTACAGTGCTGTTCTCTGCATAATATGCTCCCTCTGTCGGCTCTTACGACACCCATGGGATGATATGGGGTGGTGACATTCCGTATTCTTAATCCGTCACCACACGGACAATTTATTCATTAGATGATAGGAATATTTTATTTTTAAGCGACGTCTACTTTCGTCAGTATTCCATTTTTGTTGTATTTTTGAGTGCAATTGGCGCACAGCCTCAAGGACTTCTTATAACTCGAACAATGTGTCACCCAAGAATTTGTCAAGTGTTTTGCTTCGGCTAAACAGGGAGGTATTATTCAAAGTATACAAACAGCTACACTCATATCAAGTCCAAAGGCTTGTTATACTTTAAGTGGTAGCTCACTCATCGTGTTATTAAAACTTGAGTATTGAAAGAAATGATTAATGCTAAATACATTGTTCATAACTAAAGCATTTTTTTAAGCGAACCGTCATACATTCTATGGCTCTCTAAGAAATACAATTAAAAACAAAATGTTTATTTGCGGAAATATGGTATACGGATATGCTTTTATAGACTTCAGAGTTCAGACCAGCGCACAAGCATGCAAATATTTAATTACAGTTTTCTTAACTGCTCCAATTATTATATTCATTACATTCTGTAGGTACTTAGCCATTGGAATAACCAGACTATTAAACTTTTATGGTATATTAGACTTATAGTAACATTGCTGGAAATTAATTAATTGTAGAAGTTTATTACGTATTGGAAACACCGCTTTATGTACATGCTTATGTTCCTTCCTAAGAAGCACGTCTATCCATGAATCAACCAATAGTAAAAATATAAACAATTTATTATTTTCATCAACATTTTGTTTAGAATGTTTCAAGATCCTACTGAAATGAGGAAATCACGTTACAAATGTTATTATCGTCCAGCATCAAAGATCGCTTTATATTCACAACAAAATTATTAAATTAATTTCTTTAGTTTGTTTTTTTATTTTATTTATCAATTTATATCATGGCTACGTCAAAATCACGCCCTTGATTTTGATACTTAATGATTAACGAGCGAACATTGCGTGTGATTCCCCCGTTAGGCTGCGCCGTAAAAAATAAACTGAATTGATTTTCATAGTAAACGTAATGAGAAACAATTACTGTACGAAAACGAATAGACTATCACTAATAATGTTGTAAATAAAGTGTGTTTGTTTGTACGTACAGTCGAACAACTTCCGCGAGAATCGCTCAGCAAGACATCGTTGCTTCCAGTGGTACTTTACACGCACATTGACACTCGTATACAAAACCAGTTTCTAGTGTGCTTCTATGAGCGAGCCAAGGGTATATTTTTTTTTTCAAACTGGTCTAGCGCCGACTTGTTTGATTGTACTTATGTTTCGTTTCTACGTTGAAACGATTGAACCGATTTTGATAAAATGATGCGTTGCGAAAATAAAATTCGAAGGGTTAAAATAGGGAGGGCAAAGTTGAAGCTACTAAGGAAGTACTTTTTTTTAATACAACTATGTCGTTTTATATTTGTTTCTTTGACATAATGTTAAACTTCATCCGCATGCAAAGCTGCAGGCAAAAGCCAGGTATAAACCTATGCAATATGGTGAATTATGCGTGAATTTTGTCCTTTGTATCAATTTTCCATTGAAAAAGTAGATACGGTAGATTGATTGTAGAACCAGGAAAAGTCACACTTCTTGGTAAAACCGCAGATGTTCACAACATTCATACATACCAACATTTCTGTATCGGTCCATAAAGCGAGAAATATTTCGTGAAAACAGATGAACCGTACATAGCAATAGTAAAATTCCACATCCTTACATGGATTTGCATTATAAAATAAATATGCAAACAATCTTACAAACTAAGCAACGCGACGATTAATCTATTAACGGAACTAATTTGAATGAATCATTATTACCTTATCCGATCCTAATGGAAAATCATTGGGAACGTTCGCGAAAAGTGTTACTAATGAAAATAATTCCACGGTTTGTCAACTTCTTTTTAATACAAGACATCGTTTGGATGATAATGTGAATGTTTGGCATAAGTGAATGATGATTGAGACATTTATTTTGCATTATGGGACGTGCAAGCGTTTAAAGTGCCTAAGTAATATGAAAAATATACCAGCTGTACCTAGCATTACGTCATGTTCAAAGGACTTAGAGGTGCGATCTCTAAGGGCAGTGAACCTACAATTGGAATCCTATCTTGGAGATATTTACTGTCGAGGATTAACTACAAAGATTTCTCTTTCCTTTTATTATCATCGGTTGCTAAACCTCGAAAGAATACATCGTGAGGAAATCTGTATGTCTGAGGTATTCTCGTTCTGCATAATGTTTTTGGTCAGTGACTGGACATGGACTATTAGCTTAACACTTCTCATTGTGAAAAGAGACGTGCTAAGTTGTGGTAGAGTTTGTTTATATAACAATATAACAACAAATAACAATATAATATATTCTACCACATTCACACAACACCATCTAGTCCCAAACTAAGCAGAGCTCGTACTATGGTTACTAGATAATGGATAAACATACATAATATATACTATTTTTTTTGTAAATACATACATATTATACATAGAAACACCCAGACCAAGACAAACATCCATGTTCATGCACACAAATGTTTGACTTGAGCGGGAATCGAACCCGCGACCTTCGGCGTAGCAGTCGCTTACACTCCCGCTACACCAACCGGACGTCATGGCTGATGATGATGTTTCTTGTTTCTGTGTAAAGGTATGCATTTTCGTAGTGGTAAGCTAACCGGGGAATAGTTCGACTTTATCTTGAGTACCTACATAATAACTATGATAATAGTGTAGATCAAAGATACCTAATTATTATCCTGAACTTTAATTAAATATAAATACGGAAGATTCTAGCTAAACATCATCTAATGTTTTATGGTTGGATGACCAAAATTAAATCTAGAATTTGAATATTTGTAGGAGTCTAGATTTTAATACGATAAGCAAAATAAATATTTAAAACTCAAACATATTTATACACCGCATCGCAAAAAATAGTTCGTAGACCGCATCATACTGTTTGAAACGCAAAAAGCAAACACATTCATCATTCCCCAAAAACAATACGGACCTAATCAAAATAATGACATACAATCTGGCTTGCGTGAAAAGGACAAAAAATCCTATTTCCTTTACCTTACCAAGTACTTTACCAAGTAACACAGGATTTTATGACAAAGCTACAAGAATCGCTTCCCTTCCACCGAAACCGATTGAAAAGTCTCAACGACAGAAAAAAGACGCTTCCTAGACTGAACAGAAAAAAGCCTAAGGACATAAGTTGGTACATACGAGTTAAATAATATTTATCAAATTATATATATATATATATGTAAGTCAAATGCCTGTAAAGTAGGATGTAACACAATCATTAGTGCCGGATTCTTGGTTTGGAGGTGGGATTGACTCTGCTAAAGGTTGATTTTATCTATTTTACAACCTTATTTAGCGGGTCTTACTCGCGATAAATAATATATTTAAGGCATAAATACCTCGGTATTGGCCAACGTTGATTTTATCTTGGAAACCTGTTCAAGGACCCTGATGATTTTGCGAGAGATGGGGAAACAAGATAGGCACTAAAGGGTGCCTATCTAGCGCCTATACCTACACCCCCGTGAGTCACATACAGAGCTTGGTATTGGCACATCCTTATCAACTTACTACTCACTGTTCCAGTATTTCGACAGACTTTGGAACAAAACAAACCAAACAGTATTTCGACACAATATAGAACACAAATAAACCAGAAAACAAAGAGAAAATTCCGTCACGAGTTGTAAAGTTTCTAAGGCTTCCACGGTAGCTTTCCGCTGAGGATTTCCGCGCTTGGTAGGCTTCAGTTTTCCGAGATTTCCTCGCAACTAATGCAGTAATTACCCCACTGACATATCGAGGTTATGATTCACAGCGTACGCATTGGAACGTCTAACTAAACGTGTAAATATATGCCCATATTGGAAAATTTGCAGCGTTTATTTATTTTAATCGTTATTTAAATCGGTTGCGTGAATAAATCAGATTACTGACTGACTGACTGCTCTGAAATTGAGCAATTATCATTATTATAATTAATATTACAGGTTGATAACGACTTTATTATAGTTTTGAATAATTATGAGGCGCATAAAGAGGTTAACATGAGCTTTGTTGTATGCATTGGCCAAACACATTGTAAATATCGCGTAAAAAGGAGCAAACGCCCAATAATGGCTCTGTTCGCTTTGTATGATCATTTTCAAAATTACTTTATAGTTTTGAGAAATGCCTCACAGAAAACCTCAAGCGGTATTACACTTTACCTGATCCGAAAACCACGATGCGATTAACGAAATATGAGGCTCAATTCTACGAGACCTACACGTAATATTGTTTAAATAATTATGGCGTTTCATACTATAGCAATACTATAGCAGGTAATAATAATCTATTGTCCTCACAGCCGTAAGGCACAACGCCCTCATTAATTAACTTTTTTATTCTTCCCCAAAGAACAAATGCCAAGTTCCTTGCATTTCCTGCTCCTCCTCCAACACTCCATCAAAGAGATAAATGCGTTCCCTCCACGGTCTAACTAACACCACACTTGAAAATGTAAATGAACCACATACCAGACGCTCCGAGTGAAAACCGACAGTTTAAAGAAAGTGATTCCACTTTTAACGTAGCTAATTAACGCTCAACATAAAATTTAACAATCAGATCACTGTTTATGGTAATAATTTTGTTGATCAAACACGTTGATAGCGATAGAGTAAGTATATTAATTTATTTTATGGTTATTTTGGTGCTTTTGCTGTGTTATAAATTCGTAATATCACTTTGAAGGTTAATCTTCTACAGCGTAATAAGGTTACCTGCAGTATGGTCGACAACAAAGCCAAAAAGGTGGTACTTGATTACCAATAACAAATGAAAAGGTTTGTGATACGGAGCTGTTCATAGATTACCAAGCAAGAAAGGACATGTGGTCTACGGTTTAAGCTCTTGACTTGGACTTTGGGGGTTTGTCTGATTGTTATCCGATTATTCAGCAATATAAGGCGGCGATAGCCCAGTGGTGTACGTAACGGACTGCCGAGACGATGGTCTCGGGTTCGATCCCCAGGTACCCCGGGCACACACCTCTGACTTTTCGAAGTTATGTGTGTATTAAATTAATAATGTTAATTATCGCTCGCTTAATAATGTGCCCGGTAGCACAGAATAAACAGTACTTACGTACAGAAGCACCACTTGTCAAACCAATTCATTGAAATTGCGACTCTTGCTACTAAGCAACAAAGTGCAATTCAGCTCGCATAAGCACTCAGTGCCTACTGCGATATTAACCTAACCGTTTCCGCTCTTTTCTAACATATAACGCTGTCGCTGTCTGGCGCGGAATGACGCGCTAGCTGTCGCGCTAGGGTTGTCGACTTGCCGCTGTTACTATAATATTTATTCATCGTCTATCTACCTACTTGACCACGTACCTTATAATAAATAATCATCCTATAAGTATCCTATCCCACTATTTGAGCTTGTAGAACAAAAACCACAAAAAATCTGGTCGTTTACATTTTCACTATACTAATTCTTAGTTATTTCCTAAACGCGTGGACCGATTTACATGATTCTAACAGATAAAATGGTTTTTGAACTAGATCTTTAATTTGACACCATAATCGTTGGGATATCTCAACAAACAAAAAAAATAATTTTCAAGTTGCTCTCGTAAAATAAATAAAATCAAATTTTCAAGTCGACAACCCTTGCGCGACGCGTCGGACGCGGACTTGGAAGCCGCGCGAAAGTGTAGGCACTTATCGCTGTAGGTACGGCCGAGTGAAGGAGGCCTGCCGGTAGAGGCAATAGGCTCGCCCCCTATTACATTGGGACCAAAACATAACTGGCGAAAAGTGGGTGTGTAATACAACTCTGCCGACCATTTCGGGGATAAAAGGCGTGAAGTTATGTTATTTTATGTATTTTATATTATATAATAGCACAATAACCTTGTATGAACAAAACCATAATTGAAGACAATAAGAAGATTAGCAAAAACAATCAAATTAATATAAGTATAAAATAATACAAGATGTTTGATTTTGTAACATCATCAATCATAGATTTCACGTAGTTATATTACAATAACAATGCCTTACGGCTTTTAATAAATCGACTAATATAGCAAAAAGTACGTAATATGTATTTTTCGATTAGTGTCTGCATCAAATGTCAATCATCATGATAATGTGCGTTGACCATTATCCATTAAATACTCTAGGATTCTATTCGCCAGAAAGATATGATTTTCCATTTTGCAGTCCAGGCTGACATCAAATATTAATCTATAATATCACTTCTATAGGGCAATTGTAAACAACTGTCGTTTGATTGTGTAATACACCATTTCATCACATTGCACAAACAAAACAATACGCAAGCTAGTTACTCATCCGCCAGTTATCACACTCAAAAAAATATACCGGATACCTACACACAGAATTACACAAATATGCTACAAAGCTTCTCTCAAAGTCCTTAAGAGACCTTGAACATTAATATAGTCACATACACGACATTCATACATTGTTAGACCAAAGTTCTAAGAACAGCTTATAATTAAAATCTGTCAAACGAACGTTAGCTGTCAACGTGCCCTAATGAACGGACCTCTATACTCGGAATCTGTCCAAGTCCTTGGATAACAAAGATTCTTTTAGTTTCATTTGATAGATCACGCTTCGAACTACATATGGGAATAACGAAATCACTTTAAGATATTCTAATTATAAATCGTAAAACGTTCATGGGACGTTCGTACGTGGGACTAAAGTATGTCTGGCGAAAAGTGGGTGTAGAAATACACCTCTGCCTAACCCTTCGGGGATAAAAGGCGTGACGATATGTATGTAAAACGTTCATGAAACGGTAAACAAGATGTTGCAATTTTTACGCAATTGTAACGCAATTCGTAGAGTTGCGTGAAATGAGTAAGGTTGGTGTGTTTCGTGCGTCAATTAGTTACCTATACTTGGACAACTACGTCAAGCATCAAGCAAGAATACAAATAAACACATTTAAATAACATTTGACTAATAATTTGACTATTAAGGAAAGCAAACAAAAGCTTGCAGTATGCCTCGCAGAGAGTAACGCCATTTTTTTTATTTATACCAGATCAGTCGAGATTCGATCCAACTCACTAAATTAGCTGGTCCCGAACTAAGAATTTGTGGGTCCGAGAGGCACTAACTAGTAGTGACGAAGCAAAGCATAAATGTCGCATGTTTATCCCAATATTCCCAATTTCTTCTCAACTCAAGCCTGCTCAACAACCAATACTTAACTTACAATAATTGGCTTTACTCACTGAAGACACATAACGAATGGTTATTTTTCTGAGTTGATATGTTGTTGTTGTCTTGGCAAACGTAGTGTGGGACACCCTCCGGCTAGACGGAGAGACGCTATAGGAAAAGTGGCAGACAGCGGCTGAACACGAAGAGACGGGAATAGAACTCAGTGGCGTGCCATCGCAGAGGCCTATATGCAACAGTGGATTATGGGCTACAGGCTGATGACAATGATCTGCAATCTGTTCGGTCTTGCAGCTTCAGGATTTAGACATTCCTTTACCGTACTCTGTCCTGTTTCCTCTTTTATACTTTCAGAAATATTCCAAACATCCAATAAAACTAAACACCAAATCATCAATGCAGAACGAATTCCACTTCCAATAACTTAGTAATGGGCACATTATAATATATCAGATGTGTTAAATATTAATGCCCTATAAACGTCACTTTTGTACTGATATAAATGGGAGCTTTGTCATAAAGCACGGGCACGCTTCCACGAACACATTAAACATTAAAATCATCAAACAAGCCTACTGAGAAACGTTGCCACTACTCCATTTTGTAAATAAGTATTAGGTACATTAGTGTTATGATGTCTTCTGGTCTGTAAGTAGCTGCTTTTCACGTCAGTCGCGAGCTTCTGACTGTCGGGTCTAACTGTCCCCTGCGAATCAATCCTGCCGAAGCACTCCCAAACTATTTATCGATGAGATCGTTTAACATGCTCCTTGAGATACGAGTTGATGTTGCTTCCACTTCTCATTGGGAATTAACCCACAGTGGACACAAAGACACACAGAATTTGTAAATCATTTAGTGTTAGATATGAAACGAACTAAGACTCGGCGTAGTGCTAAGTCATCCATGAAGTGAATTCACAAAATATTATTCTTCATTTTCAAAGAAGGGTGCACAAATCAATGCGAATACTAAGAGTCCCTTGACAGAAAAAATCTACCACGCCCTGGACCAATGAGTCAGTCAGATAAACAACAAAGACAAAAACTTGACACACACATTTTGACCTTATCGTCGACACCACAAATAGTCGTGAAATGACTTCGAAACCAGTAGCTATTTTATCGAGTACCCGACGGCCTCTAAGCTTTGTCGAACAATCATACGTGATAATGATAAGACAAATATTAGTAACATGTTATCTTAAAGCCGCGGGCAGACACAAGAGCTTTGGACTAAGAACTTTAATGGATCAGCAGTTAACACGTAAAAGGTGGTAGTAATGTTTCAAAAATGTATGTACACGAGATAAGTATTAATATTATGTGGGTGATAGTGTGATACATAAGCTAATGATAGGGGCTATGTGTTGGAAGCACAAAGACATAGCATTGGAAACACATACAGAGAGAAGAGAAGAGCTTTGTCTATAATTCTGTAATAGTTTGCCTAAGATAGAGTTTTACACAGTCACTGATATTGTCCCGATAAAGGGCAATGATAACTTGAATATTTATTTATTTATCATATTGTTTTGCTAACAAATAGCATTGTTTCCAGCTATTGTGTAAAGTATGTATGATATTAATTAAATAATTATGCAACGGCAGACGACACGTGCGATGTAACTCTGATATGCCTACACGTCTATTATACAATTACAAATTATATCTAATCATTAAACATCGTTATCCAGCGGGTCAAGGTCGGGGCATTCGACACTAGGGTTGCCGCGCGTACCCATATAGCATGCACATTTTTTTTAAATAATAGTTTAATGTTATTACTTGATATCTTTATGTAATTAAGAATCTATATTTCAATTTGTCCTTGTGTACCTTATTAAAATATCAAAATTAAATTATATTTTAATAATCACTCGTAACTAAGTCAATACAAAATAATAAATGTAGGTTTTTCGTTAGAAATAATTTTAAAATGAAACACATAAATATTTTTCAATTTCTTTTTATTGAATATTTTTTGTTAAAATATTCCTTGAAGATATTTACGTCTACTTGGAATAAAAAACCAACAACTTATGTATACTGCTTTCTCTTAGTTTAAGATGTCTGCTGAAAAAAAAACATTTTAAGTAAGAAAATGACCGTTCGACTTCATTTGACATAACAAAGACGTATTTATTTTAAACTTGTGAAATAATTTGAAAAGTTTATATTGTTAATTTTTCACTTAATGTTAGTGGTGCCAATTTTTAAAATATGTTAACACTTTTTAACATTACAACAAAAATATGAAAGTAAAGAATAGATTAAAACATATTCATAACATAGATGCTTGTAAAAATGTTATCCAATATATGACGACTGCGAAATAATAATTTAATATTTTTGAAAATAATTTCGCCTTAACTTTCAAATTACATTGAAGTAGTAAAGAGTAATTAGTGAAAAAGTTATTACAATACGAAAAAAAAATACAATACTATATAGCTATACTTTTAAAAAAACATTTAAAACTATAATATATTTTAATTAAATAAAGGTATTGTACGAGATAACATAATCGAAAAAGCTTATTAAATGTATGCACCTACGTGACGCATACGTATGACAACCCTATTGTCGTGCGCTACCGCACTGCCACCATTTTTACCCGCCCGATAACGATGTTTACTAATCATTAACATAAACTCGCCGCATACTTTTACAATGACGGCATTTAATAAAACATATGCATGCAACACGATAATATGAAGCAAGTGTGCATGGGTACGCACCTTCCCTTAGCTAGTCTGTACCTTACTAATCGAAGGCAGTAAAGTTACACACTGACGTAATTTATCTAGTACACTTCAATGGCCAGACCACAGATATAGATGTAGATCTATGTCTGTGGGCCAGACAGGTTGATCCGTCTTTTCGCAGAGTTATTATTTGTTTTGAATATTTTTCTTAATCGCCTCTTCCGACAACCAGGGAATGAAATGCGGTAGTAGTAGAGGTATTCTTAATTCGTCACCACACGGAATTGACTGACATAATTACCAATTTGACAATCCTTAGCTCTTTCGCATCACTAGTACATATAGTACTACTATACTTAGAGAATTGAGAGCACATATCTGGTATTCCTTGGGATGAAAACATCCATATCAGGAAGGTCCTATACATATATGATAAGTGTGATTTGTTTGCCAGGTTTATTTAAAAGTACTTAAAACAGACTAAATATCACTGTATTTTAGTAGGTTCCTCTCATTATAATGATTTTAGCACTTAGATGCAATTGAATCAATGTCTTCGACTGACCTAGACTCTATTTGTAGACAATTTCATATTTACCACAGTACTTATCAAAACAAATATGTGAACATGCTTAAACGGCTACCTGTCTGTTTGTTTTGTCCAAACTCCAAATATGCGCAAGTTTAAGTTGCGTTGCACCGATTGTGATGCCGCGCTGAGCAAACCGACACAAGGATAGACAAACTTGTGTTATTGTTGAAACTTTGTCACTTATGGCACAGCCGTGACACTTCGCAAGACGGAGGACGCTGTCGCAACGCAGGATATTCAATAGCTTTAAGTAGCTACATAAGTGTCTGTTCGGTGAAGATTTGATCAATTGTATGTAAGAGGTCAGTATGATGTATAATTATTTAGTGTCCTGTGGTTTGTTTTAATATTGTTAACCCTGTACATATAAACTCAATTGGCTATTGGTAAACACTAGAGACACGGGCCGTTTCTTATGAAGTTCTTATTCCTAAAAGGTCTAGTAGTCCTACTACTACCCACTTACCTTGTAGAAATAGGTATAGTTCAAAAAAAGTTTTTTTTTAATTTCGTGGCCATTGAAATTATTTTTAAATTACCTTTACATTACGGTACTGATTCGACACGGAACTTTCCGTCGGAAAGCTAGGTAAATGTCACATATCCTGAAAGACAATTTAAAATTAGGCAAAAGTAGGACAGTATTCGGAACTTCGTTGCACGCGTATCCACGATTCCACGCGGCTTTTATCTAAGCGCGAGTTGCGAAACTATTCATTCCGTGTCGTCGATACTAATTACAGTGTTGTTGTGTATGTATATCTATTCTCTAAAACTAATGAGTCGCTATCGGCCACGGTCCACCGAACAATTAGGTTCTCGCGCCGCGCCAGTGACAGCACGATTGATGATACCACGACTATTTCAAGTGTTTAGGGAAATTGGTTCTGGAGTGCTTTACCGTGGCGTAAGACTGCGTTTGTGCTAATGAATAATAGTAAGTTCGATTGCCGAATGAGGCTATTGGAGTGTTGATTGAAAGCTATCTCAAAAGCTCAAAGATGTAGGATGGAGGTATTCCCCTCCAACGTATGACCTAATCAGATGATCTAGTGGAACATAATATGACTCGATCAAACGTTGACTGTACGTATGGCGCAATGGTTAAGTGGTCACTTCGGTGCTTAACTTAGTGTCATGGATTCGATCGCCATAGGGTATAATACATTGTTTTGAGTATGGATGTCATTGTGTCCGTATGTGGTTTGCTTGCAGTTTTTTATATACAGGAATGACTCCTAGCGCGGCCGTTATCTTAAAATAACGTATGGTAGGGGAGCCCATTAAGGGATTTCGGGATTTACTCGAGCGCGTCGGATATTGATAGAATCCATGTCCTACGTATTTCTCATAAACAAGGAATGTTAATCTGATCGTTTGCATAGTGGAGGTGGTCGTAGGAAAGATTTTAAATGCAAAAAGAAAGAAAATTAATCGAGCGTGTCAGATTTTCTAAGGAGATGTTAAAGTGAACCTAAGAAGAGGCTATCATTGAATAATCTAACGATTTGGGTGTGACGCAAACTAGTGGTCACTATTAGAACGTGCAAAGGAATGATTAAGATGTATATGCTTCCATCCTAACGTCCTAGACGTTCTTTCTCATAATCTGACAATAAGCTGGAGGGATTAGTGGAACAGTTTCTTTTTTAACTTTTGAAAATCAATAGCCGTTCCCCTCACCGAAAATGTTAATAATGTACATCTTTTTATCGCGATGTATAGGTATACATTAACATTATTATCATTTTATCATCTTAGTTTTGCAAACCAATAGGTCTCAATGATGCTCGAGTAAATCCCAATTTAGCATCGTGGGCGAATATTACTAATTTAGAATATTACCTACTATGCTACAATACTATGCGGAAATTGTCATACAGATGAGCTTATTACGACGGTACTTTTCACAATATTTATAAAGCTGCCTGCGCTAGAGGGATTGCACCTATTGTTGAAATAATTGGGCAATAGATTGAAATACATGGGTAATATACCTAACACGACCTGGCCCCCCGCGGACGTACAAACACTACAATAACATCTATAGGTAACTATTAGTCACTAGAGGACGCCAGCAGCTACGCCTGCATTTTTTTTAATTTACCCGTTTTGGCCGATCCTGTGGGAATTTCGAGAAATCCCTTCTTAGTGCACCCCTACGGTCGCCAAGGAACATACATGCCAAATTTCAGCTTCCTGCGTCCAAAAGTTTCGGCTGCAGCGTGTCTGTCAGTCAGTCAGTAACGCAAGGATTTTATATATTAAGATTTAACCACAACTGCCTTACAAACCTTAAAGATAATTGCACAATAGTATTTTCCCGGCTTTCCCTTCGCGATGGTTTGCTTAGATAGGCGTGTTTCCAACACCCGTTAAGTGCTATAGTCGTAAAGTTGAGCCATATTCTCGACTAAGTAAGAGCATGTAGGACTAATAACGGAGTCATAAAGGATCTCTTATGGGACTGATGTGTTATAATGTTGTTAGATACATTTGAATCTAGCTTAAAACTGGGTTTATACTGCACTACGCTTTACACTTTTCGCATAACACTGTATACTACTTAAATAATGTGAGAGAAAACAGTCCAGCCGCTCCACTGCTTGTGGTGCGGTGCGGTGCGTGTTTTAATCCTAGAAGGATGGAAGTTCTAGGAGTATGGAAGATGATGCTTCAGTTTGAATGTGTTTTTGAATCCGGATGAAATCCAAAGAGTGTAGTATAATCAATAGATTAATTATATTTATCTATCATAAAATGGCTAATAGGTAGGTGAGATACCGCTTTTTTTTTCGAAATCACTTTAAAGGACATGTTTGTCTTCAAACATCACATGCCTAATAGTTTCACACATTTTGTAGGCATGTTTGGAGATCCGTAATATCTAAAATATTAACTACTTTTAAACTACCACGATTTGTACACATACTAATGATTATGTAACGGGTCTGTATCTTGAAACGGTTACAAACACAATATGCGAAGTTCAAGGAAAAGGTCGAGACTGACTGAAGTGAACAGAGCGCCAGCGTTCATGCCCTACATAAAGGGAGTAACGGATAAAGTTAGAACAGTACTACAAAAATACTCCATTAAGACTTCACCTGTACTTGCGTACTCCAAAGGATGTCATCCCTTTTCAAACACCAGGCGTGTACAAGGTGGATTGCAGCTGTGGTAGTTCCTACATCGGGCAAACAAGAAGGACCATCGCCGAACGAGTTAAGAAACACATCACGGCCGTCAAAAACCGACAAACCACCAAGTCGGCCATAGCTGAGCATTTGTTGGAGTCAGGATCCAATCACTGGATTGAGCTACATCGGCCCCAGGTTCTCTCCACAGACCGTCACTATTTTTCAAGAATAGCACGGGAAGCGGTTGAAATCAAAAAGCACGCAAATTTCAACCGGTAGGGTAGGTACCGTTTATCTACATCTTGGAATCCTGTCATCAGCGAATGTAGACACCGACGAGGTGATATTACGCGCCAGTGTGAAGATACCATTAGTGTTGTGTGTCGAAGTTCCGACAGTTCCGAACTTATAAATGTTAATAATTGTAAAGACCAAGTGAGGGTAGGTTCCGAAACCCGCACTTCTCGGAGGCAGCGCTGACGGACATCAGTCATCCCGTGACCACGGCTGGTACAAACCCACGCCGAAACGTCGGGGCAAATAGAAAGGTATTTCATCTTTCTTTTTCGTTAGTTAACACGATTCAGACCCGTTACATAATCATTAGCATCTAAAATATTATCCAAAGCGGATCGACTAATGTGCTTATTTTAATGAGTTTTTCACACTTCCAAAACACTTCGCAAACAATAAGATATTCAGTCTTAACATGTTTTAGCCACCCCTACGCATGCCACTAGAAACTGTATCAGCGTTAAAACAATTCCTTGCGCATGCAGTAAGCATCGTTTACATGTTATCAGAACGCTATCGCTTCTCGTGTTATCGTGACTTAGATCAACACTATCTAAAGCTTAGACACCTTTTGTAGAAAATATAGCTAACAGCTATTCTGATAGTGAAGGGAATAATGTGTAGAGACACTTCGCTTGTTTCTTCTTTTCCTGTGTTGTGGAGTATTTAGCTACACAGAGTACACGAAGACTCGAAACTAACATAAGTCGGAACCACAAAGTTGAACCGTGGTAGCCCGAGTGGGGATCGAAGTGATCGAACTCACAACTACGGGTAATCACCGATTTAACTACTACATTGTAGTTGAAGAACTTACTTAAATTCACTTCATGAACAGGAGAACTGCTTACTCCGAGGCAGAATCTATACATATTATAAAATGAAATCCCATTTTCTTCTTGTCTGTTTGTATTAAGGCGATACACTTAAATACTACCGAATGGATTTTTGTACGGCTTTCACTAATAGACAGGGTGACATGAAGAACGTTTAAGTGTATAATTCACGCGGGCGGAGTCGTAGGCGACGTCTAGTCTACAATTATCTAAACAGCGAGTTACAAGGTCACTTTAAAACCACTTCACCTAAATTGCAACAAAACGATTATGCAACGATACCATTGCTCATCTCTGCAATAATGCATCGATGATTAATAACTTGCACGCACCTTACAAAGTTATACTTATGACACAGACCCGCCATCCAAAACATAGCATGACATCATGCGCCTTAACCAGTGACTTAACTTAGTGCATAACCGACATCTATCTCACTCAATAATCACAGGAGCATGAAATATTTTCTTGTAAAAGATTGCCTTAAAATTCGTACTCCACGGCTTAAGAAACAAAGCTGCAATTCCATCGCCGTTTAAAACGCGTTTATTTGAAAATAAACAATATTGGGTCCGTGTGGTGACGGATTAAGAATACGGAATGTCACCACCCCATATCATCCCATGGGTGTCGTAAGAGCCGACAGAGGGAGCATATTATGCAGAAAACAGCACCGTAAGAGAAGGAAAACTTGATACAAACCTTATACCAACCCGTTTGGCCAGCATGGTATAGTAGGCTAATCCCTCCTTTCAAAGGAGAGGCCTGGTCCAGTAGTGGACTGTTTAAGGCTGATGATGTGTGTGTATGTAAACAATATTGCCACTTAGGATTTGTAACAGAAGCGTTTGTTTGTAATTGTTTTCTTTTAAAGGTGTTTCGTAGTAAATTACAGATGCCTATACAGTTTCGCCATATCCGTTCGTTCGTCATCATAAAAAATATACTGTTTTCGGCACTTCGTATTATCAAGTCATATAAAACACCTCCAAATTAGTTACCAGCTTAAGGGCTAGTTGCGGTGAGAGGGTCAACTGGAGCAAGGGATGACCGGACTATTGAATAGACTGCTCTGAGGGCCTCACCAAGCATTCGCATCTCATTTCCACTATCGCTAGAGTTGCCATGGTAACATAAGCAATTCTTTGTTCGTTGACCACGCGGGATATAAAAGCCTATGTCATGTGATGATGGAACTGGGTTAGATAAATGAAAGATGTTTATAGCTTGGTTTCCTATATTATAATAAAACTAGAGGACGCCAGCAGCTCCACCTGCAATTTTTTTTAATTTACCCGTTTTGGCCGATCCCGTGGGAATTTCGGGAAATCCGTTCTTAGTGCACCCCTACGGTCCCCAGGGAACATACATACCAAATTTCAGCTTCCTGCGCCTAATAGTTTCGGCTGTAGCGTGTCTGTCAGTCAGTCAGCAACGCAAGGATTTTATATATTAAGAATAAAATACATACATTGGTGCACCATTGAGTCGTATTGCTAAGTCAGCTAAACATAATACTATTCTAAAGGAGTATACTTAACCGCTTGCTTGCTCCGCGCCGCAACCCATGCCGGCCCCTCTGCCCGGCCACTTGAAAGCGATAACGATCAAATGCCCGCGCGTTTCTATCGCCTCGGCGCGCGGATCGGGTTCCACACAATCGGTCCTTGTGACTTAATTTGTTTTGAAAGGTTGTCAAGTGTTATATTATTTATGTTTGCTATGAAACTAACTATACAATGTTATCTTTGTTTATTTAGATTACGATTCTGGTGTCGAGTGATGCTCGTTTGAAATTAAGATAGCGCGTTTTAGAGTTCGCTTTGTATTTATAAGTTCATACCTCAAAACTTAAAGCGGTGACATATCGTTTTTAATAATTAATTACGTTACTTATATATTAGATAATAAGATAAAAATAAAAAAGTACACTTGTTTATACATATTTATGAATTACAGGCCTCTGATTCCAAACCATTATCTGGCGCCGCGCGGCGTAATTTATGTTAAATTTGATAAGGCCATATAATGCACAAATAACAGTTTTAAACATACAAATAAATAAACACTAAATAAGTAGTCTCATATTCTTTTAAAACAAAAAGAAATCATACGGATAGCATTCACCACTTCTGAGTAATATGAACATTTCTGAAACAGTTCCCATACTCTCAGTAAAATCACTGTCGCCCGCCAAAATCTACTTAAGGTCTCGAAAAAAGTCAAATCTTATATTTCATGCTGGAATTATTATATATACGTGTTAGTTATTTACATACCTTGATAAACACAATAGATCTTAAAGAATAAAACTAAATTTAACAGAAAAAACAGCACAAATACACTCACACATTCCGCACATTCCGCACCGACTCAACACTCAATGACAACATTGACAACGAACTTTTTTTTTTTTAATTTCTCTATGGAGTCGAAACTCGATTGGGATTAGTATGACGGGAAATTTAACGTAGAAACGAGATACATAATACAAACTAAGCCATAGAGCGACAGAGACGAGTATATTTCACTCTTTCGACCGCGGGAGCCATGTCATATACAGTATGACACGGGCAAAGTAGACTGAGATGCGATGTTATATGCCATATAACACGGGCAATTTAGTGTTTGAATTTTGTTATATGCCATATAACACGGGCAAGCAAGCGGTTAATGGCTATAGTTTATTAAATGGACTACACACTACACTACACCTCCAGCGAGCTAGAAAAAAAATGAAGGAAACACATTTTTTGCACTTAGCGAATAGCGATATTGCTATCTCACGTCATCTACTTCTCTACTTCTTGCATACTTAAATTTACGCCCTGAAAGCTCTACGTATGCAGAAATAAATCAAAAGGTATTGCCCCAGTCAGGCTGTTTAAGGTCTTGGCAGGTTTTACAATGCATCGGACCCGTCTTTCTAAGTTTTACTAAAATCCTTTGCCAACTTTTCTGTACCACGACTCTACTATGATAATTTTCCTTAATAAGCCTGTCCGTGTGATGACGGATTAAGAATACGGACTGTCACCACCCCATATCATCCCATAGGTGTCGTAAGAGCCGACAGAGAGACCATATTATTCAGAGAACAGCACTGTAAGAGAAGGAAAACTTGATACAAACCCTATACCAACCCGTTTGGCCAGCGTGGTATAGTAGGCCAATTCCTCCTTTCAAAGGAGAGGCCTAGTCCAGCAGTGGACTGTTTAAGGCTGATGATGAATGAATGAATGAAGCCTCTGAAAAAAATCTACAGATCGTCTCAGAAGTAATGGGACGTATATCTAGTGTACTATATAATTGTCTAATATGAGAAAAAGCGCCTTGACCTACCGTAACACGTTCATATTGAAACAAAAACGCGTCGGCACTAGCCAACGGGTAAACATTTCTCGACACGACTTACAACAATAATGCCCATCAACGGTCTTGATCTATCGAGCCATACAATATATATCAAACTAGAGGACGCCAGCAGCTACGCCTGCATTTTTTTTAAATTTACCCGTTTTGGCCGATCCCGGAATTTCGGGAAATCCCTTCTTAGTGCACCCCTACGGTCCCCAAGGATTTATTTTCACTAGATGACGCTTAAACCAAAATAAAATTACCAATTTAGATGGGATGGGTATATAGGTATTATAGGTAGATACACTTATTTCGTAACAATTCCTAAACAACCATCTACGATCTACTTCTATGTATGCCTCAAGGTCGCACGCACGAACTCATACCATGAGTGATACCTGTCGGCTCAATATTATTTATAAACTACTTTGTATGAGAAGATGCAAAAAGCCACTAAACCGAGAATCGAACCCGGTACCACAATAGGTAGTATCGTAGTATCATAATTATCATTTAGGTGTAAAGTGTTCCTCAAGAAAAATCAATCGAGCCCAAACTCGGTAGGGTTACGTCGTTTTATCGATACTAATATAATAAAGCGGAAGAGTTTGTTTGTTTGTTTGAACGCTTAGCGCGTCTCAGGAACTACAGGTCGGATCTGAAAAAATCTTTATTCACCCCTATTTTCGGGTTAAGGGTCAAAAGAGAACCTAACATAACCTACTTTATTTTATTTATTTTTTATTGGTTTACCAACAATTGTTTACACTGGTTATGGACACAAAAATGAGCAAAAAACAGATAAACTATAGTGCACAATCAGTTACAAGTAAACTCCGCATTCAAAATGAGAGTTGTACGTATGACGGAACAAGAAAAAAGAAACGACTATCTAAATTCATATTAACTACTTACATCTAAATCTACATGATTACATATAATATCCACTATTACAAGTGAAATCAAAACGAAAAACGAAAAAAGTTAAGTTAATCCTAATCTAGATTTTCCAAGGTCTTCGCTTTTAAACTGTATAGTGAGTCACAGTGCAAGTCGATTAGATTGCTACATTCATTAATTATCTTGCTTAACCTGGCTACTGGGGAGCTAGAGCCTAAGACCGTTCGTCGCAGCGGTGGACAGAGTGGTGTTATTGGCTTACGAGGAATCCTTGCAGGCACACGAAATTTAAAAGCAGAGCAGCAAAGTTAAAAGTATCTGTGGACAATCAATTTTATTGGCCTTTATCTTGCCCACAAACATTACATCGATAAGGCGACGGCGCTTTTCCAGTGACATTATTTTGAAGTGCTTCAACCGCTTGGTATATGAACGCATTTTTTTGTTATTCCGCCGGCAAAGGCCAGGTGCCACAGAAAGCGCTTTTGGATTCTCTCCAGACGCAACGAATGTGTAGCATAATGCGGTCGCCAGATCACACTACAATATTCAAACACGCTTCGAATCAGACTATTGTATAGCACAATTTTAGTTTTAGGAGACCGAAACTGTTTGCAATGCCTTAAAACGAACCCAAGCATTCTTGAAGACCTTTTTATTATGCTATCTACATGTGGGATAAAAGTTAATTTAGAGTCAAAAGTAACGCCGAGGTCCTTTATTGTGTTTAATTCTGCTATTTTAGTTTCATTTATGTGATAATCTTGTCCTATCACATTATACTTTCGCGTGTATTTGACATGATAACATTTAGTGGGATTTAACAACATTGAGTTGTGTTCGCACCAATTAATAAGCCTATTCAGATCATTCTGCAAAAGGATGACATCTTGTTGGGACTTAATAATTTTAACAAATTTCAAGTCATCGGCATACATAAAAGCTTTAGAATGTAGGAAACAATTTGGAATGTCATTTATAAAGAAATTAAACAATACTGGGCCCAAATGGGAACCTTGTGGAACTCCGGAGGAGATATAGCGGTTGTTAGACTGAAATCCGTTTATCACTACATAAAACGATCTGTCCATGAGATACGAACTTAACCAGGAGAGCAATGGTCCAGTAATACCATACGCTTGCAGCTTATGAGTCAATATTTTATGTGAGACTTTGTCGAAAGCCTTACTAAAATCCGTATATATTACGTCGGCTTGGTGACCTGAATCAATTGCCTCTGATAATAGCTCAGTAAACAGAAAAAAGATTTGTGTTTGTTGACCTAGCCTCCACAAAGCCATGCTGTTCGTCGCTTAGGTATAGTTTAAGGTGCTTTTGAATAAATGGACAGACCAAGGACTCAAAATCTTGGCAAAACACGACAAAATTGAAATCGGTCTGTAATTGGAGACTAAATTATCCTTGTCAGCTTTATGTATAGGTACGACTTTTGCTACCTTCCATTTTGATGGAAATACCCCGGAGGTTAAAGATTTATTGTAAATAAGTGACAACGGGGTGACCAACTCAGCAGCGCATTTATAGATAAAAATTGGTGGTATCCCATCTGGCCCAGCGCCCTTGTTGTAATCTAAGTTTTTTAGCTTTTTGTGTAGATTTTCACTGCTAATAATAATGTTTGATAAACTTAAGCTATAAATCTGAATGTTATTTAAAAACTTTATGTGGTTGTCGTTGTTATCGTCTTGAATAGGGCTATAGACGGAGGAAAAGTAAGATGCGAAAAATTCGCATATTATTGTGGGGTCAGAAGATGTATCAATACCATTTGTCATTGAGATGGGATAGGAACTTGACCCACCTCTTTTAGTTTTAACATAACTCCAAAAAAATTTGGGATTACCCTTGAGTTCGTCTTCCAGTCCCATTAGATAATTGTTGTAACAAACTTTTGCAGCAGCTGCAGTTCAATTTTGTCTAACGGGTTGTTATAAATATTGTAGCGTTTTCTGATCTTATTTTTGCAATTAAGTAATTTAATTAGACCCCTATTGAACCACGGTGGGAATTTACTTTTTTTTGGTACCCGCTTAGTTATAAATTTTTCAATACCTTCATAAATAACGTCATAAAACACCTCAACCATCTCATTAACTCCCTGCTGTACATCAAATAACTCATCCCAGTCAATTCCACTCAAGTATTTCCGGATCGGTATGTAACTCGTTTTTCGGAAATTAGGTCTATCGCAGATATTGTTATAAGGGAGTTTATCTTCCTTATTCAAAGAAATCACAATTTCGAGGGGTGGATGATGCTGGTCAACGTTACTAATCGGATCCTTACTTTGACTCACTCTACACAACGAATTGTTACACAGTATAAGATCTAAAACGCGGCCTGAAGTATTACATATATTGTTAAATTGATTTAGCTTATTAACACACGTGAAATCTATCAAAGTTTGAATTAAATTGGACAACTTAAGGCACTTATCAGAATTATTGACAATACTCCAATCAATGTTACCAATATTGAAATCACCTGCGATACAAACATATGAACAGTTTAACTGGTCAAACACTGAATTACATTTATCCAGAAAATGTTCTAAGTAAGAAATGCGTACAGGTGGTGGCAAATATACAGAGCAGAGAGCCGCCCGACGAACAGATCGAGCCACAGGCAAATCCAAAATTACCCAAAGGTCTTCACAGTGACTTTCAAATTGTTCTGCTCGTTTGGAATTAATCGATTTTTTTACGGCTATCAAAACACCTTCTTTACCACTCTGTAAACAAGAGCTCTCTCTGTCCCTTCTGTAAACAATGTATCTGTCGTCGAACAGCTCGCTGCTCAGTACGGTACCATTAAGCCAAGTCTCTGTAAAAACTATAATGTCATAATTATTACAACACACATTACGAAAGAAGATATGCGTTTTTGTTCTAACGCCTCTACAATTCTGGTAATAAATTTGTAAGCTATCGAATTTTGCAATTTGTTTCAGTTAAAATAACATGTATTTTTAATTTAAACATAACATATTTGTTCAAATCAACTTATTCAGTGACTCTATATTCTTAACGAGGATACTTACTTACTTATTATCATAGAGATATAAGACTAGAGTGGCAGAGTGGGGCCAATTCGTGTCCGGTGGTGGGAGAGAGAACGCAACAGTTAAAGGCCCCCTGCATCTCTCTCTAACAGTACATGCACAACATCAACATTACGCAATGGCGTGCTCCCTGTAACTATTATTTATATCAGTTTATTAGTAATCAATAGTTTAAAAGTTGTTTTTATTGATACACGAAGATAGTTTGAAGTGACAAAAAAGTTTATATATTTTTAAACTATTGATTACTGATAAACTGATATAAATAATAGTTACAGGACTTACAGGTAGCACGCCATTGCGCAATGTTGATGTTGTGCATACTGTTAGAGAGAAATGCAGGGGGCTTTTAACTGCTGCGTTCTCTCCCCCACCGGCGGACACGACACAGAATTGAAATAGGTACCTACTATTCTGCCACTCTATCCTTTATATCTCTATGCTTATTACAGTCGCACCTAACACTAGGCACTCGAAAGCAATGACGCTTATGACGTACAAATTTGACATTAGCTGTCAATAGCCACCAATACCCTCAAATTCAGGCGACGCGTTTCGAAACCCGACTCCTCATTCAATATTATATGAAAATCTATGTTTGTTTGTTCATAATTTATAGACTCTGAAATGATAAGAGATTAAGCGCTAAGTCAATGGTAACTTTTTGGAGAAGGGGCTTGGAAAAAAGGGAATTAAATAAAAACTCTTAAAAAGGCGAGAGTTCGCTGAGTCAGCTAGTTACAAATATGCCGTGGCCACCTTCCAGCTTTATCATCAGACCCTGGATATCATCTAGGTGTAAAGTGCTTCTCAAGACAAATCAATCGAGCCCAAACTCGGTAGAGCTATGTCGTTTTATCACAGAAATGCCGTGGCCACCTTCCAGCTCCATCATCAGACCCTGGATATCATCTAGGTGTAAAGTGCTACTCAAGACAAATCAATCGAGCCCAAACTCGGTAGAGTTATATCGTTATATCCCAGAGATGCCGTGGCCACCTACCAGCTCCATCATCAGACCCTGGATATCATCTAGGTGTAAAGTGCTTCTCAAGACAAATCAATCGAGCCCAAACTCAGTCGGGTTATGTCGTTTTATC
The DNA here is from genome assembly GCA_944739405.2 of Euclidia mi. Taxonomy (NCBI): domain Eukaryota; kingdom Metazoa; phylum Arthropoda; class Insecta; order Lepidoptera; family Erebidae; genus Euclidia; species Euclidia mi. The sequence goes on from OX123198.2 coordinate 61,249,483, forward strand.
ACAGAGATGTCGTGGCCACCTTCCAGCTCCATCATCAGACCCTGGATATCATCTAGGTGTAAAGTGCTTCTCAAGACAAATCAATCGAGCCCAAGCTCGGTGGGCTTACGTCACGTGGCCATCTGCCAGCTTTATTATCAGACCAGCAAAATATTATAGTGCAACATTTCATTGCAAATTTAGACCTTATAGTACTTAAACCACACTAAATATTCGAAAATTAAAATTGAAAGAGTTGAACGGTAGCATTATTGATTGTACCGTAGGTACTTAGGTAGGTTGAGCACCCTTGAGGGCCTCAACTCTCGAATGACCTTGCACAAGGGCTCTACCTGTTGTCGTTTTTCGTCAACGTTAATAAATTTAAGACAAGTATGCAATAAATTGAATATACCGCCATCTAGTGATGTTATGTACCATTAAGCGGGAGCACAAGTGACGTCACACGTCATCTGCTCTAATTATTTTTCGATTCGATACGCGTAGCGACATCTTTCGCCATTTATGTAAACGAATTATCGAGTCACATTTTTTTGTTCGACTTTGTCAGTCTATATTCTTTACTAGTCTCTGCTTATATATTCTAGAATCGAAAAGGTGTCGAATAAATAAAAAAAATGGGCAAGTGCGAGACGGACTCGCGCACGAAGGGTTCCGTACCATCATCTATAAAAGAAAATCACGTTCGTCAATCGTTGTATGTATACTTAAATACTTTTTGAGTTTCTACCTGTTTATTAAGATCGAGTAACAAATTGCTTAAAAATTACGTTTGTTGTATGGGAGCCCCCCTTTATTATTAACTTTTTTTATTAAATTATTTATTTTGAAAGGTAATATACAACTACATATTCTGTGAAAAGCGTCTACCTGTTAGACTTAGTAATTTTGAGCAACAAATTCGAAAAAAAAACACGTTTTTTGTATGGGAACTCGTTAATATTTCCATTTTTTTATTTTTAGTATTTGTTGTTATAGCGGCAAGCGAAACACATAAATTACTAATTGTACCTACTTAGAACTGATACAAATGGTTAGTTAGTTGACTCTGTGAATAATTCTGCCGATATCAGGACATCGTATATTAAAAGTAATTATTACCTACGCATATGTCTTTGCATAACATAATTAATACAGAAATATAATTTCCATATACAGAGTGCGATGAAACCATTTGCGGTTATGGAATGTCGCTGCAAAGTTGAAAATATGACTTTGGTGAAATAACTGCACTTACTACATAGTACAACTGTACAACCAATTGCATAGCACCACCTGTATTTTTGTTTATTTTAGCACAATATAATTATTTACAAAGCAGGACGTAATTTCGATGTCATCTTCTTTGTATGAAAAGGGGTAATGAAACTTCTTATTCAAAATCTGATATCACACGGAAAATTTTAACTTATAATGTCAATAGTACTGTTTATGTAACGGATCTATGTCTCGTAATTATTTGAAAATATAGGTAAAATACATACATACATAAGGCTGCCCATTGTACTTCGCTTATATTGTACTAGAGGACGCCAGCAGCTACGCCTGCATTTTTTTTATTTACCCGTTTTGGCCGATCCCGTGGGAATTTCGGGAAATCCCTTCTTAGTGCACCCCTACGGTCCCCAAGGACCATACATGCTAAATTTCAGCTTCTTGCGTCGAGTAGTTTCGGCTGTAGCTTGTCTGTCAGTCAGTCAGTAACGCAAGGATTTTATATATATAGATGATTATCTCCTAAGTTGTATTTCTGGTGTAAAATAAAGCATAAAATAATAATAATACATGACGTTTCGGCATTGGTTACGCCAACCGTGGTCTCGAGATCACTACATAATTCCAAAACAAATAAAGGTAATAAATGAAATGTCGATATAAATTATTTTGCTACATCATTTGCTTAACTACCACATTGTGGTCTAGCTAGTTGATAAATATTAAAATGTCTTGTATATAATATAAAATAATTGTTATATAGCATTTATTACAAATGCTGAGCACATTCTGGCGTCACCGGTGAATCATGTACTCGTAATACTTAGGTACCTACAGCTCAAAATGAGGTAATATAATAAACAAAAATAAAGCCTTGTACAGACAGGCCGTTTTCAGGCCGTTTGCGAAAGTAAATTATATAAAATACATAGGCGTATTTTATTACAAATTTTCTTTACATACGAAATACACTACAAGCTACCTCTTAAATTTGATGTTTTAGTGGGATATTGGGGCAATTCTGTAATTAGGACATTCAATAAAGAACCAAATTATTTAACAGTCAACAAACAAACAATGAATAGGTACGACTACTCCAAAGTTCAATGAAAACTTGTAGTTTTTGTATGAAAGATTAAACAATATTCATGCATTCTCGCCAACCTTCGCGTTTATAAAATTAGTAACACTAGCTTATGGAGTGATTCTATGCTAATTTACACTAGGTTTCCTCTCCCTGACTTTCCTGACTATTCCTGACTCCCTGGTAAAAAATGATGTCGATCGATCCATTAGCGTGAAAGCGTCACAAACAAACAAACAATCACATTAATAATATTTGTAAGGTTTCAACGTAAATACAAAGCTATTAAATAATATTACCTCCACTGTGGTGATAATTACTAATAATTATTTATTCATAGTTTCATTATCATAAAGTGAAGCGCGGGAATCATTTAACTGATTACTATTGTTTATGAAGTAAGCGAGTCAATTGTTGTAATTGTTTGCAAGAACTTTTTTTTATAGTATAGGAGGACAAATGAACAAGCGGGTCACTATAAACTAATACTTGTAAGTATGTTTTAAATATCTACTAATATTCATCTAGCGCATATAGCATACCCAATAATCATTTGAAAATAAAGGGCACATCTAGGGTGCAACGTCAAGGTATAAAGAAGTTAAAGTTAATGCAGGACTGAACACGCGTATTTAAAATTTTCTCAGACCATGTTGTGAAACGACCCACAGGCCCTTACTAACATCATTTTATATAACAAGACTTGCAAAAGAAAAAAACTAAAACAAATAATCTCACGACAAAAATACTGCACAGTGACCGGTAACGTAATATTAGGTTCGCTGATTTGCCGCCAAGCCTCGCTCTAGTAACGAAAACATTAACTTTTCCAGCCTCGTAAACCAGGACACAAAATCATATTTTGTCCGTTCACAATCTAACGTATAATTGTACAGAATTGTACAGTAATTTATGACTAGTTGTTTAGTAAATAAATAGTGTTGCAAACTACATGGTGTGCTGGCTGACAGTACTGGCTGTATGATTTGTGATCTGTGCCACGGAATTGTAGGGTATTAAAAGTGTATTAACGGATAACTGATTTTTGGTAGTAGGTCACAAATGTGATTAATGTATCTAATTAGCTTCTATGGAGTACTTAATATTACGATTATACGGCGGAAGTACTGCTAATAATAATTGTATGATATACATAATCTTCTTAGCTATGTTTGAAGTCCTTGTAACTATCTTTCTATCAATTCTTAATTCTAACGGCTTTTAACTTCTGTCGAGTATAGATTCAGAAAATGTATGAAGGTATAGTCTAATCAACACAAAATAAAATAGAAAACTTACAAAAATAGATTAGGTACGTGTGTTTAGACCAAGAAGTTCAAGGTTACAAATATACACACTAACTGCAACAAATGAGCTATTTGTAAGACATTTGCGATGTAGGAAAGCTACGAACTAGCTTCGTCTAGACATTGTACTTTCATTGCAATCGTCTTCCGAAAACAACAATTACAAAATAGTTACATGATTTCAACCTATATCCATTAAAAGCTAATATTTGTTACCAATATAAGATCGCTATGAACAAAGTCCGCTAACAGCATAATAAAGTACCTAATTAAAAGTATGCTAATAATATGACGTGTGCTGCGGACAAAAGTCCGACAGCTACATAAAGCGTGTCAAAGGTTCAGAGGATGTACCGTTTTTATGTGGTCTAATTTAACGTTTATACAAACGATTGTCGCTCAGTTTCAGTCAGTTTTATTTAAATAGCATTATTGATTGGTATCGATTTACTGCATCAACCTGTGCGAACACATTAGCTACAGTCTACTCCGGTCACGGCCACACATGACCAATGTCTTCTGCGGACAAAAGTACGCTAGTCACATTAGCTATGCACACTAACTGGAGCAGGCGCGTCGCATTGGTAGCGGGTATACATGATATATTATAATATTCCGCCAGTCACATGAGCTTGCATGTGAGTTGCACATCGTAACGATGACTGCAATATATGATACATTTTACGGGGCAAATAGTCCGTCATTCACATAAGTCACGGCTTTGAGCCAGTATATTATCTGCACATCGTTTTATCAACGGCTATACATAATACACATCATCCGCGGCAACAGTCCGCCAGTCACATAACTACATACCTGAACACTCACGTCGTATACCTGCAATACATGAGACACCTTATGCGGGCAATAGTCCGCCAGCCACATAACGACATACCTGAGCAAGCACGTGAGCTGCACGTCGTACCTACCGGCAGCTGCGATACACAACATAATAATATACGTGTTCCGCGGACAAGAGACCGCCAGCCACATAAGTTACATACCTGAGCAAGCAGGTGAGCTGCACGTCGTTCTGGTACCTGGCGAGCGCAGCGGCACCCTCTACCCGCACCGTGTTCACGCGCTCCCGTAGCGCTGCGCCGCACCCCCCCGCCAGACCCGAGCCAGAGGACCCGCAGCGCTCGCGGAGGATTGACATTATGTTCGGCTGACGCAGGAATGCCACCACCTGACACAGACGAGACTTATATCAATCACCATGCTTCTATGGACACATACACAAGGACGTCGCTAAGGAGAAGGGACAGGGAGCGGCAGCTGCCGATGAGATTTTCGATATCAACTTGAAGGCCATCGGCTAGTGACCTTCCCCCTAGGCAACCGACTGGCGACGCCCTTGCACACACAAAATTTATATTAAACATCATCCTCCTATGGCGTCAATGGAATAGAAGTTAGCAGCCTGAATGATAGTAAACAGTCAAACCCATGCGGCATTATCTCAACTTGCAACAGCATAATCATCATCGTCCTAGCACTATTCCGGTTGCATCTAAGAAAATGTCCGTGTGAAAGTACACATAGCAGCATAGGTTGCAACCCTTTACTTCCTATCTTAACGTACATAGATATTGGCAATCACGGAATCTGTTATGCAACGCGGAATTCTACAAATCATAATTTTACGATAAAAAATCAGCTCTTCTTTGAGTGTGTGTATTTAGGTATATGCTGAAGGTATTTTATTTATAGGCTTTTTGTGTTGTTTTACGTTAAGCAAAACAGACGTCCGTGTGGTGACGGATTAAGCTTAGACTATATATATTATGCTATAGACAGAGGGATCCCATCACTCAAAGGTCTGACATAGGTCACCGTAGTGGGGACCCACTACCCGTCATGATTTAATAGAACTTCATTTGAAACTTTGATACTTCGTTCATAGACATTTTGATTTATTCGTATAAAGATTGTGACGCAAAAACATAGTGACGTTATAACTTTATCGATACTTTTATTTTAGAGACTAGCTTCGGCCCACATATTCGCCGATGTGGGTGACAGTTATTGCAAAAAAAGGTAGCCTTTGCACTATTGTGATGTAGAATCTATACTGCAATATTTCTTTGAAAAATAAGTATACTTGAATACAATTATATATCTCAAGAAAAGTGTTTTCATCGATCATCACAAACTTTCGGCTATCGTACAAAGGCTATCGCTGCCTTCACGTACAACCTTTACTGTAACTTTAAAAATATTTAATACACATTTTGATGGTGAGACTAGTCCTACTCTGTCTTTTACTTTTATAAAAATAATTACACAAACCTGCAGTACTGCAGGTTTGTGTTATATTTTTTATTAATATTCTATTCTCTTATTTCTATTATTCTCTTCGGTGAAACCAAAGGTTTTGTCTTCATAATTATGGACGAAGTTGTCATGACAAACAACTACTGATAGTATATACTGAGGGACGGTGGGATTGACATATGGCGGGCATGTCACCAGCCCGGGGAATCTCTCAGACATATACACAACAACAACGTGCAAGTGAAGCAATACTAACATAGTTTATAAGTATATTTATACTGTATCTTCTTGGGTTTACGCGAATGTTACACATTGAAATTAAACTACAGTTTACGGATTGTGATACATTGGACAAACCAAGAGAAGCATAGGCATTCGACTCAAAGAACATATAGCTGACATAAAACATAAACGCTCAACAAAGTCTGCTGTGTGTGAACATGTGGAACAGGGACCCAACCACTACCTGCGATTTGATGAACCACAGATACTCGCAAAAGAACACCGTTTTCTTCCAAGGATGATACGAGAGGCTATTGAAATTAAAAAACACCCTAATTTCAATAGGGAAGACGGTTGGAATGTTCCTCCAGCTTGGGACCCTGTCATAAGGCTAATGAAACCCAAGAAGGACAAAGTCACCAGAAGACCTAAGGACACTGTGAGCTCATTCTGCGTAAATAGTAACACCAGTAGATGAAAAATGTTCGGGTACTTTGAGATAACTTATACATTCAGGAAAAAGACAAATATCACCTCAGTCTGCCGTGAACATGAATTCTGTAAAGAATTCGAAACGTTGGCTAGTAATAAATTAAAAATATAGTTTCTAGATCATTAGTTTCAAATGTAATAACTTAGTGAAACCAATACATCGCGATAAAATCCGTAAACTGTAGTTTAATTTCAATACATTTATACTAACAACCACTGTATGTATGTTAGACTGTAAGGTATTTATCTATGCGTCTATGCCACGTGAAATAAAATGATTTATTATTATTATATAAAAAGTATAATATAATAAGTTTTCGAGACAATATAAAATTGTTTTGGAAACTCGTGAAAGAAGCGCGGGGCAAAACCATGAATGAATCAATGAAAGTAATTAGGAACGTAAGAGGTGAAGTCATGAATGAAGAAAGAATGATACTAAAGTGCTGGAAGGAGTATTTTGAGAGCTTATTCGAGAAAGATGTGAGTGAAATAGAGCCAGAAGAGACGATTGATATGCCTGTAGGTCCGAGTGATGAAATTGGAGTGGATGAAATAATGAAAACACTAAAAGGTATGAGGTTAGGAAAGTCAGCTGGGTGTGATAAGGAGCCTGAGTCAGCCTTCTTAGTGTGGTAGGAAAAATGTATGCCAGAATATTGATTGACAGAGTAATAAATGTGACTAATGACAAGATATGGGATGTGCAAGCGGGATTTCGGAAGGGAATGGGATGTACGGATCAAGTCTTTTCCTTGCGCTGCGTAACCGAAAAATGTCTGGCAAAAAACCAGAAGGTATATTGCGCGTTCATAGACTTGGAAAAGGCTTATGATAGAGTGGGTAGAAAGGAATTATGGAAGGTGCTATCTATGTATGGGGTGGACAATTTTATAATAAGAGCTCTGAAATCTCTGTATAGGGGTTCTAGAGACTGTGTAAGGATTAACGGTGCCTATACAGAATGGTTTGATATCTCCAAAGGTGTCAAACAGGGTTGTGCAGCCTCGCCCTGGTTGTTCAATCTATTCATGGATAGCTGCATGAATGATATAAGAGAAAGTGAATGCGGGATCGATATGGTAGGATTGCGTGCTAAGTGCCTCTTGTACGCCGATGATCAAGTCATTCTTGCGTCCTCGGCGAAAGAGTTGCAGCAAATGATGGACTGCATGAACGAGAGCTTTAAAGCGAAGGGTATGAAATTAAATGCAAGAAAGACGAAAGTGATGGTGTTTGAGAAGGATGAAAGTGTGACTGAGTGTAATATTGCGATTGAAGATGAGCATGTTGAACAAGTTGAAAAATTTGTATATTTGGGTAGCATGTTTACAAGAGATGGAAGATGTGAAGGAGATATTGAAAGGAGAGTGACTACGGGAAACTGTGTGAATGGAGCGCTGCATGCCTTTATGAACGGTCAGACTGTGCCGAAAGAGGCGCGACTGGCTGTTCATAATGGTGTGCTTGTGCCCACGCTGATGTATGGTAGTGAGTGTTGGGTATGGCAGAAAAAGCATGAAAGCAGAATTAACGCAGTTGAGCTGCGATCACTGCGTAGTATGTGTGGGGTGAGACTGATTGATAGAATTCCGAATGCAGTAATACGAGAGCGATGTGGCCTGAAAGAAGATGTTGTGACAAGAATTGAGAAAAGAATGCTGAGATGGTTTGGACACGTGAAGCGAATGAGTGAAGAAAGAATGACGCACCAAATATATGAGGCAAACGTGTATGGGCAAGCCGGTCGCGGCCGACCTCGTAAGACATTCGTCGACCAAATTGGTGACGTTCTGAAAAACGGCAAGGTCCGAAGCACCCGCAACCGGCGAGCATGTATGAAAAGAGTAATGAATGTAAAGGAAGCGCGTGAGGTTTGTAAGGATAGAAGCAAGTGGCGTTCCGTTGTCTCTGCCTACCCCGACGGGAAAAAGGCGTGAGTATATGTATGTATGTATTACTATATAGTATCTGGTTGTTCGAGTTTTGCCAATGGCCAGTATTTGCACAGACACAATCAAGTGGCCAAGATAATCCATCAGCAACTAGCCCTTAAATATAATCTAATTAGTTCACCATACTACAGATACAGATTATGCCAGACCCAGCTCTCGAAAAATGATCGTAAGTTGTTGTCCTGGTATAGGTCTATAATTACAGACAGGTTTATTGTAGCCAATAAGCGTGATATTGTAGTGATCGACCGAGCAGGAAGACTCGCATTGAGAGACGTTATTACCATATCGCATGACAGCAATCTCGTAAAAGCAGAAAAAGAGAAGGAGTTCAAATATTTGGGCCCAGCTCATGTGATATATTACATTATTTTAGGTATTACATATTTTACTTTATCTGAGGATTTATCAACATTCAATTGATATTCATTCTGAGTAAACCAAATCTAAGGCTTTATTGCAAACATTATCGATATTTTATCGAAATTCATTTTGAGTAAGCACATCACTAGTCTAGTTAAAATTTACGACAATTTCGAAGATTCGAAATGACATTTGTATATTTATCTTTCTCTTACATGAGAAATCATAAGTCAGAGTGAAGTAAATATATTGGGTAAGGTTGCTATTTTAATGCGGTCTCTATTACTTCCTTACTTTATGGGATTAAGAATACGGATTGTCACCACCTCATTTCATCCCATGGGTGTCGTAAGAGTGCATAAAACAGCACTGTAAGAGAAGGAAAACTTGATACAAACCCTATACCAACCCGTTTGGCCAGCGTGGTATAGTAGCCTTTGCATAACATAGTGTGTTGATATTTCTACTAAGCTTTCAGATTATGTATTTCTTCGGCTCATCCGGTTGCCCCCTATTATGTATTATTTACAGTACTTTGAATGGTTCATGTTTATGGCTGCCATGTCATAATTCTTTGTACTAATATAAATTAAACATATTACAGACTCAGGCCTGAGAATACAAGTCGGCGTCGACATACTGGCTACGCCGAAGGTAGAGCGAGCAGGAGAGGCGATGGAATAAGACCTTGTGCTACGCCAGAGCCGAAAGGACACCAAGATAAAAAAGGTTTCATCAATGCAACCTCCTTACTACTGAACACGATGATCAAAATAAAACTAAACGAGGTGCAGGTGAAATCATAAAGTGGTAGAGAATGATTAACAGAATATGGATAATAACCGCATCAAAGGCTTCCAAAACATCAATGTAGACAAGGAAGGCTGCCTTCGCAAATTCAATACCTGAACTAATATCGCTAGACACTATTAAGAGGAACTGTTTGCTGGGACACATTTCCTGCAAAAACTGTCTAACGATATTAGAACCCTACTGAAGAGGATAAAAGAAAGTCGTAAGGTTGGGAGTTGGAAAAGAATGGTGGTATGTATATAAGCACCGAAGTAGCTAGGAAATATTTGGGATCCCGGGCTAAAGCTGGATACAAGCTTTTCGCAATAAGGAAGCAAAGAGGTCAGAATCAAAGAAGTTAATCAATGGGATACCCGAGTAAATAAATGATAATTTGTAGACGATCACGGATTAAGTACATCTTGAGGCATCATTAATTAGTAAAATATTTTGTGAAAATAAATGACTCCGTGCTCCAGTGCATAGCATATGCGTCTGCTGAGCGGGAGTTCCCGGGTTCAATTCCTGGATCGGGCAAAAGGGTGACTGGTTTTTCCGAATTCCCAGCAACAAAGTGCCTGGGACGTACAAATAACATGGCGAAATCAAGGTGTAATATTACACCACTGCCTACCCCTTCGGTTATACAGGCGTGAAGATATAAATTAAAGGGCTCTCACCTTGTCGTTGTACGCGACGGGTATCTCTTGATGCGTGTTGTGTGGCTGCGCGTCCATCGCGGTGATCGGAGGCCGGGGCGGCGGCGTCGGCGCCTGCGATACAATATGTTATTTTAATTCACAGTAGTATAATAATCAGACTAGTGACCAATCGCAGATTATTTTAATAAAGTGTTACAAGTTTAACATTTGATAAACAGATTCGAGCATATGCGAATACTTAGATATTTTTTCATACGCTTTGTGATAACCAAAATAATCTGCGATAGCGCATAGAAAATAAGATAATTAAAAACAAAAATTGTAACGAAACATTTAAAGAAATAACAAAGAATAACAAAATACAGCAACCGTGCTAGATATAAAACTTATAATAGACACTGACGACAAAAAATAACACTAAATTACTTTAGGAACAAAGTCAAAAAGTCAAAAGTCAAAAATCATTTATTCATCTAGGTCACAACGTGACGCTTATGAACGTCAAATTTTTAAAGTAAATTAATAATGCTTCTACATTTACATTTACTGCCCATTCGCAAAGCAATAGGTAGAACCACGAGAAAGAACGGGCAATAAAACTCGTGGCCACTCTTTTTAATCGCCAGTGTTATGGTACATATTTTGTTTTTGTAAGGAGCTGCAACTGTACAAGTAAGATAATAAGGAAATGATGCTGAAAATAAAGATAATTATGAAGATAAAGAAAATCAAAACGACAAAACAGTGACACACAAGCAAACAAAACAAAGACAACACATGAACACAAATGAAATGCACATTACATAGAAATATAAAATCGCAAGATAACATGCCCGCCCAAAACAATAATATACATATAGACAACACAAACATTGACCACATCATGCAATGAAGAACAACGAAAAATGGTGGCAACAGTGAATGAGGTTTGAAGTACATATGAAGAAATGTAGATGGCGTTACCAAGCACGAAAAATCCTGGACGATATGGAGATAAATTCTTCCTCTTGCTAATTAAATTTTCTTGTATGTAAAGCGTTTTAGAAAAATCTTTAGATATGTCTCATTTTACAGTCCATTTTTAAGTTTATGTAGGGTAGGTTTTAATATTAATATTATTTAAATCTATCCATGGATTTTGCTACTAGATATACATATTTGGCATAAGCTTCATACAAAATACGTCAAATATGTATTTTAGTAGCCAAAGTCATGGGTAGATCGAATATTGAAACCGGCCGAGAGACAATCACAACACAAATTTAACAACACCGTATGTGGGCGTTATTAGTGTTGTACTTTCATATTTTTATATGTTTTGGTACTAAATGTAAGTATATTATGGCAAAACGAAAGCAAATTTTAAGCACTCTTCAGAGTGTTTATAATTATATTGATGTTGAGGTAACCACCTAAATTAATCTAAAAAGAATTCAGTGAAAAGCTCGACACACAATATGAAAACAAAAACAAAACAACAGCCCACACATGATAACAAGCCCAAGAATGAAATCAAAACAGCGCGTAACAAGCCCAGCAATGAGAACAAAACGGGAACGAGCACGATGGGTAAGGCTTGGTGCGACTGACCGCGTGCAGGGTGTGTGCGGCGGGGTTGTTGCGGCGGCGCGGAGCGAGGAGCGGCGAGAACGTGCCCGCGCCGCCCGCGCCCCCCACGCCCGGCGCGCGCGGCACCCGCGGGTCGATGAACGTCGTGCGCCGCATCACGTGGTCCACGAAGAACCGCTACAATACACACCACAGATTACTACCCGTGCCTCAAACCCTACCTTGCTGACCTATTCCTTCTGCCCACTAAGTGCTCTCTGGCTGAGCTGAACGGGACAACAAACAACGCCATAGCCGTGGCAGATTACTAATCGCATACTATTTAAATCGCTATTGATACAGTAAGAACAAGAACTACCCGAACGCGATAAAGGCCCACTTGAACTGCAATTATCTGCCCGCTACCCCGCTCACTTCCCCTCGAGCACCTGCGTTGTGCTGTAGGCGCCTTCCCTTTTCAAGTCACCTTTCCTTTGACTTATGTGCACTGTACGACTTTGCGTCTATGACACTACCGCGCCCAAATCCAAAGTTATTGCGCTCGGGTAACATATCAACATCAGAGCGCTACCGTACTTCAGTGCAAATCTGTCTCGGTTCTTATCTCAGGTCAAGAATCCTTAGTCCAGGGCGGTCTGGCAACTACTGTACAAAAGTTGGCCGTACGCTGACACGAAGAAAACCAAAAAATCTGCTATCACTACCTAAGATCTCAAGAACAATTTACCGATAGTGTACATACAACCGCATCATTTCTCCTGAACAATTTATCATCATCAGTAATGTAATTCGGGCGAATTCGTGCAATACATAAATATCTCTGACACGCAGTATCAACTATGTGTGTAATTTATATGAATTGATTGACCAAAAAATCTGATTCAGGCATCTTCAGTGATCTTTTCAAGGCCTTCGACTGTGTGAATCATAATAAACTTAATTTCAATTGCAATTACTAAGACGTTTGTTGACACTCTGCTGCGTTTGCTGACAGGGAAGTTAAAAAAAGACAAAGTCTTTACATTTTGACATTTGAACCTGAATATGTCTTCATATTCAAAAAGGGGTACCACAGGGTTCAACAGTAGGTAATCTAATTATTATTTACATGAATAATTTTCTTTATATTATCCGCATTATTCGACATTATTAAAAATTTCAGATTTTTAATATAACGACTCGACGATTTCCGTTACCTGATATTAATACATTTATATCACTATGTCATCCTATTGTAAACACACCAACATTTTTTCAAAGGATTTACATTTCCCCTCAATAAAGTTCCTCAAGAACGATTTAACATCCCTAATGCTTAGTAATAATAAGATTAAACCGTATTTCTAGGTATAACGGTTGACGCTCAACTATATTGATGCCGCTCACATTAATATTTTGCGACTATACTACTGCTATACTTGGTTATTTTGCTTATTTTACTGTCCAAATTTAACATAAAATCTCTGATTTTTCGTCATTTTATCGACCATTGCCGTATTCTACCTCGATATGATGTTATAATTACCTTGCCATTCCGGTCCAGCTTGGAGTCCCAGCCCAGCGGCAGGTCCCGGTCCGTCTCACTGAACATATTGACGAGCGCCACCAGGTCCCTGTTGTGTTGATACCTCTCGAACGACGACGTGTCCCGCCGGATCTTGGATATCATGTGCTTCAGCGTTGAATTACCGTTGTAGAGGATTGACGCTTCCTGGAATGAGACGAAAAATATGTCTTATTATTCGTGTAAATTATTTTCTTTAGCGCTATTTAAATAATTTACTAGTTTATAAAACGAGTGAACAAATAAAGCAATAACATTCGATGGTATCAACCTAAATCTACTGATCAACATAAGTCTCCACACAGATCGATTCTGAGTTATGTAATCTTGAACCACAGTGTATGAAACTATGAACTTTGGTATTAATGACTCGTAGAACTCTACGTTTTGCTAACGACATACATTTATACATAAACGACTAGTCTTGTCTTACTAGATGTTAGCTCTGCTGCGATATTTACAGTAGGTAAACTTCACGCGTAAATAAAAACACGGTACACATTCAAAACTAGGTTTGTGTTGGTCATTTTCCCATCACCTCTTCATAGCCCCTCTAGCCCTTATTTATCGTTTCGATGGCAACACACTAAATAGATTTGGTCCAAAACTCGAACACTCGAATGGCATTTGCCCTTGCCTCATGCAGGTCGTCAAGCGTACACGACTCCGTGAATATTTGAATGAAATCACGGGAGATGCGTGTGTTACTTCTAAACTACTCTTTCCCGCGCGCCCGTTGTAAACTCCCTAATACCTCCCTACTATTTTGTCCCATTTGCCAATCTCCCAATTTATATTAGTCAGTTGTACATAAAAGCTTAATACCTGATTCATATGCAGTATCGAGTAGAAGTCAGGTCTGGCTAGGAAGTCAGCGGCGGGGTGCGGCGCGTGCGGAGGTTCCCGCTCTCTCGAAGTGGACGCTGCGGCGGCGGGCGGGGCGCCGTGCGACCGACCGGCGGGAGCGGACGCGGAAGCGGAGGCGGGCGCGAGCGCGGGCGGCGGGGACGCGCACGCGCCGCCGTCTTCTTCTGACAGCTGCGTCCGCGTCATCGTGCGACGGATCGACTGGTACCTGCGGTTTACCGCGAAAAACTAATAAGCTAGATGTCTTTTCTATTACAGGAGCTTCGTTTGTTGCTACGGCCTATGAACTGCCTGATCCCGGTAGGTAATGAAATACCAGTGATACCAACGAAATTCACCCGAGCGTTGTCAACCGTAGGGAAAAGAAACGGAAAACGAAAGCAGCCTTCCTGTCCTCCCTCACGTAAAATAAGGAGTAAGCCTCTTCTCTGTTTTCGGCGTATTCACACGCCGTAAATAGAGAAGGGGCCGAACTCGCTCACTTCGCCGAACAAAATTGAGATAGTACCTAGTAGTAATATTTACATCAATATTTTTTAAGCAGGTCCTACAATAGGCACTGTATGAAGTTCAGTGTTAGGCTACTATGGATAAGGTGGATCAGAAACGATAACATGTAGAAGAAATGAGAAGGATGCGATGGATGTGTGAAGTAACGAAAATGAAAATAATTAGGAATCAATACGTGGGAGATAGTCTAAAAGCGGCGACAATAGATGAGAAAGTGAAAGGAACTCGTTTGTGCGAAAAAACGACACAAATGTAGGTAAGCAAGGAATGAATATGAAGGTAGATATATGAAAAGGGAGAGGGAGGAGACGGAAAATATGGATATACCGTGTAAAGAACGCTCTGAAAGTGAAACGGGGTAAATCATTGAATGACAGGTTACAGAGAAGTATGAAAGCGAAGAACATACTATGCTGGGCTTAAATTACTTGAGTTGGTAAGAGCATGACAATAATGATAACTACAATAGTTTACCTGCGGTCGAGCTGTCTCCTCTGCACGTCGGGCGCGGGCGAGCGCGGCGCGGCGCCGTTGAGGCCGGGCCGCTGCCACGTGGTGGTGCGGTTCACGTGGTCGATGTAGAACACGCGCCCGTGGCTGTCCATGCGCGCCTCCCACCCTGCAACACCAGACAATACCTAGCTAGTATCTGTGAAAGTTCTATGACACATACGCAATAGAAAATAATAAAATGACAACAAAACTGCTTAAAATAAATTGAGGATTTAGAAATTTGCCAATGATATAAGGTAATCATATGCATCAATAAAATTATTAATCTGTTTGAACTCACCTGCAGGCAAAGGTTCTTCACATTCAATAATCCCTCCAATCATATTAGCAGGAAAATCGCCTGTCAGAGCCATTTGCCTTGAGGCCCTTTCCGGTATTGACGGTAGTCTTATTCCGGCCATATGCCTTAGCGGCGTAGGGGACGCTACGGAGTTGTCATTGTCATCGTTATCCTCCGGCCGCGGCCTTCTCAACACCACGTCTTCCGGAGGCCCTGCGTGAACTATCGTGAAATGATTACTATTCACGAACTCCATATTCGGCGATCTAATCTCCGATGTTCGTAGTTCATTCGTGAACTCAACCATCTCAAAGTTCTCGTGTAATCTAGCCTCAGCATTCTGAATAGGAGGAGGATGTAAGTCTGATGGTGGTAAAGGCCTCGGTCTTCGCGCGTGATGAGTCGGCGTAGGAGGACACTGAGGAACTGCTGTACCCGCTAAAGCTGCCACTCGTGTTAACACTCTCGGATGAGGCCTCACAGGACTCTCCAACGTACTAGTATTGTTTTTACTAGGCGAGTGTTTAGGAGTTCCCTCACATCCAAGATTCTTGATCAAATGTCGCGGTAAGCTAGAGTGTTTTGGCGTAGAGGAATCACATGAATATTTCCGATTCATAAGCATGGTCCCTACGCTTGGCATCATCTTGTTAGACTCGTCGACTGGCGACGTTGAATGCGAGGAGTTGCAGGAACTGGGTGCGTTAGAACTAGTGCTATTATCCGTCTCTCTCGTTGGGGGGTCTATATGTGAAGAGTTCAGAAAAGCTGTCATCATTGTAGGTGTATTTGCACGCCCTGAATTCTGCCTCGTAAGTGGTTTGTGACCTTTCAATATTGTGATTTCTTTTTCCTCTATTTGATTTCTATTATCGTCTTCAAACTCTGAATGATTACTGATATCATTTAAAAAAGTGTGTTGGGCTTTCTCTTCCGACTTCGCATGGTTAGGCGTTCGGTTCACTCCATCAATCATGTCCATTGGTGGACAAGGCTTCTCCTTCCGCGCAAACGTTGTAGTGATGTAATTGTCAGGCCCTATATCTTTTATAAATAATATCTTATTTCTACTAGCCCCAGGTGAACCGTCAGGCACATCCCTTGATTTCTTCTCCTCATTTAACCTCGAAAGTTTCGATATCGTTGATTCACATAAGCTGCCGTCAGTTTCAGGTGTCGCCAGAGGCGCGACATTTTGACCACCTCTCCAAAAGCTCGCCGTTGAAGATGTCGCTATTTGGTTACCAGAATAAAACTCTCCCGGCTTGAAGTCGTTTAATTCACCCTGGAGAGCAGCTGAGTTTGTAATGTTATTGTCGGTAAAGAATTGTTCGTCTGTGTCTATCAATTCAAAGGTGAACGCATCTTCGGGTTTTGTTAGTTTTTTTGGTTTTCTATGTCTGGGTACCTGGGGCGGGGATAATGCGTGCATTCTTTCGAGCGGTTTGTGCGATTGTCTCGGCGGCAGGGGTGGCACCGGCGATTTTTCCGCCTCGCTGGGCACGTTGGCGCTCTCTACGTCGTATACAAATTTCATTATCTTGCAAGGATTCTTTGGTGACCATATTTTATAATACTCAGTGCCCGGAGAAGTGGGCGAATCAAAACCGCTATTGATAGATTTCTGTTTCTTTTTGACCCCGTTAAGCGCTTGGGTACCCCCCGTGTCTACCGGTGGAGGGCACTTCTTCTTGACGCCGGACGACGTCGGCCTGCAGTCTGTTACACTTCGAGATTCACTATTTACATTTTGAGATTCTTGGCTTAAATTACTAACTAGAGATTTACTAGGATCACATTTAGTTTGTTCGAGATGGTTCCCGTTACTTTCTAAAGCACTAATTGAGCATTTGTTGACGTTCTCGCTGAGATGTTTAATGTCGTGGCTGGTGCCGGGCACGAACTCGATGCGGGGCGGGTTCTCCGAGTTCATCTCGAAGCTCTCGTTGTTGTAGGAGAAGGGAGACACGTGGTCGCCGCTCCTCTTCCTGGACATGCCCTCCTTGAGTCGGTGGGGCAGTTTCTTGAGGTCGACCTTAAACCGAGCCGGTAACGTAGGCGACTCGGCCGCACACTCTTCACCCTCGCCATTGTAATAGCGAAAGCAAAGTAGTTGTTCACAGTCTGGAAACACAAAAACGGTTTTGTTTTAATGTGTTTCTTGTGTGAGATGTGAGAGTCAGTGTAAAGTTGATAATTACCTTCATAAGGTTGATTGGGCTCATCAAGCAGCCACATTATGTCGCCGCTGGCACATCCGGTGGCCGGCACGCGCCCCACGAGGCCGACGGTGCCCGCCGACTCTGGAATAGATGACATTTTTTATTACTAACTGTGTTTAGAATCATCGCCCCGACGGCGACGCCGGTATCACATTATACCTACATCACACAATAATCTGATAACATGCTGTAAACAAAGTATAGCAAATTTAAATTTCTATGGAGAATTAGTCATTGTGTGCAGTTTCATTTGCGTATTTTCTGGATTCATATAAACACAAAAAAATCAAAACCGTGCTAGCCATCTAGGCGGTTTTCAATACACACACCTAAATATTTTTAAAGATTTGGCAGTAGAAACTGCTAAGAAGAACAATAACAGCTAATAACCATAACAATACCTACGAACTAAATAAATTCAACAACACAAACATAAAAACAAAGCAAGTGAACCGGACGAAGAAAAATAATGCCCAATTATTATTATGAGACACTTCTCAACCATGTTATTTTACCTACATAAAACTTCAAAACACAAATGTTTTCGAATGAGATGCATATTAAAGGAAGGTAATTTGCATACGGGCTCAAAATATTAAAAAGAAACCATTAAGCCTTAGTGGGCAACGAAAAAGCAAAAAAAGCGAAAAAGCAAAAATTTGTTTGCAAAATCTCATTTAGAGGTATCGACCGGCGACGGCGGAGGTATAGCAGTACCAGTAAGAAATACAAAACGTGCGCAGGTGCAAAAGACTCGACGTTGAAAACAAACAAACAAAGTGTGTACAGGCCAGCACAGCACGACGCAGGCGAACCCTTCCCTTTTTTATCTAACAAAAATCAAGCGGGCGCAGCGGAGGCACCGTTCAGCTCGGCGCAGACGCATCACAAATTATGCGCCCGACGTAATCACCGGATGCGGGAGTCGCCCGCACATTTTATGCGAAATAATCGAAGCCACCGAATTGCCAGTTAATTGGGGAAACACGACCATAAATTTCACGGGGGCAAATTGATTCCACAAGGAAATTCACCAGGCCCTCGCCAACCATTACAATATTTTGATTGCGCTAATATACGAGCGATCGGTTAACATCTTCCTGTCCCTGATTAAGTGTTCGCTGCGATCGTAAATATCGAAACTTAGTATTCCTGCGTCAAAATCTTATTTTGGAGCGCGCCAACAGATCTACCGGCAAAAACATCACAATATCTGTAATGATACTAAAGATTGCAGACGGATACTCGTAGGGCGGGATAAATCGCAGCATTATCTCCAAACAGTTTCCGTTTGGAAATAATTACCGGGGTTTAAACGCAAGCGCGAGATCGATCGTTGTCATTACTTTTTTGTCGGGAGTCATTTGTTAGGCAGCGTTTTTGGGCAGAGACATTAGCTGATAAGCACGTAGGCACACACATGAAATTTGTTGAGTGACGGCAATATCCTCAGTGGAGTACACTGACGAGATGACTGAACATGTCGTTAAGTTTATATGTGACATGTGACGCTGACGGGTGTGCTGAGCAGAGTGTGTGGCAGCCGGCAGATAGTCGGCTGCGGTGTGACGTGTTGCGCGCGCGGTGACACAGAGGGCGTCTATTTCCGGGCGGTGACGCAACATCCGCGCGCTTCCGTCCGCAGGATACGCCATGAGATACAAATGTCGCGACACTCACGGAGATCAACGGCGAGCTTCCGCGGGATTTGCGATAAATATCACTGCCTACAACACTTGTTTATGTGGTAAAACGTATTATAAACGACAAGATAACGCTAATATGCGCGATAACTAATCAGCTCAATAATTTATGGCGCTTTATAGAATTGCTTTACCACACATATAAGCCATAATAGCCACTTTAGGAAGTGATAAAGGCTTTTAAAGTGACATATTTAATGTTATGTTTGAAATAAAATCGTTCAAACATTACATCGATTCCGCGACAATTTAACTGATACATTGACATTAAAGCTTTTATTAATATGAGTTAGGAGGGAGGTATCTTTGGCCGCAGCTCAATGCAGTCGTTTTTATTTACAACTGCATGATTAAACTAGGTATCTGTCGATACACAAGGTGGATTGTACCTACCAAGTAATGCCTTACGTAGGCATAGGTATAGTCTTTACTTGCTACACTTTAAAATAGAGTCCCGTCGTTGCTACAACCTCACTTACAGGAACCAATTACCAATTATCAATGTCGAAAAAATCATACCAATTGAATGAAAATGAATAATATCTTCTTAATATATAAAATCCTTGCGTTACTGACTGACTGACAGACACGCTACAGCCGAAACTATTGGGCGCAGGAAGCTGAAATTTGGCATGTATGTTCCTTGGGGACCGTAGGGGTGCACTAAGAAGGGATTTTCTGAAACTCCGACGGGATCGGCCAAAACGGGTAAATTAAAAAAAAATGCAGGCTTAGCTGCTGGCGTCCTCTAGTCTACTTATAAAAGCTATTTGGCACCGATGAATTATTACAATATTGTTGTATCTAAGCCTCTTTGTCTTTTTAAATAGCAAACGCCGTATTAACTTGACTGTTGTTAACAGTAGCAACGAATTAAACTATATAATATGAAAACAGTAATCTACATCATACTGTAGTATATTTTTGATGGACGATGGGTTAGCGTATACTTCTAATAACAAATATAATAAACGAAACCATTAATAGGTCCAACTGCATAACATGCTGCAGTGACCTATTTTCGATGTTTTTTCAAAGTTCATTCGACTGTTGGCATCCGCGTAAGGCGGCTAGATCAATGTTCACGAGTGATCTTTTCATTTCACACGGGAGGACAAATAATTCACAGTCGACTAGTGCTTGTTTCCAGAAACTAATAACACAGAACACCGGACGACCGTGGACAACACATATTTTTGTATTTTTGGACGATATGCTAATACTACTCATCAATTTCTAGGAGCATAGTGACGAGGGCAAAGAAAAATTCACATACGGCTATTTATTTCCGCTCATTTTCAAGTATAAGAATCATATAAAAAAAGTTTATAAATATCAAACACGAAAGGAAACATCTGTTATTCACTCCGCTTCCCGGACTTTAGGAAACTCCTCAGTTCTGACATACGAGGTACATGTTCATATAACATTAATAAGTTCTTTGGGCGAATACAGATATGACAGAATTGTAAATATTTGCGAGATCGCAAGTGCAGCACGGTAGTAGGAAATAATAAACAACGTTCGATACACCTCCGAATCATACATCATAATTCACCGTCCGGATGCAAAAACGTTAGTATGCATTGAAATAAACTATGTTTTATTTATTTACATTCAGATGCAATGTTCTTCGTCTCATACGATGAATATATAAATTAGAACTAGTGTTTTATGCCAACCACGTGGATTACTGAATGTACCAAATCTAATAAAGATGTATTTTATGATAAAATAAAAATATACATATATCGTATCAAGATTTTGTGACTGTCCGAAATGCCACGTCTATAAAACCGAGTGAAACAACGTGATCTGGTTCTAGATATGAACAGCTTAATTCACAGGAACTAGCTTGTCGCCCGCAGGCAGCACTTAGTAATAGATAATAACGAGGCAGTTAAGGCAACTTTGTCTCTAGCCTCAAGGCGCTGCGAAAATGGACTATAAAGACGCGCATCAAAACAGCACGGCGTGTATTAAATTCCGAACTCTATTACATGAATCACGGCGCATAAGATTATCGCTGCAATGAGAAGTGCAAGGCCAATGTGTCACCTAACCGTCCGTTTGGCGGAAGCCAGCAGTTAAAAGTTAAACGGTCATTCCTCGACCCCTTGTACACATCTGTCACTTTACGCCTACGCCCCAATGTTTTAAGTGAGTTTTTTACAAGTCTCATGATACATCTTAAGTGGGGCCCTCGGTTTCACACGATGTCTGTCTGTTACAGACACCTCGTATCCTCGATTTGAATAAACAGTATGGTTGTCAGTGATGTTGACATTTGCGGCGTTTCTTGTTTTTAGGTAAACATGGTAAAAAGGATTGTTGACAAATTAAAATTGATTATTTTGTACAAGAATATTATTCAACATGTTCTATATTACCTCAAACTTCAGTAGGAGAGAGAGGATTACAAAAGTATGTAATTATCTTTAACAAGACTCAAGCTGATGGTGATGACTGAGATATGACAGATAATGACTCCCTCGAACGTATTTTCTCCAGCTATAATCACCACAATCACAAAGCAACACATATTTTTTTATTGGAGCCCAAAATAGAGCAGACGGTTAACCGTATATGTCTCAAAATAAACGAAATTACATTTCCAAGTCAGGAAACGAGAGTTTAAAGGGGTCGGCTCGATGACAGAGCCCCATTAACCAAGTGACGATTTGACAGTTTCACGAGCTTGTTTAGAGACGCTGACGTCGAACGATGCTTTGTTTCCACTTCACATGGATGCCTTTCAGCGTATTAACAGCTACTTTACCCTGAGAACTTAAAGCATCTTTATTTTTATCCCCATATCCTGGTATAAAGCTGTTGACATTCACAGGTACGTCACTCACCACACCGCGTCGTGTCTGCTTCTTTTCACTAATATTTAAGTCGCTCGAGTAAAGTTTCAGTACACACCTGCCACAGAGACGTTTCTAATAAGTGAAAGTCTTCCCATAACACTCGGCAAGAAATCGAAACCGTAACAATTGAGCCAGTGTCGAAACGAATTCAACAAATGAGTGACGAACCTACAGCCGTCTTCATAAAATTGGCCGGCGGTTTATACTTATTTTAAAATTCCTTTCCGTTCATTCGAGAGGTCCATTGAGGACCGGTTAATTTTACGAGTAAAGACCACTCAAAATTCCAAAGGGTGGGCACAAATCGCTCGGCTATTGAAAGTTGCGCACAAAGCTTCGCCTGCGTCCATTAGCACCTACACTGATATGTTACGTTGACACTTATCGTATCCACTGTCAACAGGATGACGAATGTGTCAATACGTCTGATATTGGACGCCAAGACAATTTCCGAAGAACAGCGCCCATACTTTACTGTAACCCATTTCTCTACAACTGGTTAACTCTTTAAGGAGTTTAAGGTATAAGACCTTGAAATTATAGTGTATGTCCACGTAACCGAATTAGCGCCATTTCTATATATAACACAACGTTCTATTTGATTCCACGAAAATGATACTGCGCAAGTGAACTGACCAAAACTAATTACGATCGTCTGCAATCTAATTCACATGTTTATCTTAATTGATCACGTTGCTTCATGGAAAAGGCAACTTCAACATCGTGACCTTCGTTGATTTTCCGTCGACACCGTATGTAAATCCGGCGTGACTCATTAGTCTAATCGCAATAGTAGAATGCGCATACGCAGGCCCCTGGAACACAGCTCGATTCTATAGGAACCGATTGTGATTCATTATAATAGAATATTCATTAGCATATCAATGAGAATTTCTAGTTAAATGTGCTGGTAATGTCACAATACTATAGGGGAGAAATATAGTTTAATTACCGACAGACATTAAGTGCCTCCGCTGTCGACAACAACCTTGTCTCGTCCCATGTGCAGCCGCGACACCTCCGCGCCGTACATGGCGTGATATTATCTGGCCGTTTGATATGGTTGTCACCTCATAAGGGCCACTCAATATGGCCGGAAAACATTGCGCCCATGCACATTCGTTAGCCGTGCCTCTCCCACAATGGTTAGCCGCGCCACTTACCCAATAAGGGCTTAAACGAGTTGCCGTTATCACCTTCTACAGCGATAGATACAGCGTACCAATAACTCGGCTCATTGAGAGAGAAATCAACATTTACTCCAAGTGTTTGTATTCGTTCATTCATTTTATCATCATGATGGTTGAGAAAACAAATTCAGATCTCAAAAGATGTAATTCAAGCGATAGTTGTGTGTGGGAGGCGCGGCCATAGCTCCGAGTGTATCATGGCGATGGCTGCCACTCAATTATGGTGGGTGCTTCTAATAGGGCATTTAGCTGTCAATTACAAGTGATCGACCAAGCCGCAGATAAGTGCTCCAGATTGATACTATTGTCAACGAGCTGTGGAGACGACAGATTAGAAATTGTGATCAGCGAGTTGAATTAAGATTTATTGTTCTCGTTCTAATGAGTTATGTAAGTGCTCAATGTTGAAAATGGACTCATTGTCTATCCAATAAAGGTACCTTGTTTAGTTTAATGTCGTAATGCTACCATTTCCGCAGTCGATATTATGATGTTTATATAAGATCACAGCTATCTAGATATAGCTGTGATCTTATATAAACATCATAATATTTAGCATGGACACAATTAAAATATGTATGTGTAACATGAAGCAGGCTACGTTTAGATTAACGCTGAATCAATCGCCACGTGCGATCCATTGATCGCGGGCGGGGCGGCGCGGTGCGGTGCGGAGTGGAGCGGGGGGATTCATTCATTCATATTGCGCACGCGCATCGATCGCGACCTCGCCGCGGCCGCGCGCGCATGCCCGCACCTCGACGCGGCCGCAAAACGCATGTTTCAGATACCTCGTGTCGTAATCGTAAATTATTCTGACGTCTTGTCACTTCAAACTATTATAACAGTGTCGATGAACTCTTACGATGTCATTGTTATGAAAGATGGCGTTATCTTTAATCCTCGATCGGGACCGATCTCTAATTTTGTTGACAGTCGTCCCATTCAATAATAACGACTTCTCGTCAGTGGGATGTGGTATGACTACGCCTACGCTGCAATTAAGTAACGTGGAATGTTGATCCTAAAGGTGATTGTAGGTGACAACGAAAATATGAATTTAACTAGCGGTTAGGTAATAAAGTAAACGTATCGTTGGTAGTGAATTAGGCAAGTGCTAATATTTGCGGACACCTACATCCGCCAACCTGCCGCTTGCCGGCTGCCGCGGTCGTGCAGCCGCGACCCGTACACAACAAGTCAATAAACTCCCACTGTGATTTGCTAGCTAACACTACAATATGGAGTAACTAGAAAGTGCACGGGGGCGAAATCGATATACCTACACAAGCCGCCTTACCTGCAGAGATATAGCAGTGCACACGTAACACCGGCCACACTGGATTCACTTCATTCATACAAACTGGCGTCGTTATCGTTGTAATGATACAATTAAATACGAATAAACATGTGTTCAAAAACAAATTATCAAACATGTGCACATTTAATTATGCAAATTAGATTCCGCATGTAGGTAAACATGTATTGGCAAATAAACTACAGGGAACCGACTTTTAATATTCAAAAAATATGTTGCGGACAATATTCTGTTGGACTTGATAAAGTGGCAAAATGCGGGTCCCACATTACAAGATGACACTTAGCAAAGTCGCCTTTACAAAAGCAAAACAACTTATCTGAAGTGCTATCATGTCAGAGAGCTAATCAATAAGCCCTTTCCAATAATGATATCAAGATAAATATTTTTCTTTGATCGGTTTGTGTCGCCAATTAGAGGAGGTTTAGCGGCGCGCCAAATATGGGACAATACTGATCGATATGACAACAGTGTGACAGGCGACAGTCGAAGGAGTATCAGCGTGGGGGCGGTGGTGAGTCTGGTAAGTGTGGTGAGTGCGACACTCTGACGGTTAGCGCGACAGGCGCGGCACGTAGGCGCATGCGTTCGGCATGCGATTCGCGCCCACCGTTACGCCGCCGCCATTATAAATCTCGTACGATTCCGCGGAATTTATGGGAACGTTGCCAGCGACATCCTCGACATCAACCGGTTATCGACTGCCACTTCACTACTCTCATTCCGGACACGTCACGCTACTCGTCAATTCGTCTACCAATTTTCGTATTGTATGCCTACATAGTTCAATGTCGCCAGTAGTTATCTTAGGTCCAAACTTACGCCGTACTTCGTTCTTACGCGGCCGAGATGGAAAGTTGAATAGGTAAATGAACCAGTTATTAATACTGGGGATTTCCAAGTTCTAACTCCATTCAATAAAGTATTCAATGAGCGTGGTGCTTTCAACGTGTTAATACAAATACGCAAGCGGAATCGGGATTCAGAGCGCGGCATGCAAAAGAATACGTATGCGACATCAGACGAGAACCGGGACGAACGACCTCCACATATGCAAAACGAATACAAATGCCCTAATCGGGTAGTCGACTAATGTGATCAGTCAGCACATAAATGTAATAAATCATGGGAAAATAACGAGAATAGGCTTATTTACATTCACTGCAAGATTGCAATAAAGTGCACGCCACGACCCGGCGAAATATATCGTAAAACCAATATGCGGCCGAAGCATTCTTTTTTTATCTATATCAATGACATCATTGTAGCGAAAGGCAATACAAATTAAGTTGTTAATCAGAATATTTATGCGCAAGAGCCGACAAAAGTTATAACAGTTATTATAATTTGGACGCCGAAGTATCTTCACCGAATTGCGGCGGCATTGTCGCGCGCGGCCTTTCAACCGACCGAATACTTACACGCACTTCCTGCACTACGAGTATTCAATTGGCGAAAAACAACTCGACGGACTAATAATAACCTTTTGTACGATTTGTAAGTTTTAATGAGATGATAACGTACGTATTTGTTCGATCAATTCGCCTTAGAGACCCATCGCGTGCCATTGACCGTGATCCGCCACAAAATGTCAGAGGTCACCGGCTAGGATTTCCGCCTATAAACAGCTATTCGTTAACGTAACTATATTCTATTAGTGGCAACAATAACATTATCATAATCTTCCACTTGTTAGCACCTCCGTGATTCCATGTTGCGAGTCAATCTCCACAATTTCGGTACATAATGTGGGAACTATTTCTTGAACATTTGCAAACAATGGTTGTGCAAAAACATAATTCGCAGACAGGTGGCGTGTGATTGTGCAGTCTCATTATCTGAGCTTCTTATATTTGTTTTATATTGTGAGAAAAGAAACGAATTAACAAAGGCTTTTGAAACATTTATATGAGCTTGTCGGGAGGAGATTGGGTGAATGCGCGCTACTAATTGCATCACTAAAATACCGAGGTATCCGAGGCTATCAACATCGATCTTTGAACGTTTTAATTGTTAGAATTCCTCGCTAATTGCGTGAAGTCTAGATATTGCATAATGGAAGTGAGGTTTCCTGTATCGTGTGGCGTCAGTCAGTCAGTCGCAGCGGTCGTTACATTAGAGATGTTACCATTTTTTCTGAGAAAGGGAAGTGGACGGTAGACAGGTGAGCCGTTAACGGTGCGCGGTGGTCTGGCGACAAGCGGCCGCGTCCCGAGCGCCCACATTCCTGGATAAATCTTTATCTTACCGATGCCGCGCCATCAGCCAACTTGGACCGGCCAATGAACAACCCCAAACATTCTTACGTCCCTTCAAATTGTCTCACTGGTTCTAATATATAACTCACGCATTCAACAGGTAAAGTAAAAATGATAGATAATCGTATTATAGACATTGGATACGGTTTTAACATTACGAAAAGTTATATTAATCATTACTCTTTCGAAATTACAATTCTATTCTCAATGAGTGAAGGAACAAACACACCAAGTTACTCAATTACATTTCCAAACAACAAAATTATATAGACATTGCGGCATAAATAAAAACACAAAAGAGCATTATTGCATTATAAGCAAAAATAAAGTGTAATCTTGCTACTTGGCAATTGTTATGAAAAGCGATATTACTTTTAAAAAAAAGTACGTTTCATAAGTAAAATATTACAACATTCATTATTGTATTCAAAACAAAATTGTGTTCTAAAAGATCGTTATAAAACAAATCATCATACCTAAAGGATACACAAACGTATTTGGTCCGCAGTACTCGGCGACCGTACCATAATTTATCAATAATTACATACATTTAAATTACGAGACAGCTACAAAAAGTCGTTAAATTAAAATGCTAACTACACTGAGGTTTTATTACCTTTTAAACGGGACGCCCACTTGACATACCCAATCAAATGCCTTTGACAAATCCAAAGCACTTCAGCGTCCAAATAACTAATTAAGCAACGAATGCTTTACATTATATGTGTGCATACAATATTAATGTGATTCACAGGCTCATATAACAGAGTGCAATCGTAACTGGAGCGTTGTATTCCCACATGATAAGTACCGATGCGTTGTCTACGCAGGGAACGGATTTATCTTTGCAATTCGCTTCCGTTCAATTGTTGCTGTGGGCCGTGCGAATTCATACATACAGTTAAAGAAACAGTATGGAAATAAAATTTGTTGAATGCTTTTTATTAGACTGTACCGTTCTATTAACTTTTTCTTTATCTTTCGCCGACTATTTGTCTAAGAACTGCGCCTTGGGGTACTCCTAAAAAGTTTATTACTATTGAATACTTGCGAAGTTATTTTGTGCATGTGAAAACATAATTATTCAAAATAATTTTGACGACCGTTTGGCGCAGTGGGAGTGTAGGTAAGCGACTGCTACGCCGAAGCTTGCGGGTTCAATTCCCACTCAAGTCAAACATTTGTGTGCATGAACATGGATGGTTTCTATGTATAACATGTATGTATTTACAAACAAAAAAGTATATATTTGTTTACCAATTGTCTAGTACCCATAGTACAAGCTCTGCTTCGCTTGGGACTAGATGGTGTTGTGTGAATGTGGTAGAATATTATTAATTGTAATTGCTTTTCTAAACCAATTACCAGTTTATCAAAACACATCGCTGACAACGATGTCACTGTTTAGAATATTTGACCTTTTTGCAATGCAAGACGGTTTTAGAAATCACGTGTAGATTGATGTAGGCGGTCCATTACAGTTAACACATATTAACCTCGGTTGACTTTACGTGTTAAACTAGCGCAAAAACAGCAATATCACAGATAACTATATACATCACACAATATTTTCTTCAATCTTATTACACAGGCAAGATATTTGCATTTTTATAGCGAATCTATTTCAATCTTAAGCAATTAACAAGAAAACAGCTGCGTCCCACTTGGCTGTGTTTACAATCTAGGGACATTATCGTAAACATGCAAAGTGGGCACTGGTGCAGTGAATGTGGCGATACAATCGATATCCTGCGTGTTCCCACGCGAGCGTCGCGGAAGTCCTCAAGTCCATATCGTTCTGTCAGCGAAGCTGGGCTGGACTGCACCGACTGCACCTACTAATGAATCGGCCGGCCACTCGTTCCCACGCAGGGAGTGCCGCGGTGCCGTCCGGAACCTTGCAATTATGCACCCGTCAAAATTACAATTAAACACGACTGGTTCTGAGGTACATGCCCTTGAAGACCTCTGCTGGTAACATTTTATGTGTTGGTGGTCCTTTGAAAACTTTAACAGTATTAAATTGGACGTTTTCTGTTCTGCAAAGGTTTTCTATTCTTTAAGTGAGACCAGTTTAACAAGAAGTTTCGTTTTTTTTTTATTTCAGTAGGTACTTATATTACGATGACACGCGTATGACGCTGTCATGGCGCACTGAGCTGTTGACAGATACGTGAAACTTCCTGTTTCGTACCTCCTTGCTAATCCACACATCTTAACATTTTAACAACACGCCGATTTTATATGACAACGCACGGTGTCCAGTTTCAGAGGACCGCAATATTTAGCACTAATAAAATGCACAGTAACAACCAATTTGTGCAAGTTTATTGATTCTTAGTGTTCATTTTGAACAAAAGTATTAATGTTGCAGTAAAAGGGTCGCTACTAAATGATTTTATGTGGTGGTATAATCCGCTCTGTCTTAGTTTGGACTTTGGTCGTATTATGGTAAACTGTTAATATTAATTAATCCACACAGTCGAGCCGTGGCTTTATCGAGACTCCTTGGTTCGTCCATTTCCAGTTACGGATATCCTACACCGAGCATCTCACCTTATCTGGTCAGCTTAAGTACCAGTAATCAGATCAAACATAATAATATTAAGTTATTTGACGCGTGATAATCTTAAACGACGATGGCACAAAAGACAAGAATATAATCGAAAATACGTTAAAACCGTATTCGTATTATGAGAAAAGGTTAACAAAAATGATGTAATACATAAACAAGCTTGTAGGGCAGGACATTATTGCCACATCATTCCACTCATAAGGGCCATTATCAACAGCGTATATGCATAAAATGTCAAGTATATTTTAGGACACTTTTAACTATAATGATTTATCGGTGCCTGCGTATACTTTTACAAATACCTATATTATAATATCGCGGTGAGTAGGTATAAAGTTATCTTACTGATTGGATATTGGCATCTTCTAAGTCTATAAGTATATGTAACAACTGACATGCTTATGGATACACCTTCTGATGGCGTGGAGGCATAGTGATACAGATCCTGCTGGCTCCCTCAATCAAGGTTGAGCCGTACGATTGCTGTTGAATGCGGGCCATCAGTGGGCCGAGTCAGTCAAAAGCGTCAGATGATTTCCTGCATTGTACTTGCATACTAAACCCTTTTTTTTGTCTGGACTTTAAAAGATCAAGAAAAGAGTAAAGAAATTGAAGTGACAAAAAAAAACCAATGACTCTGAGTTTGTTTCGGCCTTTCTTCTCAAGAAGTCATTTAGCTAGGAAAAGCCGGCATCATCTAGAATAGGGTTTTGACATGTATAAGTGTTGTAAACAACCAAAATGCAGAAATAAATATGTCTTTATGTCTTTACAATGATCTTCAGGGGTGTAATTAGATACAATTATGACATGCAAACCTTAAAATTAGCTTTGCGTATTTCTAATGATCATCACACACAAACCTCAACTTATTATCTCATCCATAAATAATATGACATTGTATGTACCAAATATAAAGATGGGAATCATGTCCCAAAAGACAAAACAGTAGCCGATACAAAAAAATAAACAAGGGCCGAAACAGACAACATCGATCGGCACAAACAGGATGTATTAGCAACCTTTTGGGATCACCCAAAGTCACGTACTGTCCGACCGGGGTACCAATAATAAATGACCATAAAAAACATCCAATATTTAATTTATGGATTACTTCCACTAGGTAGGCAAACCTCGCAGATAGGGGTAGCAAGCCGGATGAATTGGTCATATTATATTTAGTTGTTATTAAAAATATTTGTCTAAATCTAAAATGTATGATACTTACATATTTTTCACATATTATTATGTTAAGATTTAATGTTTAGATATAGCTGTTTTAACGTATGTCTGATTAAGATTCTGATTTAACATATGTTTTTTCCAGATCCAGATTATAATCCAACCCTTAAAGCGTCCTATGTGATACTAATATATGTAGATTGTAGATACAGGAGAACACCTAATATAGGCGTTGTAAGTAGGATCTAAAGAGATCTACATCTGCAGTGACGAT
Source organism: Euclidia mi (assembly GCA_944739405.2). Taxonomy (NCBI): domain Eukaryota; kingdom Metazoa; phylum Arthropoda; class Insecta; order Lepidoptera; family Erebidae; genus Euclidia; species Euclidia mi. The sequence goes on from OX123198.2 coordinate 61,280,747, forward strand.
TCACTTTACGCTAGTACCTATTGTTTCATCAATGAAGCAAATTGGCATATCATATATTTAGCCATATTTACATCAGATTCGCGTAGCTTTATTAAGTAAATCAACATGCACGAGTAGGCTTCGCAATGGAGATTCTCTTTCAACTTACCAAGATTTCCACAACGCCATCGTACAACTTTACATTAACGTCGAATTCCTTTCAAGCTTTTAAGATTTGACATACGCTTACAGGCCAAGCACCAAAGCCATTTCTAATCCCTTTCGAAGATAATGCCTTAAGCCGATAAGCCATCGCTGTCACCGTCTGGTGCACTACCCTCGTTACGTCACTACTTCTCGAACTTTCTACACCTTCATACAATTATCCTCATTCACATGTCAGTGAATGCCTTTCGAGGCGTAACGAAATATTATGTCGTGACAAACCTTATAATTGTTTATGTAAATTATGAAATAAGTGTCTACGTACGATTTTGTGGACATTTTTGTATACTCCATGTGTTTGTATTTCATTTAAAGCAATTAAGTGCCACATGACATGTTTGTTCACTTTGACTTGGTACAATAAGATACCTATTCAACGTTTCAAGTACGAGGTAAACATTTATTATGCGTCGAATGTAATAAAACTGCAGAAATAACATTATTAAAGTAATAAAACAAGACATATGTCCTGCATAATTAACCTTTAATACTTGCCTCTATAAATATTTTTGTATGACGTTTACATCGACGTTTACCTAAACTTAATATATACGATATTAACCTGAACTTAATACAATAAATATGGAATGCGAGAAGCGAATTTTCAAAAATGTGCGTGAACACAAAACCTTTTAGTGTTTATATAGAGGAATGGACGCATTTTGTGAGGTATTCCAAAATCAACACGAAGAACTGCATGCTTCAGTGATCTATAATAGCCTGGCGCAAAATTGTCATAATATAAACGGATCCAAAACAACTCAGTCGACATGTTCATGATAAATGCTAGAGAGAGCTTAGTGCTCGGATATTTCCTTCACTTATCAAAGCTTTGCACTAAGCAAAGAGAAGAAAAACTTAATACAAACACTACACCAACCCGTTTTTGGCCAGCGTGGTATAGTAGGCCAATTCCTCCTTTCAAAGGAGAGGCCTAGTCCAGCAGTGGACTGTTAAAGGCTGATGATGATATCAAAGCTTAAGCTGCAGGGTCAGCGTCCCAAATCCATTTAAGAAGATAGATTGGATCAATATTAAACCACACTTGACACATCGCTTATAAACTGGAGATGCTTCACATTTCACAAGAGACTTGACATCGCCGTCGACGTGCTCTATCGAACAAGCAACTTCACAAAGTGTTAATTAAACGACTTCACCGACGGGGTATCAATTATGGACCACTAGAGATCAACGATGTTGGGGTATTAGGCAATTTAGTTCAGTAATATGATCGCGGCAGGAAATTTCACGTGAGGAGGTACCGGGGATTATCGGTTTACGTTTAACTAAAAGGTTGCTTAATCCAACCGGCTACTATTGTTTCCAAACATACATGCGTAGATACCTACTAATAAGAGATCCGTAGAAGAGCGACCATCACCGATCTGATAATTGGATGAAAACTATTTTATATGAAATTTTGCATGTTAAAAAAATATATCGCGAATGGGTTGGTAAAAAAAAACCGGTTCAGATTAGGAACTGTGGAAAAAAAAATGGCTTTTCATTTAACATTGCATTTACGCGTTTAATTAATAAGTTTAGTACTTACCAAATGTATAAACCCTAAAGGTTACGGTAAACATTGGGTTGTAAATTTTTCCTGGCATATTTGTAGGGTTGCCAGGTATAAACACTTCGACTGTTAAGTTGATACTAGCTATTTTTATCAACTGCTTTAAAAGGCAAATATCATATTAAAATGACCGCTACTTCACTGCAAATACGATGATATTGGGTTGCCTACGAAAAACCTGTATGGAAAAGCGGTAATTTTTTTTAGCCTGGACCGGGTGTTTTTTAACAACCCATTCGCGAAATATTTTTTAACATGCAAAATTTGATATAAAATACTTTTCATCCAATTATCAGATCGGTGAAGGACGCTCTTCTACGGATCTAAGACTATACTGATAGTATTTGAACAAAACTATGCTATGTTAGAAACCACAGTTAGAAACATATACATACCTACTTCTTCTTTTAATTAGATGCACTTTATTTCTTGATAAATTCATGTGTCATTATTTTATTACTCGGAAGTCTAATCCTATTTCTAAAATAAAGTGAGTCCTAGGTATTCCTTCAGGTTTCTGCCGGAGAAAAGTGATGTAGCAAACGTTATATACATTTATATCGGAATACACATTTGAAACTATTACTGATCTAGTATCGACCGCTCTATTGCCCATGCCTATTTGACACATGTGCTTAGAAGCCCTAAGATTAACATAAATTAATCTTGTGTAAATGGAATAATAGGTTTGGGATTAGAAGCCTCCTTTTTAAGCCTGTAAAAAGTCTGCGATTGTAGATACAGTGGGGTCAACACATAAATAGTTGAAATAGTACAATATTTTCATGTGGCAATTCTATTCGCGGCGTGCATACGTAACCACAGACAACACAGGTTTATGGTGCATTTATTCTCTATTGAAAGCGACGTTCCGGCTTACAACACAATAATTACATTAGATTACACTGTTGCATATTTTGCACATCAATGGAGCGCGCATTCTAAACTATAAACCTGATATAATGTTTGAAAACTGATGACACAAGTATAGTTGATCGTGTGTTTAGCTAGTGAAGTATTTTTATTTTTAAATCGGGGTTCATATTATTGTATTAAGATAATAAAGATGATTTAACAATATATTGCTTTTATGAATCTGTGTTCTTCTCTCAATCTATAATGTCTACTCTCTCTTACTTTTCTAAACATTTTTTACCTTACTTTAGTTAGCTGGAATTCGATTTATGTACCACATCGCGATACTGAAATTATCTCGTTACATTGCCCAGCACTCGATCTGCCATAATGTTTTTCAATCCACTTTTCACATCTCACCAACTACCAAAACTAATCGTTATACAATACGATCTGTTACTTCACCCCTAACATGACGTAACCCACCAACCAGTTCCCCATTAAATAATTATAGCAATTGGAGCACCGCGAGTAATTAACAAGCAGTGTAAACGGTACAAATAACAGTCTGCAACAAATGTCAGACGACTGCCGTATCCGCATACTATAATAGATTAATTGCCACTTCTAATCTCCTACGTTGACATTTTAAGATTTTTAAACTATGTTATCAATGTGGGCTAGTTCGTCTGTCCAGTGGCCTCAGTGTGAATGAGTCGCGTCGTCACTTGAACCCATCGACGTGTCATTCGATATTTCTATCAAAATATATTCAGCGGCAGCTCTCAGATATAGACTACAGGCCCATGTCCAAAATGGATGGGTCATATGAACCACCAGGTGACGTATATAGGACGGTATAAGAGCATAAAATAATAAGATTTAGCACTATGCCGTCACTTGTAACAGAGAGGTGCGCCACAAATTCGGTAATTTTTGGGAAATTGTCAGAAAATCAAAAAGAAATACCGACTTTGTGGCGCACCATTTTATTACGGCACTGCGCGCTTTCTTATTATTTTTCATGGATCTGTCGATGGTAAAAATGCCGTACAAAAATAAATGACCGAAATGCGTAGGTACTCACTCTACCTGCACTTTTGAATTCTCACCAGCACTCAGTTGGACAGGTAACAAGTGACGGCATAGTGCTGAATCTTATTATTTTATGCTCTTATATCGTCCTATATACGTCACCTGGTGGTTCATATGACCCATCCATTTTGGACATGGGCCTGTAGTCTAATACAAAGTGATCCAAAACAGTACTTGCATACGTTCAAAACCTAGTTGTTAAACTGCACGTTATACCTAAGAAAATGTTTATCCAGCTATACAGATCCAGTTTAGAAACCCGTGCCCCTTGCAAAATTGAGTACTCCGAGACAAAATTATTAACTAACTCTCCTCTAGAAAGGAACGTCCAGAGAAAGTGTGAAAGTACGTCAAACCAACGTCCACATGTCCGGCTATAATCGGGTAACAATAAAAACGAAACGCATGAAACAGTAGCAAGGCCAGCGCAATGGTATCATGTCGAAGTGTGACGCTCATTTACATAGCTTGTGACCGGATGAGCACCGGCATCGTTTGTCGAGCGATGTGCGGTGCATGCGCGCACGCTGCTGTTAGCAACACTGACCTTGTTCAGGACCACCCACGACTGGGCTAGACAACACTTAATACAAGTATAGGTCGCGGCAAAGTTTATACCCACGGTCTGAAGTCAACGAGTTTACCATGTTGTGGAGATCTTGTCAAGAGGTATAGAAATTATCTACTGATTATAATGGAACAATTCATCACTTCAATCTACCATCATAGTGCAAAAATCACTAAAATCATAATTGAAAAGTTCACAATTGAGTTTGCAGGCAAAATTTCGTTAAGCCCTAAAAATACTATGTACCTAGAAGCGGTGGACGCATAATTGCCTGAAATGCAAATTAGAGAAGATCGGCTTTGTATATGGAACACATCAATCAAAGAGCAAAAAATGCTAACTTTTAAAAGCAGAATAGCTCCGATTTATGTATAGATAGTCTCAAACGACGTAGTAATTCAGCGCCTGTGCAACTGGCCAGAGCCAGGTAGGTATTGCTAATGTAATAAACAACTTGTCTAAGACTGTTTCTAATTATCTTCTTCGCTTAACTAATATGAGTGTATTGTTGTCTTTTGCACATAGCGCGACAAAAGGTATAAGGTGAAATTTCGAAACGGAAACTAAATCATGCACCTATTAAGCGGTGACTGCATCTCGACATTCTCGACGTGTCACCCAAAAACTATGTAGGGTCATGGGGTCTCATTCCTTAGAACGTTTTCCGTCATTCTTAACTCTCTCAACAGATGGCTTTACTAGTATCGATTGTTATTGATGATTTCATGCATAAATGATAAATAAGAAAATAAAGTTCTAAAATATGATATTTATTAATTAAAAAATCCCTTAATTACGATTAAATAAAAAAATGAAACATTTAATTGAATATGAATATTTTTGAAAAATATGATGTGCACTTCGTTGCTCTGGTGGCCAAAATACGTACTAGCTTGTAGTAAAACGTTACAATGAGTTAACTTTCACTCGACATTTATAGATGGCGCTTTTACGTATGTATATATTTATTTTTATTTAATTTGGTATTAATCTGTAGATGGTAAAATAAATAAATATTTATTAAATAAACATCAAATATTTGAAAAAGTAAGATATTATGTTAACCAATGAACGGCCATGAGCATTTATTTTAAAAAGTACCTGTATAGGTACCTAGTCGAACGATTGCGTTTTATTTTTACATTTAAGTACGTAAAAGTAGTGTTCTTAAAATTTTATACATAATAAAAACTTACTGTGTTTGTAGTAGTATTATATAATAAATTTTCATAAATTATGTTAATCAATATGTGTCTTACATTTACCTACCTATAGTCTGTTCAAGATACGAAAAAATAAAATGTAAACAAACCATAAAATGGTTCTTTTAATGTCGCCTTCGCAACAAAAGTAGATTTAAGTTAAATTCTCCAAGCGAAAGATGCAGTTAGTTTTACAAAAATACGCCTAACCCTTCAATTCATAAATGATACTGTATATTTTTTACCTTTTATTTTTTTCGTAGGTATCTTGAACAGACAATAGCAACTAATAAACAGTTGATGTTGAGTATGTTGTAAATCAAGCTAATGAAAAAAACAAAACGCATTTTTAAACTTTGATAGCCGACTTCTCTAGAAGTCTAGAACTCATTCGCTTGGTTCCTGATAGGTATAGTATTAAATTTATCTATGCCGATAGTCATGACTTCATGAGTCGCACAATTGCAAAATCGCGTACCAAGTACACCAAGTGCGTCTCTATAAAAATACCAGGGTCGAAAACCAGGTATCAATATACTTGCAAGTTTTTGGGCACTCGAGTATAGAAAACTTCGTGTGACGCCCTGGTAATGCAAGTTTGTATTGAAAAATAAACCTTATCTTAATATAAGTAAGGATATTTATCGCAAAATTTGGTAATGGACTTTTCTAAATACTTTCATGGAAATTTATTCCTTACTACCATATATTTAAGGAACTTTGTCGCGCAAAACCTTGCAATTTTTATATTCCTGAGTACTCAAAATACTTTCAAGTATTTTAGTGTTTTGTGCGATAAAGTTCCGTAAATGTATGGCAGTAAGGAATATTATTTCATAAAAGTATCTGTAGGGTAAATACGCCATACGTCGGCCTCTCCCCAAACTTCCGCCGTCTGCACATTTTCGGCTTCCGTTCATTTAAAACGTATTGAAGTTACAAATTTGCCACTCGAATTACAATCTTAGTTCATAATCTATATGTACAACCGTTACTTTCCGATTACGTTACACACTCTTCGCACACTGAGCGTCAGTAGCGATTGCGCCGTCGAAGCGTCAATTTCATATTTAAAGTACCTTACTTGCTGTGAATACCCACACTTCGGGGATTGATATTAGAACGGTCAGACATTCCTTTTTTATTGTTTTAAGCATTATTATTAGTAATTAGTGATTTTTACTATATTTTGAGATAGATTTTTCAATGTTTAACGTATTGTTTTAAGGGAAAATAGGAGGCCGCCAATAAAATACCAATTTTGAATTAAAACCGGATTCTCGGCCGTGGCCGACTAAAAGTAAATGCAGTCTGTTTTATAATTTCCAATTGTACTAATTCCATTGCCTTAATAAGAGAATTTGCAACGCATATAGGCAAATAAATCTATTTTACGTTTAATCGCCAAATACCGGCCGGGGTGATATTAGTTGAATCTCGAGAAATAATGTACACAAAATAGAGGCTGGCTTTAGAAACATTAAAGATCGTAATGTCGACCAGCCTCGAATTCGAGCCCAACTATACAGGCTGATTACTTTTCTTATTTTCTCAAAATTAAATATTTATTATACGTTTATTTACTTATAATATAAAGAGTTAAGTTTAAATGTAGGAGTTGATATTATTGAAAACATTTATATTAGCTTATTATAGTATGGAAATATAAGATATAAATTGCTCTTTGGAACTTGCTACCTTAACCCATGTTAATTACGTAGCTTAAAAATATAAATATATTCAATAATGATACTCTGGGCCAAAAATGGTATGAATTATTTTTGAAAAGATATCCAGAACTAATTATAATTATTTTGATGTTTACTTTGTTATAAATTGTAATACTTACCTAACGTTATTTAAGTGCAAATAAAAAAATACTTTACCTACTATTAAACAAATACGATTAATAACGTATACTTAGTGAGACTCCTGCCAAAATAAATCATATTAATAATATTTATCCGTCTTAATTTAAAACATCCTATACCCGGCCGATATTTGGGAAAAACGCGACCGACCATGGGCCGTGAATGGCCGACTTTAGGGATTTTTCGTTCTCGACGCATATAAACCTTAGTACTTTTTCCTTGTAGTAGAAATGTCAACCTTATGCCCATAAACATGAAATAGATTTATCAAACTATCCAAAACCGCATCGGAAGCTATCCTTTCGTTGCAAATTGATGGTGCCAGACCGATTCCAAAACAGAAAAACCGTAAGGATGCCGACATTTAGCGTATTTACCCTACTACGTTACGGTCGGGAGTCGGTAATACGCAAAACGTGTTCGCGTACGTTCAAGTAAAAAATACTTTGAAAGTGTTGCAAATATTTTAGTGTTTTGCACGACAAAGTTCCGTAAATGTATGGCGGTAAGGAATAATATCCCATGAAAGTAAAAGTACTCCGTTACGATCGTGGATCGGCAAAACGCGAGACGCGATCGCGTACGTTTAATTCAAGTAAGAAATACTTTGAAAGTGTTGCAAGTATTTAAAAAAAAATCGTTACAATCAGCTTCAAAATTACGAATCCTACAAAATAAATGATTTTATAATAGTTAAATTTAGTTTTTTATCTAATTCTGTTTATCCACTTTAATGGAGGAATAAAAAACGACCTAATTTATCAATTTAAAAATATTAATTTGCCAACATCTGGATTTGAGTTAATTATGTAAATAACTAACTTGCACGTTTGCATAACTTGCTTGTAAGGCCGAATTAATAAACCAATTGTAATGACTAGCTTTTGCGCGCGACTTCGTTCCCGTGAAAGTTGAAGAGAAAAATTCCAACGTTTTTGCAAGATTTTTTGTTAGTTGACGAGGTATCATGGTTTCATAAATAAAAAAATAAAATGAACTGTTGTTTCACTTCTACATTTTAATAGTTACCTACCTATTCCCCTTTTGCAATCTCGACGTTCGCTTCGCCAGGGGTTCGCCATTTAGGTTACATTAATTTCGCCTGAATACCAATTTAATTAAGAATATAATAATACAAATAAAGAATAACAATTTTCACGAAGCAGAACTCAAAGGAAAGCACCACCTAGTATAGTAATGTACCTATTATATTATCTGTAGCATGCACCACAGACCCCGGGACCACCGACCATCAGACCAAGGCAACCTCACAAGGTCATAGGTTTTGTCAAGTCTATTCAAACTAGCCCAAACACTACTAGTTTCTCATGTGTAGTTTAGGAGTTTCAGTGACCACCTGCCGGCTTCATCATCAGACCAAGGCAACCTCACAAGGTCCATAGGTTTTGTCAAATCTATTCAAACGAGCCCAAACACTAATAGTTTATCATGTGTAGTTTAGGAGTTTCTGTGACCACCTTCCGGCTTCATCATTAGACCACGGCAACCTCACAAGGTCATAGGTTTTGTCAAGTCTTATCAAACGAGCCCAAACACGACTAGTTTATCATGTGTAGTTTAAGAGTTCCTGTGACCACCTTCCGGCTTCATCATCAGACCAAGGCAACCTCACAAGGTCATAGGTTTTGTCAAGTTCATTCAAACGAGCCCAAACACTACTAGTTTATCATGTGTAGTTTAGGAGTTCCTGTGACCACCTTCAAGCTTCATCATCAGACCAAGGCAACCTCACAAGGTCATAGGTTTTGTCAAATCTATTCAAACGAGCCCAAACACTACTAGTTTATCATGTGTAGTTTAGGAGTTCCTGTGACCACCTTCCGGCTTCATCATCAGACCAAGGCAACCTCACAAGGTCATAGGTTTTGTCAAATCTATTCAAACGAGCCCGAACACTACTAGTTTATCATGTGTAGTTTATGAGTTCCTGTGACCACCTTCCGGCTTCATCATCAGACCAAGGCGACCACACAAGGTCATAGGTTTTGTCAAGTCTTGTCAAACGAGCCCAAACACGACTAGTTTATCATGTGTATTTTAGGAGTTCCTGTGACCACCTTCCGGCTTCATCATCAGACCAAGGCAACCTCACAAGGTCATAGGTTTTGTCAAGTCTATTCAAACGAGCCCAAACACTACTAGTTTATCACGTGTAGTTTAGGAGTTCCTGTGACCATCTTCCGACTTCATCATCAGACCAAGGCAACCTCACAAGGTCATAGGTTTTGTCAAGTCAATTCAAACGAGCCCAAACACGAGTAGTTTATCATAATATGTAGTTTAGAAGTTCCTGTAACCATCTTCCCGGCTTCATCATCAGACCAAGGTGCATTCACAAGGTCATTCATCACTGCACCATTTCAATGTTACCGTAACATAGCCACCAAACTTACGTAAGTATGTCAAATATCAGCTTTATGGAACAGTGTACAAAGTGCATTCCAAATTTTGAACGGAAAGACACGAAGTCATAAAACTATCGCTAGATGTTTTAACGCCACCGGTACATACGTAAAATAGGTACCTACTAGATCGGTTGATCGTGTTATAACCTTGAAATGAGGCACACTTGGGTGACAAGGTGAAATATTATAATATTTCTACATTTTAAACAGAATGCTTTTTTATTATAGCGCCATGTCTTCTTTTTAATTTAAAATAACATTGCTTACAAAAGGAGACGTAAGATGTCGCTACCATCGACTCCCATTTTTTCGTCGCTAGCGCCATCTGTTGTATTATTTACGGTATTAACAAGTACTTATAAAAATAAAGGTCTAATATTAAGGATCTAACGTGGCCAATTTTTATGGATGACTTGCGGCATCTGTACTGTAAAGTATTATATTTATCTATGGTAGGGTTATATTGCTCACTTCTCCCTTTGCTGTGCATGACTAAACTAAATTTCGTCTGTTGCTCTCATGTTCTCTTCGCAATAGCTGCCTATTGCGAAGAGAACATGAGAGCAACAGACGAAATTTAGTTTAGTCATGCACAGCACAATCACCAGCATTACCCTAGTGAGTCCTAACCTAACTTGCTCAAATTGCGGTCGGCGTCTATTAGTTGAAACGTCTACATAAGTAGTCGATATTCCTACTATACCTACTTAACACGCACAAAATCACAAGCAGCAACTACTTTGTAAAAATATACAAATTAAAATACACATCAAATGTTTTACGCGATTACTATGTCCAGAGAGAATCCTGCTTTCAAATTATACCTAAAGAGGTCAGTTCACTCGGTGTCCTACAAGTTTTAATGATACGCGATACGCATTTAAACCTAGCAATAACGTAGCTTATAACAGCAGAAATAAAGTTTAAATTGCTAAACAACTATAACCTGAGTGCATAATCAAACTGCCGGAGTACTACGATTCGTTATTGAATGGAAATGTTACTTTCTGATGATCATTTAATAAGTGATGGGTATCGTCACAAAAAAACAAAAGCAATACCAGAATATTATTAATTATATTCTTTACAAGTACACATATTTTGCCTTTTTTTCATTCTCCCCTCTCCACAGACCACAGTCTAGAATTACTGCAACTATTCATCACATAGCTATGTAGAAAGCACAAAAATTTCATGACGAAACAATTTACTAATCAGAATAATAAAGTCAGGAAATATTAGTAATCTTGTTGCAACCATCCAAAACTGCATTCAGAAATACGTTCAGCTGTATTAGCCAACAAAAAATAAAGCAACGGTAAATTTCATCCAAATTGTACTGGCGGTTTTCGAGGTTACCAGAAACATTTGAATAAAATCTTATCTCGAGGTTTCTACAAAACATGTTATTTTCTCATAGAAACAATAGTACAGAGAGCAAATAATAATATTTAATGAGACGTTTGTTTGGTATGAGAAACTCTCGAACTTATGGATTTATGGAAGCGGTAGTCGAGTCGCAGTAGAGATAGGCCTCCCGCAAGGTGAACCGACGATATTGCTGGGATCGCGGACAGCAGATGGATGCGGACGGATCAAGATCGGTCTATGTAGAGAGCCTTGATGAGGCCTTTGACCAGCAGTGGTCCAGTGGATGTCTATCAGCTGAGGCTGAGATGCTGAGTCGTTCAGGTTTATTGCTAATGCTCAGGTGTATATTATAACGACCAGTTTAGCCTACATTCAACATAATATAAAATCCGTTACATGATAAAGCAGTATTCAATGTAATTATATAGAAATGGAAACTCAAGGTCACTCACTGACCACTGCAGATCACTATTCAACTTTTATCAGAGCAGCTATTTATCGATCACGCGTGCGCGCCGTTTCGCCCGTCCGCTAACTCAACATCATTGTAACTGCTATCTTTACACTCAGAGAAACAAAGAGATGAAAGTTCTGCAGTATAATTAGACGCCTCAAATCTTAACCAAGAGAGATCCGTTGTCAAGCAAAACCTATTACATATTTTTAAATCAACCCTTATAAATGAGCCGAAATGATAGCTCCAGGGGCCAATTCTGCTATTCTAGATGACATCGACATCATATTTTGAATGGAATGAGATTATATTTTGGATTGACTCAAAATCGGTATTCTGCTACACAATGTCATTCTATTCTAATTTCGATATATTCAATTTAATGTCAAATATCCTGACATGAGTAGGTATTGCCATTAATGAAATAATTAACTTTATTGCTGGTAATTTGATGTTACAGCGTTGCCTATGATTTGTTTTTTATGTAATATGCACGCAAGTACGCTCTCACATTTTATTTCACTTTAACAGTTCCTTACGATCTGGTAGATGTTTCGGGAAATCTCTTCTTAGTCAGGGCAGGGACCGTAAGGGTGCAGCATACGGTCCTCGAGGAACGTACATGCCAATTTTTAGCATCTTGTGCCCAGTAGATTCGGCTGTGCATTGCTGTTAGTCAGGGATTTGTGAATGAATTTTATACATACAGATGATACTACCTAGCAGTGCAATATGGCAGTCTATAATACTAACCAGTACCATTTTAGTAAATGAATTTATTCGTTGGATTGTGAGAGATTTTTTGATACATAATCACTAATGTTAAGTACGATTTGAAATCGAACATTTAAAATATGTTTTGAATATGTGTATTTACAGTTTGACGTTTGTCTTTGTACAAAAATATATTTAGCAGAATACCGTTTATGTATTGTTCAACTCTCAATATATTCGCAATATCATTTCAATGTCTCTTAATTTAGGAGAATACCATTATGACGTAAATATGACACTGACATCATATCGAAATTGCATTTTGAACAAATATAATTAGCAGAATTGGGCCCCAGGTTTTCACAAAGTCTGAATGTGATAAAAGTTAGTAAGTTTAGCACAAATTAATTTGTTATTTATTTTTACATTTACCAACCAAGTATACTTTTTCGATTTCGAGGTTCCACGCAGACTCAAAGTTTACCATGCCATGCATCAAAGCTAATATACATATAGAAGAAAAAGAGGCAGCGATAGCCTAGTGGAGATACCAACGGACTGCCATGCAGAGGGTATCGGGTGCGAATCCACGGCGCAGCCCAATGACTTTTCAAAGTTAAGTGTGTATTAAATTGTTAATTATCGCTTGCCCCGTGCCTCGGAGAGCACGTTAAACCGTCGGTCCTGGCTGTCATGGAGATATTTGACAGTCGTTACGGCGAGTGAGTACCTACCCTCAAATAAACTGATACTGGTCTAACTAAACCATTAAATATAGTTATCCCTTTGGGTTGCGGAGGTTAGACGCTCTGTGGAAAAGTTGATATTCTGTCATATCTGGTTAAACCAGTAAGCGGACCTCGGGCTCCAAGGCTTGCCAGTCTTGGATGCAACCGGGATAACGCTAGGGCGATGATTTTGACATAGAACAAAAATAACTATGGTTAGAAATTGTAATGTGTCTCGTATCGTCAAATATGTATGCATATAATATGACTGTCATGGCGGATGCAACTGATTGTTGATTTTTTAGGTTACTATGACCCGCATTATTAATATTTAATTAACGATGCGGGTCACATTGATAGTACATTAATTGAGTCACGAACCGACTACCGACTGACTCGCGAAATAGATTATATTTTTTGTTTCATTACAGTGACGATTTTTAATTTAGAAAAGCATTGACAGGTTTTCGTAGGAAAAAAATGCTTGAATGAAATTGAAGGCGGACAATGAAAACTTATTTATGATAACGGAAACCGGACACCTATAATTCAAAAAATAAATAATTGGATATTGGAGGTAACAGTCCCGCGAATAAAAAGTAAAAATATATTTTAATCAATTTGTCGTTTTTCATCAGGTATAAAATCTGTAATTGATATTGTCAGAATCAGAATCACTTATTCACTTAATTAACAACGCGATTCTTATGAACGTCATAAATTAATTACTAAATGTAAATAGGTAATATACATTAACATTTAGTGCCACGTCCGCAATGCAAGGGCGTAAAACCATGAGAAAAACGGGCAATAAAACTCACGGCTACTCTTTTTAATCTATACTTACTGTTAGTACAATCAACAAAAAAATACATTTACACAGGATTGTAAATCGTGCACTTTATAAAAGTTTGATATACTAGAATAGTGATTGGTGACGTATTAATAATCCTGACCTGTCTAGGGTTACTTCCGTGCAGTATACGTCCACGTCACATGGTCCACTCTTGCCAGATTACCCTAGGATATAAGAAGGCTATCAGAATCTAGTCCAGGCACAATTTGGCGCGCGGTGACCACGTCACATCCGCCCCGGTGACCGCTTGCGCAAGCGCGGCATATCAACTTGGGCATTGTATGCAAAACTCAGCTCGACCAACACCGAAATGCTAACGGTATTATACAGCTGATACGGTTTTAGGGTTTCGACGAAGGTTACCTGTTTGCATATATTTAAATTAGACTGTTCATTGACAGAATGCTACGCCTAAATAATGCTTACTTAGCAAATTATTTTCGCACAATTAAAGTGCTAAAATAATTTCAAACTACCTGGTTCCAAGCCTTCGCCTCATATTGATGGCCCACAGTTTGTCTCAAGTGAATGTTGCCGTAGTCACTTTCTGTTGAAATTAGTGCAGCAGTTTCAGAGATAGAGCCGGCAATTTTCTTTTTTTGTTATTTCGATATAAACAGCAATCGTATCGTCCTTTATATAAACGTAGATGCAAGAACTCTGTATTTAGCCACAAAATCTTGGCGACCCTGCGTTTAATTCCCGAGGTTTTACCCCGACCGATCAAAACAAAATTAATAAAGAGTCAGTCAATCGGATACGGATATTACAAAATAATCAAATAAATCGACGCCGACGACTATTCCGTCAGTTGCGATACATTAATTTTTTTATAATTCGATGCTGTCACAGATAATATAATACTGTCAAACGTCCGGAAGTTCATACATAATGAGATTATATCGTACCCTACTCTACAAGTGTACATTAAAAACACAAAAGCTAGAAATCACACGGTCGTCCAACAAACGATGTTTACGGAGTACCGTCGGACAAACAACTTGGCCCTTTGAAACGCGCGTACGCCGGTATCCGCGATATTAAAAGGACCGGAAGGATTTTAGAAGCCCCTTTCCCCCGTTTCCTACACTGATGGTAATTTTTTAAGCAAACACCGTTCATGCACCGGATTTAAACTTCAAAAGGCATTTTTTGACAGCTCGTAATAAATTGACGTGGAATCGTTTGCATATCGGCTTTATAGTATAAATTCCGTATTTATTGCCTTCGCGTTATAATGACGTTGGCTTCAAGAATGATTAATCGAAAGATAAAGCGCAATGACAGACGATCAAGAAGGGTCAAATACCTTTTGTAAAAATAAATTTGCATATACATACAGTGAGTAGCTATAACCAATTTGCGACGGCCAAAATAGTATTCTAGTAAAGTAATATTTGGATGAGGCGGTAATCATGAGCTATAAAATGTAGTGAGATCGGTGAGTTCATCTCCACGAACGCGAGGAGACGCCACGCTCATGTGAAACAAATCCTGACCGGCACCGGACATCCGTCTTTGTCGATATTCCCGTACTACATCAAAGAGAACCACTCAATTTGTATACCAAACAATTTTCAACCTTAAAAGTGTAGATCAAGAGGCGACAACAACTCTTCTGATAACTGCCAGGCGTGAAACAGCTCTAATACATCTTGTCACTTAAAATGATTAAATCGCACTGGACAATGTTACTAAAGCGGATGCGGAAATAAGTAGTAATGTTACAAGCTGCTCTGGAGAAGGAAGAATGTGTCGTTTTGTAAAATAAGTTCTCGTTGCAGCATTAATATAATAGTCGTAGGTACTCGTGGAGCGATTAGCTAAGTGAACACGTGTATAACGTGAGCAGGCTCACATAAGGATAGATATAATCTGTTTGTATTAATTCATTACGTACCACCGGCACTAATTGATTGATGGAGTATTTGACCTTGAGCGGATCGCAGCGATGATTACGAACACTTACCTGGAACAAACAAGTAGAAAATATATTTTAACGAGCCGAGATGAGCCGTTACAGAAATAGATAATGATATTAAATTTGTCACTTGGTGTGTGCTCGCAGTGGTCACTCGCGCGCTCTGTAGGCGTCGCCCACGTCCTATCCATTTCCGTTGGACACTTCTAAGACGAGACACGTTCTTCCCTTGAAATTCTCGCAAACGGTTTATATCTTTTTGATCCTATCGATCTTTCCGTAGAACATTCGCTACCATTGCAATATCATTAATATGTAGAGGTTTACAACTGCTTGCATATCGGCGATGCACCGACAGATCAGTTACAAGTATCGACCTTGGACGAGGACTCGCACGGCGGACGTGGATAGTCGTAAAATAAAAACGGCCCTCGCAACCGCACAGACAAACAGACAGACAGCTATAATATAATATGGCGAGACGCTCACACGATTGACGGCCGATAGCTCCTCCGTCAGTGTGCCGGCATCCGGCATTCAAGGTGACACAGGGCATCCTTGCAGATCCGGTCCCGGCTAAAGGTAATATTGTCACACGGACAATACACACAGTTTCATTATTACGCGCTCAACACAGAGAGCTATTCCCAATTAACATAAATCAATAAACGATCGAAGCACAGCGCTAAGTGTCTAAATTCTTTCGGTCAATATCGTAATATCCATAAATCCCCAAAAAATATGAAACTCCTAACATAAATCACCACTTACTCGATACGTTTAATGCCCACATTATTACGATAAGCATTCAGCATTAAACGTTAAATCAAATTGATGGTCAAGAGACTACCGACTCTGCCGAGTCATTACTCAACACGAAATTAAATTTATTTAAGACATTATCGTAAGTAATATAATAGGTGATGGTATCAGGCATGGTCAGGGCCGGCGGCGGCGGTGGCGGCGATGATATACAACACTCGGGTGATAAATATGGGTGGCATGGCGGCGGATTGTTGGCCTAGTACGCACTGGCGTGTCGTTAAATTGAATTAGAGCACACCACCGAGTTGCGCGGGCGCAGTTCGACGACCGATCGCCCACGACACTCACCATACTTATTGATCGCATTCAGCCGATCCTTTTTGATTGATAAATCTTGATGTGGGAGTGACAGCGTTCCAAACATGTGACAAAACTTGCGGTCCGTCAACTCAAGAAAAGGATTGATGCAATGTGTTATGATGATAATAAATTGCAAATGTGGTACATATTTGTAAAGATTCTTTATGTAGGTACATGTGGGTAGGACGAAAGTAATTATAGAATGTACGCAGGCGGGCGTGGGCTAACCAGTCGGGGGCGGAGGTCTCCCTCGCTCCTTCACGCTACTTAGTACACAAATGTGTTGTCTGTACTAGTTGCCGGTGATAGTGGCGTGTGAGCCAGCCTTGCATAATACAATGCACT
This sequence comes from Euclidia mi, assembly GCA_944739405.2. Taxonomy (NCBI): domain Eukaryota; kingdom Metazoa; phylum Arthropoda; class Insecta; order Lepidoptera; family Erebidae; genus Euclidia; species Euclidia mi. Next base: position 61,298,061 of record OX123198.2, read on the forward strand.
AGAATGAGCGCAGACGGGAAGTCAACTATCACGGAATCTGTTATGCAAACGCGGAATAATACAAATTATAATTTTACTTAAAATGTAAAGGACTGTGATGAGAGTCACATCTTCATCACAATTCAAGTAAATTCTCTTGTTTCCTAAACATTGTTATATTCAAGGTAAAGGATAAAAACTTGAAGGTATTTTATTTATACCTAAGCCTCTTATGTTGCTCTACAATCTACATGAATCAAAATATAAACTTTCCGGAAAGCATTGTGTATGTTATCTCGGAACTCGATGACTTATTGACCGATTTGGAAAATATTTTGTCCCGAAGGATATACTTTTCGTTAGATCCCCATCTTTGAATGTTTGCCTCAATGGTTCCCATCGAAGTTTGAGGCATTAAACTAGAATATTTTGCTTTATGTCAATATTATATTTCCCATTTCTCTTGTAGCTAGTGTTTTGCTCATCTTCCAGCATAAAAGCGATGGACTATATATTGCATTAATCACGCAACTTATTCAGCAACAAGATCACAAGTTTGTGGCGCAAAACTTTTACTTTCACCGCACCATATTAGATGCAGCATGTGTCATACCTAAGTCTGAACGCTCCACGCATTGTTGTTACAATATTGCATGTAATTGCAGCTCATTTTGCACAATATATATTGTAGAAGCTTGCGCACTTTGCTACAACATAGCATAAGCATAGCAGTGCTCATAGCGTGACTTGGCTTGCCGTTCCTAATGGGTCGGCAAAATTAAACAACGCTTGCGCAGGTCACCCCTTGGCTGAGTGACCACGAGTGGCATTTATAACAGACCGCTACCGTGCTTCGGAGAGCACGTAAAGCTGTCCCTGTTCTTGTCTCCCTCATGCATGCATGCACTCACACGAAAAAGAGAAGAAGCATAGTAAGATTGTTTAAGAATGACCATAGCAAAATTATTGAGAATGCACCTTCAAATCGGTACCCTGATATCATGGGTTAACAATTGTATACGTATTTACACTGTTTACCAACGAAAATGTGCTGAAATAGGATCGTTCAAAAGGAATGCCGATATGCTATTTCCACGCGAGAAAATCAAATAAATTTTTGGTATTTGAGTTTTTAATATACTAAGCAACGATTTAAAAATGAACTCTGGTTTCCAATCACATTTTAACCAAGCAAAGCACGAATTTACAACCAAAGCGCATCTTCCTTGTTGTCTTTGATTAGTGCACTAACATTGATGAATATTAAATTGAATGTATAAGACGTTATGGCAAACTTTTCAACCATTTTTGTCTTACCATTCATTTCTACTTTAATGATTACATTAGTCATTAAAACAAATAAATAAATATACTAATCTCGCAATATTCATGTACACCAAGTCGAAATCTCCACAGCAAGAGCTTATCTTAAATTTTCCTCTCACGGACGTCAGTAAATCCATCCAGGAAGGTAAGCGGACGACTCATTACAGGCAATATCAATGCAACTTTCATAGCCGTGGTGAGTAAATATAAATACATGGAATATTTCTCCAATAAATACATTCCTGTGCGGTGAGAAACCGCAAACCACACAACATTACTTTAGAGATTTGTTACATGTGGACGCTACGAGCTATACACATACAGGGATATTATATTCTTAATATTCAACATTCCTGTGACTTAGGCGATAGGTACATACAACACTTATTTTTATCTTCAAAACCGCAGTGCACCACACCACTTTGGACCCCTACATGGTAAATATAATTAAAGTGACCAATAAGTCCACTTGGTATAAGAAACATTTTAGAACTCGTTTTCCACCGGTAGACCCTTGTACTATAAGGCGAACAGGATAATTTATCGCAATTTAATATCAAACCATCTCGTATAAGCGACTTTAGCTATAAATTAAACCAGAGTGGCTTGTCAATATCATAAATATTTATAAATAAAAGTGTAGATTATAGATTAGTGAACGAATTTACCATTTACAGCCAGGCTTGATAAATTATTAGAGATGCGCCGAGTAACACTTTTGCCGAGTAACGAGTACAGAGTTTTACTCGGCTCAACTTTTTTTCAACCGAGTACTCGGCCGAGTAACTCGGTTCAATCAAATTCCCATTTCGCGCGCGAAAACAAGTACATACAGGTTCGCGCCGGCCGAAAGGGTCGCTTTCAAGGTTTAGAAAAAGACAAATATTATAGTTTGGCAACTTTGCTAGACCCCAGATTCAGGATGCGATTTTTTTATCCAGAAAACTATGTATGAACTAGTGACATTTCAGGGAGTGCTAGCAGCAGTGAAGATAACGAGTCTGAACGATTGCTACAAGATTCTCATGCATCTTTCTGGAATTGCTTCGAAGAATTAGCTTCCACCCAGTCATTAGAGTTCGATGATCCTAAAAGTCCCATTGCTTTAGAATTAGCTATTTAAAAGAAAATATGTTGGCAAAAAACTAGAGTCCTTTCGAGTGATGGACAGGGCACCAATTTTAAATATCTTTATTAAATTTTAAATATTGATTATTTTTCTTACTGTTTTCTTAATTTTGATTCATTACTACTCATTCATTAGCATCATTTTGATTTTATTCGTTGAGATTGTCAAAGACTTCTTAAATTAGAAATAAATACTGTTTGATTTACACTGTTGTTTTAATTACATCTACCTAAAAACCTATATTGCTTTTCTTAAATAAAGTATACTCGGCATTCAAACCGAGTTATTCGGCCGAGTACGAGTATCAAAAAAGCCGCCAAGTACGCCGAGTACCGAGTATCAACCGAGTACTCGGCCCATCTCTATAAATTATCGTCAAAATATTTATAAAATGATTAATCCATTCCTCCATAAAAAATCCATCAGCGTTTTGGCAGCCATGAAGTTGATCGTAGGCAGAGGGCTCGAGGGTACATTAATCCGTCGCCGGCACGTATGAGCACGTGTCGTGGGGAACTTATAGCCTGCCGAGATATTTGAGGAGATTAACCGCCGAGGCCCGTCTCATCAACGAATTTATTAAACAAAAGCTGCATAGGTACACCGCAATGGCAACACCGCTGAAAGTGTGTTTATAGCATCCGCCTTCCTGCTGTGGACCGACGAAAATACCGTTACTAACGCACAACCAAACTCCATTTACATACGCAAATCATGACGAATTGCTCACAATGCGCGTCCGAAATACGCCGATGTTCCTCCGATACTGCGCCAAGTGATTCATTGCCCACTTCCACCCACCCACCAACCATATTCGTATCAAAGAACATATCGTCCTTAAACCTTTTCGGAAACTAGATAAAGATGCGTGATACCTTAGTTTGTTTGTCAACTCATTAATTCACAAGGGCATTCTTTGGAATGACACTCCTTGGATAATAATCAAAAGCTTGCTGTCGTTATTTACTATATTTGTATACGTCTGGAAAATGGCAGAAACATCTTTATAGTTATACGACAAGAAACGACGTTTTGCTATTCAGATCAAAAGCCTCATCTTCTCTTTATTGAAGTCTATTCAACGGCTGTGCCGGTAGGAAACTGCAAACAAGATGCCGTACGACAAGGTATATACATAAATACGTCCAATTGCCTCCTTACGTGAATGGAATGTCCGACGGAGAGACACTTAATTTGTTATGGTTTCTTTTAATAGAATCTAATAAGCTCTAATGGTCAACGCATACTATATGTACCGGTTCAGTTATGGATTAAGTCATGGCGGAAACGGCCTTCTACAAAAACAAACTAACGTTGGCTGGTGAAGTTTAAAAAATTTTACACTCGTTAGTGCATCCGGCGTATTACGATTGCGCGTGGTGTCTTTTTGCTTCCAGTTCGATTTAAAAAATAAACCGATCAATCGGCCAGCATAGCACACGGCGAGGGAGAATATCCTGCCGGCGCGGGAGAGTGGGGCGGAGGCAGGCCGGGCGCACTTCGCATTTTAGGTACAAACTTACAAGTACCTCGGCCGACCACGTCGACGTGGTTGGATTTAGTGGGTTGCCGCGCGCCGCTCACATTAGACGTCACGCAACGCAACGAGTGCGACCGCTCCGTATTCTCACGCGCCGTGTTCATACACTGTTCAAATTATATACCTAAACGCCTTTAACAACAAAAATGTATCATCACAAGTCTAATGCAAAGTATTGCTCAATTAACTGTGTGTCGAAAGCGACTTGAAAATTTGATTTTATTTTATTTATATTACGAGAGCAACTTGAAAATTAGATTTTTTGTTTGTTGATATATCTTAACGATTATGGTGTCAAATTAAAGATCTAGTTCAAAAACCATTTTATCTGTTTGAATCATGTAAATCGGTCCACGCGTTTAGGAAATAACTAAGAATCAGTATAGTAAAAATGTAAACAACCAGAATTTTTGTGGTATTTGTTCTACGACCTCAAATAGTGGGATAGGATACTTATATGATAATGATTTATTATTAGGTACGTGGTCAAGTAGGTAGATAGACGATGAATAAATATTATAGTTGCAGCGGCAAGTCAACAACCCTAGCGCGCCACTCCGCGCCAGACAGTGACAGCGTTATGTGTTAGAAAAGAAAGGGAACGGTTAGGTTAATATCGCATTAGGCACTGAGTGCTTATGCGAGTTGAATTGCACTTTGTTGCTTAGTAGCAAGAGTCGCAAATTCAATAAATTAGTTTGACAAGTGAATGTTCTGTACGTTAGTACTATTCTTTATTCTGTGGCGGAGGTTGCGCGCAGGCATCCATGAATGGCCCTAACGAACCCGCTGGCCTTGGCAGGACGGCCCTGCGGCCAGCGACAACACCGCACCGCCACCACGCTAGCCACTAGCTACGACTCTACAACCATAACTTTACCAACATCCAAACACTCCGCCGTATTAATACCCCGTGATATATTGCCGCCTTTTGAATTGCATCCATAAATACATCTAACTATAAATTATTACATCAACATCCAGCTAAATGATGCCAAAGGTGTGCATAAAAGACTTAAAAATAGTATTATATTTTCCAGCACTGACGAAACAGGAAAACCAAAATGGTATATTATTACGAAACAGTATCGGGCGATGCATACCTATGATATACATTATAAAACAGGAAACGCTCCGAGTGTTGCACACAGGCGCGCGACGAGTCGCGTATGTGCGCGCCGGCCGCGGTAAACATCTCATTCACGATCCTTTGATTGAGTCTGAATGAGTGACGTGCTTAGCGTTTACAATTTGCCTCGTAGCAGGAAGTGAAACGAGTCCAACTATATCAAGGACGCTAATATTGGAACTTGATTTGTTACTTCATTCATCATCGGGCCAAAGTATTTCCAACTTAATTTCTTTCTAGACGAGTAGGACTGTAAAATCATTCTTGATTTCATATATCGGTGTGTTATAATTATAATAAACAAGTTAGTATGTGTATTGTGATTATAGTACATGTGTGTAGTAAGCAGGTAAATGATTGGTGCGACCTTGAGCGAGCCAGGATCGACATGCTAACCCACTTAACGCTGCGTGCCTGCGCGTGCCGCCGAGGGATTACACTTGGAGCTAATGACGCGCCATTTACAACATCTGCTGATTTGCTTTTATTCATTCAATGTTATTACATACTCGAACTAACATGTTCATGAATATCATTAATTACGCAATAATGCTAAAGTTCACAGTTGTGAATATTATTACCAAGTTATTACCAAAGCAATAAAAGCAAATTGAGGAAACAAATTGAAGGAGGAGGAAACGAAACTATTTAAGCTGTTAAGTTTTTGGGCTCTGCTGTGCAGCGGAAGAATAATGTCACAAGCATTTGGAATGGACAGTGTTCCATTGACGTCGCCCGGCGGTTCTCAGGCAAGCCGCGTAACATGCGGAAGAGGATAGAACGTTCCGCTGCGACCGTCCAACCGTCTCCTACGACAAACATTCACGGGAAACTCGCTCCGCATTGGTCCAGTAATTACCAACATCGAAATCACTTGCAAACAAACGACGCTACGCCTTAAGGAGTTGCCAATCAAGACACGCCCTCGATTGATACATCGAGACGGGGCTCACATGTCTAGCGTTTTTTAATATCATTCTCTAAGGCAGTTTCATTGAGAATACGATTTTTTTATATTTGACCTCACAATCCATTTGAATGGAATCCCTACTGGCTTCTCTTACCTGTGTGATTTACTGACAAAAACGTTTTGGAACTTTATTGAAAATCGGTGGCGTGTGAAGGCAGAGGGGTCAACTCGTGATCGATGATTGACTACGGTACCTACACTTAGGAACGAGTCTCAACCTCAAGCACGAATTCTCATTCAGCGTAGCTACACTGTGGAGTAAATGCCAGATCCATTATCATTTGGTGTCAGCTAAAATTGCCGTTGCAGATCCGTGAAGGAACGTTGACCTAGATTCGTGAACCGCCCGCACTATATGATACTGCGCTCATATTCAATGCACAAATTACCAGTTTAGCAATCGGTTCACAGGCCGGATCTGCGTCTTGCAAACAGAATAAGATGTGAACAATGCCTCATTATAGACCGGTGTTGTTACCACCACAGGCTAAACTAAGGAAGTCAATATCTATTAGCTCGGCACAATAGGTGAGCGACATCCGAAGCTCATTACTGGCGTTCGTTTCCGCTGGCGATTCGCAACACGCGAATAAATCGCGCCCTATCGGAATATCACTAAGCTTATTACGTTTTAAATAACTTGTATACAAATTACCACCGCCACTCAACACTTTGATATCATTCAAATCTGACACCACTTTTTATAACAGCTCAACTTGTTTCGAGAATTTGTCTCCGTCAACACAAAGTATCCAATTTCCAACATTATTAATCCTATGATCCTAAGCATCTGCCTTATCTGAGATTGTTCAACTCTTTTGTTCGAGACGATTTGAATATAAAATCGAGCAAATAAATCAAAGTAAATAATTTAGAATCGGATGCAGAAACTAGCCTTTTATACAGACCAGTCGGTGTCGGTGTGTTCACATTATTATCGTTAGAAGACTCGTAAACATACCCGGCCTTGGCTAGTTGTTTGTTTACGGATACTAAATGCGTTGGCAAATGAACTCGAATACGTTGTTAAATTTGTGAAACGATGACACCAATGTTTTGCCTAAGACTTTTAATGGATGAATAATTTTCATACCGACTACAAAACCAAATAGAAATACCGAACAAAATAAAAATAAAAACAGAATAAGTCACATCTGCTGTCTGCAAGTCGCCGCCATATTACGAGCGATAAATATTCTGTAGAATGTATAATATATTATTTGAGTCTATGGCAAAATCTAACCTGTGCCGACAGCAATTGCATATCCATAAAGCAATGCAAATAAAACGTGAGGACGCATAATAGTCGAGCGCTGGTGATCCGTGCCAGCACTCGTCAGGACATAAAGTGAGTAAACATAGTTTATTTAGTACAAACACTGCGTGTTATCTCGGCGCGGTGCAGACGGAGTATTATCTGAGCGCATCGCCGCATCACCTATGGTGAACATAGTAGCCACAAGACGTACGTGCTTTTTCTACTACACAAACATTTGCCGAGTCAATATTAGCCGAAGCCCCACAAGTGTGCAAGGAGCCGCCCTACGCCGACGTCATCGTACGATGTTGATGGAGCAAACAAACTAAAGGATCAAAAAGCGACACCAGACAAATAAGAACAAATGATCCGACGGCTGGAGGCGATTTTTATTTATTATATCTAGGTGTATATTATAGGTATATTAAGTTGACTGGCCTGTAGCCTACCTACTTACTAAGCTGAAGGACGTTTGAATTCCACCCAGGATAATATTATATTGAGTAATAAACATTATTCTTTGGTTAGTGCATAAATAGGTAGGTATGTACGTAAGTATGTGTATTGGTTCTGATTGTCATTGAACGAGCTCTTCTTAGTTTAAGACGAGATGACCGTGCGTTCAAAGACTATTTTCATTGCTACTTGAAGGCGATTTAAAGTCGACGATCAATGTAACCCAAAGAAACAAACGTAAAATTGACGTCAGACAATGATCTTGTGAGAAGAAATCGGGCGAGCGAGCTCGTGATCGCTGATTTAATGAATACATTTTACAGGGCACCAGTACTACGTACAGCGGAAAGCGCATAATGACTTCCGTTCGACGGACAACGAGAAACATCGAAAATAAAACGACACGCCGATGCCAACCGACTCGCCATCCAGATCGAAACAATCGATATGGACACATTGTGCGCAAAAACAGTGAAAGTGGACAGAAACGGCGAATTTTACAGCATCGGTAGTATAATGAAGACTACTCTGCAGTGACGATATAATACTTCGATCATTACTAAGGATTTATTCAAATACTAGTTGGGCAGCTACTTATATTGACGTATGATACGATCCACAACGGATAAATCGGTAAACCTGTACGTTTTACGATTGAAAGGGACTTTGATAAACGGATATGGGAAGTGCGCTCGACATAGCGCAAGTGCCCCACCGTTCATCGGCTCGCGATTCTAATTCTGATATATCCTGCGGGTTTCCTGTGCGAGCAGCGGCCGGAACCGGCCCACTCTCCACAACTAATAAATAAACCATACGGGTTTCAACGTCCACGCTTATGATCTTATTAACAACTACTTCATATATCATCTGTAGCTCTCGCAAACTTTTTTCACTATAATGTACTAGACTAAACTCATAAATATATTCCTTCGATAGAGTATCCATCCACTTACATCAACAAACTTAGCTTATGCATATAATCCACCATTTCAAGTTTATAAAATACAGGCGTTCTATAAAATGCATGAACTGTGACTAATGAAAATAATATTTCTGTATGAACAGTAACAATAAAACTATTAGTAAAGAGGACACAATGCTGCGCTAACATCATCAATCACTCCGTAGTCGGACGTTATTGTCTATTCGTGTGAACGCTAAATGATAACAATATTAACAATACAACCACTGACAAAAACAAACTGTTTCATATCGACACCGATATAGCGACGTATGCACTATAAACACACACCGAGGCACTCAGGAAGACTCCCGTCTGTCGTCCAGTACATTTAACGCAAATTATTACTATAAATAACATGCCATGTTTACAATAAGTCTATTAAAACCCACTGCCGACCTAAAAAGCATCCATAGAACTCACATATCAAAACAATAGATGATACAACGCGTGCTAAACGCATGTGTTACAAAAATGCACAATCTAAGTCGGCGGCTCGTCAGTAATCAGTTCACATCCTCTTTAGCGTCGCGCACTAAATGTGCAAGTTAACACCTATTGTTTCCGTCGATGAGTACTCTTTCCATTCACTCCACCTAACGAGACCATTGACTGTTTCTAGGAAATACTTCGATTGTTTAGTTCTGAGGACGGTGCCTTTGCCCACCGCCACTTGGAATATCTCCATCCAACTCGTTCTACGAAATGCTACTATAAAATTTACTGTCTAAATATTGAGGAAAATTATAGAGAGAAACAACATTGCAGCAGCCATAAAATTACGTCTGAACAAGAGAGTCTATGTGTAATTACAATTTAAGTTGCAACCAGCATGAGCTCCATGCTAGGCTGAGCACATACTTAAATGATGGTATGAGGTCACAGTCCAGAAGCTCGTCATGGGAAACCGCGTCTCTTAAGATTACACACTGCATAACAATGTACATAGAGGTCCACTGCTTACCGTCCACAGTATGAATTATAGATCCCTGTGAATTTTAATGATTATCATAATAAATTCCGTTCCGTTCGTAAATTCGTTCCGTGTGGTGACGGATTAAGAATACGGAATGCCACCACCCCAAATCATCCCATGGGTGTCGCAAGAGCCGACAGAGGGGACATATTATGCAGAGAACAGAACTGTAAGAGAAGGAAAACTTGATACAAACCCTATACCAACCCGTTTGGCCAGCGTGGTATAGTAGGCCAATTCCTCCTTTCAAAGGAGAGGCCTGGTCCAGCAGTGGACTGTTAAAGGCTGATAATGATCATAATAAATAACAATTGTTCAAGCTGCACGTAAAAAACTTTAAAATGTACTGAGTTGCTCAATGGAGATTAATAACAGAGATCTTATTAACGAGCACGTAACAATCCTTTAATAACTTACACCTACACTGCGAGACATCAATAGAACAAAAACGAAGATAATCTTTGTAAAGATAATTGAAGCGGACCTGTTCATTAGCTGAGAAAAAACAGTAAAAAACGTTGAACGTCCACAAGCACGACACAAAAACATTGTAAGAACAAGTTGTTGTTAATACTACAGCAGGCGCGGCGCGCACCACGCAACAAAACGTTCCAGACAGAGTCATTAGTGATTTAGATTGTAACATATTAAAAACAATAACATCCGTGATATTGAACAGCGCAACGTTTATACATGATCATATATTAAAATATAACTTACAACAAGTCGTGACTGAAGATCGAAAGAAGACAGAACTCGGTAGGGGGTGATATGCCAACGTTTAATTGGACGAGCAACCTTTTAAGGCAGATTTCTTGAGAGTAACAGAGTCACGATGTCGTCTTGTCACCGATGTCGCGAGGCAGGAAGCCGCGCGCAGGGCGAAGGGCGCGGGGAAGCTACACGATATCCCTTTTACGCGGACCAATTAACGGACCCCGGCCGACCGGACGTGCGTATACACATGCATTAGCACCTCCACCCTTCAATAATCTTTCGGATGGGAAATAATAAAACGTCTTAGAAAATATACAGCAACGCGAAATCGGAGGTGTTAAGAATATAATTTTAATATCAATAATATCGTCACATACGCATCCGAGACGTGACTTCATTGACCGGATTTCACACAGCAGGCAATCGTCCTTGGTTGAGCTACTTAACTCCTGAGCCGCCTATGGTACAGGACAATAAAACTTGCTAAGCATACAATTACATCCATAAGTGGAGGACAGGAGAGTAATTGTATTCATTGCACGTCCCGAGTGAGCCGGCCGCTCCGACCAGACACAACGTTTCTTAATGAGAGCTCCATTTATTTTCGAAGCCACTCGCCAAATCTGTCCAACTATTTACAGCTGGAGTAAATCCACGTGTCAGAATTCTGACATTGTTGTGAACCAAAATAGAAGCCAAGCTTGTGGGAATTCACAAATATACTTCAAAATATTGAAAACATTATGCAATGAAATGAACAACGCGAGTTATTTTAGAGAAACCGTTATCCGTAGCTGCGTTTCCCAGAAAATGTAAAGCAATTGCCAATAATCAAAATGTAGTGTTGGAATATGTATCCCATAGTATTAGCCGCATGCCATGTCGAAACTCGTGAATACTACCATATTCCCACAAATGCAAAGTAATTTTTAAACAATGAATGTGGTTAAAATGTTCCCAGAAAGGAAATACTTTGTTCTATTATTAGGAGTTCCTAAAAGAAGGCGGAAATGAAGCCCGTGTCGCCAATTATAAAGCAAGGTATGGCGGGCGCATGCTACTTCCGTTTTGGTACTACCCTCTGTTGTCGAGGGCTGTTCCGGAAGGGACAAATATTAATAAGTGCTTAAAAGTCAACCGCATTATTGTGCCAGTTTTAAATGGGACCGTTTATTGTTTCGTTCTTAAAAGATACTTACCGGCGTAAATGTTAATAAGTATTTGTGCATAAAACTCGGTATAAAATCGAAGTAACGATAATGCGATTAAAGGTCTAACGAAAAGCAGTGAGCTATTAATATTACTTTGTTCATGAGAATGGAATTTTGTGATATTGTTAAAATTTCCATTGTCGATAATGAACACAAAACAATTCGTTTGAAAGGTGGAGTGTGGTGTGGCGGAGCGCGATCGCGAGCACACAGCCCATTACCGGCCGATCGTATAAACTTCGAACATAATTTATCGTTTCCTCTCTGAGTTTTTCACTCGGCAACAATGCTCAGCTCTCCAAGTGTGAAGTTAATGGCTTTACGACGTGTCGAGATGTAATTTGCTCCGACGAGTGTGTGGATAAAGCGGATCATAGCCCTACGAGTCATCACCACAACGTACACTACTTAAGAACCGAATAGCTCGCAGCAAAACACCACATCCGCACAACATTCATTGTGATGCTCCCTGGAGCTTAAATGTATTAAAACAATGCTTAAAAAAGAAATCTAATTAAAAGTCCTATCGCCAACTGAGAGTCGAGCAAACAGCGGGACCTCGAATTGTTTGTTTGCGAGCTCGCCTCGTGAGAAATTATCTCACAGTTTCTTTCTCTTGTCGCAACACACCACTTGACTAATGACAGTTAACGTCGCCGTTGAAACTTCGTGAGAATCATTCGTGGCACACAATAACGCCAGCGCAAAGTTCATTGAAATATTAGCAAGTAACAACTTATTATGTATCTCTCTGCTACGAGCCGAATAGAATGCTGGAATGTTCTAACAAAGATTTATTTCAAGTAATTTAATTGTCCCCACGCTAAAGTTTAACGCACTCTGCATCCTGAGTTAATTTTTATTGGACATCGTTTTTATCTAATACAATGGTGGGAAAATGATACCTGTAGGACGTGTATAATAAGAAACGATTGGATAATTAGTGGACGAAGGAAATGATATTTAAATTGAGTGAGTAGCGTTCATAAAACTCAATGGGGTAATAAAGAAAAGGGGATATGTGAAATCGTTATGGAAATGTAGTGTGATAAAAGCATAACTTAGGGGTAAATACATAATCTATTAAGAAAATCTCCAGACATATTTCTATGTTCAATTGAACAGATTTAATTCTAGTGGACCTCGTCAGTACTTTAATTCTAGTGGATTTTGTCACTTAACCCATACATACATACATACATAGACTCACGCATGTTTCCCCGAAGGGGTAGGCAGAGGCACATTAAACGCCCACTTTTCGCCAGTGTTTTGATACCACGTAATAGGTGGCGAGCCTATTGCCGCTTATCGGGATATTTTGTTTGCCAGAGCCTCGTCCGTTGATCGGCAGGTGCACCACTTGCAGGTGAGGTTGGCTTGGGACCCTAAGTTCTTGGTGGGAACCCTATGCACCTACTTACTTACTTAACCCATGATATGCTTTGTAACGAAGCACTTCAAGACAGAGCAAACCCATTCCTCAAAAACTACTGTATTCATTAAGAAGAAATTTATTTAAGGCTACCGTCACAGCTCGTTTCAGTAATAGAACTCTATCTTACCAGTCTTATTTTCTAATATAGCGAAACTGTATTAAATAAATAATACTAAACCCTTTACAACATGTATAATAAATGTGGTACAGTAATGTGAACGAACATGTAATGGACTTCATTTGCAGGATCACTCACAGCGACGCTGCACTCGCGCTGGGAGGCGCGAGCGTGTGGCGATTTAATTTCCGCTGACCATCAACACGAGCTTTTATTTAATGTTACTCGTTTACTCTTATCATAACATTAATGAAAAAGCGAACATTACTACAGCTTTATATTTTGATCTAATCTTTATTTCTTCTGATGAACCAAATGAGTTAACACCAGTGCCATAGCTAACGACCAATAAACCTGAGCTAGTTAATTATGCGACACTGTGCACTATAAAAATTCTCGTCAAAGATAAGACACTTGATAATCCCCTAAGATAACAGCCAGTCGTCGATCAACTTCCTGTTCGATTGAGATTTAATTACGGAGCCGATCTCACTACATCAATAAAGCGAGAATATCTTCCTTCATATTTGAACTTAATTTCCGTAATAAACATTTCTTGTGTCTACTTATCGTAAGTAAAAAGTGATAGCTAGAAGTGTACAGTTAGAAATGTATGTAGTAATATGAACGTAATGGGATGAAATCAAGGAGTGTACGGAGCGAGGCGTGTCAATTTAATATCCGCTGGTGGCCCGTGATGGATGGCTGTTTTATTAGCCCCCGGACAGAGTTTACGTGCTAGAGCGACACTCCAACCGATATCATCAAGAAACTAGCCCAAGTGTCAACTTTCATACGTTCGAAAGCTAATAGTTTACTGTGGAAATTTAATTAAAAATAGCCGATTTAACTTAAAAATCAGCGACCTCGTTCCAAATGTTTAATTGACTTCCATACAAGGTAAATCGCGAAACGGTGTCGTACCGAAACAGATCGATATCACGCACAGACAATAGGGGCTCATCAATTTCAAAGCGACGTGAGTGGAGAGAAAAAATTGGCAAGAATCGTCTCCAGGTAGTTTGCTTAGCGCCTTATTAAACGGTCTATTGTATTGCAACGGCGCCTACTCGGACCATTTTTTGCGGACGCGTTATAAACAAAAACGGACCGCATCTGTCTCCTTGAGGTACTCCGATATGGACTTGAATACTTTAAACTGTTTAAGGAACGATCGTTTTAAACAGGTTAAGAATAATTCTAAACAGGGGTTCAACTCAATTCAGAGCTGTCAGATATGATATCGTAGGTTTGTCTTACTTCTGCTCCCGTCTATTAGCTGTTTATTTTGTGAGTGTTACTTATAATAATTTTCATTAAATTGATACTGTCATTAATTGTGTTTATCCGAACACATAAAAATCATAGGCAATACGTTATTTTTTAGATTAATATGTGATCATATGAGAAATTAATTTATCCACCGTCAATTGGGGTGTCGAAGGGGTATCGAAAGGGGTATCGAACGTTGCTGAACAGGACTCCAAATTAGAAAGACATTTAGAAATTATAATTAACGAAATGGAAACTACAATTTCCTCAGAGCTCAGAGAAGTATCTATTCCGGACGTATCTAAATGTTCATGATAAGTGAGTACTTAATTACAGGAAAGCTATTAGAGGCGAGTTCTACTCGGTACACATAGATAAGCAATATGAATGAATGCTGGTTAAATGAACAAATGTGAGCCATCCATTTACATATTGTGTGACATACAATTATGCGTGAGCCTTGTGTATTTAGAGTAGTTATTGCCTAAGCTAATAATGGCAGATACCATGAAGAGCGACGTACTACACCTACAAATATGATGTTACGTGGGCACATCCACCACCTACAAAGCCGGCCCACTATCGTATTTTTCGTTCAATAAGCCTAGCTTACGTGTCAACTGTGCTCACTAACCTAGCATAGGTAGTGAATGAAAGAAATATTCGTAACGACTTACTCACCGTATATGTCCAACTATGTCTACCGTTGGCGACTTTCCCGATGGCTGGTTTTCTTATAGCAACAAGGAGAGTGCCAGTGCGGCAATCACAACGCAGACCAAACAACAGGCGAGGGGTAATCACAAAATAGTCAACTGTCAATCAAACTGAACACAATCAAACACGTACGATTTGAATAAGTAAAACGTCAAGTGCACGAGCATGCGCTGAGCGCTCGCGTGTTGGCGCGATCAGCGAGGGCGCGACTGATCCGCGCGGAGAGAGCGGCACGCGCCGGTGGGGGCTTCATTCACAACCGAGTGGCGGGGCGGCGCGCGCGGGGCCTCGCCGGCCCATTCATGCCCACACCAGCGAGACGAGCTGACCTGTGGCCTCGACTCACGCCTGCTGCACACCACTCTGCATTATGAGGGGTACTGGACCCATCTCACAAACACATCTCTCCTAACATACCACGTCGACAATCACCACTCAATGTAATGCAAAGAAACTTCAGTTTCCTGTTGTTGCCCAAACCTCAGGTTTTATGGTACCGCAGAACGTAAGCAGCAATTTGGAGAATTTATTGCACACAATAATGAATATACAATAACAGTATGTAGCAATACGACCGGTCATACGTGTGTGCCATTGCGACAGCGAGCGACCTGACACAATTAAAGTGAGCACACAGCCGGCGAAAGCAGGAGAAATTCGAGACTCGTATCTTATGGAGGACATCTGTGCATAATTCAGATAAAGTTGAATCGAAGATAAGGATAGTGGACTGAATTCGTAGAGGTCGATACACCAGGCATCCGCGGTCATAATGGATGACACTATTTTATCGTGGTATCACCATTAGAACCGCTACGTACAGAACGGTGACTTGAAATCGGATCCCGTTGCGCCATCGCCACCGACGGATTTACAGCAATAATGACTTCGCGAGCAAGAAAATTACAAGCACCAGTGCCGGTGAAAGGCTCTAAGTACAGGGCACAAGCGGTTTATGTAACAAAGCACCGCACGTGCCCTGAGTTGCTTCACTTGCGATGCAATGCTGCTTTTTATTTCTCTGAAGACGACATTAACATTCGCGGAGCGTACGATGATCTCAGAATATTCGGCGTAGAAGTTCGGTTAAAAATAACGTCGCACAATGTTCCTTAGGGGTCATGATTTAGCACCGACGTCGTCGCTGTACCGCACCGGCGGTTTATATGGCGAGTGTGGCGACTGACTGACGAATATGTGATTATTTAATCACCTTGACCTCTTGTCCCGGTCGGCCATACCTGCGTTGCGTTGGTTCAACTACGGCTGAGACAGCCCGGCGCTGAGTAAGTGTGTAGGTACTACGTGAACTAGGAAATGGTAATACATCACGTTTTTGCTCATAACAAGGCCTTTCGCATCATCATGATTGTTATTAAATTAACGGCGCGTTTGTTTGGGCACAATAGATTTATTATTGTCTGTGAATGACATTAACAATGTTTGGGAAATATTAATAGCAATATCAAGAAGCTCTGAACATGGGAATGTGTTTTATTATTAAATATAAATATTTATAACATACACTTGCAAAGACAACAGAGTGGTCAATACATTTGTTGTTGAGATTTATCACGAGTGTTAGAAAATTCTCAGTAACAGGGCGCTGTCTGGTAACTGTTTGGTAGATACCTACAATATGCTCCTACCGTTTAATGCGAGAACTGAGATCCTCACCTGACTCCCTACTTATAGCTACCCCGAAAGACACACAGACGTAAGATTCGACTTCAAATGAATATCAAAATCAGGTATACCAAAAGCCGCGAAGAGATCTTTCTAACGACCAAATTTATTTCTAAGAGAAAGAAACAGAACAACCACGAAAACGCGCTATACCTACTTGTTAAATAAACACCGTCGTGACAATAAAGTTACGTAACGAAGATAAAAGCAAATATCAGATATTTAAATAATCATATTACGTAGTCAAAGTTCAACAGAAAGAAACCGGATTATTTAAATTACTCTCTCGGGTGGCAACGGTCAAGCGTATGCGAAAGTTAATTGAAAGCCAAAAAATAATATACTTGAAATGGCTAATAAGGATTTATAAATATACCCAATAGTACACTAGAACGAACAAAATTATTATTTTTAACTTCTTGCCTACTACGAAGATTGTAGGAGATGCAAAGACTACAAATTCTGTTTTGGATACTAATTCCAAATTTCGGACACGTACGAATAAAATTGTGATCGACAAGTTGATTTTGAAGTCCGTTGATACAATATTTAAGTGACAGGCGATTCTGCTACACAGGAATCACATCTTTGCGAATCCTCTTAAAAAATTGGAAACATTTGTTATCGTGTATTCTGCGTAATTTTCAGTTACTTAAATTGCTGATTCTCAGAAATCGAGTTCAAATAAATTTTTGTTTGATTTAAGAACTCTGGGTAAAACACAGGTCTCTACGAATACAATAATCAATACGAAGTTGACTATACTTATAATTTACTAGTCGACGCCAGCAGCTTCGCACGCATATATTTTCGAATTTTCCGTTTTGCCCGATCCCGTGGGAATTTCGGGAAATCCCTTCTTAGTGCACCACTACGGTCCCCAAGGAACATACATGCCAAATTTCAGCTTCCTGCGCCCAATAGTTTCGGCGGTAGCGTGTCTGTCAGTCAGTCAGTAACGCAAGGATTTTATATATTAAGATTTTATGAATTGACAACCTGATCTTCTTAGATCAGTTGATCGAAAGAGTAGTTGACATGTTTCTAAACGAAACCTAACAAGCATTTGAGGAACGAATGCCAAAATCATGGAAAGACAATTTGTTTTTTTACAAATTTTTGGTTTGTCTCTTGTGCTATAATCAACGTCAAAACAATCTGCACACTACCAAGGGTACTTAAGTACTTAAAGGAAAAAAAATGTTAGTCTTAAATCCTTATTTTTCAATTATATTTCTTTTAATAGAATCATCCACCAGCTTCATAAGTATTTGCCGTTCTGAAATTGAAATGAGACAGAATGCGATGAATTTTAGTTTATAGACATTCGACACCACTAGCTAACTATCAAAGTGCCTATTTTTAAGAAGACATTTGTACTTTTAAGTCAGGTGAATTGACAGTAATACAACGGCCAAAATACATCAATGCCATTGAATGCCGGATCTTGTGAATACAAGTACTACTAAGAGATCAACATAGTTCAATAAGGGTCTCCAATGAAAAGTGGAAACATTAAGCGTCAGCCACCCAGCCAGTTAATTACATTTATATAAAACCACCTCATTTATGGGCTAGGCAACAACTGGCTACAGATTGTTGGCTAATTAACGACTAGGTGTCTTGACGCGCTTAGTGATTGCAACTTTCTAAACATTGAGATAATATTATTATCTTTAGTCCCATAACGTATTTTAATGGAGATTTCGTGTCCTAGATCTTTTACTTGCATCTGGTGAAATGTTAAGGCAGAATCATTGTGGTATTGTCAATAACATCATGCCATCAGGAAATTAATTTGGTAAACTATTCGGTGGCGTACTTATTTTCCTTTCCCTTCGAATATTGCTATCATTATCGTCCTAGTTATCCGCGTTGCATCCAAAAGTTTCAATCTGGAGACCAGGGTCGATAGTCTAACCGAATATTGCGAAGAGAAAATCTTCGTGATACAACCAGATCATTAACAGCTATCAGACATAGACTAACAAGTTGTGGCTCATATCATTATTCCGAATTTATGGCGACTTTGTGGTCGGCTTTGTTTGTAAATCTGCCAAGAGTATTTAAAAACAAATTGCCTCAATGTTTCTATGCAACAAACTCTGCCCATCTTTCAGGAAATCATTAATCTCAGACTTTCAATGTATGCACACAGAAATCCATTATGCAAAGAAACCGTTCATAGCGGTCGCACAATATATGTGCGCAATCAGAGTGGTTGATAAGTGTCCGCTGAGATATTCCCGCGTTTTCTCCGCTAACAATCTTATAAGATAGCCATTAGCTCAGATTACCCACTCCATAGTCGTACGAGTGAGAACCTATGAACATGTACGGTTAGGTTAGAACAACTTGCTGGCACATTTTACAATATCTATTTTATCGCAAAATATTTCATTTATTGCCGTGGTATTATACAAAATTCTGATGAGTTTGCAACAGATATTATCGTGGAGATGGTGCCGAAACGCTCACCAAAAGTGAAAACTGAAACGCCCCAAGTGAATATGTTATTTCCATTTCCAATTACTGTCCAAATAATAAGTGTTGGTTTGAGATGACGATTCCCATCACAATTTGACACATAAATAAAGAATACAATATTTAGCAAAGATTTTAAGCTTCTTCCGTATGCCATTGTCTTTACTGGGGATATTACGTCACGCTATCAAATTTATTTCCCTGTATATTTATCACGAGGCTTTAAATTTCACGGCAGCATAGAGCAGCCTTTGAGACATTAAGCTACATACATACATAATACTCACGCCTTTTTCCCGTCGGGGTAGGCAAAGACAACGGAACGCCACTTGCTTCTATCCTTACAAACCTTCCTCTACATTAATAACTCTTTTCATACATAACTCGCCGGTTCCGGGTGCTTCAGACCTTTCCGTTTTTCAGAACGTCACCAGACATTTAGATTGCCCGTTATTGCCTATTTTCGAGAGCAGAGCAAATTGTTAAGGTACACAACTATGTGCTGGTCGTCGTAGTCTGTCGTGAACATACAGAAGAAAAACTACATTTTCCTAGGTTTTGCCTGTGGTTTCGTCCGCGTATATTCAGTTACTGGGACATACATACATCAAAGTCCGTGGAGTAGTTGCCGTGAAAGAGGAACAAACATCTTAGCATCCATCTATCTATCCTCACCAGCTTTCGCATTTATAATAGTAGTAAGAGCTATAAGTAAGTATTCTCTTTCAATCAACCTTAGACCGATACATAGACAGTGAAGTCAAAGTAGGATGAAAAAATCAGTACACTACATTACTGTATCTACTACATTATGTACTTATTTCAGAAGCAGTTTGAAGAGGTAGGTAGACAGTATATTTTTATAAAAAATGTAGTCAATTCTTTAAGATGATTAGTATATTATTATGGCTATCGGTGTGATCTCAAGGATGATAACTACAGCGTTTATTTACTGGAATTGCAGATGAATATATTAAAACAGGATGAATAACATGCTATTGATTAATTATTTGGTTATTAATTCAACGATGATCATGTGTTTAGCATAACATGTTTTCATGAGAGTATCATTTCATACTATAATTATATTTATTATGAATATTTATATTGAATCTTGTATTATTGAAGAGTGATTTAGACACGCGTATCTAAATAACTCGAATTGGATATAATTTATACATACCTACTACTATAGTTATCAGTTTAAGTATCAGCTATGTTTTATCAGGCTAGAGCTTTTAGAAATGATCATATCATGTATGTAAATGACTAGGATCTGCGACAGGTACCGCTGGGCTATTTAACTACTTATGTATACCCTGACTGCTCTCACTTAAACATGTAAGTAGACTATCTCTTCTCATTCGGAGACTTCAAGGAATGTCGTATTATACAGAATTCTAAAAAACAAAACATTAGGTATATTATAACCACATTCTTGCCTAAATCTAAGTCTGAAAAGAATAATATGATTTTTAAAAGTGACCAAGGAAATAGTGACCCAAAAGTAAAAGTCAAACTTATTTACTTAAACAGCTCACGGTTTGGCTACTAGGGATGTATATTTGACATAATGTTAATGGGACCATATCAAATAGGTATATCTAGCAGACAAATCCAATAGATGAGATATTTGGACGGCCGAAAACACTACTGTTCAACCAGCATACTAAAAACGAGACTAGGCCAGCACCACAAATTAACTAATTTAAATCAAGTACGCCACATGATCATTACGAATTATAATGGCATCAGTGTACAAGCGAATAGCCATGCGAAGAAGCAATCGCATTTAAATTATGCATTCAAGATACAGATTAATAAGAGAGGGCCCGTTCATAAAAAGGCGCATACATAATTTTTCCGCTCGATACAATCTACATGGGGGTTGGTCGATTACTCACAGCTTCCTGTTGTCAATTAATTCAATGAGATGCGAGTGCCGGGTGTAAGTACAAGTACTGTTATAATACAGCGCCTTGCACGGCACAAATCTTTCGGACACAGCAACTTTGTTAAGCGCGGTCTCTTTTAGATCTGCGTCCGTTGAAAGGTCTCGGTACAAAGATTGTTATAAGTGCTTGTTCAGCATTTAGTTACTTAATTAGTGTAAGTAGATACCATCATCCGTATATATCAATTTCTTCCGTTACTGACTACCTGACAGACAAGGCATAGGTGAAATTACTGAACGCAATAAGCTGAAATTTGGAATGTATGTTTCTTGCGAATTGGTGGTAAGGACAGCTTAGAAAATTATCTGTAGTCCGTAGGCAGATTGACCATTGTTATTTGGTATTCGTTTTCGGGTCCCAAGCGATTAAATACATACATATTTCAAGTTATAGTCACTTTCTTGGTCACATAGACTATCTTGATCCCCTAATTACTTATTTGCACCTCCACAGGTCGCGAAGTTTTCAATGAAATTGAAACTAGTAATCGAAACCTAAATTCTACTTAAGTTTCAATTCTTAATAACATCATAGGTATCTCTGTGTAATGTAATATCCTCGTATTTGTCATGACGTCAGGACATATATCTATTAGTAATAACGATTACCAAGTCAAAAGCGTATTGCCACACACGGCAAATCTTGAAAACTATGTCAAGCCTTTTCAATCTCAGTTTTATATGGATGGTTTTATTACCTGACTATAAACAGATCCAAATTCATGATAAATCGGTAAACACACATTTGTTTTACGTCATCGTAATGTAACAAACATCAGACCCACCTAAGTTGGATAATTAACGACGCAGGAGCTTAATTTGCAGAAATTCGTGAGTCACCTGACCAAACGCAGCGGGGGACAGAAACCGTCCACGATGAATGATACCAAATTGAATGAAAAATACTTTTGCTTTTTATGCAGCTTGTAACCAATAACATATGGTCATACCAATGTGTCGAAATGTGAATGACTAAAATCAGAAAATTACAAAAGTGCGTATTGTTTTTATTCTTTTTTTGGGTAATACTTCTAGGAAAGAACAAAGTGTAAAAGTCTGATGTAAGTATAATTTATAAGATATGCATGTTCTATGTGACCAGAAATTAACGAAATAATAAATCTTAAGATCAAAGACAAGTCAAATTGCAGTTTCTTTCCTATAATATATATGAATTGGAACCTATTTTGGCCTGTTTAGCATTAAATGTATTTACGAGGTTTCTGAGCAAGATCACATTTCAAACAGTTTTTAATAATGTTGCCATTTAATCAGTTTAGGTACTTTTAGCAATACTAATTATTTTAATAATAGTCATCATCCTCTTAGCGTTATTCCAGTTTCAATCTATGGTCCGCTTACTAGTCTAACCGGATTTGATTGAATATTAGCTTTTCCACAGAGCGACTGCCTGTCTGATCTCCGCAACCCGAAGGGATAGCGATATTCCATGGTTTAAACTAGTGTCAGTTGATAAAGAAGGTACTGACGCCCTGAAACGATTCTCAAAGATCTTCATGATTGTTATTATTTATTCATAATTATTTTACTAATAGTATCATTTTCTTATGTGTAACAGTTGATTTGTCGCAATATTAGGGACAAGGGACAAGGGTCTAAGCCTGTGGTCCAAGCACTGTACAGACACTGCTTAGGCTCTTGCCCCCGATATATTTTGCTATTTCTACAGAGTGCATAAAGATGGATAACAAATATGGTGGTGCTCTTTTGATAATAAACACAGTAAACACTGTTTTGTGGCCGTGTGCCTACAGTCACATTCAATTAGAACATAATAACCAATCACTTGCCGCGACTTTACAAAACATATTAAACATTGGTTTTCTTTACACAAGTCACATTAGTTACTGTAGTTCCTTGATATGCAAAACGAGGTGGTAAACAGAGCTATTATGTAACATAGAGGCTAGCGATTAATTGCAGCTAACAGAATAAACCGCCCACGCAACGGCGGACCTAAATGGCGCAGTGCCGGTACGTTCTGTGCCAAGGCCTGTAGCTCTGCTCCTCACATGGAACAAACACATTTATGGTCTACGGCCTACTAAATACATATTTATTCTGAGCCTGCGTGTGTGTATTTGTTAAGCGATGTGAATATATATTGAAATACGATGCTGTATTCGGCATTGCTTACATTTTAATCCAAGGAGATCGTCGATCATCGTGAAAGAACTGCATTGTATCTTGTAAGAAGCCGGATTAAAACTTCACCTTTATGAAAGTAAATCTTCTAAAGCTGTAGTATCAAAGGGTTCAGAAGTTTCGCTTTATATTTCACCTCACGGTCGCCACAGATTACTCTATCAGGTTCAGCTTTAGAAGTAGTTTCGCACTCTTGCGGTCTCCGCATATTTTCGTCTCAGCGACTTCGATTTTACATTCATATTTGCGGATTCCAAGAACGCGCCCTTGTTTACTCGGAACACGAGAGCTATCAAACGTCACTGCATTTTTAAGTTGAAATAAATCTATTTTTACACCTTTTCCCGATGTTTATTTCGATTTACTGCTCGGTGTTAATATATTTTACTTTCCTCAAAAACTTTACAATGATTTTCGGCACGATTATTTTATAATATGCTTTCGTTGAATTCTAAATAATTTCTAACGTTCATAAACCGCTTCAAGCATCTTATGGACGATTGGAAATAAGAACTAATTACTAGACAACCTAGATATAAACTAGGGCTAGTAATGTAATCTAATATATAAAATTCTCGTGTCACAGTTTTCGTTCCCATACTCCTCCGAAACGGCTTGACCGATTTTGATGAAGTTTTTTGTGCTTATCCGGTATCTATGAGAATCGGCCAACATCAATTTTTCAAAAAAAAAAAAAAAAATTGCAAAACAACGTTTGCCGGGTCAGCTAGTATAGGTATAAAGATGCTTCTTACCAAAGGGGTCAAAAGGGAGAAGTGAAGTCAACTATAGGATAAATTAATTGATTGATGAATGACAAGTCTATACTTAACCCATCTATTTTAAGCCGTTCACATTGAAAGATAAAAATAGATACTACTACTATAATATTGCAATTTACATCTTGAAGTGACCGTCACGGAGTAGCGCAATTTCGCCGAATGCGACGGTACTTGCGTTTGCATGTCAGTGGATCGTAGTACTTCGGTACAATTTATATTCGTTGCTAGGCGAACTATACAGATCGCTTCGAGCAAAGTGGATTGGGAAATATTCTATAGGGAGAAAAGCTAGTAGTAGCAAGATCTGTATGTTTAAAGTACATAGGTACGGGTATTTTGGAAAAACATGGCAAATTTTCCTGACCTTTGATGCGTAGGCCCAGAGGTTGTAATTGATATTGTGTATTACATAAAGAAATAATGAAATCAGATCCTTTGTTTCGACTGAGTAAAGACTGTCTAGACATTTTGCGTAGGTAGAAAACAAGGGATAATTAAATAGAACCGTCATTACTACTGCCGAAAGGTCTTTTAATGTGAGAATTACATTTCGTCTAAAAAGTGGAGACGTAGCAACATATTTTGTACCTACATGGTAAATGGATTGTCCATTTACCTATATCAAAAATAAAATACAAGTGGTATTAACAAGATGAAGTGCGAACCCAATGTAGCAAAAGTTACATTCCCATAAACTTACCGTGGGAGAGCCATGCTTCGGCACGAATGGGTCAGGCTCGACCGGAGTGATACCACGGCCTCACAGAATACCGGCGTGAAACAACGCTTGCGTTGTGTTTCGCCGAGTGAGTGAGGATACCGGAGGCCCAATCCCCCAACCCCCCCCCCTATGATGGTGCAGTTGAAAAACTTTTTGCTACCCCAGGAGGCTACCAACTGCGCTAGCGTTGGAGAATCCCTCTCTGGACGTCCGCGTTCAGGACACAACGCATCTAAGCGTGG
Source organism: Euclidia mi (assembly GCA_944739405.2). Lineage (NCBI taxonomy): Eukaryota > Metazoa > Arthropoda > Insecta > Lepidoptera > Erebidae > Euclidia > Euclidia mi. Next base: position 61,323,293 of record OX123198.2, read on the forward strand.
ACGCCCAGGCCGCCCCTCGTACTCTGGGGGGGGGGGGGGCAAAACTGCGCTCGAAAAGTCCCTAAAAAGGAGCAAAAATATCCTGGCACCCCCTGCCACACTGGCCGTGGACTTCTGCAATATCAGGGGATTACACACCAACCTTAATGCTGTCCACCACCACCTCGAGACAACAAAGCCGGCCTTGCTCTTCTTGACTGAGACGCAGATATCGCCTCCAGCAGACACTTCCTACCTTACTTACCCTGGGTATGGACTTGAACACTCCTTTCTGTCCAAGGCCGGAGTGTGCGTGTATGTTAGAGACGATATCAGTTCTCGTCGACTTAGAAATCTTGAAGGTAGGGACCTTTCCACCTTATGGCTACGTATAGATAGCGACGACCACCCCCGCGTCTATGCTTGCCTTTATAGGTCCCATAGCGGTGATACCGAAACTGACCGACTCATTGAGCACATCCAAATGGCTTCAGACTTTGTGCAGCAGCAGATCCCGTCAGCAGAGATCATCTTGCTTGGCGATTTTAACGCCCATCACGCCGACTGGCTCAGTTCCAGTAAAACTGATCATGCGGGGAGATCTGTTCACGACTTCGCACTGGCTTATGGCCTGACACAACTGGTTACCACGCCCACGCGAATCCCAGACGTTGAAAGCCAGAATCCTTCACTGCTGGACCTTCTGCTGACTTCTCATCCGGACGGCTACAAGGTATCCGTAGGCGCCCCACTTGGCTCCTCAGACCACTGCCTTGTACGGAGTGTGGTGCCTCTCACGTGCTCGCTGCGATCGCGGGCTACACGCAGTCGCCGTGTGTGGCACTACAAGTCAGCAGATTGGGATGGGATGCGGAAGTTCTTTGCGTCCTATCCTTGGGGACAAATATGCTTCTCGCCGGATGATCCCAACGCCGCTGCTGATTCTGTTGCTGATGTGGTGCTACAGGGTATGGAACTTTTCATTCCATCCTCTGTGGTCCCCATTGGTGGCAAATTTCGACCTTGGTTTGGTTCATCTTCCAAAAAGGCTTCTCGCAGGAAGCAGGAAGCTTACCAAGCCTGGGCTGTTGCGGTGGCGGCGGGGGATGAAAATACCAGCGCATTAAAAAAGGAGTATAACTTTGCCTCCAGGTCCTTCAAAAGAGACATTGCTAGTGCGAAGACGAAGCACATCGGTAGAATTGGCGAGAGGCTTGAGCGCCTTCCATCAGGAACTCGCGCATTCTGGTCTCTTGCCAAAGCTATCGAAGGAAACTTCTGTAAGCCATCCTTTCCACCGCTACACATGGGAAATGACTCCTTGGCCCACGACGCAAAGCAGAAAGCCGATCTTCTGGGCAAACTCTTTGCGTCCAACTCGACCTTAGATGACGGGGGACAGGAACCGCCTACTATACCGCTGTTGAAGGGCTGTATGCCGGATATTCGGTTCCACCAATGTGCAGTCCGTATGGCACTTCTGTCCCTCGATATCCATAAGTCGAGTGGGCCTGATGGAATTCCCCCTATTGTGTTGAAGATCTGCGCTTCAGAGTTGGCACCAGTTTTGACACGCCTTTTTCGTCTCTCCTACTCTGTTCCTCCTGCATATCAATGATATGTTGCTAGATAGCGGCATTCATTGTTATGCAGATGACAGCACAGGTGATGCTTTATATTCCGGCCACGCCAACATTTCTCGGGAAAAAGTCATCGAGAGCCGACATAAACTTGTGTCTGAAATTGAGACCTCCTTGGAGATGGTCTCAGATTGGGGAAGACTTAATTTGGTCCAATTTAACCCCACAAAGACACAAGTCTGCGTTTTCACCGCAAAAAAAAAATACCGATGGTCGTATGTCCTCGTTTTGAGAGCACCCCCTTGACTGCCTCCTCCAGTATTGGAATACTTGGTGTCGACATATCGAGCGAAGTCCAGTTCCGCGGTCACTTAGAGGGTAAGGCTAAGTTAGCCTCGAAGAAGCTTGGCGTGCTAAATAGATCGAGACGGTATTTCACTCCGGCCCACCGCTTGCTCCTTTATAAGGCGCAGGTCCGGCCGCATATGGAATACTGTTCTCATCTTTGGGCAGGGGCACCCCAGTACCAGCTTCTCCCTGTAGACCGCATCCAACGGAGAGCCGCTCGAATTGTCGACTGCCAAGATATTTGCAATCGGTTAGACCCCTTGGCGCTGCGTAGAGATGTAGCCTCGCTATGCATCTTTTATCGCTTCTACTATGGGGAGTGCTCCGAGGAATTGTTCGGATTAATCCCTGCCGCCTCTTTCCGCCATCGTTCTACGCGACAGCATTTCCATCCCCATCGTTTAGATGGTTGGCAATCCACAACGGTGCGTTTCTCTAGAAACTTTCTGCCTCGCACCTCTAAACTGTGGAATGATCTGTCACCTGCGGTTTTTCCGAACCAATACGACCTTCAAACCTTCAAAAAAAGAGCGTATTCCTTTTTAAAAGGCCGGCAACACGCTTGTGACTCTTCTGGTGTTGCGGGTGTCCATGGGCGGCGGTAATCGCTTAACATCAGGCGATCCATCTGCTCGTTTGCCCCCTATTCCATAAAAAAAAAAAAAAAAAAAACATTTTTCAAATACTGGTCCATAAGTGTACTGCAGTACCGATTAAGACGAACTGTGTCTAAGTCCAAAAATACTTGACCCACTTAAAAGTGCAATGCAACACCTAGTTTCTAATAAACTGTGGACAAATGAATATTTCTCAGTAATAAAATTTGGCAGATCTGTCTAGAAGTCTTCGTAGACTAACATATGGAACGAATTAAAAGCAGAGCTACTTAGATCTAACCTACTCATTAAGCCGTTGATTAACAGAGTCCTTCTAAAGGGACTTAATAGCTTTTTTAAATATTCTCTAGTTCCGCGCGTTGCCCCTATGGAGTCAGTTATCGAGACAAAGGTAAGCCATATTATGCCATTCCTGTATATTACTGCATAGTTTGATCAAAAGCCGTTCAGTAGTTTTTGCGTCAAAGAGGAAGAAATATCTATACATCTATCCTCACATAAACTGTAGCATTTTTAATAGTAAAGTAATAACAAGATGCCACGTCACGTCAGTGCATAATGCAGTAACAACCGATAATAATCCATGAATTCGCAACAATTTCGACTTGTAGACGATATCGAGTTTGGCACAAAGCCGGTTATACTAGCACTACCGTCTTACAAAAGAACTTCCAGTATCAGTATTGCATCTTACTTGGTAAGTAAGAGCGCCGGAGGCATCTCTTCGTATTTTATTTTAAAAGACTCTTCACTCATTCACCTTCACCTCTTCTTTTCTAAATGAGAAAGAGAAGCGAGTTTGGAAAAAAGGGTCAGGTTCACCTGTCCATATGGTCTCTTGGTGTTAAGCTTCACCTGTCCATATGGTCTCCAAGGCGCCAATGCGGTGATGCCTAGTTGGCATCCAATTAAGAACCGCAGTTAGCATTTAACTTGTCGAGCAAGCTACGGCCCGTTTGCCGCCTTTATATTGTAAAATATTACAGTCTAAGTACGTATAGAAGAAATCGTCAAGAAGTCGCCGTAATGATAAATCCCACAGATTTGGGACAAAGCATAGACTCGATGCATATATAAAAACCCATCAAAGACTGAAGGTTAGTATGTACAATGCTTAAGATACGTTGAATGTTCACAAATATTGCCAATACGAAGAAACATCCGCGGAAATGTTAGCACTCAACTGCACTGTTACTTAATATGGCAATTCATAACCTTAAACAATTAGGGAATTTAGTCTACTTACCCTTGCAGCACAACGCGACATAGTCTTTCGGAGTCGCAGAACCTTCGGGAAGACTCCACGACACCTTGAACTCCCGCCCTTCCAGCTTCCAATTTATGGTAGCTTTGGCACCGTACACATCTCCTTTCTCATCCACCTCACTGCTCAACGTCTCTTTGTCTATGGCACTGGTTTCTTCGTCTTTGGATGCATTGGCACTTGTTTCTTCTACTTCCACCACGTCACTTCCGCTGTTCTCCACCACTTGTTCGTCATTTCCGTCAGTCTGTTTGTCGTCTTTCACAGGACAATCCAAGTCATGATCCTCAGACATGACTCCACAGTCGACACAATTTAACTACACATCTTTTTAATTTTCACTGCAATTTAGAAACTAAAGTAGTGCAATGAAATGCGGAAATAAAAATAAAATTGCCACAGCCACGTTATCAATGAGTTGGTGGTCGTAACTCGTAACATACGCACACATATGTAACAAAAGTCCGCCAATGTGGACAAGAAATGAGGCAAACTTCACAAAGTTAGATGGGAAGTGGGAGCAAGAATATCTTGAGGGGTAGTTAGTGATACTGAGACATGTATATCACCCCCTGCGGCGGTGGTGGGCGGGGGAGGGGTCAGACGGGTGCCGGCGACGTCGCGACGCCAGCCCGACCGGCGCCGCCGACCCACTGGCGTCTAATGCGCCCTATTCAACTCTCAGCAAAATCACTATAAGTGTTCACTTGTACACTGATTCCAATTGTAAGGATTCTGTTAATGTTATGCATTGTATGTAACATTTTTATGAGTGGCTGTATTTGTCTCTTGTTTATGTCCGCCTGATTTAATACTGACCTACATACATTTCTTTCTAGACATTCATTATTGTAACAATCAGAGATTTGTATGCCGTCTACTGATTGAATGACTAATAAAGCAATAATTGAAGCAATGAACAAAATGCAGACATTTCAGATTAATGAACTATTGTATAAATTAAATAAGGTTATCACAAGTTCTTATATTATCCAACTCCCGGTAAAGGTCAAATACCTGTTCTACAACAAGTCATTTCAAACAACCGTTGAAGACTGAATGCAAGTACAATACAATGCATCCAATTATCTTAAACAGAAATAGAATTAGAGGACAGTGTTATCGGGGAATCTGACCCAGAGACCTCAATCCATTACAATATATAATTTATGGTGATACATTAAATTAACAAGTTACGAAAATTATTTACTCGAGTCTGATAACATTTCATGGCTGTAATTTAAAGATTACATATTGTGGCTACATATAATTTAGAATTTATATTATTGTTTGATACTGACAGGATAATAAATAATTTAGGACCAATATGTGGCATCATACCTTAATAATATTAATAGATTTCTGGACTTGTTATCACATCACATATGTAATGAAGATAAAAAGATGACATTGTAAGGATGATAACTAATACACTTATACCAAATTTGATGAGATTTGTCTGAGGCATTATTTTATGAGAAAAGGTACAAAACAATTTAGAAAAATCAAAATAAACTACATTATTTTTATAGTACTATTCCAATATGTATCAAAGCTATTTTTAAACGGATACAATATTGATGATGATGAATTTTAACATAAATATACATTTAAGCGGTATTGTTATTTCCGTAGTAGTATTTTTGGTGCGGGTTATAATCAATAACTGTGCAATAAAAACAAAATCGCCTTAGAGCAGTGACACAAAAACTATCATAACTGAGAGAAAGAAAACGATTCCATAGCACTACATACACTTTCCAAAAAAATATTTTGAGTTTTTCACACAAAAATTACAGTCAATGATTTTTTAATAGCGATTTTCGAAAAAACTTGGCTTTTCTCCAATGCAGCGATTCTGTCCGCAGCGGATGACATTGACATTTAAATAAGTTCAGAAATTGTATACGGATGTTCGTACAAATAGGTTTGTTTGTGTATTATGAGCGCGGACAGACTAGATATTGGACAAATTAACTTCAACGCGATTTATATTCTTATTTCCTTGCTTTTTGTATAAATGTATCGTTATAAATGTACTGGAATATTTATAAACTGCCATTGTATGTATGTGTTTCAAAACGTATCGTAAAATGTCAAATTAAAACGCCGACGTTCCAGATCCAGAGCCGCACCTAGAAATTTACCATGAGAAGTGAGAAAGAGAAGTGAGAAGTTAGTGCAGGCTAGTTCGCTACCTACACGCTTAGTGTGAAAGAGATCATGATGCAAATATGCTATAGTAAAAATAATAAACTCAGTCATGTCATGTTATCTGTCAAGTTGAGTTCAAACATGTTTCAAACAGTACAAACTGTTCAAAGTTTGATTTCGATTCAAACAGACAATTTTTATGGACTTTCTTGTCCTAGAAAATACTATAAATAACAATGGCTTCGATTGCTCCATCCGATACAGAATCAAATGTGAGTGGTTTTATACGATACAGCGATAAAAATGTAAAGCATTTATACACTTCAATGTTAGAGGTAAGTCTAAACATGCTCACTTTATAAGTTTTTTAAATTCACAAAACATTTCTATATCATATTGGCATATACTTTTTGTACAGTGATACAGATCGTGCTGGCTCCCTCAATCAAGGTTGAGCCGTACGATTGCTGTTGAATGCGGGCCATCAGTGGGCCGAGTCAGTCAAAAGCGTCAGATGATTTCCTGCATTGTACTTGCATACTAAACCCTTTTTTTGTCTGGACTTTAAAAGATCAAGAAAATACTAAAGAAATTGAAGTGATAAAAAAAACAATGACTCTGAGTTTGTTTCGGCTTTTCTTCCCAAGAAGTCATTTAGCTAGGAAAAGCCGGCATCATCTAGAATAGGGTTTTGACATGTATAAGTGTTGTAAACAACCAAAATGCAGAAATAAATATGTCTTTACATAATAATAATACAAATGTCTCCTATTTTAGAACATGGAATCAATTAACCAGGATATACTGCAAGTTGAGAAGAATGTAAAAAGCCTGCTACAGCAGGCCGGTCCCATGGAAGGTCAACTGTCTGCACTTCTACAGTCATTACCAAAACCAAGCTTGAATTTACCCATGGAAACAGATTAATGAAGAAACGGACACAGTGATAGATCTGATGAAAGTGCTGCCGTGCATAAAACATTCAACGTCAGACCAACTAATTGTTTCAAAGATTTAAGTATAAGGTTTTGGATTACTGATGCATTGGTCTGAATCTCAGATAATTATAGTTATCTAGATGGAGAATCAATATACCTTTCACTTTGATTCAATGAAAACCCTGTGATATCCCTTCCTATTTGTTTTATTTACAATAAGCTCCACACATGGGTCCAATGTCATTCTTTTTTTAATCTATGGCATGATAGTACACTTACCAAAACAAACCAAGCCCTGTGCACGGGCACTACATATGTTTTCTCAAAATGTTTCATTATGTTATTGATCTCTCATAACTAGAATTTGGATTATACTACTCAAAATTTCCAAATATCATTATGATGTGAGTAGTGGATTAATTAAATATATGATGTTTCAATTACATACATACATCATATATTTCAGATTTTATAGATATCTAAAAACTCCCCCCTGTGGGATCTCCACCTTGTCGTGGTGGGGGGGCTCAGTAACCGTGGGTTAGAAGCCACCCACGGTGAAGCTAAGCGGGATCCCGGGAGGGGACGCTCCACGTGGGCTTGGTAGAGGCCTGCGTAGGATGCGTCCCATGGTGCGGGTGCGGGGGACAGTTCTGTCTGTCCCTCGCAGTCGGGTGCGGTCGCGGGAGGAGAGGCGTATTGGTGTTGCGTTGCCCCGCGCCCTATCTCCCGCGACCAAATGGGGGCGCACCATCGTTGCGTCGCGGTGGGGCCGCAGAGGAAGAGGAGATGCGGTGTTGCGTTGCCGTCCTCCCTATCCTCTGCGGCCGCTGGGTGTTTTTGCGGCGGAACCCAACACCTTCATCCGCCGCCAAGGGGGTTTCGTTCGGGGCCCGCCTGACCATCTGGCGGGCCAATACCCGTCGGGGGGTAGCGAGGAATGCTTTGGTGAAACCCTACCCTCCGACACATGGGTACATGAGGAGCACGGGTTGGTTTTTAGTCAGTAAGAGTCTGACAGTCCCCTTCGTCCTTCCCCCCCGGGGCGGAGGGACTCCATGAGGATTTTCCAACCCGATACCAAAAAAAAAAAAAAAAAGATTTCTAAAAACTAGATTTTTCACACTAGTATATTTTAAGCTAGTATTAGACCATAACAAAATTTAAAACTCATACAGCCGGTTGCAGAAACGATATTTAAAATTTTAAAACGAGATTAAACCCTAATCTATTATTAAGTCGTTGCACAAAGCCAAATTCTTGTAAAATTTAATCCTTTATTAAATTTAATTTAAGAAGAGTCAAAGCCTACATTAACGCGCGTTTTACGTTGCACCAGAGCGTTGCACAAACAGCCATTAGCGTGAATTGACACGTGAGAATTTTAAATATGACAGATGTGAATTTTAAAATCTAATGTGAGCTCAGTGAGGTATTAAAGCTCTATTGTTGTTGAATTTATCTCTGTTCCATAATATCTTATTGAACATTGAAGTGTTTGTTGCCAAATATAGCTCTATTAAATAATATATTTCAATGCATTGTAGTGTTTTACGGTATTGAAGTGGTTTACAATGAATACCTAAGTTATGTCTTAACTAGTCTTTCATCTTTGTCTGATCCCGAAGAAGATTTTCCTCGCGGTCAAATTCCGGCAAGGCGAATATATTTTCATGGCATGACGGCAGAGAATTACGTATTACATACAGGGTAGGTACCCATAGAAGCCGATGACCAAATACGAAACATTGTAGATGAGGAGGTTTTAGGTGGTTTTAGAAAGCTTTAGGTGGTAGAGCTTTGCTGATTTCAGCATGAATAGGCCGTAAAGTAACAGAAAATGGACGTAAAGTAACAGTACCTAAACTGTTGCGTTTCGTTCAGTGAGTGAGAGTGCCGGAGGCCCTAGCCCCTATTCCTTCTCCCCTATCCCACTCCTTATCCTATACCTTTTCCCCACCCTAGGGGGTGGCAACGGACTTGTGACTTCTGTGGTGTTGGTTATGTCCATGGGCGGTGGTAATTGCTTACCATCAGGTAATCCGTCTGCTCGTTTGCCGCCTATTACTATAAAAAAAAAGGAACCCATGTCTCAAAGAAATAAATAATTATGTTGATGGTCAGACACAGTTTTTAATTTGTTTGAGGGTTTTTGCCACAGGAGCTTATCAACTGAACAGGTCTTGGGTGATTATCAAATAAACACAAATCCAGTGTGTAGATTAGTGCAAAGAGTTCTCAAGCCCTAGCAAAATTAAGCTCAAAATGTATTAAATTGCCAAACAGGAAAGTTTTACGTCTACATTTAAGATCTACGGCGAGTTGCAGCTAGAAATTGATGGATTTCCACGTGTCGTAGGCGCTTTGGATTGTACTCATGTTAACATTATTACCTATTAGCAGAGGAGGTCATCATCCAAGCTAGCACATTGACTGCTGGAAACGTATATGGTGTGTCCCAAGTGTCGGATCCTGCGATGCGGCTAGCCCACAATAGTCGTGTTTAGGGAAAAAATATACAAGCGTGCTGCCGAAACATGCGACGCGTGAATCATACCCATACCACACATGTGCTGACGACCACTCATGTGTGTTTTTTTTGTATAGCAACTCGTATGTCGCGTCAGCACAGACACACGCTCGACCTGCACGCGCGTTGCGTGCCGTTCAGCACGAGAGGCTAGGCACGCTCTGCGGGGACGGATGCCGCATAGCAAAAGGCCGACTACGAATCTTAGGCCAGCAGTCAATGTGCTAGAGATACCAGTGCAAGAAGAGATACTTCTCCATAAGTGTAAAAATAATTGTCTTTATTCTATCTAATTGAATTATCACAACAAAACACATTACAAACAAAATATATAAAAATATTTCTTTATCGTATGCAATTTAACCAATATGTCTTGAATAGTATAACAGCTTATTTCCTTCTCTCTTCTCTCATTTTGTGACTTCCACATAAATGAAATAACTGGGCATTTTCATATTTGATTTTATGTTAATACAAAATACAATAGTAGCGTATGTATTCAGGTTATAGAAAATCATCATTCATGAATGGTATTAACTGCATTATATGGCCAATCATTATAATAAGCGCCAGGCTCCCTCTTTGTATGAATTTTCTCGACTTTTCAGCTCAAAACGTAACAATTTTAATTAAAATCGTAAAAATGATTCAATACAACAATAACATAAACATGTCAATTTTTGACAAAAGTTTTGATAGTCTTGACCACAGATTTACTAAATATGTATATTTAGAATTACACATCTTTGATTTAAGTGACCATTAAGTACATTTCATAGATTATTGTGCATATAACTAAACGAAAATGTTCACTCTTTTCGTTCACTTGTAGGCATTAGTTCTTCATTAGTTAAATGATGTTTAATCAAGCGTAAAATGTGTTTATTGTGTTTGTGCAACGCCATTAAATTATGACACACATTAGCGATAATCTCCCTTTAAGTAATAAAGAATTAATTTGAAGCTTTCTGCAACCGGCTGTTAGGCATTTAAGTAGGTAATTTACAAAAAGAAGTCTATGGAGCCTCCATCATCTACAGACGTTTTTTTGCTTAGGTACATGAACACTCCTTGACATGAAATGTTTGTCAAATATGAAGTGAAATCTCAACAAAAACATCTTCATGTAAAATGATGCAGGGACGAGACCATAATATCCTTAATAATATGGCTCGAACATGCAAATGTACATACATATACTCACGCCTTTTTCCCGTCGGGTTAGGCAGAGACAAAGGAACGCCAGTTGCTTCTATCCTTACAAACCTCACGCACTTCCTCTACATTCATTACTCTTTTCATACATGCTCGCCGGTTTCGGGTGCTTTGGACCTTTCCGTTTTACAGAATGTCACCAATTTGGTCGACTAATGTCCTACGAGGTCGGCCGCGACCGGCTTGCCCATAGGTACACGTGTACATGCAGATGTAGAACCATAAAAAAATGATAAGTGCTCATGGAGAGCTCAATCTGTCTCGATAGCCACACGACCGTATGAGTGTAATTGACCGACTAGAGGGCTGGTGACAGGTCGTCAGGTAGGCCTACGCCCGAACGTTACGACGTTCGGGGCTTTCTCACTCAAATCACCGCGGTGTCCTCACCTTTAAGGGAAGGTGAGGTCGCGCGAGTCGCAGTTAGCATACATTATCGCGACTCTGCCTAGATTGGGCCCGCCGTTTGATAGATTGATGCTGGCGGATAGCGGGCCCTGTCATACCAATACCGGCTGATACTTCACTTATGAAGTCGCATGTAGATACGGCGGCGTTTTAGCGGGCGACGAACGCCTACTACCACGCTTATTACGGTGGCTAAAGGTCGTCGCAATACAGCGCCCTCGACGCCGGGTCTGCGGTTGGGGAGTGGCGAAGATGTTTCCTCGCCAGTGTCGCGTGTCCTTAATAAGCATGACTGCCTCATAGAAGGATGAACCTAGCTTCTAACTCTACTTACACAACCTAGATCTACAAGACCTAACATTTAAAACAAAGGGAACTTTATTTTCGCTACCTACTGTCACATAGGCGAAAGATAAACTTTTTCATTAGGTATACCTATACATAAGTTTTTTCTATGCGGCAAACGAGCAGACGGGTCACCTGATGGTAAGGGATTACCGCCGCCCATGGACACAAGCAACAACAGAGGAGTCACAAGTGCGTTGCTGGCCTTTGTGTTAGGAATAGGAGGAGGAGTGGGAGAAGATATGGGAGATGAGGCCTCAATCACTGTCACTCACCGAATAAAAGGCACCAGTATAGATAGGCAGGTAGATTACGTAAATTTTCTGTGATTGTAGTATTTCTCCGGTCGGGCCAGCCCAATCATGCTGAAATCAGCGAGGCTCTGCTGGGTAGGTAGGTACATATAAAAGGTTCCTAATACTTTTCCATTATACTAAGGTCATTATCGTCCTAGCGTTATCCCGGTTGCATCCAAGACTTATACGCCTTGAAGCCCAAGGTCCGCTTATTGGTCCAATAGATACCTATGACAGAATATCAACTTTTCCACAGAGCGACTGCCGTATGACCGCTACCTACTACTTACTCGTAAGTTGGTACAACAGTTGCCAGTTATCAAAGCTGACCCCGTGTGAACTATGCACTATATCTAGTGATCTAATAATTTGACATTACATTTCTGAGGTTTGACATCAAAACTTCGCATGGCATTGTTTATTCAATTACAGATCCAGAGTTTCCTTTCCCAAAAATAAATTCAGGTGTACATAGCGATGGAGAACGATTGTAAGTACCTTTCTAATAATGTGCTAAGAGTTTTAAAGATATTTGAATAATTCAAATTTGTGTTTAAATAACAGTCCGCACCAGGCCGAAGTCGCCGAGTCGAACTGAAGCGATTGCAAAAAATTTAGTGAACCGGCCTTATTACAGCGAAGGGGTGCTTATAGGTGAGAATAAAAGTTGACATTGTCAAAACCATCGTAGCAAAACTTAACCACTCTCTTCCAGTTGCTTTCAAACTGAGCGTGTAATTCTGGCGCTTCTTATTATGACCAACTTCCTACTGTGACCAAGTTTGAACAAGAAGATCTAATTGACTTTATCTGGCCAATCCACAAAATTAGCTTGCATCAATGATACTGCATACGTGTGATACCGACAAAACAAACGCAAACGGACCTCAGCTGGCAGTGTTGTGGTCCAGTCCGTCCAGTCCCTGGCTGTCTTTTACCGATTGTATCACGGTGAGTGCTCAGCAGAACTCTTTCAACTCGTCCCACCCTCTCCTTTCCTATCCCGAACAACACGTGCCGTGTTAAGGTGCCACGCTTACACGGTAGAACAGATACCGTCACGTACGAAAAGGTTCGGTACATCTTATCTTTGCCGTACCATAAAGATGTGGAACTCACTGCCAGCCCACGTGTTTCCTTCCTCCCTTGATCCTGGGTCCTTTAAGCGGGGCGTGAAAAAGCATCTCTCAAGGCCGTCAAAGTGAGGGCCGTCATGTCACATTGCTTAACCAGCAATTGGGGATGGTGGATACAATAGGACTTCACTGTCAGCTTACCATTAGGCAGCGTGAAGTCAATTTGAGAGGTTTTTTTAATAAAAAAAAAAAGTCTCGCAGAGCTGAAGAGAAAGTACAATCACTGATTACTGATGTACCTACCAGTAGGTATACCGATAGGTTACTGATACGTAGCATACTTAATTGCATAGCCTCAGTGCATAGCGAGTAATTATACGTAATTTAACATAAAACAACAAGTCTCGGGTAGCATACCTAATTTTTACCTCTACTACCTACGCTTAAGAAAGTTGCTCGCCAGAAAGTACAGCACCTAGTTATTACTTCATTGTCATTATCTACCGTTTTGGAAGCGGTAAATTTATGCAAAAGCAAACTTCCCATAAGCAAATAACTATTGCTATACGAATTATTGCAGGCAATTGGGTTGAAGAGAGGATAGAATGCCCTAAAAGTGGTACTATGTACTTCCCTCCGAAAGAAGAAATCGACTATGAAAAAATGAAACCAGAATCAAGGCAGGAAGATTTCAGATTAAACAAACTAATCAGCACCCTTCCTTCTCTCCCATCCTTGCGCCACCCACATGTAGGTAATTTGGTTTACGCTGTCGAAAGTGTGTTATGACTATGAGTATGACAGTGACATTATTTTGTCTTTTCTAAAACCGAGTCCTTAAACTTTCGCGCCAAATTTCATCAAAATCAGCGGTAGTTTAGCTGAAAAGTGTATCAGACTTATATTATACAGGATGTTTGGCACATGGCCAGTCGAGAATAATTGTCATTTTTTTTTATTTAGTGAATGCTTTTATAGGCTTATGATTCATCATTTTAAAGGGTATGAACTGAAGAAGTTTTTAGTGAAGTTGAAAACCTCCATCACTATTTTTTTTTATCATACAAAATTGAACTTTGTTCTGTTTAGTTCTTTTCAAAACTTTGACAGCCTGTTATAATTTTTTTACAAGGTTTCTACAGGAAATAATTATTTTAATAAAATGTAGCAATAGTTAACTAAAAAATATCACTACGATAGCTAAACCCATATTCATTTAACATTTTTTCAATATTAGTCCAAATTTCTGGGTTTTTCTTTAAAATATTTAAAAAAATCATATCGCTGAAACTGTGAGACAGAATTTAATTTGCCTGAGTCCAACGCATTGGCAATGGCCCAAACCAGATCCCTACTTCATTTGGACAACCACGTGCCAAACACCCTGTATGTAGTATTAAGCATGCACGTTTAATTTTCGTAAAGTGGGAACCTATCTACCGTTTGCAGTAAGTGATATACCTAAATAACTACGCTATTGAAAGCCCGTGAAATATTGATGACTGCACTTACGAAATGTTCATTGGTGCAGTGTAGATATTTTTGGCAGTACCGACCTAATTTTTTAATGGGGGCTTGAAATCCCTTCAGTCACGATACCGCGGCCTTCTACCCCGACTAGCCTATCCTGTATTTACGCTGCTACCTACATAGTCATTCTTAGATGGATGTCTTTTATGTTCTTGTCCCTAGGGTAACATACCGTCGATAATCCGTCACGACAGCCACGACGCGTGTCCGAACTACGCTTCGACGAACGACCTGGTGTACAACCACTTGCCCAAGCCGCTGTGCGGTCCCATACAGCGCTACTACAAGAGAGCTCAGCATCAGTGGTACCCGCAGCCGGACTTACTCAAGTGTTTTGTATGCATCTGTCGTATTATACTTTTTGGATTAATACACAAATGTTTTAAGTTCTGATAGTGCTTCCTCGATAGCGTATGCGTTTGCTGATCGGGCGTTTCTGGGTTCGATTTCGGTCCGGCACAAGTGTTACTGAGGTTTTCCGAGTTCTCAGTAGCAGCACGGAGTCTGGCAATATCCCCGGCAACAGCAATAGGCTCGCCCCCTATTAAGTAGAACCTAGTAACATGCCGAAATGTGGGTGTACCTAATATTACGCCTCTGCCTGAAGGAAAACATCATGAGCAATGCATGTGAAAGCTGCTGTCTAACAGTTTGCCATGATGTTATCGAAAGGCATTTTTATCAACTCGCACTTGGCTAGCGTGGTGGACTATCACCTTAACATTCTCATAGTGAGAAGAGGCCCTTGCCCAGCAGTAGGACAGTTGAACAAGGCTGATGATGCACCTACAGGGCAACGTGACAGAGTGGGGCCTGCGCGAGTACATGCAGTACAAGTGGAAGTGCACCGACGTGTCGGACTACCAGTCCACTCTGTATGAAGACACCTTTGTGCCTCCACGACTGGATCAGTACCTGCCGAGTAAAGATAGAAAGGCCAGAGATTCGTAAGTCTATTTATTTATTATAATTATTATTACAAAAAGGTAAAAAAGGCTCTACTTAACCAAGTCTGTGGGTAGTTCTTGTGTTGTTGGCGGTTTACTCCCCCAACAATACGGTTGTTTTGGTTCTGGTGCTTTTTACATTAATCGGCTCAAACGTTTGTCGGGTCTCCATTGCAGTCAGGTTTTGTTTTGTTGAGACGACAACTCCCGAACTAGAATAAACCAGTGTCGCCAAAAATGCATAATCCAGACTCGAAACAACAGTTTTTGGATTAAGGCCGGCGCCGACTGACGGCACGGCATGGCACGACGCGGCACGGCATGTTTCGGTAGTCCGAAGGACGCCGGACGCTTCGGCATGACGCGTCATACCGAGGCGTCCAATTGACTGGAATTTAGTATCAATAGCACTTCTTGCTGAAGATGAAGAACGACAAATACAAACTGATATGTCGAAGAGAAAACAATTCTGGATACATTATTTATAGATAACAAGATTTACCTACTGATTACGTCGTGCCACACTGCAGGACGCCGTGGTACACCCCGGCGTCCCGAAGTATACTGCGACGTCCCACGGTAAGTATGGCACGACGTGCCACGGCAGGCCGCGGTACGATTGTATCGAAATAAAGTGCCTAATATGAATTCTAAATTCCTAGAAATAAGGATAAAAATGACTTGATCAGTAATAAAATCCTTTGCTATGCCGCGACGTCAGTGCGCTCCGGCCATTACAGTATTGTTTCGTGTGGGAATCGAACCCGCAATTCTCGGTGCAGTGTCAAGCAGCAAGGTGACCTCTTAGACCACTATGCTAACCGTGCAGTCAAATTCAAAGTGAAGTAGATTAGAGAAAAATCATTAAAATAAATAAACACATGTACCTAAGCAGATGACATCTGTTAAGTGTGTTTATTTATAAACGTATTCTGTTCTATTCCAATGACTTGGCGACCTCCTAAATGTAGGTATGTAAAAGAAAACCAGTGTAATACAATTTTACGTTTTTTTTATTGCAGGAGTTTCACAAAAAGTTTCCGTTTTAAGATGACAAAATCAAAACGATGATAACATCAAGAATCATTTTTCCACATTTTGCAAAAAAATATTTAGTCTTTAAAATATCACATTTTGTTCGAGAATAGACAGTGACGTCCATATAAAAATCGTTAACAATACAATAATTCTTAATGCTTTCATATATCGCCATCACCCTGGCACCAACACGAGATCAGCAGATACGTCTTACACACTAAGTTTAGTCTCAATCGTTACGACTAACAACCGCTTAAAACTAACATGATATAACTTAACAAAAATTCTTAACATAATGGCAGTTCACAGAACTTTCATAAAGATGTATAAAATAAAAGAGCGAGAAAATACGTACGAATATAAACAACTGTTAGAAACGTAAAGGAAGGAGTGACTAGCGGCGAACTCAGCGGGGAGCGAACGAGTTCACTTGTGGCAACTTGATGAGCCCCGAGCCTCCGCCGAGACTCCCCGCGACACTAGCGCCGCCGCCCGGCGCCTTGAACAGCCCCGCCTGCGCGTACGATTGCGCCGCGAAACCGTTCATACACACGCCGCCCGCCTGCGCGAACCTAGCCTGAGGGATGTGCACGTGACTGTTGTACTGCATCTGAGGAAACACCGGCGAGCTCACGCCGCTGAAGTTCTGGGGAGACTGGAAACCGCTGAACGTGCTCATGGGCGGGAAACGATCGAGAACCATCGGCTCGCCGCACACCGACTCCTCGCGCGACGACGGCTGAGAGAACACGTTGCGTTGATTCATGCTGGACGTCTGCGACTCGAAGCCCGAGCTCTGGCTAGAGGAGCGACTCCCATCCACGTTAAACGACTGCCTCTCGCCCTCCGAGCCCCAGTAGCCGCCCGCCACCCACGACGTGCTGTGCCCCAGCTTGCTCGGCGAGATCAGCGGCCTGGAGCGAGCCTGAGGCATCGGCGCCACGAAACTGGGAGTCGCCGTGAACTTCCTCAGAGAGAATATAGAATTGGTTTTCTTCTTCGTATTTGTGGGACTACCGATACATAAGGAACTAATGCTCTCGTCTAATTCAGAGTCTGAATCGTCCTTCGCGAGTTTCTGATATTTATTGAAGGAGGGTTTAACAAAAACAGTGTCAGAAACGGAACTGGGACTTGTTCTTATCACAGAATTAACACAAAACGTCGAGTTTAATTTTGGTTTACTCCATAGGGTGTCAGATCTTGGTGTGAAAGCCCTGCCGTTCATTAGTCTAGTGTTGAGAGGGCTCACGGTTTCGTTGGAGGACTCTGAGCAGTTGTGTAGTCGAAACTTGCTGAGTGAGACGTCGTCGTCGGTGTCCAGGGTGACGGGGTCATCGTCCTCGTCGATGAGCGAGTTGGCTGCGCCACTCACGAGGTTCTTCATACGTTTCGGTGACGTCGCCATCTTCAGCGGTATCTTTTTGGCCTCTGGTTTGATAGACTTGTACACCATAATCATTATCAAAGTACATAGTACCTGAAACAATAATTTTATTTGCTTTTAATTTTCAATAATTTTTATATTTGCTTAGCTTATTTTTATAATCTGTGTTTTTCGGAGCATAAAGAGTTTAAACAGGAGTTGCTGTTTCATTTAACACATTATTTAGCAGTTACAATAATTAATTTTTCTTTTTTAAATTCAGTTACTGCTATTCTTCTTCTACTTCTTTTCGTGTCGATGGCAACACTTTTCATACCGTTTTAGCCCAGTACACGGCAACGCGTATCTCGTTTGGCCTTGCTTGATACATGTCGTCAAGTGTGCACGAGTCTGGGCTAGTGGTGCATGTTAGCATATGGCTCATTGTGTGTGGTGACTGTTATTAAGCATATGTAAGATTACCCAATCTTGCAATGCAATGCAATGACTGATAAGACTTACGAGAAGCTGTCTAGCAACTGAGATAGCCAAGAATGTGCTAAATACTGTGACCTAAAAACTCTTGTTATGCACAACGGCCGTGAGATCTGTTTGAAAGTGATGTTGACATAATATTTTATGCAAATATCCTTTGGGACCAGCTCCATTTGTGGGTGCCGCCTGCATACTAATCAATATGCAGAATGATTCAATGTATGACGTAGTACTTATCTCGCTGAGTTTTTAGCCCAGAGTTATTAAGTCAATAATATAAATATTATCCAAAAGTAATAGTAATTATTATTATGAAAAATATACACTAATGATGACTTAACAATATGCTATCATTATCACAATATGATCTAACAGGGTTCTTATTACACATGAAAAATCAAAATTAGTGATTAATCTTGTTATCACAGCTAAACCGTCAAATAAAGATAGTCCATTACAAAACTGACAACACTTTAAGGCAAGCAAGTATGAATATATTAAGCTTGTTTACATAGCCTGGAAATTTATTAGTCTCATGCAAACAAGCCTTGGTATACACTACAGAATTATGTAGATATATTTAGATACTAGAGGACGCCAGCAGCTACGCCTGCATTTTTTTTAAATTTACCCGTTTTGGCCGATCCCGTGGGCATTTCGGGAAATTCCTTCTTAGTACATCCCTACGGTCCCCAAGGAACATACATGCCAAAATTCAGCTTCCTGTCTTTGGCTTCCTGCGCCCAATAGTTTCGGCTGTAGCGTGTCTGTCAGTCAGTCAGTAACGCAAGGATTTTATATATTAAGATAACACACACAAGTTTACAGTACAGACGTTTTTTTGCTTACATGAAGGCTCCTTGACATGAAATGTTAGTCAAATATGAAGTGAAATCTCAACAAAAACATCTTCATGTAAAATCTGATGCAAGGACGTGACCATAATATTCTTGATAATTTGGCTAGAACATGCAAATGTACATACCTACATATACTCACGCCTTTTTCCCGTCAGGTTAGGCAGAGACAAAGGAACGCCACTTGCTTCTATCCTTACAAACCTCACGCACTTCCTCTACATTCATTACTCTTTTCATACATGCTCGCCGGTTCCGGGTGCTTCGGACCTTTCCGTTTTACAGAATGTCACCAATTTGGTCGACTAATGTCCTACGAGGTCGGCCGCGACCGGCTTGCCCATACACATGTACCTACATGCAGATGTAGAACCATAAAAAGGTGATAAGTGCTCATGGAGAGCTCATGCTGTCTCGACAGCCTCTCGACCGTATGAGTGTAATTGACCAATAGGGGGGCTGGTGACAGGTCGTCAGGTACGCCCGAACGTTACGACGTTCAAGGCTTTCTCACTCAAATCACCGCGGTGTCCTCACCTTTGGGAAGGTGAGGTCGCGTGAGTTGCAGTTAGCATACTTTATCGCGACTCTGCCAAGATTGGGCTCGCCGTTTGATAGATTAATGCTGGCGGATAGCGGGCCCTGTCATACCAATACCGGCTGATACTTCACTTATGAAGTCGCATGTAGATACGGCGGCGTTTTAGCGGGCGACGAACGCCTACTACCTCGCTTATTACGGTGGCTAAAGGTCGTCGCAATACAGCGCCCTCGACGCCGGGTCTGCGGTTGGGGAGTGGCGAAGATGTTTCCTCGCCAGTGTCGCGTGTCCTTAATAAGCATGACTGCCTCATAGAAGGATGAACCTAGCTTCTAACTCTACTTACACAACCCAGATCTACAAGACCTAACATTTAAAACAAAGGGAACTTTATTTTCGCTACCTACTGTCACATAGGTGAAAGATAAACTTTTTCATTAGGTATACCTATACAGCAAACGAGCAGACGGGTCACCTGATGGTAAGGGATTACCGCCGGCCATGGACACAAGCAAAAACAGAGGAGTCACAAGTGCGTTGCTGGCCTTTGTGTAAGGAATAGGAGGAGGAGTGGGAGAAGATATGGGAGATGAGGCCTCCATCACTGTCACTCAGCGAATAAAACGCACCAGTATAGATAGGCAGGTAGATTACGTAAATTTTCTGTGAGTGTAGTATTTCTCCGGTCGGGCCGGCCCAATCATGCTGAAAGCAGCGAGGCTCTGCTGGGTAGGTAGGTACATATAAAAGGTTCCTAATACTTTTCCATTATACTAAGGTCATTATCGTCCTAGCGTTATCCCGGTTGCATCCAAGACTTATACGCCTTGAAGCCCAAGGTCCGCTTATTGGTCCAATAGATACCTATGACAGAATATCAACTTTTCCACAGAGCGACTGCCGTATGACCGCTACCTACTACTTACTCGTAAGTAGGTACAACATTTGCCAGTTATCAAAGCTGACCCCGTGTGAACTATGCACTATATCTAGTGATCTCAAAGAAATATAACCTAAGGCACGTCTAAACGTCCAACCTCTCTGAGTGATCTAATCATTTGACATTACATTTCTGAGGTTTGACATCAAAACTTCGCATGGCGTTGTTTATTCAATTACAGATCCAGAGTTTCCTTTCCCAAAAATAAATTCAAGTGTAAATAGCGATGGAGAACGATTGTAAGTACTTTTCTAACAATGTGCTAAGAGTTTTAAAGATACCTATTTGAATAACTAAAATTTGTGTTTAAATAACAGTCCGCACCAGGCCGAAGTCGCCGAGTCGAACTGAAGCGATTGCAAAAAATTTAGTGAACCGGCCTTATTACAGCGAAGGGGTGCTTATAGGTGAGAATAAAAGTTTACATCGTCAAAACCATCGTAGCAAAACTGAGCCACTCGATTCCAGTTACTTTCAAACTGAGCGTGTAATTATGGCGCATCTTATTATGACCAACTTCCTACTGTGACCAAGTTTGAACAAGAAGATCTAATTGGCTTTATCTGGCCAATCCACAAAATTTGCTTGCATTAATGATACTGCATACGTGTGATGCCGACAAAACAAACGCAAACGGACCTCAGCTGTGGTCCAGTCCGCCCAGTTCCGCAGAGCTGAAGAGCAAGTACAGTCACTGATGTACCTACCAGTAGGTATACCGATAGCGATAGGTTACTGATACGTAGCGTACCTACTTAAATGCATAGCGAGTAATTATACGTAATTTAACATAAAACAATGTCTGTGATGTCTCGGGTAGCATACCTACCTAATTTTTACCTCTACTACGAAAGTTGCACGCCAGAAAGTACAGCACCTAGTTATTACTTCATTGTCATTAGTCATTATCTACCGTTTTGGAAGCGTTAAATTTATGCAAAAGCAAACTTCCCATAAGCAAATAACTATTGCTATATGAATTATTGCAGGCAATTGGGTTGAACAGAGGTACGTTAGTACTATTCTTTATTCTGTGACAGAGGATAGAATGCCCTAAAACTGGTACTCTGTACTTCCCTCCGAAAGAAGAAATCGACTATGAAAAAATGAAACCAGAATCAAGGCAGGAAGATTTCAGATTAAACAAACTAGTCAGCACCCAGGTAAGCACGAGTTGGCTTTTGGTATCTACAAAAAACAATGACATTCAATTCGTACGTACCTACTTGCAAGTTAATAATCAAAGTGCAAAGTAGAGCGATCAGAAACTGTGCTTATGGTCTTTCAATGGTAATCAGTATAAAACCAATAAAATTGTGTGTAGGTAAATTATGAAAAATATCTACTTACCTATGATTTTTGTCGGAGGGGTATAGGTACTAGCTGAACTCCTTGCGCCACCCACATGTAATTTGGTTTACGCTGTCGAAAGTGTGTTATGACTATGAGTATGACAGTGACATTATTTTGTCTTTTCTAAAACCGAGTCCTTAAACTTTCGCGCCAAATTTCATCAAAATCAGCGATAGTTTAGCTGAAAAGTGTATCAGACTTATATTATAACAGGATGTTTGTTTGGCACATGGCCGGTCGAGAATAATTGACATTTTTTTTTATTTAGTGAATGCTTTTATAGGCTTATGATTCATCATTTTAAAGGGTATGAACTGAAGAAGTTTTTAGTGAAGTTGAAAACCTCCATCACTATTTTTTTTATCATACAAAATTGAACTTTGTTCTGTTTAGTTCTTTTCAAAACTTTGACAGCCTGTTATAATTTTTTTACAAGGTTTCTACAGGAAATAATTATTTTAATAAAATGTAGCAATAGTTAACTAAAATAAAAAATATCACTACGATAGCTAAACCCATATTCGTTTAACATTTTTTCAATATTAGTCCAAATTTCTGGGTTTTTCTTTAAAATATTTAAAAAAGTCATATCGCTGAAACTGTGAGACAGAATTTAATTTGCCTGAGTCCAACGCATTGGCAATGGCCCAAACCAGATCCCTACTTCATTTGGACAACCATGTGCCTAACACCCTGTAGGTATGTATAGGGTTAAGCATGCACGTTTAATTTTCGTAAAGTGGGAACCTATCTACCAGTTTGCAGTAAGTGATATACTTAAATAACTACGCTATTGAAAGCCCGTGAAAAATTGTTCATTGCACTTACGAAATGTTCATAGGTGCAGTGTAGGTACCTAGATATTTTTGGCAGTACCTACCTAATTTTTAATGGGGGCTTCAAATCCCTTCAGTCACGGTACCGCGGCCTTCTACCCCGACTAGCCTATCCTGTATTTACGCTGCTACCTACGTAGTCATTCTTAGATGGATGTCTTTTATGTTCTTGTCCCTAGGGTAACATACCGTCGATAATCCGTCACGACAGCCACGACGCGTGTCCGAACTACGCGTCGACGAACGACCTGGTGTACAACCACCTGCCCAAGCCGCTGTGCGGTCCCATACAGCGCTACTACAAGAGAGCTCAGCATCAGTGGTACCCGCAGCCGGACTTACTCAAGAGTTTTGTATGCATCTGTCGTATTATACTTTTTGGATTAATACACAAATGAAGTCTGATAAAGTGCTTCATCGATAGTGTACCTATGCGTCTGCTGATCGGGAGGTTCCGGGATCGATTTCGGTCCGGCACAAGTGTTACTGAGGTTTTCCGAGTTCTCAATAGCAGCGCGGAGTCTGGCAATATCCCCAGTAACAGCAATAGTCTCCACCCCTATTAACACATTGACTGCTGGCCTAAGTTTCGTAGACGGCCTTTTGCTATGCGGCATCCGCCCCCGCAGAGCGTGCCAAGCCTCTCGTGCTTAACGGCACGCAACGCGCGTGCAGGTCGAGCGTGTGTCTGTGCTGACGCGACACGCGACATACGAGTTGCTAATTTGCTATACAAAAAAATCACACATGAGTGGTCGTCAGCACATGTGTGGTTTGGGTATGATTCACGCGTCGCGTGTTTCGGCAGCACGTTTGTACTTATATTTTTCCCTAAACACGACTATGTTGGGCTAGCCGCATCGCAAGCTCCGACACTTGGGACACACCATATAAGGTTCCAGCAGTCAATGTGTGTGTAATGCCGGAAAGTGGGTGTAATATTGCGCCTCTGCCTGAAGGAAAACATATGCATGTGAAAGCTGCTGTCTAAGAGTTTGCCATGATGTTATCGAAAGGCATTTTTGTCAACTCGCACTTGGCTAGCGTGGTGGACTATCGCCTTAACATTCTCATAGTGAGAAGAGGCCCTTGCCCAGCAGTAGGACAGTTGAACAAGGCTGATGATATACCTACAGGGCAACGTGACAGAGTGGGGCCTGCGCGAGTACATGCAGTACAAGTGGAAGTGCACCGACGTGTCGGACTACCAGTCCACTCTGTATGAAGACACCTTTGTGCCTCCACGACTGGATCAGTACCTGCCGAGTAAAGATAGAAAAGCCAGAGATTCGTAAGTCTACTTATTTACAGGGCCGAACCTTCCCTATGTGTAATGGTGCGGCGCACACAGGCGCCAGGGTGACAGGGGCGCCGCGCGCCGAGATATGCGTTAATTATAACACTTATTTTCGAAAAAGGATGCCAAAAAAGGCGCTTCACAGATTTCGCACACAGGCGCAGTGGCGTAGGAGGGGCAAATAATTTAGGCCGGAACTGTTAGGTAACGACTAAAAAAAAAAAAAAAGGTCATCCGCCCTACGCCACTGCACATGCAGGCGCTTCATAGATTTCGCACACAGGCGCTGCATTGGGTCGGAACGGCCCTGCTTATTTATTATAATTATTATTATAAAAAGGCTCTATTTAACCAAGTGTGTGGGTATGTCCAGTGTTGTTGGCGGTTTACTCCCCCAACAATACGGTTGTTTTGGTTCTGGTGCTCTTATATTAATCGGCTTAAACGTTTGTCGGGTCTCCATTGCAGTCACATTTTGTTTTGTTGAGACGACAACTCCCGAACTAGAATAAACCAGTGTCGCCAAAAATGCATAATCCAGACTCGAAACAACTGTTTTTGGATTAAGGCCGGCGCCGACTGACGGCACGGCATGGCACGACGCGGCACGGTGTGGCACGGCATGTTTCGGTAGTCCGAAGGACACTTCGGCATGACGCGTCATACCGAGGCGTCCAATTGAATGGAATTTAGTATCAATAGCACTTCTTGCTGAAGATGAAGAACGACGAATACAAACTGATATGTCGAAGAGAAAACAATTCTGGATAATATTTATGGAGAACAAGATTTACTAACGGTGAATTCAGGAACTTATTTACCTACCGATTACGTCGTGGCACACTGCAGGACGCCGTGGCACACCGCGGCGTCCCGCAGTATGCCACGACGTGCCGCGGTACGATTGTATCGAAATAAAGTGCCTAATATGAATTCTAAACTCCTAGAAATAAGGATAAAAATGACTTGATCAGTAATAAAATCCTTTGCCATGCCGCGACGTCAGTGCGCGCCGGCCTTTACAGTGTTGTTTCGTGTGGGAATCGAACCCGCAATACTCGGTGCAGTGTCAAGCAGCAAAGTGACCGCTTAGACCACTATGCTAACTGTGCAGTCAAATTCAAAGTTAATTAGATTAGAGAAAAAACATTAAAATAAATAAACACATGTACCTAAGCAGATGACATCTGTTAAGTGTGTTTATTAATAAACGTATTCTGTTCTATTCCAATGACTTGGCGACCTCCTGGACTGCAAAATGTGTCTCGCAGAGCATTGCTTATCAAATTATGTGTGTGATATCATCTATTTATATTGCTGCGCAAGCCCCTGAATTGCTTCAGGGGCTTGCGCGTCGGGCTATTGGCATAATAATGACAACAAGTTACTTGTATTTTGAGAAAACCCATAGTTTATTATTGTTATAAATGTAGGTAGGTATGTAAAAGAAAACCATCTTAATACAATTTTACGTTTTTTTTTATTGCAGGAGTTTCACAAAAAGTTTCCGTTTTAAGATGACAAAATCAAAACGATGATAACATCAAGAATCATTTTTCCACTTTTTGCAAAAAATTATTTAGTCTTTAAAATATCACATTTTGTTCGAGAATAGACAGTGACGTCCATATAAAAATCGTTAACAATACAATAATTCTTAATGCTTTCATATATCGCCATCACCCTGGCACCAACACGAGATCAGCAGATACGTCTTACACACTAAGTTTAGTCTCAATCGTTACGACTAACAACCGCTTAAAACTAACATGATATAACTTAACAAAAATTCTTAACATAATGGCAGTTCACAGAACTTTCATAAAGATGTATAAAATAAAAGAGCGAGAAAATACGTACGAATATAAACAACGTTAGAAACGTAAAGGAAGGAGTGACTAGCGGCGAACTCAGCGGGGAGCGAACGAGTTCACTTGTGGCAGTTTGATGAGCCCCGAGCCTCCGCCGAGAGTCCCCGCGACACTAGCGCCGCCGCCCGGCGCCTTGAACAGCCCCCCTCCCGCCTGCGCGTACGATTGCGCTGCGAAACCGTTCATACACACGCCGCCCGCCTGCGCGAACCTAGCCTGAGGGATGTGCACGTGACTGTTGTACTGCATCTGAGGAAACACCGGCGAGCTCACGCCGCTGAAGTTCTGGGGAGACTGGAAACCGCTGAACGTGCTCATGGGCGGGAAACGATCGAGAACCATCGGCTCGCCGCACACCGACTCCTCGCGCGACGACGGCTGAGAGAACACGTTGCGTTGATTCATGCTGGACGTCTGCGACTCGAAGCCCGAGCTCTGGCTAGAGGAGCGACTCCCGTCCACGTTGAACGACTGCCGCTCGCCCTCCGAGCCCCAGTAGCCGCCCGCCACCCACGACGTGCTGTGCCCCAGTTTACTCGGAGATATCAGCGGCCTCGAGCGAGCCTGAGGCATCGGCGCCACGAAACTGGGAGTCGCCGTGAACTTTCTCAGGGAGAATATAGAATTGGTTTTCTTCTTCGTCTTTGTGGGACTACCGATACATAAGGAACTAATGCTCTCGTCTAATTCAGAGTCTGAATCGTCCTTCGCGAGTTTCTGATATTTATTGAAGGAGGGTTTAACAAAAACAGTGTCAGAAACGGAACTGGGACTTGTTCTTATCACAGAATTAACACAAAACGTCGAGTTTAATTTTGGTTTACTCCATAGGGTGTCAGATCTTGGTGTGAAGGCCCTGCCGTTCATTAGTCTAGTGTTGAGAGGGCTCACGGTTTCGTTGGAGGACTCTGAGAAGTTGTGTAGTCCAAACTTGCTGAGTGAGACGTCGTCGTCGGTGTCCAGGGTGACGGGGTCATCGTCCTCGTCGATGAGCGAGCTGGCGGCGCCACTCACGAGGTTCTTTATACGTTTCGGTGACGTCGCCATCTTCAGCGGTATCTTTTTGGCCTCTGGTTTGATAGACTTGTACACCATAATCATTATCAAAGTACATAGTACCTGAAACAATAATTTTATTTGCTTTTAATTTTCAATTATTTTTATTTTTATAGTACCTGAAAGAATAATTTTATTTGCTTTTAATTTTCAATTATTTTTATATTTGCTTAGCTTATTTTTACAATCTGTGTTTTACGGAGCATAGAGTTTTATTTGCTTTTAATTTTCAATTATTTTTATATTTGCTTAGCTTATTTTTACAATCTGTGTTTTACGGAGCATAAAGAGTTTAAGTGCACAGGAGTTGCTGTTTCATTTAACACATTATTTAGCAGTTACAATAATTCAATTGGAAAAATAAATATCACAAATCTTTTACCCACCTTGACTAAACTCAAATACATGGGTTCCATGGTCACATAGCGTTGCCCCAGCGTAGCAGTAACAAACACGAGCCATTGCAAGTCAATAAATATGGTGAACTTTAGACTGTTCACATTCCAAATAAGTCCAATTATTTGTAAAAAGCATACAAAACTTCCTAAAGCTTTCTGAATCGTCAAATTAAACTGGGCAATGTTCATTTGTCTAAAATTAAAACTTTTTGGCATCAATTTCATATCGTAAATGTCATAGAAATATGTTTCTAGTGAGGGGAATGTCATTGTTGTCTTCATTTCAACAATAGAATATATTCTCTCGAGAAGACCTAGCGCTATTTCTTTTATATTAGTTATTGTACTAAGTAAATTCTTGTATCTTAATGTTAAATTTGTGTAAAATTCAAAAGAAACCAGTATAAAAAGTATAATAGCAATAAGCATTGAGGTATTGTTTATACATTTCTTTAACAATTTCGTTTGTTTCTCAAGCTTATTGTTTGTCTTTACTGGTGTCCGTGTTTCTAATAGTTTGGACCCGAGAAGAGTCTCTTTCTCTTTGTGTAATTTCATTTGGAGGACTTTTTTGCAAGGGCTGCATAGTTTGTAAGCTTTCTCTAACTGCAACCTGAAACAAAACACATTCAATTACTGCTATTCTTCTTCTACTTCTTTTCGTGTCGATGGCAACAATTTTCATACCGTTTTAGCCCAGTACACGGCAATGCGTATCTCGTTTGGCCTTGCTTGATACATGTCGTCAAGTGTGCACGAATCTGGACTTGTGGTGCATGTTAGCATATGGCTCATTGTCTGTAGTGACTGCTATTAAAAATATGTAAGATTGGGTGGATGTATGGATGTTTGTTACTCTCTTTATGCAAAAATTATGGAATGGATTCTGATAAATACCTAGTTAAGTTAGCAGAATAGCACATGGGCTACCTTTACGCAGGCAAAGCAGTGGGCAAAAGCTAGTTAAACATTATATCTAAAGGCTGCCTAAATGACTGAGCAAATTAATTATTAGCTTAACAAAACAAATAACTACACTTGGTTAGGTACTTTCCTTATTTACCTTAAATGTACAGAAATAACTCTGTATATGTAATTAATTATGAACAACTCCGGCCAACTGATGATAGTCTACAGACCAATAACACTGTCTTTATATTATACTTAACATTAAAACAAAATACCAAATCCCTTTACTATGCCTAGCAAAAAAATGGTTAAATACCTTATTAGTAAATAAGCAGTAGGTATAATTAACCAAAGATAATTACCAATGCCAAATATTGACAGTCATATCATTAGACACTATCCACATTTTAGCACCAAGCACATGAACTCAACACAAGATTACAACTGAAATGCAAATTTTTAAAATACAGCAATATGTACATTGCTAAATGGGATCAGTAAACATAGGTCTTGCAATGACTGATAAGACTTACGAGAAGCTGTCTAGCAACTGAGATAGGCAAGAATGTGCTAAATACTGTGACCTAAAACCTCTTGTTATGCACAATGGCCGTGAGATCTGTTTGAAAGTGATGTTGACATTATATTTTATGCAAATATCCTTTGGGACCAGCTCCATTTGTGGATGCCACCTGCATACTAATCAATATACAGAATGATTCAATGTATGACATAGTACTTATGGTCGCTGAGTTTTTAGCCCTGAATTATTAAGTCACTAATATAAATATTATCCAAAAGTAATAGTAATTATTATTATGAAAAGTATACACTATTGATGACTTAACAATATGCTATCATTATCACAATATGATCTAACATGGTTCTTGTTACATATTATGTAAAATCATAATTAGTGAAGACCCAATCAATTAATCTTGTTATCACTGCTTAACCATCATATCATACATAAAGATAGTCCATTACGAAACTGACAACAGGCAAGTATGAATATATTAAGCTTGTATACATAGCCTGGAAATTTATTAGTCTCATGCAAACAAGCCTTGGTATACACTACAGAATTATGTGGATATATTTAGATATAACACAGTCACACACAGGTTAAAATTTAAAAGGCCAATAAGTAAAGGTGGCTGAGTGCTTAGATGGTCAAATCAAAGTGAAACATGACCTACACCAGCCATAGTCAAAGATTGAGTGATGACAGCCATCATATGATCACAGACCACAGACTTACCTACCTATAATTCTTCTTCAGAAGTATGAAGATGTCAGACCCACTTAACCAGATTAATCTAAGGATGCATTATTTTTACTAGGCTATCTTAGGATTAGACCTTATCATCAACTATTAGACTACATTATTATTATCGTCTCATAGAACAAGTACATAATTAACTTTTGTTTCTCACCTGTATGACTCTATTTCCTCATCAAAATTCTTCTCATTCATAGGAACAAAATTGGCCAGCTGCATCACCTTGAGTTGTTGGTTTATGTTACACATCTTGCAGAAACCATTCTTAGGTGGACTGTTTTGGAATACCTTTGGTGTCTTGTTGCCTTGGTCGGTAAATGCAGTGACTGGTTTGTTGTAGTCTCCATCCTTGAACGTGACAAATTTGAGTGTTATCATCATTTAATTTATATTGTTAGGTCACAGTAAAGGCTCTCAATAGTTATAACTGCAAGTTTAGAAAGCATGACCAATGTCTATTTAAAAATAGGAATTTACATACAACTGGGGGCAAAAACAGAAAAGCCTGCCAAGTTTATATCTTCACATCATCTAAAAATAAACCCATGTGAACTGGATACTCTGTTAGTGTCAGCACATTTCTGGTACATATTAAATATTTCACATGACTACTAATCCTGAAACTGTGCCAATTTTTGAGAAATGCATGAATGTGAAACATAAAAAAATGCCTTACCGTTCTTCGTTTTAGGGCATTATTTGAAGATTTATGTTACATAATATGCGATTATCATTGCAATTTCATACATAATCGGGAATATGATAATTTGTGCCTTACCTTGGTAAATCCATTATACTGTTCACATTTCGGGCAGGTCCAGCTATTACGATCTGGATATTTGACCCAAAAGTTGTTATTACAGAACCAACAATTTACGCGCCATGGTAAAGCTGACCTGGAACCAACAAAATAAAATATTCCAATATTTTGTCGGGCGGGAAAGCGTTATCTCTAACCTCACTCACTTACCGTAATTTATAAAGTAATTTTATGAGTAACACGGTACATAAAACAACAGCTATACTAATCAGCACTGATTCCATTTTATAAATATATTTCATTTTTTGTCACGCTTTATTACTAAAAAATCTTAATTTCTTAACCTAAAAGTACACCCATTTTGTTTGCCATAGACAAGACTTTTTTGCGGTTTTTTTTTACTTATCCAGTATTACCATATTAAAACATTACCATAATAAATGTTGTAAATCTGCTTTTAAATTCTAAAATCTGCAATCGTTTTTTACAT
The DNA here is from genome assembly GCA_944739405.2 of Euclidia mi. Classification (NCBI taxonomy): domain Eukaryota; kingdom Metazoa; phylum Arthropoda; class Insecta; order Lepidoptera; family Erebidae; genus Euclidia; species Euclidia mi. The sequence continues at coordinate 61,354,009 of OX123198.2, forward strand.
GTCGTAACTTCGTAAGCACAGTTTTTTATTAAGTATAATGATTGCTCCATGATAGTAAAGAATTAGTGAAACACAATGATAAACAGATACGACGTGAAATAGTTATTTTCATACTACGTGAATACTTTGATAAAATAATGTTATCAAACCAGGGTACAGTCAGAAATTAAACGGAAAGACACCCATACTTGATACTTGATGGCACGGGCTGTTTCCGCAATTCCACGTCTTGGCGTGTATTTTGCGTGCGGGTGGGAATGGTATCGTCATTCCAGCCACCCCAGCTCTTCGAGGAAGGCCAGCAGACTCTTGATGTGGCCCACTGCTTCCCTCAGGGTGCTGTATCTGGTCAGGTACTGCTGCTTGTACTGTGCGACCTCAGGGCAGTCGAGAAGCAGGTGGGCTGCCGTCTCGTCTGCTGCCATACAGGCCCTGCACAGCGGGCTGTCGGTGATACCTATAGTAAATAGGTGATTATTAAAGAATCCGTGTCCTGTGTAGGCGGCCGTGACTGTCCGCAGTTTTTGTTTGGACAGCCGGAGGATTTGTTTGGCTATCTTACCGTCTACTGCGGGAAGAGCCTCCTTGGCCTGCCTACATGTTTCAATACCAATCCAGGACTGGTTGTGTTGGGTCCTGGTCCTATTTCTTACCAGGTTGCGATAAAAGCGAGAAGGGAGGGAAATAATGGGCTCGGGTCCCACCACCTCTAAAGTGGCCCCTCTTGTGGCAAGTACGTCGGCTGCGTCATTCCCTCTAGAGCTACTGTGGCCCTTGATCCATTGCAGTGTAAATTTGTTTTGTTTACCTACCTCTGTTAGTTTCTGGTGGCATTCAAGCGTGAGCGCCGAGGCGTTAGTATGGCTTTTGAGGGCTGAGAGGACAGCCTTACTATCTGAGAAGATCCTAATGGATCGTTCCCTTACCGCACGTGCCATGATTGCTGTGGCAGCTAGGATTTTGCCAAAACATTCGGCCTGGTAGACCGTGTTGTAGGCTCCCAGTGGTGCTACGATGTTGATATTTAGGTCCTCGGAGAATACTCCTGAACCCGTACCTGTATCCGTCTTAGACCCATCTGTGAAGATCGTGAGCGCGTTGTGATACTTGTGATTAACCGCTCCTTCGTGTAGATCCTCGTACAGTTGGATTTTGTATTTCTTGTCGAACACAAATTGTTTCGGTATTTGGTCGCCAATGGCTTGTGTGCAGGCGCGGTCCGAAGGGGGGGGGTCACAGGGGACATGACCCCCCCCAAAATCTAAGGTCAAATTGAAAAATCTCAAACATTTGCCAAATAATAAAAGGAAATTTCTAACTATAATTATTTCTAGCCCCTAACAGCCAGCGATAAATTTATAGTTTGCTGACTCTATCTAGTGGTGTTTTTATGAACTACATAATTACGATGGCCAAAATAACTTGGAAATTGCATCTAGTTTAGAACCAAGGAACAGAACTACCTACGTAGTTTTGGTAATCCTAGCAAAATCGATATGCGTCGTTATGATAAAGATTGTTTAACAATATTCTAATAATGTAATTTGTCGGTTTATTGTAAAGATTCAAAATAAAGGCTGTCTACTTAGTTGTGAATTGTGATTCTTTTTGTTAAGTTTTGTGATTGAGGAAAAATTAACATATAACTTAATTGTCGATTACTTACTACATATAATTTAATTTGAAGAACAGTGCTTCATTTAATGATAATTAAAAGTAAAATTTAATGTACTTACATTAATGTTTTTTAGACATTTACATGTATAATTAAAAAAACTACAAATTTAATAAGTATTTTGGGTTGGATTTTTAAACGAGTCGCCTGAATTTGAGGGTATTGGTGGTGTAGGGGGTTTAAGGGAGTAAGTCTTAATCCCCTCAAAGTAATTTTGGCTGCTGGAGTTGCGTCTAAATATTTTTCAACAATTTCCAAAAATTCTTAAATACTTTGGCAATTATGCAAAACGAAACGTAATTTTTATGCTTTAGTACAGTATTTCAAATGTAATTTTTAGGTTTTATGACAAAAACGTGAAACGAAACGCAACCCGCCATCTTGGATGGATGATATTGACAGCTAATATCAAATTTGTGCATCATTCCCATAGAGATATAAAGGATAGAGTGGCAGAATAGTACCTAACTCAATACTGTGTCGTGTCCGCCGGAGGCCCCCTGCATCTCTCTCTAACAGTACATGCACAACATCAACATTGCGCAATGGCCTGCTACCTGTAACTATTATTTATATCAGTTTATCAGTAATCAATAGTTTAAAAATATATAAACTTTTTTGTCACTTCAAACTATCTTTGTGTATCATTAAAAACAACTTTTTTTATTAATTGAATTTTTATTAATATAATAATTTTTTATTAATTGAAGTAACTACGAGTAAATAGGTTATGTTAGGTTCTCTTTTGACCCTTAATCCGAACTTAGGAGCCCTGCGAAGCAGGGTTCCGTCAACCTTAGTTTATTAAACTAGTGTGAAGAATGTGGAAGTTGGCACCACCATACACACTGATGTTTGGAGAGCATATAATTTTTTATTTTTCTAAAGGAACCAAGTATTTCCGGCGGGTGAAAATGGTTAGGGGGGACCCGACCACTCGCGACGTATTTCGAAATTTTTACCAGTATTTACGCTATAAATGGCGATCCAGATACCTATTTTTTATTAGTGTAGTGAGTGACCCCCTCCAAAATTTCAGGCTGCGACCGCGCCTGCTTGTGTGAGAGGAACTTCTTTAAAGAGTGTATTTAAGTTGCTAGTGTGCGGTGTGTTGGTGTCTTTCCAGAGCTTCAGAGCTCTTAGCCGGACCGCTGACATCGTTGCTTCTTGTTGTATAAACAGGTGCAATGGAGGCAGGTCCAGCAACACTTCGAGTGCCGCTGTAGGTGTAGTTTTCATGCAGCAGGCCGCTAGGCACGCAAGTCTTTGAAGCTTTTGAAGCTTGTTGGCGGCCGTTGTTAGGTTGGTCCGAGGCCACCACACTACTGCGCCGTAGCTTATCATCGGACGTATTATTGTCTTATAGAGCCATAAGACAATTTTAGGGGATAGGCCCCAGCGTTTGCCTTTCATCTTCTTGCACTGCCAGAAGACAATGCTGGCTTTGTTGAGCTTATTTTACATGTGGCTGTTCCAAGTCAATTTGCTGTCGAGAGTGACACCCAGGTACTTGACCTCGGTAGACAGCTTAAGCTCTGTATTAAATAACCTGGGCAGTCGGTAAGTGCCCAGCGCGCGTTTGTGTGTGAACACAACTAGTTCGGTCTTGGTCGGGTTTACAGATAAATCGTACTCATTACACCACCACTCTACTATGCGTAGCGCTTGTTGGGTTAGGTCGTACACTGTACTGGTTACCTTACCTGAGGTGAGTATGGTTAGATCATCTGCATAATCTATTGTGTAGAAGTCTCTCGCGTTGAGTTTGTCTATGAGTTCATTGATGACTAAGTTCCACAATAGCGGGGAGAGTACACCTCCCTGCGGGCACCCTTTAGATAACAAGGCTGAGTGTCGCCGTGCAGGCGCACTACCCTTTTGCTGAGCATGTTTTGGATCCACTGTATGAGCATCTGATCCACACCATGCCTGGCTAGGGCGTTGCTTATGCTGGAAAAAATTGGCTTGTCGAAGGTTCCTTCTATGTCAATGAAAGTGCCCAGACAGATGCTTTTTTGTTGTATAGCAGCTTCTATCTGGTTCACGACCTGAAGTAAGGCCGATTCTGTCTATTTCCCTGAGCTGTAGGCATGTTGGTTGGCATGTAGGGGTAGGTGCTTAAGTGCCCACTTCTTAGTTCCCTCTCGCAGAGCCTTTCCAAGGCTTTAAGCATGAAGGAGGTCAGGCTTATTGGTCTGAAGGACTTTGCATTGGTATAGTCTGTTTTGCCTGGTTTTGGTATGAAAATTTGTTTAACTTCCCTCCATCTCTTCGGTACATATCTGAAGGCCAGGCTAGCCCTCATGATTACCAGAAGTCTTTTACGGACAGGTTCACCGCCCCATTGTAATAACCCTGGAAAGATGCCGTCCAGTTCGGCTGCTTCGAAGGGATGGAAGCTATCGAAGGCCCATCGGAGTTTTTCCTCTGTGACCACGGTATTTGCATGTCTCCACTCATGTTCGGTCGCCACTGTTTGTGTATCGTGTCACGTTATTACCGGGGTGAGACTGGACTGATTTTGATATTTTTTTTTGTGTGTGTTCAAGGGGACTTGAGAATGGTTTAGATTCACAAAAAATTGCGAATATTAAAAAAAATACGGTGGTACGAAGTTCGCCGGATCCGCTAGTACCTACATAATATTATAATGCTGGAAAGTTTCTTTGTCTGTTTGCTTGAATGCTTTAATTTTTTTTTCGCCCTAAATAACGCGGGTGTAGCCGCGGGCTCATCTAGTTTTCTAATGGCTGCTACACACAGTGCCGGCGGCATGTGCCACCGGCTTTTGTCGCGCGGTTCATGCTGCCGGCTTTTGGCGGGCGTCTGTGCAGCCAGCATCGGCCGCAGAAAGCCGCCGGGCATCATTCCAGTTGTATAGAACGTAGGGTTGTCAACTTTTTTTTGCCAAATTTTTCTATCTTTAAATGTTTCATAGCTTGTTTGACAATAAAAATTAAAAAATATATTTTTTTTAATTACGTTAATTATTGACGTTCTATTTCTTTCTCCTCGCCACTTTGGATTCATCACTGAACTCTTTAATTCTGAACTTCTGAAGTGGCGAGGATGGAGACGGAGATATGATTTTAAGTATAAATTGCCTCCGTGATCTAGTGGATAGTGAATGCGATTGTTGATTGGAGGTCCCGGGTTCGATTCCCGGGTTGGGCAAAATTGTTACTGGGTTTTTCCGAATTCTCAGTAGCAGCACGGAGTCTGGTGATGTGCCCGGTAACGGCAATAGGCTCGCCCCCTGTTACGTGGGACCTAAAAATTCATGGCGAAATGTGGGTGTAATATTACACCTCTGCCTACTCCTTCGGGGATACAGGCGTGACTCTATACTATTGCCAATTGCCTTTTTCTGTAAAAAATATTTACCATCAGTGGTGAATTTCTTTTAGATCTTTTTGAGCCTAAATAGTTCCTATCATCCATTTAACTAATGTGTAACGTCATATAGATAAGTATTCATAATTAGTGTTTGGTTTTACACGTCACAGTAAGGGTTGGAAGTAAAGTATTTTCATATACTTTATTTGTATACAAAAGTATAAAGTATAATTGCCAAAAATAAAGTTTGATATGTTATTATAAAGTATGGTTGACAACCCTATGGAACGACCACACTCAAGTAGCAAGTTATAACCCGCGGCCGCCAGGCGGCCTACCCGCGCGGCCTTGCTGGCGGCTCATTCGTGCGGCCAGGCCGGCGGATTTGTGTGCCGCTGGGCATGCCGCCGGCACTGTGTGTAGCAGCCTTTACATAAATAAATGGTGATAATAACTTATTGCGGTTAGATTACCAATATGTACCGAATTAGTTTGTAAATTTGTATTTATCATGTCTTAATTATTATCTGCTGTAATTAATCACTTTAATTAATATATAAATGAATATTAATTTTATGAAATATACATGCAAGCTTTGATAATGATGTTATTTTTTTAATTATAAGTCTTAGGAAAATTCTGAACGTCAACAAAAATGTCATTATGATATGCAAGGTTATACTTGGTTATACGTCAAAAACACGAGATAAACATTGCTTCAGTTTTATTAGATAAAACGGAATAAAACCTAAATCTAATATTATAAAAGAGAAGCTTGTCGTTCAAGTTAAAAAGTTTCTCAAAATGTCGCCTGACAATGTTTTATATTTGTGCAATTACGACGACCAAGTAAATAACGGTGAGTATTTATCTAAACATGTTTTCAGTAACTTATTTACATTATGATTTATTTACATTGATTAACATCTTTTTAGCGAGTGAAAATATCAATAAGTTGTGGACAGAGAAATGGTCACTTAAAAACATCGAGATATGTAAGGAATTACTGGCAACCGGCCTTGAAACAGACGCCCTAAAGGATGCTTTAAAAAAATATCACAGTGATGTAAACATTCTTGAAAATGTACTTTTCGCATCAATCAGTTCTTTTCTAACATTTTGCGATCGTAATTGGAGTACTAATTCACAAGAATTGGCTTTAGAGGAGTTCTTTGGTATGGAGTGGCCAAAGGAAATTGATGCTAATATGAATCTTCAACGTGATTCTGAGCCAATTTATGTAAATATTTTATATCCAGAGCTTTTATATTTTTCTACCCAAGTTTTCAACTCCTTGTGCAATGCAGATCAAAGTTTGGTGAGTAATAAAATTGTCTTGTTGCATAAAAAATAGTTACAAGTCTTGGAATAGGCACTAATACTTACAATACTTTACAGCTTTGTGTTAATAAGGGTGATACATTAATCTGAGTCAGTACAAATATTTTATTACTTGAAGTCAGTGGAAGGCCTCCATCCAAATCCCATTTAAGATTTAATTCCTTACTATAAAATGTTCCTTTTCATTATGACTTGCGTAAATATTGAAGTCTATAAAAATATAAATAAACTTATCAGTTTTAATCATCTGACCATAGAAGACTGTAAAAATATCATAAGATTGTAAATTTGTCTTTCATTAATAGTTCAGGTACTTACTTAATAAGCCATTGCATGTTATAACTACAAAATCTATTTAGCTCTTAAGAATCTATATAAAACCAAGCTAAATCTCTACTTAAACAGCTAAAATATGAAACCAAGCTCAAATCAAAATTTGTGCTTGGTTTTATTAGTTTTTCATTTGGAGAAATTAATCTCCAATTGCACACTTGTTTCAGCTCCACTTATGGTGGTATTTCAGAAGCAAGGTAGCTCATCAGAGAGTATTGGAAGACACCAGTGCAACACTTTACTCTGAGCTTGAGATTATTATAGCTAAGCTGACAAACCTTCTGCACACTATACAGGACAAGCCGAGGTTACAAGTCCTCCTGTGCATGGAGATAGCCCAGGCTTACTTGATATATGGTAGAGTTCAGCGGGTTGAGGAATATCTGACCAGGGCTAGAGATCTAGCAGGGTTGAAATTGGAATTAACAGGTACATTGGTTGACTGCATTTATTTTACTGTAATAGAAGCAAAGGTCAAGTGTGGTAGTGTTTACAGCAGCTACTAGACTAGAGTATACCTATGTATACATTAATTAAAATTCAGAAGTATCTTTTGTGTGGGGTTTATTTGTCATAATAAACAGTTGGATTAAATTGCCCCTAATCAGAGATTGATCTCCATTCCAGGCATACTCGGCAAACGGACAAAGTTCCAACAGACGTCACTCCCTCAGCTCGCCTTATCCAGCAAGCTAGACTCCTCAGTAGAGAGACCTTCAGCGGAGCAGAGCCACGGCAACTCGGAGCTGCCTCCGGACCTGGAACTAGAAGATGACGTGCGGCTCAATAAGATTGAGTATGCTGAGAAGATCATCCAAGCTGAACTGCCTAGCTTGGAGCAGGTGCTGTGTTTGCTAACTGTGTAAGTATTTAAATATATTAATCAATCAAAAAATCATTTGCCTTGAGAAAACTTCATGGCTCCATGAATAAACTTCAACAATGTTAACAGGGGCGAACCACGGCCTGCAGTGACGGCGTCAGCGTCGCGCGTTTTCGAAGTACATGGCGTGTTTACTCTAACGCGACACGGTTCGGTCGTGGCGCGCGGCCGCGATGCAGTAAAGCGCCCTATAAACTTTAGGCCGTGTCTGGGCCTGTATGGCCTGGTCACGAGATTGGTCTAAGCGGCGAGCGGCGCGGCAGGGGCGATGTATATGGTGCGTTTACTCTGAGGCTGCCGCGCGCCGCGTCACAGTAAACACGCCATGTACTATCGACAGCAGCGACGGTTTACCACTCCTAAGGTTAAAATCGCATAACACACGCCAACATTTGGTAGGCCACCCGTGACACGCCCCTTTGTTTTGTTTGAGTTTTTTTACACTTTACATTTGTTTACTGATTCTAAGGCGATACAAACTCAACTGTGACCAGTTTGTATCGCCTTAGTTTTACACTAGAGAGACCAAAACGAATTTAACCAAATAATAAGTCTATACAACACCGTACCCATACTTTCATGACAAAGAAAGACCTCAGCCGACAAAAGAACGCCGGGATTGATTATTTATATCAAATAGGAATCAGCAATTTAACATCGGTTATATTCTGAAGTGGATATGATCAAACGAATCAAAACGACTAGAAGGTTTCAAATATATTTTATTACTTACCAATTTTTTTGAGAACAATGATAGTATTTGAATAGGCCGTAGGTCGGCTACATAATCTTTTATCTGAATGAGTACAGTCCATAAAAATATACCAACATGTGTGCAGTCCATTGTATAAAAAAGAGATGCATCTTGTTAACAAATGTTTGTTTTATGTTTTCGAAAAGGATATAGAACCACTAATGTTTATTTTAGTAATAAACAATTACATTTGTAGGTTTAGTTAAATGACACAGTTTCAAAATAATAAACAATAACATTGTAATATTTAACGTTGTATAATTTACTGTTAGGTAAATTAATAAAGCTACCTTGAAATAAATAAATAAAACAACAATATAGTCATTATCTCAGTAAAATTGTAATTTAAAAGTTACCTACTAATACTAAATTAATAACTAGGTAGCTATGTATACATCTTTCTAAGCAAAAAAAGACTAATTAAACCTACCTATTTCAATGATTAAGTATACCATATATATTTCAATCGGGATTCAGATCGGGACACAGCACAACCTCAGCCCTCCTTAAAGTGACTGGCGATATTAGAGCGGGAGTGGAGGACACCAAGGTCACTGTGTTGGTCTTGGTAGATTTCTCGAACGCTTTTAATACCGTCAGTCACGATATCCTCCTCTCCATACTATCCCACCTTTCGATCGCACCTGAAGCTTTGGAATGGTTCTCATCCTATCTTCGTGGGCGTCAACAGTCTGTTCGTATTGATGAGTCCTTATCTCGTTGGTGTGATCTTGACTCTGGCGTCCCACAAGGCGGCATTCTTTCTCCACTTCTTTTCTCTCGATTTATTAATATCTTAACTCACAATCTTCGGTGTTCGTATCATCTGTATGCAGACGACCTGCAGCTGTATTCTCAGGCGAGGGTTGAGGACCTAACACGGGCCATCAACGATGTGAACCAAGACTTAATGGCCATAAAGCATTGGTCTGATCAGTTTGGGCTATCAGTTAACCCGTCAAAATGTCAAGCCATTATCGTGGGTGGTAACCGCATGATGTGCAGAGTGGATACTGCAGCTCACCCTCCAATCATCTTTGATGGGTTAAATATTAAGGTCACTTCAAGCGTTAAGGACCTGGGACTACACATAGATAACACCCTTAACTGGAGAACGCAAGTCACTAACGTGTGTCAAAGTGTCACTGGGACCCTGCGATGTCTCTATCGTCTGAAGAATTTCCTCCCCTCCAAAACAAAGACTATGCTAGTGCAATCTTTAGTGTTCCCTGTCATCGATTATGGTGATGTGTGTTATTATGACCTGAATGCAGACCTTCTCAATAAACTCGACCGGCTTCTCAATAACTGCATTCGATTCGTTTTCAATCTTCGCAAGTATGACCATGTGTCTACTTATCGTTCTCAACTGAGATGGCTTCCCATTCGTCAACGCCGTAGCTTGCGTGCTCTCACTACTCTCTACTCGCTACTTCACTCACCCACTCCTCCGGCTTATCTTATTTCTCACTTTCAATATCTATGCTCTTCGCATGATAAAGCTCTTCGTTCTTCCCACAACCTTTTACTTCTATGTCCTCAACATAGCTCTGGCCTTGTACATTCTTCCTTCTACGTTCAAGCTATACTCCTATGGAACGCGCTCCCTCTGGAAGTCAGGACGGCAGACAGTCGCTGGACATTTAAAAACAAGGCTAGTCAATGGATTCAACGTGGGTTATTGGCTGAATCATCGTAATCATCACAGGATTATGTATGTATATAGAATATTTTATTGAATATTTATGTATATAAATATAAATATATATGTTATAATATATTAATATATATATAATATTATAAATAGTATATTGTATTAATTATTAAATTTATGTGTATTGTATAAGTGTGTTATGTATATTATTTACTAAAGTATCTAGTTATATATAAATTCAATTATAAAGTACTTCCACCTAATACCTGCCTTAACTATCTCTGCATCACCCTAAGGTAGACTGTTAGACAATGCCTAAGGCATTAAGTCCGCCTATGTACAGTATTGTGCAGGAAGTTTAATAAATAATAAATAAAATATACCTAGCAATGCTTAGGTAAACTAAATGACCTAAATAATTAATGACCGCTCAAGAGTATTCAAGTTCTTGTGGGCTCATGGTTGGAAGTTGGATAAAAAAAATTGTGTTTAAAAAGTTTGTTTCCTTGTAAGTGCTAGATAACAATTGTCCAAATATGATACCATCTGGCAAAAGTAAGAAAAGTCATAAAAACAAACGGTTACGGTTACACGTTTTTGTTCGAAGATTCCTCTTTGATTGGTTAACAAAATTAAGGGCGGAGTCACTTAAAGTCAACATGTCCAAGCGAAATTTTTTCTAAAATGGTCAACCGTGGCTGCTGTCGATAGTACATCGAAAACGCTCGCCGCTGCCGCCCGCCGCTGTAGGCCGTGACCGCGCCGTTAGAGTTGTTTTAAGAGACAAAGCCCTTAAAATAAAATACGATCCCCAGTTCTTCCCAAACCATAGCCCTGTATTCATCATTGAATACATGTTTATCATTATCATCATCCTGACGTTATCGCGGTTGCATCCGAGACTTGTACGCCTCGGAGCCTGAGGTCGACCTACTGGTCTAACCAGATTTGATAGAATATCACCATTGAATCTCAATAAATCAAAATACTTTATTCTCTTTCCAGCCAATACATAATGAAATCGCAGCCAAAAGACGAGCTTCTCCACGAGGAGGTCCAGCCGTACATAGAGACAATCCTCATTCAGAAGAACGGCGCGTGGTCCACGCGGGTGGCGGCGCTGCTCATCCGCTGCAGGGTGGAGGCCTCGCACAAGCGCACGGTGGAGCGCGCCATGCTGCAGTGCGAGGCTATCGTCAACGATAACACTGGGGCCACGGCCACGTCGCGGTATGTGCACCATTATCGGCCTTTTAGTCCACTGCCGCTTGCTTCTAACTGCTTCCCGCGATTCCAACAAATGATTTTCTGTTCGTTTGTCAGGCTCTCGTACCTATGGGCGACAGGCCTGCCTCCCTCATGGTGCTGGCGTCAGCAGCTGGCAGACCTGTACCTGAGCCTGGGGCTGGTGAAGGCGGCCCTGGAGGAGTACACGCGCCTGCAGCTGTGGGAGGACGTCATCGTGTGCTACACGGTGCTGCAGCTCAGACACAAGGTATGACCTGTCTCTACTAGCAGTAGCAGCTACTGGCAGACTTATACCTACCTGTTGTTTATTGCACGGGAAGACAAATGAGCAAGCGGTAATTGGTATCACCTGTTGGTAAGTGATCACAGCTGCCCATAGACACCTGCAACGCCCGAAGGTTCACAAGTGCGTTGCCGATTTTTTTAAAAGGAAGATGTCAAATTCTGCCCGCTGCAGAATTAGATCGAACAACTCCTCAGAACATCAACTCATCATAGTCATCATGGGGAGTATGATACAAACGAAAAAATATGCAGAGAGACGCAACATCTCTACGCATATCAAGATGGTCGAACCGTTCATTGATTTATTTGAACCCCTCTACGTTGAACGCGGTCAATGGAAGCAGTTGGTACTATGGTGCCCCGACCCGACCCAAAGATGGCAGCAGTGAGACCTAACTTGAGCCTTGTAGAGCAAGACCCGTTGCGGCGATCTAAAAATCTTCTTGTTTTGTTAAAGATTGAGGCTTGCTTGGCCTTATCTTTCAGATGACCGCGAAATTGGACGTCTTACGACTCTCACGTAATCTTAACACCGAGAATCCCTATATTCAGGTTTATACCATGGAAAACGTTCTGAAACTTTGGAGAATCGACAAAGGGGATATTTTTGGCGGTAAAGCCGCAAACCTGTGTTTTCTTTGGGTTAAAAGTGACTAGGTTGCGAAGACCCCAGTTCAAAACTGGGTCGAGATAGTTTTGGTTAAAGACAAGTTTGTTCTGGCACTCAATGACTTGTGCCTGAAATATTTTTCAATTCAATTATGGTCGCTTAAATTATGCTGAAAGGTTAAGTAAATTTAACGTTGTCTCCTTGCAAGTCCGGCGTCAGAGATATGATTTGCTTTATTTGCATAAATTGGTTCACTCATCTATCGATACACCGGCTTTACTCTCATCTCTCAGCTTTAATACTTCACACAGATGCCGAAATCCTAACATATTTGCAATTCATGCTTATTTTTTATAAGCCTGAATTGCAAATATGTTAACACGTCATTTTATAATCCAATTGTTTTTATGTGTAGAACATATACCTAATGAAATTGCACGTGTTGATAAAGACGTGGATATATTTAATGCAAAATTTAATAAATATAAAAGTTAGTATCAGGTGTCCTTAGTACTGAGTTCCAAGTTCGAAGTTCCAAGTCTAGTCTATTTATGGTGTAAAGTCTATTTATAGTGTAAAATTACAATCACAGTTATTAGGTAATAAACCTTACGATAACCAAGTGTATCGTTAACGAATCTAAATTTGTTTTGTAACATTTTCTTGTCTTATTTTGCACGAGTAATCTGCTTTGATTTATGCATGCTGTGTACACTACCTTAGGATTACTGTCCAGATTATACAGGGTGTCACAAGACCCATCACCAAGCCGAAGTCTACTCGTTGTGGACATCATGCCAAGTCATACTAACCAAAAATAATACCTGGGAAACGATGTTTTTTTTTTGAGTTTTCACATTTTTTAAACCGCAATTAAGAGCGCGCGCGTGCAATGTTTGAAATACCTACTTATCCATGGGGTTATAAGGCATCTAAAGAACATGTTGGCGGGGTAAATGCATCGATTTTGTACCTAATTAGAAAAATTCCATACTAACTTTGAGCTTCAATATCTCCTGAACCAGTCATTTCCCAGGTATGGTGCCGAAGTACAAAATGGTCGTAGTGATTGGTACAACATGGGATTTCAGTTTTCGTTAAGGGTCTTTTTACACCCTGTATATTATGTTCACTTAACTACTTACTATGTTAAGATTGTAATCTGTTTGTGTATACCTATTATAAATAAATTTTGACGCTACCGGGGTACAGAGCATCTACCGTGCTGTCATCTACATAGCAATGTATGTAACTGATTTGTATCATATTATTGATATGAAGAAGAAACAGTCTGGGCGATAGCACACATCCCTGAGGGATACCACCATTCACGGGCCTAGGGTCAGAGCATTAACCGTCGACTACGAACTCAATGCTACTGTCCGCAAAATAGCACACATAAATACCTATTTGCAGAATTTCTCAGGCATTCCGTAGGAAGAAAGCTTATTCAGAAACGCCTTATGCCAAACCCTATCAAAAGCTTTCGCCATGTCCAAAGTGACTGCTACGGGCTCCCCTTTTTGCACGATTGCCTCCGCCCATCTATGAGTCAAGAACATTAAAAGATCACCAGTTGACCTACCGAGGCGAAAGACGTACTGGCGGTCGTTGATCAACTGGAGCTCATCTAGTTAACGTAGGAGCTGGCGTTGATTATGGATTTCATTATCTTGGAGAACAAAGAGGAGATAGCTACAGGCCTGTAGTTGCTAGGATCAGAGTGTTCGCCATTTTGGGCATCGGGTGCACTGTAGCAGTCTTCCATGGTGACGGAACAACACCAGTGGAATAGTAGTACCAGAAAAGACGCGTCAAGATCGGAGCCAACTCAGGAGCGCAAGCTTTTAGCACCATGGGAGGAATACTATCAGGCCACACACGACTCTACGTCAGTGCTCTACGAACAGCTTTTACAGTAAAGCGAACGTCTGACATGGAGACCCCACGCAAAAAGATTGCCTAGAAGATCGGCTTTGCCTGTTGCATCGTAGGCTAACGTGTAGTCCAATGCAAATCTGAATTGTGCACTGCATAAATAACATATATTGCTATGTCCAGCTGTGGATGACTATCGGCCGATATGACGATGGTGGTGAAACTGAGGTTTAACCTATCTATATTGATACGAGCTGGGGTTCGGTGATAAATTAAATGCACTATGCCACAAACTGTTCTTTATTCACTAACACAATTTTATACACACTTAATTTCCAACACTAATAAAACACCAATTAAAACACTAGAAAACACTTCCGACTCACTTAATCTTCGCACTCGTTCGCTTGTTGATCGCTCCGATTATTCAACTGTACTGTCTCGATTCGCGCGTCCACGCGGTATTTATACCGGCTGGATAACAAACTAGTCCATTCTAGTCTATTCTGGAACGTTCTAGTCTCATCCGGAAACGCAGTCGATCGTTTGATAGAAAAAAACAGCAACGCCATATAGTAGAGAATAGATTAAACACGTTTAAACTATCGATATATCCATTCTCTTCTAGTTCTCTCATTTACCGATAGATGGCGTTATTTTCAAAATATCGCCATTCATAACTATATAATAAAGAAACTCGTGAAAAAAACATCGAAACCTTTTACAAAAAAATATTTTTAAGCATTGCATATGTATTAAACCAGAGAGATATATCATTTGACATTGTCTTTGGTGGTGTAAGTGACAATTGTATTTCTTGTTATAGGCGGCAGAGATAATACAGCAACAAATAGATGTGAACCCTACCGTCAAACTGTACTGTCTGCTGGGAGATGCTACGGGTAAGAGACAATTTTCATTCGTATGTTTTAAGAAAGCAACAATCCATTATGGGATGAGTATGATTTGATAAAATCATGCAGTGGTTTTTTTGGCCAGTGGGTTTATAGTTCAAACGCTATGCCGGTGGAATGCTAGTATACTTTCGTTAACCGTAAAGTTGGTAGGGTCTTAGATGGGGGCAGAATATGTTGACTAAAAAAAATATTCAACGGGCACAAAGTACACCCAGAGAGTAAACATTGTGGATCACACAAAGTAATGTCTCGTTTCAGATCGAACTGCTTTTTCAACTAAAATTACGTTTTTCAGATGACGTAAAATGCTTTGAGAAAGCATGGGATTTCTCTAACCACAAGAGCAGCCGAGCACAGAGACACTGGGGCAACTTTCTGTTCGACCACAAGAAGTATGAGGAGTGCATTCCACACTACGAGCTATCGGTTGAGATTAACTCTATACAAGAGAGTGTTTGGCTGAGACTGGGGTAAGTAACGTTTAAGATTATTTCTTAAGCCTTCATCAGGTCTTGATCATCACGCGACTTGGTACGAGATTTTCTTTCTGAGGCAGCGATAGCATAGTTGGTATGGCGTGGTGCCGAAACCGTGGGGTAGGGTTCTAGGCGACTTGGAAAAGGAAATGGACTGTATTAGGAGGATAGCGGTTCTTCGCCGCCTGGAAAGGAATTAAGGGAAGAGGAGATGGTTGCGGAAGGAGGTGATTGAGTGGGCATAGGATACTTCAAGGATGGAAGGCACCTACCTTATTCAGCCTTCTTCGTTTCTTGTCCTCCTGGTGGTTTCGCGATGCAGCTGCTTGTTTTCACTAGCACTCACGAGCGGGTTTTCCTTGGTGGAAGCGGTAAATCACCTACAGCGGCGCGGCGCGGAGCGGTATCGAGACGGCGTTCTTAGCGAGCGGAATGTTCGAGACTGTCCCTCGCGTTCACGATCGCGTCGACGAAATCAGGCGCAAGGCAGTGCCTCTTCCAGGGAGAGGGAAAGAGAGGGACGGAAATATGATATCGCTCGCACTAGACAAGCGTGGAACGATTCATGTTGATGCGATTAGTTGTAGATAGGAAGGTAGATGGCGCTACCATATACCCCCGGCCCTAAAGGGTTGCCTTTAAAAAAAATAGAATTGAACTTAGCTATGTTGGGTGTACTACCGCATAACCCATCAATAGGCTAAGACAGCGATATGACAATAAAATTAATCTAAATTAACTTTAGCGAAAACTACAAACGCAATAATAGCGAAAACTACTAACTAAATACTTAAACTAAGAGGTAAGTCCAACTTAAGGCTAGATCTCACTGAGTTGGAAGCGGACAGAGACGTACAACAGGGCGCACGTAACTCCCCTTGGCGGTTTTCACGGTAACAACGCGAGTTGTACCGTCCTTGGAAGTATGCAATTTCTCTACGATGGCTAACGGCCATGAAAGCGGCGGTGCATTATCATGTATTATAACGACCAACGTACCCTCCTGTATAGGGGATGCAGGACTATTCCACTTGGATCTAGCCTGAAGCTGGTGTAGATATTCCGCACGCCAGCGCCGCCAGAACGACTGCACGAGTTTATCCAGCAGAGTATGTCTTTGGAGCAAGCTTGAAGAGTCTGCTTCAGGAGCCGGAAATGACGATAATGGCACTGTGTTCAGAAAATGTGCAGGGCTTAACGCGGATGGTTCTGCAGGGTCACTACTCAATGCCGTGAGCGGACGCGAGTTGATCAATGCCTCGACTTGTGCAAGGACAGTTAAAAGCTCTTCGTAAGAGAGGATCTGTTGACCTATAACCTTGAAGAGATGCGTTTTAATTACTTTGACCATGCTTTCCCAACATCCACCGAAATGCGGTGATGCTGGTGGAATAAACTTCCAGTCGATATGATTTATGGAAAGTTCCTCCTGAAGACGAGTACGATATTCTTCCCTGAGAAACTTATAAAGGTCGCGTAAATAAGAGCTTGCGCCCACAAAACAAGTGCCGTTATCCGTGTACAAACACTGTATAGGGCCGCGCCGTGAGAGAAATCGTTTAAGGGCTGCCAGGAATGACACCGTGCTTAAATCTGTCGCAACTTCAATATGCGTAGCGCGCGTCGTTAAGCATGTAAAAATACATAGCCAGGCTTTACGGCTCTTAACACCTCGACCACGCACTGGCGTATACTGCAGTGGTCCTGCGTAATCACAACCGGTGTGTGTAAACGCTTTAGCAACCTGGTTGACGCGCTGGCTAGGGAGATCGGCCATGGGAGGGAAATTCGGACGCGGACGAAATTTGAAACAGACGTTACATTTATGTATTCTGTGACGAATTATTCGTCGAGCGGCTAAAATCCAATACTTATGCCTAAGTAAGGACATAAGCAACTCCGGACCGGCATGGAGGTGCTTCTTGTGATAAAAATCAACAAGAAGGTCGACAACATGATCATGTCGCGGCAGAATACAAGGATGTTTGTAGTTATAAGGTTCATCCGAATTTGACAGACGACCCCCAACGCGTATGACGCCATGTTCATCGAGAAACGGCTTGAGTCTAAGGATAGCGGGAGAACGAGGTACATTGTCCTTTAAATTTTGAATGTCGTTACTAAAATGAACAGCTTGTACAGCTCGTAGTAACTTACATTCTGCGAATTTCAGATCAGTACTTGATACAAAAGTCTCATTAGGTAGGTGCCTAAGAAACCTATAGACATAAACGATGGCGCGGAGTAACTTAGACCACGATGACATGCGTAGTGCGAGTGCATAGATGGGAGACTCCGCAACCTCAGCAATCACGGGATAAGAAACAGACTTCCGCTCGGGTACATCTTCGTCTTCTGCACTGTGGTCAAAGGGTTGCATGGGCCATTCTGACGGATCATGGGAGATCCAAGAAGGCCCACGACGCCACAATGGATGATGCAGAAGATTAAGTGGAGTGACACCACGAGACAAGCAATCTGCGGGGTTCTCAATACCCGCGACGTGATTGAAACAAGTAGCAGGAACCAGTTCAATCAATTTGCTAACGCGGTTGGCGACAAAAGTCTGCCAGCGATGAGGAGAAGAATGAATCCAAGCGAGCACTACTTTGGAGTCGGAGAATGCGTATAATTTATTAATGGGGTAGTGGGGCAAAACTGTGTCTTGAACTTTGCGGAGCAACTGAGACAGCAGAAGGGCCGCGCACAACTCCAGTCTCGCAACTGAAACGGTTTTAACAGGCGAGACCTTAGACTTGGCACAAACTAACTGCACCGAGTAGTTAGAACCAATGCGGACTTGCAGATATACGACTCCGCCGTAAGCACGCTCGCTGGCGTCAGCGAAACCTATCAAGTTGGTGGTACATCCATCTACCAACCCAAGATGACGCGGAATAGTAACTTGATTGAGCGCGGTAAGCTCAATACAAAACTGGCCCCAAGCGGCGACAATATGGTCACGGGGTGTTTCATCCCACTCACACTTTGATAGCCAAAGCTCTTTGATCAAGAGCTTGGCGTACAAAATTGTGGGAGCCACAAAACCCATTACGTCCCATAGTCGAGCCACTGTGGACAGCATAGTGCGTTTGGTGCACTTATCATCTGGTGGTGAGACGTCAAACCGAAAACTATCGCAGGATTTGTCCCAGCGTAAACCGAGAACCTTATGCGGTACAGACTTCTCAAACTCAATGTCTGGAGAAGCCTTATGAGAATCTGGTATGCGTGCGAGAACCTCCTTAGAGTTGCTTGTCCATTTGACAAGATCAAACTGGCCTCGCTTGAAAAGCTGAATAAGCTCTTCACAAAGCGAAATTGCTAGCGGAGTGGATATGACACTACAGGCAATGTCATCCATGTACAAAGCGGAAGTGGCAACAGCCGCTGCGGCGGGAAAGTGATCGCCTTCATCAGCGATCAACTGGCGAACAACTCGTAACGCGTGATATGGGCTAGACTTGAGTCCAAAGCAAACACGATTGAACTGATACACAGATAAAGGTTCTTTCTTGTCAAAACGATAAAAGACCCGTTGAAATCTACGGTCAGATTCGCGAACGCCGATATTGAGGAACATTTGGCGGCAATCAGCTGACAGAGCGATTTGGAAAAGACGAAACTTTATTATGATGTTAAATAAATCACCCTGTAGATTGGGGCCGGCATGCAAAATGTCATTAATCGACTGACCCGATGTAGTCTTACAACTAGCGTCTAAAACCACACGAAGTTTAGTAGAGGTTTTATCTTCGCGAACTACGCCGTGATGCGGGATATAATATGAGGGCAGAGAGTTGCCCTCGTTGTTTACAACTACACTCAAAAAACCTTTATCTATGTAGTCACGAATGACGTCATTATAGGCGCTGCGTAACTTAGGTGATGCATCAAGTTTACGTTCCAAACAATGGAAACGTCTGAGCGCAGCAGCGTACGAGTCGCCTAACGAATAAGGGTCACCAGAGAATGGCAACGCCACAACGTATCTGCCACTGTCGTCACGAACAGTGGTAGCGCGGAAATGTTCTTCACACTCGAGATCTTTATGGCTCATCGAGGGCGGTGCGGTAACCTCTTCAAGCTCCTAAAATCGCTTGAGAAGAGAGTCAATATTGTTTTCTTGAAGAACAGAACAACAGCAAGACGTAACGTATTGAGAAGTATGTAATGTAGGTACGGTACCCATAATTACATACCCGAATACCGTCTCAATAGCGGGCGGTAAGTTATTTTGCTCACTACGTACCACTTTAGTAAGTAGCAAGTGCGGGAATATTGCGGCTCCGATCAAAACATCAATGTCTGCCGGATTCGCAAACTCCGAATCCGCTAGTGGTAATGACTCAAGATGTGTGAGGAGCGACACGTCCACATTAGCGTTTGGCAACGTGTCTGTAATACGTTCCACGATAAGCGAAGAAATGTTAAAATTAATGTCCCTATTAAAACGCGAATGTATTTTAATATCTACGGCACCTTTGCAATGTTTTTCTGATCCGCCTATCCCTCGGATTATTGAGTTCGTATTTTTAAAGTTATTCCATAATCCGAGGCGTTTGAACAATTCTAACGTTATTAAATTGGTCTGAGATGCGCTATCTAGCAGACAACGTACCATGTGCGGCGACGGCGACCCATTGACATCATATATGATAACTTGCGCTGTCGCTAACAGAACAGTCTTAGACGCCATACATGGCGGCCTAGCACTGCTCTGATCACTACAAGCGCGCGAAGGCCGTCCGCGCGTGCGTGCCGCCCGCGCAATGGATGTCGTACACAACGATATCTCATTATTGCGAGGCGTGGAAGGCGCAGCTACCGTGTTCTGCACTTGCGACGTACTCGTAAGTGTGTCAAGGTTAGCGGCTTGACTTGACAACCGGTTATTTTTATCATAATGTAACAGTGTGTGATGTTTTTGTTTACATGTGCGACATCTCGTTCTACTGGAACAATTACTCGTTTTATGTTTTATGCTTAAGCAATTAATGCAAGCTTTGTTATCTTTTACGCTTTTAAAACGAGCAATTGGATTTAAATCATTAAAGGTGGGACACTTATAGTAATGGTCGTGCACTATATTACTGCACAGACACTTCTGTGAATTATTACTATTAGATTCCGAACATGTTACGTAAGATTGTGGATTAGGGACTGAGTTATTATTACTATTTCGCGATTTATTCAACCTTTGTTTGTTGTTGTTAGTGTTAGACGGGCCAGGTGAACCAGACTGCGTATTATGAAATATTCGACACTGATCTTTGATGAACGAAATAAAACTATCTAGTGTAGGTATTTTATTATTGCGTTCCGTCATCTCGAATGCGCGAATTGTATCAGTGTCAAACTTTTTTAAAGCGAGTTGAAGCAACATAAAGTCGGAAAGATCTTCTAATTTTAAATTCCTAAGAGAATTAACCGCGGTTACGAAGTTATCAATAAACAGCTGGAAATTCGAGACAGACGCGTTGCTGGACAGTTTGAGATTTAAAGCTTGGTCAAAGTACGTAGACGCTAGAACGCGCGTGTCTTGATATCTGTCAAGTAGTGACTGAAATATGACCTGATAATTCTCAGCACTGGGTGTGACACCTGCAAATACGGACTGGGCCTTCGGTGACAGTTTACCTATTAAATAGTACAACCTGTCAGCATCTGCCAGAGAACCATTATCGTGCACTGTAGGCTTAAAACTTGCATAGAATAACGGCCAACTTCGTATATCTCCGTCAAACGACATAATCTCGATTGGCGGTAATCTCGGTTTGCGGGCAACGGGCTCTGCTGAACATTTACCCTCCAATTGCGATTGTATACGCTTAATAATACAATAAAGATCTTCGAATGAGGTATACGCCTGATAGTTCGGTTTTTCATCAGGATTGATAGAAAGTAATCTTGCGTTATAATCGTCTAACAACTTATGAAAATCTGTTCGAATACTATCTACTGTTGTACAATAACTGAGAAATGCTTCGCTATTACTGTCAGACATCGATGCGGTTTTTGATCTTTCATAGATATTTTGAATGCGCTCAAATAAAATATTGCGTTTTGCTTCTAAGATTGTCATCTCTTTGTCTTCCGACACGCGTGACTTCTTTTGTTGTGACATGCTTACGTAAGTATAAGCTAATGAGAACGAAACAAAATAAGAATATCTAATGTATCTATTATTTTACCTAAGTAGGCTAATTAGGCAACACTTTAGAGCTGAGGAAATAAAAGTTGATTGAAATATGAGATTTATAAGACAACTATGATAGTTGCAGAAATAATAATTTAATAAGTAGGTAGCTACATAAAAGTTTACCTACTAATGCGGGCGGAAATAACCATGTGACGGTTATGTTAATCTATTAGGAGTATAGCTAGGTGCTATAACTGCCTAGGTATAGCGGTATAACGTATAAAACGTAAATGAATCCGACTCGTATGGATCAAAAAAAATGGTATGGCGTGACGCCGAAACCGATTAGGTTCTAGGCGACTTGGAGAAGGAAATGGACTGTATACAAAGGATAGCTGGTTTAGCCGCCTAGGAGGGAATAAGGGAAGAGGAGATGGAGTGGGTATAGGATACTTCAAGGATGGAAGGCACCTACCTTATTCAGCCTTCTTCGTTTCTTGTCCTCCTGGTGGTTTCGCGATGCAGCTGCTTGTTTTCACTAGCACTCACGAGCGGGTTTTCCTTGGTGGAAGCGGTAAATCACCTACAGCGGCGCGGCGCGGAGCGGTATCGAGACGGCGTTCTTAGCGAGCGGAATGTTCGAGACTGTCCCTCGCGTTCACGATCGCGTCGACGAAATCAGGCGCAAGGCAGTGCCTCTTCCAGGGAGAGGGAAAGAGAGGGACGGAAATATGATATCGCTCGCACTAGACAAGCGTGGAACGATTCATGTTGATGCGATTAGTTGTAGATAGGAAGGTAGATGGCGCTACCAATAGTGAAGATTTCAATAGACTGCCATTCAGGAGCTAGTGCTAAAATCCACGGCGCACATCACAGACTTTTCGTAGTTACGTCTGTACTAATTTGTCAGTTACCGCTTGTCCCGTGTCTCCGAGAGCAACTTATTTCTGGCTATCATAAAGATTTTCGATGGAGTTGTTGATGGGAGTCGATACCCTTGAATATACTGACACTGGTCTAAACAATGGAATATCCCTATCCCTTTGGTTTGCGGAGGTCAGACGGTCGGTTGCTCTGTCGAAAGACTAATATTCTGTCAAATCTGGCTTGACTAGAAAGCCCTTCTCGGGCTCCAAGACAAAGGGTTTCGGATGAAACAAAGAGGATGACGACTTAGGTTTAGCTCTCACCAACGGAGTGGCGGCGAAGAGACTAATTCAGAAACAGTTTGAATTCGACTGCTGACCCTTAATACGAAATTCATCATTTTCAAAAATATTTGAATAGGGTTCCCACCAATAACTTAGGGTCGGGCGCCAACCTCACCTGCAAGTGGTGCACCTGCCGATCAACGGACGAGGCTCTGGCAAACAAAATATCCCGATAAGCGGCAATAGGCTCGCCACCTTATTACGTGGGATCAAAACACTGGCGAAAAGTGGGCGTTTAATATGCCTCTGCCTACCCCTTCGGGGAAACAGGCGTGAGTCTATGTATGTATGTATTTTTGATTAATTTTAGTTTTTTAGTTTTTTTTATTAAAAATACGAAGTGCACTATCCCATTCCGTTCCGTCGGTGTCTTAGTAGTCGACTAAGGAAAATACACATGGAAATCATATCTTTCGGATGAGACGGACATCTCGAGTACTCGACATCAAATCATCCTTTGGCATCCCGTCTGGCCAGTTGGGTATACTAGGCCAAATAGTTCTATTGAACAGAATCAGGAGAGGTATTATGGCGCGTTTACGACCTACAGCGGTGGGCGGCAGCGGCAGCGATTTTGATGTCGTCATGTACATCGAATCGATTGTCTGTGTGGTGACGGGTTAAGAATACAGAATGTCACCACCCCATATCGTCCCATGGGTGTCGTAAGAGCCGACAGAGGGAGCATATTATGCACAGAACAGCACTGTAAGAGAAGGAAAACTTGATACAAACCCTATACCAACCCGTTTGGCCAGCGTGGCATAGTAGGCTAACTCTTCCTTTCAAAGGAGAGGCCTAGTCCAGCAGTGGACTGTTAAAGGCTGATGATGATGTACATCGAAATTGCTGCCACTTACTCTGACGCGACATCGGCCACCGAGGAGTAAAGCGCGCCAGGTTAGACCTTCAGTGTCTACGAAAGGCTGATGAAGATGATGAATTTTACTTCCTTGGCCCAATGAATTTTAGACACAACGAATATTGTTGGTCTTCAGTCTATTGAATTTCATATTTCTCTGTTAGTTATGCAGCCCTAATGACGGAACAGTGGGAGCTGTCAGCCAAGGCCTACCGTCGCTACACGTACTTACAGCCGCAGTCGTTCGAGGCGTGGAACAACCTCGCCAAGGTGTACGTGCAGCAGGGAGACCAGGGCAGGGCCTATAGAGCTCTTATGGAGGCACTCAGGTTCAACTATGATAACTGGAAGGTGAGTGTTGAGTCTTTATTTTGTGTGTGTGAGTGGCCAAGACTGGTGGCGGCGTTTTTGTACCGCCCGAAAGCCTTCTATATGGCCTAATGATTCTTATCCTAAAACAGGAATAGGAACCGACAGTTTTTTGTCCGACACACGGTAGCGCTTTGGTGTAAAATGATTCATAAGTGACTCTTGTAGAAGTAAAAATTCTTTGGCAAAATCATCTGAGCCACTTTGCCACTTGTGGTAGATGTTGATTAATAATTGCTAACCGAAATTCTAGAACGTTGTAACTTTACCGTACGTCTTGTATAAAATTTAATGTAGGGTACCTTTTATAAAGTCATAAAGACATTTATTTCTGCATTTTAGTTGTTTACAACACTTATACAAGTCAAAACCCTATTCTAGATGATGCCGGCTTTTCATAGCTAAATGATTTCTTGAGAAGAAAGGCCGAAACAAACTCAGTCATTTTTTTTGTCACTTCAATGTCTTTCATCTTGTCTTGATCTTTTAAAGTCCAGACAAAATTATTATTGCGTCAACCTATACTCACGCGAGTGAAGCTGGGGCAAAAAATAGTACATATACTCATAGTCTCAATATGTTGCAGCTATGGGAGAACGTGATAACAGTTAGCATGAACACCCGCCACCTGGAGGACGTCCTGCGCGGGTGTCACCGCCTGCTGGACCTCACGCACAAGTTCACAGACCTGCACGTGCTGGCACTGCTTGTTAGAGCTGTGGTTGAAGATGCTATAGACGCTGATGGGAATGGCGCCGCCAGGTAACGTGCCAAATGTGGTACGATGATGCTTTTATTGTTTTGAACTGACTACAAACTGACTAGGCAGCGATAGCCGAGTGGAGATACCAATTACCAACAGACTGCCATGCAGAGGGTCGGCCTATCGGGTTCGAATTCACGGCTAATGACTTTTCGGAGCTATATGCCTTGAAATTTAAACTGAATTAAATTTTCGCTTGCCCTCAAATAAACTGACCCTGGTCTACTCTTTGGACATGGAATATAGGGTTCCGTAGGTCAACCGCTCTGTGGAATGTTATTCTTTCATATCTGATTGGACTGACCGTTAATCTTTATTACTAGTAAGAAAATAAGATTGAATCTTCGAGATTCATCGTTAAACATATTTTGCATTGGCATTGCCTCCAATATTCTAAGGGACTCCCCTTAGAATATTGGAGGCAATGCCGGCGAACGCAGTGGAAGTATTATCTTAACCCTTTCACCGCCACGTCAATAACGAAAAACTGTGTTCCCTACGCCACGCTACAAATCCCTTCTTGAATACCTACAAAAAAAATGTGACGGGCAAAAATACAAATCAATAAAACATCGATAGTAGGAATGATTTTACTTGTGCATGGTTTACGAATAAAAATAACTTATAATTGGCCCTGATTGTATTTATTTACACTCATGTTTTATCCCTTTTCCCAAATTAGTAATCAATACTCAGAAACTACAGCGCAGATTTTATAATAAATAAGTAATTAAATAAAAAAGTCACAGCACTAATTTCGTTTGTGATGTCATCCACGGTCGTCTATACACGACACTGGCGTGGCGAGCACTGCGCTTCCAAGCTTTGCCGCCTTTGGATTAGAGATCTACCTACCAGTATTAGAAATTTAACGATATTATTAGCATAATATTTAACCTAGTATAATAATTACGTGATTATTAGGTTACTAGAGTAATGAAGTTAGTTTAGTAATTACCTAATTATAATTACGTGTTGAAATTAATTAGCGTTAATAGTGTTTATTGCTAGAAAAACCGATATCTACATTCACAATTTTGCACAAATATCTCGTACGCTTTAAAATAATGTTGATAAACTTTCACGATTTGTGCAATTATGTTTTTAATTAATGTGTCAACCCTTGAATTGCATAAGGTTCATATATAATATATGTATAGCATGTATGGCTGAAGAACGAAAGAGACAGTATGAGAGTCGTTCAAGCACCCTTATTCACAACTATTCGATAGGTTTCCGAGTCGAATCGGATGCAGAAACGTCAAACCGCGCCATACTTCGGTACGGAATCGGTTTGATGTTTCTCACAGAACTAATAAATAACACTACTTGAATCGACCTTATTATTTTGGTAATTTAAATATACCTATTATTTTTCACGTTATATTATATTGCACTTCACTCAAAGTGTCCAGCCAGCGCTGTTGACGTCACAGCGTGTCGTCTCATCACGACTGTGGCGCACAGAGTACCGTAAAGGGATTCTACAATAAGGATGCGCGAGAGTTGCCATAAAATTATCGATTTGCAATTATTTAGTCACAAGTTTGTTAATAAATCTTTAGTTTCATTATACATTGTGCTTCATATTTCATCTGATATAAAATGTACAATAACGAGATACAATTTTCATCATTTAGTAGGCAGTATTTCATTTGATTTTTCAAAATTATTTCATTAACCTTTTATCGTAATTGTTTTTCTTACACATCACTACCTGTCGTCTCATGACGACCGTGGCGTGTATGTGCGTGCCAAATTGCACATTTAGCATGGTGTTCTTACATGGTGCTTTTTTACATTATGGAATGGCTAATTGTTATGTATCTTTGTATAATAATGTAGTAAATATGCCGTGTGGTTGACGGCATAGAATACAAGTGTCACCACCCCTTATGTTCCCGTGGGTGTCGTAAGAGGCGACTAAGGGATAACACGATGCAAATACCATCTTTGCGTAGAGACGGAAAACTCGACATCAAACCCTATACGACTGCCTCGTTGGTCTCGCGGCATAAATGTGCGCGTGGGATCGGGAGGTCCTGGGTTCGATTCCTGGGTCGGGCAATGTTATTGAGTTTTTCTGTCACGAAATTCTCAGTAGCAGCACGAAGTCTGGAAATGTGCCCGGTACGGCAATAGGCTCGCCCCTTATTACGTGGGACTAAAGTATATCTGGCGAAAAGTGGGTGTAGAAATACAACTCTGCCTACCCCTTCGGGGATGAAAGGCGTGACGATATGTATGTATGTATGTATGTAAATATGTCTAAGGAATGATAATAGAAAAAAAATACTACAAATGTGTTTTTCTTTTGTGTTTATTTTATTTTGTAGAAAGTGGTATTTTTGTCTTGCATAGACGTCGAAAGCGTCGTGGGCACGTTTTGGTTTGTCTTCTATAGACGACCGTGGGGGTAAAAGGTTTAAGTACTGTTACGAGCTGGGGTTCGTGATAAATTATATACACTATGCCAGAAAAAACTGCACTTTATTCACTAACACAATAACACTAGATACACACACTTAATTTTCACTTCACTAATAAAACACACTATTCACACCACTAGAACAACACTAAACACTTCCGACTTATTTCCTTCGCTTCTTGTTGATCGCTTCGATATTCAATTGTAACTGTCCTGTCTCGCGCGCTCTCGCTCTATTTATACTGACCGGATAACATCACTAGCGCATTCTAGACTCTTCCACAAAACTGTCGAAATAATCTCGAACAGTCTATACTCGATACAGCAACGCCATCTAGTACAGAGTAGCTGAATTACCTTTAAACCACCGATACATTCAATCTCTTCTAGTATCCACCCCAATCCCATTCACCGATAGATGGCGTAACACAACACAACAAGAGGGGGGCACCCCTCTTAAACGTGTTCGTCTCGAACATCGTTGGACCCATAGTAACGAGCCAACCGGTCCACATGAACTATCTTCGGTGCACCTCGCGACCCCTTCTGGATTCGATAGGTAACGTCGTTCATCCTGGTAATTATGCGATATGGCCCGTCCCATCTGGCTTGTAACTTAGGCGATTTTCCTTTGCTTCGTACTGGGTTATGAAGCCACACCAATGATCCCTCATCGAAGTCTTTGTTGTTTGCCTTCCGGTCGTAGCGAGTCTTCATCTTTTTAGACATCTGTTGTCCTGACTCCCTGATGTGCTCGTATACGTCGTTCATCTTGTTGCGGAGCTCGGTCGCGTAATCCGTTATATTGGGTGGAGATTCTGGTGGAATACCGGTGATAAGGTCTGCAGGTAAACGGAGTTCTCTACCGAAATTGGCAAAAGCTGGTGTTACTCCTGTAGTTTCGTGGACCGCACTGCGATATGACAGGAGAAATGGTTGGATGTGCTTGTCCCAATCTCTTTGATTGCTCTCCACGACCTTCGCCAGGTACCTTTCCAGTGATTGGTTAAACCGTTCAACCATGCCATCTGATTGCGGATGATAAGCCGTGGTCCTGGTTTTATGTGCACCCATTACGCGACAAGTCTCCTTGAACACCTCAGATTCGAAGTTCCGGCCTTGATCGCTGTGGATTTCCAAGGGCACCCCGAACCGACAAAATACTTCATGCACCAGCTTATCGGCCACTGTGGTAGCTTCTTGATTTGGGATTGCAAACACTTCAGGCCACTTCGTGAAGTAATCCATCACAACCAAGAAGTATTTGTTTCCGTCCTGGCTCTCAGGAAACGGCCCAGCGACATCCAACGCTATGCGCTCCCATGGAGCTCCCACATTGTACACCTTTAATGCACCTCTGCTTCGAGTATGTGGCCCCTTGACAGCCGCACAACTTGTGCATTTGCGGCACCAATCCTCGACGTCATCCCGACAGTGGAGCCAATAAAACCGCTCCCGGATCTTAGTAAGGGTCTTCTTAACTCCCATGTGACCTCCCGAAGCACCATTGTGATAGAGCTGTAAGACTTCCGGCACCTTAGTTTTGGGCACTACCATTTGCAAATGGCACTGGTTACCGCGAGCGTTTTCCCATTTGCAGCACAGAACTCCATCCTGGACGACCAAGCTTTCCCACTGTGCCCAATAACTCTTGGTGATGGGGCTCATTGCTGCGATATCACTCCATTTGGGCCTAGGCGCATCTGATTTCTTCCATTCAAGAATCGGCTGTACATCCTTGTCATCTTGCTGAGCACTCTGCAAAGCTTCTCTCCATTCGTCGCTTAGATCCGTCTTTAACATCCTCACTAGCGCTGCCTGCTTTGCTTCCTGTCGGCTACAGTGCTTGCACTGGTCGGGACACGGCCTACGCGATAGGGCATCTGCGTTACCATGGGACTTGCCGCTGCGATGTTGTATTACAAAATCAAACTCTTGCAGTAGTTCAATCCATCTAGCTACTTGTCCTTCTGGGTCCTTAAATTGAAGTAGCCATTTCAGCGCTGCATGGTCGGTTCGCAGGTGGAATTTACGGCCCAACAAGTATTTGTTGAAATGCTGCAACGTCTTTACTACAGCCAAGAGTTCCCGCCTGGTGACGCAGTAATTTCTTTCGGGTTTGGATAAGGTCTTGCTGAAGTATGCTATAACAACTTCTTGATCACCCTTCTTCTGTGACAGCACGCCGCCAATTCCGGTGTTACTGGCATCTTTGTCAACTATAAATCCATGCTCATTGTCAGGGTAGCCTAGAATAGGTGCAGTACACAGATGTTCCTTAAGCTTCTGGAATGCAACGTCACAGCTCTCATTCCAACAGAACTGCACTCTGTCTTCGGTGAGCTTATGAAGAGGTCGAGCAATGTCAGCAAAGTTCTTCACAAACCGTCGATAGTAGGAGCATAATCCGAGGAATGCTCTGACCTGCGTTTTGTTCTCTGGAACTGGCCATTCCTTCACGGCAATGATCTTATCCGGGTCAGTTTGAATACCGTTCTCCGAGACCACATGTCCTAGAAAGTTCACTTGCCGTCTGAATAACGCGCATTTCTTCGGACTCAGCTTCAAATTAGCTCCTCGTATCTTTGACAGCACTTGCTCCAAGTTTCGAAGGTGATCCTGGAAGGTGCGCCCCACGATGATGATGTCATCCAAGTAGACCAGGCAGGCGTCTCCAATCAGTCCCATAAGCACTCGCTCCATCAGTCTCTCAAAAGTAGCCGGAGCGTTGCACAATCCAAAGGGCATGACGTTAAATTGCCACAATCCTTTGCCTGTGGAGAATGCCGTCTTCTCTTTGTCTCGAGGATCTATTTCCACCTGCCAGTAGCCACTTTTTAGGTCTAAGGTAGAAAACCACTTCATCCCCGTCAGCGTATGCAGTGTGTCATCGATCCTTGGCAGCGGGTAGCTGTCCTTCTTCGTGATGTCATTCAATCGGCGGTAGTCTACACAGAAGCGCATGCTGCCATCCTTCTTCTTAACTAGGACAACCGGAGAGCACCACGGGCTGGACGAAGGCTCGATTACGCCTTCGTTCACCATACCGTCGATCATAGCTTCCACTTCACGTTCCCGTGCTACTGGCACACGTCTTGGTCGCTGGCGAATCGCTGCTTCACTTCCCGTGTTTATTTTGTGCTGGACTAGTGCTGTCTTCCCTATGTCGGCATCACTGGTCGAGAAAATATTCGCGAACCGGTTCAACATCTTCTGAGCCTCGGTCTTCTCTTCTTCTGACAGGGTACTTTGGCAGTCCTCCAAAAGTGAAGACACGTCGAATCGTGCACCCTGAACCTTGGCGCTGGTAGGTTGCTCTTGACATCTACGCATCCAAGCCGCTCCTTCATAGGTGCCCAATTCCGTCCCTTTCTTGAGCGACACTTCCTTGTCACTTGCATTCAGTGCGCGTACTGATGAAACTTTGGTACCCCTTACCAAGGTTCGTGCAATCTTCCACGGGGCCTCTTTCTCTAGGCCTTCGATTAGTACGCAGCGGTTCTCTCGACCAGAATTCCCTGGTAGACAAACTGGTATAACCGTTTCCGACCGCGGGTGAAGAATGACATTCTTCAGGCAGTACACTTTTCCTGAAGTTGCACCTTCCATGAAGACTTCTTCCGAGGCACACTTGAACACTCCCTGGTTAACATCGATCTCGCAGCGATACTTCCGCATGAAGTCTAGGCCCAGGATGCAGTCGTCCACTATATCGGCTACGATGACTTTGTGACGGTAAACTTTGTTGCCTAGCTTCAGATCCACCTCCATTTCACCTCGGACGGTTATGTGCTGACCGGTAGCTGTTCTCAGATTCACACATTCATTGTTCCTGAAGCAGCCCCGAAGAACCCGTCTTGCCAGATGGAAACCGATGAGTGTGCGAGAAGCACCCGTGTCCAATGTCAGCTTGCATGGTGTTCTGTTAATTTCGCCTTCGATGATCAGGCTGTTCCCGTCGCATGATTGCGAGATCGAGATACTTGGGGCTCTTCCATTACCAGCCAGCACCCGCCCCGCAGTCCTGGCTTCTACTCGTTTCCCTGCTCTCGCTGCCTGGCAGGCACATCAGGCGACCCCTTTGGTGGAGACAGGGTGTCACCAGGCTGCCTACGCTTTGGGCAGCTCAAGTGGATATGGCCTCTTTCTCCGCAGTTGTAGCACCGAGGTGACGACACAACTTCCCTGATGCGGTGACCTCGATCGTCGCGTCGCACTGCTTCCACCTCCAGAGCGTGGGCTAAAGCGTCCTTGAGATCCTTGAAGTGCCCAAGCCTCACTGCTGCTCTTACCTCCAGGTCCCGGATCCCATCCGTAAACGCCTGTACGAGGTTCCCGTCAATAAGCGCAGGCGACGACTGGTATGCCTTCCTGACCAGCTTTTCCACCTCTAGAGCCCACTGCTGCAGAGTTTCTCCGGTGCGTTGTGTCCTGTCCTTCAGCTGAGCACGATAAACGTGTTCAAGGTGCGCGTCACCGTATCTGGCCTCTAGCGCCTCCAGGAGCTTTTCGTAGGTGACGTCTTGCCCGAGTGCCTCCAACACTGTCAAGGCCCGGTCGCGAAGGCCCAAGGTTAGGGCGGTTAAGGCCTGTTCTTTGGTCCACCCATTCGATCGCATCACAGCCTCGAACTGGATCTTGTATGCAGACCATGATGACGAGCCATCGAATGGTGGGACCTTAAATCCACGAGGTGAGGGCGCTACAGCCGCTGGTGTCACTTCGAGCCCACGCAACTTCTTCTCCACTTCAGCAACACAGGTCTCGTGGTGGTCGTGTACACGCTTCTCTATAAAGGCGACGCGAGTCTCAAGCTTGTCGTGTACGAGCATCTCTACGTCGCTGATACGGGCCTCGTGCTGCTGAAGTTCCTCCTTGACCGCCTTCAAGTCCTTCCCTACAGCGGCGCTGAGGTCCTTCATAAGCACCACCTGCTCTTCTAGGCGGCGCGCGTGCTCCTCCTTGTCGCGCTGGAGCTGTTCTTCTAGGCGGCGCGCGTGCTCCTCTTGACGGTGAGCCTGCTCCTCCTTGTCGCGCTGAAGCTGTTCCTGCAGGCGGCGCGCATGCTCCTCTTGACGGCGAGCCTGCTCCTCCTGACGGCACGCGTGCTCCTCTTGACGGCGAGCCTGCTCCTCCTTGTCGCGCTGAAGCTGTTCCTCCAGGCGGCGCGCGTGCTCCTCTTGACGGCGAGCCTGCTCCTCCTTGTCGCGCTGTCGCTGTTCCTCCATGCGGCGCGCGTGCTCCTCTTGACGGCGGGCCTGCTCATGCATGAACGCCATCAGAGCCGCGATGTCGGGCACCGCCACGGAGTGTGCGCTTGCAGGCTCCACTGCAGCCGCGGAGTCGCCTGGTCCACCAGGCGATGGAGAAGGAACGTCTCCGAAGCGTCTCTGGTCCAGGTCTTGCTGGCGCTGGTGCCTGGTACGCACACCTTCAGTTTCCTCCTTCGGCATAACCGGCATAATTTATCCCACTTCTGACACCAATTTGTTACGAGCTGGGGTTCGTGATAAATTATATACACTATGCCAGAAAAAACTGCACTTTATTCACTAACACAATAACAATAGATACACACACTTAATTTTCACTTCACTAATAAAACACACTATTCACACCACTAGAACAACACAAAACACTTCCGACTTATTTCCTTCGCTTCTTGTTGATCGCTTCGATATTCAATTGTAACTGTCCTGTCTCGCGCGCTCTCGCTCTATTTATACTGACCGGATAACATCACTAGCGCATTCTAGACTCTTCCACAAAACTGTCGAAATAATCTCGAACAGTCTATACTCGATACAGCAACGCCATCTAGTACAGAGTAGCTGAATTACCTTTAAACCACCGATACATTCAATCTCTTCTAGTATCCACCCCAATCCCATTCACCGATAGATGGCGTAACAGTACGGTCTCTCTAGAAGCCTCTCCAATATGAAGTTGCCACCAAGATGTGTTATATTTCAGCTTATTGCAAAAAGTATGTAATTGCAAAAAGTATGTAATTGTTTTAGTGTTATTTATATCGAAACAAAGACGCCCTTATTTACGTTAGAACTTGTACTTTGCTCTTGATTTTCAATGGCTATTTCTTTTTGTATACAGGTTACAAAGAAGAGTCCTTGAACTGTTCGGTCGGATAACTTCGATTCACCAGAACAAGCCCGAGATCTGGCAGCTGTACGCGGACCTGAGTCCCACTTACTTGCTCAGGGCACAGCGGCTACAAAAGGCTTATAGAGGATACACGCAGGTAATTAGGACTTTTATTGTACTGTAACAATTTTATAAGATGATTTGATTTAGTATAGAAGCTGATGGTAAGTCCTTACAAATAATATTGGCGATGCAAAGCTTAATCACTAAAAACACACAGGGTATCTCCACTAGGCTATCGCTGCCGCATGGCTACATCCATATAATCATCAATAATTAATTTTACAGAACGGCAACTGGTCAAACAACCCTGAAACTTGTAAGCAAGTTATAGAGCTAGCTAAAGGTCTTCTAGAACAAAGCTTAAAAGCTCGCCAAGAGGCAGAAGCGAAGGATGTGTTCCAAGCCAATCAACAGCTTTCTTCTGCGAGATTAACAGGACAAGCCGTGATTCGCGCAGTCGAGAAACAAGAATGGCCTGAAACTATAAGCGGACTAGAAGACTTGAAAATCTTATTTTCTAATGTCACTGAATTTATACAAGCAAATATGTAATATTATTTGTTTTATTTAATCCTCACACAATCCCATCCTTCTTCTTATGTAATGTACTTTTAGTAGCACACAAGTTTGTCGTAAGTATAATATCGAATATAAGTGCTGCCGAAATTGTAAGTTATTTGCGCGATATTTACCTAAAGGGACGACAGGGCATTCTATATTACTTGTGGAGGGCAGAATTAATAAGTAATAATTTGATAACGTATTATTGCCATTAATAAAAATACTAGAATATAATATAGATTCAGGCAGGAGGCAAGCAACATTGAGCTGTCAATTTGACATTTTATGACAATAAAATCTTGCGTTTTGTTTATGCTAAAATTAAATTTTTAACACTCATATGGTTTCATATGGTTTTCAAAATAAAATTCTAATCAATAATCATATCATAGTTATTTTTGTTAAGAGTAAATTTTCTCTGACTGCCAGTATTAGTGTCCAACATGTGCTTTCTGAGACCATAAAGCACAGAGTACCCATAAAGTAATTGTTTATCTTATATAACTAAACGCACCCATCAACTGTCACTGCAGGTAATTATAGTCCGTTCACAGTTATTTTACCTCTAGCTGTTAGATTGGCCAACCTGGGCGTTGTGTTGCTATATTTGGTATATAATACTCCCATTTTAAATATACATTATTACTAAAATGTACTTATTTTTTTATTGCCTAAGCGATCGTATAAAATATTTGGAAGTAATGTTTGTAACAAAACCTCTTGATATTGGCATGGCTATATGCATGTACATTTATTTTCTTACGAAATAAGGATTTTCCTATGAAGATAAGTAGTTATAATAAAATGTTGTCTATTTAATATATAAAGGTAAACGCATCTTAATTACGCCAACGTGAGGTTCTAATTATCAAATACAAAAACTGCAAATTTAATTTTCTTTTATTTTGAATAAGAATGATGTGGGTGTAATATTACACCTCTGCCTACCCCTGCATGGAAACAGGCGTGAGTCTATAAGAATGATCCATGTGGACTGCCAATGTTATGATGATTCGTAACTGCTGTCATATTCTGTATCAGACTCAGAATTTAATTCTATTATGAACCTGTCCATTGCAGCATCCGTAGACCCATCTGTTTCACGAAGCTTGTCTTCAATGTGGCGCTCATGTTTGCATTGTTTTTGTCAGTCTTCTGCAGTGATAAATTAAAAATCTTCTTCAGCTAAATTCACAATGTTGGTTGCCTCTTGTCCTAAATTTTTGCTTGTGACTCGTCTTTTAATGAGACTCCACATAAGTTCAATTGCGTTTAGCTCGCAATGGTATGGCGGTAATATAACCACTTTGCTGCCATGAGCTTCAAGCATTTGAATTTTTGAAGCATTTCCACTAATATTGGGTAAAATGTTATGCACGGGTAACCCTATTTTACATTCCTGTCATCACAGAGTACAATTCCAACATAAAGAAAATAAACACCGACATCTGTCAGAGGTAAAATAACTGTGAATGGACTGTAGTGTGTGAACCGTGAAGGGGTGTTACGATTTCTACGAGAATTTATAATTAAAATACTACTGAGTGTGTTTATAATGTCGTATTAGAAACGCGCTAGCCATGGCCGCAGCTAACGACGACGAGATATTGGAGGGTTTCCTCTGTCCTATATGTAAAGCGGACCTAAAATCCGCCTCCCAACTTACGAGTCATTTCGAGAGTTTGCACCAGGAAGAACAAGATGTACTGAGGTCTTTGAAAGAAATATTCGGTAAAGCGAAGAAGATAATACTTAATAATGACGAGTCAGACTTGAAAGAGACGTTTGATCGTGCGTTAAAATTTAGTTATCAGGAGCATTATTATTTGGATGAGGAGCAAACCGTGGGAGTATGTAGGAGTTCTACAGATTACCTAAAGGCCGTGCGGAGCGCGCGCCTGGAGAGGTACGCGACGGAGACCAATAAGCTGCTAATAAGGCTGGATAAACTAGTGTGTAATATGCCAACAGAACCTAATCAAAGAAAACTTCATGAACAGGAAGTGAGTATAACATTTTCTTATGAATCATAGTCAGTGTTTCAGGCTACTATAAATCTCAGATTCTATCTATCACATTGTATTTGTTGTGAGTAAGCATATAATTATGTCAGTCATATTTGATCTGATGTAATTGTATGAAAATTGTGAGGCTAGATGTAATTGTATGAAATTGTGGCATTATCTAGGCTCTTAAGTAGATTAATACTTACAATGTTACAAGTTTAATATCCTTGTAGGTAAACAGAGTGTTTATGAAAAAAAAAGGATGTTAACCCTTGACAATAAAACATATTCTTCCAAGCAACTGCATATAATACTTTCTTTGCTGATTTACATTCACTTCACATAATCTAAAAGAAATTATTTATAACCATGATATACATAAATAAATATTCATACCACAACTCTGCATTACAAATATGTGTACATTCTCATATTGAAAGTTGTATAGCTAACACAAAGAGCATTGTGCTCTATTTCCAGATTTACATCATTTGTTTGTAATTCATGTCTTTCAATGCACTACAATGATATTATTTAGATGAAAATAAAACCTAGTCTATAATTTGCTGATAGGTTTGACATATATAAAGATTCTTGTGAGTTAACCATTTGAAATATGTGCATACATACATACATATGTACATAGACTCACACCTGTTTCCCGGAGGGGTAGGCAGAGACTACAGAACACCATTTGCCACGATCCTGACATATCTCTCTTGCTTAATTCACTCCCATCAAATTCCTCATGCATGCTCTAATGATTGCATAAATCTGATGATTAAAAAATATGTTGCATAACTAACTAGACTTTGAATGTGCCTCTGCTTGCCTGAATCTTACACCTACTCCTTCCCATGGAGTCACACTATCTATTGGTGAAAACTGTGTAGTATCTTATCAGCAGCGATAGCCAAGTGATGAGACCAACAGACTGCTACGCAGAGGGTCTTGGGTACGAATCTGCAGCATTCACCAGTCACTTTTCGAAGTTAAGTGCGTATTAAATTGTTAATTATTGCTTGCTTATCGGTGAAGGAAAACATTGTGAGGAAACCTGCATGTCTGAGAGTTCTCCATAATGTTCTCAAAAGGCATGTGAAGTCTGCCAACCCGCACTTGGCCAGTGTTGTGGACTACGGCCTTACCCTTCTCATAGCGAGGAGAGGCCCGTGCCCAGCAGTGGGACAGTATAAAGGGCTGATGATGATGACAGTTTTTCTTGAGTTTATCGCGTTCATGCCGACAGACAGGAAGAAAAAGGGGACTTCATTTTGCAGAATTGTTAACCTATTCAGTAAAATTAAATGTTTGTAACATAGGGTTCATCACTACAGCAATTTGGCTTTTATCAAATACACTATTTTACATCAGTTAGGTATATGCAAATGTACAAAAAACCCAGAAATATTTTGTGGTTAAAATAATGATTAAGTAGGGATATTTTACTTCCTTCCTTAATTATCAGAAACTGTAAACTTTAATTTATTTAAAATATCATTGGTAAGAAGCCTAATAGTAATTGAATGACCTTGAAGTGCCAAAATGGCAGTTATTATCAAATTGCTTTCATGCCTTGTTAAATTTTTATGCATTGTTCTCCTAATGTGAATTCACAATATTGACTAAATGTTTGCTTTCTTGGTGGTGTAAGTTGAATAAACAATTAAGAAAGTACCATCAGACAGTTTTTAGTATAATAATATAACTAATCCATTAATTTATTGCGGCTACCCTGTCATACTGCAGTCTAAATGACAAACATTAAAGCTAGTAAGTATAATTGTCCTAATGTAATTTTAGATGCAACTAAAATTACATTACCAAGACATTTTGTTGACCCGGTCGCAATCCAAGATCTTCGAGCTTGGAGCCAGGGTACCGCTAATTCTACTCTGAGCTCTCATGCGGCAAGCGCAAACAAGGAGGTCAATACCTGCGCTACAAAGACGTCCTGAAACGCAATCTTGCGGCCTCCGTTAGAACTTAATGGAAGGAAAGAGGAACCCACCACACACCCTTGCATTGACCACCCCAATTAATGCAATAGAAAAAGGGTGACAATTCCGAACTCCTCTAAAAGGATAAGGGATATAGGAATGGTATGGGTTCCAGGAAGATACCTGACTTGCAGTATCCCGCTAACACGTGTCGAAGAATAGTCGGCGTATGCGCCGACTATTCTTCGACACGTGTTTCGCCTCTGCACGGGGCAACCTCAGGAGCGATGGGCAACAACTGACTCAGTCGTTGCCCATCCTATTGTCAACTTTTTTCTATTGCAATAGTTGGGGTGGTCAATCCGAGGGTGCGTGGTGGGTTCCTCTTTCCTTCCATTGGGCTCGTTTTTACAATACATAGTACGTTTACTTAGGTGGTGCCGTGGCTGGACGGCTCGTCGGTGAAGCTGTGTCCCAACTGCGCCAAGGCGTTCAACCTCACGCGCCGCAAGCACCACTGCCGGCTCTGCGGCTCCATACTCTGCCACGACTGCTCGCTCTTCCTAGATATTCATGTAGCTAGTAAGTATTGTAAAAGGCTGTTTTCGTTATCTATACAAGCCTATTTTATGGTCTTGCATTTCAGAAGTAGGTATATCTAATGAAAATTTTAAGTTCTTGCGCCTAACAGTTTTGGCTGTAGCTTGTCTGTCAGTCAATAACGCAAGATTTTATATATAGAGAATTACGTTAAGTAGCAGTTACCAGCACCTAATAACTATGCATTATTTTATTGATGAAGCAATGTCATCTCTGCAAAAAAATGTATTCAGTAAAGACTTATGTTTATTCTTCTTGCCACTCCACAGGAACAATAGTAGACCCATCAGCGCCTCAAACCTCCAGTCAGCCGGACCAGGAGATCACTGAGAAGAATGGTCTGCGGCTGTGCGAGCACTGCTTCAACCTGATCGAGCTGCGGAAGCAGGTGCAGGACACGAGAAACGCCAAAACGGTGCTCGTCACCGCCTACGAGCAGATGAGGAGCCTCATGGACCAGGCCAGGCCTGCGGTGGCTATGTATGAGAAGGTATGTTGACGAACGAAGTGAAATTGTATTATTTCGACTGCACGATTGTATGGTTTAAGAGGCCACCTTACTGTCTGACACTGCGCCGAGTGTTGTGGGTTCGATTCTCATACGACAAAACACTTTGTGTGATCCATAAATTGTTGTTTCGAGTCTGGGTGTTCATTGTGTACGTTTGTTAAATAAATTGGATAAATCATTATTTTATGTGTTCGTTATTGCCAGGAGAAGGTTTGTGAGAAAAAATAATATAAAACGAATAGCAAAAATAGGGCGGTACGAAGTTCGCTGGGTCAGCTAGTAAATATAAAATAATAAAAAAAACAGTTCTTCAGCAATTCGTGTAAGAGACCTAACGCAAGCAACCCTATAAATATACCATGCTTATGAGACGGTTTATGCGGCTATGATGTTTCTCAGTTTATTCCGGCACCGGCTATCGCGTTAAAGTAAATAAAGTTAAACTTTGCATTTTTACTTTGCTAGATGTGTCAGAGTCTATTCGATGGCGAGACGACGTACAACCTGTCGGACGTGAACTCGATGCGGGGGCGCATCGGCAAGCTGGCGGAGGGCATCGACCTGCTGAGTAAGCAGATCCTCGCCTTCCCCGCCGAGCCCGCCACGCGCCAGGCCAGGCTGCAGACCGCCATCAGACAAGCCGCCGGACATTACATTAAGGCAAGTACTAACTTAACTAGTTTATAGAGAAGTTTTATGTGTATGCTGTTGGTGTACCTTATTTAAATAAATATTACATCATTCTTTTTATTAATTTTGTACCTACATTTCTGTCCGTGTGGTAACGGATTCTGAATATGGATTGTCACCACCCCATATCATCCCATGGGTGTCGTAAGAGCCGACAGAGGGAGCATATTATGCAGAGAACAGCACTGTAAGAGAAGGAAAACTTGATACAAACCCTATACCAACCCGTTTGGCTAGCGTGGCATAGTAGGCTAATTCCTCCTTTCAAAGGAGAGGCCTAGTTCAGCAGTGGACTGTTAAAGGCTGATGATGATGATCTACATTTCATCAAGTAAAGCCAAAACGTGTCCAAAAAGGCACGTTTTGCTGTGCATAGAGGGGTGTTAGTACCTACTCTTATGTATGGTAATGAAAGTTGGGTATGGCAGAAAAGACATGAAAGAAGAATAAATGCTGTAGAAATGAGAGCACTGAGAAGTGTGTGATGTGTCTTTGACTGAGTGAAAGAATTGTGTGATAAAAGAGTGTTGTGGTGTAAAAGAAGATGTAGTGACAAGCATCCAGAAAGGTATGCTAAGGTGGTTTGGGCACTTGGAGAGGATGGATGACGAAAGATTGACCAAGCAGATATGCAAGGCAAGTGTGAATGGGACAGGACGAAGGGGAAGACCTAGGCGGACGTTCTGAGACCAGATTGGTGACATCCTAAAAACAGGACAGGTTAGAAGTACCCTGAACAGAAAAGCATGCATGAGGAATCTGATGGGAGTTGGGAGAATAAAGCAAGAGAGATATGTCAGGATCGTTGCAAATGGCGTTCCGTAGTCTCTGCCTACCCCTCCGGGAAACAGGCGTGAGTCTATGTATGTATTTCATCATGTTATGAATTTGTAGGTTCCACGTAATCCCAGACTCTGTGCTGCTACTGAGAATTCTGTGAATGCCGAGACCTCCTGATCAGTGGACGCTTACGCTATCCTCTGTACCACGGGTGCATAGTCAGTCCTTTATATAAACTTTCCAATTGGTGAGCACGAACCTCTTCTTACTTTGAGAAGTGTAAGGCCATGGTCTACCAGGCTGGCCAAGTGTGGGTCGGCAGACTTCACATGTCTTTCGAGAAAATTATGGATTTCTCTGTGATGCAGGTTACCTCACGGTCTTTTACTTCACCGTTTTAGCAAGCGATAATTTACTATTTAATAAGCAAATAACTTCGTAAAGTCAGTAGTGCGCGCCGTGGATTCGAATCCGAGACTCTCTGCGTAGCAGTCTGTCGGTCTCACCACTAGGTCATTGCACCTAAATATTACATCCACCCATCTTAAACTAAGATCCGGCTTAGATCAATTTAAGGCCAGATTGAGGTATTGATAGTCTGTACCTTCGGATTTTGTTAAGGCCTATGATTGATAGAAAAGCTGACTAGCAAAGTAACTGCCTAGAACAGTACCGTATTATTATTATATATAGTACGGCCGTTTATCGATGGCGAGTCTGAAGCTAGCCTTTGCGAATTACCGCGCATGTATATTCGTGTACAAAACTGTTATTGCCAGACTTTATATAATTTATATACAAGTCGTATTATTTTACGATGAATGAACCTCACCTGGCAATAGTGACAGATATTTTAACCGGAACATACACAATTTCCACTTTTACGCTGGTGGTTGCTCGATGGTATGTCTTGTGCAAGGGCGCCTTATCGTGGTGCAAAATTCTTTTGGGACTAGCCGAGCGGCAACATGTTTCATACCCAAATGGTTAGTTAAAATGGTACGGATAGACTCGTGAGCGACTCGTGAGATACAGAAAGTTCGGTGGCTATCTCTCTCAAAGTTGAATGACGATTTTCAGTCACTGTTTCCTTCACTTTTGCGATATTAACTCCAGTTGCAGACGTTGATGGTCTACTAGAGCGAGGCAAACCTTCCATCACATCTTGACCGCTTTTGAACGCTCTGCACTACTCATAAGCACGCGTTTTTGATAAAGTCAATTCACCGTAAGCCTTCTGTAACATTTTCATTGACTCCGAACATGAAATTCCATTGGCGATGCAAAATTTAGAAAATATCTTTGTTCAATGTTTTTGTCCATTATGAAATTCTATTATACTTTTTTTGACTGAATGTACATATATATTAATAAAAATTTTGCGGGCTCATATGTGATGTGCCTGGTACAGGTTCAGTATCGTACTCGTCACTCTCACTTTCAGACTTGGTTTCCGAATCTGAACTTGTATTAATGATAAACCTTTCCGTCATTTCGTCAATGGTACAGTCACTATTCATATACTCGTTTTCGACGTCTATTATTTTTCTGCATAATGCACTCCACTCCTTTTGCCCCATCATATTCACTTTTTCCCGGACGAGCTCCATTGTACTGGTTATGTTCCAGTCCACATTTTTAGCGGCTACGTGTCCTTTAATAGCAGCCCACGCCATCTCGATGGGGTTCAAGTCAGGGTGATAAAGGGGTAAACGAAGGACATCGTGATTGTATTTTTTAAACAATTCGTCTATTACGAAGCATTTATGTACGTCTTTGTTCTTTTTTATGAGATCGTACAATTGTGGTTTGCGCATGCCCTTTTCAAAGGGTATGCCTTTATCTACTAACCACGATTCCATTAACGCTTTCTTCTCATTAGATGTAGGGGCCGGATTGCTTAATTTATTATGGTACGGAGCATTATCGATAACCACCACCGAGTTAACCACCATTTCTCATAATGATTATATTATTTAAAGATATGTGTTTTACATTATTGTTATTTATGATAACAGTTTTATGACTAAAGTTGTAGAGAATTTAATTTGCCACAAAAATCTCGTCCACATATTCTTTGTGCAGCCAATAGTTTACCAGATAATCAAGAAAAACTATCTGCATCTGCACTCTTTCCAAGATGGCGGCCGAGGGACAAGAGTCCCCATAAATGTGAATCAAGCTTTACAATAGCCCTTCTCACACATCTGCAAAATAAAATTGCGTCGTCTGATAAATGCAACCCCAAATGTAACTTTTCAATGGACTATAAATACTTTTGTCATTGCCTGTACTCAAGACAGAGATAGTAAAACGAATACTAAGGTGTGAAAGAGACACATTATATCGCACCGAAAACTTCAAAGTAAAAAAGAGATGTCCAATGTACGTGTCGTACGTATATCGATTAAAATTAATTAGAAAAAATATACGTGTATTCAATAGGCTAGTTGACGAAAAAAATTTTATAAGTCCGTCCTTTAGATTATTCAAAAATAAGCGATACGTATTTTTTTATTTGTAAATTAAACCAAAAATGACCAAGATATAGCTCATTAAAGTTACGTATATCGTCACGCCGTGCTGAATTTTTTCGCACTAGGTGACGTCACACGTAAATTTAATGGGCTATATCTTTGTTATTTTTTATTTAATCGAAAAAAGAAAAAATACGTGTCCAATATTTTTTTATAATCTAAAATATGGACTAAATAAAATGAAATTATTTTGACCCAGGAAACTACCCTATTACATATAAAAATTGAAAATGTGTTCCAACTCTTTTCATTTATGTCATCGCTAATATATAATTGATATAAGTAAATCTGGTCTTTAAACCAAGAAAATAAATTTTATTAGATTTGTTTTTACTAAAAACAAAATCTCACTATATTGCTTGGTTTAATAAATCTATTTCATTTTATATCTTATAGTACTTTTATTATTATAACAAAAATTAATGAATTCAAAATCAATTATAAAACTAATCGATTTAAATTTTTGATTGAATAAACTATTAATTTGTATTTACATAACGTGCATCACTGGCCTAGACTACCGCCCCGCGCACCCCGCTTCTTGCCACCGCGTTGTTCCTAAAAAGGATTACTGCGCCGCCTTCTGCGCGAACTTCAGACTCGCCATCGATAAACGGCCTTACTGTACAGAGAGATTGGACGTTTAGACTAGAGAGAACATGCCCTATAAATTTCCTTATACCGAACGTGCAACATGTAATGTCAGTTGGTCTTAGTTGGTTAATCATAACGTCAAATTACGCGTCTCATTTTAAGAGGCATAGCATCTTTACATACTCATATCTTTGACTACATTCTCTAAATAGCCGTGCTGTGATCTGTCATCAGTGTAAAATTTGTTGGACGTTTGTGTTTACATTTTTAATAACTTTTTTGCATGTAAATAGTAAGTAAGCTTATAATAATTAAATAGTGTGCTCATTAATTAATACACATCGTGTATGTGATAACGGGATGTGGATTCCGCTATTCTCGGAACGGAAATAACAGGAGAAACTTTATCTTCTAGCAGTGAGTCTGAATTTTCCAACAAATGTATTTACTTTTCTCGTATTAATGCTATAATGAGTGTTAAGTTTACACAATATCATTGTATTGCAAATCAAAGGAACAGCTTGCATACGTATGTGTTATGAATTTAACTCACAAATTGTT
The DNA here is from genome assembly GCA_944739405.2 of Euclidia mi. NCBI lineage: Eukaryota > Metazoa > Arthropoda > Insecta > Lepidoptera > Erebidae > Euclidia > Euclidia mi. Next base: position 61,398,122 of record OX123198.2, read on the forward strand.
ATTTTGAAAATTTATTGATTTAATAGCCTTAGTGATGGGATTTGACAGTGAAAGGAGATATCGATGTTTTTTGAATGAGTGATAAATACGGCAACTAACTATCGGACATGAATGTAAAACTGTAGCTGGAAGCGACAGCGGGTAGCTGCGGTTGCTAAGTTGGCAATAAACAAAGACGTCCAGTGGTCTAATTTTCTATCGCGCGTTTGATAGTAAACGCAGTTTACATCTCTCATGTTCGGTAAGTAGGTTCTTGTTACCTCCAAATGGGGCTTGTAGGTGACTAATTAGCGCTCTAGGGTAATAATGTAGCTAGAAAAGCCCTAGGGCGGTAAGTAATTAAAAAAAAACACTTCTTTCTTTCAAAAAGTTCGCGTATATCTAACCATAATACTGGCAACAGACATCATGCATTCAGCCCAGTGACCAAAGAGGTCGCTTTGCTATTCAGTATTCAGCCTTGTCTTCGTGCAGTATATCTGTATAATCTATGTCTTCGTGTGAGTATAATAGTCGTAGTATTTGTATACTCTTTGAGTATAATAGTCATCAATTTTAAATAACGGCGAAGCTCAATTTCGTTCTTGAAAAAAAAAGCTCTTTACCTACTTGATTCTTTTTAATGAAAAAAGGCGGGAATAGAAAACTTTTACTTTAAATTTTGTTTTTATTTGGGATTTTTTTATAATTACGTGCTGATTAGGAAAAAACATGAGTTCTTCAAGTGATGAAGATATAAGTTGCACTCCCGATTCAATGAAAATGGAAGCTGGAGCAGCAATTAACAATATTTTGCCTCATTGTTCTCATTTCACTATATATTTCAACAAATAAAATATTTTATTTTTGTAATGGAGGTTTTTTTCTACTTACCTCACAATCGAGATGTAAAGCAGAATAGTTAGCTCGGGTGTAAGTACCAATTGCACCCTCGAGCTTTAGGCGTGCGCCTAAATATCTCGGGCTGCATTTGATGCCTTACAGCCCTTGGCTACTAATCTACTATTAATGTACATAATTTACTTAGATACCTAGCTTAAAAGTAGCGTCTATTAACCTAAAGCCAAGTGTTCCAGTGTACGCGCGTGTGTGTAGGCTTACATTTTTGCATCTATAAAATAGTAGATGGATTAGGGATGTGAGTAGCATTTTTTATTATTAAGAAGGTGTTTTTTTTATAGGCAGCGATAGCCTAGTGGAGATACCAACAGACTGCCATGCAGAGGGTATCGGGTTCGAATCCACGGCGCGCACCAATGACTTTTCGGAGTTATGTGCGTATTAAATTGTTAATTATCGCTTGTCCCGTGCCTCGGAGAGCACGTTAAGCCGTCGGTCCCGGTTGTCATGAAGATCATTGACAGTCGTTACAGGGCGTCAGTACCTTCTAAATAATAAACTGACACTAGTCTAAACCTTGGAATATTGCTATCCCTTCGGGTTGCAGAGGTCAGGCAGGCAGTCGCTCTGTGGAAAAGCTAAAATTCAGGCAAATCCGGTTAGACTAGAAAGCGGACCCCAGATTGAAAACTGGGATAACGCTAAGAGGAAGAAGAAGAAGAAGAAGGTGTTTTTTATTACAGGTTGCCTATTAATGACGTCACAAGAAAACTTTGGATAAATGCCGTTGGACGGCCTAGTTTGATTTAGCAGAAGTACCATCGTATTTGTTCACGTCATTTTGAGAAAGACTGTTTTTTAAAGACAGAAAGCACCTGGCGTCGCTTAAAACCGAAAGCTGTGCCTACATTACATTTATGGCCGGACATTGCACACCCGGTAGATTTGTTTATCCAAAGCTAAACAAAAAGTGTGTAATTTAAGTTTGAACATATTAATAAAATATAATAATTACAACGATTTTAATTAATCTACCTACTTCTATATTATTTATCATATTAGTGCTATCCTGACTAGTCAAAGACGTCTTGCCTTGTAGTCCCCTACATAATATTCTACCATAAAATATAGCCTAGATTTCTTTCACATTCACACAACATTATCTGGTCCTAAACTAAGCATATCTTGTACTACGGGTACTAGAAAATCGATAAACATGCATATATACTTTTCTGTAAATATATTACATATTATACATAGTACCATCCAGACCAAGACACAAATGTTTGACTTGAGCGATAATCGAACCCGCAAGCTCCGGCGTGGCAGTCGGATTACCTACAACTCAAAAAAATCAACGTGATATGATGCGACGCAAACAAATTGCGAAAGCCTGCCTTGCCGCATTAGCCAATCTGGTATAATTTGTACAATACATAATCTAGGTGACACTTTCTTAGCATCGCATCGCAACGCATCGCTCATTAGTTTATTTGGTACTGAAATTAAGAAGATATTATGATCGGCACGTGCAAAGAAATATAACCTTAAGTCATAGAAGTAACACTAAATAACAACAGCGGTTGCTATGATTGATATCTTCTTTCTAATGGCACATGCAGTATGATAGAAAGAACTGTCGATAGGTTTAGCAGCACGCTCTTATAGCAGCCTCGTGGTAGCCAAACAGTAGACAAAACATAGAGTTAGGAAACCGAGTGTTGTTCGTAACAATGATGATTTATCGATAAATATTTTTGGTCAAATGTCTAACTTTAGTATGTGTCGATATATATATAATATTTAAGCCGTAGAAGTAAACAACTAAAATATTGAAATTGTAGTTTTTGCTGTTGACGCCGGACAGTGCTTTGCAAAGACTTGCCAGACAGACAGTACTAAAAAAATTCACGTGTTTAATTGTTCGTTTTAGCCGTAAAATCTATTGACAAAAAGTATTCATAAACTAATGAGCGATGCGTTGCGATGCGATGTTAAGAAACTGTCACTTAGATTATGTATTGTACGAATTATACCAGATTGGCTAATGCGGCAGGCTTTGGCAATTTGTGTGCGTCGCATCATATCCCGTTGCTTGCTATCGCTTACGTTGGACACTGCTCGATTTTTTTAGAGTTGTAGGTACTTAATCCGATTTGTGATCCGCCAGCACAAATGATTCGCGTTTATGTAAATATTAGTACAGCAGTGAACTACTTTGATAACCCAGTTGGCGTGAGTGCAACCGACTGCCACGCCGACGCTTGCGGGTACGATTCAGTTTTACATTCACGTCTGATAGTTTGTTTCCGTATTTATCCCTCATTCAAAAAACATCGATATCTCCTTTCACTGTCAAATCCCATCACACCTTAATGATGGGATTTGATAGCACGGCTATTTAGAGAATGCAGTCAAAGATATGAGCCTGTAAGGAGTCTATGCCTCTTTAGATGAGACGCGTAATTTGACGTTATGATTAACCAACTAAGACCAACTGATATTACAAGTTGCACGTTCGGTATAAGGAAATATGGCGAGCATGTTCTTTCTAGTCTTAACGTCCAACCTCTCTGAGCACGTGTACCTCGTCTCAATTAGAGGATAATCGTTCTCTTTGTGTGTACAAAACTTTGTGTGCCCGGCGTCCCGCAAGGTATCATACTATGCCCTATAATACTGTTCCTGATGTATTTATATGCTAAATCGTATGTCGATAAATGGCTCTATGTATATGCTATCTGTAGAATAAGTCATGCTGTAGTTGTCAGTAAGAGTATCTCGATACAAAATTGATATTTACGGCTCAACCAGTAATATATGCCTATGCGACGGAGAGGCCTAAATTAAAAAGCCAGTTAAACTGCTAAAGACTGAAAGTAGTAACATGTTTTATGTAATTCCAGGAGGACCTCCTATCCCTACGGAAGCTGCCGACAGAGGCTCAGATCGAGGAGGTCCGTCGCCAGCGGTACGAGCGCGCGCAGCGACAGATACAGATGGAGCGCGAGAGCATGGAGCGACGCAGGGAACGTGCCGACCGCGACGTGCTCGGGGCCGGCACCAGCACCAGCACCAACACAACACAACATGACCATGACGACGATGACAGCCCGCTGCTGGAGCAGATGAACATCATCCGGGGGTACCTGCAGGAGGCGCGCAGGGAGGGACGGTTTGAGGAGGTCAGTGGGATTTGACTGGTCTTATTTTTTGCATACGAGGAAATCTAGGAGACGGATACGGTAGTAAGAGATTACCGCCACGTGATGCTCCGTGGTGGTGATCTCTTACTACGGCAGGACCACCTTAAGCTTTCTAAATATGATAAGCAATAAAAAAATTAAAATGTGTATATAGGTTGTCACAAGACCCATCACCAACAACCCGTCTACTCGTTCAGGACATCATGCCAAGTCGTACTAAGCAAAAATTATACTGGGGAAACGAATTTCTTTTTTAAGTAGACACATTTTTTAAACTGAAAATAAAAGTGCGCGCGTGCAAATTCCGAAATATCTTCTTATCCCTGTATGCAAAGGACATCTATTTTTATAAAGAACAAATTGGTGGGGTAATTACATCGACTTTGCACCTAACTAGAAAAATTACATAGTGCCTTTGAGCCTCAATATTTCCTGAACCAGGAATTTCCCAGGCATGGTCCTGAAGTAAAAAATGTTCGTAATGATTGGTATATATACCTACATACAAGACAGGATTTCAGTTTTCGTTAAAAAGTCTTTGTACAGCCTGTATAATTGTAGACTTGAAAAAAAAGGATATTTATGGTTTCGTTTTAAAGTGTAATCAAACTGGTCTGTCCTACCTCACCACCAATTGGCCGCCTATGAACATAAGCAATATCAGAGGAGTCACAAATGCGTTGTTCCGAGTAGGAACGGGATGTGGGGGAGAAGGAGAAAGGGATGGCACCTCCAAAGTTTCTGATCAATTTGATCTCTTCTTTCTTTTTATTCGTTCCTTCATTGCTGATGGTGGTGTCTGCACAGAGTTTTAACCTCTAGGTCGTTGAGTCCTCCACGTGTTTCTGTCTTCGGTATACCTTAGGACAGCGTTGATCATCATCATCAGCCCTTTATACTGTCACACTGCTGGGCACGGGCCTCTTCTCACTATGAGAAGGGTAAGGCCATAGTCCACCACGCTAGCCAAGAGCGGGTTGGTAGACTTCACATGTCTTTCGAGAACATTATGGACAACTCTCAGACATGCAGGTTTCGTTTCCTCACGATGTTTTCCTTCACCGTTAAGGGTCAATTTGATAACAACACTAATTAATTTTCATGTGTTATAAGTGTTTTCTGATTACTCTCCTTTTCTAAAGATTCTGATAAAAGTCTTGAACGGCTAATTTTGTATGTATGAACAAATTATTTAAATTTGTTTTTTCCTCAGGTGGCGATATTAGACAAGAACTTGAAAGAGTTGAAGAAGGAATATCAATTACAGAAGCTATCGAGCAGACCCTAGTCATTCCAAATGTATAGTTATACATAATACATAGTTTATATACATAGTTATATACCCGCACCTCTATTGTAATATAATTTATCAACACTTGTTAATTATATTTTGTACTATATGACACCTAAGAATAAATTCGTAAATTATTATTTTATAAGCGTTTTATTTCACTATTATATAAAAGTAAGAATTATTATAGATAATTATTCAAATAACTGATGTAGAAACCTATGAGAAACATACTGTTGTCACAGAAATTCCCTTAATCATCATCCTTCTAGCGTTATTAAAATTTCAATCTGGGGTCCGCTTACTAGTCTAATCGAATTTGGCTGAATGTTAGCTTTCAGTCCAGAAACTCCCTTAATATTAAAATTAAATTCATCGCTATATGTCATCGACTCTTTTGAAGGCTGTATTTGGTCCCTTTATCAGTACGTCGTAAAATTGTAACTGCTGTTAGTTCTCGAATCTCAATCTTCACTGGGCAAAACTAAAGTACCATCGTACTTAAGTTTCATCTTTTTGCATTCGTTCCCTGATCTTCTTGAGTTTGTCGAAGTGTTTGAGCATGTGTGGTCTGGTGCAGAGCGCCACTCGTATGGCCTCGTCCAGCAACATGCGCTGGTAGAAGGCGGGGATCGGCGCGTCCTCCAGGTGGAACGTGTAGATCTTACCAGAAGTATCGCACACGAACACGTTGTCACCTGACTTCGAGAAGTGCACGTACGTCAGCACCACGTTGGACGCAAACGTGTACTCCGCACACGGCATGTGCGTCTTCCGACGAATGTCCCACACGGACATCGTGTTCCCGCTCACCGTCACGATGATCGTCGCGTTGATCGGACAGAACGCTATCCCGTGCACGGCCGCCTTGCACGACAGCGTGATGATCACGTCGTCCATGCCCTCGATCCACAGGCGCACCGCGCTGTCCGCGCCCGCCGTCATGAACAAGTACTGCTGGTACGGACAGATCTGTATGTCGTAGACGGGGCCCTCGTGCGCGCGGAACACGTCGATGTGCTGGTTCAGGTAGTGCGTCGAGCACTTGTGCAGGCAGCCCATGGACGTGCCCACCATGTACACGTGGCTGATGGTGGGGTGCCACACCATGCACAGCACCGCCGGGTACCGCGTGATCGGCACGTCCATCTTCAAACAGTCCTTGGCCGTCTCTATGCCCTTCAGCTTCCCCTCGGCGACGGCCACTCGCATCATGGGCGCGCATATAAACTCGTGAGTCTTCGTACTCGTGAACCTGTTGATCCGACCGTCCTCGCACGCAGTCATCACGTACTCAAATTCTCGGTCTATAGTGCGCCAGTTCGTCACCCATATCGGTTCGAAGCAGGGGTTTGTATCGCGGTGGCTGGTCGCCATCGTCTTGATGGTGTGCGACGTGATGTCCAGTATTATAACGTCACCGTTCCAAAACCCACAAGCTAACCAGTTAGGGTTTTTGCTAGAGAAGGACACGGACGTCACCGGACACTCGAAGCGGTACAGGCGCTCCGGCTTGCAAGGGTTCTTCGTGCACCAAACGCACACCATGCCTTTACAACTCTCGGCGTAAGTATATTTTCCATGTGCGACTGCTAAAATATTTGCATTTTGCGGATTAAAAGACATGCTCACGATCGCCTTACCCACAGTTTCTGCACATTCGAAGGTCCACAACGGTTTCATTGTGTAGATATAAACGAGGTCTAACGACAGCGGATCCATCTGCACGAGTCCTCTAAACTTTTTCTGAGCGTCGCTGTACTCTAAGGACGCCAGGACGCGCTCCGTCACGAGCACGGCGTCTAAAAATTCTGGGGTGAACGCAATTTCTTCGAAAGTCTTGCCAACAGTGGTGGTCTTTGCTACGGGCGTTTTATTTTTTTTCTTTCGCAACATATTAGGCGCCGCGGATTGATACAGAACCATTTCGTCGGCGGCGGGCGCCTCACGCTCTTGAGCGATACGAGCGTATGTGTCGTACATGTCCCACAATGACGCGAACGCTACGGCATTCTTCTTCTTCGGCCTCACGGCGAGCGTGTGTCTACTCTGTGTAATAATTTCATTCGTTTGCGTCTCCTCGTGGACCATCTTACGATTCCTTCCTTTCCCGATCGTGATGTAGTCATAGTACGTGTTGTCTTCCTCGGCGGCATTCCCCTCTGACGTTCCCTTCTCATAGCTGGTGCAGGGTTGCTCGAATAAGTAATGAGTTTCTGTTTCTTTGAGCGTTACGAATATTTCTGGTGGGTAAGTGGTGACGGGGTTCATTTTCGGCAAATAAAACGCGGAGGGCGCCTTGCCTAGTTCCTCGTCGTCGTACGCCTCGAGCCCCTCCTCGGTGTTGAGTGTATAATCGATATGTATGTCGTCAAGGTTGATTGTAGTCGCGAACACTTTCATAGTCGAGCGCTCGGCAGCTAGAGCCAATCTAGACTTTGATTTTGCCATTTTATATTGCATTTCATCTCTGGCGCGTGATTTGCTCTCGAAGGCAGCTTGTTGATAAGCGTCGTCCATGGCGGCGAACTCGGGGATGATGATGTCGTCGGGCGTGAGGTCAATGTTGTCTACCATCACCTGGAACATCCTCCTCCTCTGCAGGAAAGAAGGCTCTATTTTAAGTTGGTTGGCGGTAGAACTGTCTGCGATCGTGAACTGAGACGGCTCCATGGATGCACTACCAATGTTCACACTATGCCTTTGGCTCACTGCGCTAGGCGGTTGACTCTCCAAAGCCATTTCAAAGTCTTATTATATCTTGTATTTATAGTCAAATATATTTGAAAATATTACTAATCCTAGTTATAACTAATTTACAGTAACTGTTATTTTAACGAGTAATAAAATGATTATGAGTCGCTCTTTGCAATAATTATTTTAATATTCATAATATGAAAACATCAAACTGACATTATTTTTTATAAAGAAAATGAAAAAGTTCTTATGCCAGACATACATTTAATTAAGGTCACAAGCGTAATTATATTATCTCATAGGCTATTTATAAAACAGTATTTGTATAGCAGCGATAGCCTAGTGGAGAGATCGACGGACTGCCACGCAGAGGGTCTCGGGTCCGAATCCGCCGTGGATTACCGCGCACCAATGACTTTGAAATTATGCGCGTATTGAATAGTTAATTAAATGCTAAACGGTGAAGGAAAACATTGTGAGGAAACCTGCATGTTCTCGAAAGGCATGTGATGTCTGCCAACCCGCACTTGGCCAGCGTAGTGGACTATTATAGCCTGACCCTTCTCATAGTGAGAAGAGGCCCATGTCCAGCAGTGGGACAGTTTATATATAGGTCTGATGATGATGATTATTTTTACATGTAGTAATGAACAGCTACGCAGTAAATTAATAAATAAAGAAACACAAAACGTTACCCAATAATTGATGTTGATTTCGGTGATGAATGTGATGATATAGGTATGTGATGATATAGATGATGGATTACTAATATAATTATGTAGGTATAGGTATCGCCAAATTTCTAGTTCCCTCTGAAGTTGCTGTGTATAGCTGCGCAGTAATCGAAAATAAGGTGTCAGCGGGATGGGGGCGGGTAGCCGGAGGGGACTTTACGATTCGTAGCGTGACGCATCCGGCTATGATTGGTTGCATTCGGATAATTATGTTCTATTGCATTTGAAATTTGAATTTGTGATCGAATCTTCCGTAAAGTACAGTCACTAAGAAACGCGCCACGCATCTTTGAATTTTCTATTTGATATAATATGTTGAGTTTTTATTCGCTTTTGTTGTTTTAGTTACATTTGTTGATTGTTATTTTATACTTACCTATGTACCTACTCTTATACGTCTGTGATATTCACTTACTACTTATTTTGTTTAATTGTTTGTCATCTACCAAGAATATTCCTCACCTCTACCGTGTGTCGATAAGGAAAATGTGGATGAATGTACGTAGATAATATTATATGTTTATAGTTTTCAACATTTGGTTCATTATTACTTTGTTGTCACAATAAACTAAAAGTTCATTTATACAAATACAAAATACAAAAATAATATGTTTATTGAAATATATATTTTTTATAAGATTTTCTGTTTGACTGTACCTGCGCAAACACCTGTATGGTTCAACTTCAGAGAGCACAAAAAGTTTGGCGAAAACTATACCTACCTATGTCATGGGTACGTAAAGAATTAACATTGAAATAATTCTCCTTTTTTGGAGTGAGTAAATGAAACCTAGATAAGTACTCTTCTCAGTCTTGATTACTCTCGGGATGATATTCCGTTTTATGTCCTAATAGCCTAACTTATTGGCTAGCATATGCGTCTTCAAATCGGATCCTGGTCGGGCAAAAGTGTTACTGAATTTTTCCGAATTCAGGAGCAGCTTGGAGTCTGGTAATATGGTATATTAGGCCAAATATGCCAATAGGCTTACGGGGTAGGTACTATGTAGCCAAAGTGTGTAGCAAATTATAAGAGGCTTAAGTTAGCAGAGAATTGCTAAAAGCTAGGAATAGAGGTAGATATATTAAAAATATCATGAAATTCGAATGAATAGATCTACTAATTCCCCAATTCGTTCATTGCAGATTTTGAAAATCCACTGCATGCATATATAGCTATAAAGCCAGAATTTTATTAAATGTTTTAGCCGTACCGGGTAAATAATTAAGTAATACGTTGAACTTTACAAACACAAAGGTCCCTCGGACTCAGCACGATAATTTGTGGATCACCCTAAATGTAACTACCGTTTTTCTCCTACCAATAGGGAATATGCATGATTTTTTTTTATTGTTGCTATCTATCGTTTATTTAGGTTAATATGATACCGTAAAAAACATATTAGTCGTGGAGAAGACAACATTATTTTAAATTAAATGTTGAAAATTACAATGACATAACGCTAGTTTAAACACACCCAATTTTTGTGGTTACTGCTGACGTCAGCGTTCGCAACTCTGTCAAATGTCTGGTACTGTTTTGACACTTTTGACATAGATATTTTCTGCGAACCGTGTCGTCACTTTGGGGTCTAGCCAATAGCGTCGCGTTTCGACATTTTAAATTTCGCTCGTAAATTTTCCAACTTTTATTAATTAATATGCGCGATTTTGTAGTGTTTAAATGTAAATAATGTAATTGCACCAGTAGGCCTATTGCGTATCTCAGTTGACAACTGAAAGTGATGATCACTTGGCAAAGTGTACATCAAATAACTGTCAAACAGCAAAATTCGTATCGGCTAACTTCAGTGGCTAACTAAGATGACGTCATAGGCACCCGGTGTCGCTGATAGCCACTGAACCTTATTTTGACAGATGATTGGGTATCGATAATTTAATATTGCGATTGTCTAAGCTTAGTGGGCATCAAATTGATAGTCACTTCGGTTGAAGTTGCCTTCGTGAAAGACACCACTCAAAGGTAGTGTTTTTCGAGTTGTAGTGATTATCACTGAAGCCTATATTGGACGGAAATATTTAAAACTTACTTTGTTTGATTTATATAGTGTCCTTTGTAAACTTTGTAGATATTTCACGACCTTCATTGCTCAATTTTGCTGAAAAACAGCTGAAAAAGAAGCGAGTTCGCATCCAACGACGCCGTCTACGGGATGCTAGTGACCCACTGCAGTTGCCAGAAGGCGAATTTATTGCCAATTTTCGCTTGAGCAAAGTTGGTTTCCAGCAAGTGTTGGAGAAAATTAATCCTCTCATGCCACAAGCTCAACGGAAAACAGCTGTGCTCAATGAATAAGCACTAATTTAATTTGAAAATATATGGTTTACTTATACCTATATTTAAAACAGCAATGTATAACATTTCCGACATGTTTGATATCACAAAGTCATTCACTTTTCACAATATCCACTTATTATTAGTTTAAAAACAATAGAAATGAAACAAGAATACTCAAACAACGTTAAATAAGTTATACTTATAACACTTACGATGAATCTTGTTTTACCAAAATTAGTTTGGGCTTTCACAAGCGAATACACAAAATCAAAACAAATATTTTTCAACTTTATATTGGACAATGGATGCTGACATATTTTCCAACAATTCGCGCCAAATTCATGTCTCAGAAGCGAATTTTATTGCTAAATTAAGAAGTCTTACAATCCATAAAGTTTTAATGGTCCAATGGGTATTCTTAAATCAGTCGCATGGTGTCGATAAAAAATAGTGAAGTGTTAACAACAATTTGATAGGCACTGACAATATGTGTCATACGCAATACCAAATGAACCTTAATCTCGGTGGACATCAAACTTCGGTGTACATCGAAGTGGCGATGGTAACTGTAACTGTCAAAAATACGCAATAGGCCTGCAGAGTGGCGAGACGAGACTAGGCGAGAAGAGAATTGAAATCGCACTGACACTTTTCCACTAAAAATGGCCATCGCGAGCTCGCGCGTGACCGCCGCGTAGGCTTCATTAGATAAAGATATAGGTAAAGTGCTGTTTGAGTTCGTCTTGCAATACACACGCAATTTCTATCGCGAGAAGTGTGTTTCTGTTGCAAAGTTAATTTATACTCTATGTCGGAAGCAATACGGTTCATTTTTACACAAATAAATATTTCAATTCACGCCTCGCATATTCTCGCCAATCCACACTGTTTCCACCAAAGATGCGCTGGGAGAGAATTGAAAATTTGCCATACAAATTTCAATTCTCTCCTCGCCTCGCCTCGTCTCGCCACTCTGGTGGAAAATCAGCTTTAAGAGGTGTCTTTTTTACTGATAAAGAATTGTATAAAAATATATTCGCTTATATCTGAATCACACGCATATTCCCTATTCTCCATCCAAAGGTTGCCTGGTAGAAATCGCTTTCAGAGATAAGGCCGCCCTTTGTACTTTACTTAAATATAATGTCTCTAATAATATTTTTCATTGTGTACAAAAAAGTGTAAATAAATAAAAAAAAATGTTGATCCTCGCGAGCTTCGAAATCACGACACGCGTAGTAGTGAGCTACTGTGCCTGCCGCCATATTGGTACCATATTTAGTCGGATTATCGAATACCTATTCTCTTCTCATGAATTCCTACTAGGTACGGAATGAGCATGTATATTATTATGGTACTGACTCAGTTAAAATTGAGCGCCTATGAAAAAGACAATAGCACTGTTGCCGGCAAGTAATGCCTTGAAATTCTCGCCTCGACAGTTAGTGTCTATACACACTATGTCGAAGTTACGCGACCGAAGTGCCGCGGCTGATTTTACGTTCCGATGTAATTCGGCTGATATGACAGTTCGGCACTTATGGTGTAAGTGCCGAACTTACGCTCATGCTACTAACTACGCTTGTGCTCTACTACTAGAAAAGTTGCTGCTGAAGTTACGCCCAACCGAAGTATGCTACTGTCAGTACGCTATAACGCAATGTAATTTCGGTACCTACAGTGTGTCAATAATTTAAATAGTAGGTAAGTATTGCAGGCGTAATCATGTCGAACTTCGGTCGCGTAACTTAGGCATAGTATGTTTAGACACTATTTCGTGTATTGGCGTGCGAAGTAATTTCAAGCCCGAGACCCTCTGCGTAGCAGTCTCTCGGTGTCTCCACGAGGCTATCGCCGCTATTCAAGCACAAAAATATTTTATTAAGTACATGTATTAGGAACTTCACTGCCTTTCTCTCCTTTACCATATATCATACACATTACTATTCAGAACCCCGAATATCTTCTGAAAGCAAACACGTATTAGCATAACCCACTATGCAGATGAGAGTAGTAAATACATACATACATATACTAGAGGACGCCAGCAGCTACGCCTACTTTTTTTTTTTTAATTTACCCGTTTCGGCCGATCCCGTGGGCATTTCGGGAAATCCCTTCTTAGTGCACCCCTACGGTCCAAGGAACATACCTACATGCCAAATTTCAGCTTCCTGCGCCCAATAGTTTCGGCTGTAGCGTGTCTGTCAGTCAGTCAGTAACGCAAGGATTTTATATATTAAGATGTTGTCTACACACAGATCGCGCGTCGCGCGTCGTATGCCACGTGTTCCATAGACCATATCGCACGGCACACGCCGCGTCGCGCTTTGCCGAGCGTGATTCCGCACGTGGGCTTCACGTTACTTTGTCTGCTAGCGATCATAGCGAGACCTGACTTACCGTTCGTAATATATCGAACAGGTTAAGCAACGTTTGCTGAGGTCGCCAGTTGGATGGTGGACCGCTTGAGAAGAGATTACAATAGCACTATTGTGTCTCGGTGGGTACGTAAAGTTGGTGATTCCAGTTCTTGTCTTAGGATAGGAACTGTCAGGCCATGTCGGAGGTCTTCTGGCGGTCTATAGCCTCCGACACCAGCGTAGGCCACACACACGAAAATAAGACTTTGTAAGTTAATCATTGGCCCTGGGTCACACCCTCCATTAGGTACATAGTTACGGAGTTACGGTGTACCATTACATTAATCGGCTGAACTGTTATATTTATGGAGACACAGATAATTGGAAACTGAGGTTAGAATGCCGATGTTTTGAACTTTACACTCATAAAAATGTCAGACTCCGCTTCTAATTGAGAACGTAGGTACTTACCTATCTATTATTTTGTTACCGTTTTGTTATAAATTAGTTTGATATATTAATTAAAGCCAGCTGTTGCCCTTGCGAAATTACCCGTGGTTACATTAATAAGGAGCAATGTTACGTAGGTCTCCAATTTTAGGCAAATTTTACCGAAATCAGTTTAATATGTCAGGTGGACAAGTGATTCTTTATACAGGGTGATTTGTAATTGCTCGTATTCCCTTCGGGCGCTGATTCTAGGGCCATAATGGAGTATTTTTACCCCCAACATATGGGGGTCCAAAATGCACTATTTTGGAATAAAACGGATTTTATGTTTTTTTGAGCAAATGCCAAGTTTTTGTTATAAACATCTAAAAAATTATTTTGGCTATTACTGGTGGCAAATTGGGTCTTATTAAATGGACAATCAAATGGTCCATCTTTTAAAATAAAATAAAGCTACTAACTCTACGTCAAATTTGAATATAGAGACAAAAAACACATAAATATGTTCGAATAAAATAAAATGACGCCACAAAAATGCAATTATTTGGAAAATTAATATGTGGCATGTTATGTAAAGTACCTATTAGAATAACTTCCTGGTATTACCTGCTACCCAAAAAAGTATAAAAGTCTTAGCCAATTGGTGAAAATTTTGAGTAATAGCCGCTTTTGTTCAAGAAAGTGCTTCTGGATGACTCGCTCAGCAGAACATTTTTTCCTGCACTTATTCTTAGGGTTGAGCTACACCTATCAGCACCGCATCACACTTTTATATGCTTCTATCCTTTTCTGTCACTTAGGACCGTCATTTACTAGAGCGAGAAAGAGAGACGGAACGCTTCAGCACGCCGCGGAATCGAAAAGGCGATCGTGTTCCCTCTCTCTTTCTCGCTCTAGTAAATGACGGTCCTAAGTGACAGAAAAAGATAGAAGCACAATAGAAGCATATAAAAGTGCGATGCGGTGCTGATAGGTGTAGCTCAACCCTTAAGCTCTGCAACCAGCAGTGATTTAATAGTAGGGAGAACAACCTAGCGAAATGCATTCGAACTTTAGAACACAAGATTCGAACCCAAGACCCTAGTCTTGGGTTCGAATCCTAAACGTAAATCACTGTATTTTAAATGCATATTAAGGTTCTCACTTGTCCCGTGACTCGAAGAGCATGTTCAGCCAGTTGGTACCGGATGTCATGTTTATCTTGGAAACTCTTTTAGGGTACTTTTTAATCAAAACCCTCAAATAAATAAGTAATGGGAAGAAAAAAACCGTGACATCTAATTAAACTATTATAATATCCCACTGCATTCATATAACGGGTGTCAGATGGGGTCAATCTGTCGCAAAACTTGAGATTCGTCGTCGACTCCTACCGAACTAGTATTGTGAATACTGCCTGGCGATTAGGTTCTTTGCTCCTTTTTTCGCCACACGTTGGCGATTTGGTTTTTTGCCCAGCACGGGCGGTTTTCGTGCTGGGCAAAATATCATATGTACTATGTAAGTACATCATTGCACATCCAGCGGAACTGCTTCCAACAGATCCGGAACCTCAAAGCCTTCGTAATAATCTCTTTTCACGCTGATTCGTCAAGATTTCATGTAATTTATGTGTTGCCACAGACCGACCCCATCTGAAATCCGGATATTTTATGGTTTAATTGTGTCACGGTTTTTTCTTTGACTCTCCTAAAAGAGTTTCCAAGATAAACATGACGTCCGGTACCAACTAGCTGAACATGCTCTTCGAGTCACCGGATAAAGTGAGAATTAAAACCTTAATATACATTTAAAGTGCAAAAGACAGTGATTTACGCTTAGGATTCGAACCCAAGACCCTATGTATTTCGCTGGGTTTTTCTCCCTACTAGTAAATCACTGCTGGTTGCAGAGCTTAAGAAAAAATACAGGAAAAATATTCTGCTGAGCGAGTCATCCAGAAGCACTTATTTTAATAAAAGTGTCTATTACCCAAAATTTACACCAATTGGCGAAGACTTTTGTACTTTTTTGGTTAGCAGGTAATACCAGGAAGTTATTCCAATACTTTACATAGCATGCCACCACGAATTTTTTTTTTAATAATTGCATTTTTGAGGCGTCATTTTATTTTATTCGAACATATTTATGGGGATTTTGTCTCTATTTACAAATTTCACGTAGAGTTAGTAGCTTTATTTTATTTTAAAAGATGGACCATTTGATTGTCCATTAAATAAGACCCAATTTGCTGCCAGTAATAATAAATAAATAAAATAAAATAAAAAAGCCTTTATTTGACCTTTGCCACAATTTTTCTTAAATACTAAATTATTAATTTACTACTGATACAAATTATTTATTCTACTGTAATAATATAATATAATATTTTCTTTCTTAATATTTTAAATTTTAGTGTTAGACAAGGTCCCCAGAATGGGTAAAGGCCTCCTCCAAGGATGCCCACTTTTCCCTGTCTTGTGCTACTTGACACCAGTTTGAGCCAGCGACTTTTTTGATGTCGTCTTCCCATCGTATTGGGGGTCTTCCTCTAGCTCTTTTACCTTGAGGTCCACTCCATACGGTGGTAATGTAAGTCCATCTCCTTGTCTCTAAGCCTCGCTATATGCCCTGCCCATCTCCATTTCAGCCTTTGTGCATATCTTAAAGCATTATTGACTTTTGTTATTGCTCTGATTTTTGTGTGTCGTATCTTGTCTAATCTCTTTACATTAAGCATGCTTCTCTCTATTCCGCGTTGGCAGGTGGTGATTTTTTGTTTAGTTTTGGCAGAAAATTTCCATGTTTGACATCCGTATGTCAGGCACGGTAGGAGGCTTGAGTTCATAATCCTTGTCTTAAGATTTATTGGCATATTGCTTTTGAAAATTTCTTTCATGCTCCAATATTTATTCCATGTTTGCTGTACTCTTCTTTGGATTTCTATTTCGTTGTTAACTTTATCAAAGCTGATTGTCTTTCCCAAGTATATGTACTTGTCTACGTATTCCAGTGGATTGCCATTAACCTTTATTTGTTTTTTAAAACTGTTTGTCATTGTCTTGGTTTTGGTGAGATTGATTTCAAGTCCAACACTGCTGCTAGTTTTTTGTAAAGCTTCTATCATGTGTTGCAATTGTGAGCTTGTCTCAGACAATATTATTATGTCATCTGCGAATCTCAAATGGCTTAGAAAGGCTCCATTTATATATAATCCAAGATTGTTCCAGTTTAACTTATTGATAATGACTTCGAGTACAGCTATAAATATTTTTGGAGACAAAGGGTCTCCCTGTCTTACACCTCTCTCTATGGGGAACTTTGGTCCCAGTGCTTCCAGCCTTATTCTACCCATATTGTTGGTATAAATGTTCCTAATTACTTGTATATACACTTCATTTACTCCTTGGTCTTTCAAGCTTTGCCAAACGCTGTCGTGGGTTACAGTATCGAAGGCCTTTTGGTAATCAATAAATGCCAAGTATAGTGGTCGTTGTTGTTCTCTGTACTTTTCTATAATTAGCTCTAGGGTATGTATATGATCTACCGTAGAGAAACCCTTTCTAAAACCCGCTTGTTCTACGGGTTGCCTAGCTTCAATTTCAGGGCTGATTCGGGCGTTTATGATGGTGGAGAACAGCTTGTACAGACTCGGTAGTAGACTTATAGGTCTATAGTTACCTATATCTTTTGGATCTCCTTTCTTATATATCAGAATAATATTAGACTCGGACCATTGTGTTGGTGTTTCAAATGTTTGTAGTATCCGATTGAAAAGCTCAGCGAGTGGTGTGGCCAAGATATGGTATGCTGTTTTTAAAGCTTCGTTCGTGATGTTGTCGGAACCGGGAGATTTTTCTACTTTTAGCCTTTTTATCGCTTCTACGATTTCAGTTTCGTTTATGGCTTTGACATCATCTCCACTTTCATTTTCAGTAAAGCATACTGGCGCATCATCAGCTGTGCTAATGTTGTATTGTGCTGAGGTAATACGACTGTTTTCGTTGTATAAGTTCTTATAAAAATTGGTTGCTATAGTGATAATGTCCTTCCGTTTATACAAGTCTTTGTCTTGCCTTTTTAATCCATCTATCCAAGTTTTGTTTGTTCTGAGTTCTTTGTAAGCTTTTTTCGTACTACCAGTAAGATGCAGGTGTTTTTCTATAGTGTCTTGTCTATATTTTGCATAGTCATTTCTTATACATTTATTGACTATCTTAAAGAGAGCAGCAAGTTCGTTTTTCATAGATCGGGACTTGTTATTCGTTTTTTGTAGTTCTTTTCTTCTTTGTAGAAGAGTCGTTGTACGTGCCGATAGTATCTTATGACGTTTGTGTTCCTTTCCCATTGTTCGCGCTGACTTCAAACTTGTGCTGATTGCATTTGTTATGAAGTCGTAATAAGTTTGTACTGACAGTATGTTCTTGTGGCAATCACAATTGTTGAATAGCATTTTTGACAAGCTTTCCCTGTACTTTGAAATTTCTTCTTCACACTTTAATTGGTATATATGTTTATTTGTATATTTGACTCTACTTTTTTGTTGCTTAGTTAGTTTCACTGTTGCTCTAATTATTCTATGGTCTGACGGATGGTTTAAGTTCATAGTACCAATATCTTGAAATATGTTTGGTCGATTTGATAGTATGTAGTCTATTTCATTTTTACTCTGCCCGTTTGGAGATGTCCAGGTCCATTTTTTATTTGCCTTCTTTTTAAAACATGTATTTATTATAGTTAGTTTATGTTCTAATGCAAAGTCTACCAGTCTCTGTCCTCTAGCGTTTCTTTGTCCGTAGCCGAATTGTTTTGTTACTAATTGTTCTTCTTTCTTAGGAACTCCAATCTTCGCATTAAAGTCGCCCATAAGTATTATTATCTTGTGTGCGTTCTCTAATGCTTTGTCTAATGTTCTGTAAAAATCTTCTATCTCATATTCACTTGCCGCTTCCGTCGGTGCGTATGCTTGTATAATAGTGACAAAATAACCTTGTATGTTCATATCTAGTACTGCGACTCGTTCCGTTAAGCCAGTGAAGCTCTCAATATTGTTTTTGTGTATTTTGTTTATAATGAAACCTACTCCATATTGGCCGGGTGTGTGGCCGACGTAACAAAATATAAAGCTTTCGTGTTCTTCTATGAAGTTGCCTTGTCGTCTCGTTTCAGATATTCCTATGACGTCGTATTTAATATCTTTGATTGCTTCTTCCAATTCTAATAAGCGTTCGTATGAGGATAAGGTCCTAATCTAACAGTCCTAAGCTACCAGTAATAGCCATAATAATTTTTTAGAAGATGTTTTAACAAAAATTTGGCATTTGCTCAAAAAAGCTATCTGTTTTATTCCAAATTAGTGCATTTTGGACCCCATATGTAGGGGGTAAAAATAGTCCATTATGGCCCTAGAATCATCTTCCGAAGGGAATACGAGCAATTGCAAATCACCCTGTATATAGATAAGCTTAGATTGGTAATTACAATTCTTTAAAATTAACTCCAACGAAGAATGTGTATGATCCATTAAGTTTAGACAGTGGTGCAACTGGCTCAAAATCTAGGTCTACCTGTACCTACCTGAGTTTGATACTGCATTAACTAAGTTCTTTTTTAATGCGGCCCTAAGTTTACAGGGTTACCATAACATACTTTATACAATTTCGTAGATTGACGTCAACCTAATTGATAGAAATCTTCATCAGCGTTTACCTCGTGTGGAGTCTGCTGCAGCACGACTTCTCCATCTTGAATGTTAATGTGAGCTCATAACTGGTTACGTGCCTCAAATTATATGCTTGTTAGAATTAACACAGTTTCATTGCGGATGCAACGTAATAATAAACTGCAGAAACTTTCTTATACGACTTTTTTATTTTACATACTTACGTGCTGAGGTAGGTACGTGGAATTGACTGTTGTAAAATTACTTTTATTGTTTCCTATTAGGTTAGTAGGTACGACCTACATCAGCTCAGACTAGGTGGTTTCAATAGATCAATAAAATTTAAAACCATAGTAAATCAAAAGACTAAACCGTAATCGTCTTTCGGGATATATACCTCGTGCCTTTGTTTGGAGTAACCGATATTTCGGCACTGTTGCAAGCGCCATGTTCACTGATGTTATTATTATTATTTGCAGCCTAATCTGTCCCACTGCAGGGCAAAGTCCTCCCGACCCTCTTTCCACATCTCTAAATAGAGAGCCGTTTTTTTTTATAGTAATAGGCGGCAAACGAGCACGCGGATCGCCTGATGGCAATTACCGCCGCCCATGGACACAAGCAACACCACAGGAGTCACAAGTGCGTTGCCGCCCCTTGGGGTGAGAAAGAGGGATAGGATGAAGAGTGGGATGAGGGAGAAGGAACAGGGGATAGAGCCTCCGGCACTCTCACTCACCGAACGAAACGCAACAGTTTAAGTAGGTCCGGTACTGTTACTTTACGTCGATTTTCTGTGAAAGGGTAGTTAGTACCTCCCCGGTCGAGCCGGCCCATTCATGCTGAAATCAGCAAGGCTCTACTACCTCTTCTACCGGCTCTAGTCCACTCTTCATTAAAAAGTTTCAAATCATTTTGCCACCAAACTTTTGGTCTGCCGCGAGGCCTCTTTCACGGATGTACTGATGATAACATATCCTGAAAGAAAATTTAAAATTTTAAGTTTTTAATTACCACAAAAGTTTAAATTCCTAAAAACCATAATCCCCTGCATCGCATGCCAACACCGAAGACAAAGATATCTCTATCTAATTGAAATTTAAACTTTTAGTAAATGAGACAAGTTGTGTTTGTGAACCTAAGTCGATCCTAAATAGAAAACAAAGAATATGTAAGTAGGTACTTTTCTGTGAAATGTGTCACTTGTTGCCATTGAATTATTTACACATTACTTGGTGATCTTCTTGGTGAGGACAGGAACGTATTGAATCACCGCGATATTTATAACAAAGACACACACTAATCGTTTAGGACAAAGGCTCAATAACTCAGTGACTAAGTTCGCAAACGAGCGGCCCATATCAGGCAGGAGGGCGTGTGTTAAGATGTGAGTTTATCCACCCCGCACGCTACCGGCCGGCGCGTGCTCAGCGGCGCGTGACAACTCCGACACACTGCAGCTCAGCATTACTGTCCCGAGCGCGTGCCGGCCTGACGGGACGCTCCCACACAACAAACAACACACACCAGACTTAAACACAAAACAGACGAAGAAGAGGACATCCATCCAACCAGAGAGATCCAGGGAGCAAGGGAAGTAGACGACCAACATGAAGAGAGTCTTCAACAAAATAAGAGAGAGTAAGTCGTTTACATTTTCACGTAATCTTCGCGCGCTTTATGATTCTGTAATTGTTGTATGTTAATGTGTGTACTAATGTTTCCGTTATATTCAAATTGCAACTTCCGGTGCTCTGCAGCTGTCGTTGTTGTAATAGAGTATTTTAATCAGATGGTCTTTTTTTAATCGTGGTTCGGCTTGTTTTATTCGCTACAATGTGGCAATTACCAAGCTGCAGTGAAGTTCTAGGAATTTCATATGTGTACGAATAGGGTATAGCAATAAAGTACGTAGAGGGACATAGTAGCGATATACACATACCCCACTAATTCAATTTTAAAAGTTTAGTGAACTAATAATAATTTGTGATTAGCACAAATTCTGAAAGCCATATTTTAAATATTAAGTAAGTACATTCTCTTAAAAATAAAACGAAAAACGGTGTAGGTACAAATTAAGTGTAACCTACATATAAGTCTATCTACATTTTACCGTATTTTAAAGTAACATAAAATTGACCCTATCTGATCTGCTAAATCATCGTAAAAAGTATCTAACAAAATATTTAGATAGAGTTCTGTAATTCTGTATCAGCGTGCCTACATTGGGTATCTCTTTACAAAGTTAAAGTAATGTAGAAACAGAATATTTCAACACTGCAAGCAAATATAATAGTATAGTAACTGCTTAGTTACAAACCATAGTATTATGATACCATTTAAGTTAATGTCCCTTGCGGAAATTGAGACCATTCCGCACCGGCATCGGCAGTAGGATGGAAACTGCGTCATCGTCCGCGTTGCACTTATTGGGGTGCACAGTGCACTTACCTTACAATGCAATATGCACCTTTTTATGTGCACATAGTTATACACTAGGGAATATGAAAAATATTTTCTTAAACTTGACTGACTCCGTGGTCCGGTGTAGCGTATGCGTCTCCGGAGGTCCCGGGTTCGATTCCCGGGTCGGTCTTTTTGTAATCATATTACTGAGTTTTTCCGAATTCTCACTAGCAGCTCGGACTCTGGCAATTTTCTCAGTAGCGGGAATAGGCTCATCCCCTATTATGAGGGACCTAAAATTTATAAGGCGACGTGTGGGTGTAATATATTTTATTATTATAACACCTCTGCCTTTCCCTTCGGGGATACAGGCACGATGCCATAAAAAAGATGTTAGACGGTTTTTGGCTTAGAGTAACAGATGGCAATCCTGATTAAAGATTTTGGCGATAAATTTTCCACCGAACACTGCATTCATAGTGATCTACTGTGTTTATTATGGAAACAGATAACCCTATTTCCTATTTCCGAGATTCAAATTTGAGAGTCGCATAATTATTTTTGGTAATCATATTAAATCTATACATAGTTTGATTCTAAACTAGCACATGGTCTAGAGTAGAGCTTTCATAATTCTGGATCTATTTATTTACGTACCTAATTTAACGATTTATTAGAACGAATCAAACTGAGTGCTCGATGAAAGTGGATTTCTCTCCAGCACATGCCTTCGCGTGTTTTGTCAAGATAATGCAGTTTGCATTACAAGTTTGCAATTCAGTAACGAAGCGATTAGCGTCAAGTGTGTCAACTTTAGACTAGACATAATATTTGATGTTTGGAATCCAGCCTATATAGTGGATGTACCAACGGCCTGCAATGCAGAGGGTAGGTATCGGGTTCGAATCCACGGTGCGCACCGATGACTTTTAGAAGTTAAGTGCGTATCGCTTGCCCTGTGCCTTGGAGAGCACTTTAAACCGTCGGTTCCGGCTGTCATGAAGATCTTTGACAGTCATTACGGGGAATCAGCACCCTCAAATAAACTGATACTGGTCTAAACCATAGAATATCGCTATCCCTTTGGGTTGCGGAGGTCAGACGGCAGTCGTTCTGTGGAAAAGTAGATATTCTGTCATATCTGGTTAGACCAGTAAGCGGACCTCGGGCTCCAAAGTCATAGATGCAACTGGGATAACGCTAGGGCGAAGATATTGATGATGATAATATTTGGAGATGACGATAATATTTGAAGATTATGATTATTAGATTTTTTCGCTAAGTTACTTTATATTAAGTACCAAAACCGATAATATCTACTTGTTTTTTGTTTGTTTTGTTTATATAGCCCCTAGTCCAACGACATTAATTAGTCATTAATGTCATTTAAAATCTGAATTTATGATCGATGGACAGCGAGTGGAGCAAGTGAATGAGTTTGTATATTTAGGTACGCTGTTTACAACAGATGGTAAGAATGTAGAAGATATTGAAAGAAGAGTTAATGCAGGTAATAGAGTGAATGGAGCTCTGAAGGCGTTTATGAATAGCCAAAACGTGTCCAAAAAGCCACGTTTGGCTGTCCATAGAGGGGTGTTAGTACCTACTCTTATGTATGGTAGTGATAGTTGGGTATGGCAGAAGAGTCATGAAAGTAGAATAAATGCTGTAGAAATGAGAGCACTGCGAAGTATGTATGGTGTTTCGTTGACTGACAGAGTTAGGAATTGTGTGATAAGAGAGTGTTGTGGGGTAAAAGAAGATGTAGTGACAAGCATCGAGAAAGGTACCTATGCTAAGATGGTTTGGACACGTGGAGAGGATGGATGACGAAAGACTGACCAAGCAGATATATAAGGCAAGTGTGGAAGGGACAGGACGAAGGGGAAGACCTAGGCGGACGTTCTCTGACCAGATTGGAGACATCCTAAAAACAGGACAGGTTAGAAGCACCCTGAACAGAAGAGCATGCATGAGGAATCGGATGGGAGTGAATGAAGCAAAAGAGATATGTCAAGATCGTTTCAAATGGCGCTCCGTAATCTCTGCCTACCCCTCCGGGAAACAGGCGTGAGTCTATGTAGGTATGTATGTATGTAAAATCTGAATCTAAAATTAAATCTAGATACACAATTGAAAACTTGGTTAACTAGAATAATCTTATAATACTTCTACCCAATGAGCTATAGATCCTACAAGAATACTGTTTGTCTGTGTACCGGTGAGAATTGTTTTAAAACGGCCTGAATTCAGTTATTATCCAGACGAAGATATTTTAACTATGTAATAAAAGGAAGAGGGTTCCTTTTATTTTGCTTTCTGTCTGCTTTTCAATGGGATCTAGTAATTTTTTGTTTCACTGACTTGACACATATTCTTTTGGTATGTTAAAATGCCATTGTGGCGACTGTTGTCGTGTGCATAATTTCCTGAATCTGTACTTGCTAAATACTCAGGGGGATATCGGCTGCAATGGAAGCCGTAGCACTGGAATTAGTAATCATTTCATCCAGTACGATCCATGCGACCTAAGCGTATACTTACACCATATCGCGTGGCCCATATTTAACGATGGCGGCGGCTTGTAGCGCGCAAATTAATCGTCTTCATAGCTAGTTGCGGCGGTAAGCATCCACAACAAAAGCATGACGACACAACAGACCGACATCAGCCATCAGATACTAGGGCTTCGGTTAATGTTTCCTCGCCGCCTACCTCTCGTCGGCACATGTGTCGATGAAGGCATGCGAGCACCGGGCCTCCATACACGCACTATCGTAATAGCATCTCCTTTTAAGAATGTAATAATAAAACTCACTCATCTCGTGGCATATGCCTATCTGGAGCATACTACAAGACTTTGGTTATTTTTCAATTATATCCTCGCCGATCTCATGTTACTTTTAATAAGATACTTTTCGAGATTGTGTAAAGCTCCGTACGCCGAATGCCCATTCCCGAGCGAGTAGATTGCCTTAAAGTGAGCGTAGCAATTTGGTCGTGTAGCGCGTAAAATGTGAAAAAGTAAAACATATTTCACGAAAGTAGGTGAGATCGTGTTGCGGAGCGATGCCAATTTCGAAATAGTTAGTGCGGGGCGCGGGGCGTCAGCGTGACAGTGAGCTGTGAGGGGCGCTGCGGGGCGCTGGGCCGGCGCGGGGCAGTGGGGGGGGGCGCGGGCGCAGGCCGAGGGTCGAGAGGTCGTGCGCGCAGACGCGCTCCGCCCCCCTAATTGCCGCGCCCCACGCAAATAAATAATTTTTATCCACTGCGTCGAGATCACGCACCTTCTTGACCTTAAATTATTGTACGTAAAGTTCTTTTTTGTGAATTTTAATCGCTTTCCCGAATGCCGGCGTGGAATTCCATGTGGATGCCGAAAAGCAGCCGAGCGATGATCGAGCTGTTATGATAGGATCGGTACGTCGAATTGTTAATGATACGTTTGGGACTGCACATAGATGTAATAATTAAACGTTTTGCGGTTAACAATCGTGCGGGCGGCGGAACAAGAATTCCCACCACAGGGAATTTTATAAAGCAACAGAACAGAAACGATATCGTTCGGATATCGCTACGGAGTAGATATTGAAGGCAACCGGTATTTAGGCGTAGTAAAACAAATGATATCATAACGGAATGACAGAGCAGTGTGGCGGTCGTCGGACGTCCACTTAGCGTCAGTCTAAACAAATTACATTCCCTGTTAAGATAAATTATGCGAGATTGAGTAATCCGAGATGGATAGGTTCGCGGCGTAGCCAGTGAGCTGGACCGGCGGCCGTGGGCGAAGGGACTGGCCCTTCCTTGACCGCTTCGTGTCTTTGTGAATAACTTTAATATGGCGATGTGACGGAAATACTGATCAGCTTAAGTTTCATGGTCATATAGGCTCGCTAACTTGCTGTCTATACATATTTGTGTTGATCGAAAAATCTAAATCGGCTGCATAGAGCAAATCTAAATGGGGTGGTTTTTGACTTAAAAGGTTAGAAATGTTCTAAAGACAGTCATGTCAAACAAGAATGCCTGATGTACTTACTATGACGAGAAGAAAGAAGATGTTATCGATTTTAGTGCGATTGGATACTTTCAATTTCGATTATGATCTGTGAAGATAATACGACTTTAATGTAGATTTAGGTATGTGTTCGTAAATGTACTATTATATGATATTTCTTTGCCTAAGTCCCTTTTTAACCGAATTAAAAAAAGGAGGAGATTCTCAATTCAGCCGGTATATCTTTTTTTGTATGTATGTAACCTATGTACTTACACCGATTTCGCCGAGGTTTCTGAACCGATTTACCTACGTGATTCTTTTTTTGTTTGATGTGGAATAGTTTCGAATGGGTCCCATAAAAATGTGATTCGGGTAGGCCGTAGGCCCAGTAGTTTGTATTTTATGAGCATTTTTTATTTACTTTCACCTATCCCGATGTCTGAAATCAAATCTGGCAAGTAAATTTGATTCACTTCCCGGTTACCGATTTAGCTGAAATTTTGTATACGTATGTAGGTAAATTGGATGACAATGAAAATTATTATGACATAGAGCTGATCTGATGATGAAATCGAAAGGTGGCCATTTTTCCTGATAAGTTTAATCTGAGTGTTTCAAGTCGCGGGTGAATAGACACCTACCCCTACCTTTTAGGCTAGGGTGCTCCATCGTTGGCGGTGAGATAGACAGATGGCCAGTCCTATCACCATACAAAAAAATAGAAGATAATACATTAACATTTCCATATTTGACAAAGCTTAATTTAAATCTAATTAGCAACTTGAAAACGCACAGCTCACAATGAATTAGCACGAATCATCACACTATTTGCGTATCTAATTTACAAATCTGCGTAACACATTACCGCTGACGACTCCGAAGTTATATTACCATTACGGCATGGTAAACCACGTAATGAACACATATAAACACAATTACTCGTCCATTCTTTAAAGATGTCGCCGTCTCGAAGATGGCGGGAGGCTGGGACGAATGGCCACTCCATCTATCATTACCTATTCGCTTCAGACACGCCATGTTTAGCTACTTTTGCAATATTAGGAAAGCGTACCACTAACCGCGACTGTCACTTTCTACTGCATCTTCACAATTATTTGGCTAAACCAATATTGATATAAATATTACGAGCGTCGCTTTCTTTGGCAAAACTAGTCGGACGCCAAAATAAATATAGAGTGGAAACGAGTTTTTGGACTATTTGCGATGCTATTAAAAACGTAAAAGTCGGTGGCTATGTGTTCAAAATACTAGCGCCGGAGGTGACTCTATCGGCTCTACGCTGCTCTATTGTGGGTATCATTAAGACGCTGACAACAGCCAAATAGGCTTGTCTCAAACAATTTTCTTGCTAAATCTATAAAGTTTGTGACGGCGGAAAAAATATATGTTAATCTTGAACATATTTCTGAGAACCTGTTGTATTCAAAACACGTTTTTGAAAAGTTTTCTCGATACAAAAAAAAATGTACCTAAACTAACCTCTTAAAATGATCTTCCCACAAAAATATCTGTATTACTTATCAACGTACGTTGGTAAAATTTATAACAATAACGTATCATATTTAAATACAGAACTTGGTTGTTTTTTTATTTTTCACTACTCAACTTATTTTTAAGTAATTAATTTATTTTATGGTTTGTAAAAAGTTCTGAACGTCCCGTCGTCGTCGCGCTTCTCTTTCTTATGTATACAATCCGACAGTGACAGCAGCAGCTCAAGCTCAACTCAATAGCGGTTGTCAGCGCCAGGAAGCTTATGTGGTATTCTGATGTATAGTATAAGTTGTATCACTGCAGTGTGCTTCAGATCAGATTTTTTATACGTCCAGCGTTTGTAATACAACAGTATGACGTACCACGGTTGCGCTCCATCATTTGCAATCTTGCCAAATTAGTGTTTAGTGCATGTATATTACTGCCTCCGTGGTCCAGCGGAAAGCGTATGCGCCTGCTGATCGAAGGTACCGGATTCGATTCCTAGGTCGGGCATAAGTGTTACTGGGTTTTTGCACGGAGTCTGGTGATGTGCGCGGTAACGGCAATAGGCTTGCCCCCTATTACGTGGGACCTAAAAATTCATGGCGAAATGTGGGTGTAATATTACACCTCTGCCTAACCCTTCGGGGATAGGTACAGGCGTGAGTCTACAAAAAAAAATTGCAATCTTGGCAAATTAGTGTTTAGTGCATGTATATTACGACAGTTTACATAACACACATAGCTTTAGTATTTTATTATATTCAGAAGTACCCTAAACAGAAGAGCATGTATGAAAAACTCGATGGGAGTGAATGAAGCAAGAGAGGTATGTCAGGATCGTTGCAAATGGCGTTCCGTAGTCTCTGCCTACCCCTCCGGGAAACAGGCGTGAGTCTATGTATAATATGTATGTATGTAGTAGGTATTGAGAGTTAAGTAATTTTTCATTTATACTCAATATTAATAAAATCTTCGATTATAATATTTATAGGTAGTAGAGCCTTGCTGATTTCAGCATGAATGGGCCGGCTCGATCGGGGAAGTACTACCCTCTCACAGAAAATCGACGTAAAGTAACGGTACCTAAACTGTTGCGTTTCGTTCGGTTAGTGAGAGTGCCGGGGGCCCTATAGGTCCTTCTCCCTCATCCCACTCCTCATCCTATCCCGTTTCCCAAACCCAATGGGCGGCAACGCACTTGTGACTCCTGTGGTGTTGCTTGTATCCATGGGCGGCGGTAATTGCTTACCATCAGGCAATCCGTCTGCTCGTTTGCTGCCTATTTACATAAAAAAATACCTACCTATATTTTGTCGTTCCGTGGTGTTATCGCCAATATTTTCGGCTAGAGAATTAAATTTGGGAATAACAATCGGTAGCTCCAAACCCTAGCTTACAGTATTAGACCACCAACAACAAAACTATGCTACACATGCGCAGAAAAAGGATTCTTTTTGCTATAGTGTTCTGTGTTGAATGCGAATCGATTCTCCTTGGTATCGAGCGCACATTTTTGTTAGTACGTATCTCGTATGGAGAACATACAGGCATACACGCCGTCATTACGGGATGCACACAATGCGTTATTCGTGCAGGTTCGTTACGTTATGTCATTAGGGCTACCACATATAAATCACCCTTGTTTTAGCTAAGTCTGAAATTTGATTGTCCGTTTTACTCCAGAAAACCAATTGATTGCATCTATCATTAGTCCTTGAGAAATATTTTTGATCAATTTTGTATTCGTCCAAAGGTAGACTCCATATTCAGCCGCGACTATATTATCAACGATAAAAAAAGGTCACTACGATATTTTAAGCCTGCTGAAAAATACGAAAATTATTAAGTTTTAATCATAAAAGACTGGTGTATTTGTATTTAAGTAATTGTAATTTCCGCTGGCAACCCTCCGCTGGTGTGGCCATCAGTAAGGAGCGCGAGACGTAGTAATGCGCCCGCGCAACAATTTTACCTTTTCGCCGACTGTGGCGTGCAATGCGATGTAGGTGCATAGAGGAAATACCGTCCGCAAAGCAAATCATTATATTAAACTTAAATAATTATACGTACTTATTTTTACTGGCAACACCAGCTTGGAAAAAGATAATCACCGTAACAAGGATATAAATAAGTAGGTATATGTTATGTATACAATAGTTAGTTTTTGCACCACTTTGCGTGACCGAATTTGAAATTGCCATATGAAGTAAGAAGGGCAATGCAGCCACCAGTAATTTTAATTACTCAAGCTCTTTATTGCGTGCTATGATATAAGACATGAACATGACACAATAAAAATTATTTCTCAATGTTTTCGATCAGACACAAATCGGAGCCGCGTCGAATGAACAAATTGTAGCTACACCAAACAGTTACATAAGAAAATTAAGTAATAAACTCCGTGTACATTATTTATTGATATAAAATATACACATACATATGTATCGGTGCTAACGAATTATAAGAACGATTACGTCTTTCGCCTAATGTCTAAACATAAATATTAAATGTATCTATTATATAAAACTTAATTTCTAATCTTACACTTTCACTGGTTGTGCCTAAAACTAGCCGGTGTTTTAGCATGTCAGTCATCATCAAATCATAATTTAATTCGAATCGCAAAATTTAGCTCTCTTGAGAAAAATAAATAAAGTTATATGTGAGAAGTGAGGGTAAATGAGGTCTCAATAAAACGGCCTAATTGACAAGTGTTAATTAAGTATTAACCTGTTTGCTTGTCAGCGAGAAGCAGAATATAAAATCAATGGTTATTAGTAAATAATAGACGAGACACTGAATTTGTTGGGGGCAACGATAGCCTAGTGGAGATACCAACAGACAGCCATGCAGAGGGTATCGGGGTCCAATCCATGGCGCGCACCACTGACTTTTAGAAGTTACGTGCGTATTAAATTGTTAATTATCGCTTGCCCCATGCCTCGGAGAGCACGTTAAACCGTCGGTCCCGTCTGTTACGAAGATCTTTGACAGTCGTTACGGAGAGTTAGTACCCTCAAATAAACTGATACTGGTCTAAACCTTGGAATATCGCTACCCCTTTGGGTTGCGGAGGTCAGACGGCAGTCGCTCTGTGGAAAAGATTGATATTTTGTCATATCTGGTAAGACTAGTAAACGGACATGTTTCATCGTTGAAACAATGAGGAATCTATCTTAGCATCAGCCAGTCTAGGGTACAGGCTACTGGCACATATTTCAGTGAGACCCTTATGTGAAAACACGGATGCTAAACAGTTCTACTTATAAGTATCTAGAGTGTCCTGCAAAGAGTTTAATGTTAAATAGAAAATCTGCTCGTACCTATGGGCCCTATGGCGTCTGTGATGCGAGAGAGCAGCGCCTTAACCAACTGGTAAAGTAGAGTCCAGGATGGGGAGAGATCCACACCAGACAATACTTTGGATGATTCACAAATAATTGAGTCTAGGTGTGTAAAGTCCACACAATAGTAGTTTTAAAACAGAAATAGTGATATTGTCTTTGGTTTCATCGTAAATTATCCGACAAAATTAGGGAAATATTTACTGAAAATCGATCATCCACAAAAAATTTAATGATAGAACTATTCCGTCGTTGAGTTTCGATAGATAATTATGAGCTTTAGCAGCCCAAATACGATTATTTAGACACATGAATCACTGTATATCCTAAGCAGCTGACGTCACGATCTGCTGCTGCTATCGCTTCGTTTGCCTGGACCCGTTCCCACGCTGCAATTATTGGTGCCTACACTTACCCCTAATTTGCGCCGGCCTCCTACCAGCCAACAATGATTCTGACGCGGGTTCACGAATTTTAACTCACGGCCACTTGAACCGACTCACAATCTGGTTTCGTGTTCGTGCTAAATCGCGAGATTTCAACGATACCTTTTGATCATAGTACTCTGCCATTTATATCTGCAAAATCATATTAGTGCCCTAACGTAAATATAGATAGATAGATAATATTCTTTATTGTACACCAAAATAAAGTACATTTCTAAAGTATCTTAAATCTACAATAAAATTTATGTACAATCGGCGGCCTTATCGCCAAGGGCGATTTCTTCCAGGCAACCTTAGGATGGACAGAAATGATGTTAGATGTTTTGTGACGATGGTGGATATATATGCTTTATTTGTCCATTTAAAACATTACCAAGAGGAAATTTAGTACGATAGCGTAAGTATTACAATGCCAAAAGCATTGTCTGCCAGCGATGCAGGGATTGTCAAAGTTTTAATTTTCCACAGTGCTTCCATTAGGCACTGAAATTCAGACTTTGGGCAGCAGGTTTTTACTTTACTTTCACGGAATGTGTCATGAGTGTGGAGACACGAGTCTCCAATGAAAGACAGTCTAAAACAGCGGGAAAATATATTGACAAATAAGATAAAAAGGTAAAAAAAGAATAACACATAGGTAAATCAAATGAAATACAACAAGACAAGAAAATAAAAAAGAAATGGGGACATGACTCACTGAGGTACTATATATATTTATATAGGTATATGACTTTTGCGTGCAGCAAAAAAAAACATAGTGTTTATTGCATCAATGACACTGCTGCATATAAAATTACACTGAAACTATAAATGTATAAAAGTAAATCTACGATAAAACAGTATCGCTGTATTGAAACATTCTTTGTTTTTTCAACTTTTATATATTTCACCACGATACGAAGCATACTGATTAATCAAAGAACACATCCTTATTTAAAGAATTTATTATCAACCTTCGAATTGAAAAGCAGTTAAAGTTTACCTTTCAATTCTATTTGATACAAACTATAGTAAACTTGTAACGGGCCTACAAACATTTTATCACCTTTACAAATCACATGTACATAATGTACAAGCAACAATCATAGAATATCAATTAGATATTGAAGTGTCCCGGCACTAAAACTAAGATATTCAATCGATGTAGTAAACTCAGTACCTACCTCAGTGCCTTCTTTGGAATACCTTCCGGGGCCCGTATTGATAAAACTACAGTTCGTTTTATAGCTCACCATGGAGAACGCGTGTACGCATGCGCCGTTATAAAATTAATTTACAATGAGCTCCTCTTTAGAAATGGTTTTGAAGAAAGAGTCGTTGGTCTAACACATCCGGTGGGTCCAAGGATCATAATAACATCTGACAACGCCTTACGTACACAGTCGAGTCAAAATGCGTGGTCTGTTTGTACATAGACACCTAGTACCTACTACTACTGTAGCTGGTTATGTAGAGTCATCATCGACTGCCTTTAACAGTCCACTGTTGGACTAGACCTCTCCTTTGAAAGGAGGAATTGGCCTACTATACCACGCTGGCCAAACGGGTTGGCATAGGGTTTGTATCAAGTTTTCCTTCTCTTACAGCGCTGTTCTCTGCATAATATGCTCCCTCTGTCGGCTCTTACGACACCTATGGGATGATATGGGGTGGTGACATTCCGTATTCTTAATCCGTCACCACACCGACGATGTAGAGTCTCATGATGATAATTTCTGTGCAGTCTAATTATAATTAACTAGTTGACGAGATCGTTCTTTCGTCAACTTCATGTATATCGCAAAAAAAAAGTCCCAATCTATGTATATCCGCAAAACATTTGACGACCCGGTGGTAGAGTAAACGACTGCTACACCAAAAGTCGCGAGTTCGATTCTCGCTCAAGTAGTACTAGATAAGTGTGAATTATCTAGTACCCATAGTACAAGCTTTGCTCAATTAGGGATTAGACGGTATTGTGTGTTTGTAGTAGAATATAATATAGATTAAAATATTTTTATGATACCTTACATAGACTTAAGAGTTTGTAAACTGAGCCTGATACACGTCGTTGAACCTTTCCTTAAAACATGAGGTTAATGTTATGCCGCATATTAAGTTATACCGGTCAATCGTCACGTTAAATCCGTTAATAACTCTTGTTTTATTACGAAAACACCATTATACTCGGGTGTCAACCATTTAAATAATAAAATACCGCCATTACAGCGCATAACCAATTAGAATTTCTTATAATTTGTCGTCACGAATTACTATGGAACTAGTTAGCGGTATCATCATGGGCTAAATTATCTCAGTTTACATAAACAGGTATAAATTATATAGTGTTGCCAGCTTTTTACAGCAAATTATTACCGAAGATTTTGGCGATAACGTTCATATTAAGTTCTAAGCGAATGTAGGCGTGCCTAAAAAATATTTCGTGGACGTATATAATAAGTTACCGATAATGATCTTCATAATAACATGTTTAAGCTAATGGCTAGTTTATATTGTATAGTTTATATGTGAATTTTTAATGTTATTACCGATCTCGTAGGTAATTTCTTTTGGAATATGTAATTGAGGACGATACCTAATTATGGTATTGGTCAAGGTGTTTTGGTATTGTAAGAATGGAATCTATTTCGTAGATGTATTCAACAATAATGCCTTGAATGTTTATCGTGTTGTAACTCATTTTGAGGTTTAAAATATATGTCCCAACCTTTCGACCGGCTTACATCTGCCGTGCCTGTCTCAACGCCATTTGTACCCATTTTCTTTTTGATTCAGAACCGATCAATGTACCTATGTCATCAACAATAGTCGCAAAAGTTCAAATTATCCCTTGTTTGAATCCTGCAAATGATAATGTGTTTCATCATCATCAGCCTGTAACAGTACACTGCTGGACTAGGCCTCTTCTTTGAAAGGAGGAATTGGATGATGTGTTTAGTTTATTATTTTTTATTTCCGGACTCACGTCTGTTGCCCCGAAGGGATAGGCAGAAAGGAGTGTGGAATACCTATTACAGCCAAATTTTGCCAGATTATGATTTTTTACTCCCACGTTAAAGAGGGCGAGTATATTGCCGTCATCGGGCACATTTTCCAGATTCCGTGCTGCTAGTGAGAATTTGGTCAGTAACACTTTTGCTCGACCTAGCAATCAAACCTGGGATCTCCCGATCAGACGCATACGCTATTCACTGAACCATGGAAGTAGTAATAGTGTGCAGTTTATAAGAGACTTTTCGCCACATTTCCAAAATGTTAGAGCCTTCAAAACAGTGGCATTCTTAAGATAGTTTCGATTACAATCTTTCTAGTTTTAGTACTTTGGGCTCTGCGATGATATGACAAACAAGATATCTATTTTAAGTTTTTTTTATAGACTCACGCCTGTATCCCCGAAGGGGTAGGCAGAGGTGTAATATTACACCCACATTTCGCCATGATTATTTAGGTCCTACGTAATAGAGGGCGTGCCTATTGCCATTACCGGGCACATCACCAGACTCTCGGAAAAACCCAGTAACACTTTATCCCGACACGGGAATCGAACCCGGGACCTCCGATCAGCAGTCGCATACGCTATCCACTGGACCACGGAGACAGTCCCATTTTAATTTATGTAGAAGAAAATCCGTATATCTTGTTATCAGTGCAGTAATGTGATCTGTATATTCAATATTCTAGCGTTATTGAGTGACCGACAGACAACGCATAGCCGACTCTACCTAGCGCAAGAAGCGGCAATTAGCTATCTATGTTCCTTGGGGACCGTAGGGGTGCACTGAGTAGAGATTGTCCGAAATTTCCACGGGATCAGTATCATCATCATCAGCATTTAACAGTCCACTGCTGGTCTAAGCCTCTCCTTTGAAAGAAGGAATTGGCCTACTATACCACGCTGGCCAAACGGGTTGGTATAGGGTTTGTATCAAGTTTTCCTTCTCTTACAGTGCTGTTCTCTGCATAATATGCTCCCTCTGTCGGCTCTTACTACACCCATGGGATGATATGGGGTGGTGACAATCCGTATTCTTAATCCGTCACCACACGGGATCAGTATAAAACGATTAAATAAAAAAATATTATGTCCGGGCGTAGCTGCGGGCATTCTCTTGTTAGTTATAAAGATCGCTAGCTGATTTACGAAGATATCTGTGGGTTCACGGCAATCAGCGTAGAAAGTGTCGGCTCGCGCTGTGAACTAATGTCTAAAATATATAATTTTAGTAATAAATTATGCATATCGATTTGGGTTTATTTATTCACTCTGACTGTAAACGCTGCGATGATAGACTTTCGCTACACATTATAATATTTTAATGTGTACCTACATACCTGCTATGTTTGAATTAACTAGGTACCTACTTTTATTTGGGGGCCACTTGAACTGCCTTGAATCTGGTGAAGGAAAATCTTCATGACAGCCGGGCTTACCTCTCTGAGGCACGGGGTAAGCGATAAATAATGCGCAATTTGAAAAGTCGGTGTTGCGGACCTCGGGTTCCCAAGCGATACTCTCTACAATACTCTACATGACAGTCCATTGGTATCTCCAGTAGGTTATCGCTGCCTTTAAAACGTAGGTATATTCCCAAATATTTCTTCCAAAACACCGGGTACATAAACCTCCTGTCATGCGGGACACCTGGCGAGACGCGTGGACGCACGTTTCGGCGGTGTCGTGATGTTCGCGCCATTCCCCAGCATTGTGGGACACATTCCACACATAGCGATGTGCTCGTGATCCAGCCTCAACGCATTGTCTTCCGTTTTCACGCCTCTTAACTCCCCAAACAATACGGAAAAATGCACGAAATATTCTCGGCTTTTGTTCGACGTACGCAACGGTGGACAGCGAACAGTTATGAAAATATATTACTGCCGTCTTCGAGAATGCAACTCTGTATACTTACCGTCGGGCGTCGATCAAAGATCTGTATTCCGATACATTTTGAGTATTATCAGTATATCGCGCATCGTTCCCATTAAACATCGCACCGACTGACCGACTCTAAAATGACTAATGCTTTAAATTAAATTCCATCGGTAGGTACTTTTAACTAATCTGTAAAGATAACATTAACGTATAAGATGGGCAGTGCGGTTGCAATAAAATAAACCAAAACATCGTGGGTGGCGGACCATTAAAGTAATTAATATCTTCTAATAGGCAATAATCACGGCGGACAAAGACGCCCGTAGTGTCGTATACTTGAGGCTGGCTGTATGTTTCCTTGCGGAACAGCGCGCGAGCTGTGCGGCGACCGCACCGTGTGTGTGCCCACTTGTGTGTACATTACATTTTGTAACGTATTGTATAATTACGCGCGTATTTCAAGTATGTAATAACAATTATTATGTGAGAGCAGTAAAGTAATATTGGACGCAATAAAACCGTGAAATTGCCGTCTGAGTAACGCTTGCGCTCGCGACACAACCTCACCGCTGTCTCACTTTCCAATTCCGTGGAATGTAAAACTCGCGAATATTATTGCCGTCGCATTTTATATTCGTAAATAAAGAGAGCTATAAAATTGTCAACGAACGAGGTAGATATTATAAAAATCGGCGATGCGTGGGCGGTAGAACCGTGAGAACTGAAAGGATGGACGCGAAGACAACCGTTGCAAAAATAATGAAGAAGACATCGGTTTTTAACGTCTTAACAAACACATGAAATATAAAATATGGACCTAGACCAAAAATAAAGCAGATAAGCTATGAAATATGTTTATCTGGCACAGATAAAACTACATGTCAAGTTATTGTAGAACGTAGACTCGCATATTTTGCAAATTCGCATGGCGTGCGCGGCTCATCTCGTAAGTCGACGATGATGTATAACATGGCACGAACATACCTTGAATTACTTACTGAAATGTTGAAAGAAACATAGACACACAATACACTGATCATTTGTCCTTTTTATTTCGGTAAAAGAAAAATAATATATTTTTTACATACATAGTCTCACGCCTATTACCCCGAAGAGGTAGGCAGAAGTGTATTTCTACACCCACTTTTCGCCATATATACTTTAGTCCCACGTAATAAGGGGCGAGCCTATTGCCGTACCGGGCACATTTCCAGACTCCGTTCAGCTACTGAGCATATCTTGACAGAAAAACCCAATAACACTGCCCGACCCAGGAATCGAACCCGGGACCTCCCGGTCTCACGCGCACATTTATGCCGCGACACCAACGAGGCAGTCGTATAGGGTTTGGTGTCGAGTTTTCCGTCTCTACGTAAAAATGGTATTTGCATCGTGTTATCCCTTAGTCGCCTCTTACGACACCCACGGAAAGATAGGGGGTGGTGACACTTGTATTCTATGCCGTCAACCACACGTTATATTAAATTTTTTAAATCAGAAAATTTGTGTTACTCAGGAAGGAGGAATTAAATCTTGAATTCGTCCAACTTTTATGATACAGAAGAGTGCCGCGTCTATTAGATGAAAAACAAAAATCGACCAGCGAACAAATTAAAAAAACAAACACAGATGTGTGTTTCACGCTTCAAAACAGTTTAAAAGGCGTGAGACGTGTTAAAAGGCTTGTGTTTAGAACTTATTGTTTGACCGTTAGCACCTGACAATTAGTGGCTCGTGACCGGCGCATTTGCGTGTCTCCCATTGTTCGGAGACTCATCAAGGCTCGAGTGCTGATGAGTGTGTTGTCTTACGCGAGTGAGTGCGTGACGTATGAGTGTGACAAGTGAGCGTGCGTGTCGTGCCGGAGGCGTGACTGACGTCGCCCGTCGCGACCGCGCTTGAAGCTGTGAGATTGTTGAGAGGAGGGCGATGTCGATAGTGTATCGGCGGGCGCTGGGTCGGAGGCTCGCCGGACAGTATGCGGGCCGGTGGCGACGCGAGCGGTGCGCGGCACACGGGAGCCGCGCGGCGGGAGCGCATCCCCTCGGGACGGCATTGTTTCGCGCAATCGCCCACTCTCATTGTTATGACTGCGAATTGATTATTTATGCCCAATAATCCGCTCAGCTGACTATGGTATAAATCTCGTTATTAATTGTATCCGCTGAGGAATTACGGTCCATTGTGATTTTTAATCGTTTATTATTTAACTTGCAGAAATTACGTTTAAAGAATTACCGCCGCCGTATAGTGAACGAGTGAACGCTTTTGACGATACTGAACAGGGACTTAATAACACGGTACGGTGAATTACAATAAAATGAAGTTCAA
Source organism: Euclidia mi (assembly GCA_944739405.2). Classification (NCBI taxonomy): domain Eukaryota; kingdom Metazoa; phylum Arthropoda; class Insecta; order Lepidoptera; family Erebidae; genus Euclidia; species Euclidia mi. Next base: position 61,436,546 of record OX123198.2, read on the forward strand.
TTTTAATTGTGAATGATCGTTACAGCGCCAATTATAATTTTCAGACTACCGCGCCAGCATGCGAAGTCCTAGACCTATTAGCGAATTGCAAAATATCATCTGCGGTAGATGATAGTCCCGACACCAGTGTAGAGTACGCAGAAATCAAAGACATGGGGCTGTGGCACTCAACGCCCCTGGCGCATCGTCATAAATCTAAAATATCCCTGACCTGGGTATTAAAAGAAAATTTAGAAAATGCAAAACTGACGACCGCAAAATTACAAACAGAAGATAGATTAAAAGCCAAAACTACGATAATAGGAAGTGAATTAGACAAGAACCACAACCAGAAGCTGAACGAAATCGAACGCTACAGAAAGTGCAAGTCTAGAGATGTGAAAGATAGGGTCGTGGGGCGGAACGAGTATTATCATAATCTTAGGTTTAGAAACGCGTGCGAGGAGTTCGCCAACGTGCAGGACACTTACTCCGACACCAGCGTGGGCACCGAGGAGTACGTCAGGAGGAAACATAGACATCGCCACAAGAGAAAAAAAAGGAACCAGAACGGAAAATTCGGATACGACATCAGAGATTTGGACAGCTTTCTCACGGAGGTAAGCATATTAAGCATGATTAATTAAAAGTGATTCAGTTTGAGCGAGGTCAATCGCTCTGCAGCTAAGATAAGAGCCCTTAATGCAAAATATTAATATCCCGCGACCTATTTTAATTTGCAAAACCTCATTCATCATATCTTGACATTCGTTATTGCGGATATTAACGGATGTTTTTTACAAAAGAATTTAAATGCACCTGTAAATCTCGATCATTACTCATTTCTTCGATGTTATTATGACGTTACGATGTACGTACGGTTTTTGTGCGTTACTTCGGAACATAAACCCGATCGTGCAATGTTAGCCGCGAAATCGGCGCAAAATTGGACTCCACATAAATTGCAAGTCATTTAAAATTGCCGATATTCTGACCGGAGTTTTTATTATAAATTTGGGTGATGAGGGCCTGTGTATTATCTGTGGCGATTTCGAGCACGTATTCGTGATAATACACTTAAAGTGAATGTTTTTTAAAGTCGATGTAATAGAGGGCTACAAGTTTATTTCGAGCGGGTATAGCGCGAGCGCGGCCATTCATCAATGCGGGTTATTTAAAATAATATATATTTGTTGGGGTTAAACGTCATGATGTTAATTGCGCCAGTTCTGTTCGAGTGGTAACACGATATTTCATGGGAGACTTTTAAAAATCGACTTGCGGGTTCACGATAATTTATTTTTGACCTTTGCTGGACGTAAATTTAAGTAACCAAGCCTTCGGGCTTAGTTAACAGTACTATCTATTAAGCTCGGACGAGGATTGACGCATGATCCTTATTATCCCATGCAATCATAAAATTTGCATAAACGCTCTTTTGTAATCGCCCAAAAAGTGCATCAACCATTGGCCGGAAGAAAGATATAACTTGTAATCTTTATTTCATGTTCGTAAATTATCCAATATTTTATGTGGATTCATTAAAAAGCTAAGGCTCATAAATAACTTATATTTTAATGTGATGGAAAGGGCACGAATGCTAGTACCGATTTTTGATGAAGCCTGTGCTGGATTTGTTAGCTTACCTATCCACTTACTTCAAAGACCTTTGTCATGGTACCTATCTGTATTATGATTGCAATTATAAGGTAACAAGGTCTAATACAAAATACGACAATTTTAAGTAGCTTAGGTCTCTCGGATGGACGCAACTCATTTCCTTATCGTTGCTTGCGGTAATCTTCATTTTAATTAATTAGGTAGGTACCTGTCGTAACAGAGACTAATCACAGGTACCTAACAGCAATTTCGCACTCGCTGCATACAATACATTAATTAGATCTGTAAATAATTAATGACCACATACAATTTTAACAATAAACCGACTTCAGATTTCTTCCTTCGGGACAAGAACTGCAATCCTTTCACATAAAGAAAGAATTTTCGGAACTGGTTACGGTTGAGTTCCAAATCTCTTCCTTTTTATATTACTTAACAGTAACAAAAGCAATTAGGTAATACCTATCTTCATTTTATTAAAATACTGGTTACTTTTCAAGTACCTATGTCACTTCAGTAAAACTAAACTTATTCTTCCACGCCTCGTCCGTTTCGCGCGAATATAATTTATGGCGTCTGTTTTAGCACGTCAACAGCTCTGACCGCCATTATATTATGTGGTGTTAGATATTCACTTAAACTCTTGTACTGTTAGATATCGGTAAACCTAAGTGTAAACCCAGATTGATATTGTGCCATCTTTGAATTATGTGTCAGCTTTGTTTAGTGGATTAATAGCGAGCTTTCCATTTTACGATGCGATTGTAATACGATCTTGTTGTAGTTTATAGTATGATCATAATGTTATTAATTTTTGTTATTATAATTTAGTTGCGTCGTGCGTCTATGGCGTAGTGGTTTAAGTGGTCGCCTAGCCATTTAATATTGCACGGTGTTGTGGGTTCGATCGCCCTTGTGTGACCCACAAAATATCGTTTCGAGTTTAGGTGTTCTTTAGTCCGTTGTTTGTAAAGTCCGCGTCAGGGGATAGGAACGAGAGCTCTTCGAAATAGAGTCTGCCAGACTCTCCATTAAGCTAACATTGCTTTAAATTAGGAGTATTAGTGTAAAAATATCATAAAATATATTTCTGCGACTCTAGCATATTCAGCAGCGTCTTAAGTACCTTACACTGTAGGAACACAACAAAATATAGTTTGAGAGCAATCTTCTGCAGATATTTGCTTTCTTACCTACTTACCTTTTGTCTTTAAATACTCCATGTATTGTTTCAGTTTTAGCGAAAGCAAGACCAAAGTTATGTTATTTTTCATACATGTGCTCTACCTTCCAGCATGTAGAGTCAGCGGAACGGCAATGGTTTTGAAGCAAATAATACAAAATAAAATATTGTATCGACGTATAAGAATTTAAAATTTCTTGGTCGCCTATATTAGTTCCAAACTGTCTTCCAGCATATATCCTAAAAACAGAAAACGTGGCAGGTATATATACTTACGAGTAAACTAAGTAGGTATCTAATATTTCGGCACTTTTGCAAGCGCCTTGATTGCGGATGTGATCCGCAAACATGATGGGTCCTGAAAGACAGTTTGGGACAGAACTATTCTATCGACGGTCAAATTCAAATTCAAATTAAATTTATTTGTTAAACACAGGTATATATTGAGATGTCAAGGTCACATACAGCATGGATCGAACAAGAATTGATTCTCGCAATTTTTTGCGTTTACCAGCACTTATAACACTAAAACATTAATTTTAAATATATAAGAAACATTTTCTTTATTTTTAGAAAGAAGCAAATAAAAACGATACCTACCTACTGGTATCGAATCTGCATCACGTAGACTACGTAGAGTATTAAAAGTAGCTAAGTAATCTCTTGAATTAGTGTGCGGTAGCTCTAAAGTGGTTTAACCCGTCTTAAATAAACAGTGATAAGTAGGAGTTTACCTAGGCTTTGTTTGTAGAAAAGAACAGCCAGTAATCACTTAACTACTGCTATTTCTATATTACTAGCTTTCCCTCGCGGTATCACCCGCATGATGAATTGCTAAAACGTTATAGGTAATCCGACGTAGGTATTTATCAGATATAGAATCACTATCTATGTAGTAATATGCAGTTTTATCGAAAAAAGAACTAATATTTTCTGCGGTTTTTGCTTGAAGACAAAACATACATCCTAATATATAGGTATGTATTTAAACAAAAACGCTTTTTCACATTTATATAGGTAACAAAATGAGCAGCGACTGCCCGGTGAAAAGGCCAACAAACTGTCATGCATATAGGGACCCAGATTTAAACTTACGTCGCCCTCCGCTGACTTGTCTAATTGAACTGCTTACCAAATTGTTGATATTGTTAATTATGCAGTGAAAACATCGTGAGGAACCTTATGTCCTTATCTGAGAGGTTTCCACATCCTTGTTCTCGGAAGGCATGTGAGCCAACTCACACTTGACCCTGAAGAAGAGTGGCAAAGATTATAAAACTGACTATGATGGTGACCTCGCTGTATCTATTTATCCTTTTCTTTTAATATTTTTTCTACCCTGTACTACACCAAAGTAAACGCATCAGGCACGTATGCAGTATTGACGAATAAAAGCTTCTCCTTTAGAACTTAACCTGTGCCCAAAAAAGTAATGTCTAACTCACCACTTTATCATAATGGGTAGGTATCTTAAGGCTGTACCTTAAAACCGATCCTTCTATAACGGGCTCTATATCGTTTTGCAACACTTAAGAAACGAAGCGTAACTTTGTAATTTATAATTAATTGTGCGGTTCAATAAAAAATAATTGAAATTGGATCTCATCAAGAGCCATTAAACGCGCTTAATAACAAACAAGATCTTTCTTACGCATGTTCATACTTAGTCGGACCAGTTGTTTGGGCAGTAGGTATAATTTGTATAACGCTATTCCCCCTTAGTCGGATTTGATCATTTGAAGAGATTAGGGCGTTAAGACGGACGTGAAGATTAAAGAGCCATCTAAACGCCAGGATCGGATGTATCTGCTGTCGAGGGCGCAGTTTCTTATATATTCAAAACTCCCGAAGCCATGTGCCTAATATCTTCACGTACCTTCCAGGCGTCCATAGACCGTCCGGGCAACATCCCAGTGGTGATCGCGTACCCCAGCACGCTGTACCAGACGGCGCGGGAGGGCCAGCAGGAGCTGCCGCTGCCGCTGGGCACGGTGGTCAACGCCGTGTTCAAGAACCAGCAGTGGCTGTACGCGCAGACCCCCCACGGGGACGAGGGCTACGTGCTCTACAGCGCCTGTCTGCCGCTTGGGATACTGCCCAATCGGTAAGTGATATGGATTTTTAATTATTTCATTATCTGGTCTTCTTTTAGTGCTTTGATTTTAAACTACAAGCAACTTCTTATAGTTTCATTATGTCGGTCCGTCTGTCCGCGTTTCATTAAGTAGAAATATTATACCTGTATAATGTCACAAGACCCATCACCAAGCCGAAGTCTACTCGTTGTGGACATCATGCCAAGTCATACTAAGCAAAAATAATACCTGGGAATCGAATTGTTTTTGAGTTTTCACATTTTTTAAACCGCAATTAAAAGCGCGCGCGTGCAATGCTCGAAATACCTACTTAGCCATGGGGTCATAGGGCATCTAAAGAACAAATTGGCGGGGTAAATGCATCGATTTTGTACCTAATTAGAAAAATTCCATACTAACTTTGAGCCTCAATATCTCCTGAACCAGTAATTTCCCAGTTATGGTGCCGAAGTAAAAAATGTTCGTACTGATTGGCACCAACATGGGAATTCAGTTTTCGTTAAGGGTCTTTTTACACCCTGTATGTACCATACAAAATTATGTCACATTATAAAATATGTAAACGTGAAAAGGAAATTTGATTTTCATAATCTTCTCTGAAGACATGAAGCACCTGCACTTGGTCAGTGTACGTATACGTAGCGTGACCATACCATAGACTATAGAAGATGCAAAATAAGGAAAGATGTGTGGCATTTTCTAAAGTAATTAATGCCTTTTAAAGTGTGCCATTTTCTTTCCAATTCTTTGTATCTAGGTGACTGTAACATAATTAAGCCAAGAAATATTTTACGCGCAAATATGCACGCGACACAAGTTCGCATGACAAACGTTCATATAAACAAAACATTTGCATCTCTATCGCATAGAACATCATCAACACACGTTTCTAATTATCACCGTATCAATTGACCTAAATCACTCATTTCGGGTAAACGAACGATGCTGTACTGTATGTGTTTTCATTTACGAGTGCGTAGGAAGTATGGTCCGTTGTTTAAATATTTTAAAAGCATTTCACTTTTATCAATATACTAGATGAGCCCGCGGTTACACCGGCGGTTATTTAAGGCTACTGCTCCGCTCCCGTGGCTCATAGCGTGATGTTATATAGCCTATAGCTTTCCTTGATAAATTGGCTATCTAACACTGAAATAATTTTTGAGAAGACGGACCAGTAGTCCCTGAGATTAGCGCGTTTAGATTAGTAAATAAATTAGTATTAGATGTTTTACAGCAAAAGGTAGCGATAGCCTAGCGGTAGTTTTAACAAACTGCCATTCGGGTTCAAACGTGTGCGTTCGGAGTGCTCGTTAAGCCATCGATTCCGGCTGTCATGAAGATCTTTGACAGTCATTATGGGGAATCAGTAGAACCTTGAAGACAGAGGCAATTTTCTAAGCCAAAAAAGAACTAGGTCAGACGGCAGCCACTATAGGCTATCGCTCATATTAATATTTTTGTAAAAATTTTACCTAAGTCTGTCTACAAGCATTACATATGTGTAAGGCTTTGACGACATATATATGTGAGTACGGGATGCGTCCCGTTTTGTATAGGTAGCGCCAGTTATCCGCTAGGAAAATGCTAATAGATATGTCACGGTTATATTAAGCTGTAATTTATCTACTAGGTAAGGATATTGATATAGTCGCAAATTGATAGTTTGAAAGAACACAATGTCTTGTGTCTCCGGGCATTCGTCGGACATAGGTACGAGGGTCAAACTGAAAGTTCTTAGAAAATCAAAAACTGATTACATTAGCCAGTTATTAGTTTTATTATATCTTTTCAAAATATTGTCCATTGACGTCAATACACCGCTGCATGCGATGGAACCACTGGGAAAAGCACTTTGCCCACTCGTCCTTAGGGGTCTCTTCAATGGCATCGCGATACGCAGCCACCGCTTCTTCAGCATTCATAAACCGCTTTCCTTTAAGTTTTTCTTTAATTTTTGGAAATAAATAAAAATCACAAGGCGCGAGGTCGGGGCTATACGGCGGGTGATCCAGTAATTCAACGTTTGATGTCGCCAAATAGTCGATCGTTCGCTTGGCGGTGTGCGACGAGGCGTTGTCGTGGTGAAGGAGGATCCTACTGCGAGGTCGTTTCTCTCGAACTTTTTCCAAGACAAGTGGCAAACAATTGGTAGTGTACCATTCTGAAGAAACTGTTTTTTGATCCTCTAACACAATTGTTGCGAAATGACCTATCCTTCCAAAGAACGAGGCCACCATTTTTTTTCCCGCACTTCGATCTCTCTTCACTTTAGTTGGCAACTCCTCGAAAGGAAACACCCACGGAGCAGATTGTCTTTTGGTTTCAGGATCATAACAGTAAATCCAGCTTTCGTCACCTGTTAGTATGTCGAACACAGCATTTGAGTCACCTCCGTTAAATCTTTCAATCATTTTACGGCACCAATCCACACGATGGAGTTTTTGAGCCTTAGTCAAATTATGAGGTATCCACCGGGCGCAAAGCTTCCTGACCGCTAAATGTTCGTGGAGGATTTTGTGCACTTGACTCATACCGATGCCTAAGCTTGTCCGAATCTGCTGATAGGTCACTCTTTTGTCAGTCTCTATCATACGCCGCACAACACAGATGTTATTTTCAGTCGTCGCCGTAGAAGGCCGTCCCTCACGTACATCATCAGTGAGATTAGTGCGACCACGTTTAAACTCATTAAACCAGTTGTAAACAGTCGCACGAGATGGGGCTTCATCGTGAAAGGCCAATCGTAGTCTATCATAACTTTCTTGTTGACTTAAATGACGTCGAAAGTCATAAAAAATCATTGCACGAAAATTTTCTCGTGTTAAATTCATGTTGACGTGACACAGACAATTTTCAATTTGCCGCCAAATCGTAAAACAAATGACAAATGAATGAAATATATACTCAGTAATATTGGCAAAGAGTTCTATTTTCAAATTTTAGAATATTTTTTTTATTATATTGTTTATAAGTGGCCAGTTCTAAGAACTTTAAGTTTGACCCTCGTACATTATACCTTAAGCAGGACATAATGAGCTTTAAGTATATACTTAGTTACATCGTTTTATAAATACGTAGGTACTTTGGCAATTGGAATATAAACAGCTAATAATTATATTGTCTATGCATACAGAGAAACCTGGTAAAATATAAATGGGATCTCAAGTTCTCAAGTGACCAAGGATTATGTACCATTTAGAGGTTTTCATTTATCCAGTTTTCCAATAGGACAGGTTTAACATTTTGTTATTTCATTTACAGAGGCCCCCGTTTAAAGAAGTCGAAATGTTCCGTTATTCCATTAATAAAGGTGAAAATGTTAATAAAAATGCGTATCTATTTTTGGTGTTATGAATTAAGTGTAAGTACTTATGTAGGTATTGAAGTCTGCCAATCCGCTTATATAAAAACAATACAATACAGTAAAATTTTTGACTTAAAGTAGATAACCGTGTCGAAACCTGTCCCAAGCCCAACCTGATAAATTGTCTCATTTATACAGGGAATTGAGCTCCAGAGTCCCAATTATAGAGGTACCTAATTATCGAAAAAATCCTAGAAATCAAATCTCATTTTACCAGGTTCGAAAAGTCCCATTAACACAGATAATTCCATAAAAAAGTGCTGGGATCTCATTGTAGTTCTCAATAAAAGAGGTTTCTCAATTATCCAGGTCCCACAACCAGGTTTCACCATATTAGCATTTCGCAGAATTTCGTTGATGTCTTTTCTTCGACATAAAATTATAGTGGCATCAAAAACTAGAAATTAAAAATATTGATCACAAGTGGTGGCAGGCGACGATGATATTATTCTTAGAATTTGTATATAAAGTACAAATAAACGTATGGATTGCCGTTCGAATTCTGTTCTTCTAGAAACTTCATTTGAAACGAGATTGTTTCTTATAATATCTGCTCGGGCTGATCCAAAAGTACTTTCTTTTTAATCAAATTTCCACCATATTTTCCAGGACATCACCAGAAAAGAAGACGCCATGTTGGGAGAGCAGTACGGACATATACCCGCGTCCGTGTGGCAACCTCACAGACAACGAGAAAGAACAACTCCGCGGCAGGACGCGCTCCGAGTGCCGCTACCAGAACAGGAGGCGGCAGAAAAACTCATGCGCGGAAAAAGACTTTGACACCCTATATTTAAAGACCAAATCAGTTTGTTCAATAGACAAGTTCGATAAAGATAAAACTCTCAAGCAAGTACGACAGACTCTACTAGTGGTTAATTGTGATTATAAAGGCAGTGCGTTGAATAAAACGTTGAGTGTGCAGAAAGGGGATGTGGTGGTTTTGGTCCAAGGTGGCGGAGTGGAGGCTGATGTGGACGCTGAGTGGTTCTACGTGAAGAAACGGGATGGAAGCCAAGGGTTCATACCTGCAGTCGTGGCGGGACATGGATATATCTGAGATGTGATGTTAGAAGTTATGACTGTGTCTTTACTTCTTTGTGACCCTTGGTCAAGTCCTCAAAGTGTTTAGTGGATAAGTGTACAGAATAGATAAATGTAAATGATTAAGTGTGAAGTAGATAAGAAAACAGTTGGAAAATGAATTGGACAACGTAAAGAAGTGATATACCTGTATCTATGGGTCGCGGCACTGAAATACTTAGAGTGTAAGACAAACAATCGCCACTCGCATACCTACTTACACATGAAGTAAGTATTTACGTGACTACGACCTATTACAAAATGCCAAAATTATATGCGCGAAGCAAATTATTTGCGTAGACTGCAAAGTCTAATAGATATAATTCTCAAGATTCTGTCGACTTGTTACTTACCTCTAATGAGGCTAAAATAGGCTTGTGTCCTAAAATGTAATTAGCGATTGATTCGTTCCTTTATTACATGTTAAACTGAAATACCTGACTTTTTCTTCAAAAGTCGATCAGAAACATTACTAATTACGGCTTTTTAAAAACCTTTTTGAATTTGACACGAAAACGCTGTAAACCATCATGGCGGTTGAGTGATATCGCAAAGTCGAAAACAAAACAAACCGTGAATGAAGTCTGGTCAGATATACCCACTTTTATTAGGGTTCCGTACCTAAAAGGTAAAAAACGGAACCCTATTACTAAGCCTCCGTTGTCTGTCTGTCTGTCTGTCCGTCTGTCTGTCACCAGGCTGTATCTCATAAACCATGATAGCTAGAAAGCTGAAATTTTCACAAATTATGTATTTCGGTTGCCGCTATAACAACAAATACTAAAAAAAAATGAAAATATTAAGGGGGGGTCCCAAACAAAAAACGTGTTCTTTTTCGTATTTTTTGCTCAAAATTACTAACTGTAACAGGTAGACGCTTTAAATTCTCACAGAATATGTAGTTGTATATTAAGTACCTTTCAAAATAAATAAATTTAAAAAAGTAAGTAATAAAGGGGGGCTCCCATACAACAAACGTAATTTTTAAGCAATTTGTTACTCGATCTTAATAAACAGGTAGAAACCTATAAAGTATTTAAGTATACATACAACGAACGTGATTTTCTTTTATAGATGATGGTACGGAACCCTTCGTGCGCGAGTCCGACTCGCACTTGCCCAATTTTTTTGTTATATTCTTGGTTATATTCGATTTGACAGGTAGAAAGTTTGACGTGTTAGTAGTATTTACTACTAAAACGTCAACAACATGAATGGCGGTCGTAGGTACTGTTTGACGTAGGTAATACTCTCTGATTGGTGTTCACTGTCACAAGAATAAATACATTATTTTTAGTTTTAGAATCCTAAAAATAAACATTAATCTTACCTTTTTATAATAAACTAGAGGACGCCAGCAGCTACGCCTGCATTTTTTTTATATTTACCCCCAATCCCTTCTTAGTGCACCCCTACGGTTCCCAAGGAACATACATGCCAAATTTCAGCTTCCTGCGCCCAATAGTTTCGGCTGTAGCGTGTCTGTCAGTCAGTCAGTAACGGCCCTGTCACGACCTTGCCGCTCTGAGCGGCGGCTTAGCGCGGGGCGTCTAGCGGCAAGATCAAATGTATGAAGACGTTCGAAGCACGCCACGAGCCGCCGCGCACAGCGATAACGCGCGCGTTTTTTTTGGCGCGATTGGCTGCGCGGCGTGCGGCGCGGCGGGCGGTGCGGCGAGCGGCGGGAACAAATGTACTGCGACCGAGTCCGACGCCACGACTCCGAGCGGCACAGACAGCGTTACGCGAGGGACGAACTAGGCGGTTAAACTATTTGTTAAATATTTTGTGGCGGTAATGAATACGGAGACATTTAAAGTCGAAATTTTTAAACGGTCGCGTGTGTGGATAGCAACACATCCGCTGTATAAATACAAAAATGTTAATAAAACGTTGCAAGATGTAATGAAACAATGTTTTACAGAATGTAATGGTAGGTTTTAATATGAATCGCAAACATTAAAACATTGAGTAATGTACATATGTACCTATTTAGGTACAGACACAGCTACTATGAAAGTTAAAAGGTGATTTACCTACCTAGTTAACGTAATCTACGTTGTGTAGGTACCTATTCAACGCCTCATTAATTGCGAATATGTATTATTCCTTTGATATAAAATACTTGTAAGAAATGAAGATCCAATGTCGACAATTTTGTAGGTATACCGTATAGTTACACAAATATATTTTGGGTATCGCCATATTTATGGGTAACTCCGTCGGCCCAAATACGTCCACATTTGCCGCTGCGTTTACCGCTGCTGTAGGGTCGTGGCGTGCACGACGCTCTGCCGCGCCGCCCGCCGCGACGCGCGCCGCTTAGACCGATCTCGTGAACAGGCCCTAACGCAAGGATTTTATATATTAAGATAATACCTAAACTTTATTGACATCTTAAAGTCATAATGAATAGATACTACAATCAAACCGATTTATTCTTAGTGGACACAAGCCTATTTACATGTAGGTAAGTAGTGTGCACCCCAGACTCATAACTCGTTCCGCGATGCACATTCAGAATCGTAAGCTGCACATTCAAATCTACAGCAAATAAAATATTTTGTGATCTTAAAACCTTTGTTACTCATTTATTCGTGTTTCACTGAACAAGACAAATATTATAATCACATGTGCTTAAAGAAAATGTTGCGTTCAAAATGCTACAAATAAACTTTGCTTGAAAGTCATTCCATGCTTTGATTCCATGGCATTAAATTGTTGTAAATTTTGCCCGTATCTTTTCATTTTCCCTGCAAGTCCATATCATCAATTCAACAAGCTATTAGGTAGGTACTTAGATAACACTATGAAAGGGAAAATTCAAGGTGCCTACATGAATAGCTCCGTAATGATGTGGGTAAGTAGGTACTTACCTGCCATGAACGATCCAAATCTAATTTTCATAGTAGGTACCTACTATGAAAATTAGATTACCTATCTATCTACCTAGTTATTTTTTTGGTTTAACCCGAATGTTACACATTGAAATCAAATTGCGGTTTATGGATACTATCGGGATATGTTGGTTGAAGCATAATATAACATTTAAACTAGGTATTTTAACTTACATGTAGTTTGATTTCAGTATCTAAATTTCATTTTTAGACATAATTCAAAAACCTTTCTAGCATTGTTCGACTCTTTGAGTTCTCCAATACAACTATCGCAATAAACAACAAAGTTGCCTAATCTCCAGCCGGTGCTTTAGCTGGCAGCCAGGTAGCCTGTTAAGGCAATTCATAGATATGCCGAAAAGCGATCGACTGGTATTATCTGCTACTGGAGGCGGACATATTATCTGGACATAGCATTCCAATACCTAATAATTTACCTACTCTACGGCAGTTGGTAGAGTACCTACAAATATTATATTTAATGGGATGAAATGCGCGGCCAAATTATATCCTAGTTTGGCTAGGCAGAATCTATTCTATAGCAACCAGATAACTGATTTACAATATGCACGAAATACACAGGTACATTCAGACGCAGAACCGATATAATAATCGCCACAAAGACTTGTGTGGGAATCAAACCGACGATCTTCACTAGCTCCTGCCGGAAAATTCCTTTTTGAATGCTACTCAGCTATTACAGCCATAGGATTAAAGTTCGTTATTATCAATTGTTAGAAAATTGTCTGAAATGAGGTGGTGTTATAGGCCATGTAGGTACCTTCCCCTCCTACGCCTTCATAATTATGGATAAAGAGCTGGTTGATGTTGAAACTGTTTTTAAAATAATTTTATTGGCTACCCACTGCCTAATTGGCGCCCATAATCAACTGTCACAAATATTTCGGCATACGAACCTTAAGGCCGCGCGCACTTTGGACACGAATTCGTATCGTACAGTATACGTACGATCGTGGTCGTACGAATTGAGTGCGCACACTGTATACGTGTTTATTAGTCAAATGAGCAGTGTTCTAGTGATATCTGATTTATGAAGTCTGCTTTGGTTGGAGCGATATAAATAATCTGTATCTTCACGACAATTCTCTTATCACTCGAAGACTGCGGTGGCGTCTTCGCTATCGTAGAACCGAATTGGTGCGTGAAATATATTAAAAAGACACGATTTTGGTGAATTTCATCATATCATGGAAGACTTATAACATCACTTATACGATCACTTTGGTCCCACAAACATTTATGTTCGTGAATCAGGTTTAATTAACTTTTCTACATCCATATCTTATGTTAAAACGTACGGATGTGTTTTGTAATCCCAACAAGTTCGGATTGTTTTCGGACGTCTGAACTACACGTACGTATACGCACGACTAACTCGCACCCAGTCTGCGCACTCCCATAGTACATCTGTATAATCTATGGTACAGTCAACAGCAAAAGTAGATGATCAAAATCAGAAATTGAATACTAATGAACGGAGTTCGCGTCAGAACTATGTGGCGTCGAAGTGATTCAAAAGTATGTGATTGTAAATTATACCAATCATTTACTACTAGTACAGCTGCCATATATTCGTAATCAGTAAAATTCACCAATACTGTATTCTAAATTCAAATTTATATACCTATTGTATGTGACATCAGATTGACATTAAAGAGTTTCAGTACTTGGACTTTTGCACTATTCCCACAGAACTCTTGCTAACAGTGTGACAAAAGCGCGAAGTCAATATAAATAATGCCCTAAAGATAAAATTATCAATCTACCTTCCGGTTTTATATGTAATATATAAAATTCTCGTGTCACAGTTTTCGTTCCCATACTCCTCCGAAACGGCTTGACCGATTTTGCTGAAATTTTTTGTGCTTATCCGGTATCTATGAGAATCGGCCAACATCTATTTTTCAAAAAAAAAAAAATTGCAAAACAACGTTTGCCGGGTCAGCTAGTATACCTATAGAAAAACTATATATTTGTCACAGACACAGAAAATGTACAAACTAAAAAAGAAACAAAACGCAGGGCATAGCATTAGTCTGTGACAGATAGGTAGGTACACTGTGTACCTACTGTGACAGATATATTGTAGCCGACTAGGCAAAAGCAATCATTGAGTTATAATAAACTAGCTTTCGCCCGCGGCTTCGCCAGCCAGAAATTTAATTTAAGGGTAACTTCCCCGGGTTTCAGACTATTCATGTCAAATTTCATCATAAACGGCTCTGCAGATTAGCCGTGTAGCATACATATAAACAGATAATACTTTAAAATTACTTATGTTTTCATAATCGCCGAACTTCAGGTAAAGATTAGTGTGTAGGTATATTATTGAAGTTATGAAGAGCTTGTATAGCACCAGCAGCAAAAATTAAAACTGAAAGCATTACCACAAAGTACATATCAGACTGTCCCTCCACCCCGCTGTTAAGCGTGCCAACTATCGCGTCATATATATCGTGATAACTTTTAAACAAACTACTAACTGTAAAAGACAAACTTCATCTACACTAAATACTTATCTGGCAATAAATGTATCAATTTTGAAAACAATTTGATAACTACTCGAATGAGCATTGTAAAAACATATTTTTTTTATGATACTGTTTTATTACAATAAAAATGATGTAGTTAGGTTATGTACTGAAAGCTGAAAAGTAATTCGGTAAGTCCTAGCTACCAGATCGCACCAATCTTCTCATCAATCTTGGGTATTGATTAGACAAATATAAAATCGTTGGGCAAGTGATTTTTTTTAATAATGTTTAATCTGGATACGCTACGCCCAAAACAATATTTTTTTAGTTAATTTTATTTTCAAGTATTTAGTTTTGTTGTTATATAGTTGATACTTCTCATAATTTTTTCATAGTGAGCCCTTTTCTACCAATCAAGCCCTTTAATTCGATACCAGTATTGAGTTATTTGTGGCAAATATGTAATCCACCATTTTGCGGCAACAGCCATCTTGGATTTTTCATAGTGAGCTCTATTCTACGAATCAAGCCCTTTAATTAAATACCCATATTGAGGTATTTGTGGAAAATAAGTAATCCGCCATTTTGTGGCGACGGCCATCTTGATTTTTTCATACTGAGCTCAATTCTACCAATCTAGCCCTTTCATTTGACACCCATATTGAGGTATCTGTGGAAAATATGTTATTCACCATTTTGTGGTGGCAGCCATCTTGGATTGTTTATAGTGAGCCCTTTTCTACCAATCAAGCCCTTTCATTCGATACCCATATTGAGTTATTTGTTGAAAATATGTAATCCACCATTTTGCGGCGACAGCCATCTCGGATTTTTCATAGCGAGCACTATTCTATGAATCAAGCCTTTTCATTTGATACCCATATTGAGGTATCTGTGGAAAATATGTTATCCGCCATTTTGTGGTGGCAGCCATCTTGATTTTTTTATATTGAGCCCTATTCTACCAATCAAGCCCTTTCATTCGATACCAATATTGAGTTATTTGTGGAAAATATGTAAACTGCCATTTTGCGGCGACAGCCATCTTGGATTTTTCATAGTGAGCTCTATTCTACGAATCAAGCCCTTTCATTAAATACCCATATTGAGGTATTTGTGGAAAATAAGTAATCCGCCATTTTGTGGCGGCAGCCATCTTGGATTTTTCATAGTGAGCCCTATTCTACCAACCAAGCCCTTTCATTTGATACCCATATTGAGTTATTCGTGGTAAATATGTAATCCGCCATTTTGCGGCGACAGCCATATTGGTTTTTTTATAGTGAGCTCTATTCTACGACTCAAGCCCTTTCATTAAATACCCATATTGAAGTATTTGTGGAAAATAAGTCATCCACCATTTTGTGGCGGCAGCCATCTTGAATTTTCATACTGAGCTCAATTCTACCAATCAAGCCCTTTCATTTGATACTCATATTGAGGTATTTGTGGAAAATATGTAATCCGCCAGTATGTGGCGGCAGCCATCTTGGATTTTTCATAGTGAGCCTTATTCTACCAATTTAGCCCTTTCATTCGATACCCATATTGAGTTATTTGTGGAAAATATGTAAACCGCCATTTTGCGGCGACAGCCATCTTGGATTTTTTTATAGTGAGCTCTATTCTACGAATCAAGCCCTTTCATTTGATACCCATCTTGACGTATTTGTGGAAAATAAATAATCCGCCATTTTGCGGCAGCGGCCATCTTGGATTTTTCATATTGAGCTCAATTCTACCAATCAAGCCTTTTCATTCGATACCCATATTGAGGTTGTTGTGAAGTAGTAATATGTGATCCGCCATTTTGTATCGGCGGCCATCTTGAATTTACAATCATTTAAATATTATCTTTTAATCTTGATGACATTATGAGTGTATACCAAAATTATCAGATCAATCGTCAGGAAGGGGGTAAAATTCCAAGTACTAAATTTGACCCAAGCAAACAAATAAACATAATACAGGATTTTTGCCGACTTAGTTGATACTTTTCCTTATAGTATGGCAACATTATACAAAATCTTTATAAACTGTAGCCTATGTGTTATTCTGATGTATAAACTATATTACTGTAAAGTTTCATCCAAATCCGTTCAGTAGTTTTTGCGTGAAAGAGTAACAAACATCCATCCATCCATCCATCCATCCATCCATCCATCCATCCATCCATCCATCCATCCATCCATCCATCCATCCATCCATCCATCCATCCATCTATACATACATCTTCACAAACTTTCACATTTATAATATTAGTAGGATTTTGTATCGCATCAGCTACTTTTGAACACTGACATTAATGCACAAACATGCAAAGATAATAATATTTATTGAATTATTGTTTTGTATCACATCAGTTACTTTTAAACATTTGACAGAAAACAAAATACATGAGAGATGAAATTTGGCATCATCATCATCATCAGCCTTTAACAGTCCACTGCTAGACTAGGCCTCTCCTTTGAAAGGAGGAATTGGCCATCTATACCACGCTGGCCAAACGGGTTGGTATAGGGTTTGTATCAAGTTTTCCTTCTCTTACAGTGCTGTTCTCTGCGTACGTCCCTCTGTCGGCTCTTACGACACCCATGGGATGATATGGGGTGGCGACAATCCGTATTCTTAATCCGTCACCACACGGAAATTTGGCATAATTATATTAAATATACAATGACTGCCTCTGTGGTCCAGTGCCTGCCTCCGTGGTCCAGTGGATAGCGTATACGTCTGCTGATCGGAAGTGTCGGGTTCGATTCCCGGGTCGGGCAAAAGTGTTACTGGGTTTTTCCAAATTCTCAGTAGTAGCACGGAGTCTGGTGATGTGTCCGGTAGTGGTAATAGGCTCGCTCCCTATTACGTGCGACCTAAAAATTCATGTCGAAATGTGAGTGTAATATTATACCTCTGCCTACCTTTTTAGGGATAAAGGCCTGAGTCTATAAAAAAAAAATATATTAAATAATATTAAATATTTTATTAACATTTTAAAATTATATTAAATATTTTATCCAATTCAGCTGTTTTTCCGTAAAACATAAATTAAATTACTGTGTGTACCATATTAAAAATAAGTATGGGTAAATTATTTGCCTCATGATTACGTGGCCTCAGTTTCATCATTTATATTTGATTTTAACTGTTGACTAGTTCTGAACATTTTTTTCACTTCTTAGTTCTGATGTGAATTGAGTTTATAACTTTTGGATTCAAAACTGATCACGAATATATGGCAGCTAGTAAATGATTGGTATAATTTACAATCACATACTTTTGAATCACTTCGACGCCACATAGTTCTGACGCGAACTCCGTTCATTAGTATTGAATTTCTGATTTTGATCATCTACTTTTGCTGTTGACTGTACTTACATGGAATATCGGAATCGTTCGTATGTGTTCGTACGTGTACGCACGAGTAAAATTCGTACAAAAACGTGTCCAAAGTGCGCGCGGCCTAAGATTCAAACGTTGTTCGTTTTCCATTTTGTTTAAGTTGATAGAGAGAAAAGAAAATGGTTTCACAAACTGGCGAGAAAAATTCTCATCTGCTTTTTTTTCTTAGTTTATCTTTTTTTAATATCGTTTGTATGCACAGTCGTAACTTTCCCTGTTCATTTTATTTAATAGAGTAGGTACCTACTACAGATGTGACTAGAAATAACGCAGTATACCTACTATGAGAATCAAACACATTCGCACAATTCGTTTTATTGCAAGTGTTAATAATTTAATTACATACCTACTAGGTATATCGCACCCGTATAGAGTCGTAGTAAGAAATAATATGGAGAACAATTTATGTTTTAATTGCAAAAAGTTATTATATTTTCTTGCTCTGTACCTATTTGCTGGTAGGTACGATTTGATGAATAGCTCAGTGGAGGGACCAAAAGAGTTCGAACCCTTGGCGCGCACCACTGACTTTTTGACTTTCTGTTTGTATTAAATTGTTATTGATTGCTTAACAAACGGTGCAGGAAAACATCGCGAGGAATCCTGCATTTCTGACAGTTCTCTATAATGTTCTCGAAAGACACCTAGGACAGCATAATGGTCTTGTGTATATCAAACCTTTATATAGTGACAAGTGACCCGTGCGCGGCAGTGGTTTGGGGACAGTACATTTCGTAATAGAGTCAGACGTTACTTGGGAAATTATACATTTTAGGCTCTATCGTTGTTCGTGCAGGCGTAACACGTGCATAGTCGACGCATACAGCGGGATACTGCTATAGTCCGTTCACAGTTATTTTACCTCTGACAGATGTCGATGTTTATTTTCTTTAAGTTGGAATTGTACTCTGTGATGACAGGAATGTAAAATAGGGTTACCCGTGCATATCATTTTACCCAATATTAGTGGAAATGCTTCAAAAATTCAAATGCTTGAAGCTCATTGCCGCAAAGTGGTTAGATTACCGCCATACCACTGCAAGCTAAACGCAATTCAACTTATGTGGAGTCTCATTAAAAGGCGAGTCACAAGCAAAAATTTAGGACAAGAGGCAACCAACATTGTGAATTTAGCTGAAGAAGCAATCTATCACTGCAGAAGACTGACAAAAACAATGCAAACATGAGCGCCACATTGAAGACAAGCTTCGTAAAACAGATGGGTCTACGGATGCTGAAATGGACAGGTTCATAATAGAATTAAATTCTGAGTCTGATACAGAATCTGACAGCAGTTATGAATCATCATAACATTGGCAGTCCACATGGATCATTCTTATAGACTCACGCCTGTTTCCATGCAGGGATAGGCAGAGGTGTAAAATTACACCCACATCATTCTTATTCAAAATAAATATGAAAATTAAATTAGCAGTTTTTGTATTTGATAATTAGAACCTCACGTTGGCATAATTATGATGTGTTTACCTTTGTATATTAAATAGACAACATTTTTATTATAACTACTTATCTTCATATGAAATTCTTTATTTCGTAAGAAAATAAATGTCCATGAATATAGCCATGCCAATATCAAGAGGTTTTGTTACAAACATTACTTCCAAATATTTAATACGATCGCTTAGGCAATAAAAAAATAAGTACATTTTTAGCAATAAAATGGGAATATTATATACGAAATATAGCAACACAACGCCCAGGTTGGCCAATCTAACAGCTAGAGGTAAAATAACTGTGAACGGACTGTAGTAGGTAAGTCTTCCTGTAACCTATACCATTCCTATATATTTCCTTTATCATCAGAGGAGTTGGTATAATCAAACTTTTTCTTTTGTAGTAGTTGGGGTGGTCAAGCCGAGGGTGCGTGGTGGCTTCTTCTTTTCTTCCATTATTGGACAGTACACAAATCAATTCATACTTGGCTATGTTGTGTTTCTAAGTGCGGGCTTATGGGAATTCATGTCTGGTTATAAGCAACAAATGATGAACGGTTTCATGTTGTTTAATTTCATGACCAAAATAAAAGTTGGTACATGTACAGGTGTTACCATCTATCTATATAGGGTAAACAGTATAATGATTGGCACCCTAAGCGGTTTCTACTACTAAATAACAAATTCTCAGGGAAATACAAATTCAATAATATTTTCTATTTTTTGTCGGAATAGTGTTTACATGGACATTGATAAAAATAAAACATCGTATTGAATAAAGCCGTTTTATTAGCATAAAAATGTGCTCAAACTTATTTCTTAAGAAAAGTACAATCATTGGCACCCTGGTATAGTTATTGGCAGTACCCAAAAGGTACAATCATTGGCACTGTTGGCCTAAGGCCGTGATACCCAGACAGACTTAAGACTTGATATCCGGATCTTTATACATGTATTCTACGTAATCAAAATATATATTTATGAATGTTAATGTAACCTTCTAATATTTCTAACATAAGTCTATATTTGCGAGAAGTTTAGTTCATTTACCACGTTTTATATCTTTCTTTCGGCATATTTTTCTAATGTAGCTCATCTTGTCTCTTAGATACATTGTAGCAAATCTGCCCTGTTTCAGTTTCTCACAAGCATTTTGTTCGTAATATTTTTGTCTATACTAAGTTCTTTGTTTTAAGCGATATCTGTCCTGATTTCTGGGTACTTTGTAGAGAAAGGTTGCTATCTCTGTACGACTGTACCATAGTAAGTTGTGTGTAAATGCGAAGAAATATACAATCTTAAGTTGATTTTATGCAAATTTGACGGAAAACAAAAAAAAACTGAAAAAAATATGATTCTAAATGTGCCAATGGCTATGTTGTTGAACAAGTTTTAAATATAGTCATTGGCACTATCGAAAAAGACGATCCATCTATTTAATAGCGCAAAACTAACGTTTATTAAGCTTTAATGAAGTTAACAGATACAAATAAATAGGTAGGTACTTTTGTGTAAAATTAATTAAAAATATATTTTTTCACTTCGGAAACTAACTACCTAACCTAGACATTTCATTAATTTTTAGGCAATTTTCCTAACAATTTTTTAAAATAGTTGTTAAATAAAAATTATTCATAGTTAAGATTTAAATATTTGTTCTGTGTATAAGAAATAGGTTAATCCTACTTATGAATGTATTTCTGTGACATAATAATATAAGATTTTCCTAATATTCAGGATAATTCAGCAGAGTGCCAATCATTGGGGGGGTGCCAACATTACTATAATTTACCCTACTTATTAAAAGAATTTGTGTTTTATGATACGAGTCGGCCAGCCCGTTCTACCCAACCAATACGCATGATTTTTATTTTAAATGAAAGCTCTCGCTGCATAGATTTGTCATCAAGCATTAGAAATTACCTAACTTGCACATGCATCAAGTTATATGCAAAAACAGTTTTCTCCCATACATTTTTTACGTTTTCGTAACCGTAGTCAGTGACTTTCTGCTTCTATATATCTGGTTCTCATTGAGGTAGGCGTTTCGTTATAGGCCTATAACACGCGCTGAAAAGAGCTCTTTCATTTGATGGTATTGTTACGAGCTGGGGTTCGACGATAAATTATAACTCACTATGCCACTTAAACTGCACTTTATTTATACACAAACACTAGATACACACACTTAATTTTCACTTCACTAATAAAACACACTATTCACACCACTAGAACAACACTAAACACTTCCGACTTATTTCCTTCGCTTCTTGTTGATCGCTTCGATATTCAATTGTAACTGTGTCCGTTCCGTTCGCTCGTGCTCTATTTATACTGGCCGGATAACATCACTAGCGCATTCTAGATGCTTCTACAAAACTGTCGAAATAATCTCGAACAGTCGGTTACTCGATACAGCAACGCCATCTAGTACAGAGTAGCTGAATTACCTTTAAACCACCGATACATTCAATCTCTTCTAGTACCCCCATTCACCGATAGATGGCGTAACACTGCCCCCCTCTTAAACGTGTTCGTCTCGAACATCGTTGGACCCATGGTAACGAGCCAACCGGTCCACATGAACTATCTTCGGTGCACCTCGCGACCCCTTCTGGATTCGATAGGTGACGTCGTTCATCCTGGTAATTATGCGATATGGCCCGTCCCATCTGGCTTGTAACTTAGGCGATTTGCCTTTGCTTCGTACTGGGTTATGAAGCCACACCAATGATCCCTCATCGAAGCCTTTGTTGTTTGCCTTCCGGTCGTAGCGAGTCTTCATCTTTTCAGACATCTGTTGTCCTGACTCCCTGATGTGCTCGTATACGTCGTTCATCTTGTTGCGTAGCTCGGTCGCGTAATCCGTTATATTGCGTGGAGATTCTGGCGGAATACCGGTGATTAAGTCTGCTGGTAAACGTAATTCTCTGCCGAAATTGGCAAAAGCTGGTGTTACTCGTATGGTTTCGTGGACCGCACTGCGATATGACAGAAGGAATGGTTGGATGTGCTTGTCCCAATCTCTTTGTTTGCTCTCCACGACCTTCGCCAGGTACCTTTCCAGTGATTGGTTAAATCGTTCAACCATGCCATCTGATTGCGGGTGATAAGCCGTGGTCCTGGTTTTATGTGCACCCATCACGCGACAAGTCTCCTTGCACACCTCGGATTCGAAGTTCCGGCCTTGATCGCTGTGGATTTCCAAGGGTACCCCGAATCGACAAAAGACTTCATGCACCAGCTTGTCGGCCACTGTGGTAGCTTCTTGATTTGGGATTGCAAACACTTCAGGCCACTTCGTGAAGTAATCCATCACAACCAAGAAGTATTTGTTTCCATCCTGGCTCTCGGGAAACAGCCCAGCGACATCCAAGGCTATGCGCTCCCATGGGGCTCCCACATTGTACACCTTTAATACACCTCTGCTTCGAGTATGTGGCCCCTTGACAGCCGCACAATTTGTGCATTTGCGGCACCAATCCTCGACGTCATCCCGACAGTGGAGCCAATAAAACCGCTCCCGGATCTTAGTAAGGGCCTTCTTAACTCCCATGTGACCTCCCGAAGCACCATTGTGATAGAGCTGCAAGACTTCCGGCACCTTAGTTTTGGGCACTACCATTTGCAAATGGCACTGGTTACCGCGAGCGTTTTCCCATTTGCAGCACAGAACTCCATCCTGGACGACCAAGCTTTCCCACTGTGCCCAATAACTCTTGGTCATAGGGCTCAATGCTGCGATATCACACCATTTGGGCCTAGGAGCGCCTGATTTCTTCCATTCAAGAATCGGCTGTACATCCTGGTCATCTTGCTGAGCACTCTGCAAAGCTTCTCTCCATTCGTCGCTTAGATCCGTCTTTAACATCCTCACTAGCGCTGCCTGCTTTGCTTCCTGTCGGCTACAGTGCTTGCACTGGTCGGGACACGGCCTACGCGATAGGGCATCTGCGTTACCATGGGACTTGCCGCTGCGATGTTGTATTACAAAATCAAACTCTTGCAGTAGTTCAATCCATCTGGCTACTTGTCCTTCTGGGTCCTTAAATTGAAGTAGCCATTTTAGCGCAGCGTAGTCGGTTCGCAGGTGGAATTTACGCCCCAACAAATATTTGTTGAAATACTGCAATGTCTTTACTACAGCCAAGAGTTCCCGCCGGGTGACGCAGTAGTTTCTTTCGGGTTTGGATAAGGCCTTGCTGAAGTATGCTATAACAACTTCTTGGTCACCCTTTCTCTGTGACAGCACGCCGCCAATTCCGGTGTTACTGGCATCTGTGTCAACTATGAATTCATGCTCATTGTCAGGGTAGCCTAGAATAGGTGCAGTACACAGATGTTCCTTGAGCTTCTGGAATGCAACGTCACAGCTCTCATTCCAACAGAACTGTATTCTGTCTTCGGTGAGCTTATGAAGAGGTCGAGCAATGTCAGCAAAGTTCTTCACAAACCGTCTATAGTAGGAGCATAATCTCGGCAAGCAAAACCTGCGTTTTGTTCTCTGGAACTGGCCATTCCTTCACGGCAATGATCTTATCTGGGTCGGTTTGAATACCGTTCTCCGAGATCACATGTCCTAGAAAGTTCACTTGCCGTCTGAATAACGCGCATTTCTTCGGACTCAGGTTCAAATTAGCTCCTCGTATCTTTGACAGCACTTGCTCCAAGTTTCGAAGGTGATCCTGGAAGGTGCGCCCCACGATGATGATGTCATCCAAGTAGACCAGGCAGGCGTCTCCAATCAGTCCCATGAGCACTCGCTCCATCAGTCTCTCAAAAGTAGCCGGAGCGTTGCGCAATCCAAAGGGCATGACGTTAAATTGCCATAATCCTTTCCCTGTGGAGAATGCCGTCTTCTCCTTGTCTCGAGGATCTATTTCTACCTGCCAGTAGCCACTTTTTAGGTCTAAGGTAGAAAACCACTTCATCCCCGTCAGCGTATCCAGTGTGTCATCGATCCTTGGCAGCGGGTAGCTGTCCTTCTTTGTGATGTCGTTTAATCGGCGGTAGTCTACACAGAAGCGCATGCTGCCATCTTTCTTCTTAACTAGCACCACCGGAGAACACCACGGGCTGAGCGAAGGCTCGATTACGCCTTCCTTCACCATACCGTCGATCATAGCTTCCACTTCACGTTCCCGTGCCACTGGCACACGTCTTGGTCGCTGGCGAATTGGTGCTTCACTTCCCGTGTTTATTTTGTGCTGGACTAGTGCTGTCTTCCCTATGTCGGCATCACTGGTCGAGAAAATATCGGCGAACCGGTTCAACATCTTCTTAGCCTTGGTCTTCTCTTCTTGACAGGGTACTTTGGCAGTCCTCCAAAAGTGAAGACACGTCGAATCGTGCAGCCTGAACCTTGGCGCTGGTAGGTTGCTCCTGACATCTACGCATCCAAGCCGCTCCTTCATAGGTGCCCAATTCCGTCCCTTTCTTGAGCAACACTTCCTTGTCACTTGCATTTAGTGCGCGTACTGATGAAACTTTGGTACCCCTTACCAAGGTTCGTGCAATCTTCCACGATGCCTCTTTCTCTAGGCCTTCGATAAGTACGCAGCGGTTCTCTCGACCAGAACTCCCGGGTAAACAAACCGGTACAACCGTTTCCGACCGCGGTTGAAGCGTGACATTCTTCAGGCAGTACACTTTTCCTGAAGTTGCGCCTTCCATGAAGACTTCTTCCGAGCCACATTTCAACACTCCCTGGTTAACATCGATCTCGCAGCGATACTCCCGCATGAAGTCTAGGCCCAGGATGCAGTCGTCCACTATATCGGCCACGATGACTTTGTGACGGTAAACTTTGTTGCCTAACTTCAGATCCACCTCCATTTCACCTCGGACGGTTATGTGCTGACCGGTAGCTGTTCTCAGATTCACACATTCATTGTTCCTGAAGCAGCCCCGAAGAACCCGTCTTGCCAGATGGAAACCGACGACTGTCCGAGAAGCACCCGTGTCTAATGTCAGCTTGCATGGTGTTCTGTTAATTTCGCCTTCGATGATCAGACTGTTCCCGTCACATGATTGCGAGATCGAGATACTTGGGGCTCTCTCATTACCAGCCAGCACCCGCCCCGCAGTCCTGGCTTCTACTCGTTTCCCTGCTCTCGCTGCCTGGCAGGACCATCAGGCGACCCCTTTGGTGGAGACAGGGTGTCACCAGGCTGCCTACGCTTTGGGCAGCTCAAGCGGATATGGCCTCTTTCTCCGCAGTTGTAGCACCGAGGTGACGACACAACTTCCCTGATGCGGTGACCTCGGTCGTCGCGTCGCACTGCTTCCACCTCCAGAGCGTGGGCTAAGGCGTCCTTGAGGTCCTTGAAGTGCCCAAGCCTCACTGCTGCTCTTACCTCCAGGTCCCGGATGTCATCCGTAAACGCCTGTACGAGGTTCCCGTCAATAAGCGCAGGCGACGACTGGTATGCCTTCCTGACCAGCTTTTCCACCTCCAGAGCCCACTGCTGCAGAGTTTCTCCGGTGCGCTGTGTCCTGTCCTTCAGCTGAGCACGATACACATGTTCAAGGTGCGCGTCACCGTATCTTGCCTCCAGCGCCTCCAGGAGCTTTTCGTAGGTGACGTCTTGCCCGAGTGCCTCCAACACTGTCAAGGCCCTATCACGAAGGCCCAAGGTTAGGGCGGTTAAGGCCTGTTCTTTGGTCCACCCATTCGATCGCATCACAGCCTCAAACTGGATCTTGTATGCAGACCATGATGACGAGCCATCAAATGGTGGAACCTTAAGCCCACGGGGCGAGGGCGCTACAGCCGCTGATGTCACTTCCAGCCCACGCAATTTCTTCTCCACTTCAGCAACACAGGTCTCGTGGTGGTCATGTACGCGCTTCTCAATGTCGCTGATACGGGCCTCGTGCTGCTGGAGTTCCTCCTTGACCGCCTTCAAGTCCTTCCCCACTGCGGCGCTGAGGTCCTTCATGAGCACCAGCTGTTCCTGCAGACGGCGGGCGTGCTCTTCCTTGTCGCGCTGCAGCTGCTCCTCTAGGCGGCGCGCGTGCTCCTCTTGACGGCGAGCCTGCTCCTGTTGACGGCGGTCCTGCTCCTCCTTGTTGCGCTGTAGCTGTTCCTCCAGGCGGCGAGCCTGCTCCTCCTGACGGCGGGCCTGCTCCTCTTGACGGCGAGCCTGCTCCTCCTGACGGCGAGCCTGCTCCTCCTTGTTGCGTTGTAGCTGTTCCTCCATGCGGCGCGCGTGCTCCTCTTGACGGCGAGCCTGCTCCTCCTTGTCACGCTGTAGCTGTTCCTCTATGCGGCGCGCGTGCTCCTGCATGAACGCCATCAGAGCCGCGATGTCGGGCACCGCCATGGAGTGTGCGCTTGCAGGCTCCACTGCAGCCGCGGAGTCGCCTGGTCCACCAGACGATGGAGAAGGAACGTCTCCGAAGCGTCTTTGGTCAAGGTCTTGCTGGCGCTGGTTCCTAGTACGAACTCCTTCAGTTTCTTCCTTCGGCATAACCGGCATAATTTATCCCTTTCTTCTGACACCAATTTGTTACGAGCTGGGGTTCGACGATAAATTATAACTCACTATGCCACTTAAACTGCACTTTATTTATACACAAACACTAGATACACACACTTAATTTTCACTTCACTAATAAAACACACTATTCACACCACTAGAACAACACTAAACACTTCCGACTTATTTCCTTCGCTTCTTGTTGATCGCTTCGATATTCAATTGTAACTGTGTCCGTTCCTGACTGAAAGGTTCTTCTCGTAGACCCCTGCGGGGGTCTCGGGGTGTCCATGTACCAGGCTTATCCTGTCTTGGTGGTATCTCTCGCCGCCTGCTACTACAGGCGGGTCACTGGGTTGGGCCCTGGTGGGGCCGTTGGTCTGTACGGATCGTCAAGTCCGGTGGGTGGCGCAGCTAGCAAGGTCCAGCAAAGAAGAATCCTCGCGAGCGACCAACGTACTAGCGGCGCTCTGGTCACGGGAGGTGTTTCCCTCCTGCGCTTGGCGAGGTCGAGCTCCCGCGGAAAGCGTTCCTGGGGAGCGCCCATCAGCCAGCACAAGAGAGGGCGTAGATGAAGGTCCGGGGGAGGTTGCCACGGAGACGAGGTCTCGCGGCAGGCCTTTTCGGTCCGGCGGTCGCCGATGGTACGGCGCAAGCTCACGCAAATGGCGAGCGTGCGATCTGTCGGCGCGCTCGAACAGGCCGGTGCTCAGGCGTCTCACGAAGTCATCCAGGTTATCGACGCGCAGGTCCCTGGAGATCGTCTCGTTCCGCACGAAGCGAGGGGCGTTTGTGATGGTGCGTAGCGCAAGCGATTGCTGCGCACGAAGTCGGCGGCGGTTCGTCTCAGAAGTGAGAGCAAACCAGGCCGGGGCAGCGTAGGTAAGTCGGCTGCGGATGTACGCCTTGTACACGCCGAGCTTCACCACGTTGACCGTCAGTCTCCAATCCTTCAGCCAACAGGGAAGTGCGTCTAGAGTGCGCTGCATCTTCTTCACCGCGTGGGCACCGTTCATCGATGTCGCGATGTAGGCGGCGTCGTCGGCGTACAGCGCGAGCTTAACGCCGTCGGTGACGGGGATGTCGTCCGTGTACCATGAGTAGCACACTGGAGACAAGCAACTTCCCTGGGGCACACCGGCGCGAATGGGCCGCTCTGTAGACAGGGCGCTTTCAACCGCCACTTGGAAACGTCTGTCTTGCAGGAAGGTGGCCACGATCCTAACTACTCGACGGGGAGTAGTGGATGTGGACAGCTTGTACAGCAGGCCGGCGTGCCACACGCGATCGAACGCCTTCTCCATGTCGAGGAATACTGCGACGACGCGCTCGCGCTTGTTGCGAGCCACCGCGATGTCGTGCAGTACCCTCGCGAGCTGGTGCGAAGTGGAGTGTTCGGCACGAAAGCCGAACTGTTCGTCGCGTGGCTGAAGGTGTGGCGTAATGTGCAGCAGTAGCAGTTTCTCGAAGAGCTTCGATGTCGTCGAGAGGAGCGTGATGGGGCGGTAGCTTCCTGGCAGCAGGATGTTCTTCCCCGGCTTGGGCAGCATGATAACTCTGCCTAGCCGCCATGCAGTGGGAAAGTGTCCGGTCCGGAGAATCCCGTTGAAAAGGCGCGCCAGCGTCGCGATTGCTCGCGGAGGTAAGTGGCGCAGAGCTTCACTGGTGACCCGATCGGGCCCGGGGGCTTTTCTTAGGGGCATTCGGCGAATCATCCGCTGTACTTGGCCAGGGGAGACAACGATAGGATCCTCTGTCGGGGCCATCGGTCGCTCGAAGTATTCTTCAAGCTTCCTTTCGACCTCTGCTACGTGCTGCACGTTGTGGGCAGGATTCGGCTGGAACTGTGACTCCAGGAAGTCGGCGAACATCTCCGCTCAGTCTTCGGCACGGTAACGTGGGGTGCTGTCACCGGCCAGCAAGGGCCTAATCGAAGATGGCTTCCCGGAGAGTTGGCGGCATAAGCGATGTATACCCGACCAGTCCTCACCGGCTCGCTCAATGGTGCGTTGCCAGGACTCCACCGCGTTTGTTGCCAACGCGGCAGAGATCTTCGCAGCCAGAGCGTTGAGCTGGGACTTTATGGTCGGGCATCGGGAGCGCTGCCATTGCCGGCGTAGTTCCCTCTTCTTCTCGATCAACGCCAGGATGAAGGCGGGGAACTGGGAAGGCTTCCTTGCGGTCGCGGCGTCAAGCTTCGACCCTCGAAGCGCGGACTCTAGAGTCGTGTTAAGGTCCGTCGCAAGCTGCTCGACGTCAGCGGGTGTCTCCACGGGGAGGGAGGGCGAGTGCTCGGCCATATACTCGGCAAAGACCCGCCAGTCTTGGCGTGATCGCGGAGGCAGCCGAATCGTCTGCGGGATATCGTCCAGAGTCAAACACACGGGCTGGTGGTCTGATATGAGGTGGTCGTCCAGGACGTCGAGATGCACGGCCGTGTCTATGCCGCGGGTGACGGCTATGTCTATAACGTCCGGTGTGTGGGCTGCATAGTACGGATAGTGTGTCGGGACCTCTGGTCCTAGGACTTCATATCCGTACTCGTCTGCGTCATCCAGAAGGCGGCGGCCGTCCGGACAGATGATGTTGGAGTTCCACGCCGTGTGCTTTGCGTTAAAGTCGCCAGCAACGATGGTAGGCAGCGGCGAGTCCAGCAGTGAGTGAATGTGCCACTGCGAGGCGGTGTTGTGGCGGCTTGTAGAATGCGTACACACGGGTGGGCTGGCTTCCAGTGCAGATCTCTACACCGAGGGCATACGCGGATTGCAGTGGTGGTACTGGCAGCACTTGGTGGACTACTCTCCTCTTGACCAGGACTGCTAAACCCCTGTAAGCAGTTCCTGCCGGCGAGCATTGATCCTCCCGGTAGACATGGTATCCGCTCATCTTCCACTTGTCTACTGGTCTGAGGTGGGTCTCGTTAAGCAGGGCTATATCCACTTGCCGCTGAGCTAGCAGCAGTTTCAATAGCCTGGTCTTCTCTGGTGACATCCCGTCGGCGTTCCAGAACAGGATTTTCAGTCTACGCGGATCCAGACTGGTATAGATCGGCAAGGCACTTGTAGATCAGCGGTATAGGGTCCCGCTGCTCCTGAAGGGCCACCAGAACTTGCTGCAGAATGCTGATGGCAGAATGTCTGGGGTCCAGATTTGCCTTGACCGGTGGAGGTGCCGGTGTTGGCTGGACCGTCCGCTTCGCCTTCGTCCCCTCAAGTGGGGCAGCGACCACGGCGGATTTCTGGACGTCATTCAATGGCGCGGCAGCCTGCTGAGCCCGCTGCTGCGTCTGGGCCTTTCTATTTTTCTTGCGTCGCTTCTTGCGACGCGCGCGCTCCTGCGGCGCGTTGGCGGCGGCCATGAGTGAGCCGGGGGCGTTTCCGTCCTCGACCTTGGTTGGCTTAGGGCGCGAGGCTGTGGCGGTGCGAGCGACGGTGCCGGCCTTCTTGTTCCGGATCTCGCGCTTAAACACCGGACAGGAGGCGTTGTTCGCGGTGTGGGCACCGCCACAGTTTTCGCATGTGGGCGGCTCCTCCAGGGGGCGCTGGCAGTCTCGTGCAGCGTGGGCTTCTCCACAACGCACTGTGACGTCACATCGCGCTCCTGCGCCGCGAGCCTCGCTACGAGTGACGCACAGCAGTGGGCCGTTCCCTCGCGCCCCTCCGCGCCGGCCCTATAAATACAGCGGTCACGAGGCTTCGGCCCTTTTCCTCCGGCCAGCACCACCGAGTTGAGTACAAGATCATCTGAAGACCTGTGAAGTGCCAACGCCGCCCACGCCCTGGATAATTGTCTCTTCTGTTAGCCTTAATCGTCAGTTCTTTTTTGTATCGAATAACTGGAATTATAACGCGAGTTTAAACTTTCCTGGTGATATTTTTTATTTATTTCCCGTAAGTCAACCTAATTATCTCTCTTTAATTGCTCGGCGAGTGATCGATCCCGGCTACCCCGTGGAAATCAATCACTCGTGCGACAGCACACAGGATATCGGCCTGTGGCAGTTGTGAGAAGAGTGCCTAAATTGTTGGCAGCGATGACATTGGGCGGGACCCTTCTTCCCGCGCCAGTTTTCGATCTTAACGCCGGGCATACAAAGGAGTTCCGTCACTTCGTAAATACCCGGCGTAAGATTGGGGGTGCGCCTTAGTTGCGCGAAATACAGGCAGCCGGGGCGGCCCTGTCGAGGTCGGATGGAGCGCACGTGCTCAGTCACATAGCCGAGCTCAGTGAGTTCCCGCTCGATTTCTTCAGGCGGCGTGTTCACAGGCAGGCCTCTGATGGCAACCTTGAGGCTGATTTCAGCGGGAAGGGAGTACGAGTACCAGGAGATCTTCTCTTTTGACTCCAAACCGTAAAGGTACCGTTGTATTGTACGGTACTCGAGCTCAGATTTAGGAATAAAACGGACCCCCTTCCCGAACGGGCGTCCATTTGGCGCATGCCCGAGCTGCTTCTTGAGCTCACGGAAGTGTGTGGGCCAGTCTGGGAGCACCTCCACAACTAGAGGCGGGTAGCGAGGGGCTGGCTTCTTTCCGGGAGCAGCAGCGGATGCATCATCGGCGGCGAGCACGCCACCCGTAGCGGTTGCGGCAGTCGCGGCGGGGCCAGAGGTGGCAGTGGTGGGTATGTTGTCTACGGCTGTTGAGGTAGTGGTAGCCGCAGCGTTGACCTTAAGCGTGCCAGCGGGGACAGCAGCGCTTGCAACAGCTGGGTAAGCGCCACGTACGCCAACAGCGGTAGCGTACGACGGGCCTGCGATCTCCATCGGAGAACCACTCGTAGTTGCCGGCAAGTTGAACGGCGGCGTCGTAAACACCGCGCGTCGTTTTTCTTGTTGCGGCGGCGATGGGAATCGGTCCGGCGCTACAGTAGTCGGCGGGGCGGGGAAGCGCGGCGGCGGGGCCGTCTTCTGTACCCTCTGTGGCAGCGAGTGTGCCGCCGATAGGGGCTGAGTTTTTAGAGGCGTCATGGCGCGCAGTACAGCAGTGGCCGGCGCATGTCTTAGTGCCGACGCGGGTAAGGCAGTCGGCGGCCTGGGCCAGGTCGGCGCAGCGGCGGTGGGGGTACCGGGTGTCGGTGGTGTAGCCGGGCGCGAGAGCGAGGGGAGGCTGAAAAATTCCTCCCCCGCCGTCGGTGTAGACGCAGCTGTCGATGTCGGTGTCGGCATCGGTTGCCGCGACGGAGGCGCGGGGTGCGTGAGGGTGGCTTGGTCCGCTGCTACTATTCGGTGTAGCGCGGACAACGCTACCGCTTCCTGGGAGCGGGTAAACACCCTCTTCTTCACGCTGGATGTCGGCGGTAGCGGGCGGGTTGCCCGCCTCGTGGGCGGGTGGTGGGAGGGGGACGGTCTCGGCATGCCGTATTAGGCGTCCCCCCGGTGATGGTGTTACATCTGTGGTGGTGGTGGCGGTACAGTCAGCACCCCCCGGCACAAAGCACCCGCTGAGCCGACCCGCCGGGGCTTGCCGCTGGTGGCAGACCGGGAGCCGAGGACAGCAGTGTATCCTGTGTTATCCGGGGGGCCCACTGCGTGTACCGTGTTAACAATGTCGACGTCGATGAGAGCGCGTCAATCTCGAACCGCAAATTGGAAATTTTTCCACTGGCGCTTACACGTGCCGTTTAGCTCGGTACAAGGTCAGGCGCCTGAGTGCGCACGGCGCACCCGGGCCGCGGCGCAGGTAGTCGGCCGCCTCAGGTAGCTGTGACGCGGCACGTGTATCGGTGCACTTGTACCGAGCGCGGTGTTTACCGTGGTTCGTGCGGCGGCAAGCGGGGTCAGAACGCGACAGACACGACCGCTCGCAACCAAAGCGCGCGGCGAACTTCGTGTCCGTTCCGTTCGCTCGTGCTCTATTTATACTGGCCGGATAACATCACTAGCGCATTCTAGATGCTTCTACAAAACTGTCGAAATAATCTCGAACAGTTGGTTACTCGATACAGCAACGCCATCTAGTACAGAGTAGCTGAACTACCTTTAAACCACCGATACATTCAATCTCTTCTAGTACCCCCATTCACCGATAGATGGCGTACCAGTATGCTCATTTAAATTGGGTAAGTTTGAAGGAAGATAGGTGTGGACATTGAACTTATTTTTCAATATTTTCCTATAAATTTCTTAAGATTCCATTGCTTTCTCTCTACATGGACGGTTCTAAATTCAAAAATATTTTTATGGCATCTAATAAGTTCCTTGCGGTAACTGCCAGGAAAAACCGTTATGCCTCCTTGAGGTGACCTTGCCTTACTTTCATACGGGTGTGAGTGTGGTGGCGTGTAAAATTATACCCAATGTTGGTAAAATTATCACTATAGTGAATTATCGCTAATGGCAGGTAATATTCCCCGAATGTTACCAGTTAACCCTTGATGTTGGGTGAACTGATCTGTGATGTTGAGGAATTTTCCCCCTTTTTTTGTATCGCTATGAAATCCAGTTGTGGACTGTCCCTTAAAGGGACCCCTCCGCCAACTCTGTACCGAGTTTGGGGCAGGTGGATGGGGGGGTGTGGCTCGGCTCGCCCCCTAGATGTTCGGGAACCCACTAAAACACCGCGGTATTCCTCTATCGACCCTCATGACGGGGTCGCGGTAACGACGTCAGTATACCCGCGACCTGAGGAATTTTCCCCAAATGTAGTGAAATTTCCGCCTAATGTTGGGAAAATCAACCCTACAGACGCGTCTGTAGGGTTGATTTTCCCAATTTTTGATTTTCCAAATTTACCCGTCTAGACGGGTAAATTACTTTTTATGTAAGGAAAATTTCTGTGTTTTTAAATTACGGACTTTCTTCGGGCATCTTAATTTTTTTTTATGTGGAACATAAAAAAAAATTAAGATGCCCAACAACAGCGGTTCATAGTACTATTGTCATATAATTATATTACAAGTGGTAGTTATGGTAGAAATTGTAACTTTGGTAAGAATAGTAGTTTTGAGAGAAAAGGTACTTTTGACAGCACCGACGTTTTTGGTAGAAATTGTAGTTTTGAAAAAACGGTAGATATAATTGTGTTAGTTCGAATAATAGTTTTGGTACAAATAATAGTTTTAATAGGAATAGTAGTATGGCATGTATGGTAGTTTTGGTAGGAACGTTACTTACAATCGCTTCCAAAGGTACGATTTCTACCAAAACTACCATCTCTATCAAAAGTACAATTTCTACCAAAGTTACCATTACATTTCTAAATTATGATGGATTTATCACACCCATACACAAAACAAAATAAATCGTGCTTCTCACAGAAATATTTAGCTGCGTTTTACTTATTTATTAGATAAGGCTACAATGTACTCATCATACCTATATGTAAGAGCTTTTTTATAATATTAAAATATGCTGTGGAGCAGCACGGGTCCTCTAGTTTATTTTAATTTTGAGAGGGTGATATAAGGGTTGAAAGTTTCCACATAAGCACCGCAGTGGTTATATTCAAAGCTTATGTAAGTTTAGGTACTTTCTATATTACAGCGTCGTAACTCTATAATTTTAAATAAGTACATACAGTTATTTCAACCACATTTTTTTAACGGGTGTACTTACCAAAATTAACGCAAGATTTGAATCGAATAGAAAACACAGCTTTTAGTCTTTTGATTGTTATTGAATCATCAAGTTTATAAGATAGGGTCATTTATGTTATAACAAATCGGGCAAACGGCCTCCACGGTTTTGTATACAGATAAGCACTCTGTCGAATTTGCCATGACAATTTGGCATAAATATGACTGAATTTCGTAGCTGCAGCGTTGAATCTTCTCCTTTAATGCACGGTTGGTTATGAGTTTGTTGATATAGACTTCGCCTGTATCCTCGAAGATGTAGGCAGAGGTGTAATATTACACCCACATTTCGCCATGAATTTTTAGGTCCCCCGTAATAGGGGGCGAGCCTATTGCCGTACCGGGCACATACGTTCCATTTTTACTAACCCTAAACTGTCTGCTGTCGAATTGCCTTTTTTAGGGTTTCCAACACTTAATTGCACAAATGGTGAATTCACCACACATTCACATTCAGGGGATAGGTACCCGTTACAAACACGCAACTGTTTGCGGATACCATTGACCGCAAGTTATTCAGTGTTCTGACTACCAATGTTAAAAATAAAGTTGTAAATTAAACCTTCACGACTTCGCTAGTTTGGTCACTTGAGGAGGATGGAAGAGGATCGTGCTGAAAAAAGCCCGTATCTGGGACGACCTAGCGGTCGACGCCCGGTGAGTCGTCCTAGATATCGCTGGAATGACGAAGTCCTAAAAGATCTAGCAGGACTTCGTAGACTGGACTGGAAGGAGTGCATCCACAACAGGAAAAGTTGTAGAGATCTCGTGTCAGAGGCCAAGACTCACTTTGGGTCGCTGCGCCACCACGAATGAATGAAAAAAAATAAAACCAATTGTCAACATTCATTCGTTTTATTCTCACACACGAACTTACAAAAATACTTTGAACTTAATCATACACAACATGCCACAATAGATTTATTTTTGCGACGGGAACAAAAGTTTACTTAGTTGGTGAGACAGGGATGTTTTGCCTACTAAATAAACTTTTTGTGACCAAAGCCACGAATAATTCCTTTAAGCGCTTCACACACAGCAGCTATAATGCATATATACATTGTAAATTACATCCCAGGATGTATAGCTTTAAATTATCTTAATGTATCACACACACGACAGGTAATGTAATGTTTCTTTCCCTTCATTATTCATTGGCATACGTCTCGATCGACGCACTCTCCAGCTGATATAAATGTATATTTTCGTATCGCTCTGTATCTTAAGATTCGAAGATGTAAAAATATACATTATAGCTGTCGTGTGTGGTCTCCTGACGATTTCTATGGAAAGATGTAATGAGATGTATCGTGCTATAATGTACATCTTTACATTATAGCTGCTGTGTGTTAAGCCCTTTAGTCAATTTAATTTTACATGGCATTCAATCTCAGTATGTTCAAAGCGTGGGTCTACCACCGCCATGTAACGGAAAATTTCAGAAACTTTACACTTAAATCAGATATATGAACAAAGATGCCTGTCTAAAAATATTTAGAGAATAAAGTCTCAGAAACATACTTTGAAATAATTAATTGGTTGCAGTACATCCGTTACCAACTATGTATAACAAATTCTGTTTCATAGTTTTATTTTTTTACCTTTATAACACAGCCTAACTTAAAAATCTCTTATAACTATCGAAAATGCAAAACCTGGTCCCTATAATTGAAAGTAGTACAC
Source organism: Euclidia mi (assembly GCA_944739405.2). Classification (NCBI taxonomy): domain Eukaryota; kingdom Metazoa; phylum Arthropoda; class Insecta; order Lepidoptera; family Erebidae; genus Euclidia; species Euclidia mi. Next base: position 61,472,858 of record OX123198.2, read on the forward strand.
AGATCGATATCGGGACTAGATCCAGCGATGGCCATGACTTTATTGGGGGTAGTCCTCATCACCGCCGAGTAGACAGTGGTGGCTGAGACGGGTAGCTCTACCCTGACGTCGCCTGAGTACGTCAGCTGGTAAAGGTGGCTGGCGGCGCCACCAGCGACCACGCAGTCCTCGTGGAAGAATGATACGTGGATGCCGTGGTCCGGGAGGTCGAACACTGTGACCGCGTCCAGGGAGCGGAGGTGCCACAGCGCTAGCCGGGGACCGCCGCCGCACACCTGGTAACAAATGCAGGAGTGATGTGAATGTTGACTTACAAAACATTAGGGATTTACAGCTTTGCTTAGTTGGGACTATGGTGTTGTGTGTCTGTGGTAGAATATTATTACTAACTAAATGAGGCCGCGGTCACACCCGCGTTATTTAAGGCTACTGCTCCGCTTCCGTGGCTCATAGCGTGATGTTATATGGCCTTCCTCGGTAGATAAATGGTCTAACTAACACTGAAATATTTTTTTTAATCGGACCAGTAGTTCCTGAGATTAGCGCGTTCAACCTAATACACAAACTATTCAGCTTTTATATTTTAGTATAAGATTATTATCGTATGGTAGCGTATTAGTACTATTTGTGTACCATTCGGTGGATGAGTACGTCTTTTATCTTACCCTTAACACTTTTTGAAGTCATATACTTCGTATAGTGAAAGCCGTGCAGTTTGCTGTTCGCTATAGATTGGTAAATTTGAGTATCATTTACAGACCACCACTAGCACACAAGTGGTCTCCCATAGTGTGTCCCTATGGGGGACCACTTGTGTGGGCTGTGAGGAATTTATATCAGAGCGTTGCCGTGCTCTGATGGTACTAGCGTCAGGTTAATCTTTAACTAGGCTAGATATTTGACATATTTTTTATCGAGCTTATGTCTCATAATATACTTCTAGTATCCAAATACATCGATAGATACCATATTGGAAACGGGCGTGAGATATACTGGAAGCTTACAAGTAGTCTACAAACACCGATATTAATGGGTAACAGTCAAATCCTGGGGCCACACTAACGAGAAATGCCATTAATTATTGCGATAATGTACGTTAACTGTAGGTGTAGACGCGACTTAACGCGATAATTTGACAACGGCATTAACATTGCCGTTTGGCGTTTTTATCGCCAATGATGGGCATTCACGTTGACATTTCAAGTGTAGCCACCATTAGCGCGTTAAAAATTATCGCAACAATTATCGCGCTAGCAGGGATTGACGTTAGCCGGTAGTGTGGCCCCAGCATCACACGAAGATAAAAAAAGCAGAGATCTAAATAAAGCTTTTGTTTTCTCATTTCCTTCACCAATTTGGCTGTTTTGTGAGCAATACCAAAAGCATAGCTTTGTTCGTGAGCCCGGTTTACCGCTTATCACCACACCAATGCCTCATCTGCCACCAATAGCATCAATAAAATAGGTATATGTTATTCGCATTGCTTAGAAGCGTTATCAGAAACGTCGGTAGGTAAAATAAAAACCACTGGTGTTGAAACTTGAAGGACGTCACGTTCGCATTAAAATAGCAATAAAATAAAACTACAAATAATAAAACCGTTCAAGACACGGAACATAAAAAGTTTTACGTTTTGGTAGCAAAGTTCACATACCTAAATAGTAATACCAACACAACACAATGATCAACTGGTGATTTACCGCCTTCATATTTTGGCGACATTCACTAACATAGATTCATAGAAGACAACTAGTTGCAAGTCGTTATTAAAAAAAATAACTTGCGTGTTTAGAATCTAAGCACTTTGGATGTTTAAAAAAACTGGAAACCCAAGCCAGGTCCAAATCTCCTATTGAATCACAGTACAGTGAAGCAAATTACGAGAGGCTCGAGTCCAATATTCTGCCGTACAATTTATATACGCAGTATCAGTGATCATCATCCTCCTAGCGTTATCCCAGTGCCAACCTGGGGTCCGCTTACTACTACTAACCGGATTTGGCTGAATATTAGCTTTTGCACAGAGCGACTGCCTGTCTGACTTCCGCAAACCGAAGGGATAGCGATATTCCATGGTTAAGACTGGTGTCAGTTAAGTAAGAGATACTGACGCCCTATATATAACGACTGTCAAAGATCTTCATAGCAACCGGGACCGACGGCTTAACGTGCTCTCTGAGGCACGGTGCAAGGGATAATTAACAATTCAATACGCACATAACTCGGAAAAAGTACTGACTTGTCGGAGCTGCTGGAGAGCTGAGCGGAGGAGGAACGTACTGTACCCGAAATCGAACCCGATACCCTCTGCATAACAGTGCCTACCACTCGGCTATCGCTGCCTGCAGGAATTTATATACACAGTAAGTTCTTCTAACTTCAATACTACAGTAGTCTTTTAGAATTGGATTGCGAAAGGCTGCAGAGAGAGTGGACGAAGAAAGGTCATACTGTCAGTCTATAAAATAAAAATGCTATACAAAGCTGTAGGACTCCACAGAAGTACTCTTTTAGAGACGTTCCGTGGCGTAAAACTGACGCCTTACCCGGTCCGAGGTAAAAGCCTTCCATTTAACCATCGAGATAGGAATTGAAAAATGGCGCAGTTACGAAACTGCGTAGAGTAAGGACAGCGGTCATTATGGAATATTGTTAAGCTTATTTTTTATTGGCAGTGATGAAATAAAGCATGTTCAACCGATTGGAAAGTTTGGTCGGTGCAAAATGATTTTAAGAGCGTTTAATCCGTCGGAGGCGATTTTGCGGGTTTTTATTGTTCTATTACGTTACGGATAAATGACAATTAATGAAAAAAATATAGAAAATATGAAAGTTCAGTTCTTTATCAAGAGAGTGCTGGAGAAAAATATATGGGTTACTATAGTAAATATTTTAAAACGGATGAATTTAAAAAAGTCATTTTCGTAATTTCTGTAGTTTAGGCCAGCATTAATGGTCGCTAGTGCTATGAAAACTTATCGTCCTATAATTCTGTAAATGTAAACTGTACGAGCAAAAGCTATACAAGCGAGTCCCTAAAAAAGAAATTGTACTTTCATTCATAATTTTCAAGAAAATCGGAGAACAAAACAGTGCATTTTGCTTAATTTTAGCCCGCAAATTTGCATTTATATCTAAAAAACTACAGTGATTATTAAAAAGATATATACATATTTACAAACCTTAAGATTCATTTTAAGTCATATAAAAAAATTGGAATCTAAACTTTTCGTTTGTAATTAATATGATTTTTTAAAAAAGACCTATAAAACTCGAAGCGCGATGCTACGTCCGCCATTCAGCGCTGAGCGCTCTCAGAGGACGGACCTGTCGCTCGCGTCCGCGTCCGCCATTTTACGTAAATATTGCATTCCAAAACGTTTATAGCGCGGCTAAAGCTTCTTGATCCTTATTTTTTTCTCAACGTATTTTTTTTTATAAATATGAAAAGTTGATGTACTTAACTTTATTTATGTATTACGTATTAAACTAGTGTGTTAGTCGAGACATCTGGAGTCTAGTGGTTACTGGTTAGTATAGTAGCGCGATCAACTAGGGGCTGGGCGAGACTGACAGAAACGGACCGTTGGTATAATACCTTGCTGCAAAAATCAAGTGGCAATATACAGTATTGTTACGAGCTGGGGTTTGACGATAAATTATAACTCACTATGCCAGAAAACTGAACTTTATTTACTACACAAACACTAAGTATAACACGAGATACACACACTTAATTTTCACTTCACTAGTAACACACTATTCACACCACTAGAACAACACTAATAAAACTTCCGAATTACTTCCTTCGCTTGATGTTGATCGCTTTCCGTATTCAATTGTTACTGTCCGGTCCGTTCGCTCCCGCTCTATTTATACTGGCCGGATAACATCACTAGGCTTTTCGAGACGACTCACGATATTTCTGGAAACGTGTAAGGTGTTTCTAGAATTGCGTAAATGTTCTATTTACACCTACGCCATCTATTAGAGGATAGATGAAACAGCCTTAAACCCGATACATCTAATCTCATGTAGTTCTCCCATTCACGGATAGATGGCGTTATTTTCAATTCGTAACACGGCCTCCCTCTTAAACGTGTTCGTCTCGAACATCGTTAGACCCATAGTAACGAGCCAACCGGTCCACATGAACTATCTTCGGTGCACCTCGCGACCCCTTCTGGATTCGATAGGTGACGTCGTTCATCCTGGTAATTATGCGATATGGCCCGTCCCATCTGGCTTGTAACTTAGGCGATTTTCCTTTGCTTCGTACTGGGTTATGAAGCCACACCAATGATCCCTCATCGAAGCCTTTGTTGTTTGCCTTCCGGTCGTAGCGAGTCTTCATCTTCTCAGACATCTGTTGTCCAGATTCCCTGATGTGCTCGTATACGTCGTTCATCCTGTTGCGTAGCTCGGTTGCGTAATCCGTTATATTGCGTGGAGATTCTGGTGGAATACCGGTGATAAGGTCTGCAGGTAAACGGAGCTCTCTACCGAAATTGGCAAAAGCTGGTGTTACTCCTGTAGTTTCGTGGACCGCACTGCGATATGACAGGAGAAATGGTTGGATGTGCTTGTCCCAATCTCTTTGTTTGCTCTCCACGACCTTCGCCAGGTACCTTTCCAGTGATTGGTTAAACCGTTCAACCATGCCATCTGATTGCGGATGATAAGCCGTGGTCCTGGTTTTATGTGCACCCATTACGCGACAAGTCTCCTTGAACACCTCAGATTCGAAGTTCCGGCCTTGATCGCTGTGGATTTCCAAGGGCACCCCGAACCGACAAAAGACTTCATGCACCAGCTTATCAGCCACTGTGGTAGCTTCTTGATTTGGGATTGCAAACACTTCAGGCCACTTCGTGAAGTAATCCATCACAACCAAGAAGTATTTGTTTCCGTCCTGGCTCTCAGGAAACGGCCCAGCGACATCCAACGCTATGCGCTCCCATGGAGCTCCCACATTGTACACCTTTAATGCACCTCTGCTTCGAGTATGTGGCCCCTTGACAGCCGCACAACTTGTGCATTTGCGGCACCAATCCTCGACGTCATCTCGACAGTGGAGCCAATAAAACCGCTCCCGGATCTTAGTAAGGGTCTTCTTAACTCCCATGTGACCTCCCGAAGCACCATTGTGATAGAGCTGCAAGACTTCCGGCACCTTAGTTTTGGGCACTACCATTTGCAAATGGCACTGGTTACCGCGAGCGTTTTCCCATTTGCGGCACAGAACTCCATCCTGGACGACCAAGCTTTCCCACTGTGCCCAATAACTCTTGGTGATGGGGCTCATTGCTGCGATATCACTCCATTTGGGCCTAGGCGCATCTGATTTCTTCCATTCAAGAATCGGCTGTACATCCTTGTCATCTCGCTGAGCACTCTGCAAAGCTTCTCTCCATTCGTCGCTTAGATCCGTCTTTAGCATCCTCACTAGCGCTGCCTGCTTTGCTTCCTGTCGGCTACAGTGCTTGCACTGGTCGGGACACGGCCTACGCGATAGGGCATCTGCGTTACCATGGGACTTGCCGCTGCGATGTTGTATTACAAAATCAAACTCTTGCAGTAGTTCAATCCATCTAGCTACTTGTCCTTCTGGGTCCTTAAATTGAAGTAGCCATTTCAGCGCTGCATGGTCGGTTCGCAGGTGGAATTTACGGCCCAACAAGTATTTGTTGAAATGCTGCAACGTCTTTACTACAGCCAAGAGTTCCCGCCTGGTGACGCAGTAGTTTCTTTCGGGTTTGGATAAGGTCTTGCTGAAGTATGCTATAACAACTTCTTGATCACCCTTCTTCTGTGACAGCACGCCGCCAATTCCGGTGTTACTGGCATCTGTGTCAACTATGAATTCATGCTCATTGTCAGGGTAGCCTAGAATAGGTGCAGTACACAGATGTTCCTTAAGCTTCTGGAATGCAACGTCACAGCTCTCATTCCAACAGAACTGCACTCTGTCTTCGGTGAGCTTATGAAGAGGTCGAGCAATGTCAGCAAAGTTCTTCACAAACCGTCGATAGTAGGAGCATAATCCGAGGAATGCTCTGACCTGCGTTTTGTTCTCTGGAACTGGCCACTCCTTCACGGCAATGATCTTATCCGGGTCAGTTTGAATACCGTTCTCCGAGACCACATGTCCTAGAAAGTTCACTTGCCGTCTGAATAACGCGCATTTCTTCGGACTCAGCTTCAAATTAGCACCTCGTATTTTTGACAGCACTTGCTCCAAGTTTCGAAGGTGATCCTGGAAGGTGCGCCCCACGATGATGATGTCATCCAGGTAGACCAAGCAGGCGTCTCCAATCAGTCCCATAAGCACTCGCTCCATCAGTCTCTCAAAAGTAGCCGGAGCGTTGCACAATCCAAAGGGCATGACGTTAAATTGCCACAGTCCTTTGCCTGTGGAGAATGCCGTCTTCTCTTTGTCTCGAGGATCTATTTCCACCTGCCAGTAGCCACTTTTTAGGTCTAAGGTAGAAAACCACTTCATCCCCGTCAGCGTATCCAGTGTGTCATCGATCCTTGGCAGCGGGTAGCTGTCCTTCTTCGTGATGTCATTCAATCGGCGGTAGTCTACACAGAAGCGCATGCTGCCATCCTTCTTCTTAACTAGGACAACCGGAGAGCACCACGGGCTGGACGAAGGCTCGATTACGCCTTCGTTCACCATACCGTCGATCATAGCTTCCACTTCACGTTCCCGTGCTACTGGCACACGTCTTGGTCGCTGGCGAATCGGTGCTTCACTTCCCGTGTTTATTTTGTGCTGGACTAGTGCTGTCTTCCCTATGTCGGCATCACTGGTCGAGAAAATATCCGCGAACCGGTTCAACATCTTCTGAGCCTCGGTCTTCTCTTCCTCCGACAGGGTACTTTCGCAGTCCTCTAAAAGAGTAGACACGTCGAATCGTGCACCCTGAACCTTGGCGCTGGTAGGTTGCTCTTGACATCTACGCATCCAAGCCGCTCCTTCATAGGTGCCCAATTCCGTCCCTTTCTTGAGCGACACTTCTTTGTCACTTGCATTCAGTGCGCGTACTGATGAAACTTTTGTACCCCTTACCAAGGTTCGTGCAATCTTCCAGGAGGCCTCTTTCTCTAGACCTTCGATTAGTACGCAGCGGTTCCCTCGACCAGAATTTCCTGATAAACAAACTGGTACAACAGTTTCCGACCGCGGGTGAAGAATGACATTCTTCAGGCAGTACACTTTTCCTGAAGTTGCACCTTCCATGAAGACTTCTTCCGAGCCACACTTCAACACTCCCTGGCTAACATCGATCTCGCAGCGATACTTCCGCATGAAGTCCAGGCCCAAGATGCAGTCGTCCACTATATCGGCCACGATGACTTTGTGACGGTAAATTTTGTTGCCTAGCTTCAGATCCACCTCCATTTCACCTCGGACGGTTATGTGCTGACCGGTAGCTGTTCTCAGATTCACACATTCATTGTTCCTGAAGCAGCCCCGAAGAACCCGTCTTGCCAGATGGAAACCGACGACTGTCCGAGAAGCACCCGTGTCCAATGTCAGCTTGCATGGTGTTCTGTTAATTTCGCCTTCGATGATCAGGCTGTTCCCGTCGCATGATTGCGAGATCGAGATACTTGGGGCTCTTCCATTACCAGCCAGCACCCGCCCCGCAGTCCTGGCTTCTACTCGTTTCCCTGCTCTCGCTGCCTGGCAGGCACATCAGGCGACCCCTTTGGTGGAGACAGGGTGTCACCAGGCTGCCTACGCTTTGGGCAGCTCAAACGGATATGGCCTCTTTCTCCGCAGTTGTAGCACCGAGGTGATGACAAGACTTCCCTGATGCGGTGACCTCGGTCGTCGCGTCGCACTGCTTCCACCTCCAGAGCGTGGGCTAAGGCGTCCTTGAGGTCCTTGAAGTGCCCAAGCCTCACTGCTGCTCTTACCTCCAGGTCCCGGATCCCATCCGTAAACGCCTGTACGAGGTTCCCGTCAATAAGCGCAGGAGACGACTGGTATGCCTTCCTGACCAGCTTTTCCACCTCTAGAGCCCACTGCTGCAGAGTTTCTCCGTTGCGTTGTGTCCTGTCCTTCAGCTGAGCACGATAAACGTGTTCAAGGTGCGCGTCACCGTATCTCGCCTCCAGCGCCTCCAGGAGCTTTTCGTAGGTGACGTCTTGCCCGAGTGCCTCCAACACTGTCAAGGCCCGGTCGCGAAGGCCCAAGGTTAGGGCGGTTAAGGCTTGTTCTTTGGTCCACCCATTCGATCGCATCACAGCCTCGAACTGGATCTTGTATGCAGACCATGATGACGAGCCATCAAATGGTGGAACCTTAAATCCACGAGGTGAGGGCGCTACAGCCGCTGGTGTCACTTCGAGCCCACGCAACTTCTTCTCCACTTCAGCAACACAGGTCTCGTGGTGGTCGTGTACACGCTTCTCTATGTCGCTGATACGGGCCTCATGCTGCTGAAGTTCCTCCTTGACCGCCTTCAAGTCCTTCCCTACAGCGGCGCTGAGGTCCTTCATAAGCACCACCTGCTCTTCTAGGCGGCGCGCGTGCTCCTCCTTGTCACGCTGGAGCTGTTGTTCTAGGCGGCGCGCGTGCTCCTCTTGACGGCGAGCCTGCTCCTCCTTGTCGCGCTGAAGCTGTTCCTCCAGGCGGCGCGCATGCTCCTCCTGACGGCGCGCGTGCTCCTCTTGACGGCGAGCCTGCTCCTCCTTGTCGCGCTGAAGCTGTTCCTCCAGGCGGCGCGCCTGCTCCTGCATGAACGCCATCAGAGCCGCGATGTCGGGCACCGCCATGGAGTGTGCGCTTGCAGGCTCCACTGCAGCCGCGGAGTCACCTGATCCACCAGACGATGGAGAAGGAACGTCTCCGAAGCGTCTCTGGTCCAGGTCTTGCTGGCGCTGGTTCCTGGTGCGCACTCCTTCAGTTTCTTCTTTCGGCATAACCGGCATAATTTATCCCACTTCTGACACCAATTTGTTACGAGCTGGGGTTTGACGATAAATTATAACTCACTATGCCAGAAAACTGAACTTTATTTACTACACAAACACTAAGTATAACACGAGATACACACACTTAATTTTCACTTCACTAGTAACACACTATTCACACCACTAGAACAACACTAATAAAACTGCCGAATTACTTCCTTCGCTTGATGTTGATCGCTTTCCGTATTCAATTGTTACTGTCCGGTCCGTTCGCTCCCGCTCTATTTATACTGGCCGGATAACATCACTAGGCTTTTCGAGACGACTCACGATATTTCTGGAAACGTGTAAGGTGTTTCTAGAATTGCGTAAATGTTCTATTTACACCTACGCCATCTATTAGAGGATAGATGAAACAGCCTTAAACCCGATACATCTAATCTCATGTAGTTCTCCCATTCACGGATAGATGGCGTTATTTTCAATTCGTAACAGTATAAACAGGTACAGTAGTTAGACGCATTTGATCTTTGATGGGTGACCATGGGATTGGGTTGCAGAGCCTTTATCGCAGGTTTATTTTCGTACAAACTACATAAGTTAAGGTAAAGTAATTGACATCACGGTCATAGTATGGATGGGTGACCGACCGATGAATTTACAGAGCCCATATATGAGGTTCTTAATGGGGGCAAAATTATGGTTATTTTAAAGCTAGGACGCGCCGTCGTTAGCATGATACCAATGTAATAGGTATTTACCTAAAACGTACTATGCAATGCAATTAAAAGCACACTTGAATCGAATATTATCTTACAAACCGCCGCAGCTCAGCTGATCCCCACGAGCTCGCATTGCAGGTACCTAACACACACAAGCCCACCTACCTACTGTGCAGTCTTATTCTGCACCAGTTAACAGTTTATTTTGACTCAATTCTTCTAACTATATTTGTTCAAAATGCAGTTTCGATCTAATGTCAGTGTCATACTCATGTCACAAATGGTATTCTCCTAAATAAACTGATATTGGAATGTTATCGTGTCTAGATCGTTAATTGAACAATGTCATCATCATCGTTCTAGCATACCGTGGATTCGAACCCGATACCTTCTGCATAGCAGTCCGTTGGTATCTCCAGTAGGCTATCGCTGCCTGTTGTTAATTAAACAATGTGTCAACGTCAGTGAGAACAATAGAAGTCAAATTATAGTTGGTGCCACGAGAAGATAGACTTTTTGTAAACAAACATTCAGAGCTTCACAACCTTTTTTCGAACAGTGGCGTTTTAGATTTAATGCTTTTGAACAGTCTTTTTTTTTCAATGCCTAATTATGCCACTATGTTTTTAAATTTATATTGTTAAATTTTACTGAAATAAAAATATTTGATTTTGTGTTTTAGTGGTCGAATGTTCATAAATTGGCCGATTTTTTTGTTGTTTTACACGTAATAATCTGTAAATTAATGAAAAATAGAGTACCATGTATGTTAATTATAGAGTACGTACATACATGTTACTTTATTATTGACACGATTGTTTAAAAATCACTACGCAATAAATAATATTGCTCAAAGTAGCATATCTATTCTAAAATATTAAATTATTGACCAACAATGAATAATATAACAGATAACTAGCTAATACATTGCATAAACATTTCTAGGCATAGAGATTTTACGTTGTCTGTGAATGAAGAATGTGTCGTCAGAATGAACTTAAAAACTTAAACAAAAACCATTAAACGTTACGGTAGTCTGAAAACGCAATTTCTTTTTTAGGTATAAATAATTTTCTGCCATCTGATATTCTGCACGCGCTTTTTCGAGACGCCGGCAGCGAGAAGAGCGTTGCAATCCTATAAACTTGTATTTAACTTAACACCAACCCTTTCCTGATAACTAAAAAATTCATTGTATCCTCTGATAAAAAGATGTTAAGCCCAAGAATGTATCATTTCAATGAACTAACGCCAAATGTTGACACTCTAGGCGTCAGTACCTCAAAACATTAAAAGATCCGTTTGACAGCGCATAATATCGATAAAAACCCGATCCATTGACATATTAGTTTCCAATGACACGTATCTATGTATAGGTCGGTTCATGAAAGTTGACCAGAAATGGCGGCCGTCGCGCATATGTACATTCGTGCACCAATGGCGTGGCTCCATTCTTGACGCATTTAGGGAATGCGTCAAGAACGGAGCCACACCATTGGCATTCCACCCGCGCCTCACCCCGCACCTCCACGGAGACCTAAAAAATGATTTCTGCGCAGTGGTCATCTTTCGTGAACCCGACCTATATCGTTGCGCTCATTGATTTGAAATTATTTGTTTTTGACAGAACTATCGCTAAGTCACTTAGTAAAAATTCTTTGTTTACAAAATGTCTATGTTCTCGTGACACGGACTCTAGATGATAATGACATTTAAATTAGAAGAATTCTGAGTCAATTTAAAATCTAATCTCATTTCGTTCAAAATATAATTTCAATGTCATATAAAATACGAGAATTGGCCTTATGTATGTAAAATTTTATAAAAAGAGGGATTTATATCATCGCACACTGTGTGAAATAATTTTAGGTGAATATGTATTGTATAATTACAATATTTTGTAAATACAAATCAACATATTGTATATATTTTTCTTTCTTATAATTAATTAAGTATTTTCTTTTACCCGACTCTTTTGGTTTTGTATTTAGTGTCATTCGTGGGTTTTCATGCATTAATAACAAAATAGATGTATATTTGAAATGTAACAATTATGTAGATGACAATTATAAATTATTTCTATCATATAATAAAACTGCGCCAAATTATTATAAATAGTCGTTGTTATCCTGAGGAACATCATCCTACTAAACAAATATGTAATATCTATCGTTATTTGATACCTTTAAATGCATGTGCATTGAAAATAATTAATTTGAATACTTTCATATCATAATCGACGTATTACATAAACGAATACTGTTCATGTATGGCAAGAAGGATCAAGATTATTATTCCACGCGATACCGTCATAGCGCGCCGGGTGTCGCATGCGCGGTGTGCGGGCGACCGCGGAACTATAAAAACCTAAACTCGAGCCGCCGCTCGAGGCGTATACGCTCTTAAACCTTCAAGCAACAAGCTCTATTAGAAAGAGATTTTGTAAATGCGTTTGAGTACGTTCGCTGATGCATCTCGGAGATATGACTTGAAGACAAGAAGAAAATAAATAGGATTTGTAGTTCATGTACTTCATCATCAACATCATCAGCCTGCCATAGTCCACTGCTGGATATATGCCTCTCCAATGGCACGCCACTGAGCCCGATTTTCGGCTTTCGTGTCCAGCCCCTGCCAGCCACTTTACGTCTATGATGTACTTCATTATCATTACATTCGCTAATCATACCTACGTCCCTCGCAGTACGACAAATAGTGTAAGTCAATAAAACAAAATATCCATGTATTTTATATAATATGTTGATTGATTTTATATAGAGCAATCGTAGCAGGTAATCAAAGCAATCGATTGGGCGCGGTGGACGCGAAAATTAATGTTGTATCGTAAACTATTTGTGCCAATATTTTATACGAGCAAATAACTTGGCCTTTAGATAGTTTTAACAGTTTTTGTTCCTAATACAATGGCGGCAAATAAGGATACCGCCCCTTTCATGGTAAGCAGTTATAATAGTCTATCAATAACAGAAACAGTTGTGGATACATGGTAGTTAGCATGGCCCCAAGTGATACGTTGCTTGCTTCGTTATAGGTCGGCAAAGTTAAGCATCGCTTACACAGGTCGCCACTTGAATGGGTGACCAAAAACATTTACAACAGAGAGCTTCCATGCTTCGGAGGGCACGTAAAGTTTGTCGATCCCGAGTCTTGCCTCAAGACAAGAATTGTTAAGCGATTTCGGAGGCTTTTGGATGGTCTGAAAACTCCGACACCAGAGTTGGCCACACACTCACACAAAAAAGAAGACGAAAGCAGGAATATGTTGATAGACTTGACAGGTTAATAAATTGTTCCTTAGTAGGATATGTCCAGAGAAAAAGCTGTGAGTCAAAATTTTATATGGTTGTGCTTGGAACCATATTGTAGCAAGTTCAGGAGATGGAAGCAAGAGCCCCAGGCGCCTTAAAAATATATATTTTGGGCAACACAGCCAGATGATACAGCTCAAAATCTTGCTAACAGTAAAGTACTTATCAAACTAATACATCTCATATATATATATATATATATGAAATCTAGTAATGTAGAGTTAAATTATAGACTTTGACAGTCTATAATTTAACTCTACACTTATTATATAAGAGAGTGTTGTGGGGTAAAAGAAGATGTAGTGACAAGAGTCAGGAAAGATATGCTAAGATGGTTTGGGCATATTGAGAGGATGGCTGATGAAAGACTGGCCAAGAAGATATATAAGCTGATTGTGAATGGGACAGGACAAAGGGGAAGACCTAGGCGGATATTCCCTGACCACATTGGAGACATCCCAAAAAAAGGACAGGTCAGAAGTACCCTAAACAGAAAAGCATGCATGAGAAATTTGATAAGAGTGAATGAAGCAAGAGAGGTATGTCAAAATCATTGCAAATGGTGTTCCTTACCCCTTCAGGAAACAGGTGTGAGTGTATTTATGTATGTATTTCAACATTTCTGAATTATTTTGTGTATATTTGGTAGGCCTGATAGTAAGGTGTAAGGTTATTTTTATACAAAGATGATAAAGGATCCCACAAAATTTGAGTTTTTATGATTTGGCAAATATTATGGTATACAGACGCAAATGTTTAATTTTCTTGACAACTATGATAGTTTAAAAACATTAGTAACATATATATGTATTATAGACTAGACGATGCCCGCAGTTACACCCGCGTTATTTAAGGCTACTGCTCCACTCCCATCGCTCATAGCGTGATGTTATATAGCCTATAGCCTTCCTCGATAAATGGGATATCTAACACTGAAATAATTTTTCAAATCGGACCAGTAGTTCCTGAGATTAGCGTGTTCAACCAAACAAACAAACTCTTCAGCTTTATATATTAGTATAAGATATGTGTTGAATCTATACTTACCCTTATGTATGCTTAATTGTTTAAAATAAGTACAGTAAAAGTACTCACAATCCAGTCATCACTAAGTGCCGCAGATCCAACCCACTTGCCGATGTCTGGCCGGCTCACTTTGCTATTTGTGTGAGGCTCCAGCTTATTTTGATGATTGCGAGTCCTCGTATCCCACAGCATAACAGTACCATCTTCACTTGCTGATATTAGTTGCTCATTCCTATAGTGAAAAGGCAGTTAGTCATGAACTAAATTTTTGGGCTACTTCCAATTTTTAAAGAAAAAGTGAACTACCTACCTAATATGGATATCAAGTAATTATTAGTACCCTCTATAGGCCTAAATATGAAACCTTGTGTCACGGGTCTAATCCAGTAAACCAAATATACAAAGGCACAGGGCCTTTAGAGAAATATTGAATGACTAAAAAAGGCAAGCATGGCACGCAAAATACACGCCAAGACGTGTCAATCATGGCCATTAATTTACTTCTTAGTAACTGAGGAATCTCACCTTCCGTGGACAGAATGTATGTAATCAGTGTGTCCCTTAAATGTAGATAGAAGTCTTCCACCTTCCATATTGTAAACATATATGTTGTTATCTCCACAGCCTGCATACAACTTGGCCTCATCTTCCGATAACCATAAACTATTCACATCTGTCTGCTCTATCGTATTCTGTGCCGGCACCTTTATACACCATGCAGGTTTACCCAATTTGGCGCTAGTCACATTCTTCCAAACCCATCCAGATATTTCATTGACAGTACCAACTATTAAAAATTTGTCTGTAGACGCCAAGCTACATATTTGGTGACCAGAATCGAGACTATGGATGTATTTGGGTTTATTATAATCAGAAGTAAAGAGTTCTACTACTGGATTCAGGATTCTGTCGAGACTGAAAGAAACGTTTAGGTGTATCAATACCAAAAATACACAAATTAACTACAATTCTTTACAGCAAATTAAGCATTAATGTAATGCAGTAGTTATATAAGCAAAAGCGTAAATATTAAAGACAATAAGCAGTATTTTAAATCACTTTATACTTACTCAAACACTGCAATTTGACCATAAATGTTACCGGCAACTAGGTACTTTCCACAGGGCGATAGCGCCTGGGAAAGCACAGTGTTATACAACATTTTATCAAGCATGATTAATTTATGAATTGGATATGAAGTGAAATCGAAACGGCACCTCAGCTTATTTTATATTTTGTGATTAGTTTACCTATAAATCAAAACATAACCTATAAAACGTTTGGCGCTAGTTTGCCTTTGCCCTTTGCCTGGTTTGACAAGAATGACAAGACAAAAAGATCATGACATTTATTAAATGTTGCTAGTCCAACCTCTCTGTGTTGCTTTTTGAAAATAATATTAAACAAATACCAGCATTTTAGCTTTCGTGTAATATTTTGTGAGTTATCATATTTTTTACTTCGATTACTTTACGCAAGTAATTATACTAATAAAGTTAAAATATAACAAATAAGGATAATTAATAAAATTGGTGTTGTTATTGTATTTTCCTTTCCACGAATTTATCGGTAACTGTCATCTCTTTCATGGTCTGACAACCCTGTCAAAATTAGCGATGGGCGATGTCGAGATGTTTGTTCAGTCGAAACAATCGCAGTCGTTAACATTTTTCATCGAGTCGCCGATTGTCTCGGTCTGTCATAAAACAATCGAGATGTTTTTCGATTGTTCCGAGTCAACATCATCGACTCGTACACGACTGTACTAGTAGAAATTTATCTATGCCGGTGACGATGATCCTAGCCGTTTCTCATTGATTGATTGAAGCAGTACTAACTAAAGTAACTAATAAGGAAAATAAAGTCCATCAAAATAAAGAGAACGTTAAATACCTATACTTCATAATATATTGTACCAAGTACAATATACCTATTGTGAATAATTAAGAGAAATTTAATAAATACATAAAAGACTGGTTGACATCGATATGAGTTTGTAGTATTAACTTCCACCAACCAACACAATATTAATATCACATTAAAACTTTATAACTCCATTGATATTTACGAGTCAGAGTCGAAAGTCAGCGAGTCAAACGACTTGCGAAGTTGCGACGATTCCAGTCGATGTGATGGCTGTTTACGATTGTGGCCAAGTTGATCCTTTCAAACATCGCATCATTCGCATCGGTACCCTAGCGACTACGCGACGCCGCCGCGAGTTGAC
Source organism: Euclidia mi (assembly GCA_944739405.2). Classification (NCBI taxonomy): domain Eukaryota; kingdom Metazoa; phylum Arthropoda; class Insecta; order Lepidoptera; family Erebidae; genus Euclidia; species Euclidia mi. The sequence continues at coordinate 61,489,090 of OX123198.2, forward strand.
TCGAAACCATCGACTGGGCGAGGGAAAACAATCGCGAGTCATCGAGATGTTTGAACAATCGAAACAATCGACTTGAACATCTCGTCATCGCCCATCGCTAGTCAAAATCAACCTCAAAAAAAATCAGAATCAAGCAAGATGGACGTGTGTCATAAGAATAAAAATTAAATAACGAGGTGCTTGTAAAACGGTGAGATATTTGTGTACGTAACCGATTAAAATCATTGTCTTTAAGTGTGGTACAAGTCCTAGTAGAAATGGTTTATCTTCCATATTATGACGTGTACATATCAAGTTGCGCCTTACCCATCGCACAGCATGCCTTGAAATTGATTTATGCTTTTTAGGTAAATAAACCGGCAAAATGTATAATGGAATTGGTTTGACGACGCCACGAGGCTCCGGTACAAACGGTTATGTGCAACGAAACTGGGCATCAGTGCGTAAGACTAAGGACTCTGTGAATTATCGTACTGAGGAAGAAATAGCAAAGTTGGACTCTGCTTCCAATAAACAGCCGAACCGTGAGATTCTCGACCATGAGAGGAAAAGAAAAATTGAAGTCAAATGTGCGGAACTGGAAGACAGTCTTGAAGAACAGGGGTGAGTAACTAATGGATTTGTTTTATTTGTTGACTTCTTGTTTCGTTTTCATTTTCTCGTGACGTAATATTTTTCTAAATGATGCGATAAACATTATTATTGTACTCATTGTTATTTCTTGTTACTTATGCTGGCCTAGAAATTATTTCAATACAGTTGTGCCCAATGTCACCTATACACTCAATGTTTAGTTTAGTTTATTAATCTTGTAGAATTTTTTTTTAATTTACTTATCATATTATTTGCTTTTCACATTAAAGACATGGTAATTAATTTTATCCTTAAATTAATTACCATGTCTTACAAGAAAGGTTCTCTAAACAAAACATTCAATAGGTACATGATGACAACTGCAAAACAACCTAGGATTGCGATTCCTAATACAAATAAGTAATTACATCAAAATTAACTAATTCACATGCTGAATGTGTTATTAGTTCAATTGGTTAAATCATGTATGTACTAAACCTCTAATCTTAATATATAAAATCTTTGCGTTACTGACTGACTGACAGACACGCTACAGCCGAAACAATTGGGCGCAGGAAGCTGAAACTTGGCATGTATGTTCCTTTGGGACCATAGGGGTGCACTAAGAAGGGATTTCCCGAAATTCCCATGGGATCGGCCAAAACGGGTTAATAAAAAAAAATGCAGGCGTAGCTGCTGGCGTCCTCTAGTATTCTAATAATTTTAAAGAACAGATCATAATAATAGATTTACAAATGTAGTGTGAAGTAATAAACTCTCAAACAAGGAACCAGCTTTTTGATCGGTTTCCAGCAATAGAATGTGGGACTCCTGATAAAGGTGTAGGTGTATAATTCACATGGGCAAGCTGTGGGCGCAGTCTAGTACCTGCTACATTGACATATTATAACTTACAGTATTATTTCACTTCGCTTGTATTGGAACAATGCCTTCATATAATTTACTATGCAACTAAGGTAATTTTATTCCTAGTAGAATTGTTTCACTCGTAACTTCTCGCCCTGTAAAGTAAGGTCCAATTGTCATTACATATCTGTGTTGCATAAAATCTGTTTCATCATCCTCTTGTCTTACCGTTATCCCAGTTTCAATCTGGGGTCTGCTTACTAGTCTAACCAGATTTGGCTGAATATTAGCTTTTCCACGGAGTGACTACCTGTCTCACCTCCGCAACCCAATAGAAGGTACTGACGCCCTGTAACGATTGTCAAAGATCTTCATGACAACCGGGACTGACAGCTTAACATGCTCTCTGAGCCACGGGATAAGCAATAATTAACGCATAAAATCTAATTATCTATAATTATTTTATTAGATAAGGCAGTCAATCACCTATTCAGAAGACCGCTGAGGGTCACAGATCAAACCCACAGTGCACATCATGGATTTTTCCAAATTATCTTAATATATAAAATCCTTGCGTTACTGACTGACTGACAGACACGCTACAGCCGAAACTACTGGGCGCAGGGAGCTGAAATTTGGCATGCATGTTCCTTAGGGACCATAGGGGTGCACTAAGAAGGAATTTTCCGAAATTGCCACGGGATCGGCCAAAACGGCTAAATTTTAAAAAATTGCAGGCGTAGCTGCTGGCGTCGTCTAGTGTGTATATAAAATTGTTATTAATTGCTTGCCGATTGGTGTGGGCAGATATCTTGAGATAACCTCAACGTATGAGAGTTCTCTATATTGTTCATTTAAGACATGTTAAGTCAGCCAACTCACACTTGGCCAGTGTGGTAGACTGTGGCCTTCTCTTATTAAGAATAGGCTCTTGTTCAGCAGAGGGTCAATCAAAAAAGTTTGTTTGGTAAATTATTGAATTTCTAAGAACAGTGTCCTATCATACCCATAACATATTTATTTCACAATTCATTCATTTTATTGCCTATCCATGCAGTAACTTTGTTATTGCCATATAAGAGATTCGCTTCATTCCTCTGCTATAAAGATTGAGAGTTATTGGATAGATAAAATCTGTATCCCCAAAGGAAGCACAGATTATAGAGCTTATGTGGCCATCTTGGGACCACTTAGCTGTATTAGTCTGTCTATCAGTGGTAGCTTTGGACAATATATTTTAGTTTGCAGTGCTACAGTCTAGCAGTATTGTTGCTCCTTATAGCAAGTTATTAATCGGAACTAATCAGAAGGGATTAGAGAGATAGGTAATATTATACTTTTGGGAGTTCTAGACATACATTATATGATATTTATTGATGGGCCTTAGTAGAAAAACCAAAGCTGTGGCCTTTAAATCTCATGATGGTTGGGCTATGCAAATCACTGTTAGCATACTGTAATTATTGAGTATCTCTCTCTCTCTCTCTCTCTCTCTCCTAAGCACTTATTATTTTCTTATTATTCCCATCTCATTGTGGGGTCTGCTTTCTTCGTTTTCTCCTTCCACTTTGCTTGGTTAGATGTGTCAGTGTCAGAAACATTGCAGCTGGTCATATCTTTTGTGATCATATCCGTCCGTCTCATTTTCGGCCGCCCTCTTTATCTGGGTCTTGTGGTGTGAATATCCATCACAGTATTTCCTATGTAGTCAGGAGGTCGACTTTTTATGTGTATGAGTATGTGGGTTTTAAATACTTCCATGCTTACATCAGAAAATGATCTTTAAAATATTGTTATTTTAACCTGCCGAAATCCATATTAACAACCGCAAAATCCTAAATCTTACTGAATAAATAAGTTTAATCAGGCAATACACTACCAGTTGTATATAAAGAAAATCTGCTGTTACTAATCTCAGAATTATATCTGCTTATCAGGGGGCAGAGTAGAGTAGGTATATATCGGGATTATGTATTTGCTATTGGTCTATAAACTTTTTAAATCAACTGTGAAATCCATAACAGCTAAGCATGTCTATATCGAAATAAATCCAATTATATGTGCCACTCAGAATATATGTTGCTGTACCTTACATTATTTGTATTTCTTTAAAACTTTACCTACTGAAAATAAAAGGACTTGTGTAAAATTCACATATTACGACTCCCTTTACGTAAAATTATGAAATTCCTGTGCTAAACAGGAGTTCCGTAATATGATGCAATAGATACTATCCAAAGTATTCAACATACATACATATACTCACGCCTTTTTCCCGTCGGGGTAAGCAGAGACAACAGAACGCCACTTGCTTCTATCCTTACAAACCTCACGCGCTTCCTCTACTCTCATTACTCTTTTCATACATGCTCGCCAGTTTCGGGTAAGTACTTCGGACCTTGCCGTTTTTAGGACGTCCCCAATTTGATCGAGGAATGTCCGACGAGGCCTGCCGCGACCGACTTGCCCAGACACACATAATTTGCCTTATAAATCCGATTCGTCATTCAACTCGCCGCCATATTTTTCATCATACTACATAATATATGTGGTGATTATGCTAAAATCCACTTGACTAGCAACCTCAGAAGTTATTACTAGACTGCGAGCGTAAGTTATGCACCTAAATCTTCCTTAGGCATCAAACTATCTATTGGTGAAAACTATACAAAAATGTGTTTAATAGTTTTTGACTTTATCACGTTCATGCAGAGACAGGGCCAGGCATATTTTGGCTATCTGCATCTTGTCATAATTTTTTCTGTATCCAAAAAAAAAACTACAATAATTACCCAATGCTAATTCCTATTTACTTTATGAGTATGGTGTCAGGTGTATGTTGTTCCAATATTCGTGACCTTCACACTTTACATGCTAAACTTTGAAAGGGTCCTTTGGCCGTCATGTGAAAAGCTAATATGATTTAGACATAACTGTGTAAGAGTAAGTTTACGATCAGGAGGCTTCTATAGGTTATTTAATTGCAATGGATTATGAACACTTGAAAATATCTGTGAACTAGCTGACCTCGCAGGTTCAACAGTTACACAGGCTACTGTGCCGCACCCATGGCTCATAGTGTGATGTTATCACCGTCATCATCATCAGCCTTTAACAGTCCACTGCTGGACTAGGCCTCTCCTTAGAAAGGAGGAATTGGCCTACTATACCATTCTGGCCAAACGGGTTGGTATAGGGTTTGTATCAAGTTTTCCTTTTCCTACGACACCCGTGGGATGATATGGGGTGGTGACATTCCGTATTCTTAATCCGTCACCACACGGACATTAGCGTGATGTTATAATATGGCCCATAGCCTGCTTCAAATATGGACTATCCAGCACAACAAATATTCAAATCAATCCAGTGATCTCTGAGATTAGTGCATTCAACTAGACAAAATACTCTTCAGCTTTATAATATAAGTATAATTAAAGAACTAGATATATACCTGTACTGGTATGTGGGTAAAAAATGTCCATAATAAAAATAAATGGACTGAAAGAAGATGTTGTGACAAGGATTGAGAAAGGAATGCTTAGGTGGTTTGGACACGTGGAGCGAATGAGTGAAGAAAGAATGACGAATCAGATATTTAAGGCAAATGTGTGTGGGCAAGTCGGTCGCGGTAGACCTCGTCGGACATTCGTCGACCAAATTGGAGACATCCTAAGAAACGGAAAGGTCCGAAGTACCCGAAACCGCCGAGCATGTATGAAAAGAGTAATGAGTCTAGAGGAAGCGCGTGAGGTTTTTAAGGATAGGAACAAGTGGCGTTCTGTTGTCTCTGCCTACCTCGACGGGAAAAAGGCGTGAGTATATGTAGGTGTGTAATAAAAAAATCGCTCAGCAATACATTTACGAATTTGAACCCGACCTCCATGTTGTGACGGTGTTTCATTCGTGACAAAATCTAGTTAAATCTCATTACGAATAGTAAAACAGCACAAATTATTAGCTTTACAGGCGCGCCTCGTGTGTGCGTGTGAGAAGCTATAGCAACTAACACGCAACTCGGGCTAAATGCGACACATAGCTTTAAAACACTGCCTCATAAACCCCATGGTCACCATTAAATTTTTATTTAATTATTTATAGTCTCACTTCTGTATCCCCGAAGGGGTGGGCAGAGGTGTAAATATTACACCCATATTTCGCCATGAATTTTTAGGTCCCACGTAATAGGGGGCGAGCCTATTGCCGTTACCGGGCACATCACCAGACTCCGGGCTGCTACTGAGTATTCGGAAAAACCCAGTAACACTTTTTGCCCGACCCGGGAATCGAACCCGGGACCTCCGATCAGCAGTCGCATACGCTATCCACTGGACCACAGAGGCAGTCTCACCCATTAACTTAGCACTACTTAAGTTGCTAGAATATCAACTATACTGCTATTATAAAATAATGTGAAAGATTGTTAGGATGAACGCAAAATCTGCTAAACGGATTTTGATAAAACGTTGCAGAAATATATGGAGACTAGAGGATGCGCTACGCCTGCAAAATTTAACCGTTTCATTAGTTTTTACTTTTTCTACGGGATGTATACCACGTACCTTTGTTTTGAGTAACCGATATTTCGGCACTTTTGCAAGCGCCATTGTACTGTACAAAGGGACGTGATATCTATACTCGTTGTGGACATCATGCCAAGTCATACTAACCAAAAATAATACCTGAGCAACGATTTTTTTTCAGTTATCACATTTTTTAAACCGCAATTTAAAGCGCGCGTATGCAATGCTTGAAATACCTACTTATCCATGGGGTCATAGGACATCTTAAGAACATATTGGCGGGGTAAATGGTAAATGCATCGATTTTGTACCTAATTAATTAGAAAATATCCATACTAACTTTGAGCCTCAATATCTCCTGAACCAGTAATTTCCCAGGTATGTTGCCGAAGTAAAAAATGTTCGTAGTGATTGGTACAACATGGGATTTCAGTTTTCGTTAAGGGTCTTGTGACACCCTGTGTATCCACGGAACAGACAAAAACTGTTTTTTCTATTCCGTTATATATCCCATAGGAACAGTAAAAAGTAATGATAGGGACCACGAAAGTTTAAATTCCTATATTAACCGTTTCAATCCGATTCCGTGGGCATCTCGGTCAATTCCTTCTTACGGCATCTCTACGACCCCCAAGGAACATACATACCAAATTTCATCTTCCTGCGCCCAATATTTTTAGCTGTGTGGTGTCTGTTAGTCAGCAACGTAAGAATTTCATATACCTATGATACAGATTAAATCCCACATGTTCCGATAACCATGTGGGTGAACCCGCAAGCTAAAGCTTGTGATAAAATAAAGCGTTTTCAGATACGTTTGTCAATTGAATGCGCAGTGACCTTTAGACAAAGCCTCGTTGTTACGATATACATATTCAGCTTTTAGCATAATCCCTGTGCCCGGTATTATAATAATGGACGAAATAAATCGAAGCTGCTTGTTACAGAAATGTTTCTCTCATATCTAGAGAAAAGGAATATTTGATACATGGGAGCTTATCAGCCCGTTCACGACCATCAGCGGCGATTTCGATGTATATGGAGCTTTTATTTTGACGTGATATTGGACATGGCGCGCCGTGGACATTGAAATCGCTGCCGCTGCTGGTCGTGGGCCCTAAAGCATAGGAAAAACAGAAGTTTAGTTTTAGTTTTTACTATGCCTAAAGGTCAAAGCTCATCACAGTCACCCGTCACCCGAACAGCGCCATCTCCGCTGGGTGTCCACACGTTTTTCGACAGGTGGTCCACAAGTGGAAGTCGCGCAGTCAGCTAGTGACCGCCGGGTGCGCCGCTAATGAGCTGCAACCTTAATAGTATCTTGAGCTTCCGTACGTATCAGAAAAATGTTTGGACAGTGGGTTCATTTAACGACGTAGGCACTGTCTGATGAAGGCTTTTCACCCATAAGGGAGTAACGTTGGGGTTGAATGTTTGTCTAACAAACCTCTGATTTATAAGCTAAAGCCTTATCAAAAATGCGGGCAAAAGCTAAATAACAACACTAAAACATTCTGAACTGCCTACACCGAACACGAAGTTTTGAGCAATCTACATAATATTGTTTTATAAGTATACCTAACCATAATTGCTGTTTCCATTGACAGAATAAAGTAATTACAGTAATGAGTGTGCCTCCAAGTTTTGCATAAGGGCCATAATATTAAGTAAAGGTTAAACATGTGGCAGAGTGCCAGTGTGTTAGAGCGCCGGCATTATTGCATGGAATTATTTTATTTATGTTGTTCTATTGACTGCATCTATTTGTTGTTTCAAGAGAATATGTGTATGCAGATGTTTTTGAATGAGTATAAACTCATTGTTACCATTTGCTTACCGCCAAACGTATTAATACAATTACCATTCAAAGTAGTCATTTGGTTTGTTTCCTTTAAAATAACATTTTTATTTTATGAAGTTTCATGTTTTCCTCTCTTTATAAAATAAGAAAGCATATTGTCCGTTCTTATGCGTACTAAAAAGAATACTTTTCCTTGATATGGCTGCTGTAACAACCAACGACAATTCGAGAAAGTATTCTTGGTCTTTAAAAGTACAATTGGAAACCCTAAACCTTGACCTACATTATTTAACAGTAACTCCTGAAGGCCCAATAAGTCAAAAATTATGAATTCAAGCCGCATTTTCTTTCAGAATATCTTGTTTAACTTTCTGTCTTTTGGTAAACTAATTTGGTTATGGTATCGTATTACTGTTAATTTATCGCCGGGTCTCATCCCGGATACGGGAGGTAAATTTTAGCAAGGACCAAGGACAGTGAAATTTGGTCATAAAGAAAATGTTTACACCTTTTTTATTTCTATTATAAAGGTGAAGAGTCTGCTTACCTATTTGTCTGGACACCCTTATTATTAGTAACTACCAATCCAATTAGTTCGTGGTTGTGCCCGACAGGGTCCAAAATATACCTTTTAATATGTTTATAATATAATACCTAGGCCAAACATTGTGGAATGCAATAAATGATTGAATATTGAATTTGAAAAATCTTTATTGCAATTTACATATTGAAGGAGGTACCGTCGATTGTTTCAATATATCTCAATTACATCAGAGTTTAAAGTCCCCACGATAATGCCGGCCAACGAGGTCGTTGCTATTACTGCAAAGGTGCCAGAACTATGTGGATACCGTGTCGACCCTTAGATAGACAAAAGGGGGCCAACTACAGGTACTCTGCAGATAGTAGGAAGGTAGCGTTTTTTTTCCAAGGACTATGAAAGCCGACTCGCCACAAATCATAAATCATGAGGACATAATAATATATCATAGGTGTATTGTTTATTGGGTATGCGAATTGGGTCGCGTTATGTAAAGTTTCTCGTAATGTGCTATACCTTCTTTAAATAAACAGTTAACGAGAAGGTCTTGGTTGAATTGATCTATCAGCCTGTAAACGCCACTGATGAGATCAATTATATTTATCCACCTTCAACGAAGACAATTATCTGCCACAATGACAAGTCACACGCTAGCACTGACAACTAGGATCATTTCGCCTGTTCGCGTCCATTTAGTGCAGTTGGCAAGTTTGAAGGAGAAAATAAAAATGTTCCAGCAAATTGATTCAATGAAAAATTTATGTAATGCGTTCATTATATAGTCTATTTTAATAATAACTTTCAGTTTTGTTCGAAACTTGTTATGTTTTTTTTTAAAATAGACAAACTTCAAAATATGGCATTTTACCCAGTTTGCGTCCAAAAAATCCTAATTGCGTCCACCTGTGGACCAGTTCGCGTCCACCAGCTTAGTCTTAACAATATCAGCCTTATAATCCTTCATATAAGGGTGATATTGTTAAGACAATCTAAAGAAAGATTGGCTTTTAACAATTTCTACATTTAAGATTAAAGTTATAAAAAGTCTACATTATTATCATTATTAAATCACTTTATAGAAACTATAAATAACTATTTATTGTTCTCAATATCGATGGAACTTAAAATCAAAGATAAAAAAATAACGATAGGTACATGTTGTCCAATATTGTGGTCTTCGGAATAGCATAACTTTTACATAATTATGTACATATTTGTCTTATCGATTTCTTCTTCTCACGAATATCACAAAACGCTTTCTTTATTTAAACATCTTTTGTATTTTTTCTCCTTCTTCTTTCTTGTCTCCTAAGAACTCATCTTTAATAGAAAAAATATGGAATAAAAGAAATTAAATGTAATAATTCAATTTTAAACTCAGTCTTAATCAAAAATGCATTTTAAATTATAAAAAAAATATATATAGAATGTATTTATGCGATGATTTCTATTTCATGAAAATATGGACGCAATTTGCTTTAATATTATCCCTTGCAGGTATAGTTTGCGTCCACTTGTGGTCGATTATTATATCAATTGTATCTTTTATTACAATCATAATAATGTGGACGCAAATTGGTCATTACAATTGCATACTATTAATGTTAAAATAAACAAAATCCCAATTTCTCTCTCATATTTTAATCACATAAAATTAAACAACTAAAGAAATCATAAATAGACGAGTTCGCGTCCATTGTGGACGCAAAGTGGAAGTTTTATAAATTCGGTGTTGTAATTCGCGTCCACCTTATTTTAATTGTTAACTATAAAAAAAACAAGCTAATTCATAATTCATACTATTCGTCTTTTCATTTAATGTCTAGAAACAGCTATGTATCCTAAAATTCACATAAAACAATAAAAAAATTACCGTCAAACACGCCGCTACATACTATTTTTTTATTTATATCCCGCGCATCTGCACTCTTTTGTTGAACAACCGAGATTAACAAATTTTTTTAAACAGGTTAGGCTGGGCGCACGGAACTTTTGTCTATTTGTGCGTGTCTCTTATACGTCGAGGTATTGGCGATACTGACTTTTCATTTTATTAGTGTGTTAGTATACTTATTTCCGAGCATTTTTAAAAGGAGGTCCGCAAAATGGACGCGAATAGGGGGGTGGACGCGAACAGGTGAAATGACCCTAGCTGCGATTTTGTAAACACAGAAAATTGTAAACATAGAAAAAATCCGTGTTGCATTCACTTGCATGTGGAGCAACATGTGTACGATCACATGCCGATATCGATCCGTATCACACAATAAACTATCCCTTGTTTTTACATATTTCAATAGCAACAGCAGTAGCTACCCCTGTCAGCGTATTATGCGAATAGATCGTCGCACCCTCGGCTAGGGGCGATGCCCGTTGCGCCGGAGTCAGATCAATAATTCACCAGAGCGCGGCTACCACCCTTCCTTATATATATTATTCAATAACCCGGTTCCGTCCACATTCAGTACAGTGCGGAACGGTCTCGCAACGAGAACGTCTTATCGGGTTTTATTGTTTTCGAAAAGTAATTGTACGCCGTTATAGCGGCTCGGCGTATCATGCACTGGTACGTATAACATTGAGAAATTTATTATAAGATTTTCATTACGGGTGTTGGCGTACGCGCTCGTTCACAGACATTCGTACATCGGTGTCTGCGAGTAGCCGGACGCCGCGCGGCTCGGACAGCGCGAGGCCATAAACCTTACGTCTGAATATATGTAATGTTGTTCGGTGTGAATAATGAGTGTGTCGTTGGTGTGGTTGCGTAGGCTGCCGAAGGAGGAGATAGCGGCGCGCGTGGCCGCCTTCAGAGCCAAGCTGTCCACCACCGGCGCCGACAAGGATCTGCCCAGGGACGAGTTCGGGAGAGTCGCGTAAGTTTACTTGTCCCTTTATACCTATAGCTGTAGCACAGAGGTTACCTTTAGTTTATTATCCAATTTTAAGGATATTAGTTAATTTTTTTAGTTTAGTCAGGAAAGTTTTCAGTTGTGTTAATAGCCGTACCAATGATTGATTTATTGCATATCGTTAGGCCGGCCGTGTAACAAAGTCATGTATATAGGATTATTGAGTAATGAGCGTTGAGATAACACAATGCGAGAGCGAGTGTGCGAAACAAACACCCCGTGCGTGTTGTACAGAGTGTTTATAAATATTACCTCCGTCGTTTAAATGTACTGACGACAAGATAATGTTGTCAGCTGATTCGTATGTTAGTATTTTTCTTTCGGTATGTCACAGAGATCTGAAGTTTATTATTGGGTCCTTCCATCAGTTCTTCATATCAGTTCTTCATACCTGCGACAGCAATATATTATTTGAACTTGAATAATCAAAACCTAATGTAAAAAATAATTGATTGTTTAAAAGTTTAACGTGGCAACGCTGAAACACTTATTTTTATAGCGATTAAGAATAACCAATAAAAATAAGTACAATAATACAAAAAAAATATATATATTAAATACCTAGCCCTAGTTCACAATAATTTAATAAAAAACTTCATCACGCTGTAAATTCATTTTTTTTATAGACTCACGCCTGTATCCCCGAAGGGGTAGGCAGAGGTGTAATATTACACCCACATTTCGCGAGCCTATTGCCGTACCGGGCACATTACCAGACTCCGTGCTGCTAGTGAGCATTCCCTAACGGGAAAACCCAATAACACTTTGCCCGACCCAGGAATCGAACCCGAGACCTCCCAATCCCACGCGCACATTTATGCCGCGAGATCAACGAGGCAGACTGTAAATTCAGTGGCATATTAATCTCAGTTCGGAGATAAAAATATCATACAATTCTATGTAAAATATAATTCTCTATGACTAAAGAAATGCTGCTGGTTGTTGCATTTTTAAGTAATTGTAAAGGCAAAAACTTAGTCAAAAGACTGGTTAATACATAAAATACATAACATGAAATAACTTACGATAAAAAGTGTTAAATTAATTAATGATTACCATGTCATGATTGTTGGAGCACTTAAAATCAATTATTACTAGTTTTAACGATAAAAAAACATCGTTAGGCATCTACACATGTATGTGTCAACGTCATGTCATTGAAACATTTAACGTTAGATATAACTAAAGCATCCATTTTCTGTACAACTAATTTTCTGTACAACTAATTAAAGTCCAATTACTTTTGCAAAGCGGCGATAGCCCAGTGGTGTACGTAACGGACTGCCGGGACGATGGTTCGATCCCCAGGTACCCCGGGCACACACCTCTGACTTTTCAAAGATGTGTGTATAAAAAAAAAAAAAATTAATTATCGTTCGCTTAATAATGTGCCCGGAAGATGGCAATAAGCTCGTCCCCTATTACATTGGGACCGAAACATAACTGGCGAAATGTGGGTGAATAATTACATCTCTGCCTACCCCTTCGAGGATAAAAGGCGTGAAGTTATGTTATGTACTTTTGCACTGTAACGTATATCGTTGTCTATGTAAATACTTAAAGTATATTTTGGCTTTAGGGTCCTATCTTTCCTTTTATCATTCTATTTACTAAGTTTGCCGTTTGCAAGATCCTTTTCTGAGAAAGAATTGAAAAAAAAAATGATTTGATACAACTACTTAAGTTCAAATGTGTTCAAAAGTGCATGTAAGTTTGGCCGCCGTGGTTACAGAAATGACTTATTGGCTGGACATCATTAAACATAATATAATCTTCTATACACATAAATAAAATTGGAGTGTCTGTTTTTAATATTAAAATAGCATCTTTTGACTAAATGCATATGGATGTATACGCGGTACATAACCGAAAATATTTTTTTTACAATTTTTGTCCGTCTGTCTGTCTATTTTTTCTCGCTAATCTCTGGAACGGCTGGACCAATTTTGACGGGACTTGTACCAAGGAGTAACTTAGGCTATAAATTAACTGGATACGCAAAGTAGTTCCCTCAGGACGCGGGTGAAACCTCGGGGAACAGCTAGTTTAAAATAATTACGCGATACAGACCTGTTACATCAATACAAGTCGCAAAACTTAGAAAATATGCAAGGCAGTCTTTCTTCAGGCTCCTAAAAATAACAAGCCAATCTGTCCCGCGCAGCAATTAGTAAGTTTATAGTAAGCCATGACGAAAATGTTGCCATGCAATTATTTTCTTAAAAACCACGACACAAGATAATCATAGGTAGATGTCATAATCCAAAAAAACAAATACACCGAGTTAATTAAATTTCAATTTTATCCTCTATCAAAAAGTACATTACCAACGTGAAATAATCGATTTTAATTAATTCGATTGGCAATTTCCAAGCGGTAAATTAATTTTCATCGCATATTACATATTTAATGAGATAGGCTTAACGAACTATTCGTCTCTTATGACGTACAAATAATTAGTAATCCTTTTGATTGTATTTTACGGTATATGTATTTGATTCAGTGGTTTTTCTCAACCGTTCGTTAAAATGGAGAGGAACTTGAGTGTTACCATTTAATATTGGATGTATCCTCCTTAATCAAGGCAGCGATAGCCTAGTGGAGATACCAACGGACTGCCATGCAGAGGGTATCGGGTTTGAATCCACGGCGCACACCAATGACTTTTCGAAGTTAAGTGTGTATTAAATTGTTAATTATCCCTTGTTAAACCGTCGGTCCCGGCTGTCATGAAGATCTTTGACAGTTGCTACGGGGAGTCAGTACCCTCAAATAAACTGATACTGTTCTAAACCTTGGAATATCGCTATCCCTTTGGGTTGCGGAGGTCAGACGGCAGTCGCTCTGTAGAAAAGTTGATAATCTGTCATATCTGGTTAGACCAGTAAGCAGACCTCGGGCTCCAAGGTGTGACATTCTTGGATGCAACCGGGATAACGCTAAGGCGATGATTGGATGTATCCTCCTAACCGCCAGCTTCAATATCCGATCCATGCATGGATGTGGAGATTAGAGATTCATATTTGACATAAGCTCCATAAAAAATAGGTCAGATATATGTAGCTCTCTTTAGATACCTGGATAGATAATGTTTTGGAACTGGCCGTTAGTGAGGTTACATGATTTTGAGGTGCAACATTTTTAAATGTAGAGAGTCAGAATATCTTCTTTAAAAACTTACAGGCATTACTTACAATACCAAATCAATATGCTTTAGTGTCACCATGATTTACATGGTTTGACATAACATGACTCTGACATGCAGCTTTTGTATTAGAGCTCTAGAATCACAACTTAAAAATATTATGGTTCTTTGATACGTATACCAAATAAGTCTCTTGTTGTTAGTTAGTTTTGTGAAGCCATACAAAACAATACAAGTTTAAAAGTAATCAAATACCTACCACCGTCATCAAATCTCTTATTTATAAACAGGAAAATGTTTCCCGGCAGTAGGTACTTATTCTATTTTCCCGGTGACATAAGGCTTCACTGCTCCCGAGCTTTTATTATTCATGCCGCATTAGAGAGCACAAATAAGATATTAAAAGAAAAATTGCCAGTGTAAAAATAAATTTCACTTGCTTGCCTTGCCTTTTCACCCAGCTTCTACATAACCACCTCAATTACCAACATCTAATACCCTCAAATATGTTCAATAACGTTTATGTTGTTTGTTTTCCAAAAAGTCAGCCTCAAAGAGAAACCACCGCTAATCCGACCGATCAATAGGCTGTTCTTACTTAAAACATAATATACCTGTTTGATCTCTTCTTCCACCATGACATTGGCAAAATCATAGATAAGCGATGGAGCCATTAAAAAAATAAAATTTCCTTGTGTGGCATTATAAAGTAACCGATGAAATCTTAACATTGGTTTGCATAAATATTTTATTTAATTTAGAACATTAAAGTAGGTAACATAATTTATAAGTAGCATATAAGTGAAGCTTAATCTAATTTAATCTAATACAAAAACCATAAAAACAAATTTAGAAAGTGAAAATATTTACATGGTTTAGGCGTCGTAAAATGCCTCCGCATCAATGTCATCGGGTAACGTGCCCAGAAGGCTGGCAGCATTGCCACGCTGGATGGCAATGCTGATTCTCTGTCTTCTGGTTTGCATAAAAATAATTGCGAACGAGTAGCACAAGATCGATATTGGTAGTAGGAGTAGGTAAGTAAATCAAGCGAATCATAGCAAATGAGAAATTTATACGACATATAATATGATAGCCAATCAAAAACTTGCTGACATATTATATCCCAGGAAAAATAACATGACATTTATGAAACTTACTGAATGTTTTTTCACATTGTTATTCACTATTTGCTGGAAGATGTAATGTTTTATTTGGTTTCATTTTATTAGATCAGAATATAGCGTTCCCGTCGGAGGGTGGCGACGAGTGCTTTGGTGATGCCCCACCCTCCGACACACGTGTACATGGCGGAAGTCGAGGTGTTTTTTAGTGGAAACACCACATACTCCGGCTCTTATTTCCCCCAAGAGTCGGAGATCCGAAGGGATTTTCCACCTCGTAAAACAAAAAAAAAAAAAAGAATATAGCATTTTCTGTTCCTCATACTCCGTAATTTATTTGCTGAAACATTACAAAATGGGCCTATATTTCAAGTATTTCAATAAACGTTTGTTCAAATACAAACATACGTTTATTTATCCTTCGCCGATTTTCAATACTGTTTACCTCGACTTATCCTCGTGAAATCGAATCCAAAGCTTCCAAAAATTTCTTTTATTTATGCTCCAATACGAAGTAACATTAATCGATCGTAGTTGCGTTACCTCGCCTGTTTATATGAGACAAAAGGTTTTTGTAAGACGTTTTTACGATGAAACGAATAGACTGGGTGGTTATAAATTACTTTATTGATGTAGCACAGCAGAAATAGAATCGTTCGGATATAACGTACTCGCTAGCGAATGTACCTCGTGTATCATGATAGATATATTTTGGCTAACTACCTAGCCGATGTTTTAGAACAGTCTATTAATCAATTTCAGTGGTTCGGTTGTCGTTTCTATGAATATCGGTGGTTTGGCCGTTTGATCTAGTTGTACGTGGCAAGTGTTGAGGCGTGTCTCCTCGTCCGGTAAATATTTGAGCGTTCTGAATTATTGAAATCTGTCGTAAGAGGAACGAGAAGCTTCTTTTAAAAACGTTCAATTGCAAAACAGGACTAGAAATAAACGTGCCCTTTAACTGTGTCCCCTTCAGATACAGACATACAATGTATGGTCCTAAAAAATACCCATCTGTAGATCATACTATGCCTTGTCTTCTGTGGAAATCGAACTTACAGCAATTGACGTAGGAGTTTCGCCACTATGCCACCCGTGCAGTCATTCAACACTTTGGGCTTTACTTTTCGTGTTTCTTGAGTGCGTGGTCTAATAGCGAATGTTTGCCAATTGCATTTACCAAATTATGCAATGTGTGTGTGCAGCTTTCGACATTTTCATGTCTTCATTAAAGGTCAAACACAATTGGGCTAATACAACTTTAATGTTCTCTGATTGCCTATGGTACGTTCTCTATTTTAGATGACAAATGTCTTGTTTTTAGACCAGTCAAATGCTAAAGTGAAGTCAAAAGTGTGACCTGGGGCAATGATTTGTGCTTTGCAATATTGGAAGATTTTAAAGTCTTTTGTTGATATATTTTGCTAAACAAGCTAGCACAGTTGAAACTCCTGCGTTAAATAATGTTGTGTTGCAATGGTAGACCTAAGAAGTGCCATATACCATAAATATACATATATTATAGTAATATTTTCTTGGGTTTACGCGAATGTTACACATTGAAATTAAACTACAGTTTACGGATTTTATCGCGTTATATTACTTTCACTGGTTATTTGTTATTACATTCAAACCGAAAGATCTAGAAACTACATTTTTATTACTAGCCGACGTTTCGAATTCTTTACAGGATTCATGTTCACGGCAGACTGAGGTGATATTTGTCTTTGTCTTGAATTTAAAAGTTATCTCAAAGTACCCGAACGTTTTCAACTATTGGTGTCATCTACGGTTATCTACGCAGAATGTGCTCACTGTGTCTTGATGTCTTCTGGTGACTTTGTCCTTTTTGGGTTTCATTAGCCTGATAACAGGGTCCCAAGCTGGAGGTTAATTTCAACATATACTATAGGTTGTAGAACAAACGATTGGTGGTTAAAATACTACCTACTATGCCTGGGTGCAAACAATTTTTACAATGCACAAACAGTTTATTCTCGTATAATTTCATCGCAACTTAACGAGGGTTCATCAGCAATCACTTATTATTTCCGCTTTGTTACCTGTAGGAAATACGCCTTAGGGGTACACGGTGTACCTTGTTACTCCTGTAATAGATAATCTATCTATAGCACTATACCATATCATTTTGCGGTTTCACCATTCCCAATATTGTGGTCAAACACAGCAACACTATCGTTGTATCGGTCATATAAGGTTTCGTTCCCCAGCTGTCAGGTAACAATAGTATTTATTAGTCTTGGTGAAATTGACGGGTATTCGGACCCGTTAATGGGTTTATACCCCGGCCGGTTACACAGTGACCTCAATATAGCTATTAGCGACCCATTGTTATACAGACTACGAAATATACCTTGATATGTATCTGTATATACATGGTAGGTAATTAGAATAGGTTAACGAAAACCATTAGGGGTGTAGATTATAAGGGTAGGTAGGTAGGTAGCTAACCCGTGCGGGATTGGTACGAATAAAGTAATTACATAATAATATACTTACAAAACCTTTACAAATTTGTATATCTAAACCTTCCTCATGAATCAATCTGCCAAATGATGCAAACCTTTTGGAACTCGGTTCTGTGCTTTTTTTAGTTACGATTTTGTTTTATAATATTATCTATTCTAATATTATAAAGAGGAAAGATTTGTATTTTTGTATTCTCGTATTTTTGTATGTTTGTTACGAAGAAACAAAAAAAGTGCTGGGGGGATTTTAAAAATTCTTTCGACATTGCAATGCGACATTATCCCTGAGTAACATAGGATATATTTATTTCTAGAAAATAATAGGGATCCCTAGAAAATCATCAATAATGTAACCCAAGGTGTAATAAAATTTTCCAGAAAATGTCTTTCATGGCGTGCGCTGCTAAAACTATAAATGATACAGGAAAATAATGTACTACATTATTTAAGTACTCATTAGGTATTACCTACAAAAAAGTCCGCGATAGCATAGGTCTATCTCCTAAGGAAAATCCACAGTAAGTAACCATTTTTATCAATAAAAAATTTGAAAATTACAATCGGTTATTTTGGAAGCTATTTTAAGCAATGCAGTATTACTTCTTATGCAATTTAATACGCTAGATATGTTGTGTATTTAATGCTCATAGAAATTGTCTTTTACAGTATATCATTATAATGAATAACTTAAAAGATGTAGCAAAATTAAAATAATGCATGAGAAAATGAATTCACCGCTCGCACACCGATATGCCGTGCGTCGGGACGAGACTTTCTTGATGCGATCGATTATTGGATATTTATAAAACAAACGTCCACCCGTGCGAAGCCGGGGCGGGCTGCTAGTGTACTTATAAAGAAGAATAACGATTTCAAATAAGAATCTAACACATTTTCTCATGTATTTGTATTATATAAAATTAAGGTAATGTTGTGGACATTCAAACACAATTGTATAATTGTTTTTTAATTAATTAAATTAAAGCCTATTGGCAATGTAATAAATAGGCCTGTACCCTATTTCGTGTAAAAACGAGATTTAAGGCACAGCTGTATCTACGTATACCTGAGTTCCCGCAAAGCTAAAATAAATTGTCAGGAAAATTACCTTCGGCTTACGGCAGGCGTAGCCTCATAATTTTGTATATTTACTAAATCGTCACTGCTATTAGCTGACTAGCTATAATAGGAATAATAAACTGAGACGATTAAGTATACCTTTTGTTGTTGTAAACTCAGATTAGTTAAGTGCTCGTCATCAGGCGAAAAAGGTACCAACGGTTACGCGAGTGTATACTAGAACACTGGTAGATTTTCGTGGCCTATCTAGATATATGACCAGACACAGCACCCTGAGAGAAGCAGTGGGCAACGTCAAGAGTCTGCTGGCCTTCTTTGAAGAGCTGGGGTGGCTCGAGTCACAAAACTTATTCCCACCCGTACACAAAATACGCGCTGGAACGTGGAGTTGCGGAAACAGCCCGTGCTACCATACCATGGGTTGTCTTGGACACCGCGTAACTTTCAGTCGGAAGACTTTGATTTTTCCAAGTATACTACATACTTAGTACATCTTGTC
The DNA here is from genome assembly GCA_944739405.2 of Euclidia mi. Taxonomy (NCBI): domain Eukaryota; kingdom Metazoa; phylum Arthropoda; class Insecta; order Lepidoptera; family Erebidae; genus Euclidia; species Euclidia mi. Next base: position 61,508,641 of record OX123198.2, read on the forward strand.
CCGGGATAAAATATCGGAGATAATAGTCTACGTGGAAAAACGGTTACCAATGGTTTCAACGTAAGGCAAAAAGTAAACAAAGACCCAATAGATATGAATTTTTACTTGTTTTTCGAAGGTATCGACACTATGGTAATACATACTTACCTAATAGTTGTCTAATTTACTAATTACCATAATATTATCTGAGACTTCACCACTTTTCCAACGATTACATTTATGTTATGTACTGTTATCTAAACTTCCTTACACACCCAATCGCGTGAACCGCACTAACCTAGCCGTAATTACTCCTCATAATTAACACTCTACTCTGGGACTTGGCCTACCTGCGCGTATACAGGGTGCCACAAGACCTATCACCAAGCCGAAGTCTACTCGTTTTGAACATCATGCCAAGTCATACAAAGCAAAAATAATACCTGGGAAACGATATTTTTTAAGTAGACACATTTTTTTAGTAGCAATTATAAGTTCGCGCGTGCAATGCTCGAAATACCTACATATCTATGGATGCATAGGACATAATATATAGAACAAATTGCGCGAGAAATGCATACATTTTTTACCTAACTAGAAAAAAAATATGATGACTTGAGCCTAAATATCTCCTGAACCAGTAATTTCCCAGGTATGGTGCCGAAGTTAAAAATGTTAATGACCGGAACAATATGGAATTTTAGTTTTCGTTAAGGGTCTTTTTACACCCCGTATACTAACATTATAATTAATTCCGATTCTTATACTACCTATCGATCCGGCCATTGCGTAGATTGAACGGAGCAGATTGTACGTAACTACGTTTTAATTTGTACAAGCTTTTAATATCGTTGAGTGGCGTCGACTTTGTAGCGCTTCGACAGTTTGGCAGCTTTGTGGAGTATTACAAAGCTTGCCTTTTACGAAATCAGTCTCGGAAAGATATAACAATGTTGTTACGCTTAGGTATAATTTTTGAAGTCTGGATTTTCTGTAATACATATTTACTTCTGTATGTATAAAATTTTCTTCCTTGGGGTAATCGTAGGTAAGTAAGTAGGGATTTTAGTCAGAAATATAAAAGCTTATATTCTTTCGAAGCTGGTTTAGGCTTCAAGACGAAAGTCTCCGATGCACCCGGTATAACGCTAAGACGATGATGATTTAGAATCCTTTTAACTGACGTACTTGTAAAACAAACACTTCTTTTTTTCTTACACACCTCAATGTGGAAATTACTCACGTTGTTAAAATGCTTTCCTGGCTATTAAATGTAACCGCGCCTTACCTAGTGCGCTGTAAATTGTGCAACTCTGTCTGGCCGAAGGGTTAGACGTGGATATATTACTCGCTTACACCCACGTAACCGCGTTTTATTTGACACCAGCCGAGCCTTTTTACACTGTTACGATGATATACACACATCAACAAAGTCTAGGGATATTTTATATTTCATCAAATATCTAAAAATCTATGAAGAATTTTCTGATACAGTAAATAGAAGAATCATAGATTATTTTAAGGTCTTTAATAAAAATAAAAAACATTTCGTGTTTTTTTTTGTTTTAAATAAAAAAAATAATTTTTTTAATCATCATGAAAATTAGTATGATAACAACAAACATTTCTTCTTAAAAAACTATTAATTTTAATAAAAATGGAAAAAATCTTGTAAAATCTAATCATTAATAATCAGTGTTGCCACCTCTTACATTGATTACACATCGACATCGATTGTTAATACTTAAAATTAAATTGTCAATGTCTTGCTGCGGTATGAGGTCCCATGTCCTTTGCAAGTGTTCGTAAAGTTGTTGTTCAGTCGTCAAATTTGGTGGAAAATCTCTCAAAGCTTTTCGTTGTAACATGTCCCAGGCATGCTCGATAGGATTTAAGTCGGGCGACTGTGCAGGCCAATCCAAAACTTGAATATCGTGCTCTCGGAGAGCGGTCGATACCAGCCGCGCCGTATGGCAAGGAGCATTATCGTGCATGAGTAGAAATTCATGGCCTATTTGAGTTCTGTGTGGGACAATAACGGGCTCTACTACCTCCTCGTGGTATTTTTGTGCAGTCATGCTGCCTTGGATCCAAACGAGTTGGGTTCGTCCGCCAAGACGAATTCCTGCCCACACCATGATTGTCCCGCCTTGGTATGGGTGGACCTCCTGAGGGTGCCGTAGACGGCTAACTCTCCCTGGAGCTCTCCAAACGCGTGTTCTTCGTGAATCCGGGTGAAACCCAAACCGGGACTCATCGGTGAACAGCACCAAAGACCATTGTTCGTCACTCCATGGTAAATGCTCCCGAGCCCACGAAAGCCGCCGACCGCGATTGCCACGTCGCAATGCTGGAACACGCAATGGTCTTCGAGCATGAAGATCAACTTCATGTAACCTTCTTCGCACGGTTTGGTCGCTTACCAGCAGCTGGTGGTCCTCCTGGAGCCTTTGCACTAGTTGCAGCGCTGTGATATTGGGTTGTCTTCTGGCGGTCATTTGGAGAAATCGATCCTGTCTCTGCGTAGTAACACGATATCTACCTGTGTGCTGTTCGGCCACATCTCCAGTACTGCGATAACGTGACCACAACCTTGATATCACATTTTGACTGGTATGTAGGGCCTCAGCAACGACGCGTTGAATTGCACCATTTTCTAACATGCCCACGGCTCGTAACATTTCATCTCGACTCAAATGACGACGTGACATGACTTTTAAAGTTCGTACGTCACGTTAAATTAAAAAAGAAAAACAATTAAAAACCCTTTTCATTAATAATTATAATAAAACAGTTTTAACTTTCTTTAATGTAACGAATTACTAGCAAATTTGCCGCCATATTTTGTTTATTATTTTGTTTTTTTTCTTTCCATGTTCAAATTTTGAAAATAGAATAAAAGAGGTTTTAATCTGTATATAAACTTTTTGTGGAAACTAACAAGGTTCTAAACTATAAACTCGTAAATAATTTAGGATTAAGATATCCCTAGACTTTGTTGATGTGTGTATTAGCCAAATGTAATATATTTGAGAGACACAGCTTCTGGATATGGACCGTTTTGATATGGGTTTGATTACATGTTATTCTGTTCTACCTATAGTTTGTCAGAAAAGTCTCATCAATCAGCATAATAAAATAATTGCAAAAATATCACGTATAAAATCAAGCAATTACCTCAATTCTAAACTCACGATTTATTTACTTACTGCTTTTATACCCAAGTAAGTACCATTTTTTCTTAATCAACTTAAGTTCTAAAATAGTTAAGTGATTTTACTTAAGAATAATATTTTTAGAGGGTAAACTTGAAGATGCTGTGGTAATATTGAGGCACTCGAGAACGTGTTCAATTTGATCAGGGTAACTTTCAAGCCCCGTTCAAACTAGTTATACAATTTGTTTACAGTCTTATTATCTCTGCATTATTTATTTATTTTTATTTATAGTCTCACGCCTGTGTCCCCGAAGGCAGCGATGTAAATATTACACCCATATTTCGCCGTGAATTTTTAGGTCCCACGTACCTAATAGGGGGCGAGCCTATTGCGTTACCGGGCGCATCACCAGACTCCGGGCTGTTACTGAGTATTCGGAAAATCCCAGTAACACTTTTGCCCGACCCGGGAATCGAACCCGGGACCTCCGATCAGCAGTCGCATACGCTATCCACTGGACCACAGAGGCAGTACTGCCTCTCTGCATTATTCAATGTAAATTATTGTTTTGGCTATGCTATATTTTAAAACAACTGTCATTTACTCTTTATCATAACAATTTTATAATCTTCATCGTCCTAGCGTTATCTTGGTCGCTTTCAGATTTTAGCCTTGGAGCCCATGAGGCGCATAATTCATTAATTTATTTATTTAAGCCGTAGTAGGTTAGTAACAATTGAAGAAATCCTAAGAAACGGAAAAGTCTGAACTACCCGAAACCGGCGAGCATGTATGAAAAGAGTAATGAATGTAGAGAAAGCGCGTGAGGTTTGTAAGGATAGAAGCAAGTGGCGTTCTGTTGTCTTTGCCTACCCCGAGGGGAAACAGGCGTGAGTATATGTATGTAGTTGGTTATTGTTACAAATTAATTAACCGTTTCGTTTGATTAATTTTTATATAAAATATATAAAGGGATAACACGATGCAAATACCATCTTTGCGTAGAGACGGAAAACTCGACATCAAACCCTATACGACTGCCTCGTTGGTCTCGCGGCATAAATGTGCGCGTGGGATCGAGAGGTGCCGGGTTCGATTCCTGGGCCGGGCAGTGTTAGGTATTGGGTTTTTTCTGTCACGAAATTCTCAGTAGCAGCACGGAGTCTGGAAATGTACCCGGTACGGCAATAGGCTCGCCCCTTATTACGTGGGACTAAAGTATATCTGGCGAAAAGTGAGTGTAGAAATACACCTCTGCCTATCCCTTCGGGGATAAAAGGCGTGACGTTATGTATGTATGTAATTTTTATATAATTACTAGACCTCTCCAAACCGAAGATCTAGTGAAAATCGTTGGAAGAGATTATGTATGCGGGCGGCTGAAGATCTGTATAGACAGCCTTCGCCTTCGGGAAGACCTATGTCCAGCAACGGACCTCTGAAATTATAAATTACTAGTTTTCGCCCGTGGCAATTTTATATCTAAACCTTCCTCAGGAATCACATAGAGAGCGAAATGCAGTTGAAAACTGAACAAATATTAGTGCAGTAGATTTGAATTCATCCATTCAGACAGGACGCAGGAGGGACTTCATTTTATAACATTTAATAGGTATAATTTGTCAAGCTTGTGTAGGTAAGTTGAATAATTCCCTCGTATGTCAGGTCCCACGTCCCAAGCTCCTCTCTCAGTGGCGGGGCGTGGGGACGCACGTCATACGACACGATCAATATACAAGGATCGGTTACGAACGGCGAATGAATTTTATAATATACATTCTTATATTATGAGCCAACCTATTGGAGATATCAAGACTGCTATGCAGAGGGTATCGGGGGCAACCACGGCGCTCATCACTGACTTGGTAGCTATGACCGTATTAAATTGTTAATTATCGCTTGACCCGTGTCTGGAGAGTGCGTGATCCGACCCGTGTCCAGGCTGTTATGGATGATCTTTGATAGTCGTAATGGGGATACAGTACCTTTGAATTTACTGAAACTGGCCTGATAATGAAGCTCAGCAACAAAGCATAATGACTGGCGTTAGTCAGTCATTCTGTGGAAAACATAATATTCTGTAAAGTCCAAACAACTAGAAAGCGGACCCCGGGCTCCAAGGCGAGAAGGCTTTAAAAATTAAAAGTTAAAATTAAAAAGGTTTTATTTCAATAACATAACAGTCAACAATATCATTTGGGGTCCCTTTTTAAGCAAATACTTGCTTGTGGTAAGGAACTCCGCTCTTCCTTGGTTTACAGTGCAGAAAGTTAAGAGTTATGAATATGATATATCAATTTTACAGGTAGTAAGTTTTTTGTGGAAATTGGAATATACAGTGTTAAAACTGAAATAAAAGAGGCTTGAACTCAAACACTTTATTATATTATCACGAGAAATAATTGAATCGCGTAAACGTATTTGTGGTATAAATACCCTTCCATTCCCGTTTCAGCCCAATCTCGCACGTGCTTACGTTAATTTTAATTTATACCTTAACTACGTTAGCTAATGCGGTTAAGACCCGTGAAATAAGCTTGTATGAGCTACTTATTTATGAATTTGAAGGCTTATGTTTTCGGCTTTCGAACTACATGCAAACAATGCCTTGTCTTCATGTGGGAATGAAACCTAATTTTTTTTTATAGACTCACGCCTGTATCCCCGAAGCCGTAGGCAGAGGTGTAATAACACCGACATTTCGCCATGAATTTTAAGGTCCCTCGTAATAGGGGGCGAGCCTATTGCCATTACCGGGCACATCACCAGACTCCGTGCTGCTACTGAGAATTTGGGAAAAACCAGTAACACTTTGCCCGACCCGGGAATCGAACCCGGGACCTCCGATCAGCAGTCGCATACGCTATCCACTAGAACACCGAGGCAGTCAACCTACAACATACGCAATTACCCAGTGTTTAACAGTTTATATAACTTTATTATTATTTGCACCCACTAAAAGCCCTTTTCCCTAAAGAACCTTATGAAATGGACTTCTAATGTCATCATTACGGTCCTTTCCTTATCGTAATGGCATTGCGGGTCGCAGCGTTTCTCGGAATGAGAGTAAACCATGCTCCGCAGACAAGTACGAACGTCTATAGACGATAGCTGCCAACTTGTCTTGA